>CM033449.1:115790492-117086029 GCA_019425775.1 Rafetus swinhoei
CAGTGCTCCTTCCCCCCCCCCCCACCCCGTGCTGCTGCCTCTATCAAAGGCAATGGGGGGAAAGGGGGACAGGCAGGGGAGGCTGCAGCAAAGTAGTCTCTGTCCATAGCACATCTGGGCCCACTGAGATTTTTAAACTGACTCTCCTCACAGACCGGTTTCCCTGCCACCCTGTGCTGCAGCCTCTGATACAGAGGCAGTAGCACAAGGTGGCTGGCTGCTCCCCCGGGAGTGAGGCTATGAGTGCACGGGCTGCTGTCCCCACCCCTGAGAACTATTGAATAGTCATGTAACCACTAAGATTTCATGAGGTTACACAACTGTTCAATTATCTGATATCTAACATCCCTAATGTCAAGACCATTCAACGATGGTATAGAATGGTTTGGAGAACAGGAAAGTATGAAAGTCAAGGACAGCAGAAACAGACAGAGTTTTCCATGGACTTTCTCTCTGAGGAGTAGGAAGCTAACATTTTCTTCTGCATTCTGAAATAGTGCTTAGGATGAGAAGACGTGCTCCATGTTTAGGTAGGAAAGACGATGAGCCATTACCTTTTGAAAAAAATTGAAATCTGGAGTTGGTATTTGGAGAGATCATAAAAAGAGGCAAAAAAGGAATACATTGGCTAGGAGTTTTAGGAGCAGCGCTGGGAGAGATGTTAAATTCTTCCTTTGCACATGAGGTTACTGGAGTCCTACCCTAGAGCTACCCAGAAAAACTTAGTATTTTCAAAATTGCAATTTAAAGGGAACAGTATGTTCTGTAACACAGCTACACATTCATTATGATCAATGGCATCTAAAAGATTTTAGAGCACAAGTCCCATTGACTTTTGCTCAAACTCTTTTGGCCCTTTTTGTTGCAAGGGCCCTTTTTCCCCTCTGTACTTCTCCTGGCGAGGTGGGCCTCAGATAAAGCACCCCCTATCTGCTGTATCCAGTCAGCCAGCCTTTCCCTTAGCAGAGGTTTAGACTCATCATCTTTTCTTAGGGTAGGAAGCCCAGAATTTCTTCCTGAAGCTGCTCACCCCCTGCTGTCTCTAGCTTAGAAGCATCTGTGGCAGGAGTGGGGGGTGTCTTTATTTCCTTCTCCTTTCCCCCAATAGGGGAGGGCTTAAAAGTCTCAGGAAGCCCTGAAATGGAATTAATTGACCCTAGTTGGTCCCTGTCTCAGCTGATTCTAATCTGTTTGAGACAACCCCTTTTTGGAGCTAGCTGAATTCACCTTATGCATATAATTACAGAAAATCCCCCCACACCTACTGTGCTTTATTGTTCAGGTATGGACACTGATTCAGAACACGCATCTTGTGAAAAACTGAAGTCCCTTTTTTCCTGAAAAAAAACTTGCAGCAAAAACCATTGTACCCGACAGAGGGTATGTATGCTATTGCTCATGCAAGTCACTATTAAATCATACTGCTCCTCTTTCTGGAGATTATGATGATGGGGTAAATGTTGTCTGAATTTATTGTGGAAGGTTTTTGGCATTAGTTGTCTCTCTTTAATTCAAACTGATGAGACAAGGTCTAATTAACATATGCATCTCACAATATAAAAATGTGTGCATATATATATTAAAATGAGCAGAGGATTGAGCTAGCTCAAAGATGTTAGCCACATATCAGGGAGCTATGCATATTCATTATGTTGATTACCCTACAGTACTTTCAGTTTACCAATTATTTTTGTTTACTTATTTTATTATGTCAATATTTTCATCAGTTATTACATTCCCACTTGAAAATGAGATTGTGCATATTTCAAGCTAATAAGTAGTCTTTTTAACATATATAAGGAAGTTAAGAGACTTTTGAAAATTTTCATTATTTTCTGGAATTAGTGAACTTCAGTGCACATTTGAAAATGCACTAATGTGTGTGCTACAGAACCCATTAATGCCATATCCTAGTTTGGGTGCAAAAGAGAAAGTTGCCCTGGTAACACATATCATATGTCATTACACTTTATATTCTCAGAACTCTGTGTTGTACCTACTTAAACACCATGAGGGATCAATTTTCATCCAAGGTACATGAAAATCAGATGCAACAAAACTCTTACCTAACATATATGAAGTCATAATTGTCAGCAAGGGGCTCTGCTGATATGAAAGAGGAATATGCTAGAGGAGTGTTAGGGAGGCAAGGTGGGCCAATATACATACCTAACACAAAAGTGAAGAACCGCCTTCATTAAAAAAAAAAAAAAAAAAAAAAAAAGACAAATCACAGAATAATAGAACCATAGAGCTGGAAGAGACCTCAGAAGGCCATCAAGTCCAGCCCCCTGCTCTAGGCAGCACCAATCCCAACTAAATCAACCCAGCCAGGGCTGTGTCAAGCCGAGACTTAAACACCTCGGCTGTGTCTACATTGGCACCCCTTTCCGGAAAAGGGATGCTAATGAGACCAGTCGGAATTGCAAATCCGCGGGGGATTTAAATATCCCCCGCGGTATTTGCATTTACATGGCTGCCGCTTTTTTCCGGCTTGGGGTTTTGCCGGAGAAAAGCGCCAGTCTAGATGCGATCTTGGGGAAAATAGGAATAAGAGATCTTGCGGAAAAGAGTTTATTTTCCGCAAGATCGCGTCTAGACTGGCGCTTTTCTCCGGCAAAACCCCGAGCCGGAAAAAAGCGGCAGCCATGTTCATGCAAATGCCGCGGGGGATATTTAAATCCCCCGCGGATTTGCAATTGCGCTGTGTCTCATTAGCATCCCTTTTCCGCAAAAGGGTGCCAGTGTAGACACAGCCCTCTAGGGGTGGAGACTCCACTACTTCCCTAGTGTGGGAGCAAAGGCTTCACTCAGTTTTACGCGGCTAAACAGACAGCTTTATTGATCAGTAAAGCCAAGTGAGCCAAACGTGGTCCCAGCAGAGCCGGGCCCAGTAAGGCTGGCTAATACAATCAACCCTAGTATCTTTATACCCTTAACCAAACAGTCTGATGTCAGGGCATCCAATTACAGAAATCATCAATTAAACTTGGAAAAACAAAGCCTTATCAACAAGATGGCGGACAGGTACGAGGGAGTGCATCTCCTGTCTCAACCAGCCCAATTAACACATTCCAATAGCCCATCCTGTAGGCCTTTTCTCACGGGGTGACAGAAAGTTCACTCTGGTCTACGTGCCAAAGAGAAAAGCTGAAATGGTTTCTGTTATACAAGATGGCTTCTAGCTAAATATGAAATGGTTTCTACAACTCCCCCCTTTTAGCCTTTTAAAGGCTAACTTTAATACCATTTCATGCCTCCATTTCCATCAAAGCATTTATGTACATCTCTTGTTCCTTTCTTGCTCATCATATTTTAACATCATGAGTTCCACATTCCCTTTGGTAAGGGTCTGTCTTGTGTTTTCCAGAATACAAGAAATACAGCAATTGATTGAGTAGAAACAAAAACAAACACAAAAGAATATAGCTAATACTAAAACTACACCTTGCAAAATCCAAGTTCCCACATGTCCAAACCAACCTTTCCACCAACCTCAGAGGGTCCAGCTTTTCTCCTGTCTTAGGCTTTCCACAGTTTTTTTTCAATCTCTGAGGCATCTTCCTCTACTTCCTTGCTGGTGTCCGTAATATACACACAGCATTCTCTTCCCACTAAGGCACAGACCCCGCCCTTACTAGCTAGGACATAGTTTAGGGCCATCCGGTTTTCGCTTTTTCCCACCCTGGCTCCTGAACCATTACATGTCCAGCAGTACTTTCCAATTGGGGTCAAGGCTAGGTGGATATACCCTGGGATAGTAAATCCTTTATCCTGCCAAGTATCATTTGGCTTTAGTTCACTAAACAGTGTGCCATATTTGAGTGTTGTTTGGTGGGACTGGAATCATTGGGATACCTCCTTCTGAATGTACAGGACTGTGAGCACATATCCAGCAACCTGTGGAATTAAATTCTTGAGAAACTTGGTTCATTAAAAGCATAAACACATTTGAACCATATAGTTTATAACTGCTAGGTATTAAAAACAAGATTAAGCATAAGCTCAACATGAATTGTTTGTCCAGCCTCATGCTGGCTGTTCTTCAGGACTTTGTAGTTTGCTTCACCTATTGCTGGCAGGTTCTTCTGGGCTGCAGCTGGTACCTTGGCCTCGGTCTCTCAGGATTGTCTGCTTCTGGGCCTGGATTGCCGGTACCAAGCCTGCGCTGATCCCCGTCTACTTCTGGACCTGGGTTTCTGGTACCAGGTCTGCAGTGCTCCTTGTTGGGGCCAACCTCTGTAGGGGCTGGAACCGTTTGCAGTGGGACACGTGAATCCAGGTGGGCAATTCCTTGCACTTTACAGCAGTATGGGTGGTAAGAAGGACTTGGTAGGGACCCTTCCACCTGGGTTCCAGGGCAGTCTTCCGCTGGTGAACCTTCAAGCAAACCCAGTCTCCTGGTTGTAGTTTATGGCACAGCTCAGTCGGGGCCTCCTGGAAGGCGTCCTTAACCTGTGAATGATAAGACTGTACACACCTCATAAGTTCCTGACAATACTTGACTATGCTTCCTTTAATAAGTGTGACATCAGCCAGGTCAATTTCTGGGCTGCTTAACAGTCTTATAGGTCAGCCACATGCAATCTCATGTGGTCTGAGTCCAGTTTTCCGATTAGGAGTGGCTCTCATGCTCATTAGGGCAATCGGGAGTGCTTCTACGCATGTTAAGCCAGAGTTTTTTACATATTTTAGCAAGTTTGTTTTTTTTTAAATCCCATTTCATCTCTCTACTGCTTCTGGGTGTTACACGCAGTGCAGTGCTTGTCTGATAGAGTAGTACTTTGCCAGTTTTTGAACAATTTGTCCAGTAAAGTGGGTACCTCTATCACTGGAGTTCACAAGGTATATTCCCCATGATGGGATGTAATGATTTAGAAGTTTCTTTGCCACTGTGATGGCATCAGCTTTCCTGCAGGGATAAGCTTCTACCCATCCCGAAAACAGACAAACAATAACCAGCACATATTCAAAGGACTGACATTTAGGCAATTGAATAAAGTCCATCTGTAAATTCAGAAATGGTCCCAAAGGCGGAGGTCTGGTTGCTGGAACTGTCTTTACAGGTTTACCCACGTTGTGGGCTTGGCAGACAGGGCAAGCCAGGCAGTAATCTTTGGCTGCTTGGGAGAATTTGGGAGCAAACCAATTTTGCTTTAAGGTTGCTACCATCCCCCCTTTGCCAACATGTGACAATCCATGGAGCACGGAGGCAAGGTGAGGTAGCAAGACCACTGGGGCAACAATGCAGCCGTCAGAGCTGCACCACAAGTGGTCTGGGTGCAAGGTGCACCCTGCCAGTCTCCACTCCTGCTTTTCGATTCTGGGGCTTGGTTTTGCAGGAGGGCCAGTTCAACAGAGGCGGCAAAGGAGCTGGCGATGGTAGGAGAGAAGGAAAAACAGCAGGTACAGGAGCAGATTCAGCTACATTCCAGACAGTACAAACTGCATAGCCTGCTACTAAAACTTCACTAGAATTATAAAAGCAAAAATCCATCTGTGTAAAGCACAAAGTTAAGATTATTCAAGGGATTTAAATTATTCTTTCATTAAAACAACAATATTGTACACACAACAATGTTTGAAATCAAATACATATATCACAATTAAGACACACACAAGACAAATCTGGACAGAACACAGAACACAAACTTATTATGTCATGACACAGAACCATGGTTTTTTTCTTCAGTTAATTTTCAGCTGATATTAGCACATTTTGATTATCTGAAAGACAAAGAAAACATTTCTACCCACATAGGTGTGGTGCATTATATTTTAGAATACTTTTTTCTTTACAGATTTTTTTTTTGCTAATTTTTTGATCAGCTTGCTGTTACCCAATGGTATGCTTTTATTTTGCACACCAGCTTCAGAGGGTTTGAGTAAATTACTTCATTGTTTAATTATTAAGTTAAAGGTGGCATGCCTCAGTTTCCCTCATGTACTGTAGACCAGGTTTTTTTTTTTTAATGTGTGAAGCTTCAAATGATTTACTGACACAGAAACTTTTTCTTAGAGCAAGGTGCTTGCTAGTTACTATTCCAGCAAGCAAAAAAGGTTTTCTTTTCCTGAAAAGAATCACACGCAATGTTACAGGCTTACTTATGGGGGACAGTGCCCCCCCCCCCCTTCCAGAACAGACAGGCAGTTTGCAGACACACACAACCTTGGATCTGAAAGCAAGCCAGAAGTGCTATCAACTCAGCCTTGAACAGAAACACCGTGAAGTTTCTGGGCTTGGATTTTTTTTTAAAACAATAATTAGTTTCCTTGGAAGACACATTTAACCCTTAGGGTGCAGGTTTTAAATTTACAATGTATAGATTTTATTTTTTTATACAGTTAACCAATTAAGTTTCAGTAGAATTCCTTATTTTCCCTTTAATAGATTTAACAAAGTGTCTGTAGCCAAATGTTTAAACTTGATTGTTTCTTTGCCTAGATGATTAAAAGAGGCTGCAAGAAACAAGAAGTCATTTTTAAAGCAGTTTTTTTCCCTCCTTACACATTACAATATTGCTTAATTTTTTTTCCTTAGAATTTGGAGGAACACTTGCCTTAAACTGTTAAACTTATTTTAAACTTGGTGTTTTGCTTTGGAACGGGCAAGATTGTTACAGGTTAATTCCTTTCAGTTATTTTTTGTGTTTCCTCTCTATCTGTGTATGCGTTATAAAGAGGGGTAGAGGGGTGATGTTGTGCCGAATTCACCCCCCCCAATCTTGGTTGATACAGGTGTGCCAACTGAGAAATCTCTCTTTTTTTTTGGCCACTTCTTGTGCATTATTTTGGCACAGAGGCGCTGCAGCAAGCTTGTAAGTTACCTATCTTACTGCAGAGCGGATTTTTGCTTTTCTGAGCTTCACTTTTATCCCTCAGGGCTTTAATTTTTCCTCTTTTCCAATTTGTTAAATGATTACAGGTCCTTGGACCATTATGCACGTACATGTAGTATACAGGGGTGCCTTTCGGCAGTGTGGGGGGATGTTTAGACTAACCCCCACCTAAACTAACTCTATAAACTCCAAAGAAAGAAAGAGTCTGCCGGGTCTAGAGTGTCAGACCTTAGCAGCTCATGAAATAAGGGGAGTCGTCACTCTCTCACATATCCGCTGAGTCTCGAGGTTCAGCTGACCCCCCCCCCCTTGCGTTCAGAGCTCCCTCGTGGGAGAGCCCTGATGCAGCTGGGATCAGCTCAAGTCTCAGACCTACGTAGCGGCATTCATACTTCACTCATTACATTCATACTCATTTTCCACACACATTTTTTTCTACAGTTTCCACATTTAGATGCATCTTTCTTTACTGTCCAGTTCCCATGGGTTTCTATTAAGAGACGCTGCCCTAAGACACCCGGCACTTAATATCAGACTTCATTAGGATCCTATAACAGAAGGCACTGATAAAGGCACTGGAATTCCTGTAGACTGACCTACCCCCATTTTCTGTGTGCGCTTTAAAAGATTCTGTAAGGCACCGAACCAAAAGTCCGCCTGCTTACACTATTCTTCTGAGAGTCACTGAATTAAGAATTCGCCTGCTCGCACTGATCCCCCCCTTTTTTTGTTGTGAGATGCTGGACCAAAATCCACCCGCTCACAGGGGTTTCCGGCACCCACCCCAGCCCGGCAGAACACCACGTCCTGGCGCCTGGAGACAGCCTGACGGAATGGGGAAATACTACGGCCTAGGGTTAGCCTCAAAGGTTAGTATTACGTCCACAAGTAACAGAAAGAGACAACAAAGCTTTCCCACAGTTCCGTGTGCCGAGAGAGAGTGTAATGGCACCACACCAGCTTTTAGCGTCTGAACACAGAGGGTCCAGCGCATGGCTGCCTCACTAGAGACATGGGTATGTCCTTTTGGAACTGTGACACATAAGACAGGCCTAATAGACAAAGACAGACATAGGCAGACAAAATGTTAGCCGCTCCACAAAATTGAATTCCGTAGCTCCCCTTACCCCAACGGCCGGCCGTCACTCCAAATCCCAAGCCCTCAACCAGGAGATTTTGTAACAGGTATCCTCCTTACCTTCTTTTGAGCACTCTGAGAGGCTTGGAAGTGGAGTGCCGGTCCGTCCATACAGGCAAGTGGCGCATTAGGAATCTTGGTGGGACCTCCAAATTGTCGAAGCAAAGGCTTCACTCAGTTTTACGCGGCTAAACAGACAGCTTTATTGATCAGTAAAGCCAAGTGAACCAAACGTGGTCCCAGCAGAGCCGGGCCCAGTAAGGCTGGCTAATACAATCAACCTAGTATCTTTATACCCTTAACCAAACAGTCTGATGTCAGGGCATCCAATTACAGAAATCATCAATTAAACTTGGAAAAACAAAGCCTTATCAACAAGATGGCGGACAGGTGCAGAGTGCATCTCCTGTCTCAACCAGCCCAATTAACACATTCCAATAGCCCATCCTGTAGGCCTTTTCTCACGGGGTGACAGAAAGTTCACTCTGGTCTACGTGCCAAAGAGAAAAGCTGAAATGGTTTCTGTTATACAAGATGGCTTCTAGCTAAATATGAAATGGTTTCTACACTAGGTAACCCATTCCAGTGCTTCACCACTCTCCTAGTGAAATAGTTTTTCCTAATATCCAACTTGGACCTCTCCCACCGCAACTTGAGACCATTGCTCCTTGTTCTGCCATCTGTCACTACTGAGAACAGCCTTTCTCCAACCTCTTTGGAACCTCCCTTCAGGAAGGTGAAGGCTGCTATCAAATCTCCCCTCACTCTTCGCTTCTGTAGACTAAACAGACCCAACTCCCTCAGCCTCTCCTCGTAGGTCATATGCTTCAGCCCCCTAATCATTTTGGTTGCCCTCCGCTGGACCCTTTCCAATGCGTCCACATCCTTTTTGTAGTGGGGAGCCCAGAACTGGACACAATACTCCAGATGTGGCCTCACCAGAGCCGAATAAAGGGGAATAATCACATCTCTGGATCTGCTGGCAATGCTCCTCTTAATGCAACCTAATATGCCATTAGCCTTCTTGGCTACAAGGGCACACTGTTGACTCATATCCAGCTTCTCATCCTGTAACCCCCAGGTCCTTTTCTGCAGAACTACTACTTAGCTGGTTGGTCCCCAGCCTGTAACAATGCTTGGGATTCTTCCGTCCCAAGTGCAGGACTCTGCACTTGTCCTTGTTGAACCTCATCAGATTTCTTGTGGCCCAATCCTCCAATTTGTCTAAGTCACTCTGGATCCTATCTCTGCCCTCAAGCGTATCTACCTCTCCCCCTACCTTAGTGTCATCTGCAAACTTACTGAGGGTGCAATCCATCCCCTCATCCAGGTCATTAATAAAGATATTGAACAAAACCGGTCCTAGAAGCGAACCCTGGGGCACTCTGCTAAAATCCGACCGCCATCCTGACATTGAGCCGTTGATCACTATATGTTGGGCCCGGCCTTCTAGCCATCTTTCTATCCATCTTACCGTCCATATATCCAATCCACATTCCCTTAACTTGCTGGCAAGAATATTGTGGGAGACCATATCAAAAGCCTTGCTAAAGTCAAGGTATATCACAAAGAATCTCTTTCTCTACCCATGTTTGTATTTTCCCCATCACTGCTATAATGATGGAATGAATTTACATCCCTGTCTTTTTCAATGCCATGGAGCAGAGAAGGGAGCATATTTATAGTGTAAATGCTAGCTATGCATTGTAACGTACTGTTCTTTCACTGCCTGGCACGTATGTAATTATTTACAACTGTGCAGAGTGTAAAAACACTGAGTTTCTGTTGGTTAGCAGTTTACACCTGCTTTCCACAATAGATTTTAATTTTCAGGATTGGCCAATGAAAATCTAACGTGAGCTTCTTGACTTGCCCAAGAATATGCAACACTCTTAATATTGAGATACACAGTGCCCATAGCTTTACAGGAGCTTCAGGCAAATATCACAACTGTTTCAATAATGACCACGACCATACATAATATTAAACCTGGACTTGTACACTATGAACTGAGGGAGACTGTGTTGAACAATGTGGGAAATACTAACTCTGATCATACAAAACTTTTATTTTGTATGATCAAAAAGGTTACTCTGTGGCTGGGGAAGGGGGCTGGCCTCTATGAATTGGTAATATCAGTACATTTCAAGGAAACCAAGGGTTCAAGTAAAAAAAACAAAACAAAACCCAAAATCTCTACCAAAATGGTGGAATCTTATTCTGCAAAACCTGTTTCCTTAATACCAATTATACTAGATAGAACATGGATTAAATGGACATGGAAAATTAAGTACTATAAATCTCCATCTCAGACTTTCAAACTCAGGGGTGAAGCACATTGGTACAGTATCCACCTCCGCTGCTATGCATACTGTGCAAATTTTGTGGATAAAAAATTCCTTAGTCACCTTTCACTTACATCAAGTTTACTATTAAAACATTCAGGAAAAAAAAAAAAAAAAGACATGAAAATCAAGATTGTGGTAAATTGGGTCAGCCCAATACCCTTTATGTAATGGTGTCCCCATGCCAAAAGAAGATCTAGTTTACTTCTTGAGTCCCTTGTCTCTCACTTCTTGGAAGCAGAAGTTGTATTTGAGCCAGGGAGAGAACTCAGAGAAATTTGAGACCCATTTCCAGATCTAATGGGATAAGAAAATATGAGGTGTTTCAAAGGATGCCAGACCTCCATTCCACCCAACCTCTCCTTTCTCCTCTTTCACAGCTCTCCCAATTTATAGATGTCTTCTATTTTATTACTGTTACTCCTACTCTAACATGGTACAGTCTATCCTCACTATAAATCCAAAATACTTTCCAAAAAACTTGGACTTATAGCGAAACAACTTAAAGCAGGGAATTTTTTTCCCGTGGCTGTCTTGCATTTGTGCAAATTGGTTTGTTTTTTTTCGTGTGTGACTTAAAAGCGGGGAATGGGAAGATTTATAATGCAACAATTCCTACAAGTGTCAATGACTTTAGCGCAGAACGTATGCATACTGGGACGACTTATAGCTGGGACTCCCTGTATGTCTGTCTAGTATTGTCTGGCCTTGCAGCTTTGATATGATGTAAAACTGCATGATGCTATTGGAGATCCCATCAGGTATGTGGTATTAGAAACATATACAAGCTATACACTGTTTACCTATTTGTACTGTCCATTGCCTGCTTCTTTGTGAAAAAACAATAAAAATGTATCACAAAAATAACATTTTCCTTAGAATTCTAGATTAAATAATATATACTTCAATACTCATTTCAACAATCCAAATCACATTATTATTTCTCAAACTGTCACTACAGATTTTATTGCTATTTTTTCAGAAAGAGTGAAGCTCATTGTTGCCATAAATTTTAGACACATATATCACCAAATAGCAAAAATGAAGATCCATATATATTATGATAGAAATGTAGCCTTATTTGCATCTGTTATATAGGATTCCTGGTAGGTAGTAGAGATAAATGTTAATGAGTCATTTTAAGTTGTAAAAATAATAGACCTAAGGAAAGATAAAAGATTATGTTAAGTAGAGCACATACAATTCATAACATATTTTGTCTGAGTTTTGGGATTCTTTCCAGAAATCCTCTCTAATGTATTTGTGGATTAGTGAACTACAAAGACTGTATAGCATTTCCTTTCATGATAGAAATCATCATAACATTTGTAAATCTTTCTTTGCATTATGGAAACCAGGATTTGTTAAACCAGTTATAGCTTTCCATTATGTGTCTTAAGGCATTGTACAACAAAGCACTACACAAACATGTAATTAAAGACTGTATGTATGGAAGGAGACCACATTAAAGTTGCACAGGTCACCCTCATTCCAGAATCTCTTTGCTTTCGAGTGCTAGATTTAATGGTGTTCCTTTAAAATAATTTGATGTATAAGTGCCTAGGTTTCTTTATTAAAAAGGGAACAAAAATATGTGTGGAAATATCAAAAATACATAGACAAGATCAAGAAAATGAGTGTGGAAATATCAAGAAACACAGTTAGACTTCCACTGCAGTTAACTGAATGTGGTCAGACAGATTAGACTGCAAAAAGATTCTAAATATGAAATGCAAAAAAATTATTTTCCAATCTATTATGCCATGACTTTCTAATTTAAAAAGGAATAGGAATCTTTAATATTTAATTTCTTATTTTAAAGATATTTATAGCCCATTTTATTAATTTCGTAGGTATCCTTGCAAGAAAAATCCCAAGTATTGTCAGTGTCCTGAAATTACAGGAGAGACATTGATCAGGTTCGCAACAGTGCTCTAGTCTGCTAATCACAGAAATTCATTCATGTCTCAGTTTCATTATCTCTGACAAGATAGCTCACATGTCCCAAATGGATCCCAAAGGCCCCTATGGAAGTTCACAACTTTCACTCATTCTTTTCTCCTGGGTCACACCTTTCCATCAGAAGCCCTATCAAGCTTCATTCCTCTCCAATGCTTAATAGCAACACCCACTATACGTGCGTTAGAAGCAACAGCAAACTTATGCCACCATCTGTCTTCTATAATCTGCAATATTTGACCTTCAAAATGAAGTAGGTGTCAAGTCTGACCCTCAACTCTCTCTACTTCTCTTTACTAAAGGCTATTTTCTTTGCTGTATCAGTCCCTGAATTCCCCTCTCAGAGCTTGGCTTTTTAACCAAAATGATACCCCTTCTTCGGGATACGTTAGGGTACGTCTACACTTGCTCCCTAGTTCAAACTAGGGATGCAAATGTAGGAGACCGAAATTGCTAATGAAGCAGGGATTTAAATATCCCGTGCTTCATTAGCATGATCTCGCCGGCGCGTTACTCTGCTCAACAGCTGTTTGGAAAGTGAAAGTGCATGCCGGGACGTGTTAGTTCAAACCAAACCCCTTGGTTCGAACTAACATTACCCCTTAAAAAATTAGGAGTGCACTTTCACTTTCAAAACAGCTGTTGAGCGGAGTAACACGCCGGTGAGATCATGCTAATGAAGCACAGGATATTTAAATCCCCGCTTCATTAGCAATTTCGGTCACCTACATTTGCATCCCTAGTTCGAACTAGGGAGCAAGTGTAGACGTACCCTTATTCAGCCATCTTGTTGTCCTATATACCTCTTGTGGGATATTTTTCACTGACTTGGGGAAACCAGCCAAGTCCTACTGTCTTAATGTCTTTCATTGCAACGAGCAAAAGGAATATCTTACAGATAGCCTCCCCTTCCAAGGACTCGTTCCTCTGAGGGCTATTGTTCCCATCAGCCCAGATGTTTACAGCTCCCAGAATTTCAATATCGAGGATTAACTCCAGGAACAAAGCCATGATACATATGGGCCCAGTCTTTAAAGGGCCAACATGCACCTTTACAGGTATTTCTTATATATCCTGTCTGGGAAATCTTAGCATTTCATAATGATTTCCTTAAAATGTTTTAAGTTGTGAGACCATCGGCACCCCATAGTCACATACACCACACTACTGCAATAGTATTTGTACAAAATATGCCTTGTGAAATTGATTATTGGAAATTAGTTCAGACAAAATGCTAGTTTGCAGGCAGGGATAAAGGTTTACAAATAAACAGCCATTCTGCAATGCATTTTAGGAACTGTGGTTACAAGAGTTTTAGTAAAAGTTGTGTTCACAACATAATGATATTGTTGTTTGAACTTGAGATGAGGAAAGTTACATTCACAAGAAATCCCGTTAATGAGGAAGAACATGCTTTCTCACAAACTAAATGTAAACTCTAATTTCAAAATATGAGAAATGTGGTGAAATGATGCATCTCAGGTTATGTATACTCTTGTGATTATTATAGTCATTTAATTCACTGTATTAGACCCCTTTCTCATATTAGAGTCATTAATAACATGTATAATTTCATACTGTTTATTTTTTTTCTCCCAAGGTTCATAGATTTGCATTCTAGCTTCTAACTATAAGGATCTCATAGTTATAGTGAAGAAAGGGGAAAATTACTGCCACTACACTGTTACTGGAATTTAGATCAAAATTTCCCACCCTCCGACATAAAATGTGCATTTAATTGTAACTTAGGCCTAAGCAAACCTCAAAGGTATGATCATCTTGAACTTTGTGGGCAGGGCTGGCCTTGCCATGAGGCGAACTGAGGCAGCCACCTCAGGTGCCAGACTGTGGGGGGGCGCCACTAGGACCCAGAGTGTAGAAAATTGTGTCTGCTGCTGGTGCATATGTATTCTCTCTGCAGTACCATGAGTGGAGTAGACAGGAAGGAGGCAGAATTGAGACCTATCAAAGTTTTGGCCCAAGCAAGAGGGTTTGGGGGCATCATTTGAGCTCCCCGCCTCAGGTGCCAAAATGTTGTGGGCTGGCCCTGTTTGTGGGGTGGTGTTTGTGTAACCCATGTACCTAATAGGGAGCTATCTCTTTAAGGGACCCCAGGGGAGGTAGGAGTGAGTCGTGTCTGGGTCATTGTTGCTAGGCAGATTTAGCACTCCACACCCAGAAGCTTCTGGATGTGGGTGTGGCAGTTTTGGGTCTGCTCCAGTAGGGTCTGTCTCTGGTGCTGGGGTCAGACTCCATGAGCAAGCAGGCAGGGCAGCTACTTTTGTAAGGGTCTTGTGCCCTGTGTGAGCTGGGAGAGGCTGGGCTCAGGAGCAGAAAGCAGGCTGCTGTCCCTCATTCTGAAGCCCCTTGCAGCAGGCTTTTCTTTAATCAGTGAGCTGCCTGTCTAGCCCAGATCCACAGCAGAGGGTGAGGCTGCCTGGATTCTAACTGAGGAGTCTCATAAGCAAATGGAGGGAAGATGGTTCAGACTCAGCACATTGTCCACGTTTCATGATCAGAGAGACCCTTAGGTGAACTAAACCTAAGATTTTGGGATCTTTCAGTTTCTTCTTACTGTGTTTTGTGTGGACTGAACTGTTCATATGTTACTTTTGGGTTTTCTTTCTCTGTTTGTTGCAACTGTGAAGATAATATCTGTGGGTTATAAAATAGCTATGCTAGGTTGTAAAAATT
The DNA here is from genome assembly GCA_019425775.1 of Rafetus swinhoei. Taxonomy (NCBI): domain Eukaryota; kingdom Metazoa; phylum Chordata; order Testudines; family Trionychidae; genus Rafetus; species Rafetus swinhoei. The sequence continues at coordinate 115,805,468 of CM033449.1, forward strand.
AGATTATTTGTTTCTTCATCCTAAGAGTGTATAAAGTTATTTAATTAAATTCATTTCTTTAGTTCCTTTTGGGACTTGAATGTAGAGAGGCTAACACTATGCATTCCTTGCTGAAATTTCTTTGAGATTGTACTCTGGGTATCCAGCTACTTTCTATAGGAATTGGGGTGGGGTTTTTTTAAGCCACTGGTGAAGGGCAGTGAACTCATGGTTAAATTTGCAATTCCAAATGGGATCAATCAGGATCCTAAAATACTATGCTGCGGATCAGGTCTGTGGTAGTGATGGAATGGTTCTTGAGTGCTCTGCCCAATAGGTAGTAATTTAACCACAGTTTTACACACACTTTGATCTGATTTAAAGCACTATGCAAGATGAAGGACAACAGAAATCAGATTCAGAACGTTCAGATCCTAAGTTTACTTTGGGCCCATGTTTACTCAGATAGGAGATTCTTTGGCCAGAGGAAAATGGGAATGGTAAAATGTCTACAAATCAATTTAATTATCCTCCTGGCATTTGTATCCTGCTCTAATATCACCAACAGGAAAGTCATAGATTACTTTCCTGAGCTTTCAACTAGTGATGGTTGTAGTAAAAACATTGTATAAACTAAGAATTACGGAGAAAAAAAACATACTAAAGGAATATACACCTAAAACTTGTACAAAATACAAAATTTCTTATAAACAATCACTTTGAGAAATATGAATAACAGCTTTATTTTCATTCAGCAGAGTGACAGTTCCTAGAAAACATCCTGGCAGAAACTCAAAACTTACTGTAAATGAAAAGGAACACACAGACTCCACAGTGCCTTGTGGATTTGCTTCAGCTGGCAAAGCAGTGTATTTTTCTATCTTTGACTGTGACCCACTTTGAAATTGTGGTCACAAAACTCAGCTTCACAGATCAGATCATTTTTATAAACCATCAGAGGCACTTCTGGGTACTGTTCTGCTCTCAGTTATGTGGGTGCAACCCCATTCGACTCACTGTAGTTTCGGGTGTATAAATGAGAGCAGAATTTGGTGCCCAGAGTCCTAATTAGAAGAAGAGACCTCTAGCTTTTTCTCTCAATATGACTAAACCCATTTCTAAGCTCAGTTCTGTTGCTATAACTCTCATTGTAACTAAGAGCCATAATGGACTCTTAAGTGAATAGTTTAATATGATGTTTGTCTGATGCCTGAGCAAACTTTGCAAGCAAATGATTTGTGCGCCTAGGATTAATCAAAAGTTATCTTTACCAAAGTACAGAAGTATTTAACGTTTTTATCTGCAATATTCATTAGGAAGTCTTGTTATGGATTATTTTGCTCACTTGATGTAAAATTTGTTTCCCATTATGCAGTGGCAGCCATTAAAAAGTCAACATTTGCCAAGGATTACCATACAGCAATATTTTTTATTTTAAGATGTATTTCTGGTGTCATTCTGAATGACCATTTCCAGAGTTTATGGTTGGGATGAAAAGCTTCCAAATGAGTATAACTCAAAACCTCTTAAGGAGTTCGCAGTCTGAAACAACGACTCAAACGTAAGCTACCTCGGTTTATCTCAGCAAAGTGTTCACTCTTAAGCTTACAATGAATGGCAAGTTAAAAATGTCATCTTAAAAATTCAGGTTGTCAAACAGTTTATATCAGTGATACCCAGACTGAGGCTCTTTAATGTGTTACTTGTGGCTCTTTGCAGCAAATGATACTAGACCAAAGTGTGATTTAACTATTAACCAATTTAAGTTATTAGCCAATTAGGATGCTTTTATTAGGACAACTGCACAAATGGTGGAAATAGGAGTTGTCCTACATGTAACCTCACTAACTGTAAGTGTGGTCTTTATATAAGGGTAATTCAATAATGTAGTCTCTAAACGTAGGCTGACATAAACCTTTTTAGTTCTCTTAATGTCTCAGGTTTATAAGTTCTTTCCCATATTCCCACCACCCATAAACTCTAAAAACTTCAGCCCAGATCCCCAGAGGTACTTCAGCACCTACTCTTATGATTTAGTTGCCATAGACCCACAAAACATCTGCTAGCCTGGTATCAAATCCTATAGGTGCCTAAACTCATTCAGCACCTAAATTTCAGGATGTAAGCTCCCAAGGCATTTATGTTTCCACTTCTAAACATGCACACTTCTGCCTCACTCTAGTGCCCAGATGTCTGTTTCCCACCTACAACTAAGCATAATCCACAAACAGGGAGATGATGGGCATTCATGTACTGATCTTTTCTGATGGGCCCAATCCAATACCATTAGGTTTTCTAATGGATCATGATTTCCAGCCAGTGGAAGAAACTACTTTATAAACCTCTAGCTCATGGTTAGATCACTCACCTGGCATATGGAGATCCAGGTTCAATTACTCCCCATCTGCCAAAGGAGGAGAAAACATCTGAAGAGAGATTCCTACGCTTTCCAGAAGAGTGTTCTGGCCATTAAGCTGTGGGAAATGATGCTGTGTATCTTACTGAATCTCTGCTGTCTGAGCTGTTCCACTTTATATTAAACAATTAAAGACTTCTTGGACCAGAGGCAGAAAGCAAGAGAGAACAAGTTTATAGCCTGGTGGTTAGGTGGGAGATCTAATGTCTGGTCTCCTTACTGCTCCAATGGCTACTTATATGCCGTGGAACAGCTTCAGCATGTGTGATTAAGTGAGCACTCCAAGCACTTGGCTCAGAGTTTTAGGGTGGGTAGTGGCTTACTTCCTCCAATCATTTCGTGTGGAGTGAAGCAGGTACCTAATTCATTCAAACAAGAAAGGCCTACATCACCTGAGTCTAGTAAATGGATTCCCAGCTGTGGCTCTCTAAGAGACCTAGGCATCTAAATCTCTGCAGCCTGAATTTAAGTGTCTATCTCTATGAGAGGGGTGAGGCTTATGGCACACATCCCTGTGCTTGGAATAATCTGTTGTCTAGTTTAGACAGTTGTCCACCTCTTGTTCTGGCTTTTGTGGATAGAACTGTCAGGTGCCTGTCTCTCCCCATAAGTTATGTAGGATCCTGGGAACCCTATTTAGGATTTGTGGATCACCATGTTCTTCTTATGATTTTCTAGGTGCATAAAAGTTACGCATTGTGATGCTGAGCATCACAACACTAAAGTCTGTTATTGGATCCTGGCCTTCCTTCTTCATGCCGTTCTTAGAAATTTCCAGAGTCCCCTGCATCTCCCACCAAACATTCTTCATATTTTTCCTCCCTGATGCATATAAGCGTAGTACAAGACCCGGATTTTGTATTCATGAGCTTTCCATTCCTTCTGACCTTAAACTCTGATCTATAACAACCCACAGACCATAATTAAGGGGTAGCTTAGCCTTCTTTGCAGAAAAATTGCCCTGTGTTAATCTTGATTACCATATATTTTGTATAATCATTGTTCCAAAGACTCATTTTACCTCTAGTTATTAAAATTGGAATGGAAAAGCAGAAGTTTACAGCTCTGTTTATAGCAATATATTTGTCATTATTGTTAATAGAATTTGTAGAGCTAAAACAAGTGTCCCTGCATCTTTGTTTTTTTTCTTCATTTTATCATTGTAATCAGTCCACCTTTTGTGGAATGAAATTAGTTTGAAACCAGATTTTGTATCTAGTTTGTGTTTTACATGGGGGAAAAAGGAATGGTTTTGATTTTATCCATAGACTAATTAAGATTAATGGAGATCACTAGTGGGCCATCTAATCCATTCCCCTGTATCAGGTAAGAGCAAATTTCATTATCCATAAATAATCCCTCATTCCTGGCTCTAACTTTCATGTTTCTATTGAAGATGATTTCTCAATCTCCCTTGGTAGTTTGTTCTATTGCTCTACTGCACTAATGGATATACATTTTTCCTAATATTTAACCAAAATATTCCCTGCTGTAGCATAGTCCCATCATTTCTTGTTCTGTCTTTACAGATTAAGAAGAATAATTCATCCTTCTCCTCTCCTTGTCATCCTTTCATGTAATTGTAGACAGCTTTTACATCTTCATCTCTGTCCTCTTTCCTCCAGATGGAAAATGGTTCCTTTCAATCTTTCTTCAGAGGTCCTGTTTTTCAAACCTTTTATCATTTTTGTTGTCTTCTGAACCTTATCTTTACAAAGGTTAGATTGGGAATACAAATAAGATAGCAAAACAGTCAGTGAATGGTTGGTACCTTTTTTTTTTTGGACAATGCCTGTATTATCTAGTTATTTTAGAGAAGTAAAAAATGCAGAATTTTGTATTTAATTAAGGGCTAGATCCTGCCACCCTTATTCATATTGCACACTGTCATACTCTGCAAGTAGCCTCACTAAAATTAATTGCACTACCTATAGAGTAAATTGCTACTCAGTATGTGTAAGTATAGCAGAATCTGGCACTAAATGATTCTGTATATTGTGTCCCCAGGAGTGAGATGCCTTTAACACGTTGTCAATAATAGCACATGATATTTATATGGAAACTGTAAATATTCTATTAGATAGATAGATAATTACCTCTCTAGTTGTGCATCACCTTCAAGTGACTGCTGGTCTTTTATTAGCATCCCTGCACCAACAGAATACCGTTTTTGCTCTCCCGCCTATGACTCTGATACACAGAGACATTTTAATTGCTCTACATTCCTGAGTAATCATTTTATGATGGGTTTATTGCCACCTCTCCCTTATCAGGGCATGGCACAGTTATGGACCCTAGCAATAAATTACCCTTTAGAGAGGAAGAAGACAGTGCCACTTTAACAAGTGCAATAAAGCACTTTTTATACAGGGAGAGTTCAGTGCATTTCCCATTCATCATACACCCTCAGTGATTTTACACAGATTTTACACTGTTGATTAGCTCATTAGTGGGGTTAATTGGATACATTAACTGGCAGAATTACAGCTTGACTATGAACCAGAGGCTGCAGCATTATAAATGACAGACAAACTACAGACATGCATGGCCAGCCTGAAGGAAGTTCTTCTCTTTGATTAACTTTCATTAGGATTTAATTCTTTCCTCTCTACTTCTATAATTGACTGTACATGAATATTTACTATACTGCAGTGAATAAGGAGATAGGTTACATTAATGCACATTTTCTACAATTGCCTGTCCTGGTATTACAAGTATTTATAAAATGGAGACAATACAGTAATGTACATACAAATAAACTAAAACCCCAAGAAGGTAGAAATCAGCTAGTTAAAGCAACAGACAAAAGTCTTGCAACCAAATAAACAATTTAATACAGCAGGGCCCTGACTAACTTGTTTATACCCTTGTTAGAGAGCAGTGCTTTGTGGTTATTCATTCAGGACCTAATTCTTTTCACTGCACATGAAGCCTGAGTCATACAGGACTAGGGTTTTGTAAGGGAGAAGGAATCCATCCTCATGGGCCTGGTTGTGACAGTAGAGCTGGTAAGTGCCTGCTCCATTAGTCTAAATTCTGCAGTAGGATCTGCAGCTGCTAGAACAATATAGCTACTGTAACTTGCTGCATCCTCCAGCCTCCCCAAAGTAGTATCAGCTTATTTCCTTCTGGATTCCAGAAAGGGACATTGGAGTTTGCTTCACCACTTGAACAGTGTCTGCTACTAATACTGAGAGTGAATCCTTTACTTTCTAAACTCCAAGACACAACTGGAATATTGTGCTCTAGTGATTTGTCATACCAAGATGACTTGGTGGCTAAAGCAGTATAAAACTGTCCTGGTTTCCCACCAGTGAGTTCCATAAGCCTGGTAACATTGCTGTCTGCAGCAAGGAAGAAAGGCCTGTCAGCTTCATTCAGTTCATTGGTTCAGCTAACTAATTAGTTCAAACAGGGCATAATATGACTTCAATTGATTTGATTTGACTGCTAGTGGTCCTAGTTAGAGTTTTTTGCTGCTTGTTGTTTCTCCACGAAGCTACAAATTTCTTTTATTTCTGGTTCCAAACTTTAGACTACCATGTCTATACTTCCTTTGGCCATGTCAATGGGGATTCCCCCTACCCCCAGTGCCAGAATATAAATCAACCTCCTCTTTCTGACTAGAGGCTATTCTGAGCCTAGAAGCAATAGATATATTTACAAACAATACACAAATGGAGATTTGTGCATGCAAATGGGGGAGAACTTTACATTAGAACCTACAGGCACAAATATGCCCCATAGCGACTGGAAGACAATAACTCAGGCACATTAATTCAGCTATGTAAACAAGGGATGTTTCCTTGTACCTTTTCAAATGGCTTTTGTGCCCCAAATAAGCAGAAGGCTTCCAATATGTTATTATAGGTTATTACAAGGTGTCAATTGTGAGATATTGGTTGTTTTAGTAACGGAAGAAATGTTTGTTGTGATTACTAGGGATTTATTTCTCATTAGTATGCATGGTGTGGTTTGTGACCTTTGTTTTCACGTCTGCTTGTCCATCTGGAAGGGAATATGTTCCTTTGTCTTTTTCATTTACTCAGTGTGATTTTCCATCATTGTAAATTATCTTAAGTTTTCTTATTGCAGCAAGATATTCTTTGGGAAGAATTCCATTTATTTGGAGCAGCATTCTCAGGGCCACTTTTATTTGCCGTTCTAATTTCTTTGTTAAATAACGCTGAGTTTGGTAGCCTCTAGGCTGATTTTGTGACTAACACTGATAGAGCATTTGCTTAGTTAATGATGAGTGGAGATAACATCAAAGATCCACTATATAGTTCCTCTTGACTTCATGTAAAACATTAATTTTAAATGACTTTATCAAAATAACTAAAAGCAATTTAAAAATGGAGTTTGAAATCTTCAGGTTGTAAAAGCCATGTCTATATCAGCGTGAAGAAAATTAGTCTTGCTTTTGATTTGTTTCTAGCAGCCACAGTCTTTGAAGCTAAATAACCATTTTATGCTGAGAAATGTACTAGATTTTTGAAAAAAAAAAGTTCCTTAGTAAAGAGGCTTCCAGACTTCCCAGGTAGGCACTTTATTAAATAAATCAAATTTTACCTTGAAGCTTAACAGTGTTATTCAGCTCTGAAAGCACCAGCCGCTAGAGCAAATCAACAACAAAAAATGGGCATGTTTCTTCTTAATGGGGTGGAAGTGATCTTAAAATCTACGAGACAGCTCTCAAAAATGTTTCAGTTATTTCTTCATGAAACAGTGAGAAAAGTGTCCTCTGTTTTTCTGGTCTGTAATCTGATTCCTTTTGACCTTGTGATTTATTCCTTTGGGAATAATTATTGTCTCATAGACTAGTGAGCGGTTACTATTATCCCCAAAAAAGAATATTGTGTGGCTTATGATTTCAATGCTATTGTGAATTCACTTACTGACAGGAAGACTGATTCAGAATTTAATGTTTCAGTGCTGTAAGAGCTAAACACCTCAGTTTGAAATGTATATATTATTATTATTAAATATTGTTAGCCTGATCCTGACACACTTAGGCTATGTCTACACTACCACTTTTTAATGGAAAAAGGTGCGCAAATTGTACTCTGCAATTTGCGTACCTTTTTCCGATAGTTTTGTCGGAAGAGGCTTTTCTGAAATTTGGCCCATCTACACTGGGCTACATTTCGGAAAAACCTCCTCTTTCGGAAGAGCCCTTCTTCCTTGTGGCATGAGGAAGACAGGGCTTCCGAAAGAGCACGTCTGCTCTTCCACAAAAAATGTCGGAAGAGCAGATGTGTTCCCTGGATGTGGCAGAGTTTTTCCTATCCCAGAAAAAACCTGTAGTCTAGAAAAGATTTGTTGTCCTGTAGATACTTGGACTGTGACAAAATCATCATTTAAGTGTCACTTGGTCAAACATTAGCTTTCCTCCAGTCTTCTGAAACTTCCCCAGTGTTCCAAGACTTATTGAAAATCAGCATTAACATTCTAGACAATTTCTTGGCCCCTCTTTTGGAACTGCTGGATGCAAGTTATCTGGACTTGCTGATCTAAAAATGTCTAGTTTTAGTAGCTGTTGTTTAACATCCTCTTGAGTTATAACTGGAATGGAACACAGCATCATAATTATCATCATCATGTGATACAACTACATCATCTGTTATTTTCCAAAGACAGAACAGAAATATCTCTTGAATACTTCTATATTTTCTGCATTATTATTGACAATTCTGTTTCTAGTAATGAACCAGTACAATTAAGATTATTGTTGCTCCTAATGCATTCTAAAAACCTCGTTCTTATTGTCCTTAACTTTGCAGATCATATTTCTCCTTGAGCCCTTTTGCTTCCTATATAGTTTTTCTATAATTCTACACTTCTGATATATAGTATCATCAATTTTCCCTTTTTCCACTGTTATATATTGTTCTTTTTTATAATTCCCTCTACATCTCCTCTAATCAGTTTTTTCTAAACCATTATGACCTTCTTTCTTTCTTTCTTTTGGATTTCTGGCATCTATTAAAATGTTCTTAAACAATCCCCAATTACCAGTCACATTTTTTTCTATGTGAATTATCTCAGCTGTTTTGGCTCATTATTGTTTCCAGCTTTGTGAAAAAGACCTTTTTAAAGCACCCAAGTATACGTGTTTGTGTGTATGTGAATTTATCTATTGAGAGATTATACCATTTTGGATGTTATTCAGTTTACCCCTTGCAGATATCATCAAGTCCTGTATCTAAGCAAACACTAAAATCAATTCCTTTTTAATCTGTCAAGTTGAGATTTAATATAGAATTCCCTTGTGTTAGATACACCAATTTTTAATTAGGGAATTGTCATCTGTAATATTCAAAAATTCTGAGGCTGTTTAAATTTTCGTAGCATAAGACCTGCTCAGCTTCCCCTAATTTCCAATATGAATATGCCAAATGTTACGTGCTTGGCTACACACTCTTCTCCAGAACCTGGAATAGAACAGATGCCTCTTGTTTCCACTTACTCTGAGTCTAAATTGATTGCCATATCTGGGGATGGGAAGGAATTTTCACTTTAGTCAGACTGGTAGAGACCCTTGGGGATTTCACCTTTCTCTGTGGCATGGTGGATTCTCTGTAACTTGAAGACTTTAAATCATGATTTAGAAATTAAGTAATTCAGACAGAGATTATGAGTCTATTACAGGAGTGGGTGGGTGAGTTTCTACAGGCAGGAGGTCAGACTAGATTATCATGATGGTCCCGTCTGGCCTTAAATCTATGAGTAACTAGATTTCATAGTAGAAAAATATTGCATTGAGTTACAAAAAAGAGATCATATTTTCTTTTGCAGATATTGAGTGGGACCTTGCTCTGCCATAGACTTCCTAGCCAACGTTAGGCAAGACTATACAAATGCTTGCCACAAAGAAGCTGCCAAATTAGGATTGCAACCTTAATTCTGGTATTTCCTAATGTCCAATCCTGGATTTTAAACAGAATCAAATAAAAGATTTAGTAAACTTGCTCTCTACCACCCACTACATGAACTCTGTGAGAATGCTGCTCCTGCCCAGCTCCTTAATTCTAATAAGCTCCTTTAATAGCATGCTGGGACCATTCCAAAATAGCCCACTGCCCTCTCACATCCACGTGAGAAAGAAGAGTCCTGCTGGTACCTCTATTGCCCTACAATGGGAAAGGGCTAGCGTCTTCCCTACCTATCTCTCAACTCCTTAACTGAACCATCCTCCTTCAGAACAGCTACCTAACTACTCTCCTTTTCATTTGCAGTAATTCCAAAGAAAGAAAACAAAAAATAGGCATCAAAGTGTTAAAAGTAAAATATCCCCACAGAATATTAATTTAACAGAAAAACAGCCTCAAATATTTAGCTACAATTAGAAACTATTGAAAAACCTCAAATTATTTACACTATTTGTATGACTTTTATTTACTTTTAAATTAAAGATGGATGCTTCCTTTGAACACCAGCAAAAAAAGATTAGAGCTCAGAATATGCAAAGGAAGACAAAGCACCAGCTGCACATTTGTGAACAGAGACAATATGGATTTGAGAGAGTGAAGAGACAGATTTTCAAAAGAGCTCAGTTCCCATTTAGGTACCTTAATGAAGAAGACAAATTTTCAGAACTGCCGAACACCCAGCAGCTTCCATTGTCTTCCATCTTTTAAAAATCTGAACAAACTGTTCTGCATGGGCATTCTCAACACTGAGTTTTCATAGCTAATCAGATCAACACGGAGATTGGGGAATTGATTGACTGGGACACTTCAGACTAGAGTGGGAAAAACAATAAGGAGTCCCCTGGTACCTTGAAGGGGTATGTCTACACTAGCCCCCTAGTTCAAACTAGGGAGGCTAATGTAGGCATTCGAAGTTACAAATGAAGCCGGGATTTAAATATCCCGGCTTCATTTGCATCTTCAGCGCCGCCATTTTAAATCTCTTAGTCCAAACTCTGTGCCACACGCTGCACGGAGCAGGTAGTTCAATTCAGGATCTCTAATTCAAACTACCTACTCCGCAGCGCTGCAGCCGGGCACGGAGTTCGACTAAGGGGATTTAAAAATGGCGGCGCTGAAGATGTAAATGAAGCCCGGGATATTTAAATCCCGGGCTTCATTTGCAACTTCGAATGCCTACATTATCCTCCCTAGTTCGAACTAGGGGGCTAGTGTAGACATACCCTAAGAGATTTATTAGGGCATAAATTTTTGTGGGTAAAACCCAGTTCAGATTAATTGGAATTGAAGTTACAGAGGCAGGCATATATACATTGAGTAAATGAGGCTAATCAAGTCAGGGTGGAAGAAGCTTATTTGCAGCATTTGGTGTGGAGATGTGAATATCAAAAGAGGGGAAATTGCTTTTGTAGAGCGTTAGCCAGTTAAGATCCTTATTCAGTCCTAAATTGATTAAACTTCCACTTCAATTCATCTGATAAAATAGGTTTTACTCACAAAAGCTACTGCCATATTAAGTCTCTAAGGGTATGTCTACACTGCCACCCTAGTTCAAACTAGGGTGGCTAATGTAAACATTGAACTTACAAATGAAGCCGGGATTTAAATATCCCGGGCTTCATTTGCATGTTCGCGCCATTTTAAAATGCCCTTAGTTCGAACTACCTGCCCGCGGCTACACGCAGCAGTTTAAAGTTAATCCGAACTAAGTCCTTAATTTGGATTAACTGTTACACCTCATTCCACGAGGAGTAACAGTTAATCCAAATTAAGGATTTAGTTCGGATTAACTTTAAACTGCCGTGTGTAACGCGGCAGTTCTGCTCGAACTAAGGGGATTTAAAAATGGCGGCCAGATGGGAACATGCAAATAAAGCCCGGGATATTTAAATCCCGGGCTTCATTTGCAACTCCGGTTGCCTGATTTGCCTACCTAGCTCGAATTAACGAGCTAGTGTAGACATACCCTAAGGTGCTACAGGACTTGTTTTTGTGGATACCCCTCTGAAACTTTTAAAAGTGGGAAAGTTACTAGAATATACTGCAGTAATCTATTTTGCATTACTGATGAGATGGACTAGATGACCTAGTAAGGTTTGTCCATCTCTGATTCCCATGGTCTTGTTTATCCCTGGACCAGGGCTTGGTAGTAAGCAAGAGAGAACCCATTTATGCGTCTACCACCTCAGATCTAAGTGCACAGAGGTAGATGGGCCACAGCAGGTGTTACTAATCTTATACTGAGAAGATAGGTGAAGAGTGGGGTAGGGACGGATGACATATGTGAGGAGCCTTGGCCTTACCACCTTAGTGTGCCAGCTAGAAAAGCTGAATCAGGCTGAAGGGGATATATTTGCAGCTAATATGGAGTAGCAACAAATGCTTCTCTCTCTACAGCTTCCCAGGAGCAAGGTGAGAGAACTGTGGGAATCTTTCCCAGTACTGCTCCATACTTGTCTGTATACTCAGCTCCATGATTCTTAAAAGTATATTGAGCTGTTTTTCTGTTCTGGCAGGTCTGAGTAATACGAAGTGGCTAGAAAAGCTATAGGAATAGACAGCTTGTTCTGTAGCAGATTCTCTTTAAAGTGTCCAGTCTTTTTAACTTACTCACTCATTTGCTCCCCCTGGTATTCTGAGATTCATATTCTGTAATGTGATTTTAGCCACTTTCCTTCTCTCTGAATTGATGTTTCTTTCCATTGCTGTTAGCGATCATGTAATTCAGATTCAAAACATTATTATATTTCTCCTCTTTTAAAAAAGATCAAACCTTATTAACATCCTGATTTTGACTTTTCAGTACCCTTAAAGTGTACCCAAATGCCTCCAAGCTTTAAGATGGAAAAGAAAACCATACAATTCGTTTACAGAGGAAAGGCATTTTACAGCCTTCTTTTGTAACCCAGAATCACAATTTTTACATCTTAACATTTTTATATAAAATACTGTAAAACCCTCTTTCTGGTGCACACATTCTTAGTTACTACACCTCTATAACCCTCATTATTGCATTTTCTCCTATAAAAATCTCAGAATGTTACTCTGACCATTACAGGATATTTCCATCTTATTATATGACCAGCTCTTAAAAGCTATTTTAATCAATTAATCTAGTGTAAATGGATGGAAATGTAATCCAGGATCATAAATTAGATGACATAGTATATTTCTGGATTTAGTAGGATGGATTGCATAAGCCATTGGTCTTCATAAAAAGATAGAGCCCTGTCTAGGGCACTTTGAGAAACAGCCACAATTGTGTGGTTTTAAAATATTGACCTTGATAATATATTAAAAGTGGATCAAAAAAGAGTTTTCTGACATTCCTAGGAACTAAAATTTTAATAATTTGTTATGGAATTTGTAAGCCAGTACCTCAGTTAGCTCTCGAGTCACAGGATCTGCATGAACTGGTAAAATGGTCCGATTTAAATAGGATGGAATTCAGTAAGGACATATGCAAAGTACTCTACTGTAAAAGGAACAATCAATTGCACACATCCACAGTGGGAAGGGAGAGTTGTCAACCCAGCCCCAGTTGGAGGTAGATGCAAAGTGCAGGGCTGGCAGCAGGACTCGGGGGGCAGCACAGCCTCTAGGGCCAGTAGTCTGCCCCCAGATGGCAGGCTGCAGAGCCCATAGGGTTGGTGGGCAGCGGGACCCCAAGGGGTACTGAAGCTGGCGGGGTCAGCAGGACCCCTGAGAGACCTCGTGGAGGCCAGAATATGCAGCCGGTAGAACCCCAGAGGGGCCACGTGGAGGCCAGTAGATGGGGCTGGTAGGGCCAGTGGCGAGGCCAGCCCCTAGATGCAGGGAAGCCAGGTGGAAAACCTGGGGATGCTGCAGCATTCCCCAAACCCCTTCTGCATATGATTATTCTTCATGCTGTGCTAAACTGTACCAGAATAGGAAACAAAAACTTAGGGCCAGACATCAGCTACTATACCGCAGCACAACTGCATTGAAATTGATGGAACCATACCTATTTGCATGAGCTGAAGGACTGGTTCTTCAACTGAAATTCTGGAGGGTTGGGATTGCAGACTTTGCCTATTGGCTCATAGGTTCTTTATACATTTGGCAGGCAGGCAGAATTCATATAGGGTTTTTGACTTCAGAGTAGAAAACAATCTGTTTAGTGTTTCTGTGTTATATGCTAGTCTCCCTTTTGGCTAAGCAGTTACACATAACTCTCCTATTATTTCTGGTGTTCTCCCTACTGTTATGCGACTTTTTGGCCTTCAAAGCCCTCTCCTCCTGCTCCTACTGACTCAAGAAATCTGTATTGTTTCATTAATTTACATTCAGAAAGCAGCTTAAACAAATAAAAAATGAATTAATATAATCTGATCAATAAAACTTAAATACTAACCAGACAAAATTTCATAATATTCTTTTTGAGCACTAGCAGAGTATCTGAAAGTCACCAAATCCGGGCTCTGGAAAAATCAAGGCAAGATGTAATTTCTAGACTTAGAAAATTTCATTGAGAATGCCTTGTTGCCAGTCTCCTCCCATTGATGTCAAGACTCTTAGATGGCCTCGGTTGCTATGGTAGCACAGGGGACAAATTATATTTTAGCGTATGCTCAGTAGAACTGTCGCTGTTAAAAATGGAATGTAAACCCAGCCATTTCAAAATATAAATGGAAAAATCCAAGATTTTAAACAAAAAATGATGCTAAATTTGTGGGATATGGTACCTTCAGTCTAGCAGCCTCTTGAAAGCTCATAGTCAGTGCATATTTCATGAAAGATGCACATACTGATTTCATTTTTGCTTCAAAAGTGGTGAATTGCAAAAGGTAATGTCATACCACATCATAAACAAAAGCCGAGACAATTTGTTATAAAGTTTTTCTGTATCTGCACAATTTCAAGCAGCAGCTATAAGGCAAAAATATAGCTTATTTGGAACAGTGTTTGATAAGGGCCACCTGCTCACACCAAATCAAATTTAAAGTATCTAGATTCATTTATTTGGCAGCCAAAATACAGTTCCTTCCAAAACTGTCTATGATTTATTTGGGATTCCAGATATATAACTACAATAGATTATGAGTACTTACATAGACTAGTCACATTATATTAGTAGTAATACAGATTAATTAGATCCTCACCATGGGATGATGTGAGAATGCCACACTGTAGTGCAATCTTTGGGGTGGGGTAACATAGACTTTCACTTTGAATATTAACATAATGTACAATCTCCCCCTCCCCCCCCCCCAAGCTATGTCCTTGGCCCCTTTTCCAGGTCATTTGGTCTGCTGTGGTTTTGCAGCAGGCAATGCAAAGCATCCAGAAAGCTATTGTTAGGCCCCTACCAAATTCATAGCCATGAAAAATGCATCATGGACTGTGAAATCTGTGAAATTTACCTTATACTCGATGGATTTCATGGAGGGGGGGGAGAGGGGTGACACCAACATTTGTTAAACTTGGGGTCCTGACCCAAAAGGGATTTGCAGGAGATCACAAAGTTATTTTAGGGGGTCAGGGAATTGACACCCTTGTTTTCCTGTGCTGATTTCAGTCTGGCCAGCATATCATACCATGCTACCCTTACTTCTGTGCTGCTGCTAACAGCAGCTCTCTCTATAAAGCCGAAACAGCACAGAAGTAAGAGTAGCTGTGCAGCAACCTCCCTCCAATAACTTTGTGACCCCACCTCACACACTTATTTTTGGGTCAGGACCCCTACAATTAAAACACGGTGAAATTTCAGATTTAAATAGCTGAAATCATGAATAACAAGTAGTCCTGTGGCACCTTAGAGACTAACAAAAATATACAGCGAAATATATATAGTATCATGAGCTTTTGTGGGCAAAACCCACTTCTTCAGATGAGCTGGAGAGGAAGACAATGGGATTCTAGAATTTATAACGGAAAAAGAAGGGAGAGGAAAAAACTGTCAATTGTAGTGCTGGTGCTAATAAGACTAATTGAGTGGGCTGGAAGTGTCCCAAACTTAGCTTTTCATGTAAATGGGGCGTTAAATGTATGGAAGACTGGTTTTATAATGGGTCATACAGTTAATGTCTTTGTTCAAGCCCAGGGAAACAGTGTCAAATTAGCACATGAAGGTCAATTCCTCACTCTCTCTGTAAGTGGCTTGTGAAATTCCTTTGTAGAAGAATGGCTACTTCTAAATCCATGATTGAGTGCCCAGGCAGGTAAACATGTTCCCCTACAGGTTTATGTGTGTTACCATTTCTGATATCTGTTTTGAAATTTACCATTTTTAAAATCCTAAGACCATGAAATTGACCTCAGCTGTCATTAAGCCACTTTAGCTATTTCTGTGCCATGCCTCCAGTCCCCACTGGCACCATAGTGTTCCAGGCTTTGACAAGGAGACAAAACTGGATTGTATTATGCTACAAAAATCCACAGATAATAAAGCAATCCCCAAGTAAGCTTTTCATAAGAGGCTTTAAATTATACAGAGGGCCATTGTGGCCTCCAGGTAACACCACAAATTGGGGAGCAAAAAAAGGCTTATTATCACCTTTCATTTCTCCATCCGGAGTCCAGCACTAAACACAGCTCCAACAGCTGGGGATTTGACTCAACATGTCCAAAGTACAACTATATATTTTTTATCCGATTATATTGCTGAATGCTGGAATCAGAAATACTCATGTCATTAGCATTGCATTATATATGATATGCCTGATTCTTATCTCCACCTGGTCTACAAAATGTATAATGCCACTGGCTTCACTTTGCTTAATCTTGAGTTGCAACAGTGTAAATGGGAGGAGAATCAGGTTCAAAGTTTATCAGAATTAAAATCCTAATTCCCTTGCTTGCTTTTGAAAATTCCAAGCTAAATTCCTCAAAACTGTGACTGCACCAATCAAATCATTTGTGTGTCTTTCCATTCCTTGACATCTACAGTTCAAAGTATAAGCAGAAATCTACTGATGGAAGATTCTGGTCATACAGGCAGATTGCTTTACAAATATGTATAATATATCCATTATACAGCAAATGTTATATTGGGCAGCAGCTCATTATTTCCCATTACATGCATGTTCTATCATTGTTGAATTCGACATAAAGATGGTTCCTGCACAAAGTGTCAGGATGGCACCCAACATACAAATGAAATTTCCTGGAAACTGCCATATTCCACTAATTTTAATGATTTTGCTTTAAAGCACATACAAAAGGTTTCACTGTGGAATAATTTTGTACAGTACATTGTTCCCAGTGACAAGAAGAACAAATAGCTGTGGTTTCTTCTCTCTCTTTCTCTCAAAGCACAGGCAGTGATCACAGGAATAAAGCAAATGTTCCCTCTTAATTGTTTCCATCCATGTGCAGAATAAATTTAGTTGTGTGCACCGTGGCTTGTACGGATGTGGACTACCAGGAGAAATACAGGCCTAGCTGTGGGCACTCTGCTAATCAGCTGGGCGGCATTGATATCTCTCCCAAGTGGCCACCCAAGCGCTCAGCTTACTGGGAACACAGAGTTTAACACTGGACCCCCCGTAATTCCCTTCCATCCGGAGAGCTAACTAGCCTCTTGGAAATGGCTGTAAGGGTACGTCTACACTGCAAACTTATATAAAAATAAGCTATTCCAGAAGAATACTCCAAAATAGTTTATTTCAAAATAGCATGTTTACACTACAGAGAAGCCTCAAAATTAGTCTGAGGCAGGCTTCATTATGTGGATGTGCTACCTCTATTTAGAGCCCTAGGAGGCACTGGGGAATAATTAGTTTGAATGGCCCTGGGGAGAAGCTATTTCGAAATAACAGCAGTGGAGCATCCACACTACTACTATTCCGAAATAGCTGTTTGGGAATAGGCATTATTACTCGTGGAATGAGGTTTTCAGAAGTTGTAATAAGCTGTCCGTTATTTTGAATTTATTTCAAAATAACGGAATTGCTGTGTAGACACTTGCATTGTTATTTATTTCAAAATAGCTATGTTGTGTAGATGCACCCTAAGGAAAAGAAGAGATGCTTGGCTCGGCCCTTGTAGTAGCAGCGTCAAGAGGAACTGGCCTCGGAGTGGGGCTGTAGCTCCCCATGCAACATGGAGTCCGTCCATTCAGTGTGATGGCCCCAAGTGTCACTGCGTTCATGGAGCTCCAGTTTAGTTTCTCGGGGTCCCCGCAGGAAGGCGTCTGCTCCTAGGTTCCAGAAATATTTGTTTGCATTTGGCAAGTGGCCTGGCCTGATTGCTTATCAGGGTGGTGATTGTTAATATACATACCGGTAGTGAGTTTCATGGAAGGCTCATAGCTGATAGATGAAGGTGAGATCTAGGATAAGCTGACACTAGGCTAAGCTGACAGGCCTCATGTAACAGATCTTTCTGTAAACTGAATGGTTCCACCCTGAACTTTAGCTGTCTCCTCCCTGGGCTGGAAGTTTACTTCCTCAGAACTTCAGGACATATTTACTCTACAGAACTAAGTTGAACTAAGCTATGCCAAGGGACAGCTACTGGGTTTCTGTAAAGGGAAATCATGTCTTATTAATGTATTAAAAGCTTCGAGGAGGTCAACAAACACGTGCACAAGGGGGATCCAGTGAATATAGTGTTCTTAGATTTCCAGAAAGCCTTGGACAAGGTCCCTCACCAAAGGTTCTTAAGCAAAGGAAGTTGTCAGGGGAGAAGAGGGAAGGTCCTCTCATGGACCAGTAACTGGTTAAAAGGTAGGAATGAAAAAGTGTGGAAATAAATGGTCAGTTTTCAGAATGGAGAGAGGTAATTAGTGGTGCCCTGCAGGGGTCCATAATAGGACCAATCCTGTTCAACATATTCATAAATTACCTGGAAAAAGGGTAAACAGTGAGTTGGCAAAATTTGCAGAAGATACAAAATTGTTAGATAGCCAAGTCCAAAGTAGACTTTGAAGCACTTTAAAAAGATCTCATAAACCTGGGTGATGGGGCAACAAAATGGCAGATAAAATTCAATGTTAATAAATGCAAAGTAATGTGGAAAATGTAATCCCAACTTACATATAAAATGATGGGGTATAAATCAGCTGTTACCACTCGAGAGAGGTATTGGAGTCATTGTAGATCATTCTCTGAAAAAATCCACTTAATGTGCAGCATCAGTCAAAAAAGCAAACAGAATGTTCAGAATAATTAATAAAGGTACAGACAATAGGACAGAGAATATCTTCCTGCCTCTATATAAATCCATGATACTCCTGCCTCTTCAGTACTTTGTACAGATTTATCTGGTTGCCCCATCTCAAAAAAGGTGACATTGGAACTGGAAAAGGCACAGAAAATGGCAACGAAAATGGTGAGGGGTATGGAACAGCTTCTGTCTGAGGAGAGATTAATAAGACTAAGGCTTTTCAGCTGGGAAATGATATGACTCAGGGGGATAGGATAAAAGTCAATAAAATCATGACTGGTGTGAGAAAGCAAATAAGGAAGAGTTATTTATTCCTTCTGATAACATGAGAATTGGGGGTCATCAAATGAAATGAACAGGCAGAAGATTTAAAGCAAACAAAAGGAGCATTTCTTCACTCAACGCACAGACAGCTTGTTGACAGGCCCCATGGGCAGTGACAGATCTGTTTGGAAACAGCTCCATTCCATCAGCTCTATTGTTGTCTCCTCCCTGGAAGGCAAGTTCAGTTCTCAGCACTTCATTGTTTGCAAGGGTATCAATTCATGACTCTGTGAGAGCTCTGGGAAATGCCTGGGGCTGGAGCAGTCCAGTGAGGAGAGAGAGGGAGGGACTTTCCATAGTGCCTAAATGCCTCCAGGAGCCTTGAGCCTGGACATGTATGTGTGCCTTTCTGCTTCATCTGAGTCCACAATGGGTGGGCTGGCATTTTCTAAAGCACTGAGGGGGTTCGGTTGCCCAGACATCATTGACATGAATTCGGAAGTGGGTTTCAAATTCTGTTAAGATCCTTTTAATTTCCTACCCCTACTTAGGAATCACTACATCGGCCAGTGGAGGGAAACCCACCTTCACTGGTACCTAAGGAACTAGGCTGGTGCCGACTGTGCCCAAACCACATGTCCCTGTCTTCACTCACTGCTGAAAATCTCCCTGTGGTATCTAGCTGCTGATGGCACCCACGACTCCAGAACTTTGTTCATGCCCACCCCCAAGCACTTGGAGGGGATCTTAATGTAAGCAAGGTCTGACTGAATGGACCCACTGAGCCCCTATTGAAGGGCCCAGGGGAGCACAAGCAGAAGGGGAAGCTGGAGGGAGGGCTAGGACTCCTGCTCCAAGTGAAGGGATTTGGGGCAGAGGGATGGAGCCTGCTCCACAGAGAGGGAGAGAATTTCTGCCAGTGCCACGGGCTCCATTTCTCCTTCTCCTCGCTCCCCTTGGCCAGGCAGCCAGAGGAGTAAGAGTTGCTGGCTTCTCACAGGCACAGCCCCTGCAGTGCCTCAGGCAGCTGGTGCAGGTGCTGGATTACATACAGCTAGCACATGACCTTAGTTGTCACGTCCTTCTGCTGCAAGGGAATGAGAACCCGTCAGAGACTCAGCTGCCCTCAGGAGTCAGAGGCACCTGGCACCAGCAGCATTTCCACCCACCCCCCGTTAGAAGGGTGGATTCACCCTCCTTACCCCCAGCTTGGAGGCTTGTTCTCTTTAGTCATCTCCCTTGTCAGCCCCCTCCCTGTAGGGTGAGCTCCTGTCTCCGCCCCGCTCCCCAGTGCCCTTGACAGCTCATTCCCCTCCTGCTCTCCTGAAACACAGCTCATGTGCGCAGAGCTTTTCCCCCACCCCAGCTCTAGGAGAGATTCTGGCAGTAGGGATGTGGGGTGGGGGCGGGGACATGTCCCCAGGGCAGCCCAGTGACTATTGCTGTAGCCCTGGGGAACGGGGTGGGTCGGATGTCCCTGCTGGGATGGGAAGGAGACCCCATCCCTGCCCCACTCTTCTGCATCTCCTCCAGCTGCTCACCATGTGGCCCATTAGCTGCTTGGCTTCCCCCAGGAGGGAGGAAGCCGAGGGGACGTGCAGCAGAGGGGAGCAGATGGTCAGAAATATCTCTGCTCGTCTGAGAAGAACTTTCCAAAGACCTAAAACCAAGAGGACACGAGGCTTGAGCTAACGGTCCAGAGCCAGGCCAAATCCTGGGGCTAGAACGGCATCACCCACCAGTGGCCCTGGGCAGGGGCAGAGAGCTGCTGCAGCCAAGGGCTGTTCCTTCCCAGGAGGCTTTGAGGGTGGCCTGGCTCAGGTAAGGCCCTTTATTCCAAGATCACCGGCACTGAGGGACTCCAAGCCTGTTGTGGCTCTTTCTGGAGGGCCAGTGATCATGGGCCGTGGGCTGGAAGTGGATCTCCATGCGTGGGAGCAGGCACACACTGGCATGCAGCTCACAGAAACAACAAGGGACTCTACTGCTCCCAGCAGAGAAATCTCCTGCGCCTCAGTGGCTAGAAGCATGAGGAGTTTGGAGCTGACAGACCAAAGGCCTGCTCCCCCCAGCACTGTGATGTCTCTAGCAGCTGGATCTGGTATCTGCAGCTCATCGGTTTCTTCCCAGGGGACTCCAAAGTGCAGCATTACAAAGACAAGAAGACTCAGGTCCCTCCACAAAGACACTCGCAGGAAACTTCTGTTCTGCTGCAGCTATTCAGCATGTGGCTGGGGGACAAGCTCACAGTTTCTCTCATGTGGGATCTGCAGAGCAACACTCTGAAGCTGCACTTGTAGATCCAGGAGCCTTTCCACAACCACCTTTGTGACATGGATATCCCCCATTTTGCCTTTGACTCCAGTTCTGGGCACTGTGAGCTGGTGTGTTCGAGGGTTGGTGATGTTCTCACTGCAGTCATGCAAAGAGGGGTCTTTGATTTTCTTCTGGAGCAGCAAGTGGCCACAATGTGGGTCAGTAACAAGGTGCTTCTTTGGCAGAACAGCTGAAAGCCATCCATGCATCCCTGGCTGGCCCTGAAGACACGAGGTGGGTGCACATGGCCCATCTTGGTTTGGAGCTCGCTGGGTCCCCTATGCAGTTTCCAGCTTGGGGCATTCTGCTTCCTGACTGGTGATGGCACTGGGCAAACCCCACCTCCTTCCTCTGCTTCCACAGGGAGAAGGGAACCCAGCCAGCTTTGGCCAGGCAAGAGTGGCTCACTGACCCTGTGCTCTGCTCTCAGACCTTCGGCTCCCAGCCAGGGAGACAAGGAGTGAAGAAACTTCCAGAGCCCTCATTCTACATTCTCTCCCCCACCCAGTGTGACAATATTGGATTTTTTTGTAGCACCCCCTGTGGGATGTTTGCACCAAATGCTGTACAACATGGGCCAAGTGAGATGTCTAGTGAAAGCTGATGCCTTGCTGATTCTGTTTACAAAACAAAGTAAACTGAAGATAGCAGTTTGTTCCCTCTCTGCTAAGAGCCTGAACCAGGAAAGTTGGGTATGTCTACACAGCAAACTTATTTCGAAATAAGCTATTTCTGATTCTCTCCACCTTTCCTTTTTTCTTTTATTAATAAATGTTTTGATTTTAATTTCTGTGTGCTCTTTTGGGTCAGAACTGAGGTATAAATTGAGCTGGGAATGTGGCTGGTCCTTTGGGATGGGGATAACCTGTTTGGATTTGGTGAAATTGGTTTTCATAACCTCTCATCTCTGTAAGGAGTGGTGCTGGCTGTGGCACAGGTAAAGCTGGAGAGTCTGAGGGGATTGCTTGTGTGTCCCCTTGCTGGCCAGAACAGATGTGCTGTGCGTAACTGGTTGGTGCCTTTAGAGAAGGACCCCCAGGTTTGGGCTGTAAGTAGCCCTGTCTCTGAGCAATTTGCCCTGATTTGACTTTTGCAGCAGTACCCCCAGCACCGTTTATATGACACCCAGGAATTTTCCTCACTCCGTTAGCTGCTGGTCCCTGTCTGACACACAAATCAGGGCAGCTACTTAGTATTAGCCTCCCCCCCAGAGCTGGACAGAGAGCTGTGAGAGGCTGGAGGTGGGCACTTTCTTCCCCCAGCGGGAATTTACTGTTGGGGACGTCCACATGCCTCTCTGTGTTGTGGGGGACGCAGCCTACCCCCGATGCCCTGGTTGATGCGGCCCTACACAGGACGGATGGACCCCGGCCAGGCAAGTTTCAATGACCACCTCAACTGGGCCCGCAACCAGGTCGAGTGTGCCTTTGGCCGGCTGAAGGTGCGCTTTTGTTGTCTGCTCACCCGTCTCGAGATGGGTGAGCAGAACATTCCTGAAGTTGTGGCAGCATGTTGTATGCTCCACCACATTGTGGAGTGGAAGGGGGAGGCCTTCTTCCCGGCGTGGATGGCAGCCAAGGGCCAGGCGTTTGAACAGCCCCGCACAGCTGCCATCTGCTAGGCGCACCACGATGGGGTGTGCATCCAGGAGGCCCTGAAGGAGATGTTCTCCCAGGCCCCACACTAGGGTCGCTTCTGTCACCCATTTTCATCTCCCTCCCATCCCCATCCCTTCCTTCCCCCCCCCCCACCTCCCAATAAACAAAACCAAACTAGTTTTTTCTTCAAACAACAGAAAAGTTTTATTTGTCTTAACAATAGGGAAGAAGGGTGGGCAGTGGGAGGGGCCTCTGAACTGGGAGGGGGAGGAGGGAGAGGCCTCTGAACTGGGAGGGGGAGCTACTGGTGGGAGGGGTGGCTCCTACCAGTGCCTCTGCGGGGGCGGAGGCCTCGCTGGCCTTGAGGCCGGGTTGGTGGGCAGGACGGGGTGCAGCAGGTAGGGGGCATGGTGGCAGTAGGAGGGGCGGCTGGAGGGGCAGCAGGAGGAACGGCAGGAGGGGGCATGGGCAGGGCAGGGAAGGCAGGTGCACGTGGCAAGGCCATGCCATAGTGCACAGTGTGACCGATGTGCGACGTCAGTGTGGTAATCGTGTCGCACATGTGGTCACACCGGTGCAGGAACTGCCCCCATGCCTGCTGCCGCCACTCCAGGTCTGCATCGATTTTCCTGGTGATCGCCGCCTCAATTCTTTCCATGGCCTGGACGTGCCGCCGTAGTAGTTGGTCCCTCTGCCTGGCCTGCTGGACTGGTGCCTGGAAGGTTGGTGCTGCCGCTGCCGCAGGGCTGGAGCGTCCCTCACTCCTGGATGGTCCTGCTGCAGAGAACAGAGGAAATGATGGGTTGGTCAGGTAGCCCTGCCCACACTGTCCCTGCGCCCCGTGCCCTCCGCCCTGAACCCAGGTGACACCACAGTACTGTGTCTTAGGCCCACTCAGTCCCCTACTGTGTGTATGTTTGCATACAGGACTCCCTCTGGAGTAAAGTGATCCTCCATGGATTGTAACCCCTTGTCTGTGTCCTGTCCACTTGGCATTTGTTGTGTCAACCTATGGAACTCCTTGCCGGGGGAGGCTGTGAAGGCTTAGGACTACTAACAGAGTTTAAAGAGGAGCTAGATAAATCCCCACATTGCATGCGAGCAAGTATGGCAGATGAGGTCTGGGCTCTCGGACCCCTGTCAATTGATGTCCTCGGAGACAGAGCCAGGGTGACGGGGGAGCGTACCATCCTTGCAGCAAAACTCAAGTGGCCATAGGGCCAGGCCAATCGCTTCCCCTCTCCCCCTCCTGCTAGCCCTCAGACAAATAGTCCAGGGAAGTGCATGGCCACTGTGAGGGGCTTCCCTTGGGGGCAGCCTAGGGGCTGGGAGCAGGTGAGGGACTCCGTGGGGGCCGTGCTCACAGGGCTTGCTCGCTGCGGTTTTCCCAGGAGCAGCTGCTGTGTCACACAGCCAAGCATGGCTGCGTGCTGTCTGTGTGCAGCACCCTTCGGGAGGTGTGGGGTCTGGCCTGAGCTCTTGGGGCCTTGGCTGCTTCCAGCCAGCACCCCGCTTCCCCCCAGTCAGGACGTGTGTGAGCAGCACGGTCCCAGGCATGCCCTACAGCTGCCTATGCGTCCACATGCCACACAGTCAGGCTGCATGAGGTTGCACGTGCTGCATACTGTTACACAGCGTGCAGCTCGAACTGCCTGAGTGACGCTCCTTCCCCCTCCCCCCTGGGCACCCAGCTCCCCCACCCTTGCGAGTGAAAAGCGCAACACTCACCAGAGGATCCTTCACTTGCCTAGGATGAAGCCCGGGAGACATCCTGGCTGCTCGGCACTGGCTCGAGGGGGAGGGTTACGGTGCTGCCCTGGTCATCCTCATCCTCCTCTGACCCGGACCTGATGGCCAACTCACCCTCATCCTCCGGCTTGGCTGGCCTGGTGACTGGGGGGCGCCGCAGGCCACTGTCTACGGGCACCAAGGGTCCTCCCACGGCTCTGTCTCCCAGGATGGTGTGGAGGCGGTCATAGTGGGAGCGGGTGTCAGCACCTGCCCCCTGGCCTTTGACGACCTAGACATAGCCCAGGCGCAGCTCCTTCACCTTAGCCCGGACCTATTCAAGGGTCCGGGCTGGATGTCCTTGCTGGGAGAGCGCCTGGGCCATGTGGCGAAAAATGTTGGCATTCTGCCGATAGGCACGGGGGGTCATGGAGGGCTTATTCCTCATCCCACAGGTCAAGAAGGGCCTCCACCTCGGCCTGGGACCAGCACGGGGCGTGCCTCTTGGTGGCCCTTGGGGCCTCCTCGGAACCCTGGGGCGACTGCTGGGAGGGGGGTGCAGGCTGTCGTTGTCCCCCTGGAGCAGACATCCTGGTGGGGCTTGTGGCTGCAGCTGGGCAGAGCCGCGCGGGAGAGCTGGTGGCTGAGCTGCTGCTGCCGCGTGGCATCTGTAGGCTGCGTGTGCCTTTAAGGGGGGTCTGGTAACGAGGAAGTATGGAGCTGTGAGCTGTGAGTACGGAGCGTCCGAGCGGCCGCCTGGCTTTTTTCCTGTGAGGCCGGTTCTTGCGCAAAAACTCTTGGCTGCCTGTCTACACTGGCCTCTTGTGCAAGAACACTTGCGCAAGAAGGCTTCTTCCTGAGAGGGAGTGTCAGAGCTCTCGCGCAAGAAGCCCTGTTTTCCAATGCTGTACTGTAGATTTATTTGCTCAAGAACGCGCATGCAGTATAGGGTAGCAAGTTTTTGTGCAAGAACGACCGTTCTTGCGCAAGTGCAGTGTAGACACAGCCTAAAAGTCTAAATAATAAGATGGGAGAACTAGAGTGCCTCATATTGTATCAGGATATTGATATAATAGGCATCACAGAAACTTGGGGGAAAGAGGATAACCAATGGGACACAATCATACCAGGGTACAAAACGTATTGGAAGGACAGCTCAGTTTGTGCTGGTGGAGGATTGGTGATAATAGCTGGACCGCTTGGAATTAGTGACCATACTATAATAAAATGTGACATCCCTGTGGTGGAAAAAACACCACAATAGCCCAACACTGTAGCATTTAATTTCAGAAAGGGGAACTACATAGAAATGAGGAGCAGTAATAGAGATGTAGCCGTGTTAGTCTGGTCTTGCTGAAACAAAAGACAGGACTATGCAGCACTTTAAAGACTAACAAGATGGTTTATTAGGTGATGAGTTTCCTGGGCCAGACCCACTTCCTCAGATCAAATTGTGGAAGAAAATGTGTAACTGTCCTTGGAACAGGGGACGTTGATGTTCTGACAGCAAGCCCACGTGTGGCCTGGCCAGCAGCCCTGGCCTCACAGGGGCCCCGATGTGCCCAGAGGACCATCCTGCTCCCCCCACCCCATGGACAAGGAGCACAGGGAAATGTCCGGCCACAGTGGGTTCCCAGTGTTGGAGAGGGGCCTGGAACGGCCTGCCCCTCCCAGGCCTCCCCCTCACCCCCGCCACACACCTGCACGTGGCAGCACTGTCTGCGGGAGCAGGTGGTGCCTTGCACGTACACACCTGGCCGAGTGCTATGTCGCCACTCGTTGATCTGTGTGGGGTCATGCATGCGTTCTTGTGCCCAGCCTGCTTCCCGCAGTGCATGGTGGTGGGGAGGACACCCTCCCTGGGGTCAGACGTGTGTGGGTCCGTCCCCAGGCTGTGAGCAGCAGCCCGTGTGTGCCCCTGGACTGGCTCCTGGCACCATGTGTCGCACACTGCCGCTGCACGTGCTTGCACATGCACAGACAGCTGCATGCTGTCCAGGCCAAGCATGACACATGACGATTGCACCCCATCCCCTGTGCTCCCACCTCCCCTGCCCTGTGTGCGTGGCAACCTCACAGCACTCACCTTATGTTCCCCCCCTGGGGTCTGAAGATGCCTGGGAAGCCTCCTGGGTCTGGAGGACCGGCTCGAGGATGAGGGTCACAGCAGTCCCGGTGTCCTCCTCCTCCTCCTTCTCCTCCTGCAGCTGCTGGTCTTCTGGCTCATCCCCTGCCCGGAGCCCTGGCCACTGCTATACGGGTGTCTTCATCCCCAACTCGACCAGCACCCGTGGAGACTGGGGTTCCTTACCCCCCAGGATTCTGTCCAGATTCTCGTAATAGGCGCAGTAGTGAGGAGCTTCCCCAGAGCGGGAGCTGCACTCACGGGCCCTCACATAACCCTGACACAGTTCCTTCACCTTTGCTCTTACTTGATCCTGGGTGCGGGGGTGGTGGCCTTTCTTTGCCAGACCATCTGCCATGTGGCCATAAATTTCTGCATTCCTGCGGTGTGACTGAAGGGCCTGCAGGGACTCCTCCTCTGACCACAGCTCAAGGACTGTCTGGATCTATGCCCCCAACCAGGATGGAGCCCAGCATTTTGTGCCCCTGGGTCCTGGGATGGC
The DNA here is from genome assembly GCA_019425775.1 of Rafetus swinhoei. NCBI lineage: Eukaryota > Metazoa > Chordata > Testudines > Trionychidae > Rafetus > Rafetus swinhoei. The sequence goes on from CM033449.1 coordinate 115,832,457, forward strand.
TCCCTGGAAGGGCCAGAGGGGTCTTGGGGGGGCTTGTGGCTGTGCCATGGCTGTTTCTTGCTGTGTCAGGGAGAGCCACATGGGTCAGGGTCCTGCTCTGAGGCCAACTTCCTGTCACAAAGGCTGCCCCAGGTGCCTGTGGCTTTAAGACATGGGCTGGAGACAGGAACTATAGAGCTGTGATTAGTGAAGATAGAGTGGTCACCAGGGCACCTGTGCTTTTTCCTGGAGGCCTTTTTTTTTTTTTTTTCGAAAAAAACTACCTCCCCCGAAGCCATACACTCCTTTTTTAGAAAGAGCTCTTTCGAAAAAGGTGTTTTTCCTCGTAATTTGAGGTTTACCAATTTCGAAAGAAGCGCCGTGCTCTTTCGATGTAATTTTGAAAGAACGCGATTGTAGTGTGGACGCAGGTGAAGTTTTTTTTTTAAAAAGGGCAGTTTAAAAAAAAAACCAATGTAGTCTAGACATACCCCTTGTGAGAAAGTCCATGGGACAGTGTCCGAAGCCTTAGTAACACCAACTTATAACATGGCTACTATTTACCCACCCCCACTAAGCCAGTCACCCTGGCAAAGATGGAATTGGGGTTGATTTGGAACAATTTGTTCTTGACAACTCCTTGCTCAGTCATCCTGACAACCCCATTATTCTGGAGGTGCTCACATACTGAGGCTATGTCTAGACTACAAGCCTTTTTTGACAGGCTTTTTCAAAGATACCTTTCGAAAAAGCCTCTTTCGAAAAAGAGCGTCTAGATTACATTATGTGGATCGAAAAATGATCTGCTTTTTCAAAAAAGAGCGTCCAGACTGCTGGACGCTCTTTTGAAAGAAAGAAGGCACCCGGAACCGCTTCTGGCAGGGCATGGGGGCAGCATTTACTTCCTGGTTCTGCTGCCTGCCCTTTGCAGAGATGCGTGCTTAAAGGAACCCCCCAAAGAGCCGTTGCTCTGCTCCTGCAGCTGCCTTGCTTACCTCCTAGAGGGACAGCAAAGGTTTTGCAATGCTTGCTGTGAGCGCCCTGCTTCCTGGGACACCACAGCAATTTGGGTTTTTTAGGAAGTTTTTCTGATTTTGATCCCTTTTATTGCCATGGAGCCAGAGCTGCTCCTGGGCAGGCGATGGCCCCACACCATAGTGTTTCAAGTACTGCTGCAACTCCATGAGACCTTCATGTTGTTAATGCCCGGTCCGGATTCTGAACCCAGCCTGGAGCCCCTTGTTCGGGATGCAGCAACACTGTTCTTGCCACCGAACTTCTTCCATGAGAGGCGATTTGGAGGCTGGAGACAAGTATGGACTGGTGGGATCGGCTCGTAATGGAGCAGTGGGATGACCAGGCTTGGCTCCGAAACTTCAGGATGCGGAAGTCCACCTTCCAGGAGCTCTGTACCTGGCTCGTCCCCACCCTGCAACGACAGGACACCCTCCTGCGCCCTGCCATCCCACTGGAGAAGAGGGTAGCTATTGCCCTCTGTAAGCTGGCCACCCCTGACAGCTACCGGTCAGTGGGACACCAGTTTGGTGTGGGGGGATCTACTGTTGGCGCCATATTCATGGAGGTAAGTCCCTCTGGGAGGGGCAGTACATGATGGGTAGGGGGACTGTAACAGGAAAGGGTGGGGGGCAATGGAGGGGAGGTGGTGGAGGGCTCCTGGCCTCACTCCGCCCTACTCCTGGGAGCAATCGCCGGGGAATCCGGAGGTCTTGGGAGGGAGGAGGAGGAACAGCCCAAGGACTTGGGCAACCCTTCTAACTTCCTATTCCATATGTTTGTATGTGTCTATTTCTGCAGGTGGTGAGGGAGCTGCTGAACCGGATTGTCCACCTCGGAGACCTAGACACCTTCATGGCTGGTTTTGCTGGGCTGGGATTCCCAAACTGCGGAGGAGCGCTCGATGGAACTCACGTTCCCATCCGTGCACTGCCCCATTGAGCAGTCCAGTATATTAACAGAAAAGGGTACTTCTCCATGGTGCTGCCGTCTCTGGTTGACCACTGTGAACTATTCATGGACATTTGTGTGGGGTAGTTGGGCCGGGCACATGATACTCGGATCTTCCACAATTCGTACCATTAACGCAGGCTGCAGGCTGGAACCTTCTTCCCCTAGCGAAACTTTGCTGTTGGGGATGTGGAGATGCTGGTCTGCATTGTGGCCGATGCGGCGTACCCCTTCGTGCCCTAGCTCATGAAGCCATACACTGGGCATCTGAACCAAGCAGAGAACTCTTTAACACGCACCTGACACGGGCGCATTTACAGGTGGAATGTGCCTTTGGCCGGCTGAAGGGAAGGTTTAGGTGCCTGCTCACTCACCTCTACATGGGGGAATGCAATATCCCAGAGGTGTTGGCTGCATGTTGCGTCCTCCACAACCTGGTGGAGAGCAAAGGGGAGGCCTTCCTCCCAGGCTGGGGGGAGCAATGGCTGAAGTAGAGGGGAGGCGGTTTGCGCAGCCTCGGACAGCTGCCGTTCACCAAGCCCATCAGGTGGGGGTCCGCATCCGGGAGGCTCTGCGTGAACGCTTCTCAGCTGAAGCCCATCTGCATTAGCACTGGGGGAGACAGGGGTTCCCGAGCACCCAGGATGCAGTCCAGCTCCTGGTAGTAGGCACAGTAGTGTGGTGCTGCACCTGAGGTGGAGCTGCGCTGCCAGGCCTTTGCGTAGCCCTGCCTGAGCTCCTTAACTTTTGCCTGGACTTGATCGACAGTCCTGGGGTGGTGGCCTTTTTTTACAAGCCCGTCAGCCATGCGGCCGTAAATATCTGCGTTTCTGCGCCGGGTGTGCAGACGCTGGAGCGCTTCCTCCTCACCCCAAAGTTCAAGCAGGTTCTGACCAGGCTAGAGCTCTCTTTTTTCCCTTGGAGGGCAGTTGGGATGGCTCGTTGGCAGGTCCTTGGGGGCCTCAGGGGTTTTGGGGTTGAGCCATGACGACGTGTCAGGGAGGCGGGGAGAGCTGGGTGCTGACAGGCTTGGTCTGTGGCCAGCTTCCTGTCAGAATGGCTGTCCAGGGTGTCTGTGTCTTCAAAAAATGGCTACAGACAGGAACAATAGAGGTTTTCCCTGACGAAGGACTGTCCACCAGGGCTTTTCCCTGGAGGTCCGTTTTTTCAAAACAACAACAACAACAAAAAACCACGTCCACACACACCTTTTTTCAACAGAACACTATCGAAAAAGGCATTATTCCTCATAAAGTGAGGTTTAACGCTATCGACAAAACTGCCGTGTTTTTTTGATTTACTGTCGAGAGAATGCAGCGGTAGTGTAGACGCCAACTTTTGTCGAAAAAACTCGGCAGTCTAGACATACCCTGATTATTTAATCATTTGTTCCAGCACCTTTACAGGTATGGACATGGCTAGTCTGTAAGTCCTGGGGTCTCTTTGTTCCTCTTTTAAAACTAGCCACTGTCTTGTTAACAGGTAGGAGAGATTCTTTTGGGGGATCTCACAGTCTGGTTTATTCAGGCCACAAAAATTGAGACAGGAACTCGTATCTTGCTGGCAAAAAACCTGAGGTGACTAAAACAGTGGGACTCACACAGGTGAATGGGCTTCAAAAAACACACTGGTTAAAATTTGGCCTGACCAATTCCTGTATACACAGATGGGATAGTAAAGTTTAGAATTCCTTGGTGTGCAACACCTTGAAACACCCCTTTCTCCTTCACAGGGGTCTTCAACACTCCTTCTCCACCAGACTCACTCCTGCCCAGAGTTAGAGACACATGAGGATCCCAAGGTACAGCGAAGGGAAGCAACCTACCCAGGCTCCAATACAGCCAGGTGGTGGCAGAGCCAGAAAGCAAAGCCACCAGTCCTGACTTATATTCTTCTAACAGATATGGTACACCCCCTGAGGCAGGGACAGAGCCCAGGAAACCAGAGGGTGAGACATTTTCATTGAACCTGTTTTCTGACAGAAAATCCCATTCAGTCGAAACCAGTTTTTATTTCAAACTGCAGCAGGGATGAAAATTCTTTGCAACAATATTTTGTGGCAAAACAAAAGCATCTCCCATTTGTCCCAGTGTGTGTCATTTTCTGGTCGCATACCAAGAGGAGACACCGAGATTCTAGGGAATTCCATGAGCTGCTGCAATCTGCTCCTAACAATTGCAAAATAATAAAATGCAAATCACACCGAATGTTTCAGCGATTCTATTAGGTCACCAGCTGCTATGGCTCAGCATGATGGGACACCTCCTATTCTGTATGGCTGCTAGTAACACTCTCCAGTGGATGCCCTCTGCACTCCCTGAGGGAGGTTTTGACTTTATTGGATTTTAGTATGAACATGCAGATCATTGTTGCACCCATGGTATGTTTGCCTCAAATTCTGTGCAAAGTGGGCCAAGTGAGGTGTCTACTGAAAGCTCATGTGTTGCTGGTTTTGTTTATGCTACTCATATATAGGTATGATTTTTGTATGTAAACTTATGAATAGTGGCAATGTACTGGTACAAGTACTATCAATCCTAAAGGACCAGGTACATCCCCAGGTCAATATATACTTTAGATCTTACCCAAAAGAGCATGCTGTGCCAATTCTTTATAATAAAAAATCTAAAGGCTTATAAAAAAGAAAGAAAGAAAGAAAATGGTTGAGAGCAGAATTGTTAAAGAAAACACATTACATTTACCAGTCACCAAGTTCTTGATGCAGGCTTGCAAAGATGGAATAAGCTGCTATCTTAAAAGTCTCTGGAGTACATTCTGTGTTAGGATGGGTCAACAAATCCTTCCCAGCCCTTTGTTCACAGCAAAGAGGCTTCTGAAGCAAAGAGCAGGATTGAAGACAAATGGAAGAACCACTGGGGGCCCTTTTATAATCTTGCCCATGCAGATCACTGTTGTCCTGTGTGAAGGTACCTCGCAAAATGGCATGTGTAATGTCCATGTCCTTTTTAGGCAGACATCCATGACTGAGGTTTGCAGAAGAATTCCTCAGATGTTTACTGTCAACACTTATAGGCAATTGTCCATGAAGCACAGCTATTCACTGGGTAGCTACCCCTCACAATAGCGGGGTGACACCTGCTGCTGTCTCCCAGATGCAAACATTTAAAATACCAATACAGAGCCAATACCCGTAACTTTACATACAAAAATCATGCATGCGTATGAGTAACATAAACAAAACCAGCAACTCATGAGCTTTCAATAGACACCTCACTTGGCCCACTTTGCACAGAATTTGAGGCAAACATAGCATAGTGGGTGCAACAACGATCTGCATGTTCATACTAGAATCCAGTAATGTCACATAGGTAGCAGAGGGTTGTGATCTCCACGTGTCAGAGGGAGAAACTCAGGCTGAAAAAGGAGAAGTGACTGTTCTTAGGTCACACAGCCAGTCCATGGTGGAGTTGGGAAGAGGACCCAGGAGTCCTGACTTTCCCAACAACCATCACAGCTTGAATTTTGTACATTCAATGGGCATCAGAAAGTCCCCTCAAGTGAGCTCCAGACCAACCACTGTTCATAGCAATGGTTCAGCAGGTATTTTGGGGAAACTAGAATGTCAGAGAGAATCAGGAACAGCCCTGAGATAGTGAAGGCGAAGAAGCACCAACATTAGTGACACACATTGTTGGTCCTGACTTACTGGCTCCATCTTGCACAAGGATAACAAAGATTTGAGTCTCCTCCTCATCAGTAGCCCCCTTCTCAAACAATCAGGGGAGAGATTCAGATTTGGGGGTAGAGCGTTCTCAGCAAAGAGCTCAAAGCATGGCCCAGGTCACAGGAGTGATCACTGACAGAGCACTATTTCAGCCCCACCTTTTTGGTTGGACCTCCCACAATAGGAGCTGCATCCCCCGCTACCCCACAGCTCCTGCAAATCACACTAAATCTTTCAGCTATTCTATTAATTCACAAGCTGAGGGGAGGGGAGTAGGGGAAGAGGACAAAAGAGGTAAGAAAAGAAGAGAAATGTGGGAGGGACGGAGTAAAAGAGAAATAAAACAGGAGAAACGTCCATGGCCCCAGTGGTTCTAAGGGACAAAGCCCAAGATGGGGAATTAAATTCTGCTGCCTAAACTGAGTGTTTGCCCTGCCTAGAATCCAGCTGACACCAGGTGGGTCAGACTGAGCAGGTTCCAAATCCTGCAGAGGCTCCTACCTTCTGAGAGGTGTCTGGGCTATAGTCAAATCAAAGAAAAGGAGAAAGCTCAAGAGAGGTTCCTCCAGCCACTCATGTATGTGAACCAAAAAGCTCTTGGTCCTCAAAGAGAGACCTCAAGGAGGAGACTTGCTGAAGCAAGGTCATCTACGAGGTCATCCCGGCCTTGCACTCCTCTTTTGCTCGGCTGGTGTCAGCATTTCTTAGTGAGGTCACCACCTCCCCATCACTTTTGCCTTTTATGCTGAGAACCTGCCAAAGGCCAGTGTGGTATCACTGCCACACCCATCCTTCCCCTGCCTCTGGCCAGCCCCTCAGGATGTTTGATCCATTCCCTGTGGTCACCCCTCTCAATGACTCTTCATTGTACGAAGTCAGCCGACTACACAGTCAAGCATCAGAGGCTGCTCCTCATGCAACTCTTCAGTGTTTCACACATTACTAGACTTCATTGCCAGAAGAGAGAGTTAGAATCTCTAATCTGACCCTCTGCATCTCACAGGCCTCCTGTCTGACCCAATCGCTAGGTTTTGCCCAAACGCATTCCAACAAGGCATCTAGTCTCCATTAGAAGCCATCAATGCATGGAGAATCCACTGCTGCCCTTGAGTGTTTGTGTCTTTAGAGAATCATCCTCACAGTTGGACATTTTGCCTTATTTCTAACAGGAATTAGGTTCTTCCCCCTTTCTCTGATAGGGTAAAGATCCCTTTAACACCCAATATTTTCTTTCCAGGGAGACACTTCAGTGAAGTCACCTTCTTTTGACCAGCTAACCCAGCTGAGTTCTTTTAGGAGCTCACCAGAAGACATTTTTTCCCCAGCCCACAAAACAGTTTGTGACTCTTGGTTGCCCCATCTCCAATCTCTCAACATCTTCCTCAAAGGTGGACAAAACTGGATGCCCTGGCATTGTTGCTTTCTCTGGTTATACTTCTTCCGTGGTTGAGTAAAGAAGGCAGGTCTGTATCTCTGTGTATAGCCTTTGTTTTGTTGACATTTCGGCACAGGAACATGAATGCCCAGCATGCGAAGAGTGGCTCTGGAATCTTTCAGGTGTTGTCTTAAATAGAAGTTGGTCAGTTCGAGAATGTGGCAGGTCTCAGGGAGGTGTAGAAATAGACAAGCTTTAACTGGATATCATTTTAAACCTTTATTGAAATGCTTCCAGTTGTAACTTATTATTTTATCAATTAATTGAACCAATTAATGAGCCAGGTGAGACCAAAGAATGACCGCCCTTCTCTCACCTCCCGAACAACTTGATCGATATTAGAAATTACATCAGTAACATTCTGGTGCACTGTAGTGATTATCATACAACATTTTCCTTGAAACAGTTCTTTTGCTTGGGACTGGTCATCAAGCCATTTGCAGAACCCGCCCTCTTTTGCGAGAAGATAGTCGAGAGCTAGATGATTCTGCATGACGTACACCCGGATCTCTTCGAGCTTGTCTGATAATAATGAGAGTCCTTTTGCTGTGCTGTTGCTGAGGCGTTCAATCGCTTGGCCTTGCAAATCTAACTGTTCACGAAACATCAAACTTCCAACAGGGTTAAAGGTGGCAACGGCAAGTGCAGTTTTTCCTAACCACGTTTTCAATGAGTCCCAAAAGTTCCCTAATCCGTGTTTTTGGCATGTGAAGCGGGGTTGGGGTTTGTGGGTGTGAAGGGTGAAAAGTCCTCCTCCTTCAATAGCCACGTATCCGAAGGTACAACGCCCTTGCGTGTTGTTAGGTAGGTGGGAATGGGCTTGGTTGCCACATAACCAAAAATGTCCGGGTTTCAGGTACTGCTGATTGGGCGGAAACAAGCGGCTCCACGAGAAAACTTGCTCGCTTGACTTTTCCCACATAATGGGTGCAAAAGACTGAGTACAATTGGTGGTAGCTATGGATTGGGAAATATATATTGACTTAGCCAAAAGGAACGGGTATAAATTATGTTGATTGCCAACCGGAATGGGAGGGCCTATAAAATAGCTTAAGTGGGATTGTTTGTAGATTGGGACTCTTAAAAACTCAAAACATGGGAACTGGGGGTGGTTAATTCCAGACAAGGGGGTTAACTCTAAACTTGCTAAAGTTGGGGCACGACGAATGGGGTATGAATTAAAATGCCAATCTCTATAATCATAATTAGGAGACGTGATGTTAAGATATATCAGCCGAACCAAAAATGGGGGGTTCACAGCTGAGGTTACAGGTAAGGTGCAAGCTAAGCATTCGGTAACATTTCCTTGAACCGCATAAACGTTTAGCCAATCTTCGAGAAAAAAATGTTCTTCTGTGCTCTAAAAAAGAAACAAATTGTGACTCGGTTGCGGTTAGTCACGTTTACAAAGCCAATTATGATGGGCTAACATTTCCGGACCAGAGGCTGGTTGTATCCAGTAAGTATTGGGATACTGTCCGATTTGGGTAACTTTAGAAGGTACGGGATTTTTGGTATTATGGTCATTGGGCTCCGTGATCCAAACTTTTTCTCCAGGTACAAACTTAGGCTGCCATGGTGTGGGGGTCTCTGGTTTAAGTTCCGGCCATCTGGAGCAAAAATTGTTAATGCCAACCAATGCGGCATCTAGATGAAGGTGCCACCCTTTATAATCTGGATTAGGATTTTTTAGTTGGCGTGCTTGCTTCAGAGTCCCTATTTTCCTTTCTACTACTCCATTGCTTTCAGGGTGATATTTGAGATGTAAGTGGTGATGGATTGAATGTTTTGCACAAAACTGTTCTATTTCTTTTGACATAAATGGCGGGCCCCCATCGGATTGTATGGTATGTGGGGTGCCCCAGTGGCTTATACATTTAAGTATGGCGTTAGCTACCGTACGACTATTGGTCTTCTTCATCGGAAGGCACCAGGCTTGGCGTGACCCTAGGTCAACAATTACAATTCCTTTTGGGGTACTGTTTTGCTCTGGCTAACGGACCCATTAAGTCTATTTGCCAAATTGTTCCGGGGGCAGAAAGTTCAGCCCTGAAAGCGCCTACGTCATGTTTGACACAATTCATGGTCTTTACTTTGTGGCACGTTATACAATTGTTGCTGATTTTCCGCCATGTTTTTAGGGTGATTTCTGGTCTTTTGGTTAGTGTGTGCCGTTTAAATTCATTATAGTTATTGGTTGGTCCCCATTCCTCGTGCAACCATTGTGCTAGAGGGTCTATATTGGGGGCTAAGAGCTCTTGTGGGGTTTGGTTAACATTTACCTTGGGATTCCATTGAGAAGGGTCTTCCTCTTGTAAAATTTAATCTAACCATTTATGCGCCCAATGAGTGTTAGGTTTATGTGAGAGACAGTGGGTGACAAACCATCGTTTTGAGTGCATTTTCGCAATGGCGAGTGCTGATTCCCATAGGCCCGGGTGTGCAGAGGCTTCTCAGGAGCCAGTAGCAATAAGAATATTATAAATTAGAATCGGTGCCTATTACTAGAGACTCTCCCTCAGGATGCACTTGGGTTACATGCTCTATGCCTTTTGTAAAGGCCACAGCTTCTGCACATTGTGCACTTCCACCTTCAGGGAGGTTAAAAATATTAATCTGTTCACAACGGGTGCAATAAACCCCGGCTTTTCGTGCTAACTTTGTACTTCCATCAGTGAAAATCCATGGCTCCAATTGAGATTTTATAAATATTGGTGTGCCTCTGGTGAATTCATCTGACAGAGGGGTATCAATTAAAGTCCACTGCTGCCAGGTAGTTTGTGCTGAATATAAAAGCTTTCCCTATGCGTTGTGGGTACCATTAAAACAAGGCGGGGGATGTGAGGTTAACCACTGTATAGCTTTCATTAGGGGTCCTTTTAGAGTTCCTTGATGATTTTTTCCCCATGTTGCGGCAAACTGTAAACTTAGTAGCATGATGCCATAGTGGCCATATCTTACTTCAGGACCTTTTATTGTTTTTATGGCCTGGTATATTAAGGATTCTTACTGAAAAACTTCTAAAGTGAAGTGACTCAGAGAAAAGTTGAGTTGGACAGTTAGATTTGTGTCCGGGTCGAATCGAGTTAAAGGTAGAGGGTCTTTTACATGTTTTATTAAACAAGCCAGGGCTTCTTGATGTTTGACTGTCCAGTGGACCACTATACCTTTTCCTTTAATTAGGGACCTTACGGTGGCTAACGATGTGGCAGATGTAGGGGGAAGTGTATTGCGATGGTAATTAAGAATTCCTAGTATCTGCTGTACCTGTTTTTTAGTTGTGGGGGGCTTTTTAAACCATGCCTCAAGTTCCAAAGTATCCTGTTGCTCAATAGCAGTTTTATCAGGGGTTATTTTTAGTCCTAGGAATTAAAAAGATGTGCTGGGTTTTAGGCAATTTTTGCTCTTATTAATGACCCAGCTGTCTTCCTCTAGGGCATTTACCACCTGTGTAGTCGCACGTTCCACCCCACCCTCGTCTTCCCCGATAATGCAAATATCGTCCACATATGACAGGATCTTGCAATTAGGTGGCAGAGTACACTTGTTAAGGGTACTCGTTAAAGCTTGGGTGCACACTGCTGGTGAGTTGCGATATCCTTATGCCTCATGAAACGAGGTTTACAGGATCGGTTGGCAAAGGCTTCCCCAGCCGACAGATCTGCGTCTAGACTGCCGCGTTATGTCGGATCAGCTGATTGTCGGCACAGCGCGGCAGCCATGTTTATTTTAATGAAGCAGGGATTATTTAAATCCCCGCTTCTTTGACTATGCCAAATAAACTAATTTACATGGCTCCATCGATGGAGCCATGTAGTCTAGACATGCCCTTAGATTGTTTAGAGCAGGGGTTCGCAACCTTTTTTCAGTCCCCATACCTCCTTGGCTTTTAGTAAAACTTCCCGTACCCCCTATTCAATATGAAAGGAAATAAATTCTAGATTCTAGAGTCCACAACTTTTTTCACTAACACTACTACTTTTGGAATATTTCAGTTAGGATAATCTAGTTATTTACCAAATATTCCCCGTATCCCCTTGACAAGCTTCTCGTACCCCGTGGGGGTACATGTACCCCCAGGTTGGGAACCCCTGGGTTAGAGGTTGCAGAGCTTGCAGCTGAGGCAGCTGAAGCCGCCTTGTCTGACATCGCTGTTGTGAGAGTTAAGTGGGGATGTAGGGGGACCAGAGTCTAAGATGGGTCAGATTGCTGTTCAAGCAAGCTAGGTTTCCGTTTTTAGCTCTCTTGCTTTGTGTGCTCTGGATGTCAGGTCTCTGTGAAGAGCGTGCTGGATCATGCCGTGGTGCTTCCCCAGGCAGCAGAGATAAACCAATGCCCTTCTGGGCGCGAAATATACAAGTGGCAAATAGGTGGCATTTGAATTCAGGCCGCTTTGGTGTATGCCTGCGGGGGTAGGGGGTTCTGAGCAGGTCTCTGGAAAAATGAATAAAAATAATAAAATAAAATCAGTAAAAATGCAGAGAGGAGAGCCCCTGTGGGGCGAGCCCCACAAGGGGAAAGCAGGAGGCAGTGAGCCTCCACTTATCTGCGGCTCCGCGGCTGATCGCAAAAATATATTTTTTTTCTTTAGAGTGAAGGAAAGGCGATTTTAACGCTAAAGCTGACTAAACTCTATGGTAAAAGGCTATCTAACTGTCTGAGGCGCTTAATGCAGAGTGCACTGCGGGTTCTGACTGATGCCGGTGGCGGCAGAGAAAGAACTGAAGAGATCATAGCCCGTGCATGCGCACTAGATGCCAGGCGTGTGGAGGGTGCTGCTGCAAATGCATGAACTACCTGTCACTAGGGGTACGTCTAGACTACATGCCTTTTTCAAAAGAGGCTTTTGCGAAAGATAATTTAGAAAAAGCCTCTTTTGAAAAAGAGTGTCTAGATTGCACTAAGCGGATTGAAAAATTGATCTGCTTTTTTGTAAAAGAGTGTCCAGACTGCCTGGACGCTCTGTCGAAAAAAGGGCACCTGGAAGCACTTGTGCCAGGGCATGGGGGCAGCCTTTACTTCCGGGTCCTGCAGCATACTCTTTGCAGAGATGCGTGCTTTAAGGGACCTCCCTGAACAGCTGTTCTGCTGCTCCTGCAGCTGGCTTACCTACCTCCTAGAGGGATAGCAAAGCTTCTGCAGTGCTTGCTTGGAGTGCCCTGCTTTCTGGGACACCACAGCATTTTTTCTCCTGGTTGGTTTTTGTGCTTTTAATTGTTTTTTTGCCATGGAGCCTGAGCTGCCCCAGGCAGGCGATGGCCCCACACCATAGTACTTCAAGTTCTGCTGCAACTCCATGAGACCTTCATGATGTTCATGCCAGGTCTGGATTCTGAACCCAGCCTTCAACCCCTCGCTTGGGCTGCAGCAACACTGTTCTTGCCACTGAACTTCTTCCACGAGAGGTGATTTTGGAGGCTGGAGACAAGTTCAGACTGGTGGGACCGGCTCGTCATGGAGTGGTGGGACGACCAGGCTTGGCTCCAAAACTTCTGTATGCAGAAGTCCACGTTCCAGGAGCTGTGTACCTGGCTCTCCCCCACCCTGCAGTGGCAGGACACCCATCTGCACCCTGCCATCCCCCTGGAGAAGAGGGTAGCTATTGCCCTCTGTAAGCTGGCCACCCCTGACAGCTACCGTTCAGTAGGACACCAGTTTGGCATGGGGAGATCTATTGTTGGCACCGTGTTGATGGAGGTAAGTCCCTCTGGGGAGACAGTCCATGTGGGGTAGGGAGAGTGTAACAGGAAAGGGCAGGGATGGGCAATGGAGTTGGAGTGGGGGAGGGCTCCTGGCCTCACCCTGCCCTACCGCTGGGAGCGGCCGCCGGGGGGGACTCCTGGGGTCTTTGGGGAGGGCTGGAGAGGGGGCACCTCCAAAGGACTCGGGCAACCCCTCTAACTTTCTATTCTGTGTGTTTGTATGTGTCTATTTCTGCAGGTGGTGAGGGTCATCAACTCGGAGCTGCTGAACGGGATTGTCCACCTCGGAGACCTGGACACCATCGTGGCCAGCTTTGCTGGGCTGGGATTCCCAAACTGTGGAGGACCGCTCGATGGAACTCATATCCCGATCCGTGCAGCCAGGTATATAAACAGAAAAGGGTACTTCTCCATGGTGCTGCAGGCCCTGGTTGACCACCGTGAACTATTCACTGACATTTGTGTGGGGTGGTTGGGCTGGGCACATAATGCTCAGATCTTCCGAAATTCCTACCTTTACCACAGGGTGCAGGCTGGAACATTTTTCCCACAGCGAAACTGCTGTTGGGGACGTGGAGATGCCAATCTGCATTGTGGCTAATGCGGCGTATCCCCTCATGCCCTTCCTCATGAAGCCATACACTGGGCATCTGAACGCAAGCAGGGAACAATTTAACTTGCACCTGACACAGGCGCATTTACAGGTGGAATGCGCCTTTGGCCGGCTGAAGGGAAGGTTTAGGTGCCTGCTTACTCGCCTCGACATGCGGGAACGCAATATCCCTGAGGTGGTGGCTGTGTGTTCTGTGCTCCACAACCTGGTGGAGAGCAAAGGGGAGGCCTTCCTCCCAGGGTGGGGGACACGGGCTGATGTGGAGGGGAGGCGGTTCGAGCAGCCTCGGACAGCTGCCATCCACCAAGCCCACCTGGTGGGGGTCCGCATCCGGGATGCTGTGCGTGAGAGATTCTCAGCAGGAGCCCAATGACTCTCCCCAGGGTCTCCCCAATGAGGCCTGTTGGCCTGGGCCTCCCGCCCCAAGACCTTTCCTCCCACAACCCATCTCTGCATCAGTCTCTGGACAGTGAACACGCACACACTAGGTTTTATATCAAAAACGTTGTGTTTATTAACAAACAATGTGCAAAGAAATAACTTTTTGTAACAAAATAAAACTGTGCACAAAATGTTTTCAAAAATAAACTTTCTTGTTCAACTACCAAAGTCTTTTTAAAACTGGGGAGGAGGCGGTAAGGTCTCAGGGTGTCGTCTGGAGGTGGGAGGGAGGGAGGGCGGTTTAGGTCTCAGGGTGTCACCTGGCCCACAAAAGTCTGCCGCCTCGAGTACATGGCCCTAAACATGCTCGGGGTCGAGTGGGGCCTTGGACAGTGTGTGTGTGGGGGGGCTGCAGCTGACTCTTCGCTAGCACGGACTGGGGGTCAGGGGTGAGGGGAGGAAGGGGGCAGGGGCTGAGGGGTTGGAAGTGGGGGCAGGGGCAGCGGGGCAGGAAGGGGAGGCAGAGGTGGCTGGAGCAAGTTGAGCAGGAGGAGCGTCAATGGGGACAGGACCTGGGACACCCAGGGCCTCTCAGATACTCCCACACATTGACGTCCACTGCGGGAGGAAATTCTCTAGCAAGCGGTTATACCTCCGAGCCTCTTCCCGTGCCCTTTCAGCCATAGTCTCCGCCATCCTTTTGAGGGCCTCTACATGCCTCCGCATGAAGTCATTGTAGACCCGCCAGTGGTTGCAGCTTCTGTGAGACCAGGTGGGTGGTGGCATGGGTGTCGCATGGCGCTCTAATCCGGCAGGTCCGGCTATGGAGGAGAAGAGGGAGAAGTGATCAGTTTTATGAATGCACACACTGTCCCTGCTTGTGATCAGTGAGTAAGTCCTTAGAACAAGGGTGGGAATGTTCTCACTGCAAGCCCACATCTGGCCTGGCCAGCAGCCCCGGCCTCACAGGGGCCCCAAGGTTGCTAGGGCAACGTCCTCCCCCCTGCCAATACACCCCCTCCCCACCATGGCCATACAGCCCAGGGAAGTGTCCAGCCACAGTGGGTCACAAGACGTAGGACAGGAGCCTGGAGCAGCTTGGGTCTCCCAAGGCCCCCATCCACACACCCACCGCCTGCCCGTGGCAGCACTGTCTGCGGGAGCGATTGTTGTGTCGCTTGTGCATACATGCCCAAGTGCTAGGTATGACACTTGCGGTGGTCTGTGTGGTGTCGTGCGTATGCCCTTGTGACCAGCCTGCTTCCCACAGTCCTGGCGGAGGGAGGACAGCCCTTCCTGAGGTCAGACATGTGTGGGGCCCTCCCCAAGCTCTGAGCAGCTGCCCATGTGTGCCCTGGGAGTGAACACACTTGCACATGCACAGAGAGGTGCAAGCTGTCCAGGAAGAGCATGACGTGCAGATTGCCCCGCATTCCCTGTGCTCCCACCTCCCCCATTCTGTGTGTGACCCTGACCACACTCACCCAATGTTCCCTCACCAGCATCAGAGGATGCCTGCGAGGCCTCCTGGGTCTCGGGGACTGGCTCCAGGGTCAGGGTGACCAGACTACGGTTGGGGGTCCTCCTCCTCCTCCTCTTCATCCTGCAGCTGCTCCTCTGCGTTGTCCTCAGCCCCCTCCTGGCAGTGCTGCACTGGTGTCTGCAACCCGGTCTGGACAAGAACCGGGGCAGAGAGGGGTTCCCCATCCCCCAGGATTCTGTCCAGCTCCTGGAAGTACGCGCAGTGGTGAGGTGCTTCCCCCAAAGTGGAGCTGCGCTCACGGGCCCTGGCATAGCCCTGCCTGAGTTCTTTAACTTTGGCCCGCACCTGGTCCAAGGTTCTGGGGTGGTGTCCTTTTTTGGTCAGCCCCTCGGCCATGCGGCTGTAAATGTCTGTATTCCGGCCTCAGGAATGCAGAGCCTGGAGAGATACCTCCTCTTCCCATAGTTCCAAAAGGGTCAGGACTTCTAGCCCTGACCAGGCTGGAGCTCGCCTCTTGGTGCCCCTGGAAGGCTCATGGGATGGCTCCCTGGAAGGTCCTTGGGCGCCTCGGGGTCTTGTGCTTGTGCCATGCTTCCTTGGCAGAGAGGCAGGGAGAGCCATGTGGTCAGAGGATTCCTCTGGCTGCCTTCCTGCCACAATGGCTGCCCAAGGTGCCTGTGACTTTAAAACATGGCTACAGACAGGAACAATAGAGGTTTTTCCTGCCGATGGACTGTCCACCAGGGCTTTTCCCTGGAGGTCTGTTTTTTTGGAATCCCCTCCCCGCCCCCCACCGCATCCACACACACCTTTTTTCAACAGATCTCTGTCAAAAAAGGCATTATTCCTCGTAAAATGAGGTTTACTGCTTTTGACAAAACTGCTGCGTTCTTTCGATTTACTTTTGAAAGAACGTGGCGGTAGTGTAGACGCCGGTGACTTTTTTTCAAAAAAAGGCAACTTTTTTCGAAAAACCTGTGTAGTCTAGACACACCCTAGCACTGCTATTGAAATCTTCCGGCCAGGCCGTGCTCAAGCACCTATGGTGGAACACTCACAGGGACACTCCTCGAAGAAGAACTGCTGAAGCAATGAATGACTGGGCCATGTGGGCCAGGAATCCTTCCCTGAAAAGTGTTGCACTTACCATGTCCATGGCAACTTCTGCAAGATGAACCTTTCTCCAAAAGGAGCCCTGCCATTGCAGGGAGCCTGGCCCATGGTTTTAAGACGGACTACATAAAGCTGTCCCTTTGTTTCTCCCACAAAGGTGTGCGTGAGTACCCTGAGCCATACCTCCTTATGTTAAACACAACAAGAAGTCTGGGATGCATTTTGACTCCTGTTTGCAACACAGCTCTGATAGAGAGAGATGGGTTCTATTTTGGCTCACACAGCATCAACAGAGTCCTTATTGAAGTTACCAATTGATGAATCCTTAGTGGTAATGATGATGCAAGAGAGAGACTGAAACCAGCTTCAGCGCCACATCCCAGTGTGGGTTGGCAGAGCTCACAGCATTCTTTTTAATGGAACAAGTCTGGTCTAAGACAATAGGCATGGTAAGGCATCGTACCATTTTAAAAGGTACCATTTACCGCAACTGCACTTTAGGTAAGATACACATACACAGTTGCATACTTTCATTACACAGAGTGGGGCAGAATTGAGGGAACTCATGTTGAGAGTGTGCAGCACAAATAATTTCTCCGGTGTGGAGTGTTAGGAGGGCAGGATTTCTAAGTTCAGGACTGTGCATATACCTGCCATCCTTTATGCAAGGAGGCAGGGGTCTTGTAAGTAACAGGGGCTACTACTGTTCTGAGTCTACAGTGGTGATCACAGACTAGCTCTGCCACTGTACTGTTGCCATGGGAGGGGATTCTTCCATCTCCACCAGCCCCAAGCATCTGCAGAATCTTCAGGACTAAGGGTGCTAGTTCAGACCGTGTATTGGTTTGAAAATTTGAAGCTTCAGTGAAACTACTGATCTGATTATTCTTTTATAGGGTAGAAGTCAACAAGGACAAGTGCAAAGTCCTGCAGTTAGGACAGAAGAATCCCATGCACTGCTCCAGGCAGGGGACTGACAGGCTAAGCGACAATTCTCCAGAAAAGGACTTGGAGATTACAGTGGCTGAGAAGCTGGATATGAATCAACAGTGTGTCCTTGTTGCCAAGAAGGCTAACAGCACAGTGGGCTGCATTAGTAGGAGCACTGCCAGCAGATCAAGGGAAGTGACTGTTTGGCAGTGGTGAGGTCACATCCAGGGTTCTGCATCCTGTCCTTCCCTCTCGCCCCCCACACTACAGAAAGGATATGGACAAATTGGAGAGAGTCCAGAGGAGGGCAATGAAAATGATGGGGGGGGGGGGCGGGTTGTACCCAGGAGCGGCCTGAGGCCGGCTGCAGCAGCTGGCGCCCTAGGCAGGGCGGCGCAATCGGCGCCCCTGACTTCATGGCCGTCAATGGCCGTGATGTCATCACGGGTAGCCCCGGCACCCCGTGACGTCATCATCGGGTGCCTGGGCCAGCGGCGCCCTAGGCAGCTGCCTACCTCGCCTAGGCTCACGGGCCGCCCCTGGTTGTATCACATGACTTATGAAGAGAGGCTGAGGAAACTGGGCATATATAGTCTGCAGAAGAGAAGAATGAGGGGGAATTTGATAGAAGCCTTCAACTACCTGAAGGGGGGTTCCAAAGAAGACAGAGACAGGCTACTCTCAGTGGTGGCAGATGACAGAACAAGGAGCTGTTACCCGGAGAGCTGAGGTAAACAATTGCTGTGCTGTGGGCTATGCAATTTAATTTTAAGCCTAAGGTGCCCTCCCACAGAAGCCAGATTCAGCCTGGTATCCTGTATCTAATTACCAGGGAAACAACTTAGAAATCACCAATCAACAAAGATTTAGGGCCAAACCATATATTTAAAAGGTAAAGATCAAACATCAGCAACAACATGCAATTTAGCAACAGTCCCACCCTAACCCTAGAAGAAAAGAAGATAGGATAGTCCCACACACATAAGGTCATACATTACATTCACAATCGGCGATTGATGTTAGATGTCCGTGACCTACAACCTTGCAGCTAATGTAAAGCTTTAAGGGAGGACAAACGGAGCGATCCCTCGATGGATGTTTCTCGCCTCCTGCGAGCTGACGCTTGATGGGGTACTGGATCCTGTCCAAGTATTCCGTGAGCGAGACGGTATTATAAGTCCCAAAGTCTTAGTGATAGTGGAAAAGGCTTCCCTTATCCCAAGAAATGTCACTAGAAATGGGTGGTCTTGTCAGACTGCAGGCCGGAACTTTGGTCTCCTCAAGGTAGACAACGACGTACAGGGATGACGAACCACAGACGCACATGTAGGACACGAGGAGGGTCAACGAACACGAGTGTTCCTTAACAAGGGCTTATAAACACTTCAAGGCGGGAAATCCCTGAAGAGGAAGGGGTGCAAAAACTTAGAGCCGGGTGCATAAGAAGTTGAGTGCCCTGTGCACAAGATGGATGCGCACACAGGCAAAATGGGGCTGTGTGCACAGTCTTGGTGCTGAGTGCACCGGTTTAGTGCTGGGTGCACAGGTGTAGTGCTGAGTGTACAACCTTTCTTTACCCGATTTTGGCGGGAAAGTTGTTCTGAGGAAAAGAGAACCCCTCAGACTCCATTTTGTATTTATAGATTATGCCCAGGCAACAGAGCAAGGGTCTCAACTTGCAGTGTGGATATTAGGAAAAACTACTTTACTAGGAATGGTGAAGCACTGGAATGGTGGTGAAAACTGCTTCCCTGTGTGGTGAAACACTGGAATGGGAAGCCTAGGGAGGTGGTGGAATCTCCATCCTTAGAGGTTTTTGAGGGTAGGCTTGACAAAGCCCTGGCTTGGATGATTTAGTTGGTGTTGGTCTTGCTTTGAGTAGACGGTTGGTCCAAAGGATATTCTGAGGTCTCTTCCAACCCTAATCTTCTATGATCACTTTCACACAAAAACTATTTATTTATACTTTTGACAGCTTACTTTAAAGAATGGCTCCATAATAAAGCAGAGCAATATCTGTTGATCTATGATGGCTGAGAGATAGTAGTGAGAAAAGGACACAATTATGCACTGTGGTATGATTCTCATGCTCATTTTAGACTGGGTTCAATAAAGTTTACACCAGTGTGAGAAGCAGATCAGGCCCTATATAATTTACCATTTATTTTAATAGGAGGAAAAATTATATCTCTTAGAATTTCAGTGATTTCACATCTTGTGTTACAATTTCCCTCATTTCATTGTGTAAGTTTCTTCTGAGCCAAATATGGACGGTCCCTTCTTCTTTATCACTGATACTTTTTAAACAATAAACAGAAAAAGTGCTGTCCATTCAAGTTAATGGAAATCTGTCTGAGTTAGGTTGCAGGATCAGGCCCATTATATGAAAAATCCTTTTTCTGCAGCACAGTTGTCTTTCACAAACATTGATTTATGGAGCTCTCAGCCATAGAACTCAGGTTGTGTGATATATAAGCCTGTTTTTTCCTCAAAGAATAATTTGGATATAGATATCTAATTAAGTGGGAATCACTGTAATGCATGGTGGTGATAGATAAGTAGGCATTATCCTCCCATTTGGGATGAATGGCATATTACCAATACAATCAGTATGTTATTTTTATAAAACACAGCATCTGGTGGAGTGTGTGTGTTTTCTGTGCTGTCTCTTTAAAGACATGAAGCCATAAGCTGCACTTTATGATGACATTAAATGTTGAAATGTTAAAATAAACAATGTCATAAAAAATTCATGCCATGATTTAACTTTTTGCCTTCAGGTAAAGTGCAAGGTCTTCCTATGTGCATGGATGATATTGCATTTTAAATACATGTATATTGAAATGAGGAAGTGCATATGGATATTGGTTCCATGCACAATTGATGTAATGCTCTGACCCCCAAAGGGTAAGGAACTCCATGAGAGCTATATATAATACTTAAGAATAGTGTCTCCAAACAGAAACTACCTTCCTCATTGTATTGCTTCATTTTCCCCTAATATCAGGGCCGGCTCTAGGCACCAGCAAATCAAGCACGTGCTTGGGGCAGCACATTTCCAGGGGTGGCATTTCCAGGTAAGCAGCTGCCCCCGGCAATGCTTGGCCCCGCCCCGCCCGGCCCCGCCGATTTTAAAGGGCCGCAGGAGCTCGGCTCTGGCTGCGTGTCCCGAGGAGCTGGCTGCGGAGTGCGGCGCATCCATGCTCCGCCCTGCCCCACCGGCTCCAGTCCTGCCATGGCCCCAGGCCCCTTCGCCGGTGAGAGACCGCTCCCTGCCAGCAACCTGGCTCGCTGCACCTGCCCTGCCCCGCACCCCTCTGGCTCCGCGCTGCCCATTCCCAGCAATGCCCTTGCGCCCCGCACCCTGCTCCCCGGCCCCCCTGCTCTCCCTGTTCCCTGCGACTCTCTGGCTCTGCGCCGCCCTTGCACCCCGCACCCTGCTCCCCCTGATCCCTGTGTCCCTCTGGCTCTGTGCCGCCCGTTCCCTGAGCCGCCCCTGCACCCTGGTCCTCGCGCTCCTCTGTGCCTCCTCTGCACCCTGCAGCCCCTTTTCACTGTGACCCTCTGGGTCTGTGCCTCCCATTCCCCCACTACCCCTGGACCCCGATCCCTCTGCCCCTCCCATTCCCCGCGTCCCATTCTCCATGCCTCCCCTGCACCCCACACACTGCTCCCCCCAATCCCTGCATCCCTCTGGCTCTGCACCTCCCGTTCCCCGTGCCACCCCTGTACCCCCCACACTGTTCCCTGCACCCCTCTGGCTCTGTGCATCCCAGCACCCCAGACCCCTGCTTCCCCCAGTCCCCGCGCCCCTCTGGCTCTGCGCCTCCCATTCCCCACGGTGAACCCTGCTCCCCCTGTTCCCCATGCCCCTCTGGTTCTGTGCTGTCCCTGCACCCTGCTCCCCCTGTGGGTCGGGAGTGAGGGGTGCTTGTCCATAGGGAGGGGCTGGACAGGGCAGGGAAAAGGCTGTTGTGACCCAGCAGTGAGTGAAAGGGGAGGGGGAGTTTACTTGAAGCGCCTTTGCCTTTATGGAAAAAAAAATTAAAATTATATTTGCTATTTATAGGGCTAAAATGCCGGGATGAAAATGAAAACAACAACAAAAAAAACCATTGCAAAGTGCAAACGTGTAAAAGCCAACCAAAAAATTGGGGGGAGGGGGCAGCCAAAAAATGTTTTGCCTGGGGGCGGCAAAAAAACCTAGAGCCAACCCTGCCTAATATCCTTTAGTTTAATTAGGTATGACAGTGCTTTAATCTTACTTTTGTAGTATTTACATTAATAAATCATATCAATAATCATAAACTACACCAACATCACCAATGTAAAAGTCAGAACTAGTATTTACGTTGAAATGATGAGGCCAAAATAATGAAGAAAATTAAGTTATAAATGAACAGGGCTTCTGGGACATATTAGTTCTATTTCTACTTAAAAATCTTTGCAGTAACAAGTAATCCAAATGTTACTTATGTTTATAATATCTGTTAGATTTATTTTTAACAGGTGCCTTCAATTCTCATGGCAAGCCTCTTGCAATTTACCCTTTTCTCTTCATGAATTTTATTGTTCTGTTAACAGGTTCACTCCTGTCTCACAGAAGGGTATATTACATGTCTCACAGTGTGTGATTTGATTTGTTCCCATGAAAATGTATGCTGTCATTCATTTGCTATATACTTTGGTGCTTTACACAATATTTCAATCAAGAAATTAAAGGGTTAAAGAGTTTCAAAATGCATGCACTTCATATAAATATGGACTAAAATGAATTCCACTTACGCTATTGTATTTTTATAGGTGAGAAGTGCTAAAGAAAGCGTTAAAGGAGATACTATTATGCAAAATTTTTTACTTTAAATTAGGGACTGTCTCTTCCTATATGCGACAAGGAGTCCTGTGGCATCTTAGGGTGTGTCTAGACTACATGGCTCAGTCGACAGAGCCATGTAAAGTAGTTTACTCGACATAGTCAATGAAGCAGGGATTTAAATAATCCCCGCTTCATTAAAATAAAAATGGCCGCCACGCTGTGCCGACAATCAGCTGATCCGGCACAGCGCTGCAGTCTAGACGCAGCAAGGTCAACAAGGGAAGCCTTTGTCGACCGCTCCGGTATGCCTCGTGAAATGGGATAATAGGCTGCTCGTGCAATATTTTAAGTATTTTGAGTTGAGTTTAATCTGGAGATCTAAGAACGGATGGCAATTTGTAGAAGCTGGCAGTATGGATTGCTATATTGCTCTAAAATTACTTAGATTTGTTTCATTCTATATTGCTTGTGCAACCTTTCGCGCAGGTCACTTTGGATCAATCTGTCTTTAAAAATGGAGGTGCAAAGTCTACACATATACAAAATGAAGGTTTAAAAATTTGCCCACATTTTCACATAAAGCAGTGGTCCCCAACCTTTCGGGGCTGCCGGGCGTCCGGGGGCGGGGCTGCTCACGTGCCGCGCACCCGGGGACGGGGCCACCCACGCGCCCCGCGCCCGGGGCCGGCACCGCACATGTGTCGCGCGCCCGGGGTAGGGGCCGCCCATGCGCCACGCCCCCGGGGCCGGCACCGCACATGTGCTGCGCGCCGGGGGCGGGGGCCAGCCCAGATGATTTGGCGGGCGCATATAAATGCCCCGGTGGGTGCCATGGCGCCCGCGGGCACTGTGTTGGGGACCACTGACATAAAGCTACTGCAACTGTCCATGAAAACATACAAGCAAATGGCTATTTCTGATGACATTACCTATTTTGCACATTCAATAATAATATATGCCAGTTACAAATACAGAACTGCTCTTGGTGGATGGGAAACTTTTGTATCAGTGAATACATGGGCCTTCATCTCAGCTAGACAGTTCTCCACATTGTCTAGTTCTTTCTCTGCAGAAGATGAGAAAAGAAAGGGGAAGTAGTAAAACAGAAACTGTTTTACTTCTTGGAAATCTAGGTTGAGGAGGGTTGTTGAGCAGCTTAAATTCCCTTTCACCCCTATGATTGTTTGTCAGATGGGCCTTGCTTAGGTTGTGGCTGACAGGAGAGCAGTTAGATATTTGCATTATTTAAGGGATGCTTGTCTCTTTTATGCATCTCAGTAGATGACTAGCAGAAAGCAGTGACGATCCTTGCTCTGCAGTGTCAGGGAGGCACTGTGCCCATGTGATAATTGTCAACTAATATCATCCTCAAGGGTCCGAGGAGTGGATCCCTTGTCTCTGTCTTGTAGGCAGGACATGGGTTGTTATCGCAATGGAGTGTCTACATGGCCGCCCCTGAAGGGAAATCCCCATTCAGAATACCCATAACCACTTAGGAGGTATGCAATCAGCCTCAATAGGAAATTGTAACAACAGTTTGCAATCCCTCCCTTTTACTCCCACTGAAATTACAGCAAGAACCTTATTTATTTTTTTATTCATTGCTATCACCTCTCCCTCTTTCTTCCTACTGACTTGATTCTTCCTTATTAACAAACCTCACTGGATAGCAGCTGCCATGGTTGTTTCTCTGTCCTGTCTACTAATTATGGTGGTATTGAAGTGTCACTGGCACTAGTTTAGTCTATGGAGTAGCTCAGAACATATCCTGTTATGGCTTAGGATATGCCCAGACATTCTGAGTGATCAACCAGGCCTCTCAGCAACTCCATAGGGGTGGTCATAGGACAGGCATCTTACAGCTCTGCATTTCCCTGGAACAGTATTATAACCATAAGCTTATCTCTTGGGATGACTCCTTCATTACAGTCATTTTACTGTATTAAATTACACTGATGTAACTAAAAACCTGTGCTCTATTGCCTAGTAAAAACACTCAAAATTGGCCCTAATTCAAGTTAAACCTGTATTAATGAACCAGTGGTTTACATGAATTTTGCCAGCCAAATTTCTAACTGTTACCATGTCTCTTTGTGGGTGCCTATTTTAGTTTTCTTAGGAATATTCAAGTTAAGAAATTCATCTGGTATTTTCTATTATGGCTTCTAATTCAATTTCCTGTTTCGGTGACTCTAATCCTTTCCTGTAGTTTCAGAGTGGCTACGTCTAGACTGCATCCCTCTGCCGAGAGAGGGTGCAAATCAAGCACTTCGGAAGTGCAAATGAGCCCGGGATTTAAATATCCTGGGCTTTATTTGCATACTCACGTTCCGACTCTGTGCAGATCAGGCTCAGTGTCAAAAGTGAAAGCAAAGCATAGCCGCGGCTCTGCCGACAGCGGGGAGCTTTTTCGGCAGCTCCTGTAGGCATTAGTTGTATAAGAATCGGGTAATACATCTGATAGGCAGTTAGACAGCTACAGTGCAAAGTAGAATGGTCTGAAATGCACTGTCTCAGAACAACTATAAACCAAAGACTGCCTCTCCAATGCCCTCTCTCCAGTTACCTAGAATACACTGATTTCTAAAGGCTGAAGCCCTTAGCTCTGATAACATAGGGGGATTTATAGACATAATTGTTTTGTTGGTGTACTACATGGATGGGGGAGCCTCATCATGATAATAGCACTTAGCTTTTCTATAGGATTCTGCACCAGTAGATCTGGAAATGCTTTACAATGGAGATTGACAGCATTTACTCCATTTTACAGATCAGAAAATTGAGTCTCACAGTGATGAAGCAACACACTTAAGGTCACCCAGCAGGTCAATAATAGATGCAAGAGTAGAACTCAGGTCTCTTGAGGCCCATCCACAAGGCCACATTGCCTCTCAAATAAAACGCTGTGATGTTAAAGGTGTATTCTAGAATGAGGAAGATAATATCCATTGCTGAGAGAGCTCATCAACCTGTATGCTGCTCTGTGGAGTTTATTAGCTCCCCCTCTTTACCTGAAAGAAAGGGCTACTTCTGATCAGCTGAGACATTTGTTGAATGGACTAGCCATCTGATAAGTATTTTCCATGATGCAGGTAGGCACAGATCATGATAGCCAGAGAGAGCTCCAAGTTAGGACATGCTACTCATTTTTCCAGGTTAAAAAAAAATGGATTGGAATGACATGAATCACAATGAAAATATAGATGGCACACACGCTAAGCATGGCTCACAATGTGGGACAGCATCACCCTGGATTTTCATCACATTTGTATCAAATGTAATGTGCAATAAAATTATGCAATGAATGCTAGCCAGGTGACAAATCTATGAGAGTGAATGTGCCCAGGAGGGCAATAGCAACCAACGGAGCAAAACAAAGGTGACAAAAAAATGTACCCTGCTAAACTCTGGGATAAATCATGTTTCTGGCTATGCCATGCCAAAGTATAAGGGAAGGAAGACCCCACTTGTATCCTTGGCTGGGCTCCCTAACTTTTATTCCTGGTATGTGGATGTTAGCTGGCACTGTTCAGCCACTCTTCCTCATCTCCATAACAGATAAGCATGGAAGGACAGAGAAGAGTTGGGCTCTTGATTCCATCCCCAACAAAGCTGCTTACATACCTGAGTTTTGTGGATCTTGTAATTTATCAGCTGCAAGCTGCTATCCTGTTTCAAGATGGGGTGCTCCGTTAACCTGGACTGTCAGGGACAGAATCTATTCCCACCAGCGTTTATGTTGTTAAAAAAACCCAGCAACAAAAAGAGTATTTCTATCAATCACATACTTTGTAGTATGCTGGTAGCAACCTATAGATTTAATAGAGGTTATTCAAAATGTATTATATAGTTTCGGTTACGCAGCTATATAGGATAAGATCTCTTTTAAGTAGAAAAGTGTTGTAATCTCATATACCACTATGCAGTAAACACCGGCAAAAGCTGACTTTTAAAATACTGACCATTCTAGGTAAGAATGCCCCTAAACACATCGATTACATTTAGGGGTTGGTTTTTGTATATATTTGTATATATTTCCATCAACACACTCTACATACAGATGCATATTAATGATCTTTTATATGTCTTTTACAACAACATATGGCATAATATTCTGTCTTACTTTTTAAATGACTCTTTGCTTAGGACAATGTAACCTGTTTTAGATAAGGAAAAAGCCTAAACAATTGTTGCCTTTCGGATTCATTGGAGTAGCCTGATTCTGTTGTACATAAGTTATCATTACACAAATTGACAATGGACAATATTTAACTAGTATTTCAATTTATAGTCTCATTATATCACTGTTTACGATAGCTGGACTCAAGCTATGCTGTATGCTGGTCAAGAGAGAACAAAAAGCCACTTGAAGAGAATTTCTGTGAATACTTACAGATAAATTGTTTGAGTGAACACTAGAGAATATTGTGCTGCATTTTTCCAGAGTGAAAGCAGAGAGGGTGGTGGCAGGTTAATTTCCTGCTATCAATAGTGAAAGGATGAGAAGTTAGGTTAACGCCATCAAGGGACATAGGCACACCTTGACAGAAGGACCAATGTGCCTCCATCCTTTACTTTCAAGGATGATGCCAGGGATCTCCATTCTCCCCACAAAGAGGAGATAGCATGGTCCCCTCTCTCCATGACAACAACAGGGATGGGTAGCAGATACCCCTTTTCCTCCACCACTTTCTCAAACAGGAGCAGCAGCAGGGAATCCCTGTCATTAACCACCCTAGCATCCAGATGCATTTGCTGAGCTGAACTCACTGCACTCTTCACCTTCTGCAACACACAGAGGTCTCTCTTAGGATGGGTGTTAATGTAGCCCTCACAGAGCAAGCAGAGCTTGGAATTAACTCCCTTTTGAAATGCATGAGGCAGCTCCTACTTATTACAGCTATTGTTTCAATCTGCCTGCAAGCTCTGGCAGATGTCTCAGCACTGGTTATGTTCTGGTCATAGTGTCAAGCTTTTCTTTACAACCATGCAGACTAGAAATGCATATAAAACTCATAGAACATTAACTATTATTCATAACTGACAGGGAGGAAAGCCCATGGAGGAGGGGGGTTTGCTTGGTTTCAATAATCATTCCAGTAAGTATTTAAAAAACTAGGAGGCTATTTTGTTCTGTATTTCTAACTGCTGCGGATGGCAGGTCTTTAACATCTAGGACCCTCGTGTTGCAAAGATTTATGCCATGCTTAACTTCACACATCTGAGTAAAACTGTTGACGCCAACAGGATGACTCACGTGTGTAAAGTTAAATAGTACTCCAAGTGTAGGGTGGTTCAAAGGCTTATTGTTCACCTACTCTGAAACATGGATGTTGGAAAGAGTTATTAATATCTAAATATTATCCTCATGAATAAATGCATTAATTTGTTGTTCCCTATTGTCTATTTCTAAGCAGCTCATCTTTATTACAACCATAGTCATGTAGTTCTAAGACTGTATTTTGTATCTTAAAAAAATCGCACATTACATTATTTATTACATCCATAATTATCAGCACAGTACATCTGTGACATTTCTAATGAACCCTGAATACTTTAACACAGTGGATTTCTCTACCGAGAGAATATTTTCATCGACTCTTTCCCCCATATCTTCAGAAATGGTATATTCTGTAAAATTCCACCAGGGAAGAGGTAACACAGTGTTTTACCTTGAAAAGAGCTTAAGTGTCCATGCTTACAGAATAACACAAAGAAGGGACAAATTATGGCAGTTCTGAATTGTTCTTGCTTATAATTACATGGGAACTGAAGGTTACTGAGGGCAGTTCTCACTCTCAGATGATAACATTCTGTGTCACTGCAGAGTTTTAATAGACAACTCATGTCTATTAATAGGGGCACATCTGTTCGACAGGCCTGTATTATGCAGGTGCCTATTTCTCTTGTGTTTTTGATTATACAGTAGATAATTAGTTAGACATGATTACCTGCAACCCCCATTCGGACTACTTATCACATTATGAAAGGCTTTTGTTTCTAATTATGAAATAAGAAACAAAGAAATTATATCTTTGTACCTATGATGCTGAAATGAGTGTCCTTTTGAAGAAGTCGATGTGTCCTGATTTTCCTTTCACAACAAATATATACACAGCGTAACTCCATTGACTTCAGTGGAGTTACTTGTGTTTTACTTCAACATGTGAGAAGAATCAGGCCTTCTCTTTGTCGTCTTTCTCATGCAGTCCCATCTCTCTGCATTTTGAGATTAAACAGTGCTCTGTAATTTAATTTAAATATAGGATATTGTCCTTGTCAATTAATTGCAATCTAAACTCTACTAGAAGAGAGTGCCATTCCCTGGGCCTGAAGGGAGAAACACATTCCACTACTAGCTGTGTGTTGACAACTCAGAGATTCATTTCTCTGCTTCAGATCTGACTCCTTCTGTCTAAAGTCAAATCTCTCTGACATCTCATGGATATTTAGCCAACAGCTGAAGCTCAACATTGTTAAAATGGAACACTTAATTTCTTCCCCTCTCACAACTGCTCTCCCCACTTCCTTCTCAATCACTGTGGACAATGCCATCTTGCCTATTACGCAGGCCCATAATTTGGGTGTCATCTTCACTCAGGTGCTCACATCCATTTTATGTCTAAATTTTGCAGACACCTTCCACATAACATCGCTAAGGGTATGTCTACACTAGCCCCCCTCGTTCGAACTGGTAAAAACTCGTAATTCGAAGTAAGGGGTTTATTTCGGAATCGCCCTTCTCTGCCGTGTGTAGACGCGGGCAGTTCTTCCGGGCTAGTCAATTTCCAAAATGGCGACCGCCCGGGGACATGCTAATGAAGCGCGGGATATTTAAATCCCGCGCTTCATTTGCAATTTCAGTCGCCCTCATTAGCCTCCCTCGTTCGAACTAGGGGGGCTAGTGTAGACATACCTAAGATGAATCCATTCAGGCTTGTTGCTGGGAAAAGTGGGCAAAGGGGGCAAGTCTCCTGGGGCCCAGCGATTCTAAAGGGCCTGGGACTCCCAGCTGCTGCTGCTACTGTGGCAACGGCAGCTGCCGGAGCTTGGGCCCTTTAAATAGCCACCAGAGCACTGCACTCTGGGTGGCTCTAAGGGTTGGGGCAGTGGCATGGTGCACTTCAGGCTGACTGCCTCCAGCTCTGCTCCTGCTGGAGCCCCCCCCCCAACCTTGCCCAGGGGCCCCTCATGTCTGTTGGCTTCCTAATGTCCATCCACACAGGTAGAACTATGTCTAATCTATCCTCATATCAGGTCTCCATTGCCACAACATCCCTTTCTTGGCCCTTGACAAAGGCAAACATATCAATTTAGAATGCTGCTGCAGGGATCATTCTCCTAGCCTGTTCCTCTCTCTTTGAATCCCTCCACTGGCTCACACGCCATTATTGTATGGAACATAAGTTGCTTGTATTTACTTTCCAGGGCTGTTACCTCTCATTCGCTATCAAAATGTCAGCTCCTGCTTCCCACTGGCACGTGTTTTATGTCTTATATTTAGACTGCAAGTTCCTTACCATGTCTGTGTAAAGTGTCTAGCACAATGGGTTTCTGGTCCTTGATTAGAGCTCGTAGGCCAGGGGTGGGCAATAATTTTTAATGGGGGGTCACTCCAAGAGTTTGGTAAATGTTCAAGGGCTGCACTTCTATGGAGGGGGTGAGAGGTCTGGGACCGAGGCTGGGTGCAGAAGGGAGCATGGGATAGGGGACTGGGGTGCAGGAGAGGGTGTGAGGTCTGAGAGGGAGTTTGGGTGAAGGAGGGGGTTGTGCTCTGGGGCACGGGCTTGGGGTGCAGGGTCCAGTAAGGGATTCAGGCCAAGGGGGAGGAATGCAGGAGAGGGTGTAGGGTCTGGGAGGGAGCTGTGACCTGGAAGAAGTGGGGAGAGGAGGTGCAGAGGGTTTGGGTGGTGACCTGGGGCAGGGGAACGGAGTGCAGGGTCAGGGAGGGATATGGGTGCAGGATAGGATTCTGGCCTGGGAGAGGGGTGTAAGAGAATGTACAGGGCCTGGGAGGGAGTTGTGACCTGGAGGAGGTGGGGTAAGGGGATACAGAGCATTAGGTGGTGGCCTGGGGCAGGTAGTTGTGGGGAGAGAAGAGGTGGGGTGGCAGAGGCAGGCTCTGCCTGGGAGGCACTTAACCTAGGAGGCTCCCAGCCAGCAGGCTCTATGCTTGTCTGCTGCAGTCCCAGGCTGGTCAAAACAGCTGGCTGTTCCACATGGCTCTGCTCCAGGAAGGAGGAGGGAGGAGGCTTTGCACGCTGTCCCTGCCCCCAGCAAAATTTCTTAGCTCCTATCACTGGAAATTGGCCAATGGGAACAGAGATTTTGGTGAGAGGTGGGGGAAGTGCACGAAGCCTCCCCCTCTCTCTTCAGTGCAGAGCAGAAAGCAGACAGCTGCTTAAAGCAGCATAAGCTGCTCTGTGCTAGGAGCCCAAGAAGGCAGCCATGGGCCAGATCTGGCGGTTTGGAGAGCTGCATCTGGCCCACTGGCTGCATCCTGCACACCCCTGTCCTAAGCACTATAGTAATACAAATAACAAAATGAATGGGAGTTTTGAAATTGATTTTACCGCAGTCTTTACTCAGGGCTCAATCCTACAATCCCTGAATTTAGTGGGTAACGTTTTCAAAAGCACTTGAGCTATGTGATTTAGGAGCTCATGTTTCATTCACGTTCAAGGTGGATTAGGCTCCTGACACTTTCAAAATGGGATTTAGGTGCTTTTGAAAGTTTTACCAAACCAATGTCAGCATTCTGGAGCAGGATTGGATTCCCAGTGTTCGTGAAGTAAAGAGTATAAAATATGGCCTCTAACTGTTAATAAAAACAATGTCCTGTTGCTTGTCTCTGCCTAATACTATATACTTAGTGCTTTACTCTGACGCATTATGAATGTAAGCATCTCCCATGATGATTCTTGTTGGGTACACTGGGTCTCAAATATCAATGTCAATTAACCTTTTAGGGAAAACCATATTAAAAGTTTAAATTCATTTTCCCTAATATCTTGCATGGATTTAGGTGGATAAACCTTTTTTCTGTAGTGCATTTCAGAGTAATAGCAAAGTGGAAGGAAAAGGTCAGACGAGTTATAAAAGTAACAATGAACATTCCAGTTTCTAACAGGAACACTGGACAAGACTGAGCCATTTGATTAACAGCTGTAGCTTTGGAATATGTTGGGCATAATGTCTGGAATAATTAAGCAAAATTACAAGAATAAATAGATGAAATGGCGGTGGGCTGAGTTGACTGGAAGAAGGTAACTATACATCTTATGAAATTTTCTCCTTCCTATTCCCCAGTTCCTCAATAGTCTTCTTCACTAAGTCACAGGGTTCTTTACCAGATCTCGAGCAAAAATTTTATTATTGTTATACTGTCAGAGTAAATTCCACCATATGCCAGTCAAATCTATATTGTTCAATTAAAATGACAAGAATGACATGCATGGGTAACTGTTGTGCAAAAAGAGGGAGCTCTTAAATTAAATTTAATTCTGATACTTCTACTGTGGGAAGGTGTCTTGGCAAGCAGAGAAAAAAATGTTCTTGAGTTTCCTTCTCTAGAGACAGTTAACCAACAAAAGCTATAGCTGGGCTTGATTAACTCTGCATGTTTTTCTTGACCTCATTAACAAAGTCAGCTGATGGATTTCCAGATCAATTTGTATGCAAATGTAACAGAAATGAGGTTGCAGTATAACAACTGAGCTGTCTGCTTTCCCAGATTCCTTTTGATATCATCTAATCTCATGCTATGCAAAAGTGAGCAATAAATACAAGGTGGAGCATGAATGCATTACCAGTCTCTTCTAACTGACCTCTTACCAGATTCTTGAAACAAGACTGTTCAGATTTCAACCTCATAATATTTTTGAAGTCCAGTTTGTCAAATACTTTTCACAAAAACCGACCCCTTTCATGGTGGCCTACATACAATAATTTCTTCAATTCCTCATACATTAGAGTGCATTGTTTTATATCATCTGAAGAAACTAAGGTGCTCATTATATGCTGATGGACTTCATAGTTCTGGTCTCTTTTTGTAAGAGCAAGTTTTGGTCCTTGGTATGGAATAAATAGCTTGGTGCAGGATTCATGAGGGAAGAACACTAATACAGCAGAGTTGTACAAACAGAAGCCATCAAACAGCAAGAAAATATTTGCAATGAGACCCTAAGCTGGTGTAACAAAGTCCTGCCAGGAATTAAACCTGATTTTTTTCTTTATTCCTTAGTTCTTTCTCAGAAAATATTCATTCCCAAGATAATGATAGCACTGATTCAAAAAGGACTGAATTAAAAGTGATTAAGAACTGCAGGATTTGTACTGTGGTGTTTATTATAATACTAAAAATACTCAGCATTGCTCGGGTCCTTAACTCAAATAAATTTTGTTTTTCTTCATTTAAATCATTGTTCTGGGATGGGGTTCAGGGTTCAGCATGCCGGCTGCCCTGAGGAGAGAGGACTATTCCAGCCCTCTCTCACCACAGCAGCATGGGGGCAGGTGAGAAATGCCTGGCCATGATTGCTGCAACTGCAGTGGGCACAGCTGGGGGAGAAGTTCATGTTCTCTAGCAGAGGGACCGACAGACACACAGACAGGCACACAAACTCTCTGAAGTACATAGGAGATAGCTGCCCTTTCTCCACCATTGCCCCCTGCTGGCCTATTGGAGGTATAGCTGCCTCATCCCCATCTCTGGCCCCTTGCTGCCCCCCGTGGTCATTCTACAGTAGAGATCCCTCCTATCAGACCCCTCCCTTTCCATTTTATGAGAAACAATCAAATTCCAATGCACTATAAAAAAGGCTTATTCACCTAAACCCATGCAAGATATTAGGGAAAAATTAATTAGCATTTTCCCTAAAAGATTAATTGTCATTGATATTTGTAACCCAGTACAATGAACAAGAGTTGATCTCATAAACTTAGAGGAAGCTGCATATCAAATTTGGCGGTCCTACCTTTTACCATTTAGGAGGAGTTCTTGAAAAAATCGACTCACAGATGGATGGACAGACAGACACACATTTCTAATATATATAGTAAGATAATTGAACATTACTCTGTCTAACAGTTTTCAAAACTAGATTTTTAAGGTGCTTAGGAAGATAAAAAAGTACTATAATGCCACAAAAAGCTAATTTTTCATTCATAAATGCACATGTAGTCCTATGATTCATCAGATTTGTGTAAATGCAGGTCTGTCAGGACCAGATTACCACTCAGTTTCACCTCTTCAACCTCACTTATATTAACAGAAGAGATAATGTGGTAAATAAAGAGAGTGGGATTGGACAGGTATAATTGAGGGCAGAATGTTGTCCTTAATATCTTTTATTGATCACTATTTTAAAATGCAAGCGCTTACACAATACCTACATTAGCAAAGCTTTTACCAGCCAGAATAGTGACAAAGATCCACTGACTTTTTAAAAGTTAATGGCTATATAGAATCTGCTCATTGCTGTTCTAGAAGAGATGCATATAGAAATGCAGAATTTTAAAATGTCATAAACTTGACCTTTTAAACTTAAAAGAAGTTAGGTGATATTCCACTCAGCATTGCAGGGACTAAGGGCTTGTCCATATGGTGCATTAACCCACACCACATGGTTCTAATTTCTAGTGTGCACTAGTATGTCACTCACTGACTGCCCCATGTGGACTCTGCTGGCATGCACTAAAAGTTCCCTTGTGGATATTAATGTAAAACTGTTTGAAACGAGATTACATTAATGGGCATACAGGAAGTTTTAGGTGCATGCCAGCCAGTTAGTGCACAACACACTAGTGTGCAGTAGAATGTGCATCCTTCTCGTATAGACTAATACATAATTTAGACAAGCTCTTAAATGGCTAAGTTCTATTTTCAAAAGTGACAAGCACTTAGGAGCCCAAGTCTTACTGAAAGTTACTGGTACTTAGGCAATGAATAAAAAGATTAAATGTATGGAGTGGGACAAAAGTCTAAAATTTCAGATGCTTATCTTCACAAATTTTGCAATTAGGATGAACACACCAGGTGTTCAGGATATTTCTAGTATTAGTTAAAAGACAGACAACAAAGACTAAAAAATAGATGTTAAAGTGATTAGTAGTGGAATGTCCCAAAGGGCCATTTTGGACACACACACACACATATATATATATATATATATATATATATATATATATATAGTGACAAAGCTCCTATGAAAACTCGGTGGGTCCTGCACTTCCTGGTGGATTTTGCTTGCCTCAGAGGCACCATGCCTACCTGTTTAGTTTGCTGTTTGCTGAGCTCTTGTCATCATTGGCCAGCATATAGTAAAATGGAGAATAAACTCCACAATCCTTTCCCCTGGGTGGAAATGGGGAGGTGGGTGTGTTGGGGGAGGGAACCTGGGCCCAACTTCTACTCCAGGTTCCAGCCCAGGGCCCTGTAATAGTAGCTGCCTGTGTGAATCCTCGACATCTGCTAAATTACAGCCCCAAGACCCCTGGGCTACTTCCCCACACCTTCCCCAGCACTTTCCTTCTCTTCGGTTCATCCTCCTAGTGTTCAGTTGTTGTCTCCTTTCCTTCTACTCCCAGCGGCGCCCTCCTCCATCCTCTCAGGTACATTCCTGCACCAACTGTAGGCAAAGCTTCTTTTATAGCAAGTCTGAACCGTTTTCTTAATTACTCAGACATCCTAATTAGCCTCTGCTATCCTGACTCTGTAGGCCGTCAGTTAGCCCCAGGTGTTCTGCTGCCACTGGTCGTCTCTGCAGGTTCTAAACCAGCCCCTCCCTGTTACTCTGGGAACAAAGATCTCCTCAGTCGTCTGACCCTGTCACAATATATATATAAATATATTGTGACAGGGCGTGTGTATGTGTGTGTGTGTATATATATGTATACACACACACACACACACACAACTTTTTTTCCTAGAAAATCCAGACTTAGGTTGACTGTTACATTTAAAAAATATGTACCATTAAATTGTTAAAAAAAATTATGAAATACTCATTGTTCCATTTCAAAATGTAACATTTTTGCTTTTCAGCATGAAAAGACTTTTGGTTCAAATGTTACTTCCATTTTACGCAGGTAAAAAATCCACGAGAGCATCAAAACATTTCATTTTGAGTTGAACACTGTGTTTTGTATGACACAAAATGGATATATTTTTTTTCTTTTTAGATTTGGCCAACGAACCCCGAAAATCCATTATTTACACTCTTCTAATATTTGTTAATGGTATGAAGAAATGATTAAAAGTGAAGTGGCAAAATTTGCAGATGATGCAAAATAATATAGAGTAATCAAAACTAGAGAAGACTGAAGAGCTCCAGAGGGACTTAAGACAGCTAGGCATGTGGGCAGCACAATGACAAATAAAATTCATTGTTGATTAGTGCAGAGTAATGTACATGGAAAGGAACAATTTACACCATTTACTTACAGTGATGAATTATGAATTAGTTGTAGACATTAATTTTTTAAAAATGGGGTATCATGGTACCCGCATACCTTTAATGCCATATTCAGTTACATTACAGTCACCCAACTGAAAACAGATTCATGGAGAAGATCTAAAGAAGTGCAATGAAATTGATCAGAGGCATGGAAAGATTACCATATAAAGAGCTTCAAAGGGGTAGCCGAGTTAGTCTGT
The DNA here is from genome assembly GCA_019425775.1 of Rafetus swinhoei. Taxonomy (NCBI): domain Eukaryota; kingdom Metazoa; phylum Chordata; order Testudines; family Trionychidae; genus Rafetus; species Rafetus swinhoei. The sequence continues at coordinate 115,868,216 of CM033449.1, forward strand.
AACAGGAAAAACTTAAAAATCAACAAATAGTCTGGTAGCATTTTAAAGACTAACAAAACATGTAGATGGTATCATGAGTTTTCGTGGGCACAGCCCACTTCTTCAGATGACCGGAGTCATAATTAGCATTTGACAATCTCGGGAGTGTTTAGTGTAGATAAGAGGAATTGAATGAAGGGGACACTATCAGGGTATAATGACTGCTACAGAGGATGTGTAAAGAAAGCTATAAAGAAGATCAGTTGGGTATACTTGTCTACCCTTCTTGTAATACAGCAATAGGGTTGCCAAGCAAAATGAAAGGGAATGGATTTAAAAAGAAAAGGCACTACTTTTTCTTTTACACAATATAATTAACTTGTGAAATTCTCTGTCATGACGTCATTGGCATCAATAATTTAGTAGGATTCTAGAAGGGCTCAGAAGTTTATAAGGATAATAAGATGCAAAAGACAAGATGAAAATTAAGGAGTGTAAAACATTCTTACTTCTGGGCATAAGCTGATTGCTAAATACCTGGTGATTAGAAGAAACTTCCTGCAGGGCCAGAATATTATATAACTGGTTATTAAGGCGTTTCTTGTAACGTCTTCTATTGTTTCTTATACTTGCTACTGTATTTGTCAGGATACTGGTCAGGTTATTATTCTGATCAGCTGCGTCTAGACTGGCACCATTTTGCGCAAAAAGCGGCCGCTTTTGCGCAAAATCTTGCCGACTGTCTACACTGGCCGCGAGTGTTTGCGCAAGAACACTGACTTTGTAATGTACAAAATCAGTGCTTCTTGCGCAAATATTCTGACGCTCCCCGCTCAGGGATAAGCCCCCTTGTGCAAGTATTCTTGCGCAAGAGGGCCAGTGTAGACAGCCACGTTAATTTCTTGCACAAGAAAGCCCGATGGCTAAAATGGCCATCAGAGCTTTCTTGCGCAAGATAGAGTCTACACTGGGCACGGATGCTTTTGCGCAAAAGCAAATCTTTTGCGCAAAGGCACATACCAGTATAGATGCTCTCTTGCGCAAATACTTTTAACGGACAAACTTTTCTGTTAAAAGTATTTGCGCAAAATCTTGCCAATCTAGACACAGCCCTTCAGCATAGCTATTACTATGTAACTAGGTACCAAACTCTGATGAGCTGAAAAAAAATCTCTTGACTTTTATTTCTAATCCTGGCCAAAGCCAGAAAGTTCACAGCTAAATTAATTATGCATTTAAAAAAACCAAATAATTAATAAGACTTTTTAAAACTTCATAAATTGTGTGGGTTTCATTGAGATTACTTCTTATTTTATTTTGACCCAACTTAAACATCCTGATCAAGTACATGATTGGTGATTTTTCATATGTAACCCAAAGCAGAATTTGCCACTTTCTCTTTACATTTGTTCTTTGCGATTCACTATAAATATAAAACAAAGTTTAAGGTAAAATGTTGATAAAAATTTCACTATAGGGTGAGAGTTTAGAGAGTAACTTTTATCATTGGATTAATGCCAAAGAATCATCACCATGTTGGTTAAGTGAAAACAATAAATAAATAAATAAATATTAAAAACCACATCAAGAAAGATCTGGCAAAGATAGAGGCTTTAGTTAGTAAAATGAGCCCATTAGCCAAGCATCCCAGAACCCACCATCACATGAAAAAGAAGCTTGTCATTCTCAGAGTTGAATTCTTGTCAGTGTTGGTGTTGATTTATGAGCCAGTGCAATAATCCCTCATGATTATCTGTCCTGTTTTTTTCCATTACTGCTTCTTCAAGGAGGCTGTTTTGCTGTGTTCTCTTTGTGTCATGCTTAGCTGAAATATAATTGACTGGAAGTCCACCTACACTTATGCTGCATTCATACACAAATTAATGGATGCCGGTAAAGTTGTACATCCATTAAGCACAGCATTAGTTCTGATGTTATTCATTTATCTATCAAAATACTTTATACCTCATAGCTTTCTGAAGGCTTGTTTACTAAAATCATGCTTGAAGGATATTGCTGCTGTCAAATAATTTTAAACCTTATATGTAAACATTTGAAAAATGAGAACTCACATCATTTGTCTGTTTGACATAGAGTGATAACAAACAAAATTTTTTGTCAAGTTTGTTTTCAGGTAATGATTGCAGTTCAATAAAAATGTGGGTATGATTAAGTCTTTTTTTGCAAAACTGACAAAAAAACCCACCTCACACCAACAAAACAAAACAAAAAGCACCACACAAAATGAAAGTAGCTTCTTTTGCTTTGGATGAAATCAGGACATAAATGAGGGTTTAAGCAGCGCTTGAGACTTATGCTAGACTTTTACACAGAGATGAGTTCTAATTTATGTGTTTTGGTGGGAAATGTTTTCCACTATACAAGTGGAAAATTTACCTGGATTTTCAAAGGGGAAATCCGTGAATCCAACAAAAAAAAAAATTGAGTCACTAAATAATGCTAAGGTGGTATGAATTCAAGAGGCCGTTTGATTACATGGGATATTCCATTCCCCCGGCCCCCTTACAACTCTATCTTTTGCCAAATCTCTCAAACTTCTATTTTATAAACATCAAGTTTTATAGTGAATTCTGAGGATAAAAACTCATTCTTATGTCAATTAGTGCTAATATGTTGCTTATCTCAACAACGAAGATTTTATTTGCAAAAGAAATAATTAAATGAAAGTTAAAATATTCCCTACAATAAGTCCACCATTGTATTCATAGTATTTATTTCATGACCAGAATGATGGATAGGCTTTTAAAAGTGCATAAGTGACTTAACAGCAGGAGTTCAATTAAAAATCCAATGCATGTTGTGCTCCTAAATCACTTAGCCACCTTTGACAATCCCACCTTCTGAATTTAAACAAGGCTGTTCAGATTTAAGTCTTCTTACTCCATACTTAACTCATGAAAGCTAATACGGCATACCTGAATCAACATGTTATCATATACTATTCCTAAGCCTCTATAGCTCTATATACTCAGCTAACTTTTATGACTTTAATCTAATCACTAATATAAAGTTTTAGGGTGAGGGGGTGTAATTTTATTTTAACAGAAGCAAGAAAGTAAAGATTGTCATTTCTACCTTTGAGATTTAAACAGATATAAATGAGTTTTCTATGGAAATCCTTACAGAGTCAATCCAACTTCCAGAATTTAGGCTTTTACTGTATGGACATGTCTGACCGTTTTATCTATAGACAAAAAATTCTAGAAAGTTCAGTCTTTAGACATATCAACCTCTTTTTGTCAAATCCTAACTCCTCATATGGACTTGAAATATGTTACATCACCAGTCATTTTACTATATATGCCTATGTTTATTGATAACTACAAGCTCAATGAATTGTCAGGAAAAGCATATTTCACACAGGCATGTAAGGCTCTGAGAGTTTATAGCTGCTGTTCTCAACTGAATGGAGATATTTTAGCTTTACAATGTTTTTTCACATGCCTCAATAACAGTTTACTGCCAGGCTTCACTAGCCATGGATCAGGAATAGATACACAGTCCTGAAACTGAAATAGACCTTGAGGCATTATTGTTTTACTGAAGAAATCTATTATACAACAAAGTATTTATTGTTACAGGCTCAGAGAACCATTCATAGCTTAAGTTTTGGAGATTAAGATTGATATCTATATGGGAGAGGGATAGGGATGAGGTGTTTTGTGAATCAGCACCTTCCTTGGCACCAGGAACCCTACATCCAGGGAGGGCCTATGGACGTAAAGGAGGCTCTGAGCTTCCCTCTGCCTGCTTGCAAAGCTATCCTTGGAAAAAAGAAAACTGAGCTGATGATCTATTTTTTTCTTAATGATCACAAGTTACTCACCTTAAATGTATATACCAAATTAAAAAACACAGCAGGAGAACCAAAAAAGTGCCACCATACCAAACAACAAAGTAAAAGAAGCAAAAAGGCATCCTTTAAAAAGTGGATGTAAATCCTAGTGAGGAAAACAGAAAGGCACATAAACTCGGCCAAATGAAATGTAAAATAGAATTAGGAAGGACAAAAAAGAATCTGAAGAACTGCTAGCCAAAGACTTAAAAAGTAATAGCAAAAATATTTTAAGTACATCACAAGCAGGAAGCCTGCTAAAAAATCAGTAGAGCTGCAGGACAATTGAAATGCTAAAGGATCACTCAAGGATGATAAAGCAATTTCAGGGAAACTAAATGAATACTTTACTTCGGTCTTCATGGCTGTGGACTTGAGGGAGATTTCCATATACGAACCATTTTTTATAGGATACAGATCTGAGCGACTGTCCCAGATTGAGGTATCAGAGGAGGTTTTGAAACAAATTGATAAGCAAACAATAAGTCACCAGGATCAGATGGTATTCACCCAAGAGTTCTGAAAGAACTCAAAAGTGAAATTGCAGAACTACTAAGTGTGGTTTGTAACCTGTCCTTTAAATCAGCCTCTGTTCCAAATGACTGGAGGACAGCTTATGTGATGCCAATTAAGAGGTGATCCTGGCAATTACAGGGTGGTAAGTCTAACTTCAGTATGGGGCATTAAACTATAGTAAAGATTAATGCTGTCAAACACATAGATGAACATAATTTGTTGGGGAAGAGTCAATATTGTTTTTGTAAAGGAAAATCATGCCTCACCAATCCACTAGAATTCTCCGAAACATTCAACAAGCATGTGGACAAGTGGGATTCAGTGTTTATAGCACACTTAGATTTTCAGAAAGTATTGGACAAGGTCCCTTGCCATAGGCTTTTAAGCAAAGTAAGACATCAGGGATAAGAGGGAAGATCCTCTCATTGACTGGAAATTGGTTAGAAAGATAAGAAACAAAGGGTAAATATAAATGGTCAGTTTTCAGAATGGGGAGAGGTAAATAGTGGGTCAAACATGGGTCTGTTCTAGGACCAGTCCTATTCAACATAGTTATAAATGATCTGGAAAAGGGATAAACAGTGAGGTGGCAAAATTTGCAAAGGATACAAAACTATTCAAGATAGTTACATTCCAGGCACACTGCAAAGAGTTACAGGGTGGCTGAGCAACAAAATGACAGATGAAATTTAATGTTGATAAGTGCAAAGTAATTAATATTGGAAAACATAATCCCATCTACACATAAAAAATAATGGGGTCAAAATTACCTGTTAACCACTCAAGAAAGAGATTTTGGAATCATTGTGGATAGTTCTCATAAAAAATGGACTCAATGTGAAGTGACAGTCAAAAAAAAGCAAACTGAGTATTGGAAACCATTAAAATAATGCATGCAGGTATGGTTGCCCACTCTCAAAAAAGATATATTGGAATTGAAAAAGGGTTAGGAAAGGACAACAAAACCATTAGGGATATGGAATAGAATGGTTTCTGTATGAGGCAAGATTAATAAGACTGGGACTTTTAAGCTTGGAAAAGAAATGACCAAGGGGGGATATGATTGAGGTTTAGAAAATCATAACTGGAGTATGAAAGTAGATAAGGAAGTGCTATTTATTCCTTCTCATAACACAAGAACTAGGTGCCACTAAATTAAATTAATAGGCAGCATGTTTAAAGGGGAAAAAAGGAAGATTTTTGCACACAATGAGCAGCCAACCTCTGGAACTCCTTGCCAGAAAATGTTGTGAAGACCGGGGCTATAACAGGGTTCAAAAAAGAAACTAGAGAAACTCATGTAGGATAGGGACATAAATGGCTATTAATCCAGATGGGAGAGATCCCCAGCCTCTGTTTGCCAGAATTTGGGAACTGTTATGAATGGGGCAGGAACTTAGGCCATTCATGGTTTGAAATATACTTGGAAAGTGAAGCATAAAAGATACTATGGCACTTTTGTGGAAGTTTTTCTATTTACTTCAATGAGATCAGAATTAGTCAAATCCTGAGGACTTCTGTGCATTCCATGTGAAATATATACTTGCAAAATTTAAACAGCATCTTTGTAAAGAAATCCTGAATACAATCTGTTCATCTTGTTCTCTTTTCTCAGTTCCTAGATCAGTTGTGACATGTTTAAATAAATGCTTTGGTTATTTCCTCAGGTAACTCCTCATAAACATTGCATAATATTAATGAAGGAGTTAAGAAAGCAAACGGCACAAAAATCAACAGTCATTACATATTTAATTCACTGGTTTTTTCATTCTCCCCTCATTACAAATGTACTAAATGACAATGTAATTATAACCTAAAGCTCTTGGTAATTATATGCAAAGCACTTTAATAGCAATGAAATACTAATGTCGGGGTGGGGGGGAGAAGGAGAGAGAGACTGAAGGAATCCAGAGTCAAAATAATCATTATTTGCTTGTATTTATTGGTACCCCTAAAATTGCTTGCTTCTGATACGTTCCGTGACCTGCAAATTACCTGCAGAAAATTCTGATCAGGTGTAGAGAACACAAATTAATCCCTGGAGATTACTTGCTGGGGTTGTGCCAAGTATTGGCTCATCAAATTCAGCATCAATGGAGTATGTGCAGGAGAACAATACTGACTCAGGAGAAGGAGTTGGAAGATTAGGCAACTGAAAAGGGGGAAAAACTGATTGGCAATTTCTCTCTTCAAGAAGATCTAAACTGCAAGCAGGCATGTACAGCTGGCCCCAGGGGCTCACAGGGATTGGGCTCAGGACCTTTTAATTGCTATGCAGACTTTGGGCTCTGATTGCTCCCAACTTGGGCTCCCAACTTGCAGGGTCCTAGAGCCTGGACTCTAGCCGAAACCTGGACACCATATGGCAATTAAAGAGCTCTTTATCCCAAGCTCAGCAAGCCTGAGTCAACTGGCACCAGCCAGCCTCTGGCTTTTAAAGCAGCGTAGGCATACCTATAGAAAATCAAATATGGTAGGTGACCAGATTGGCTTACCGGGGAAATCCTTGGTGAGCTTAAACACAGAAAGGAAGCTTATAAGAAGTGGAAACTTGGACAGATGACTGGAGAGGTGTGTAAATATATTGCTTGAGAATGCAGGGGAGCAATCAGGAAGGTGAAAGCACAATTGGAATTGCAGCTTGCAAGGGATGTGAAGGGTAACAAGAAAAGTTTCTACAGGCATGTTAGCAATAAGAGGGTGATCAGAGAGGGTGTGGGGCCCTTATTAGATGAGGGAGGTAGCCTAGTGACAGATAATGTGGGAAAAGCTGAAGTACTCAAAGCTTTTTTTGGCTCTGTCTTCACAAACAAGGTCAGCTCCCAAACTACTGCCCTAGGCCAGCGGTGCACAACCCATGGGTCGCAGCTGTCTTCCTGAGGGGTCGCAGTGCCGGGCTGGCTGCCATTTTGTTTTCCAGGCTCGGTGCCAGATGTAGGCGCGGTGGGGGTAGGGGCCTCAGGTTTTTTTGTTTTGTTTTTTTTGCTTAACCAAAATTTTTCCAGCCCCAGGGGTCACGAATAAAAAAAGGTTGAGCACCACTGCACTAGGCAACACAGTATGGGAAGAAGGTGGGCAGCCCTCGGTGGAGAAAGTAGAGGTTAAGGACTGTTTAGAAAAGCTAGACATACACAAATCCATGGGTCCAGATTTAATGCATCTGAGGGTACTGAGGGAGTTGGCAAATGTCATTGCAGAGCCTTTGTCCATTATCTTTGAAAACTCATGGAGATTGGGAGAGGTCCTGGATGATTGGAAAAAGGCAAAGGTAGTGCTCATCTTTAAGAAAGGGAAGAAGGACAATCCAGGGAACTACAAACCAGTCACCCTTACCTCAATCCCCAGAAAAATCATGGAGGGGATCCTCAAGGAATCCATTTTGAAGCACTTGGAAGAGGGGAAAGTGATCTGGAATAGTCAACATGGATTCACTAAGTCATGCCTGACCAACCTGATTAGGTAACTTGCTCTGTGGACATGGGAAAGTCAGTGGATGTGATATTCCTTGACTTTAGCCAAGCTTTTGATACAGTCTCCCACAATATTCTAGCCAACAAGTTAAGGAAGTATGGATTGGATAAATGGACTGACTGTAAGGTGGATAGAAAGCTGGCTAGATTGCTGGTCCCAATGGGTACTGATCAAAGGCTCTATGTCTGGTTGGCAGTCACTTCAAGTGGAGTGCCCCAATGATCGGTTCTAGGGCTGGTTTTGTTCAATATCTTTATTAATGAGCTGGATGAGGAAATGGATTGAACCCTCAGCAAGTTTGCTGATGACACTAAGCTAAGGGGAGAGGTAGATAGGTTGGAGGGTAGGGATATGGTGCAGAATGACCTAGATAAATTAGAGAATTGGGCCAAAAAAAATCTGATGAGGTTCAACAAGGACAAGTGCAGAGTCTTGCACTTCGGCTGGAATAATCCCAAGCATTGTTACAGGCTGGGAACCGATTGGCTAAGTAGCAGTTCAGCAGAAAAGGACCTGGGGATTATAGTGGATGAGAAACTGTATATGAGTCAGTAGTGTGACCTTGTAGCCAAGAAGGCTAATGACATATCGGGATGCATTAGGAGGAGCATTTCCAGCAGATCTAGAGAAGTTATTATTGTCCTTTATTTGGCACTGGTGAGGCCACATCTGGAGTATTGTGTCCAGTTCTGGGCCCCCCACTATAGACAGGATGTGGACACATTGGAGAGGGTCCAGCAGAGGGCAACCAAAATGATTAGGGGGCTGGAGCACATGACCTACAAGGAGAGGCTGAGGGAATTGGGCTTATTTAGTCTGCAGAAGAGAAGAGTGAGGGGGGATTTGATAGCAGCCTTCAACTTCCTGAAGGGAGATTCCAAAGAGGAAGGAGAAAGGCTGTTCTCAGTAGTGACAGATGGCAGAACGAGGAGCAATGGTCTCACATTGTGGTGGGAGAGGTCTAGGTTGGATATTAGGCCAAACTATTTCACTAGGAGGATGGTGAAGCACTGGAATGGGTTCCCTAGGGAGGTGGTGGAATCTCCATCCCTAGAGGTTTTTAAGTTCCTGCTTGACAAAGTCCTGGCTGGGTTGATTTAGTTGGGATTGGTCCTACTTTGGACAGGGGGTTGGACTCAATGACCCCCTGAGGTCTCTTCTAGCCCTAGGATTTTATGATTCTGTGATTCTATAGCCTCTATGTCTATGAACCTTACTCACTTTCATCTTAAATGGATTGTGCACACCACAGTTTGTTCTACAAATAGATCACTATAAATACTGCACCTCTGTGACCCTATCTGATAATTCATTGGGACAGCTTTGTCCTACCCACCGGTTCTAAGCCACCCTATGGTTAATCAGCCAGTCACTGGAAAGACTCCTCCAACATAGGGGGATCCTCAGATGGCATAGAACTGCTGTAATTGCTTCTACCCATCACCTGGCTTCTGGCAAAAGCTAACTTCAACCAGCATAATCCCTCTGGGAACCCCAGAATTGAGGGATTCCCAAGGGAAGGGAGGCATAAAGCCATGTTTTGTCTCTCATTTTGAGGCTCCAATAAGTGATTTGCCTACAGATTTAGATCTATTCTCTAGGATCTGGCAAACATAGGTCTGGTCTACTATAGCACCGGTTTGACTGAGCTTATTTAAGTGCTTGTCTGTCTTAAAGAAAGATTTGGAAGATACTACTATGTAGTTATTGGTACAGTTTTCAAATTAGGAGCCTGTGGAAAAGTGCTGCAGGCATGAGATTTCACAGAGATAAAATTAAGAATGACATGACAGATTGTATTGGCAAGTTGCGATAATGAAATGAAATCCCTATATACTACATCTAGACAGATGTCCTATGTGCTATACAGGCTCAGCTAAAGAGTTTGCAGGGCCCAAGGCAGCATGCTGACAGTGGGGCATGGACAGTGGATGCTCTAGTTTAAGTCAAACCCAATTGAGGGGTTACAGAGTCCAGGCTAGGCAGCACAAGTCGCTAACTGTATATATTCCACAACACACTGGCCAGGTCAGATTCTCTGCTGACCTGTAAATCTCCCCTCCATATAGATAAAACAGTCTGTGCCAGACAGGGAGAAAGGAGAGCGGCTTGAGGCTGCATTCCAGCTCACTAGGACCAAACACCACAGCCTAGAGCTGTCAATATACACGCAGGCCGAATCAGCTCCTGCGGCATTGCCAATGCAGCCGGGCTGGAGCCCAGATGCCTGCAGGATGAGGTGGGTGGACCCCAGCTGGGGAAGTAGTGCTGGGCTGGCCAGGTGGGTACCTATGAAGTTCTCCTGTGCGAAAGCCAGCAAAATGAGCAGTAGTGGCAGGTCCATGGCAAAATAGGTGACCAGCTTGTCCAGTGCCAGCTCCAGCCACAGCACCTTGTACTTAGGCCTGGCACAGCTCAGGGCACAACCACCTTGCTCGCCTTGCCCTAAGGCTGGGCTTGATGCTATATAGACAAATTGGCTAAATCAAGAGGAATGAAACAGCTAGAAAAAAATTGCCACTCCCGCTGCCCCCTCTCCTGTCTTCAGTAAGTTCTGAACTACTCCCTCTGAAATACATTAGTAAGAAAAAATAATAATAGTATCAATAAGGAGAGACTAGGATCAAGATTTATGAGCGAAATGCAAGTAACTGAATAAAAAATTACCTGAACTGGCCACCTGTCCAATTACAGAATTGGGCTAGCTACAATTGTGAATGAGATAAATAAAGGAAATAATACTTCTACAAACATTCCTTCTACTCTTGACATATTCTCCTCTTGTGGGTGCAAAACTGTTCATGCACATTCTTGTGCCCACAATTCTAACACCAGCAAATGCACACACTGTCTACAGTAATTTAACCCTGAAAAATGAGGGTGAAATTCATGCACCATTTAGGGCAGCACAAGGCCCATGCAGCACTCAAAGTCTAACTGAGCTGTATTTTGAGGGGTTAGATGGATAGATTTTTGTGTGAGTTCTCTGCACGAGGAGGAGGAATTTCACTTTATGAATACACAACAGAAGTCCACACTTCGACACTTTCTCTCAATGCTGTTCACAACTCTAGAGAACTGATGTTGAAATAATCACCTTCAGAGTCCTGCACCTTAACTTTTGTGTGCTTTTGAGTTGGTTGACAGCCCATAAAGAAGGAAAACCAGACAAAACAAGGAGATTTACAATGAAGCAGATTATACTGTAATTAAGCCTTTGCTCGGAGGAAAAGATAGTATTAACTGCAATATATCCTTAGTTGTTTATGGCTAGAACCTTGTGAGTGGCTGACAGTTAATTTAAAATATGAACGTGTATGAATGTGTGTTTGCTCTTTGCTTACTGGGGGGAGGAGGATGGAGTTTAAATCAAGAGTGAAGTTCATAATTAAGACTTTTTTTTTTTAATCCCAGGGCTGATTCCTCATCATCTTGTGTTTCCTCAGTTCTTCATTCACTTGATAACATAGCGGTCACTAACTTCAGCTCTTGGTTTAAGCCATGACTGATTTTTCCCCAATATTTTTTGTCTTGTGCTTCATTTTTAATTTCTCAAAATTTATAAAAATAAAGGAAGCAATTCACCATTGCCCCATGCCTTCTAGAGTCATTTCCCTGAGAGAAACATGAGAGGAAAGTCACTGTAAAATCCATACAAGAGCTCCACCAAAGGTGGAGGTGCAAAGTGCAGGACATCGAAGTGTTGCTGTCTAACTGCATCATGTGGATGCTACTTGTGTAACAAAAAGATACCTAGTTCATTTTATCTATTTTCTCTTAAACTAGGAATTCAAAACCTTACAAGAATATTTGTGTTGTTCCAGTCGATAGGTCTCAACTAGAGGAAATGAAGCAGGCCAACCAGACTTTAGGTTGGAAGACTGGATAGCTTGAGGGGCTAACTACCTGGTCCAATCCAGACCAGGAAAATAATATTTAACAAAAATGTTTGTTACCATCTGGTAGCTCTTGGGTGCCCTGTGATAGCTAGTGGTCTCAATCCAATGCTGAGTAGATAAGAATCCACACCTCAAGAACCATCATGATCACAATTGGTATTCCCTGGCAGTTTCACAGTGCAGCTAGATAAGATCCTGGATGAGGATGAAACAAACAGCTAATCTCTAGAGGATTTTCCAGGTGAGGTTTGAGGCATTCAGGGGTTTCCTTGAAAGGAAGCCAACCTTACCCTGCCCCATCTAGGCCAAGCAGTACAGGTTTACTACTGTAATTGCTACTATATGTTTGAGAGTAATTAGGGTTAGAGCCAGGACAAAGTATAAAAAACAAGTCAGATTCAGGAATCAGACTCTAAACATTTGAGAAGCACCAACAAAAAAGGATCAATGAGTAGCTTTGATAAACAAGGGAGCAGCAACATCTGGTTAGGTGTGAGAATAAGTCTCCTACTCTGGTCTTACACCCCCAAGCACCAAAAGATAATCATATTCAATAATCCTGTCAGCTTTTTGCATTAAGGTGGATGGTCATGTCCCTGACAATAAAGTTTCAACATTCACACTTATTTTAGGGGAATGGAGGCGTTTTCTCCTCTTTAGTATTGTTTCTTTCTGCTTGCAGAATTAACATAACAATCTTGCACAAGCAGAACACGCATGCAGTCACTTTTTTTTAAAGGCGCAAAATTATGTTTTTATGTTTGTGATTTTAGAGGAACATTGCCCTTCTGTGTGAGGAAATTATAATATCTCACAAAACTCAACAAATCTGCTGTGTGATTGTTGCCTTTCTCCACACACAAAGTGCAAATAGACACCTTTAGAAGAGTGACTTAGTTTACCTTAAGAAAACATGAATGAAGAACAGGAAAGTCTCCATGACAGAACAAATTATGTGACTGTGTTTTCTCTAACAATCTGCAAGTGAGGAACACAAAATGGCTGCCAGCCTCTGGAAGTAGCAGTACAGAGAAACATGTAAAGGAAATGTATGCACAACAGATTGTAAATGCACTTGTTTTCACATAACAGTTATGGTAGTAAGGGGGTTCATATAGCGATATAGACTATCAAAGTAGAGCATCGGTCCTGCATTTGATGAGAGAATGTACTAGGGGAAATCGGAAATATCAGGTGGTCAGGCACATAAGAATGGCTGGTACCATTGGGTGCATCTAGACTACATGGCTCCGTCGACGGAGCCATGTAAAGTAGTTTACTCGGCATAGTCAAAGAAGCGGGGATTTAAATAATCCCCGCTTCATTAAAATAAAAATGGCCGCCGTGCTGTGCCGACAATCAGCTGATCTGGCACAGCACAGCAGTCTAGACATGGCAAGGTCGACAAGGGAAGTCTTTGTCAACTGCTCCTGTATGCCTCGTCCAAACCTGCAAGCTCTTATGCATATGAAAAGTCCCTGTGAGTAGCCTCATTGCTACCTATTACTGAGTTCTTTAATGATTGGGCCCCTTGTTACAACATCATAACTTTTCTGACGGACAAGGTTAATAGTTTGGGATAGGGGACCTGCTACTCAGAGACTTAAAGCTGCAAAAGTCTGGGCCTTTATTACTACACCAGAAAAAATATTCATTGCTGACAACGAGTGATTGTAATAGGTGACAATGAGTGTCAGCAAAAGAAGATGCTGAACCAGTGTGACCACACTTTAGCTGCAAACATACACGAGGGGAAAATTAGTTCATTTTAGAAACTGTAATTTCTAGGCAATTGACAAGGAAACAATTGGAGTCTTTGGGCCTGATCTGACTTCTCTTGAAGTTCATGGCAAGATTCATATTGATTTCATTGGGAGCTTGAATTGTGCCCTGAGGGCTGGATTCTGCAGTCTATCAAGGCCTGTTTGCAATCCACTTAGGTCTTAATGTAGTTGGAGAAGGCCACGAGAGCATGTCCCCCTGAAGGAAAACTCTCCACTAGCATCAAGCTGATGGAAAAGATAGCTCTCTGTCTCCTGCACGGCTCTACTTCATCTGAGCCTCCACTGATTTAAAAGCTCTGAGAGTGTAAGGTGCCTAACAGGGTGGGGTGACCCTGAATTGGAAAGTGGCAATGGGGTAGTAGGGATGTAGTTTAGACACACCCTAAGACTCTTTTCTAGTGGATGCACTGTTGCAGATATAATGCAGAGATAAGGCACTGTTCCACACTTGTGACTTCTGAAAAAACTTAAAAAACAATGAATGGTCTAGCAACACCTTAAAGACTATCAAAACATGTAGATGGTATCATGAGCTTTCCACTTCTTCAGACGAATGGAGTATTAAAAGTCCAATTCCAAAATAAATAGGGAATGGTGGGGAGAAGGAAGGGAAAAAATAATAGTGTATTAGAGTGTTCATATTACATGAAGCTGATAGAGAAGGTGCACATTGTTCTTAAGTACCCATTGTTCGGTTGGTTAAGTCATTAGGATGTGGAAGGTAGTGTGCTAGCCAGGTGATGTCCTTATTCATACCTTTGTGATGGGTCCCAAACTCGTAAATGAATTTGAGTTCTGTCTTCTGAGAGAGCAAAGATGTTCAGGAAACAGGAACATTTAAGAAATGGAAAGCCAAGACATGCACATGCTGCTGAATCTCTCCTTTTGAAGAGTTATTTCTTATCACTATAATGGAGCTATGGACTGTGGTCTTTCTCCCAAAGTGGAATAATTAGGAATCAATTACATTTTACACCGAGAAACTGATTATCCTGTAACAGTTATGTAATTGGGAAGCAGCTATATTGTCATTTTTATGTAGTTATACGGCATTGCACAATCATTTCAATGGAGTTACACTGGGAAATTACACATACATTTGTTCATATTAAATCTTGTAATGGGACGACTCAATGTGAAATAACTGCTCACTTGGAACAAGCTCTAGGAGATAATGTATAAGGCCATGCAACTATGCAAAGATAGCAAAGGACTCGTCGATTAATCAGTAGTCATGCTGTAATTAGTGCTACTTAAGGTAAAGTGGTTCCACGCTATTGAATTATTTTAACTATTTTATTGTGTTATTGACTTAAAAGGAAAGGAATAATTGATTAAAATGTGTTGAATCAGTGATGCAGAAATTAAGAAACTGTTCCTAGAAACAAACACAACATATTCTGCAGTCACTTTTAGAATTCTGGTGCTTAACATAAAAGAGAAACTCCAAATCACCAATTTAGCTCACAGTATGGTGCAAGGATTTGGGCCCTTTTATATTTCTAATGTCATATACCGCTGCAGAGCTAAAGGTTGGGCGTGGTATTTCATTTTTACGTTTGGCGCAGCAGGTTCAAAGCAAAACATACGGTGAAGCTAAAATAGACAGTTTTTGGTTTTCAGTGGAATCAAACAATGAATCATAGGGCCGGAAGAAAATAAGAGGGTTATTGTAATATGAAAGTAAACACTTGAATGGGGAGTGCAGTTTGAGTTCAGAGCGGGGGAGGGGTTTGGTGCATCTGTGGAAGAAACTGACAGACGGAATTTCTTGTATGGAGCACTGATAATACTCCTGTTAGGATGGAGCATATAAGAATGCAAAATGAAGCCTAACTTCAGCTAGGATCATAATATTACATGTAAAGGATTTCTATAAAAATAACGTTGAATATCTAATCCACCAGCAAGCTTTTTTGCTGCAAGAAGATTGCAGGAAAAAGCAACACTGTTCTGAATGCCAGTAATCAGTAATTGGCTCAGTAGAAAACTCTTTCTTGGTTCTTTGTGTAAAGTCTGATTTTTTGGATTAAATACAGAGCCTAAATAAAGTTCTGAACTTTTCACATTTATTCTCCTACTTCCCTCCCCCCTCATTTGTTGTTGAGAGAACAGCTAATCTACATTGGAAATGCATTTAAAATGCAAATGGAAATGTACAGTCATCCTCCTCATTAGGCAATTTGTGCATGTCTCTTGTTTTCATGGGAAAGTGAGGCCTCAGAATAACAAATACAACATGGCAACCCATGCTCATTTTGCCTTGTAACTAGCCTGACACCCTCCAGAGCATTTGGCTCCACTACTGCCTGTAATTTGTCAGTCTTTTTTTTTTTTTTTGGCAGTGCTTTGGAGGAATTGCCAGTCAGGTCAGCCCTTGCTTTCATATGAAGCTCTGCTTGCTACTGGATGGCAGTACATAGTACTACCTGCATCTGTCCCCACTGCCTTGTAGGTCAGCATGGGAGTGCATAAGGCTAAGGGAGTAAAGCCTGAGAGAAAATCCGGCATAGTGCCCCAATGGCGATCGACAGTGAGGTTTAATGAACTGTCTTCCAGCAACACCTGCAACTGTCCTGGCTCCAGATGAAGAGGCTTGCCTTGGTGTTTACTTAACAGGTGGAGTGTGGTCCCAGGCAAGCCATGCTTTGCACATTTTTTTCTGCCTAGGCATTTGAGGGGAGTACAAATGGAGGAGTCACTCCCTCTTGCTCTTCACTCCAGCACACAAACAACATGGGAAGTTGCAGTTTACCAGTTATAAGACAGCTCAGTTGGTGTACAGCATGGCATGATGGTTAAATCCCATCAGCAGGAGAAGTCAACACATTTCATTGGTCAGATATTGCTTGCCTAAAGCTGGATTCTGACCCGCCATTGCCTGCCTACAGGAAAACTCCTTTAGTTGCACTCAATGTAAGAGAAACCCTGTTTGTTCAGAATTGGCTTTTAAAGTCAATTTTATAATCAAAAAGTTGCAGCACCCAGCTGTGACCTCACGTCCACAATAACCAAATGACTGTAAAGACGAATGCGGCCATTATTGTTTGGAGGAATCACAGCCACAAGCTTCAGGCTATTACCTCACTCCTGACTGAGCATTATCTGAGATAAGAGGACCATGTCTTTCTCTCCAAGCTATCCCAACAATACTTGCCTCCTACCTAGTCTCCCTGATCTCTCAGTCATTCAGCTCAGCTTGTCTTCAATAAAAAGCAGTCTTTATTGACAAATTAATGTATTAGGAAGGGAAACTCAGAAAATAAAAGATAATTGAATGCAAACAAATTTAATTGGGTATGTAAAAAGTTCTGCTAAGTGAGAACAAAACATGTATATTACCTATATCAGAACAGATTTATCTTTCAGTTCTTCCCCACACACACATGTGCACACACACACACTTCAAAGATTCTCTCTCTCTTTGCCTGTAATCATCGAGTACCAGAACATCTCTCAAGTCCAGCATGGCTTGAGGAACTATGTCTGCTCCTGGGTTCTTTTCTATTAATAGAAAACACATTCTCTTTGTCTTCTCCCAAAGCTTAACTATTTCATAAACAAGGTAACAGCTTATCCATTATGTCGCCATCTCAAAAGCATTTTCTTCTGATCCATATGCCTTGTCCATTACAGCCCAGCATACTGTAAATGGATATGAAGCCTTCTCTCTAAGCACTACTTTCCAAAGTTATATGCAGAACCATTGCTGATGTTTATTCCAACTAAGCAACTACATCCATCATCTTATGGAAGGAATGTCTAAACAAATTAGGCAACCAGCTCACGAGTTTTGCTTAGCTAAGTACAATATATTAATAAAGGAATTCTATAGATTCAGAAGTTTAATACCAAACTATACAGCCCCTATTCAAGTATGGCTATCCATCACCTTTATCAAGGGTTCTTGTGATATCTCTTGATGAACTGCAAAATTGTGAAGCATTTCCATGGAAAGCAATAACTTTGGAGGTGAAACATGTTTGTGCGGGAGAAGGTTGTAGACAAAACTGACATAAAACAACCTGCTCTGAATCAATTTATAACTGACTCTAAATAAGGTTGCCTGTTCTATGGTGTCTCTACTGCAGAAATGGTATGGTGCTAACTGCTAATAACGTCATTAACTTCTGTCACCACTGTGCAGTACTTGTGCTCAAGTGAAAATATCTGTTATGTTTCAGCCTCCATTATAAAAACCAGAGCCATTTAAAAAGGTATTTTCAAACTCCTTCTAGTCCTAACAATTTTGGCATTTCTGCATCATTACCTTATTAGTTAAAATCCCAACTATACATATAAAGTGATGAGGTCTAAATTAGCTGTTACTATTGAAGAGAGAGATCATGGAGTCATGGTTCTCTGAAAACATCCACACACTGTGTAACATTAGCCAAAGAAGCCAACAGAATGTTGGGAATCCCTAGGAAAGTGGTAGATAATATGACAAAACATCATAATGCAGCTACATAAATCAATGGTACACCAGTGTCTTGAATACTGTGTGCAGACATGTTGCCCCTCTCAAATAATATATTGGAATTGGAAAACATACAGAAAGGGGCAACAGAAATATCAAGGATAAGGAACAGCTTCCTTATGAGGAGAGATTAGTAAGACTAGGACTTTATCGCTTGGAAAAATAGATGAGTACTGGGGAGTTATGATAAAGTTCTATAAAACCATGAATGGTGTGGAGAAAGTAAATAAGGAAGTGTGTTTACTCCTTTCTCGTAACACAAGAACTAGTGCTCACCAAATGAAATGAATAGACAGCAGGTTTAAAACAATCTAAAGGATGTATTTCTTCATACAACATGCAGTCAACCTGTGGAACTCTTTGCTAGAGGATATTGTGAAGGCCAGGACTATAACAAATTTCAGAAATGAACTAGATAAGTTCATGGAGGATAGCTCCATCAAGGACTATTAGCCAGAGTAGGCTGGGATGTGGGAGTCTCCATACTGTGAAGTGTCCCTAGTTTCTGTTTGCCAGAAGCTGGGAATGGGCATCGTGGGATGGATTACTTGAGGATTATGTACTCTTTCATTCCTTCAGAAGCATGTGGCAATGGTCATTGTCAGAAGACAGGATACTGGGCTAGAGGGATCATTGATCTAATCCAATATGGGCATTCTTATATAAAATGATGCAGCAAGACCAAAACAGGGAAAGGGCTAAAATTATAACACAGTCAGATGTATAATAAAATTAAAAATCAAAATAAGATGTAATATATATAACCTTTCACCTTTCACTGGGAAAACACAAAGACTTTAAGACTCCTGGGAGATGCCTCTGGAAAATATTATATCCATTTTACATATGAGTCCCATGAAGGATAGAAGTTACATCACCCACCTGAGGTCATACAGAAATTCAGCAGGTTTGGGAAGAGAACCCTGCCATCTTGACTTCCTGTCCTCTTGTTCTAGCCAATGGAGCACACTCCCTCCCTTACCTCTTTCTCTTATTATGAACCAGAATTTATTTTTAAATTGTTAATTCGCCTGCTCCATCCTTTAGTCTGATGGCCCGGGAATATTATAAACAAGACAGATTTTCAATGTATCGGAGTACAAAACAGCAGCATGCCCCAAAACTTCTATTTTGCTTTTGCACCCCTAAAGTTTAAATTGTCAGCCTATGTTAAATTTAAAAGGAAAAGTACCTAAGCGTGAGTTTGTATTAATATAACCCACGGAAATAGGGGTTGCAATAAAAATGACTGACAGGTCCTCAGCTGTAAAAGAACTAGAAGGCATCAATATATGAGCAAAATTCTCTTGTCTCTCTTCATCCCAATTCATCACTACATTTTATATTCAGTTATATAGTATGTCCTCTCTTGGAATCTCATCAGCATATGAAATGCTGGATGGGAAAATGCATAAAGTACGATCCAGGGATCTTAACCAGGGATTTTAACTATGCTCAAACTGACAATGTCAGCCTTCACACTTGTCATTGGGATACTTTTATGAATCATTTAACTGGAGTGCCCATCTTCATATACAGACTAAAAACAAGTAGTAAAGGAGACTGATATATCAAGGGCTAATGTATTTTTTTTCTGGTGTCTATTGCTTAATTAAGAAATGCTTATTAAAACATTTGATCTCATTCCAATATTCATCAGAATAGCCAGATAAATATTATATAAGTATATATGCTTGTGCCCTACAAAGTGCTCTTGATATGCTTCATCCAGTCATAAAGGACATATCACCATGGGATTCTACCTGAAGTCTATTAATAATTTGCTGATGCTTCATGCACTTTTAAAAAAAATGTTTAGAAATGGTCTCCACTTATATGCTCTGTGATGCCTATTTCTTTTGAGTTATTATAGAGTCAATGGCTATGGGTGGCCTTTGGTTAGATGCAAAACCAAGGTACTAATCACTTTTTAGCCATCGTTAAAGGTTCCTTGTCTCTTGATGCTAGACTAGCAGCACCTCAAAAAAGTGCAGTTAGACAAGTGGCACAATGGACAGGTCCTGTTTCAACATGATCTTCGAGAAGAATTTGCATAAAACAACAGCTGCTGCAGCAGTGTTGCAATGAAAATAGAATGCATTACTGTCAACTGAGTTTCAGAAATCATGAGTCAAGACTCCAAAATCACAAGACTGGCTTAAAATAAGGTTTGAACAAAGTCGAAGGGGCTCTTTCAATTTCCCTTCTGGTCTCTGAGAATTTAGAGTGCAGTTAGGTCACATTTTTAAGCTTTTTCTCTGCAACAATGAAATAAACTAGAAGCTTTTTTTCCTTTTAATGAAAGTGAAGCGTCTCACATAATCACCTGACTCCAGGAGCTGGGGCTTTAAGATGAAAATCAACTATTGTCAGACTTAACATGACATTTTGAGAATTGTCAGCACTGATCCAGGTTCTCCCTACAATCCTGATGGTCTAAATGTATGGGTGTGAGTTTACTGAACCCACAAAAGTATGAACATATTTTTATATGCCCAAAAACATGGTATCTCTAGACATACAGAGACATGTAAGTTTTATATAGGACTCTTGCAACAGGGTTTATGGCCCCTCTTCTCTTCCCATTTGGTTGGTTAGCCCTGCAGTGGCACTAGTTAGGAGCTATGCCCATGTTCCCCAGTTGAATTACACCCAGTCCTTTTTGTGGGAGTACAAAATGGGAAGGTGTCTTGTTCCATCTTTCCCATCACTCTGACGTGACTAATGAGGAGCTTTTTCTTTCCTGTATGAAACTCACTCTGTAACATCAGCTAATTCTCAACTTACAAACAACGAGAAACAAGGTGTTATTCTCATGTGATTCACCAAAACATACAGATACTCAGCACGTCATCATAGCTTTCTCATTAAAAACATCCCTGTAAGAAATTGCAAACACCCTTAGCCTGAGTCTACTTCCTATATAGATGTCTAAACTGGATTTTGGAGAGAGCACAGGTTTTTCCCATCTGGCACTCTGCTTCCTCTTAACAGTGAGCATGCACACAACAAAAGAAAAACAGAAAAGAAAAAGATGATGGTTGCCCAAAACACAAAACTTTTTAAAGCCGATGGGACTGCACCTGTTCTAATTTAAAAGAAAATGTTTAAGGATAAGTTATGGATAAGTTACTGTCCGTTGGTTCATTTGATGATATTCTAAAGGACTTGGGGATACTTGGTAATAAGGAGGCCTCTGAAATGTTGTTTTACACTGCACTGCAATTTATTATTAATACCAAAGGACACATTAATAATGAAAACGCAAGCTGGGAAGTCACATTTTCCTTTTCCACTGCCACTTTTGTTTTCATTGGAGCAACAGACTAATTGCTTTCTCTCTTTTATGGTGAAGTTTGTAATTAGCCAAGCCCAAAAGAATTTGCACAGTTTTGGACATCAGCTATGCTTGTCTTTAACAGTAGTGATTGTGTGTGTATATGGGGGGGATTCAAAGTAGAAACTTTCACTGCACATGGTTGAGCTTCATGACAACTTATCCCTAGTGCTTCATGCACAAAAGTCATCTTTCTAAGGGTATACAAATGTGTACATTTGATTTGTTTCAATCTACTTTTGATTGTTGAGAATAGCAGAATTGTCTTGCAGTTCTAATATCCCAAGATGTAGGATCATTAAGGATGTTACAGTATTCAGGGTCACAATACAAAGACTGTGCCAAAGAAACAACAAACAGAAAACAAATCAGAAACAGCAGAAAATAAATTTGGATGCTATTTCCCAAGACATGTTTGAAGTTCTGATTTAATCAGCTGAGTGTAAGCCTCTTTTTTTTCATACTACTTTCTACACCCCACCATTGAGTTATTCAAGGTCACTGAAAGCCGTGGAGGGGGAGATTTCTCTATGTAGAATGTGGCCTCATGCTTCCCTCTCTCTCCCCCTCCCCCCCCGCCATGTAAATACGGTGAATGACATTCTAGAATCATAGAATCATGGGGCTGGAAGAGACCTCAGGAGGTCACCGAGTCCAGCCCCCCTGCCCAAAGCAGGACCAACCCCAACTAAATCATCCAAGCCAGGGCTTTGTCAGGCCGGGACTTAAAAACCCCTAGGGATGGAGATTCCACCACCCGACTAGGTAATCCATTCCAGTACTTCACCACCCTTCTAGTGAAATAGTTTTGCCTAATATCTAACCCAGACCTCCTCCATTTTGTCCCATTGCAGTCAAAACACAACTCTCATTGACTTCAGTGGGGATGGGATTCCACTCAGTATGTTTTACTTGTGTGAAGGGGTTCACTCACCTCTCAAGTAGGTAGTTTCCCCTATAGCCTAGGAAAGTTTAGGGTAGTTTCCCCTATAGCCATGGGGGTAGCTCTTCCTGGTTTTTGGGCCCCCTGGTCAGATTACCATTTATATAAAAATGCAAGAATGGCTATGCTAGGTCCAATCAATAGTTCATCTAGCCCAATATCCTCTTATGACAGTGGTCCATGCCAGAAGCTTCAGAGGGAATGAACAGAATAGGGCAATTTCAAATGATCCATCCCTTGGCATGCAGTACCAGGTTCTGACAGTCAGAGCTTTAGGGATATCCAGAATGTGGGGCTGCTTCCTTATCTTGATGAATAGCTATTGCTGGATGCATCCTCCAGGAGCATATCTATTCCTTTTTTGGCCCCAGTTATACTTCTGGACTTCACAACATACCCTGGGTAACTAGTTCCACAAGGTGACTGTGAGTTGTGTGAAAAATTACTTCCTTTCTGTTTCTTTTAGACTGACTGCCTGTTCATTTCAATGGGTGGCGCTAGGGTCTTGTGTTACATGATGTGGTAAATCAAACCTCTTTATTCATGTTCTCTGTACCATTTATGATTTTATAGACCTCTACCATATCCCCCTTAATCCTCTATTTTCCAAAGTAAACTATCACAGTCGTTCCATTCTCTCCTCATTTGGAAGTTGTTCCATGCCCCTAAGCATTTTTGTTGTTCTTCTCTGTACTTTTTCCAATTCTAACGTACCTTTTTTGAGACAGGGAAACCAGAAATGTGTTCAGTATTCAAGGTAAATACTTGGATTCACCAGGGATTTATGTAATGGCATTATATTTTCTGTCTTATTTTCCATCCCTTTCCTAATAGTTCCTAACATTGTTAGCTTTTTTGACTAGTGCTGCATACTGAACAGATGTTTTCAGAGAACTACCTGCAATGACCCTAAGATCTCTTCATTGATTGGTAACAGCTAATATAGTCCCCATTATTTTATAAGTACAGTTGGGATTATATTTTCCAACATACATTATTGTACATGTAGCAACATTGTGTTTCATTGTATGCCATTTTCATAATCAGTTTTGGATTTAGCTCTCTTGAGTAGTTTTGTATCATCTGCAAACTTGCCCCTCCCCCCCCCCCCGGTGTGCACCCCAATTTGCAGTTAATTTATTAATATGTTGAATGGCACTGGCCACAGTACAGACCCTTCAGGAGGGGTGGGGGGGGGGAAGCATGCTATTTACCTCTCTCCACTGTGAAAACTGACCATTTAGTCCTCTTTTGTTTCCTATCTTTTACCCAGTTACTGATCCACGAGAGAGGACTTTTCCTCTTATTCCATGAACGTTTACTTTGCTTCAGAACCTTTCATATGGAGCCTTGTGAAAGGCTTTCTTAAAATCCAAATACACGACATCAGCTGGACCATGCTTGTCCACATACTCTTAACCTCAACAAGTAGTCAGTCAAGCCCTTCTGGGGTAGCAAAAAGCCCAATATAAAACTGCTCAACATCCTCACAAGTGCCTCTTTGGCCCTAACTCCAGGACACTCCTTCTTGCAGGATTTCCAGTATCCTTTTCCCCATTAGTAGACTTATCCCACCTTGGAATCTGGGCCTTCCCACTGCACAGTCTGACTACGTGTTGCGCTTTCCCTAGGCTAGTTCCTGTCCAGACTCTCTCAGACATCCCTTTCTAAATGCCTTAAGTTGCCCTTCCTGTGATCCTCCACATAACACTTTCTAGAACTCTCTCTCTTAGCAGTACAAATCCTGACCTTCTTTCAGGGGGCACCACCAAGTAGGGGCAACTAATTCTTCCTAAAATTGGAGGCCCTGCCCTTTTCATGGCTCCACACCTATATCTCCTCTTCACCCAAGGCCCCAGGCCCCCCCATCTAGGGCAGGTGGAGAGTCCATAGCTCTTGCTCTGCACAGCTCTTCTTCTTGGCCCCATCTGGCTTCTAGCCTGGCTTGGCAGCAGGACCAAAGAGATGCATCTGGGCCATGGTAATAGCCGCCTGTACAGCTGTGGGAAGCTGCAGACCCCCAAGTGCACAAGGCAGAAGGTTTGGGGGGCAGGAACATGGGAGTGACACCACTCTCCTCCTTACCCCTGGCAGGTAGAGGGTTCACAGCTCCAGACAGCTACCTGGTCTAGGCTCCAGCTTCCTTGGGGAGAAGAGGAAAGGCAAGGGGATAGGCCTGTGGCAAAAAGGCATAATCCTCTGCACCCCCCTCCATTCTGGTACCCTTGCAACCAGGGCCTTTGTTATATGTTTCAAGCTCCTTGCCAGCCTTCTTTGAACAAGTTAAGCTCCTACAACTTACTCACCCCTCTGAGCTTCCCATTCACCATCTCTCTGTTCTCCAAGAGAGACTGCAAGCTATCTGCCTGCAGCCCCTCTTCTTCTTTTCATCTGTTATGCCAATTCAGACTCAATTGCTGAGTTTAAGATCACCAAGCACTTTACACCATAGACAATCCAAAAATCACTCTTTCCGAGTATTCTTCAAAATTGCAATATTGCTTTTTGTTAATAGGGCCCCATTTTGCCTGATGTTCTTACCAGATGTTGCAACTTCTGGCACGAGTACAATGTCAGGAATTGTGTCTGATCTTTGTGCAGGAGATAAAGAGAAGAAGGATCCTTATGTTCTTTTCTAATCTCTTGTGCACCTAAATAGGACTAGTCACATGTTGGCCCTTCAAATTCTAAAATGAACTGGGGGAAAAAAACCTCAATGGGTATTTTAATACAACAGGCCTTCTGCTGTTCCTTAGCCCATGGAATAGCAGCCACTAATCACAGAGAAGGAGGATTTAAGTCTGAAGGATTAATATTATGTTGATTTCTTGGTGTGTTGTTGGAAACTGATTGGCCTTAAGAGGAATCATATAGAACTTTAGCTGGCTTTCTACATTAACGATTCACTTTAGTTGTGTATTTATGCCATTTGTTATGTCAAGATTATGCAGGTGTTACCGAATCTTCAAAGGATATTTCCCTTGATTTGTTATTGCATATGTGATTTTAATTAAATAATATCTAAATGATAATTAGGGAACCACAAACTTCCTTGATTAGACGGCATTATGAATTAAGTTTTGCTTTTATGTTTCCTAAGAAGGAAAAGCAAATCAATCTTCATAAACTTACTTACACTAGATACTAAGCCTCCCGTCTCAGTTGCACTAGTGTAAATATACTGCAACACTACTAAATCCAGTGGGATTATTATGTATTTACACTGGTGTATATGAAAGGAGCATCTGTTTGGGTTTTTTTAATAGCCATTTTTTAAATAGTTATTTGATTTAACACTGATGAAGGAGAAGTCATGTTAACTTTTTGCAGTTAATGTTACCTGTATTGATTCCCTTAGACCAGTAATTTTGACTAGACATTGCTTTGTTCAAATGCTTGCTGTGGTAGCATATGTCTTTTCCTATTGATCGGACACATTACAAGTATTTTACAATAGTTCAAACTGCTATTTGTGTCAATAAAAATTCATGAAGCAAGACACAGCTACCAATTCAAGAGTATATTTGGAAAAAATGCTCTGTAATATGTTTAAATGGCACCAAGCATAAATTTCCAAAGGTTCGAAGGGGAGTTAAGCGTTCAACTACCATTAAAATTCAATGAGAGTTAGGTACCTCTGTGCCTTTGTAAATCTCCCCTCAGAATTCTATCAAGTCATAGAGACATTAGGAATGATGACAGAAGCAGATAATGTGTCCAGTCCCATACAGGTCTGTCTCGCAACTTGTTACACAATCTCCTTTGATGTGCATGACTAACTGCATTTTAAATATGTTCAAAATTACAACTTCTTTTTCTTTATTCATTAATGTGCTTAAGTCACTTTGTGATCCTTGGATGGAAAGTGCTACATAAGTATTACTGCTACTACTTTTTTCATCCTTCCTGGCAGCCTCAACAAAAAGGCCAGGATTTGAGGGGGCAAGGAGAATGAGCTACCTGCTCTCTCTAAGTTAGAGTTAAGACACCCTGGTGTAAACAGTATGGGTGCGTCTACACTACACCTGTAGCTTGAAATAGCTTATTTTGAAATTTGGCGGCGCAGTCTATACAGCACTTACTTCTAAATAAATCGCTGTTCTGAAAGGTCCCTTACTCCTCATGGAATGAGGTTTACAGGGACATCGGAATAGCAAGCCCATTATATTTAGAAATAATAGGTGGGCTCAAAAGATGTGGAATAGCTACACTGCAGTGTAGATGTAGCCTATGAGGAAATTTGCAGTTTCCCTGCCTATGATGTATCTATTTGTGGTTAAATAGAAGATTCCTATATTCAGAGCTCTGTTTCATGGCTACAAAGACCGCTGTTCAGAATGGTACTTAAGAACATACTTAACCCCTAAACTCATTGGGTTCGTCTAGACTACAAGCCTCTTCCGAAAGAGGCTTTTTCAAAAGATACTTTCGAAAAAGCCTCTTTCGAAGGAGAGAATCTAGACTACAGCCAGTACTTTCGAAAAAGCGAGCCACTTTTTTGAAAGAGAGCACCCAGGCAGTCTGGATGCTCTCTTTTGAAAAAGCACAGTTTGCATTACATAGCGCCTTTTTTTGAAAGAGCACTTTCGAAAAAAGGCATTATTCCTCATAAAACGAGGTTTTCCGCAGTCGAAAAAACTGCCGCGTTCTTTCGATTTACTTTTGAAAGAACGTGGCAGCAGTCTTAGATGCAGGGGAACTTTTTTTTAAAAAAAGGCCACTTTTTTTGAAAAACCTTGTAGTCTAGACCAGTGGTTCTCAACATGGGCCATATGGCTCCCAAGGGGGCCACGCCTTACTTCTAGGGGGCCACATGGAAAAAAACGGAACATTAAAGGGCCACAGTAAGTTTCTGAGGGGGCCACCCAAACTTAACTGCCAGGCGTATGATGAATGAGGCTCAGAAGGGGGCCATGAGCAAAAAAAGGTTGAGAAACACTGGTCTAGACACACCCATTAACATGAATGGGACTACTTACATTCTGAATCATAGAATTATAGAATCGTAGAATATTAGATCTGGAAGGGACCTTGACAGGTCATCGAGTCCAGTCCCCTGCCTTCACGGGAGGACCAAACACCGTCTAGACCATCCCTGATAGATGTCTGTCTAACCTGCTCTTATGTAGATCCAGAGATGTTAGACACAAGCTTAAATACTTTGCTGAACTAGAGCCTAAATTCAGTACTGTCCTTCCAATAATAGCTTCAGGGGGTTGCAAAGTTTGTCTGTACAGAATAATCTTAAAAAACAACAAATGGTCTGGTAGCACTTTATAGACTAACAAAAACATGTAGATGGTATCATGAGCTTTGGTGGGCACAGCCCACTTCTTTAAAACTCCGGTCATCTGAAGAAGTGGGCTGTGCCCACCAAAGCTCATGATACCATGTACATGTTTCGTTAGTCTATAAAGTGCTACCAGACCATTTGTTGTTTTATTTGAGAAAAAGATATAACTAAAATATAAGGAAATTATTTCTGTAACTGAAGAAGCAACCTAGAGGGAGCAAATTTATTTTTTGGTGTAACCCCATTGACAGATCCAGTCTGCGTTGCATGAATTTTTCTATTTTCTATTATTCTAACTTTTTTTTTTAAACAAAATGAAATAGTCATCTATTATGTTCTGAGAATTGGAAGCTTTACTATCAGTGACCCAAGCAATTATGTTTCACAATAGTAAATTTTATACCATATTTCCCATGGTCTTTTTTGCAGAATGGTAATATCATAACTGATAATATCGAAATCATAACTTTCTAATTTAGCAATTGGTAAATTTCAGAATTGGAATTTTTCATTTGAAAAAAGAACCCTTGCACAACCTTAACAATGACTGACAAATAGTGGGAAAATTCCTCTATTCCTTTACATTCTTGAATTTTTGTTTATTTAGAACTAATGTGTTAAAAAAAGATGCTTACTCAAGACTCTAGGAGCCCTTAACACGTTAAGTACACTGAAACATGAGCAGCATTAAAATAATAATTGAAACAAGAACTCAGCCAGACAGACACCTACAGCTTTATTTTTAACACATCATCATTATGGAAAGTAGAATCACAAGCCAGGTCAGTGATATGGTCCAGAATTTTACAGACCTTTAATTGAGTTTTGATCACATGAGTAAATTTATGTACAAGCTTAAGTATTAACAGTGGGTTTGGAGGATTAGTTTATATAATCCATACCTTGCAGTGCAGTACCACTGTTGATTAGCATTATTAGCCAATTAACACCTCAAAACTATGAGTATCATGCTGGATTTGCCTATAGTTATAAAATGATTTAGCATTGAGATAAAGTATTAGAAATAATATAGCAAATGAGCTGTTTGACATTAAAAGAGAAAAGAACCAAAATCCGACTCTGATTTAGCACTTGACAAAAAAGGGACAAGTGCTAAATAATCAAGACTTTTTTCATCGGCCATTTGACAAGTTCTTCTAAATTAGAATATGACCTGTGTACTTCAATGCTCTCAGGGTCAAGTAGACCTGAGAAGTCAATGCTGGTTATGCAATTTAAAAAATGCCTACGGCTAGGTTTAAATTATACACTGATTTTTTCCCAAGTTCTCAAAAATGTCCAATCATATGCATGTATCTTATCCATTGGAGCTGCATGTTCTCTCTTCATGCCCTTTTAGACATGTTGCCCAAGATGCACATGAAATCCGAGGATTCATGAAAGCTCACTAAATAATTTGAGTAAGAAGATCTTGAGATCTGTAGAGTCATTTGTTTTGTATTTATTGTTGTAATATTCTAGTACTTCGGGGGGGAGGAGGGGAAGAGGAGGAGGAGAGGA
This sequence comes from Rafetus swinhoei, assembly GCA_019425775.1. Lineage (NCBI taxonomy): Eukaryota > Metazoa > Chordata > Testudines > Trionychidae > Rafetus > Rafetus swinhoei. The sequence continues at coordinate 115,897,295 of CM033449.1, forward strand.
GAGGAAAGGTTTGAAAAAAGTACAGAACCAAACACAAAAGAGTGAAAATTAGGATAAACTGAAATTCACAAGACAAAAAAAATAATGTGTGCTGTCTTTCTCACATTTGAAGTTGGTCTAGTCAACTATTCCTTGCTTGTTTATGTGAGTAACATTTTTCTTCCCAGACAGCTTTTGCTCACTCTCTGTGTTCCTTTTACCTCTTTGGCTTTTTTTTTTTAACTCTGTCCTTGTGAGCGCCTCTCTTTATTTGGCAGGATGTCAGAAAATCTCAGGTTTTTTTTTATCTCTGTGTGTCAAGGAGGAGGTCATACTTTGTTATGGCTTTTATTGCTTGTTTATATACCAGATAAAAGAATATTAAGAAATAGAACAATGATCTGTTATTATGTTACCTTTGAACAGAGAGGAACCAACATATTTCTAATGAGAAAAAATTTAGTCACTTCCTTGATCAGATACAAAAAAATTATATACATATAGGAATTGTAATCTCAAGCTTCCTTCATGTCAAGGGGCCCATTAAAGTTAGAGTCAAATTCACCCCTCATGTAGCTCCATGAATTTCACTGCATTTATACTGGGGATGAATGTGTCTCATAATAGTGTGACAGAGGTAAATTTAAAATACAAAGAAGTGTTTGGCATGGACGTATTGCTGATATCCTTTCATTAAGGCACTGGAGATCTGGATTCAGTTTCTTTTTCTACCTCAGACCATGAGTGATCTTCAACAGATTTTAAAAAGGCTCTGTGCTTCAGTTCCCTTAGAGATGTAAATAATATTTCCTCACTTCCATCCTTTGCCCAACTTATCCATTTAGATTGTAAACTATTGATGGTGGGGAAGATTACAAGATTGGGTTGTGTTGCACCATCCTGAGACTTTCCCAAGAACAGACTGCAACTTGATATGTGTAAACACCACCTCTGTGTTATAATGTTCAATGAACTTCTCCAGCAGTTTCAGTCTGCTGGGATTTGTGATCTTTAAGCTTTGTTCAAATTACTCTCAAAGACTTCAGCTTTATTTACAAAGTACTGTATATACTTGATCATAAGCCTGTTCATTCATAAGCTGACCACACCAAGTTAAAAAAATTGCAAAAACACTATGACCCGTTCGTTCATAAGCCAACTCTATACTGGCGGTTTGCAAACCAGTCCCAGCTCATCAGTGTAAGCTGCTAGCATGTTGGGACATTTTGTTTACCTGGAGCATCTGCAGGCACAGAGCTTCTCAGCTCCCATTTGCTGCTGTTTGCCATTCCCAGCCAATGAGAGCTGCGGGAAGCATCATGGGCCAAGGGATGCGCTGGCTGTCACTTCCTGCTATTCGCGTCGACCTGGAACAGTGAACAGCAGCCACTGGGAGCTGAGGGGGCTCTGTGCCTGCAGACACTCCAGATACATAAAATGCCCTAGTGTGACAGTGGTTTGCTCTGCTGGGCTGGGAAGTGAAGTTTGCCAACATCCTCCCCACCCCCCCCCCCCAATTAAAAAAAAATGGTAAAACACAATGATTCATTTATAAGCCAACACCTGTTCTTTTCTGGGTCATTTTTTACTCAAAAAATTAGGCTTATGAGTGAGTATATATGGTACCTAAGGGGAAGCTTGTGCAGCAGCACAAATAACTCTGTAAACAAAAGTGATAATACTTTACTCAAGGTTAACTCACAATTCTACAGTCTTATTTAAATCCAGCTGCATATTTCCTCTAAAACAATCAGCATCAAAATATGTAAGCACTAGCCTCCATAGTGAACTAACACAATTTCAGGCGGTTCACATCTAACTTTCATCTAATGGGTCCAATTATGGTTTTGGCCTAACTCCCCTGAAGTCAAGAGACTCAAGCCACGGACAAATGTGGCCTGTCTCTTCACATTAACAAGACTGTCTATCAGTTAGAACCCTTAAGGCCTTGCTCCCCTAATAAAAGCTTAAATGGCACAGAACAGCTAGCACCTATTTCAGTCCAAACCAGTAGGAACACAAGCCATTTACAAACCCACTTAGCTCAGAACGAGGCATGGTATCCCCAAATGCATCAGAGGGTATGTCTACACTAGCCCTCTAGTTCGAACTAGGGAGGCTAATGTAGGCATTAGAAGTTGCAAATGAAGCCCGGGATTTAAATATCCCGGGCTTCATTTGCATCTTCACGGGTGCCGCCATTTTTAAATCCCCCTTAGTCCGAACTCCGTGCCCACGGCTACACGCAGCACGGAGTAGGTAGTTCGAATTAGGATCTCTAATTCGAACTACCGGTACACCTCGTTCCACGAACTCCGTGCCCGCGGCTACACGCGGCATGGAGTAGGTAGTTCGAATTAGGATCTCTGATTCGAACTACCGTTACTACTCGTGGAACGAGGTGTACGCAGTTCGATTAGAGATCCTAATTGACTGCCTACTCCGTGCGCGTGTAACGCAGGCACGGAGTTTGAACTAAGGGGATTTAAAATGGCGGCGCTGAAGATGCAAATGAAGCCCGGGATATTTAAATCCCGGGCTTCATTTGCAACTGCGAATGCCTACATTAGCCTCCCTAGTTCGAACTAGGGGGCTAGTGTAGACATACCCAGAGTGAGATGTATGGGTCTTTAAACACCAATAGTGATGGTGAAGGAGCATTTCCTAGCCCTGCAGCATCTGAGTCACATTGGTTGCATACATGGGAGTTTAAATCCAGCCATGCATTAGCTGGGATGTTTTATGAAACTTGGAAATATCCCTTGAACTTGATCATCTCTATCTCAGCCTTGTTCTTAGATGGGGGTGGTGGTGACTGTGGAATGAATGTTTGAGAGAAATCAGACAAGTCCTCCTATTATTGGATTATTTTTCTTTGTCCAAAGAGAGGTAGTGCCAAGCAGCTGCTAGCAGATGAGAGATTAATTTTTCGTTTTCTTTTGTGTGACCATTTCTGCTAGGGGCCTGAGGGCTACAGGATTACCAAAGGATAATTTGGATGGTTCCGAAAAAAAATGAGAGGCAAAACAGATGAAGGACAAAAATATATTTAGATATTTAATTATATTGTTTTAATACTCATTTACTTGCAATAAACCCTGCACACCTGTCAAGTGTTTTAAATGTAAATACTTGATAAACATGCCTGGACTGTTAAAATGTGTAATAAGAGAATTCACTCTATTTCATAAAAAAACTAGAAATGCCATATAATGATCACCACTATGTAATATGCTAACACACTGTTAAATTATGAATACATTCTTGTGCAATGTGTCTTTAAACAAAACTTTACTGAGGTAATGATTTTTTTCTGATATTTATTAATCAAATCATTTGTAAACCTTTTCTACTTTCTAAAAAAAATAAATAAATAAAAACAAATAAAAAGGAGACCAAAAACAAGAAATCAGACAAACACAGAGTTTGACAGTTAGGTGACACTAAGAACTTCCGGTTTGATAAAGTTTTTTCTTTAAAACAAAAGGACATACATGGTAGATATTCCTCCTCCCACTCCACTCTAATTTCAATATTTTAAAAAGGAGAAAGAAAAAGAAAAAAGCCCTACCTCAAAGAAGAGTTTCCTAAAAATGGGAAAGGAAAAGAGCTAAAGACTCCATGAATTCACATCCACAAGGGATCTTGCAATGGAATTAATGTGGGAAGTGCTCAGACACTGTAGTGATGGGCCACAGACCCAAGTCCTAAGATGGATGGCTAGATTTTGACATGCACACGCTTGACAATCTGATATCTGAACTTTTCCAGCTCAATTAATATACAACATGATTATAAGACTGAATCTAGATGACGGTCTTCATATTAGACCTGGGGTCAGCAACCTATGGCTCACTTAGGAACCAAAGTTCAGCTCGGGTTCAGCTCCTTTTGCTTTCCCTCCACAAGGGGGAGCCCTTGTTGGCAATCCAGCCTTCCCCCATCCCCCCCAAGACTGGAGCCAGCACTGGCTTCCTGCAGGGGGGAAGAGCATGGAGAAAGCCTCGAGCTTTGCTAGATTTTAAAAAAATCTTTTAAATCTAGGAAGTGTCTTTTGTTTCAGAGGACACGAATGCTGAGGTCACGTGAGTGAGCGTGTCTAGCTGTGCCAGATGAGGTGGTGATACAAATTGAGCATGCGAGTCTGGGTCGGGAGGTTAGCTAGGATGGCAGCGGATGATCTGGGCTTTGGGGATGAGGAGAGCCTGAAGGAGCAGCACACATGCTTCTGCGAGCACTGCCTGTGGATCCTGTCCAAGAGATACTCATCCCTGGAGACCAGCAGGTACCGGCAGAGCTGGGGAGGCAATGGGAGTGGGATGCTGCTGCTGCTGCTCCCGAGTTGACACCGGATTGTGTGCGCGAGGCTGAGGGGGCCCATTGGAGCGGTCTCAGAGCCTGTCCCATCGAGGCGCCTCAAGGTCGGGTTCTGCTGGTGGCCAGCTCCCAGGTTGGGGATTACACTGCTGCTCCATTGGCCAGAATTCGGCCAATGGAGCAGCGAGAAGCTATGCCTGAGAGCAGTGTAAGGTGAAAAAACAAGTATGTGCTGCCCAAACCCTGCATACCCCACTCTCCTGACACTGAGACCCTGCACCACCAGCCTGCTCCTACCCCCCTTTCTCTGGCCAGACACCCACCAGCACCTTGTTCTCTCCTTCCTTACCAGACACCTACCCAGAGCTAGTTTCTGTCCCCTCCCTCCTGGCCAGATACCTACTCTCAGCTTGTTCCTGCTCCCTCCCCCCTGGCCAGACACCTACCCCCAGCTTGGTCCTGCCCCCTTTCCTTTGGCCAGACAACCTAATTCCAGCCTGCTCCTGGACTTTGCTCCCCACCCAGATTCTGTACCCCCATCCCTATCCCACTCACTGGCAGTTTGGTCCCACGCACTGGACCCCTCATTTTTGGCCAGAGACTAGGGGGGACCCACAAAATCCACTAACCCTGGAATCCCAGAAGAGTTAATCTGGCCCTGAGGCCTTGAACCTTAGTCCTCTTTCCCTTTCCACTCCCCCATGGGGATGGAGTACCAGGGGAGTGAGGTGTCCCAGTTGAGGGCCACATCAGTGAGGTTTGGAGGTGTTTTTCTTCTCACTTGTGTGGTCCCTGACTGATTTTTCTGTGTGACAGTGGATAGGATGGGAGGCCATGATCCAGCTGGGGTGATCCTGTCCCAGCCCCTCGTCTAGCTACTGCTGCCCAGGAAAGGTAATTCAGCCCCAGTCCCCTTCCCCTAAATTCTACTTTCCACCTCCAGCACCCTGCCCTGCCTCCTGTGCCTCCCATATACCCCCACCCCCTGCCCTGAGCCCCTCATACATCCCAACCCTGACTCCTGCACCCCACATCCACAAACTGCACCTCTAGTAGCAACAGAAGTCCAATTAAACAAAGTCTGTGAGTACAATGTTTTATTTATGCTATTTTTAATCATCATGTCAATTATCAATAATATTAAGTTGTATATTTTCAGTCATGCAAAGGGCATTCTTATATGGCTCTTTGTTGACCACTTGTTCTGAATTTTGATGTATTTTGGCTCTTCGTTTTGAAAAGGTCGCTGATGCCTGTATTAGATAGTCTCTACTGAGTAATTCTTCCAATATAGAACATCCACTTGAGACTAGTGCTACCTGAGAGATTTTCAAGTGAAGATTTTCAATATCTTCATAAGCTCCGAGAGCTCCCCAGACATTTTACTCTGTTGAGGAAATTCCAACTTCATTGGAAAGTGATTGTTAGCAGCAAGCAGTTATGAGCTGTTGACTAAGACAGGTCTCCTAATACTTGTGTGTGAAAGAACAGCCTCACTCTCTGAAGTGTGTTCACTTACAGTACTGTACATAGCAACTTCAAAAACCAGTGACAGTAATATCTCCCTTTCTCAGTACTGCAAGTCACGCTAGCCTGTTGAAAAACACACTGAAGTATCAATTATGTGGAACAAGACAGAGACAAGAGAGAGGCAAATGTTATATATTTTAATCTCTCTCTCTCCCCCTCGCTTTTTTTAAAAAAACTGCTAGAGTTCTTGTTGCTCTTCCTTGCCAAAAGTTGTCTGTTTGCCAAAAACAGAACAGCTTAATAGAACAGAAGAGCAAAATACAGAGATCATAGCACATCACTGTTCATCTTCCAGCAGCCATGGAGAGAGTAGGTAGTATACATGAGAGCTGAAAGAGAATGAGGGAAATAGTAAGGACTCTACGCTCTTAGAAACAAAACAAAACTCAAAAAGACTTGAGTGAACCAGCACACTTGACTAAAAATCAACATTTTCTGCAGTTACATGTGTGACTGTTCTGTTCCCAGCAACAGGGTGGGGACTGTGATAATTTCTCTTCAGGACAAAAACAATGCCAAAAAAAATCAATCATTGACAGAAGCACAGCTCACTGTTAAAAAGAATAATAAGCATTTGCTAGGATGAATTGTCTAGCTGCCTGAATGTTTTGATTTACTTGTCCATCTATACTGAATGAAACCTCATCAGTAAAATGCTGACCTCCAAGCTCCATTGTGCATTTAGCTACATTATTCTACAGATGCTCCATTTTGCCAGGAACAGTTTGTTCAGTGGTGATCAAAGGATACCTGCTGATCTGTTTTACGGAGCCATTCATGCCAAAGTATCAGAGCACTCTCAGAAGGCAGAAGCAGTGGAGCAGCTGGGGAGAACAGAGCTGCCATGACCAGTAGTTCTTTGAGAACATGCTATTACTTGATTATAGGAATGGTGTGAAATGATAGGGGTTCACTTTTTAATCGTGTGCCAAAGTCATGCTCTTTATGCAAAAGAGGAACGAGTTGTACGTTTTCACATCTGTTGAACTAAAGAATTCTTTGGTTGTTCAGCCTTAATGGGTAGCCAGGCAGAGTGGCTGAGCCAAATTCTGCCCTCAATTTACAACTCCTCAGCACCATTGATTCCAATGCAAACAGTATTCAAGTCAGTTATCAGGGAAGCAGCGCATGAATCACATGGATCATGAGGCCCTATACAACCTACATTTATACTCATGTAAGTCTGGACCAACTTTGCTAAAGTCCGAAAGTGATCTGCTCCTAAACCTGCATACGGGTAAATACAATTACTCTGCCACTTACACCCACTTTCTGGCCAATTTATGCTCATTTTCTGACCGTCATGTGTAGCTTGTAGGATGGAGATGGGCAATAATTTTTACAAGGGGGCCACTCCAAGAATTTATTAGGTAATCATGAGCTGCACTTTTCTGTTATAGTAAAGGAGAAGCTGCAGGGTCTGGGACAGAGTTTGGGTGCAGGAGGGAGCTCTGGGCAGAGGACTGAGGTGCAGGAGAGGGTGTAGTCTGGGAGGAAGTTTGGCTGCAGGAAGGAGTTCTGACCTGGGGCAAGGGCCTGGGAATGCAGGGCATGGGAGGGAGATTGGGTGCAGGAGGGATTCCAAGTACAGGCTCTGGCCAGGAGGCTCTTATGGTAGGCAGCTCCTGGCTGGCAGCCCAGCAGGGCACTCAGGCAGGCTGCCTGCCTGTGATGCCCCACATGCTGCTCAATGTGGCAGGCTACTGGGGGCAAGCGCATCTCTGTGCACCCTTTGAGGGCAGGTGGGCAGCAGGTCTGTTCACACTGCTGTTGCCCGGAAGCACCAACCTTGCAGCTCCTGGTGCGGGGGGCGGGGGCAGTGCACTTAGATGTGATGCCTTCTTCCCCACAAGGGGTGCACAGAGATATGCTTGCCCCAGCAACTGCCCGCTTTGAGCAGAATGTGGGACCGTGGCTGGCAGGCCGCCTGCTTGAGTTCCCCACTGGATCATGATACATTAGTTGCCCGAAGGATCATGGCAGGCCAGATCTGGCCTGCAGGCTATATTTTGCCCTCTCCTGCTATATGGCTAACCTTCTTGCTTATCTATATTTATAAATAGTTTCTTATGGATTGCTTATTTCCTTATGGTTTTGATGATTTGTTTTATTATAGCAGAGTATAACAGGCTTATATCAAAGTTTTTTGCTGACTTACAGGCCACATCCTGTATACTGAGCTAAGGTACAGTTAGTATACATATGCCTGGGGCCTTTGACCCAGATAGCAAAGTCCACATATATGTGCTCGGGACATTTCACTTAAATAAATGGTGATGAGCTAAAGCATACATTTGTTGTGTTAAAAAGGTTGGCCTAGGGACTGTCCTAAGTTTGTACCCTTTAAAATTGAACAGGTACTCCACAATTTGGAAAAACCCCAAATAACCGGTTAGAATAGAAACAACAAATGTGTTACTTAACCACAAAAGGGCCAATGTAATGAATTGACATATGTGATAATAAGTTGAGATCACTGATATACTAACCTGTAGGAAAAAAGACTCACCAACATTAGTAAGGTCAGGAAATATAAATAAGGAAAAGGGGGGAAATCCCCCTACAGAAGGAAACATGACAGCATCATCATAACATATTGTAAACCTGGCATCCCAACCAAAGGGCAGTAGGAGAAGGAGCTGTAGTCCTCGGGAGGTGTCAGAATGATGGCCACTGGTGATAATGGGGAAGGTGATGGTGATGGGGAAGACGATGGCCTACACTTCAGGCTGTTCTACAAGGGATGGTGCAAATATATGGAAGTGCAGATGGACATTCTGTAATATCTCTTACTAAGGCTGTTTGTGACGGCGCTAAATTTATTAATAAACAATATTTATAAATATACAAGAGCACCTATAGTGCAAGTGTTGCAGCTGTGCTCACCAGCATTCCCAACTATAGAATAACTTGAATAATACTGGGCCTGATCTTGGGATAAGAAACTGTCAACCTTCAAAGTTGGTAACTAGGGATTCTGAAATAATCTATATAATTAATACATAATCTACAGATCAGGAAACACATGAAACTTCCTCCGGACTTTAGGTCATCCAAAGATCTAGTCCAGGGACGTGTGTTAGAGTGCAGGTCATACTAGGTTTGATTTTTGTTCAGGAGCACTACCTTCTTAGGAGCCTATGTCCCACTTCAGACATACCATCTTTTCTACATGTGATCATAAGCATATCCATTCAATCTTTGCCAAACCATCCTTGTCCACTTTTTCAGCAGTAAGGCCACAAAGTTGAAACATCATGGAAGCTCCTGTAACAATGAATCTGCATTCATATCTGGGCATCATCTTGCATTATTGTCACATACATTTGCTTGAGACCAGATTTTAAAGAATATATTGAAGTTACAATCTGATAACTCCTCTTGTCTAACATAATCTTTTGAAATTTTCTCTCTTGCTACTTCTTGCATTTTACCAACAAATGAAACTTTAGAGACTCTTTCTACATGATCATATTTAATATAAAGAAACAAACAGATTTGCTTTGCTTTTTCTTATATAATTTAAATGAAGTGTGATTCAATTTTGATGACATCTCATGTATGCTAATCTGAGATATAAAAAGACCATTAAATTATTACAAAGTTTGTAATCGCATTCGATTTCATGTAACTGAAATATGGATGATGTTATAAATACATTTATAACCTAGTGATACATGGAAGATATTACACTGAAGAGAGATTTTGCACCTTTTATACATACTGAGTAAGACTCTTAATTCTTTGATTTAGGGCATGATTTGAGCACAAAATAGTACCTTATTCCACAAACGGTACACCAATGGAGGAAGGTTCTACTCAACATGAATAAGGGTGACAGAATTTGACGTGCTAAGAAGAAAGCAAATGGGAATCTCTGTCTTTTCCATTTATACAAAGTTCTACTGTTTTTGTCCTTTTGGCCTGCAACTGAGGATTTGAAAATTTAAGAAATAGACCCTGTATACCCAGGCTGTGATGCTTCTGCCATCCTGCAGAATGGAATACTTCTGGGGGCAGCCTGAAATCAAGAAGCACTTCTTAGGTAGCAAATCTCACCTCTGTGAATTATTAATTATTAATAATTATTATTTTTATTCATTTGTATTGTCCTAGTGCCTAGGAGTGCAATGGACTAAGACTTCATTGTGCAAGCTACTGAACAAAAACATTTGCATTTTTATTTGGTGATGCCAAGGGACTGCATGTCTGGGTGACATTTCTGGTATGACACACAGTCAAGATTTCCATCAGAAGTATTTGCTTAACTTTCTCTATAAATTTCCTGCAGAGATTTTTGAAACCTAATCTACAGTTCTCACCCAATCTTTAAAAAAATCCCATGGAATTCAATTTTCCCAGGTTTGTTGTCATAGTCAATGTCATCCATTGACTTTGCTATAGCAAAACTGGGCCAATAAGAATAAATATGGAGAGCAGTTTTATAATTGGAGAGTGTTATAATAAAGCTCATACTATTGCCAGTGGTGGCTAGCAGACATTTTGCAGCAACTTTTTGTTATTATGAGTGTATTAGGGAAATATTTTTTATGAATAATCATGTTGATTTATTAGCATTATTGGGCAAAGTAGTGTATGACTTGTGTGTGGTTTTTTTGAAACACAAAGACAGCATGGAGAGCCCCCACCTAAGGTCCAGGAAGAATATTGGTCCTTGTGTTCAGAGAAGTGCAGAGTGGCTTCACACCTCTTCTGCTGGGGGAACCAGCATCCCAAAGGGAGAAGCAGAAAGATGAAAACTGATGAGCCCACCTCCCCATATGCTCTAGCTTGAGGTATAGGTCTAGTACACAGGGGGTGTGTCTAGACTGGCAAGATTTTGCCAGCTGTCTACATTGGCCGCTTGAATTTGTGCAAGAGCCCTGACGTTCTAATGTAAGAATTCAGTGCTTCTTGCGCAAATACTTTCACGCTCCCGCTCAGGGATAAGCCCTCTTGCGCAAGAATACTTGCACAAGAGGGCCAGTGTAGACAGGCACCTTAATTTTTTGCACAAGAAAGCCCGATGGCTAAAATGGCCATCGGAGCTTTTCTTTAAAAAGCTGTTTATATTGGCACGGATGCTTTTGCACAAAAGCACTTTTTGCTCAAAAGCATCCGTGCCAATCTAGACGCTCTTTTGTGGAAATACTTTTAACGGAAAAACTTTTCCGTTAAAAGTATTTCCGCAAAATCATGCCAGTCTAGACGCAGCAGGGGGAATAAACTGGATCCAACAGAAGTATGTGGCAGTGGGCATGTTTCCCTGTAGGCCAGAGAACCCAGGACAGAGTGAAGGTGATTGATTTGTGATGAAATATGTATTATTTGATAGAAATCATTTGTTTGTACATAGACAGTGTAAGATTTATGACATTCTGTAGTCTTCATATCCTTGCTTTTATGAGCTTGGGTTTTGTAAATGAGGAGATAGCTAAATACTTAGTTGTCATTCAGCAACTTCAATTGATTTATGACACCAAGGTTTTTTGGTTTGGGAATTTCTATGTAATTAAGACATATACAAGATCTGCCTGGGAAATGTTAAACTGTAGTCCAAATGGAGTGTCTGTATTGTGTTAGTGAAGTTCCTAGAGTATATCAGTAATGTAGAAATTGATGATATTGAGCTGTATTTTTATGTTTTCTACTTCAAGGGTTGGACATTTAAAAAAAATCCGTCCATGCTGGTCTCTCTCTGCTGCCATGGAGTTTAATAGTAAAATGTGACAGGCTTCATTGCAGTAGTTAAGGTAGCTCTCAGCACTTCAGAAAATCTCAGTCCACCATGATTACATTTTCATTTATAATTAAAAATACACACAAATCAAATAGTGTGGCGTTTTAAGAGAATATTAGCTCTGACTGGGACTTAGATCCTAACTCCTCATTGCAGGAGGAGTAACAGTTAATCCGAACTAAGGACTTTATTCGGGATTAACTTCTGACTGCCACGTGTAGCCGCGGACAGTCAGTTTGAACTAAGGGGATTTTAAAATGGCGCCTGCCCGGGAACATGCAAATGAAGCCCGGGATATTTAAATCGAAATATTTAAATATTTAAGTTCGAATGCCTACATTAGCCACCCTAGTTCGAACTAGGGGGGCTAGTGTAGACATACCCTAGAAGACAGACAAGATGTTTAAAGAGGTGCATAAACTTGGGGTTCCTATCTTTGTACTTAGACACCTACATGAATAGCCCAATTTTACAAAGTTAATAACAACTGCCTTTTGCTCAGCACCTTCAAAAATTAAAGCATTACCCCATGTGCCTAAATGCACATTAAGAACACTGACTTTAGGCATTTTAAAAAAATCTTGATCTACAAGTCCCAAAAGGAACTTCTGTTTGATCATTATAATAACTGAGTGCAAGACTGTGAAACTTGCAGTCAGAAGGTGCTGCTGAATATTCGGCATCCCTCAGCAGCAGGCTACTGATTTAGGTGCCTCAGTATGGGCTTAGGAATGTAACTCTAGTCACCCAACTTTGAATAGGTTCTTTGACTGGATACCAACAGCCAAAGGCAAAGCATTTGTATGAAGCTCAGAGTGCCTCATTGCAGCCCTTCCTTCCCGTAAGACACATAGAATCAAGCCCTGAACTAGTACACTTTAGGGTTGCTGAGTCATTCAGAGTGCCCTGCTCACTTACAGGAGCAGCTTTCAAGCACGGAAGAGTTGCTAATGTGACCCATGGATGAGCAATGTTTGGATGTCCCTGGTGTAGCTGGAGGACAAAAAAGCTTAAATGACTTTTTAAAATTAAATGGAATGCAAGCGAGACATTATTACAATTGAGAGTGCCCATAAATTACACGTGTTTGCTTTTGCAATGGCCTGTAACAGTCTGCAGTATACCTAAGAATGAAGATGTAATAAGTCTTTGAATGGTAACTGACATCTTAAGAAACAGTAAGTTTAAAACATTGATTTTTCTATTAACCCCTCCCCTCATGAAACAATCAATTAAAAAAAACCTGACAAAATCTCATTAACCCTAAATCATACTCACATAAACCACCTCTGCTAAGTTACTGTACTGTTGTAATGGAACTATATATATTTAGGTGAAGAGAAAGGCAATATTTTTCTAAGTGGGCATGCTGCAAGAGGAACACTATATTTTCCCTAACATTTTCCTATTGTTTGAAACCAACCTTTGTCATTTATTAAGGTTTTGCTCTCTCACTTTTCTCTTGGGTTCTACACACGGCCTGCAGTTTGGAATTGACTTGTTCTGATTCCGGAAGATTTGTTGCAGCAATTTATTGTACCCTTACTGCAAAGAGAAATAGTTTCTTTCTGCAGAGCACAGAGTCTTGTTGACTGTGAGCTATTTGGGATAGAGACCTTGGATTCTGAGTAATGCTAGTGTTGTATTTTAAGTGTCATAAGTGAGATAAAAATGGTGTAAATGATATCAACTTCAGGACCTTTTATTTATTTTGTACTGTAGTAGCATCTAGGCATACCAGGCATGGTCTAAGATAGCTAGACTATACAAATGCATAAGTAAAAGATAGCTCTTTCTCCCAATAAGCTTACAATCTTTATCCATATGTCATGCTTTTTCACATTAAATCATATTTCATTTTAGTTTTGTAAGCCATCAACAGAAACCCCCTTTATATGTTATGACTGCAACAGTAACTCTAAGGATGTAGCAGAATTAGTTTCTAAGACCTACCCAATTAGTTACTAAGGGTATATCTACACTGCAGATTTTTCTGGAAAAAACACTTACATCCACACTGCAGTTGCTTTCTTTCGACAGAAAGTCGAAAGAACGCAGGGGTTTTTCTGACAGCGGTAAACCTTTTTCTATGAGTAAGAAGCCTTCTTCCAAAAGATCTCTTTCAGAAAAAAAGGGTGTGGATGGGAAAGAGGTTTTTTTTTCCGAAAGAAGAGGTCTCCAGGAAAAAGCACAGGTGCCCTGGTGGCCACTCCGTCCATAGTAATCACAACTTAAATGCAAGATAGTGTCCAATTAATGTGGATGCTATCTTTCAAAAAAGCAGATCGCTTTTTCGATGCACTTTTGCTGTGTGGATGCTCTCTTTCAAAAGAAGTTTTTCCACAAGCTCTCTTCTGGAGAAGCTTCTTCCAAAAGAAGCCTGCAGTCTAGACATAGCCTAAGACTCAGTAATTTCTTTCTCAACCTTTAGCAAGTCAAAATAGCGTGACACAGAGAGGTATAACAAATATCTCTACATCTTAAGAAATAAACCTCTGTTTTACATCTCATTCCATATAACCTGTAGCAATGGCATTAAACATAATGCCTGTGTGCTTTTAGTCATGTATGCCAGGTAAGTGTGTTTTTTCAAGTGGAATGCACAGTAAACATTTGAAATTGTTTTATTTCACTTGACCACTGAGATCTGGGGTGAAACCCAGACCCTCTGAAGCCAGTGGGAGTTGTGCCATTGACCTTAGTGCAGCCAGGATTTCACTCTTGTTGAACTAGTCATTAAATGCTTTTGAACATCAAACTTCAGGCGCTCTGTAAGTCAAGCAAATCTTATTGGGGCAAATTCATCCTTGGTGTCATTCCACAGACTTCAATGACATTACAACTGGAATGGATTTTCTCTCTCATCTCTTATGCATGGATCAACCATTGGGGTACTAGCCTGGGACTCAGGCTATGTCTACACTACAGAGTTTTTCCTCTGCCACGTCCAGGGAACAAGTTCGCTTTTTTCGGAACAGTTTCCGAAAAAGTGGGCGCGCTCTTTCGGAAGCCCCGTATTCCTCATATTATGAGGAATAAGGGATCTTTCAAGGTTTTTCCCACATTTGGCCCTGTGTAGACAGGCCAAATGTCAGAAAAGCCTCTTCCAAAAAAAGAATCGGAAAAAGATACACAAATTGCGGTTCGTAATTTGCGTATCTTTTTCCAAAAAACAAACACAGTGTAGCCATAGCCTCAGAAGAGTTGCTTCTGCCACAGACATGCATGTGACCTTGTTCAAGTCATTTAATCATCCTGTGCTCACTTCCTCAACCACATAATTGGGATAATATTATTCCCTACCTCCAAAGGATGCTGGGTGGATGAATATATTTAAGATTGTGAAGTGCTAAGGTATTATAGTAGCAGGGATAATAAAAGTGCTCCTGATACACATACATATTGCCCTCCAGTGGAGGTGGAGTGCTCACACCCAAGGTCTAAATTCTTGCACCAGCTCAGCAACTTCTCATTAGTCTGCTTTCAGCTATATAGTTTTGATCCCTTAGAATCAACATGCCTCCTCATGCAGCCAGGCTTCAGCTGTTTATAAGCAACCTGTGTCTCAATCCTTTACCTAGACCCATCTTCTCAACTGTTTACTCTTTCTCTAAGGACCTGTTGGGGAAGGATTCAAGGATCCTCCTATCAGTTCTTCCCTACATGAGAATATTGATATTCTCTCTTCTTCCTCTATTTCTACTGCTCCCCAGCCTCTCTCTTTCTCTTAGCAGTGCCAGGAAAATGCACTTCAGCCCTGCTCTGCCTCACAGCTTTCTCATTTTTGCACTTCTTGGTTCTTTTTCTCATCACAGCTACTCTGCTTGCCAAAACAGGGAAAAGGACAATGTGACTTTATTTCAAGTACTTTTCCATGATATATATAGTAATAATAATACTTAGCACTTAGCATTTTTCATCCTCGGTGCACTTTGCAAGCATTACGTGATTAATTCTCACAAACCACTCCTGGAAGGAAAGGTAGGAATCATTAGCCCCCTTTAACAGATGGGGTAGGCGGAGAGGTTGTGTTATTTGCCCAAGGTTATAGGAGGAGTTAATACTAGAGCTTCCATTAGACTTCAGACATTTCTGAATCATAGGCTACTAGCTCACAACACCTCTGTACTATTCAGGCTTGAGCCCAACCTACAAATTTGGATTCAATTTTAAACTGTTCCCAAAAATGGTGGAAGAATCAACTCCACATCTTTTGACTTGGTTTGTTTTTCTGAGAAATCAAGCTCAAATCTCAGATGTGTATTCAAAACTAGATTTTGATTTAAATGTTTTATTTCATTTCAATTTCATTTCAGTTTTTATTTTTGTTCCATCGGGGCCCATAGCCTCAAAACCTTATTATTTCCCTGCATTTTGGACTGCAAATTGTGTGATCCCAAATTAGTAAGATTCTAAAGGGCCTCTTGTTTCTTCTGCAGATTGGTATCATTGTACCCATTCTAAAAACTATGGCTCATCCCACAATGTTTTGACCTGAATTTCTTAATTGTTCACTTACTGCTCCATCTTGGCGGAAATAGTTTACTATTTACTACAATTAAGTGGATACCCCCAATGTAAGATCCTGACCATAGATCATATTATCCAAGCATTGCTCATACAATTTCAATTGCAATAACCCTTTTACATGTAAAAAAACGGGCAAACTGGCAAAAAGCACTATTAAAAGTAACTAAAGGTTAGGTTAATCAGGGTTTGTCATGCTTTCACTAGAGCAGTGTTTCCCAATTTTATTTGGCCACGGAATCCTTTTAAACTCGAAAGAATTTTGAGGAACCCCTAACAACAGTCTTATATATGGAGCTGAAAAAGTAGACTACAAATAAGTAAGGATAATTAAAAAAAAATGCTAAACAAGGTCATGAGATCAACATTTAGTTTAATTGCACATATTTAAAAACAAAAATCAGATTTAATGTGTACAAAAAATAAAGCTCAAAAACTAATATGCATTATATTGGAAGTTTTCAATGCGAAGAGTGGTTTTTCTTCTTTTCTTGGCAAATTCTTTTTATATTTGGTTTAATATAAAAAAGTTGGATTCACATATCTGGCATGGCATTCAGTCGATTTCTGTATTTCGTTTTTGTTGCTGCGTAATTCAAGAACCCAGTTTTGCACAATTATGTGCTGGCGAAGGGTAAAAACTGACGAATTGCACACCTTGATAAAGTTGAATATTCTTGACATAAGCTGCCCCAAAATGTAATCAGAGAAACTTCTTTAAATTTTTATATTAATTGGCCATCTGAAGTGATTTCAATCAGGTTTTCATAATCTTGAGTAGAAAAACTGACTGGCTTTTCTGTTATACTTAATGGATTTCGAATCCAGTTATTGTTGTCATTTATGGTTGGAAAATACTTCATGATGTTTGTGTATAAATCGTGCAATTTGTGTGTTTAACTGCAATGTCGCTGCAAATATCTTCATCAAGTTCACATTCATTTTCTTCAAGGAAATCATTCAGGGTTGGGAAACAATCCAAATTATTTTGTCCTTGTAGTGGGTTGGAGTGGATGCCCACTGACCATAAGCCTTGATGGGCAGCAGCTGGCCCTGACGACGCACCTGACCAGCAACCAGGAGGAGGGGCCAGAGAGATAAAAGGCCTGCCAAGAAGGCCAGAGAGGGCTCAGCGGTGGAAGGGGCCAGAAGTCTCCACACTGCACTCGTCAGAGGAGCAGGACATAGCAGAAGCAGAGAGCTGGCCTGGACCACTGGGCCCGCTGCTCCTAGACGACCAGGACGGGATCACTACTTGGCCAATCACTACTTGGCCAGGACAGAATCACTACGTGGCCAGAGGTACAGCCTCAGGGGAGTTCTGGAAGTAGCCCAGGGAAAGCTGACTACCCATTAGCTGAAACAGAGCTAGGGTAGTGTTGCGGAGCAGATCCCCTCTGACCCACCAGCAGACTGCTTTGCTGCTACCACTGGGCTGGGACGCAGTGGAGTAGATGGGCCTGTGTCCCCACTGCCATCCCACTCTCGGGTGGCAGGCTCCCCCCTCGGCTGTGCCGGAGCTGCAACAGACCCCCCACTGCTGCCACGGCCTGAGCAAGGCTTGGCCTTGAACTGGTGTTTGTTTGCTTGCTGCCATGCCCTGAACCAGGGTTTGGCTTTAAACAATTTGTTTGTGTGTTTAACTGCTGCCATTCCCTGAGCAAGGGCTTGGCCTTGAACTGCTGTTTATTTGCCTGCTGCCACACCCTGAACCATGGTTCAGCTCTGAACTGTTTGTTTGTCTGTTAACTGCTGCCACGCCCTGATCTGAGGCCGGGCGTTTGAACTATTTACTCTGCTTCCCACCCCAAACTGAGGCATTTAAGCCATTTATTTTGCTGCCCGCCCCAAACTGAGGCTGGTCATTTGAACTATTTATTTTGCTGCCCACCCCGAACTGAGGTCTGGCACTCGAGCTGTTTATTTTGCTGCCTCAAACTGAGGCTGGGCCCACGACCTATTTATTTGTTGCTCGCCCCGAACAGAGGGTGGGTGCTTGAACTGTTTGGCTGCCTGCCTGAACCGAGGCCGGGCTATTGAACACTTTCGCGACCGCCCGCCATAGACTACGGCCAGGCTCTGAACTGTTCCTGGGCGCAACCGGCTTACAGTCCTACAGATGAGATCCAAAACTGTAGCTTACGTGACAATGACAAAATTTTATCTTTTGCATTAAAAATATTTATATTATTTCCTTGCAGCAACAGATTTACTTCATTTAGTTTTGTAAAGATGTCTGCAAGATACGCAACTCTTGATAACCACAAAAAGTTTGTTACACGATCAGACAGTTGGAATTTGTGATCCAGCAAATATGTGGAGAGCTCACGACACAACTCAAATAATCTAACAAGCACTTTGTCTTGCGATAGCCACCTGACTTCAATATGTAGAAGCAGGACTGTGTGCTGATTACCCGTATCTTCACACATAATTTTGAACAGTCTTGATTGTAAAGGTTGAGTGTTTATATAATTAATAATCTGTACTGCTTCATCCAACACATTTTTAAGAGAGGGAGAAATATTCTTAACTACCAATGTGTATCTGTGGAGAACACAGTGACTGCTGGTGCAGTTTGGTGCTACATTTTTTATTTGTGTTTACAGTGCCAGCCACTGTTCCTACCATTGCTTTGACGCCATCACTGCACACATCAACACATTTTTCCCAGCTTATTCCATTTGTTTTCATAAAGTTATCGATACAATTGAATATATTCTCACCAGTTGTATTGGTCTGCAAAAATTCTCAAGTACAAATACAAGCAAGACTGCAAGACCTGCAACATCAGTGGACTCGTCTAATTGTAATGAATATGCATCACATAAATGCAGCCAAAAAATAAGCTCCTTCTCGATGTCAGCAGCAAGATCATGAATATGACACGTGACAGTATTGCTTGATAGCGGCACAGCCTCAACTTTTTGACAAGACTCCTCATCCAACATACACATTACAGTATCTTTTGAGCAATGTTTTTATGAGTGATTCCCCAATTGTGTGCACTTCTCTGGCGAGCGATATACGATAGCTAACTTTGTAAGATGCCTCTGTTGCATTTTTGTTATCTTTTTTGGCAATTTTTGACATGAAGAGTTTACTTTTTTTAATCACAATTACTTAAGTGAGTAAAGCTTCTGCTTAAAAAAACTAACGTCTTTATCTTTGTAATCCGAGTGATTTTTTTTCAAAATGTCTTCACAATTTAGCAGGTACTAAAGCACTGTGGGTATGTCTACACTAGCTCGTTAATTTGAGCTAGGTAGGCAAATCAGGCAACCGGAGTTGCAAATGAAGCCCGGGATTTAAATATCCTGGGCTTTATTTGCATGTTCCCATCCGGCCACCATTTTTAAATCCCCCTTAGTCCGAACGAACTGCCCGCGGCTACACACGGCAGTTTAAAGGACTTAGTTCGGATTAACTTTAAACTGCTGCGTGTAGCCTCGGGCAGTTAGTTCGGACTAAGGGGGATTTAAAAATGGCAGCCAGACAGGAACATGCAAATAAATCCGGGATATTTATATCCCTGGCTTCATTTGCAACTCCGGTTGCCTGATTTGCCTACCTAGCTCGAATTAACGAGCTAGTGTAGACATACCCTATTAGATAATATTTTGTTCATAGTACACACTGGGCCTCTGGAGCATCTTTATTTCCATTGCTTGTGAATCCAAATGACAAATAGTCCTCAGCATACCTGCGTTTCTTATTATTTGATGATAATTAAGTGAAACCAGGTGGTGCTCGCTTAATCTTGGGGTAATCACGCAATGTTTCCGTAAGTGCGGTAACAGATTGCTAGTATATTCGTATTCAGACACCCACATGATCCACACTCCTTGAGAGTGAGTACAGGGATTTACAGTGGTATATAACAAGTGATTGCACTACTGAGTGACTGTGCGCGCAGCGCTGAGCAGACACATCATCGTCCCCACTCTCTAGCTAAGCTGGCATTGCAAAGGGACACTTATTGTGGCAAACACAAATGAAAGTTGTTTTCAATAAAATTCATAAATGCTTAAATATTAATTATTATTTTTTAAATCATAAAATGTTATTGTAATGGAATTTTCTCACAGAACCCTTATTTTTACTTCGCGGAACCCCGGGGTTCCACAGAATACCATTTGGGAAACACTGCACTAGAGCAAATGGAAATTTGCATTGTATTATAATGTCAGGGTGACTTTCTTAAATGTATCCTTTATTCCTGCCCAGCATACATTACTGTTGCACGGTGAGAAATGTCTTTGTTTTTCCTGCCATATCTGACTAAAGCTATCAAGAGCTATCAAGAGACAAACCCATTTTCAACAGAGCTTTATCTTGTATTCCCATGTTCCTAGGTTGTGACACTTCTGGGAACAACCATGACATTTTGTTCAGATTGGAATCATTTCATTTCTTTTAAGTATTGCTTATTTATTTAAAGTACAGCCATGCCACAGAATATCTTCTGTAACAAATTAACATTTCCCTTATGCGCTATTTCCTGTGGTGTTAGTGTAACAATTCCCCAGGTAAGCCATAGAAATAGTGTATGATAGTGAGGACAATTCAAATAATCACTTAAATGCTTAGCATTTGGAATTTTATTCTTATTTCTCCTGAATGAGCCTATGTAAAGAACAAAGGCCCCCTCATACTCAGAGGACGTGAATCTGCTTCTGTAGATTTTCCTCACCAATCATCACTATTTTCATGATCATCATCAACAACAACAAAGAGGAGAGAGAAAGAGAGAGAGAAATATTAGCAAATCCCTAAGGAGTGGCTGCAGATGTTCTATTTTAGCCAGCTTTGTCTCTGTCTTGCTTTGAACTCGTCGCCTCACTCTGCAGTATCACATCTAAACCAACCAAGGACAAAACTCCTACAGAATCAGATGTTGCACTCAAGAAGAATTCCTCCCATTCAAGCTTTTCAATGACCTTCAGTTATTCCTTTCCCAGTGAACGTGTGTGATGTGGCTGAAAAATCCTGCTGCTGTCCTTTATTTTGCTTAGCAACGTGGAAGAAAATGTAAGGCAAAGTCACTTTCCTAAAGGCTGTAAGTCAAGGAACAATGGATTCTGCCTTATTCCCTGGTTATTCAAGGTTGAATAAAACACCATTTTTCCTCAGTAACAATGTCACACTATATATACATATATGGTTATTAAACCATAAAACGTATACTCTATGGTAAGGGGTTATAGTAAATGATGCAAGTGCAGTTCTCAAAGGAATCTAGTTAAAGATGGTGAACAGACTGTATGAAAGGGACATCTGACTATGACTGCTTAAAAGTCCAGGTACAATAGAAAATAATAATAATCATAATAATTCTCTCAGGTCAGAATGTGTCACAGCAAAACATGTATTTAACACTGTGATATGGCACCTGAGGATGTGCAATATAATTTGAAATAGCGTTGCCTGGAAGATTTTATTTTTTACCTGTCCTCACTAGATAGCAGCATGTGGACACAACTGGGAAATTCAAAATGCTGCAGTTTACAAAGACCTGCAGTTAAAATGGCAGTGTTTTTGTTGAGGTTTTTTGGTTACTAATTCAGTGCTTTTTAAAAAAAAAGACTTTCATGTTCTTTATTTTTTAACATGCCTGCTATGCAATATTTTTCCTCTTGGGTTTCCAGGGAGATAAGTGGGTTATGTTTGGAGGTACTCAGATCTCCCACAGGTAATGCAGCACATCACACAATGCTTTAATCTACAATACTTATGTTTCCCCCTCAGTCATTTGAAGATTTCACAATACAGGATCTATGTCTATTAATCTTCCATATAGAATCCAACTTATATTATTCAGATCAGTATAATGTTTTTGTCCTTACCTGGACAAAATGTTCTTTTTTTAAACAAATGGCACAGATGTAGAGGATCTTAAAAGTGCTAAAAGTTCCCTTCTTCTCCCTGACACCCCATTTGCTTCCATCTGCCTAAAATCTGGAGTCAGACAGCATCAAAGTTGATAGTAGCTTTCCAACCTAGGATAAAAGCTTCTCCTTAAGTTAAATACGCACCGTGTTATCAGACATTATGCTGGCTTGTTAGATGAGATAATGTGACATGATGTAATGCATGAGAGGGGAGAAAGGGAAACTTTGAAATCTGCTGGCATTCCTGGTGACAAGCCTATCCACAAAACAACATTATGGATAAGAGCAGAAAGAGCTGCTATGCACTGTGTATTGTAAACCTGATGATCACAGCAATCAGTCTACTGAACTCATACTCTGCAAACTATTTGTGAAAGGCCAAGAAAACAGTCTTAGATCCTTTGCTTTTATAAACATTTGTTTTATCAGCATTGACACAAAAAGTGGAAAGTTAAATGGATAGATATGGAGAGAAATACATAATAAGGCTATCTACCCAGGTAGGATTTTTTTTTTTTACCATCAGTGGAAGAAAGATTCATAAGTCACAAGGACAAATTGAATAAGTGACTTAAAAAGCTCTTTCCTTCCTAAGTGCTGCTAACATCCATATCATAGGGCAGCTCCATGCTCATTATGTATTTATTTAAAAAAAATATTTTCACTGATGGAGGTTACTTAGGTGGTAAATAATAAACCTTAACAGAATCGATAATGAACTCTAAAAGAGCCTTCTTGCTTTGCTGAAATTTGGACGATAGAGCTGTTTAAGCCACTGCTCACTTTGGCTTCAGCTCAGCAAGATACTTAGTATGTGCCTAATTTAAGCACATGATTAGTCTCGTGGACTGCAATGGATCCACTTGTTAGGCATGTGAGGGACCATTCAAGCACTTAAATTTATAGATGTGCTTAAGTATCTTGCTGAATTGGGGCCCTTTTGGAGGGACGGAAGCACTAAGGGGATCCCAACATTGGGAGTCCATAGAGGCATTATGGATGCA
This sequence comes from Rafetus swinhoei, assembly GCA_019425775.1. Lineage (NCBI taxonomy): Eukaryota > Metazoa > Chordata > Testudines > Trionychidae > Rafetus > Rafetus swinhoei. The sequence continues at coordinate 115,920,283 of CM033449.1, forward strand.
ACATCCTTCTACTGGCAGCTTTCATGTGTTTGTGCCAAGTCTAGCAAACAAGCACTTGATCGTGATCAGGACCTTTGGGCATGCCAGTAATTAGATCATTAAGTGATAATAGCAATAATCTATCATAAATACCCAGAGAAAAATGTCTGTGGCATTGCTTACCTGTCTGGAAGCAGGAAGAGCTCTCACTGACTTGGCTGGCTTTCCTGCCTAAGCAAAGAAGAACCTTGGGATGCAGGAACACTGTTTAAAGATGCTTACATTTCTTTCCAAAAGGTAGGGGAAGGTTTTCTATTCTCATTGTGACCCGAAGTAAAACAATTTCTGGCCTGATCCTTTGCTCACTGGATTCAAAATTAAAACCCCTTCAGTGGAGAACAGTACTTTTATCAAGACTTTCATCCTGTAAGTTGCCTAAGGCTAGTGTTGCTCCAGCAAGTTCAGAGATAAATGAGTGCAGCAGGACGCAAGGGCTGAGGAGACTGTCCTGCTTCCTAGTATGTTCTGAGAGCTTTTAAGAGAACGTGAAGTAAATTGAGTGTGGAAAGTCAAAGATATAAGACGTTGAATAACTTATTCACTAGTCAAGCAAATGCAAAGACAGTATCAGGGAACATGCCAGAACTGGGAGGCAAGGTTTTGTCCTCAAGGCTACGTCTAGACTGCAAGCCTCTTTTGAAAGAGGCTTTTTCGAAAGATACTTTCGAAAAAGCCTCTTTTCGAAAAAACATCTAGACTGCAAGCAGTACTTTCGAAAAAGCAAGTCGCTTTTTCAAAAGAAAGCACCGAGGAGTCTGGATGCTCTCTTCGAAAAAGCCCTGTTTGCATTCAAGAACGCCTTTTTCGAAAGAGCACTAAAAAAGGCGTTCTTCCTCGTGAAATGAGGTTTTCATTGTCGAAAGAAAAGCCGCGTTCTTTTGATTTAATTTCTGAAGAACGCGGCTGTAGTCTAGACGCAGGTGAAGTTTTTCCGAAAAAAGGCTACTTTTTTCGAAAAAACCCTTGAGTCTAGACACAGCCCAAGAGTGGGCTGGGAGAAAGTTGAGAGAGGAGGATATTATTAAGTTATCTAATTAATCATGTATTTCAGTCGTTAAGGATCATTTTGTCATTATTATTGTTATTTAATTAGTGCACTTAATTACTGTAAATACTAATAAGGCTAAATCCTGCAGGTTGCTGAGGAATCTCAAATGCAATCGACTTCCTTGAAAACAAAACAAAACATCCTTCTTTTCCATATGTTAAGAAATTTATACAGACACTGTCAGAAATATTGTTGATGGTAATCATTATGATCTTATAGGAAGATTTTTGTGGTGCTGGCCAACATACAACATCAAGTAGTAAAAAGTTACTGCGTATCAAGGGTGAAATCTTGACTTTATTGAAGTCAATGGGAGTTTTGCCATTGACTCAGAAGAACCAGAAATATACCACTACAAATTAAAATTGCTGGGAAGAATTAAGGTAATTAGTTTTCTTGTCGTCCAAATAAATATGAAATAATCAACTGTGTTCATTTTTTCTCTTTAATTTGAAGACTTCTTTTGTACTAAGTCACAAAGGGTCTCCTCTGTCCAAAGTTTAGGTGTGTTTGGGATTACTGTTTGTTAGTATTTGGTAAACATTGACAGTATAGTCAGTGCTACCCAAGACAAAAATACCACCTCAGTCTAAAAGATATACAAATAGGACAACAGTTGTGGGAAGAGCCTGAGTTAAATTATTATTTACTACATTTAGTTAGATTATTATTATTTATTTTTCTTTTTTTCTGTTTGTGAACCTTCTGGAAGGAGGATGCATTAGGATGGATTTAAACATGTAGGAGTGAGGAAGAAGAGGTTCAAAGAGGGTTAATGTCCTGGAAGGATGGTCTATGTAAAGAAGATGGCATGGAAGGTATTCCGAGAGATAGAAAGAAATGAATAGGATGTTATCAGCCTGTGTGAAAGTCAGGCCCTGATGATGGCTAGAGAATTGTGGTGCACAGGACCTGGTAGCAATAAGTGTACTATTGCTTAGGTGAGTGCTACTGATGGCTGAGCTGCTAAGGTTGTATTGGCCTTAACACATGGTGGGATGTAATATGTGCTCCCTAATGGTATGTCTACACTAGCCCCCTAGTTCGAACTAGGGAGGCTAATGTAGGCATTCGAACTTGCAAGTAAAGCCTGGGATTTAAATATCCCAGGCTTTATTTGCATGTTCCTGTCCGGTTGCCATTTTTAAATGCCACTAGTCCGGACTAACTGCCCGCAGCTACACGTGGCAGTTAAACGGTAATTCGAACTAAGTCCTTAGTTCGAATTACCTGTTACACCTCATTCCAGGAAAGCTCTGATAGCTAGTCACAGAATGACCATCAGAGCACCTGTGCTTTTTCCGATAGGGCCAAAAACCCCTCTGGAGCGTCCACACCTGCCTTTTTGTGCAAGAGCTGTAGTGCAAAAAGGAGTTATTTCCTGTGGGGAGAGGAATAACTCTACCGCCAAACACTCTCTATTCTGCTGATTTACTTGCGCAAAAACATGCTTCAGATGTGGACGCTCCACCAGTTTTTGCGCAAAAACCTTGTAGTGTAGTTTTGTGACTCGTGTCAGTAGAGTTATGTGTGATTATAACCACAAGTGATCCAAAGGCTGGACCTGGGCTAATCCTGGAATGGTGCATACAAAGACAGAAGACATATAAGCACAGTAGTCAAGGTAATGAGAAGATTTATCATACATGTATCAACACTGCTAAATTGCAGATTGACCATCTTTGTTCTCCAAAGTTATGTCATAAGTTTACTTATTCCATGAGAACCATTAGATGTGTCTGCAAATATTTCTTATTATAGGGCCAATTTCCCTACCATTATAAATTCACGCAGCTCTGCTCTGGAGCCAAGAGAGCCTCACCAGTTTATACCATGATAAAGTAAACCCACTCTCCCTAGCAGAGAGTTAAATAAACCCATGTTACATGGACAAGAGGTAGGGAAATAGGCTTTATTTTTAATACTGTTTTTAGAGGCTGTGATAATAAGGTCAAGGGCTATTGTGCTTAAAGCTATTGCATATATTGCATGATTTCACAGCTACACATTTTTGATATCTTCTGTGTAACAGAACCTTCATAATAAATTTCCTTTATTAGAAGTCTGTGTCACTGAACAAATGGCCATCAAATGCCTCTCCACCTACTTCTGATTTCCTGAACTTCAAAATGGAACATTAAGTGCCATTTAGCCATTGACAGTAGCAATAGTCCATTTATCAGCCTATTAGGTACAGGGAGTAATGATAATGGGGTGAATGTAAAATAACAAAAAGCCTAGAACTGATGTTTCCCTCTCCCTGCTGAAAGGAATAGTTCAGTAATTACTGAGCATGCCTCATTTAGTAGACTGGCTAAAAGACAGGAAATGGCTTATTCAGGGGATTTCAGGGGGTCTAAATTAAGCACCCACTGTTATATTTTTATCTTTATTGTACTATCCTCCCTTTTTTATACTCCATACTTTAATAGCTGACTTTCACTGCTGGAAAGTTCTCTTTCAGGGTCTTCATGTTAGAGATGCAAGATTACTTTTAAGCACAAAAGTCAAATTCAGGTAACTAAAATGATGATTTGCTGTTCAGCACATGTCTAGGCTGTTATGAAGAGCCTATTGCTATTTTGGGCCTGTGCTCAATTTGATGGATTACCAGGTTGGTGAAGAGTGGCATCTATATGGAATATTTACCTTTTATATCTCAACACATTAATAAGAGATCTTTTTTATTTATGCAGCTTCCACTGGCTGGAAACCTGTTCTATACCCAGCACTGATACTGTATTTTAAAACAGCTGGCCTGATCCTCAGCTGATGTAAATAAGTGTAGCTTATTTTAATCAATGGAGCTATGTCAATTTGTACCATATGTGGATCTGGCACTATGAAATTTTAGTACAGATGTGGATGTATCAGTTGTAGGCTACAAGTTGAATTTTCTGTTCTTATGATAGAGCTGTCGAGAGAACATCTACTCTGTTTCATGAAGGATTTTAAGATTTCAAAATCTGGCTCATTTTGAATTGGTACAATTCCCACAAACTTCAAGATTCTGCACCAAGGAAAAATCTGAGAAAAAACCATTACGTTTTAGTGGGTCAAACTATTCCATTTCAATAAAAGTGAAAAGTTTCAATTCTGACTTTCAAAGTTGTGTATTATATTGAAAGACAGAATATAATTTTAAAAAATCAAACTACAAAGTAATTTCCAAAGGGAAAAATTAAAATCTCAGTCAAAAAATTTCAAAGTGACCTTGAAAAAACCTCTTTCTGTTTCTTAATGAAACTTAACCAAAAAGCAGCAGACGTTTATTAAACTTTTCTATTTTGACAAAAATGTATTTTCTGATGGAAAAGGATTCCATTTGACAGTTTTCCCACCAGTTCTACTTTAATTATATATTTTAAATTATTTCCTCTCCTCTTGATTCATTCAAGTTGGGTTCTTTCATTTGGAGCTGAGGCTGTCCCTCAGTTCTGGCTCCCACATGTCTGAAAGAGAACCTGGACCAACTCAAGAATCAAGCCCACAGATCTCAGTAGGCTCCATAGAAAGAGAAATGGAAGCTAGTATGGTAGCTGAACAGGATGATTTGTTTCATAATAGATTATAGACAGTACAGGACAGTGAAAATTGGACAAAAATCTCTATGCAAAAGATCTGTGACTGATTCTTCACTGTTCCCCCATATCAGTCAACTTACTGCACCAAGCCCAACATTAAATGCCAAACACCTGAGTGTCTGAGCCAGAGAACTGACCAGTCTGCAGTATTTCAGCTCTAGAAATCTTGAGATTTAACAACAATTCAGTTTAGCTTTCCCTCCAGGCTTGGATGTATTTTTATTTTTTATGACTAAGGGAATTTTCAGTGACTTCCAGTACTATCACCAGGAAAGGGAGGTTAATTCCCACCTCTTGACCTCATGCAGCTTGGTACCAAACCTTTGGCATTTTGAGCTGCAGTGTAGCTCTTACCTCCAATATTTCAGTTCAATCACATAGACTTCTAGAATATCAATGTGTTGCAGGCACAGTTTACAGACAAAAAAATCAATAAGATAATATTTATTTACAAAAGCAATTAACTTCTCTTTTCTCCAAAAATATAAAAATCAATTACAATCCAAAATATACAGCATGAAGGTCCAAAGTCTACATATGTCAATGGAAAGACTCCCACTGACTTCAAATGGGCTTAGATCAGGCATAAAAGTGACCTTATAGAGTACTGGTTTATTTGAACAAGAGCCATATATATCATGCTCTAATTTGATTCCCTTCCATCCAAATAAACACATGGTAATTCAATATTTTGAAACTTAACAAATCACATTTAATATGTCTCTCTTTCTTGCTTTATAATTTCATTGTAAAATTTTAAAGTAATGGCCATTGTAATAATATTCCTACATTTGCAAATGAAAGAACAGAAAACCTAACACAGTAATTGCACTTAAAAAGTTTTTCATAGTGAATGATCTTATTGGTTCTGTCCATGTAGCCCTCTTTAAGCACAGAAAATACCTCAAAAACTGAAGTCTGTTTTAAAACTGGATAACTTTTTAAGAACAATGTCTCTACATAATTGTGTCATGAGAACAAAATCAAAGGTTTATGGAGTCCATCCAGTGGAAAGCATAGATAAAAAAATTTAAAAAATCCTATAAATAACAATAATATTAGACCAAAAATAGTCCAGAGTGGCTAGATTAAACTGTGATAATATTGGATCTTGTTTCACTGAATTTCGTCACTTCTGGGTAATCTTCCATATGTTTTTTTTTTTTCATTTGTCAGAAGAATTATTCCACTTAAAGGACACAAACATAGAAGGGAAAACAAAAGAAAAAAAGAGTGCCAGAGGCTTTTTTTAAAAATGCAGAAATAAAATAACAGTATTTCCACTTTAATTTTTTGTAGTGATACAATTCGCAAGTTCAAATGGAAGAACATAACACGCACACACACACACACAATACTCATTAACCACTTTCATGTGTCTAAGCATGTGTAAAGGACTCTCTTTTTCCAAAGTAAATCACCAAGACATCAGGTTGAAAACTCCTGATGCTTCTTCTTCTTAGCAGCAAGAAATTTTTCAAATCAAGAGTCACTGCTTTTGTAAAATGGAAAAGATAAATTCCTAGGCATAATCTCCCCCACTCACATAAATTATTGTAGTCACCATTTGCTTGATGTCAACCTGGGGTCTCCTATTGATTCTTACACTCCAGCGGTATGTCTATGTTAGGAAATTATTTTGAAATAACTAAATTCAAAATAATAACTCCCAAAATAACAAAGTTGAAATAGCATGTCCCTACTATGGGGGAGCCTCGAAATTAGTCTGAGGCAGGGTCTGTTATTGTGGATATGCTACCTCGACTTAGAGCCCCAGGAAGCACTGGGGTGTAATTATTTCGAATTACTCTGGGGAGTACCGGTAGTAGTTACTTCAAAATAGCAGCGGCGGGGCATCCACACTACTGCTATTTTGAAATAACGGTTTCAAAATAAGCATCATTCCCCGAGGAAAGCAGAAGTACAGATTTTGAAATAACCAGGCTTGGTACTGTAGATGCTTCACTTATTATTTTGAAATAAGGGGGAGGGAGGTTGTTTTGAAATAACACCCTAGAGTAGACCAGGACCAAGAAGTTTACTGACACAAGTCCTGATCCTGCAAACAGGTCTCTGTGGAGTGTGGACAGATGCTTACACTTATGTGGAATCCTATTGAAATCATTCACAGGTCTCTCAGCACAGATCTGATTGCAATAGAAAGGCCAAAAAGTAGACAGAGATAAGATAAGAAACAGAAAAGACTCAAAGAAATGTATGAAGATAGGGGATATAATGTTCTATCCAACCTTCTCTTGCTGTATAGTGTTGGATTAGAACAGAGTTGTGATTGATAAGAATGTTTAACTTCACTGAAAAAGTGAGATTTTATTGGCAAACTTGAATGTGGAGAGGGAAAGGGCTTGGTATAATGGGATAGGGAATTTTTTCCATACATAGAGGAGAGCACAGAAGAAAGAAGGAAGAGGAAAGTGGAAGAAAGGGGAAGTGATATGTTCTCGTAAAAAAAAAAAAAAAAAAAGGTAGTAAAGCAGAAACAAAATCTGACTAACGGGCTGAGACACAGATTTGCAGGGTCTTGAACTGAAGTACTGTAACCACGAACCCAAACACTGCAAACCTTTGAGAATGTCTGCATCTAGATCTCAGGCTACGTCTAGACTGCACGCCTTTTTCGACAGAGGCTTTGTCAACAGTATCTGTCTAGATTACATTATGCAGATTGAAAAATCGATCCGCTTTTTCGAAAACCAGCGTCCAGACTGCCGGACGCTCTTATCGACAAAAGAAGGCGCCCAGAAGTGCTTCTGGCAAGGCATGGGGGCAGCCTTTATTTCCAGGTGCTGCTGCCTGCCCTTTGCAGAGATGGGTGATTAAAGGGATCCCCCTGGACAGCCATTGCTCTGCTCCTGCTTCTGGCTTGCCTACCTCCTAGAGGGAAAGCAAAGCTGCTGCAGTGCTTGCTCTGGTTGCCCTGCTTCTTCGGACACCACAGCAGTTTATTTTCTGGGGGTTTTTTTCTGCTTTTCACCTTTTATTTGGCCATGGAGCCTGAGCTGCTCCTGGGCAGGTGATGGCCCCATGCTGCCATACTGTAGCTTCTGCTGCATCTGCATGGCTCTGTCATGAATCTCCTGCCCCATATGGACCTGGACCGCACGGAGGAGACCCTCCTCTGGGATGCAGGAGCTCTGCCCTGGCCCCCAAACTTTTTTGGGGACAGACAGATTTGGAGGCACGAGATGAGTTCGGACTGATGGGACTGGCTCGTCATGCAGCTCTGGGACGACGACCACTTGTGGCCCGCCATCCCCCCTGCAGAAGCTGGCCACCCCCGACAGCTACCGCTCTGTGGGACACCAGTTTGGCATGGGGAGGTCTACCGTTTGGGCCGTCTTGATGGAGGTAAGTCACTGTCAGGGGAAAGGCCCTGCTAGTGGGGGGGTTGAGAAAGGGGGACTGCCAGGCAAGGGCAAGAGGGAGTGGGGGATGGAGTGGCACTTGGAGGCAGCTCCTCAGCCAACCCTGCACTGATGCGGGGGAAGAGGACGTCCTGACAAGAGGAGGGGTTGGTTGTGGGGGGGGGGAGGGTTCTCCTCCCAAGTGCTTAAGTAACCTGTCTAACTCCCTGGTTTCTGTCTGTCTATTTGTCTCGTGCTGCAGGTGGTGAGGGCCATCAATGCGGAACTGCTGAAGAGGCTCATCCATCTCGGGGACCTGGACAACATCATTGCTGGGTTTGCCATCCTTGGATTCCCGAACTGCGCAGGAGCCCTCGATGGGACACACATTGGAAACCGCGCACCACCCCATCAAGCAGCCCAATTTATAAACCGGAAGAGCTACTATTCGGTGGTGCTGCAGGCCCTGTTTGACCACTGAGGACACTTTATGGACATTTGTGTTGGGTGGTTGTAGCCAGACAGGAATCCATCTTGCATGCCCCCTTTTATGTGCCTCAAAGCGCACAGGGCATAGAGAGCAATGAAATCAGCATAGTCTTTGAAGCCTTGACAGAAGGCCCGGATATGCTGGCTTCTGTGACCCGGGATGGCTGTAAACAAGAGATAGAGGGGGCCATCAGCCATTTGTTAACCTGCAAGGGCGGCAGAAACTGCCCTTGGCTGGCACTGTTATTGATACGATCACACAACAGTCTCCGGGGAGAAATCTCCCGCTGAGGAAAAAAATGCCCAGCACTCCTAATTTAGTTATCTTTCTTACAAGTGTAAATTATGCTCACAACTCCTTTGTAAGAGCTGGCGTCACAAAGACGGACCAGCACAATTTGGCATCTTAGATAAGAAAGAGGATACGTGCCCCTATGGGTATAAAGATGGGGCCCAGCAGCATGCTTATTTGAGCTTTGATCCACCAACTACCTGCTGGTCGGGTTATGTGATTGAACTCCCGAGGTCTACCTGGGGACGTCCTGCCTCGTATTCGTCTTTCCGAGGAATTGAGTGACCGATACTGGCCTGACACGCTGGAATCGAGAGGCACAGAAGGGGTTAAAAATTGTACCTGTATGTGTCCTTTGTTTAAGTGCATGCATAGATGTAGAGCTCTTTAAAGATTAAGCTGTCATTTGGTACCATTATTTTTGTTTTATATTGTTTTATTTTTCCTTTTTTTTATTTTATTTTATTTTTGTTGTTGTTTTATTTTTCCTTTGCAACCATTTTAAGATCTGTATTTGCTAGCAGTTAAGAAATAGAGCAATAGCCACTGTAACCACATGCTTTAGAAACCTCTTTAATAGATTTGTAACTGTTTAAGTTTTTAACCTGACTCCTTCAGTTGCTATAACAGAACCAAGCACAATTTAAAAGAACTCCGGTCAAAGGGGTAGACGCAGGCAGAGCTGGGCTTTTGGATCATGTCGCCTCCAGGGGACAGATCCGTGGGGCACCTGTCAGCCTTCCCCTAGGCTGCCCGCTGCGAAGGGACCCTGTGTCCTAGCAGTTGAAGTCTTGGGTGTATAATAGAACTCACACGTACACACCACCCACTACCCCGACCGTTGGCTGACAGTGGTTGGGGCGGGCACATGATGCCCGCATATTTCGCAACTCCTATCTGTACCGCAGGTTGCAGGCAGGAACATTTTTCTCCCAGCGGCACCTTGCACTCGGGGACGTGCAGATGCCGGTGTGCATAGTGGCCGACGTGGCCTACCCCCCTGATGCCGTGGCTCATGAAGCCCTACACCAGCCACCTGGATGTGAGCAAGGAGCTTTTCAACACGCATTTTAGCCAGGCTCGCATCCAGGTGGAATACGCCTTTGGCCGGCTGAAAGGGAGGTTCCATTGCCTACTCGCATGGCTGGAGATGGGCGAATGCAACATCCCGGAGGTGATGGCCACATGTTGCGCCCTCCATAACCTAGAGGAGAGGAAAGGGGAGGCCTTCCTGCCGTGGTGGGAGACAGGTGCTGATGGTGAGGACTGGCCATTTCAGCAGCCCCGGACGGCTGCCATCTGCCAGGCTCACCAGGCTGGTGTCCAAATCCGAGAGGCCCTGAGGGAAAGATTCTCAGAAGGAGCCCACTGACTCTCCCCAGGGCCTCCCCCATGGGGGGTTTGGCCAGGCCCACTCCTACCTGTCCCTCCACTACCCTCACCCTCTTCCCATAAAGAATACATACACACCAGGTTGTCTTTGTACACAGACATTATTAGAAACACTATCAGTAAAGAAAATGTGCTAACTGTTTAAAAAAAAATTCTCTGTGTACTGTTCAAATGTGTAAAGGTAAATCTTTCACTCAGAAATAAAGATTTTGTTATATAACTGAAATGACCTTTAACTGCGATGGTAGGGGACTGAAAACCTGGAGGGGGAGGGGGACTGAAAACCTGGAGGGGGGCTCAAGTAGGCCGCTGCTTCCCTGATCGCAGGGTCCTGCACCTTCCTGTGTCCTGTCATCACCATGGCCTTGTGATCGGGTGGAGCGAGACCTAGTCCTGGCCTGGGGAGGAGGGGGGGCAGCTGTTGGGCCTGTGAGGGCTCGGGAGCAGGCGAGGCTGGGAGGGTAGGGGCAGCTGGGGGGGGGGGGAGAAGAGGGAGCTGGAGGGGCTGGGGGAGCTGGAGGAGGAGGGGTCTGGCATGCAGGAGGAGCAGTGCCCGTGACAGGGGCAGGCAAGGCGAAGAGCTCCCTCATTGTGGCACAGATGGTAGTGCGCTGCTGGACCAGCTCGTCCAGCAGCCTGGTGCCCCACTCTGCCTCTGCCTCTGCCTCCATCCTCTGCTGGAGGGTCCTGTTGAGGTCCTGCAGGGCCACAACATGCTCCCTCAGGTCTCACAAGCCAGTGCCTGCGGGTGCCATGGGTCTGGGATGGTGGTGGGTGGGTGTGGTGCTCCCCTGTTGGGAAGAGGGTCTGGCTGTGGAGGAAAAGAGGAGACAATCACTGTCTGTGTGCACCCCTGCTGTCTCCGAGGGCATGCCGTAGCTGTCAGGGGCTCTCCTTTGGACAGGAGACTCAGGGATGTTACACGTGATACCGCGTATGAGTTGGGCAGCGGCCTGAAAGCCTCACAGGGGCCCCACAGTGGCAATGGGGCTAGCTGGCCCCCCACACTGCCAACCCGCCCTTGTGTGGTGACACCTCAAAGCACTTACCTGATGTTCCTTCCCCGCTGTCCACGGATGCCTGGGGTCTGGGTCCCTGCTGCCTCCTCTTCCTCTTCCTCCTCCTCCTGGTGCAGCTCTCCCGCCTTCCTGCCTGATCTTCCTCCCTCAGGAGGGGTCGGTCCATGATGTGGTGGGGTAACCTGGACTCCACCACACGCAGTGGAGTCTGAGCTTCCCCACAGCCCAGGATCTGCTCCAACTCCTGGTAGTAAGGGCAGGTCTCGGGGGCTGACCCGGAGCGGGAGCTCTGGTCCCGGGCCCTGGCATATCGCTGCCACAGCTCCTTTACCTTGGCCCTGACTTGTGCCATGATGCGGGGGTGATGCCCTTTGGTGGCCAGTCCCTGGGCCAGGTGCTAATAAATGTCCACATTCCTGTTGCGTGTTTTCAGGGCCTGCAGGGCTTCTTCCTGGGACCAGAGCTCCAGGAGGTTTTTGATTTCTGGCCCTGACCAGGATGGCCCTGGGTGGGTCTTCATCTCTGTCCCGAGAAGGGCTGGGGGGCTTTGAGGCTGGGACATGGCTGTCACGGCTGTCACGGGTGCTCTGGCTAGCTGTCGGACAGCAAGGCCTGTCTGGGTGCCTGTGCCTTTAAGAGGCTGCGGCCAGGAAACACAGAGATGCTGTACCTGTAAAGGCTAGATTGTCCACCTGGGCTTCTTCCTGGAGGCCTTTTTTGTCGACAGAACTGGCTCCCTGCGTCCACACACCCCTTTTGTCGACAGATCTCTGTCGACAAAAGCGTTCTTCCTTGTAAAAGGAGGTTTGCCGCTGTCGACAAAACTGCCGCATTCTATCGACTTACTGTCGACAGAACACAGCGGTAGTGTAGATGCAGGTATAGTTTTGTCGACAAAACCCTGTAGTCTAGACACACCCTCAGTGTTACAGCTCAGACCCACCTCTAAATACACATGGATCCTGCAGGGGTACAGCACCAAAGAAATAGCATAGAACTGTTCACTACTGTTGTATCATCATTAGTATCTGCTTATATAGAGGAACAACTCCTTTATTTAATAATTGCTTTTCCTTATCATCAGTCACCAACAGATACCGTATGTTAGCTATACACAGCTTTTTCAGGAGTATTTACATTTAAAAAGTCCTTCGATAAATATTTACTTTAAAAGTAAGGCATGAATCATAGTAACAGATTGAAGAAGGCACAAAAATAGCTTAATGTTGGAGAGGGAGTATATATATTACTAACATGCATATAGCAGATATACAGATGGGGGGTTTGTAGTTTTGGAATAGGAATGTTGTTTCATTCATTTCAATCCTCACTCCTTTCCCTACCTCCCAGATTCCCCTAAATATCTTGCTGATATTTAGTTTTTCAGATCTCTGTGGTATTGAAAAACTTATGATTTTGCTGAATGCAGCCCCAGAGCAAAATCCTGACAAGCCTGATCATTAGTCCAGCAATGTGAAGTGATATGATATATGGGTAGCCTTAAAAGACAAGAGAAGTATAATTCCCTGCATCCTGTGATTTATCCTAGCCATCCTCAGCCTTTCTCTGCAAAACATTTTGCTTACCTGGAACTGAGAGTCCTGAAAACTGTTTGCTCTTATGTGCAATGAACAATGAAGCACATCTTGACCTAACACAATCACTTAATTAAACCAAGAAATAAATGCATTTTGCTAAAAGTGCTTATCACTAAAGAGACGATTACTGGATGTCCTATATTCACTGACCTCTTACAACCATGCATGATAGCTCCATCAAAACCTGAATGATCCTGGTGGGAAGGGGTCACAGGTGAACTCCATGTAAACTCTTCATCAGGACCCTCAGAATGAGTTAGGGAGGCAGAAAACTCATACAAATGAGCATTACATTAAACTTTCCTGCAAACTGCATGGAAATTTTTTTCAAGACACCATAATTAAATTAAAAAAACACAGTAAGGGTATGTCTACACTGCAAATTTAATTCGAAATAGCAGAGAGCTTAATTCGAATTTAGTAAACCTCATTCTATGAGGAGTAATGCCAAATTCGAAATAGCTAATTCGAAATAAGTGCTGTGTAGACACTTAATTCGAATTAGCTGGCCTCCAGCCCTTCCCAGTTTCCCCTGGTGGCCACTCTGGGCCAAACCAGGAAAACTCTTCTCCTTTCCCCCCAGCCCCAGAGCCCTTAAAGGGATAGGCTCTGGCCAGACTGCACGTGCCAGAGCCAGGCCTGCCAGCAGTCTCTGCCCCTGACCCAGTGGCCCCACCATGAGCTGGGCAGCCAGTGCCAGCCAGCCGTCCCCTGCCCAGTCCCCCAGCACCCAGGAGCCAGCCAGGGATTGTAGACGTCATGCTCCCTCCTGGACTAGTGAGGAGATCATGGACCTTATTGAGGTTTGGGGGCAGGCCCCCAATGTCCATGATCTCTGCACTAGACGGAGGAACGCGGCCGTCTACCGCTGCATAGCTGCCACCATGGCCCAGAAAGGCCACAGGCGCACCCAGGAGCAGGTGCGCCTGAAAATTAAAGAGCTGCGGCAGGGGTACGCCAGGGCCACTCGGGGCAGCTCCTCAGAAGGGGCAGACACCTGCCCCTACTTCGCGGCACTGGACCGCATCCTGGGGGGCAGTGCGGTCCGTGCCACCCCGGGGGGCAGCGAGCCGGAACCAGGGGGCCCTGACCAGGGTGCAGAGGAGGAGCCGCCACGGAGGGTGCCACACCGGCCGGACCCCCAAGCTGTCCCAGCAGCAGAGTTACCAGGGTCGTCCGGGGAGGCCACACCATGTAAGTGCCATCACTGTCCCCTTCCCGGGGGGTGGGGGTGGGGGTGGGGGTGGAGGTCGGGGTGGGGAGGGAGACCAGGGACCGCGCGGGTGGGCCTTGCTTACCACGGATCACGCAGCAACCTGTGCACATGCGAGAACGTGCCGTGCTACCCCTGGGCAGGTGGCTCCAGCTGCATGACACACAGGGCCGTGGCCTGATAGCCACACGCATGTGTGAAGAGACCTGACATGCTCCTGACCCCGGGGCAGGACACAGCAGGACGCCCTCCCTTCACAAGCCCCCTCTAACATCTCCCCCCGCATCTCACCCACACTATACACAGCACAGGGGCATGGGTACGGTCTCGGGGCAGCTCCCACTCCCGGGGATAGCCGGACATTCTGACGATGGCCTCTGTGCAAGCACAGCGGCTCTGACGGTGCAGGGCACGGTCATCCTCACTTCGCAGAGGGTGGGCTGGGCTTCACCCGCTGTGTCCCCAGGGAAAACTGACCACGTCTCTCTTTTTTCTCCACAGCTGCACCAGCTGCACGTGCAGGGCGCACCACCCTGCCCGGGACATGCTCCTGCACCCGAGGGCTCCACAGGACGACCGCAACACGGCAGGGGTACTGAGAGCAGCAGCTGGGGGCCCTGCGAGCCCTGACCCGCATCATGGAGCAGCAGGCACAGGAGAACGGGCATTCCAGAGGGAGCTGCTTGCCCAGGGTCGTGCCATCTGTAACCATCTGCAGACCCTGGTGCAGAGCGTGCTGCCTCGTGCCACTCCAGCGCCTGCTGCCCCCCCAGCTACCGTTCCTCCTCCCACTTCTTCTCCCCCTCCTGCCTCAACCTCCTCATCCTCCTCAGTCTCCACACCCCCCACCTCAACCTCCACACCCTCCTCCTCATGCCCCCGGGGACGCCGAGGCCCCTGCACCCGCCGTGCTGGGAGACATGTGGCCCAACAAGACCCCCACCCCGATCGCTGAGCTTCCCCTTCCTCCCCTTGCTTCCCCCTTCCAGCTCCCTCCTCCCAGTTTTCCCCCTCCTCTCGCTCACCCTCTCTCCTCCCCTCTCCCGCCTCCTTTCCCCTGTCTCCCCAGAGTTTCATTCCCCCTCCCCAGTTTTGTTAAATAAAGACAGTTCGTGTTTATGAAAAAACTTGTCTTTTATTTGACATCAGGAAGTGGGGCTAGGGAGGGGTAAGTAGAAGGACGTGAGAGAGGAATGGGGGCACGAGCCCCCGGTGGGGAGGACCGGGGAGGCTCTGAGGGCTCCTCAGAGTGGACGGTCTCCTGCAGGGCCTCCTGGATCCCCGATGGACCCCCCCAGATGGACCCCCAGATGGACCCCCCGGATGGCAGCCTGCAGCAAGTGCAGCCGGGCTGATGGCAACAACCCCACGAGACGCATCAGAGTGCTCAGGGGCAGCTCTGGCTCCATGTGGCCGAGTGCTGTGGTGTCCTGAGTGCGGGCACTCAGGGGAACTCCAAGAAAGGACTGCTTTGCTGTCCCTCATCGAGGTAGACAAGCGAGCAGGGAACCTTCAAAACTGTCTGTCCGGGGTGGGGGTAGGGTCCTTTTAAGCACAGAGCTCAGTTAGCCTCAGGCAGCAGCCCCACACACTAAGTCCTAACCTGATGGCCTGCCGGCACTGGTTCCGGCCAGCCTTAACTTCAGTTCAGGGTCCACTCAGTGTGGACGTGCTATTTCAAAATAGCAAAACACTATTTCGAAATAGTTTTTGTGTATAGATGTGTTATTTCAAATTAGCTTAATTTGAATTAACTATTTCGAATTAAGTTAACTCGAATTAACACTGTAGTGTAGACATACCCTAAGAGAACCAAAAAAGTGTTAGTGTGGTTTAACAACCAAGTAAAAGAAGCAGCAGTAGATAAAAAAGCATTGTTTAAAAAGTAAAAGTTAAATCCTAGTGAGGAAAATAGAAAGGAGCATAAACTGTCAAAGGAAATGTAAAAATATAATTAGGCAGGCCAAAAAAGAATTTGAAGGACAGTTAGCCAAAATTACAAAAACATGATGTTCATGAAAAGCAGGAAGCCTGCTAAACAACCAGTGGGGCCACTGGACTTTCGAGATGCCAAAGGAGTGCTCAAAGATGATAAGGTCATTGCAAAGAAACTAAATGAACTTTTTGCATCTGTTTTTATGACTCGGGATGTTACGGAGATTGCCAAACCTGAGCCATTCTTTCTAGGTGACAAATCTGAGGAACTGTCCCAGATTGAAGTGTCATTAGAGGAGGTTTTTGAACAGACTGATTCAACAGTAACAAGTCACAAGTACCAGATGGCATTCACCCTAGAGTTTTGAACCGGACTCAAATTGGTGTTACTTTAGCTGTCTTCCAGTCATTTGGTACAGAATGACTGGAAGACAGTTAAAGTAACACCAATTTTCAAAAAGGGTTCTAGAGGTGACCTGGGAAGTACAGACTGGTAAGACTAACTACAGCACTGGGCAGATTAGTTGAAACTATAGTAAAGAACAGAATTGTCAGACACATAGATGAACATAATTTGTTGAAGAAAAGTCAACATGGTTTCTATAAAGGAAAGACATGACTTGCTAATATACTAGAATTCTTTGAGGGGGTCAGCAAGCACGTGTACAAGGGGGACCCAGTGGATGTAGTATACTTTGATTTTTGGAAATCCTTGACAAGGTCCCTCACCAAAGACGCTTAAGTAAAGTAAACTGTCATGAGTTAAGAGGGAAGGTCCTCTCATGGGTTAATAACTGGTTTAAAAGACAGGAAACAAAGGGTAGGAATAAATGGTCATTTTTCAGAATGGAGAGAGGTAACTAATGGTGTCCTGCAGGGGTCTGTACTAGGACCAATCCTATTCAAGTATCAGAGGGCCTGATACTCAGTACTTGGATCCTATTCAAGTACTAGAAGTGGGCCTCATCCCTCCCTGATTGGATCCACCTTGTCATCTCCAGCCTGATTCTGGCCTGCATATTTATACCTGCCTCTGGAAATTTCCACTACATGCATCTGACGAAGTGGGTCTTTGCCCACGAAGAAAGCTTATGCTCCAACACTTCGGTTAGTCTATAAAGTGCCACAGGACTCCTCACCGCTTTTGCAATCCTATTCAACATATTCATAAATGATCTGGAGAAAGGGGTAAACAGTGAGATGGCAAAATTTGCAGATGATACTGAACCGCTCAAGATAGTTAAGATCAAAGGATATATGAAGAGCTTCAAAAGGATCTAGGTGACTGGGTAAGAAAATGGCAGATAAATTTTAATGCTGATAAATGCAAAGTAATGCATATTGGAAAGCATAATCCCAACTATATGTAAAAATGATGAAAACTAAATTAGCTATTACCACTTGCAAGATAGATCTTGGGAGTCATTGTGGATAATTTCTGAAAACATCCACTCAATGTGCAGCAGCAGTCAAAAAAAGGAAGGAAACAGAATGTTGGGGGAAAATTAAAGATAGAGAATAAGACAGAGAATATCTTATTGCTTCTATATAAATTATGGTATGCCCACATTTGTATACTGTGTGCAGATGTGGTCACCTCATTTCCCCTTCCCCCCCCGCAAAAAAAATCTCTTGGCATTGGACAAAGTTCAGAAAAGGGCAACAAAAATGATTAAGGGTTTGGAACGGCTGCCATATGAAGAGAGATTAATAAAGCTGGGCCTTTTCAGTTTATCAAAGAGGAGAGTAAGGGGGAATATGATAGAGGTTTATAAAATCATGATAGAGGTTTGTAACATCATGAGTGGTGTAAAGAAAGTAAATAAGGAAAAACTATTTACTTGCTCCCATAACACAAGAACTAGGAGTCATCAAATGAAATTAATAGGTAGTAGATTCAAAACAAACAAAAGAAAGTATTTCTTCACAAAATACACAGTCTACCGGTGGGACTCATTGCCAGAGGATGTTGTGAAGACCAAGACTTTAAGAGGCTTCAAAAAGGAACCAGATTAACTAATGGAGGATAGGTCGATCAATGGCTATTAGCTAGGATGAGTAGGAATGGTGTCCCTAGCCTCTGCTTGTCAGAAGCTGGGAATGGGTGACAGGAGGGATCACTTGATCATTTCCTGTTCTGTTAATTCCCTCTGGGGTATTTGGCATTGGCCCCTCTCAGGAGACAGCATATTGGGCTAGATGGACCTTTAGTTTGACCCAGTATGGCTGTTCTTATGTTCTTACTCATTGAGTGTGGGGTCATAAGGGACATCATGATCATCTAGTCAGAACTCCCGTACCGTGCAGGCTCAGGAACCTCACCCACCCACTTTTGTAACAGACCCCTAACCTTCTGGCTATGTAACTGAAATCCTGAAATCATGATTTAAAGACTTAATTTAACAAAAAATCCATCATTTACATTAGTTTAAACAGGCAAATGACCTGTGCCTCATGCTGTAGAGGAAGGCAAAAGTCCTCCACCATCTCTCTCAATCTGGCATTTGGAAAAAATTTCTTCCCAGTCCTAAACATGGCAATAAGTTAACCCCAGAGCATGTGACCAACACCCACCAGCCAGACAGATGGGAAAGAGTTCTCTGTAGTTGCCTAGAGCCCATCCAACTTAGTGTCCCTAGTGTATTTGCTGCTAGCAGTTGCAGATCAGGTGTGTGACATTGTAGACAGTCTCCGATTTGGGAGGGATTGGGATGGAGCATCTGAGGTGCAAGAGAAGGTTAGTATAGGAGGTTAGGGTGAGGGTGCAGGTTCTGGGCAAGAAATTAGGGTGTTGGAGTGGGCTTAGGGCTGGAGTATGCAGGTTTGGGGTGTGGGGTTTAGGACGGACTTAGGGATGCAGGAGGGGGATCAAGGTTGAGGCAGGGGCTGGGGTACAGAGCGTCTAATTGGGACAGCTCTGCTTCAGTGGAGGGAAAGCAGGTGGCTCATCATGGGCCGTGATGCCCTGCGCTCACTTGCAGGTACCACTCCACACAGCTCCCACTGGCTGGGAGTCCAAGCCAATGAGAGCTGCTGGGACGGAGCCTACAGGTGAGAGCAATGTGGGGATGGAGCTTCCCCCGGTGCTCACAGTGACATAGCTGCATTCCAGAGGGGAAGGACGGCAGCTTGCGGCCTCTTCTCTCCCCTTCTCCTTCCCTCTCTCCCTCCAGGCCAGGCAGGGCTTTATAACGCACTGGGGCTTTTGTGGATGAAGGCCTGGGCCCTGGGCTATGGGGGCCTCACAAACAGATATTGACTTTTAGCAGTCCAGAGATCTTTTTGTGTGCCTCACCCCCAATCTGGGGATTTGGACTCCATCTCCTAAAGCACCCTTTTTGCTTGTGCAGAGTAGCAGCCTAGCTTTCTAACCTACTGGAAACAGAACTCAGGAGTCTTGACTCCCCTGCATGCCTCTCTATCTGCCAGATTACCCTCCTTCTCAAAAGCAGGCACAAGGGAAGAAGTGAGTTAAATAAAAGGGTTCACTTTCCTGTATTTATTTGCAATGCTTAAAATATCTACCAACCTTAACCCTTTGAATACATAAAAGGATGAATATTTCTAATTCTGAAGCCATTTGAGTATTTATTCCAAATTTTGGAAGCCAAGCACCCTAAGGCCCAAGTTTCTATGCTGACTCTTTCCAAAGAATTTTAAAAATGTGCTGATATTCTCAAAACCTCGGGGAGCCAGCCAGTGAGCCCACCAGGAAGCCTGCTGAAATAGGCACAGACCCATTTCTTCCCGATTGAATTAAACACACGTTTCAAACGCTTTGTGTAATTTTAAAAATCACCCCGGTTTTATTTGTTTTCCTTTTTAGTTTCCTGCTTCATTACATGTTCTCCTTGGCAATGGTGTAGTGGAGATTTGGGTGGGCCCCAACGGTTGGGTGGATGGGCAATGACAGTGCTAGCTCAGCTACTCCCTGATGCCACACCCTCTTCCTAGCCCTGGTGCCCTCAGAGAGCTGGGCATGCACATCGGGTGGCTCTGAAAATGGCAATGCAGAGCTACCAGAATGTAGCTTTCTGAGGGGCAGGCATATTGCTCCGTCCTGGATTTCAGGTGCTCAAGTGACGCTCTGGGTTGCTGTGGCATCACTACGCCCTTGCTCATCTATGGATATTTGGGTGGGCCTGGATGCTAAATGGATGAGCCACAGTCCACCAACACACACCCATGGCTCTGCCTCTGCTACTCCGGGGGTCACATAGGAGCTGCTGAAGAGCCGTGTTCTAGCTTAGCACATTTGGATGTCTCCAGAAAAGAAATCCAGTCACATATCTGGCAGCCAAAATTAATTTAGAGTTAATTTTTCCAAACCTTAGCCTACACTACACATTTCTTGCAGTATAACTGCATCTCTCAGCAGGGTGGAACATTGAGACCTTTGAGTGACACAGTTATACTGACTAAACTCGCGGTGTACACAGCACTGTGGGCTTTCCCCATCAATATAGCTACCGCCTCATGCAAAGGCAGACTACCTATGCCAATGGGAGAAGTTCTACCAGCCATGTAGGTAGTGTCTTCACTAAATTCTACAATGGTACAACTGCATAGGGGAAGCACTGTAAGTATAAATAAACCATCGGCTCTGCAGAAAATTGAATTTTAGTTGATGGTCTTTACCAATTTGGGAATGTAAAAATAGTCATGTAAGAAATCTGACAGTTCATGCACAAATACCAGTAGATTGTCTAGGTTTTGACATTGTAATTAAAACACATAAATTGAAAGAAAAAAAGGAGCTCGGGGTCATCGAGCAGTCAAAAAGTGAATGGCCAAGTCCCGTCATACGTGTGCCGAAGCCTGACAGATGTGTACAATTTTGTATAGATTTTAGAAAAGTAAACGCCATATCCAAGTTTGACACTTATCCGATACCCCGAACTGAGGAACTCCTAGATCGCCTGGGAATGGCCAATTATATTATCACCCTCAATTTGACCAAGGGATATTAGCAAATCCCCCAAACCTGGAGTCTCGGGAGAAAACGGCCTTCACCACTCCATCCAGACTATTCCACTTCGTCCGGATGCTCTTCAGCCTCCACAGGGCCCTGGTGATATTCCAGCACATGATGGACGGCCTCCTAAGCGCCCATACAGAATATGGCACTGCCTACCGGGATAACATTGTCATTTACAGTCATAACTGGGAAGAACATCTCCTCCAGGTGGCAGCGGTGCTTCAAACTCTTTGGGATGCGGTCCTAACTGCCAACCCGAAGAAGTGCCAAATTGGATGGTGGAAGACCACCTACCTCGGATACCAGTTGGGATGAGGCCTTGTGCATCCCCTCGTAGATGAGGTGCACGCTATTCAGAGCTACCCAGTACCCACGGCAAAGCAGAAGGTGTGACAGTTCCTTGGCCTAGATGGCTACTACCGCCACTTCGTCCCCCAATTTGCGGCCATTGCTGCACCCCTTCCCACCCTCTTAACCAAAGACAGTCCCCCAACGGGTGCGGTGGTCACCTGAGTGTGAGGCAGTGTTCCAGAATCTTAAAGACTTCCTCTGCTGGGAACCGGTGCTATTCAGCCCTAACTTTGACCACCCTTTTGTGGTACAAATGACACCTTAGAGGTAGGGCTATGGGCTGTTCTCTCCCAGACCGTAGATGGAGAGGAGCGCCCAGTCCTATATATCAGCAGAAAGTTATTTCCAAGGGGAGAGTAACTATTCTGTGATTGAAAAGGAGGCCTTGGACCTTAAATGGGCAATTGAGGCCTTAAGGTATTACCTCCTGGGCAGTAGCTTTACGTTAGTGACAGACCATGCACCACTTAAGTGGCTACATACTATGAAACGACACGAATGCCCAAATAATGAGGTGGTGGCTCACCTTAGAACAATACGCATTCACAATTCATCACCACCCAGGCAAGGAGAATGCCATGAAGATTGTTTGTCACACATGGGCAGGGGTGTGTGTGTGTGCAAAGAGTCCAGCCCCGATAGCCGGGAGCTGGAGTTGAGTGGGGGAGAGGGGTAGTGGGGTGGAGTGGCCGCCCACTGACCCCAAGGGGGATGCGCCCCTCCCTGAGTCTTGGTGGGCAGCACGTGGCCCTAACAACCTACCTGACCAGAAACCAGGAGGCGGGGCCAGAGATATAAAAAGGCCTGCCAGAGAGGCCAGTGAAGCCCTGATGACTGAAGGAGCCAGAAGCCTCCCCTGTCCACCCGGAGGAGCTGGACCCAGGAGAAGCTGAGGACTGGCTTGGGCCGCTGGGCCCACAACTCACAGACTGCTTGGAAGGACTGCTTACCCGGTCAGAGGTTCCTGAGTGACAAAGCCCCAACGACGTGCACAGGACCCAGGTACAGCATGAGAGGGAGTGTGGAAAAAGCCCAGGGATAGCCGACTGCCTTTTTGCTGGGCCAGAGCCAGGTCAGCGTGTTGCAGAGCAGATCCCCGCTGACCCAACAGCAGACGGCTCTGCTGCTACCTGGGCTGGGACGCAGTGGAGTGGGTGGGCCTGCATCCCCCCCTGCTACCCCACTCTTGGGTGGCAGTCTCCCCCCTTGGCTGT
Organism: Rafetus swinhoei; assembly: GCA_019425775.1. Lineage (NCBI taxonomy): Eukaryota > Metazoa > Chordata > Testudines > Trionychidae > Rafetus > Rafetus swinhoei. Next base: position 115,942,797 of record CM033449.1, read on the forward strand.
GCCCGAATCGCAGATGGCATCTACTGGACCCCCGCCTGAGCAAGGGGATCCAGCTGGGTGACTATTTGTTTACGTATTTGTTGCCACCCGGCCCTGAACCAAGGCCTGGCTTTGAACTGTTTATTTTTGCTGCCCCACCCTGAGCAAGAGCTTGGGGGCTTTGAACTGTTTGTTTGGCTGCCCGGCCCCGCCCCAAACCTTGGGGCTCTGAAGTATTTGTTGCCGCTTGCCCTGAGCAAGGGCCTAGGCTCTAGACTAAAACCACTGTTAAATCCCCAAAAGACTAAACAGGGTGTAGTGGGGTGGAATGACTGCCCACTGACCACGAGGGGGGAGGTGCCCCTCCCTGAGCCCTACTGGCTCATATACTCTAATATCCATAATTCCAGTTCAATCAGAATATAGAACTTCCTCCTCTAGAGTAAAATCCTGCTTACCTTACACACACAAGTAATGTCACTGATGCCAAAGGGCCTATTCATATAAGGAAGGCAAGCAGAATTTGGACTACAGTAATAAGGATTTTTCTCCTGTTCCATCCTAGAACCATATACTTTACTTACAGCAAATTGGCAATTTAATGGTACCACTTCTCTCCCACCTTCACCTGCAAAATTTCACTCATCTCAGAGGGACAACAATTTGAAGGAGTGATTTCCATTATCCAAAATGTCAAGCTGTCATAAATGTGCCTGCTCCATTCTATCCCTCAGTAGTTGTGGCAGTTGTTGACCTAACCTGGCTGTCATAATAGCTTCCAGATTATTTTTAAAACCGGGTTTTGAAAAACAGATAAACCAGCAATAGGGATGAAGACACGAAAAGAATTTTCAGAGACCAGGGCAAGATGTGCTGTTGGGCTAAGGAAAAGAGAACATGCTTTCTTGTTCTGTGTATTTTACCTTGTGAAAATAATTGGGACTAAATTATTCTAGATCATGTAATTTCTGATAACCGAGTGTGTGTGTGTGTTGTGTGTGGATAGCAAAAGAAACACACATCTATATACACATGTTGTTAATATAAGATACAAACAGCTTCCATTTGAGGAGAGATTAAAAAGACTGAGAATTTAGGAAAGAGACCACCAAGAGGGGATAAGATAGAGGTCTATAAAATTGTGAACAGCATGAAGAAAGTGCATAGGCAAGTTTTATTTACCTCTTTACATAACACAAGAACTACGAGTTACCTGATGATATTAAAAAGAAGCAGGTTTAAAACAAAAAGGAAGGACTTCTTCACCCAATGCATAGTCAACCTGTGGCACTTATTTCCTGGGATTTTGTGAAGGCCAAAATCATAACTGTGTTCAAAAAAGAAATAGGTAAATTCATGGAGGATACGTCCCTAAATGGCTACTAGCCAAGATGGTCAGGAACAACCCCCCATGCTGTGGGTGTCTAATGCTGGGACTGGACGACAGGGGATGAATCACTGGATAATTGCTCTGTTCTGTTCATTCTCTTTGAAGATCTGGGATTGGATACTGTTGAAAGACAGAATCCTGGGGGGCTAGACCATTGGTCTGATCTGGTATGGACATTTAATGCTCTCATTTGAGGCAGACTTTGAGAGAAAGGACTGCAAAGCAATTTGGAGGTATTGCACTCCAATGTCAAAAATGCCATGCCATTTTCTGCTAGTGCCACATCTCATAATCACTTATCAAATCATAATTTAGTCCACTAATGAACCCTCTTGTTCCCTAATCTGAAGATGAAACAATGCTTTTAAAACCCTTTATCCCACTTCCATTACTTTAAAAACAAAATAAAGTATTTTGACAACTTGTTTACAAAAACAAACAAACAAACAAAACCAGACCCACATATACAGGGATATGAACAACATGACACATTTAGTATAAATAGGAATTTAGTAAGTGTAACAGGAAACATACACTCATTATAATGAGAGATGCAAATCTGACTCTCTGTCATCACAGTATGGTCCACGTGTGCCACTCTCTCAACATGGACAAATTTGCAAACTTCATTATGTGCATATTTTCCACTGCTCAGCCCTGCCTGCCTGCCATTACAGTACTTTATTCCCTGTCCAGAGATGTGGAATGTATGACCTCTTTATGTAGGCCACCAAGTAATTGTGGTGCTATACAAAAACACCACAAAAAGAGAGTTGCTGCCCAAAAGAACTTACAATGGAGAATAAATCCATTTCTTTGTAAAAAAAATGGTGAAATTCTCCTTGTGTGGACAACTGGCCCCAGGCTTATCCTCCCATAAGCCTTTAGACACTTAATTCATCCTTTTCGGCTATGTCAAGACTCCAGGCTTCTTTCAGAAGAAGCTTTTCTGGGAGAGAGCATCCACACTGCAAAAGCGCATTGAAAAAGCCATCTGCTTTTTCGAAAGATAGCGTCCACACTGAATGGACACTATCTCCCATTTAAGTTCTGATTACTATGGACAGAGTGGCCACCAGGGTACCTGTGCTTTTTTCCTCTTTCCTCTTCTTTCGAAAGAACTCCCTCTTCCCTGTCCACACACGCCTTTTTCTGAAAGAGCTCTTCCGGAAAAAGGCTTCTTCCTCATAGAATGAGGATTACCAATGTCAGAAAAAAACCCTTTGTTCTTTCGATTTTCTTTCGAAAGAACGCAAATGTAGTGTGAACGTAACTCAAGTTTTTTCAGAAAAATGGCCGTTTTTCTGAAAAAAACCCTCTGTAGTGTAGACATACCCTTCATGGGGTGAATTTCACCCCAGATGAGTAAGCCTTTTTAAAATATGTTTTCCATTCCAGGTGCAGAGAGAGGGAGAGTGTGTGTGAAAATATTGTTACCATATATCTCTAGTAATCACAGAGGAACAAACCACAGTACATTATTAGAGAACATAGTGAAAGGGAGCTGAAAAGGCTGAAATAAGTTAGACATGCTTCTATTGATCAGGGTACTACTGAGAGTGGGAAGAGGTAAATAAAAGCCAGGGAACTTGGAATGAAGTTTGAAATTAACTCTCTAAGGACAAAGTCCTATTGAAACACTAGTGTGTTTATCATCTTTATGCGAACTGTACTAACCTTCAAGTGTCCTGTGATGGTGTATTGTAAACCACGCATATTTCTAAGGAAAACACTACGGATGGCTATTTTCTGTTACAAAAGCTTCTTCTATAGCAATATATCTATTAGACGCTAAGAAGAAAAGTTGACACTGCTTGCAAAAACCTTTTAAATAATTAAAGGAAGTAAGCTCTGTTTGGGGAAAGAAAACTCCGAGACAAGTATCACTGGTATAATAGCAGTACTTTCATAGGCAATATCAGATTTTCTCCTATGTAGCGGAACCAGAGAAAGAGTAAATCAAGGCCAGATCTCCCCTGTTGGACACTTGAGGACTTGCTCTTTCTTGGAGTGCCGTATTGTAAAGATGGCCCTGCAGCAGCTGGTGTCAGGCTGCAGTTCTGTATACTAGAGACATGACTGAGACCACAAGCGCACAAGTTACCAGACTCTACAATTCCCAATTCTGTCCAAGATGGGCTGGTGTGAAACCAATGGAGCTGCACCAGCTGAAGACCTGGCAATGTGCTGATAGAAGAGGGGAGGCTACCACAAATTAGGTCGGGCCTCAGAAGGGTCTAAATTATGCAGGGGGCTACTTCAGTCTCTGGAGCAAACCAGAAAGCTTAAATCTACCTTTCCCTGCTCCCTCTGGGCTGCAAGTTCTGTGCCGCACTTCTAAGAGTCTCACCGCTAGTGGTGAAAGGTTGCATTGCTCATTATGCGTGCCCTAAGCTAAGCATTCCACTTGGGAGTTACATTTTAGTACAGTGATAATACCACTCTGAGCAGCCAAAGAAAAAAATGTAATTTAGTGAAGCTGTAGTTCTGTGCATGTGTTCATAGCCTAGCTGTACTTCACCTTCCCCATTATTTCATAGGACAGTAACAATGTCTGGATCTCACTATCTACTTTAAAACATCACTGTCCTCTACTAGTAAAAATACATTTCTTTCAGTGGATGTTACACCACTTAAAATATTGTTTCATTCTTCCAAGTGCCATTGGTGCTGGCAAAATGAAGAGGTCTGATTTTCTTTCCCACCTGCTCTTGTGTGATCACACTGTGGAATAGTTCAGAGGCAGGCAAAGAAGGTGTTGCCTGACAGTGAGTCTTGGAGGAATGAAAGTGAGCTATTGCAACAAGGTATCTTCTGCCTTTACGGCAATTAATTAATCATAATGATAAGCAACACATTTGGTGGTGATTTCTCAAAGCCACTGTGAGCTTGTGCAGTGCAATGATAAATGAAACATTCACAGAACAAGAAAAGAGACACCCCAAGTTGAGAAGCATCATATGTGGAAGCTGGGACCATGAGATGAGATTTTTTTTTAATTATTTGCTTTTCTTCTAGTAGAGTATCTTTGATATCTTACCGGAAACTCTTAGATGAAAAGACCAGTTCAAGTCAATGGGCATTTTGCCTCTGGTTTCAATGGGATTAGGATTTTATATTTTATTTTATACACATCAGAAAATGAAAAAAGGAGACTTAGGGTATGTCTACACGTGCACCCTATTTCAAAATAGGGATGCAAATGAAGACATTCGAAATTGCAAATGAAGCCGGGATTTAAATATCCCCGTGATTCATTTGCATATTCACGTTATGGCGCTATTTCGGAATAGCACTATTTCGAAATAACAGACGCTGTTAAGACGCAGTTATTTCGAGAGAAAACCCTTCTCTTAAAATAACCCTTATTCCTCATACAATGAGGTTTACCAGTTATTTTGAGAGAAGGGTTTTCTCTCGAAATAACTGCCTCTTAACAGCATCTGTTATTTCAAAATAGCGCTATTTTGAAATAGCGCCATAATGCGAATATGCAAATGAAGTGCGGGATATTTAAATCCCAGCTTCATTTGCAATTTCGAATGTCTTCATTTGCATTCCTATTTCGAAACAGAGTGCAAGTGTAGACATCCCCAGGAAGAAGGTGAATATAAGACTCTTATTACACTCAGCAGTGCCAGCTCAATGGCCTCGAGATTTAAAAAAAAATTTTTTTTTACAGTAGCCAGATTTCTCCTACACAGAGAACTGATCCAGAGCCTTACCTCTGCAAATCATATGACAGGGAGCTAGAAGAGGGCATACATTAAAATAACCCCCACACTTCTTTAACTTATATCCTTATGAAGTCTCAGAGGGGTAGCCATGTTAATGTGTAACTTTAAAAACAGCTAGCAGTCCTGTGGCACCTTAAGTCATGTCTACACAACAGGGCAAAACTCGAATTAAGATCCGTAACTTCAGTTACATCAATTGCGTAGCTGAAGTCAAAATAGCTTAATTCAGCTTTTGGCACTGTCTACATAGTAGGAAGTCAAAGGAAGAACACTCTTCCTTCCACTTCCCTCACTCCTTGCAAAATGAGGGTTACAAGGGTTAGAGTAAGAAGCCCTCCATCTCAAAATTATTTCAAAATAATGGCATGTTGTGTAGATGCGCGCTATGTTATTTCGAAATAACATCAGTTATTCCAAAATAATGCTGCTGTATAGACATACTCTAAGGGTACGTCTACACTAGCCCCCTAGTTCGAACTAGGGATGCTAATGAGGGCGACCGAAATTGCTAATGAAGCGTGGGATTTAAATATCCTGCGCTTGATTAGCATATTCCCGGCCGGTCGCCATTTTGGAAACTGACTAGCCCGAAGTAACTGCCCGCATCTACACGCGGCAGAGAAGCAGGATTCCGAGATAAACCCCTTAGTTCGAATTAACTGTTACTCCTTGTAGACTTACAATAAGTCTAATCCACCTCCGCATTTTGCATATCTGGATGGTTTACCTTAAGCCGACCTAACTGGTCTAGTATAGGCCAGGCCTTGTTCATCTGTTCAGTGCAATCTGATGTAATCAGAATTCACATGTCCTGAGACTAGACTGAACAAGAAGACCACCAGTCAAACCTTTGGCATCCAAGAGTTACTTGGTGAACATGGAAGCCACTTATAGTTCTGGAGCCACATGTGAAATCTGATTGAATAGCCTGGTGTAGGCTTATCCCTAATAACTTTACCACAGTTTGCCCTGGCTCCAAATGAAATCAAGCCCATGAAATCAGGAAGTCATCATTGAAACCTGTAGTGAAATTAGAGGTGTGTTAAACATTCACAAGGAAATATAAGTATTAAGAATTAAAAGGTTTTTTAAATAATGTCTTTGCAACTAAGGGAATTTTCTTTTCTTTTTTTTATTTGCCAGAGTCAACAGTTTATTTGATCTTGAAGTAAAAAATATCACTCATTTTTAAGTTCTGCAGTGAAAGCATGAAAATGTGAATTTTTGCAGATTCCCAATGTGCAAATTTATCATGGAAAAGCAAAATGTCAGCCATGCTAAAATGGTCTAAAACAAAATATAAATGTTTTAAGTGAAATTACGCAAAATGTTTTCACCACTTTCTTTCAGCTGTAAAATTAATAGTTTGTTTTCCTAGCAGATGGCTTCTCTTTTACCTATTTTATGGCAGCGTAGAACAGATTATCACTTTGTATTTTACTGAACAACTTCTGTCTCTATAGAAGGGAGAGAACTTAGCTTGGTTGTTCCCTTTCTTGGTGTCAGAGTTCCCTCCATTTTACTATTCAGGATACACTAACCACTGAGTATTCGGTAAGCACATTATTTTCTAGATCTCTAGTGAACGCTACATATTTCAAGTATAAGGTCCACATGTGTGATCCAATTTGAAAGTTACCTGCATTTTTACTGAAGTGCTAAAGAAAGCAGAGCTACTTAGCAACAGTAAACCATTATTACAGAAGCTGGCTTGCTGTTTAACAAAACAGAACAAATATCTGACTTAATAAATGAACTGCAGTTTATTTGCTACATCACCACGTTTGAGTCAGCCCTGGTAGATGCAAACAATATTTAGATGTATGGGACTAAGCCAGCACCACCTCATAAATAAATTAGACCTTAAAGAATTGTTCATTTTTACATATTCTAGAAGAGTGTGTAGCAAAAAAATATATATGAGCGAGGCTGGCTTTAAACAAAACACAATTGTTTCTAGCAAGCATCTTGAAAGGGAAACAGTTTTGCTTTGTATTTATTTCTATTCCCCTACCTAATATAAATTATTTAAATAATTTTATTGCAGGGTATATGATCTATGCTTTTTATTTATTTGGATATTTTTTCATAGGCAAATTGGCTAGACCTTCAGCTGGTGGAAATAAATACTGTTCCACTCAATCATTGGAGCGATGTTGATTAATACCCGCTAAATATCTGAACCAATGTGTTAAGTGCGTAAGAGTGTGTTTATTTAAGCTCTAAGCAAACCTGAATCAATGGGTTACACTTTTTGTCTCTTGATTTTTAATGGACACATAAAATCAGGAATCCTTCCCTACATTAAGTTGTGGCCAAATGATCTGTTTTAAAAACCTTAAAAAACAACAAATAGTCTGGTAGCACTTCAAAGACTAACAAAACATGTAAATGGTATCATGAGCTTTCGTGGCACAGCCCACTGCTTCATATGACTGGAGTGTTGGAAGTCCAGAACCAAGAATCTGTTTTAAGACAGACCACACTCCATGGGAAATAGCTCTTTGGGTATTTCACCTTACAATCCAGGTCCTTAGATGATACAAAGAAGCACAGCTCCATGAAAGCCAAGGAAAGCTCCAATGATTTACTCCAGCTAAGGATTTAGTCCTAGTTACATGCAATGTTCTTTGTTGTCCCCATGTGATTGAATGAGCTTCTTGTCAATTATTCATCTGTGACCTGACTAAATGGGGGAGTTAGAGAGGTAATTTCATTAACTGGGTTGCTGTTATATTTCACTGCAGGAGATATGATCTAATAGCACGTGGTGGAATTTTATTAGAATGGAATAAAGACGTATGGCCAAATCCTGCATTGGCTGCCTTTCACTGATCTGAGGGGGAAGCTGGCTAACCGGGCCAATTGCCACCATTCTGCGGAAATGTGTGAGTGGCACAGCTGGTTCCTTTACCACCTGCTCTTGGCCCTCCTGCTGCACCAGATGTGGCCATGAGGAATAGTGTATTGCCCAATAAACACTGCAGCCCAGGGATTCTCAATTGGAATAACATCTGAGTGGAGTCATAGTCAATTGCTGCAGTGTAGAGCATCCCTGATGATGATGATGTAGGATCAGTCTCAGAAAAGGGGATCCACAAATACACATTAGGTACACCTGTGATCTGGGTCACAGTCTTTGCCCTGGGGAGTTTATAGTCTAGAGCTCCAATTTTAAAAACACACAAGTAGTCACATTATGTTCAACGGGACTACTTTTCTGAATGAAATTGCTCACTGAATAGGTGTTAGAAGGATCTGAGCCTAGATTAGATATCCTTCATGCCCTGCATACTCCATTAGTGAATGGGTCTAAATTATGTAACAACATTAATTTATTCTATTATCATACAATACTTCTTACTTCCATTCCTTCTACCTTCTTCCCCCTCCTTCCCCGCCCCACAACTCTTAGCTTACTGAGGGTTATAACAATGACAGTTCGGCAAAATTCTTTGCCCCAAAACTGTTTTTGGTGAAAAATGCAGACTTAGCAACCCTAAATCATGTTTCAAATTCATGTCAGTTTTACCAAACTGTGGAAGTTGGGTGAAAAAAAATCCAGAAGGGTTAAACATTTCATTCCGATACATTTGAAACTAAACCATTTCAATTTTTTGTCAGTGTGAAATTGCTTTTTGTTAAAAATTTCCTTCAGTTTTATTTTAAAATATTCAAAATCAAAACAACATGTTTTGGCCAAATGAAATCTTTTATTCAAGTTGAAATATAATTCTTTTTAATTTTTTGATTCACCAATTATTAAAAATAATTTGGGGGTCAACCCAAAACAGTGTTTTTTCTCCAGTTTTCAGAATTATTAGAGATCTGAAAAATTAATTATTCACATAGCTCCGGTGACCATTGTTTTCTATACTAAACATAGCTGTCTCATGGTTACCATCTGTTTGCTGTATCCACCTATAGTCTTGTCCCTTATACAGTTAGATCATAAGCTCTCTAGGGCAGAAACCATCTTTTCATTATCGATGTCTAGTATAATGATGTTCCTTAACTGCAGCCACAAGGTGTTATGAACTAAAATCGTATAATATAGGTTTAAAAGTAGATCAACATACTGTTGTTGGTTCTTGCCTTCTTTACTCTGAGACAGATGTAACACACATGTATGTGTGTTTTTCAAAGACGGGTGACATGTGAAGATGAATCATTTATACCTTCCAACTGGTCTGATTATAACTGCTAAGTGCCTGTGTGTAGATGGCAATATTACCTATAGCTGTTTATCAGTTACTCTGCAAGACATCTTAGTTCTGAGATGAGGTATCAAATGCCCATAGGCCTGGTCAAAAAGGGAATTCTTTTTTCAAGCTGGTTAGTCACTCTGAACTGGCTTCACCTGTGCTGTGTTCTCCAGTAATACAGTGATGTGACCACAACATTCTTATTCACTTGAAATTAACAGCAGGTTAGTTTTGACCTGTAGTATGCTATGGGGGTAATCGCGGGGTGCTTCTTAGTCATTGCACAAATGGAGTTTTATGTATAACAAGCAAGTGAAGTCAGAAGGTGCAAACCACAGAGCAAAATTGCAGGGGTTCCTATTAAATCTACATTCTCCATTTGATGCTTTAAAAAAAAATCATTTGTGGAACAAAGCTTGCATTCCAGTTATTTAAGAACTGCAAGTCCTGAAGAAGCTTCATTCACCAGAAGAGTAAGGTCAGCTCATGATCAGTGTCAGAGGGAAAGCTGTAAAAGAAAATTGCTGAATCCTTCCTCTAGAGACATATTTTTCCAATTGTTAAGAAAGCACATATAATAGTAGACAGTTATGCCAATATAATAATGGCCTGCTCTGCCAGCTGCTGCACTTAAGGCTGATTTCTAGCCTATTTTATAAAGCACATGTGTTCAGATACAGATAGAGATTTTTTCACAATATCATTTCGACTTACTATATGGTAAAGTGTTGCAGATATTATTGCCTTAAACAAATGTTCAGATGAATTTAAGTTTAGTTATTCTGCAGCTCACACAGCATTAGATGAGAATCAGATTTAGAGTGAGATCCCACGGGTTACAAGAAAAAGAGACTCGTACACTGCTATTAATGTAGACAGTAATACATAATGAAATGTCATTAATTCTCACATGTAATATTGGTTTCTAATTTGAGGAATCATGTCCAATTATCTGTAGTTTAGTTATTCAGATTTATAGTCTGGCAACTAAACCAGAATGTGCAGAGCTCTCATTCAATACCTGGGAAGTCTGAAAAATAAGACATCTGTTTCTTATCTGGGCAACTGGGACATTTCTTAATCCTCAGTGCTGTTGTAGGTTTATGATTCAGTTCCCCAAAAGAGCTACTAAAAACTTCTTAACAGCTTTCAGTTCAGAGATTATTCCAAAAGGTTTATTTTTTTCATATTAAGGGATTCACCTATGAAAGGGCACTTTCTCTCAGAGCAACTGTTTGAGGCTAGTATCCAGACGGTGTTTGGGGTACAGGGCTTCTGAACAGAGACACAAAGTTCTGTAAGTTATCTCTAATGCTGTTAAAAGAGAGAGAGAGAGAGAGAGAGAGCGCCAAGTTTGGATATTCCCTACAGGTAAAGGGTTAATTCAGGCATTTTCCCTAGTATCCCAGTCTGAGGTTTCCTATTAGGAAATCAAGGCTGTATTGCCATAATGTACCAATTAGGCTAATTATTCCTGATACTATATAAAGGTTCAAAACTGCTCTTTGCTCATTCTTCATGTTCTGCCCAGCACCTGTATTAGGTAACATGCTGAAGAATGAAACGACTCACTGAAATGGTTTGAGAATTAGACCCTTAAAATGAAAACGTAAGTGGCTTCTTGCAGGAAGCATTGTCTATCTCAACTTCAAAGCATTCTCAGCCCTCTCAGCAGGGAAGCATGAAGATGTCAGGTAAACATAATCACGCTATTTATGGAAAACGTGAGATGAAAAGGAGGCAGGGTAATGAAGCATAGATACAGCAGTGCAGTTTCCCAGCTTATTTAGGTAGATTGTCTTTCTCTAATTGTTTTTCTCCCTGGAGGTACAGACACTGAGAATTTTGATACCATAAAGTCAAGCTTTATGAGTGCAGTGTTCGGTTCTTTCACAAGGAAATATGTACTGTATTATAGTGGGGCCCAGTAGCGATGCTATAGTTAAGGATGTGTAAGCAGTTTCATTAGAGACTTTGTTTTCAGAGGCTTACAACTGAGTTATAAAAATTAGCTTTAGGCTAAAATTTGGCATTTAAAGTGTATACCTGCAAGAATTTTGTTTTTATTTGGGGGAGAAAATCCCCATAAACTTATTTCTTGTTGTTGCATATGCTGGAGAAACTCAAGATAATCCAAACAATACACTCTGTGTTAAACAAACCTGGCTAGATATAAACTAAGGGCTAGATACTGCAAGTTTATAGGCCTCCTATTAACTTGACTATATGGAGTGTGGGGCAAAAGCCAGCATACAGTCATTAAACTTGGTTCTGCAAGAGAGTAAGCACACCGGCCCCAATCCAGCAAAGCACTTAAGAATGTTCATATACGGTCAGATCAATGGTCCAGCTACCCCAGAAGTCTTCTAACAGTGGCCAGTGCCAGACACTTCAGAGAGAATTAACAGAAAAAGTGTATTTTTGAGTGATTTATACCCTGTTGTCCAATGTCAGTCTCTGGCAGCTGGAGATTTAGGGACATCTGGAGCATGGGGTTGCATCCCTGACTATCTTGACTAAAAACTGTTGATAGACCTATCCTCCATGAACACATCTAATTCTTTTTTATCTCAGTTATACATTTGGCCTTTATAATATCCCATGACTTATCCTCAGGTTAAGTATGAAGAAATACTTCTTTTTGTTTATTTTAAGGTTTCTGCCTATAAATTTCACTAGGTGACTCCAGGTTCTTGTGCTATCTGAAAGGTTCTCCACACTATTTATGAGTTTATAGACCTCCATCATGATCCTTCATGAATCATCTCTTTTCTAAGATTAACCTTTCTAGTCACTGTAATCTCTCCTCATATGGAAGCTGTTCCATACCCATAAGCATTTCTGTTGCTCTTCTTTGTATCTTTTCCAACTAATACATCTTTTTTGAGAGGGGGAGACCAGAACTACATGCAGTATTCAAGGTGTGGGCATATATGTCTTATAATTTATTCCTTTCCTAATGGTTCCCAACATTGTGAACTATTTTGACTGCCACTGCATGCTGACCAGTTGTTTTCAGAGAACTATCCACTATGACTCCAAGATCTCTTTCCTGAGTGGTACTAACTAATTTAGATTCTATCCTTTTGAACTGACAGTTGGTATAATGTTGTGGTATCCTCTCGCACTGAGGATACCTCTCCAGGGGAGAGACCTCCATTCATTAGGAAAAGGCAGGTGTTGGTAATGGGTGATTCAGTCTACACAAAAAAGAGAAACAACACAAAAATGAGGAGGTTAATTAAACAGAAATTAAAAGATATAATGACAAAAGTAAATCCCTGTAAATTACATGGAAACTTTTCAAAGACACCATAATATAGGCCCAACTTAAATGTATACCCCAAATTTAAATTCACAGTAAGAGAACCAAAAAAAGTGCCACCGTAGCTTAACAACCAAGTAAGAGAAGCAGAGAGAGATAAAAAGTCATCATTTATAAAGTGGAAGTTAAATCCAAGTCAGGAAAATAAAAAGGAACATAAACTCTGTCAAATTAAGTGTAAAAATATAATAAGAAAAGCCAAAAAGCAGTTTGAAGAACATCTAGCCAAAAAATCAAAAAGTAATAGCAAATTTTTTTTAAGTACATCAGAAGCAGGAAGCCTGCTAAACAACCAGTGGGGCCCCTGGATGATCAAGATATCAAAGGAGCACTCAAAGATGATAAGGTCATTGCGGAGAAACTAAATGAATTCTTTGCTTCGGTCTTCGTGGCTGAGACGGTTATGGAGATTCCCAAACCCGAGGCATTCTTTTTAGGTGACAAATCTGAGGAATTGTCCCAGATTGAGGTGTCAGTAGAGGAGGTTTTGGAGCAAATTGATAAACATAACAGTAACAAGTCACCAGGACCAGAGGGCATTCATCCAAGAGTTCTGAAAGAACTCAAATGTGAAATTGCGGAACTATTTACTGTAGTTTGTAACCTATCCTTTAAATCAGCTTCTGTATCTAATGACTGAAAGATAGCTAACGTGATGCCAATATTTAAAAAGGGCTTTAGAGGTGATCCTGATAATTACAGACCGGTAAGTCTGACGTCAGTACCGGGCAAATTAGTTGAAACTATAGTAAAGACTAAAATTGTCAGACACGTAGATGAACATAATTTTTTGGGGAAAAGTCAACATGGTTTCTGTAAAGGGAAATCATGCCTTACTAATCTACCAGAGTTCTTTGAAGGAGGTCAACAAACATATGGACAAGGGAGATCCAGTAGATACAGTGTACTTAGATTTCTAGAAAGCCTTTTACAAGGTCCCTCACCAAAAGGCTTTTAAGTAAAGTAAGTTGTCGTGGGATAAGAGGGAAGGTCCTCTCATGGACTGATAGCTGGTTAAAAGAGAGGAAACAAAGGGTAGGAATAAATGGTTAGTTTTCAGAATGGAGAGAGGTAACTAGTGGTATCCCCAGGGTCTGTACTGGGTCCAATCCTATTCAACCTATTTATAAAGGATCTGGAGAAAGAGGTAAAATTTGCCAATGATACTAAACTGCTCAAGATAGTTAAGAGCACAAACTAAGTGTTTGGGCAACAAACTAGCCAATGAAAGTTATTGTTGGTAAATGTAAAGTAATGCACATTGGAAAAAATAATCCCAACTATACATACAACATGATGGGGACTAATTTAGCTATAGCTACTCAAGAGAGAGATCTTGGAGTCATTGTGGATAGTTCTCTGAAAACATCCACTCAATGTGCAGCAGCAGTCAAAAAAGCAAACAGGATGTTAGGAATCATTAGAAAGAGATAGTGAATAAGACAGAGAACATCTTATTGCCTCTATATAAAACCATGGTATGCCCACATATTGATTACTGCATATGGAGGTGGTCACCTCATCTCAAAAAAGATATATTGGCATTTGTAAAGGTTCAGAAAAGGGGTTGATTAGGGGTTTGTAACAGGTCCCATATGAAGAGAAATTAAAATGACTGGGACTTTTCAACATAGAAAATAGGACTCTGTGGCTTTGTCTACACTGGCGTGATCTTGCGCCAGAAATACGCAAATGAGGCTAAGTGTGGAATATCGCCCGAGCCTCATTTGCATATCTAATGAGCCGCCATATTTGCGGAAGAGGCTCTTGCGCAAGAAGGAGCGTCTACACTGCCCCTTCTTGTGCAAGAAAAACCCTCTTACGCAATGCCATTACGCTGATTATTTTCAGGAATAACGGCATTGCGCAAGAGGGTTTTTCTTGCGCAAGAAGGGGCAGTGTAGATGCTCCTTCTTGTGCAAGAGCCTCTTCTGCAAAAATGGCGGCTCATTAGATATGCAAATGAGGCTCGGCGATATTCCACACTTAGCCTCATTTGCATATTTCTGGCGCAAGATCGCGCCAGTGTAGACATAGCCTAAGGGGGGGATGTGATAGAGGTCTAGAAAATCATGACTAGTGTGGAAACAGTGAATAAGGGAAAGTTATTTACTTATTCCCATAACATAGGGAACTAGAAGTCACTAAATGAAATTAATAGGTAACAGGTTTAAAACAAACAAAAGGAAGTTTTTCTTCACACAGTTCAAGGTTGGACTGTGGAACTCCTTGCCAGAGGAGGTTGTGAAGTTCAGGACTTTAACAGGGGTCATGAAAGAGCAAGAAACATTCATGGAGGTTAGGTCCATCAATGGCTATTAGCCAGGAAGGATAAGAATGGTGTCCCTAGCCTCTGTCAAAGGCTGGGAATAGGTGACCAGAGAGGGACTGCTTGAAGATTCCCTGTTCTGTTCACTCCCTTTAGGGCATCTGGCATTGGTCACTGTCGGCACAGGATACTGGGCTAGATGGACCTTTGGTCTGACCCAGATGGCCATTCTTATTTTCTTATTATGTTTTCCAGCCTGCATTCTTTGCATTTATTAACAATGAATTTCATCTGCCATTTTGTTGACCTGTCATCCAGTTTAGTGAGATCCCTTTGTAACTCTTTGCAGTCAGCTTTGGACTTAATGATATTGAATAATTTTGTATCACCTGCAAATTTTGACACCACAGTGGTGCCTCTTTTTTTCCAGATCATGTATAAATATGTTGAACAGCACTGATTCCAGGACAGATCTTTGAGGAACCTAGCTATGTATCTCTCCCCACTATGTAAACTGCTTTCCTACCCTTTGTTTCCTATTTCTTAACCAGTTACTGATCCATGCCAGAATTTTCCCTCTTATTAGCAGACGACTTAGTTTGCTGAAAAGTCCATTCTTAAGTTAAAGCAGGCGTGTAGTCCCCACTGTAGTCAGTGGAGCCAGAATATTGAGTGCTTTACTGAGCCCAGTCAGAGACACAGCTGGAGTATATTTTAAAATTTAAGCAAACATTGAAAGGCAACATTTTTCTTGGTCTCCCTCCTCCCCATTTCATTATGTGGGCTAACAGCTTTGAGTAAGTAAACAATTAATTAAATGCCCTTAGGCAGAAGACAACCACTTTAAGGAAGTTTACTCTGAACAGTGCTCACTGGAAATAACTCTTTGGAGTCAGATTAAGGGCACCCTAAGTATGCATTAACACCAGGGAGTCATTAAAGTCTGCTGAGTTGATGATCCAAGTGTTAAGGACTCCCTTGAACCTTCCCTTTCAAGCCAAAATTAAATGTGGTGAGGCTTTCATTAGAATTATAAAGCTTCCAAAAAAGCCAGCAACCAATCCAGGCACAATAAGATTTGTCAGGTTTTATGTTTGCCATCCAAATTATCTCAACTCAGATTTTGACCTTATTAAAAATTAAACATTGTAAAGTAGTAGTGGAAATGGTTAAAAAAATAGCCAAGGGAACTATATCCTAAATGATCCTATGCAAACACTATAATATGCTACCTAAATCCCTGAAAGTAACTCAGGCCATGTCTACACAGCAGGGAAAAGCTGAATTAAGCTGCACTACTTCAGCTACATCAATTGCGTAGCTGAAGTTGAAATAGCTTAATTCGGCTTTTGGTGCTATCTATATAGCAGGAAGTCAAAGGCAGAACACGCTTCCTTTAACTTCCCTTACTGAGGGAAGGGTTACAGGAGTGGGTAACCCTGAGGGTTAAAGAAATGGGCGTAAGAAGTCCTCCAGCTTGACATTATTTCAAAATAATGGCTTGCCATGTAGAAGCACTCTTTGTTATTTTGAAATAATGTCAGTTATGCCAAAATAACACTGATGTGTAGAAAGCAAGCATCACAATGCAGCTATTAGAAAAGCAAATGTGAAACTGGACCATCTGAAGAAAGAAAAGGACCCACACTAAAAGTAATTATTGTACCACTATTCAAAGGACTGATGAAAATACTCCTGTATCCAGTCTAGGTGTCTATATTACTGTAATGGTGCAGAGGAGGACAAATAAGTTAATAAAAGAGTCTCCAGAATTATAGCACCCTGAAGGGGACTTGGGCACATTGTCTCAAAACTGTCTTCCAACTTTTTATCACTGAAGTATCAGGCAGGCAACTCTGCCATATGGCAAATTATCACTATGGCCTTTCTCCTCTCTTGTTTTTCCTAGTCACTTAGTATGCAAGTAGAGTCTATTAATGAGAAGACGATTACAAGAGAAAGAAGAAACAGATTTTCTCCATTTTGGAATTCTTGTTGATTAATTGAGATCAGTAATTAATATGTGAACATGTAAGTTTTATAGTAGCATTAACTGTGTTAAACAGTAATATTTGCAGCATTTTAATAGAGAAGTCAAGACTTCTCATTTGTTTACAGTTGCAAGTAAGATGCTACAAGAAGGGAAATGTAACTGAAAGAACAAATAAGAGTAAGGTGGGGAAGGGGGAGAGACATATATCCAACCATGAGGATGTCAAAAACATTTGGAAACATATTCATTCCAGCAAAAAATACCAGGAAGAAAAAAATCAGCCCACTCAAATACTTATGAGGACTGCTGGGCTAGAAATATACAAAATACCATGCAGCAGGGAGTATCAGCTAAAAGGATAAAATGCATTGATTCATGGTCTGCTTTCATCCATAACAAGCTTTAAAGTGTTGTAGCAGTGAAAAGTATTTCAAATTGATACAAAACATTGCACACACACACACAAGTCAAATATAAAAGAGGTCAGCAAGATAAAGATAAGATATTGATAAAAACAATATTACAAAAGTGGTAGTTGCTTCTATGACCAAGTTAAACAGGGATAGGTTGTAACTAGTAGGCAGAACTGTGACTTGGAGGCAGCTGGGAGCTGCACTACCTTAAGAGATGTTGTGAGATGAATTGGGGAAAAATTTCACTCAGACCAAATTCCACCCCAGTTCACAAAGGAAGTGTTCAGGTTGCAGAATCAGGGACCAGTGTGGAGTGAGTCAAAGCCTACGCCTCCTTTCTTTCCCATGTTCTCTTTGAAGATGTTTGCACCACTGTGGATACCGACAGGTTGTATTCCCAGTGCTCCCTGATTGCAGAGAATGGCATGCACAAAATCATAAGTTAGGGTTAGAGGAAATTTCAGGAGATCATTTAGTCTATTCCCTGCTCAAAGTAGAACCAGCGCCAACTAAATCATCCCAACCAAGACTGGGCCTTAAAAACCTCTAAGGACAGAGATTCCACCATCTTCCTAGGCAACCCATTCCAGTGCTTCACCTCAGAGGAAAGCAGTTTTCACCACCATTCCAGTGCTTCACCATTCCTAGTGAAATAGTTTTTCCTAATAGCCAATCTAGATCTTTGCAACTGCAACTGGAGGCCATTACTCCTTGTTCTGTCATTTGCCACCACTGACAGTAGCCCGGCTCAGGCCTCTTCGGAACCCCCCTGTAGGTAGTTGAAGGCTGCTAGCAAATCCCTCCTCATTCTTCTCCTCTGCAGACTAAGTAAGCCTAGTTTCCTCAGCCTCTCCTCATATGTTATTGCCCAACCCCCCTAATTTTTTGTTGCCCTCCTCTGGACTCTCCAATTTCTATAGTGGGGGACCCAAAACCGGATGCAAAATTCCTGGCCTCACTAGTGCTGAATAGAGGGGAATAATCACTTCCCTCAATATGCTGGCTATGCTCCTACTAATATACCCCAAAGTTCTATTAGCTCTCTTGACAAGGGCACACTGTTGACTCATATCCTGCTTCTCGACCACCATAATCCCCAGGTCCTTTTCTGCAGAACTGCACTTAGCCGCTCAGTCCCCAGCCTATAGCAGTGCTTGAGATTCTACTGTCCTAAGGGCAGGCTTCTGCACTTGTCCTTGTTGAATCTCATCAAAATTCTTTGGACCCAATTCTCCAATTTGTCTAGGTCAGTCTGGACCCTATCTCTACCCTCCAGCATATCTACCTCTCCTCCCAGTTTAGTGTCATCTGCAGAATTGCTAAGGATGCAATCCATCCCATCATCCAGATCATTATTGAAGATGTTGAACAAAACCAGCCCCAGGACATTGTTTCTCTGTACTCCCTAATCACCCCTAACTCTAACCCCCCTCACATGCATTGCACCTGCAGGGGCAACGTAGCATTAAAAAGTTTTGTATAGATACTGGACCAGATCCAAAGTTGCTGTAAGTTGGTACACTTCCAGGGTGTGTCTAGACTACATCCCTCTGTCGGCAGAGGGATGTAAATGAAGCACTTCAAAAGTGCAAATGAAGCCAGGATTTAAATATCCCGTGCTTCATTTGCATAATCACGTAATGGCGCGCTTTCAAAAAAGTGCTATTTCGCAATTGAAACCTCAGTCTAGACGCGGTTCTTTTGAAAACGGGGCACTTTTTCAAAAGGTTTACAGGATCTTTCGAAAAAGTGCTCTGTTTTCGAAAGAACCCCGTCTAGACTATGGTTTCATTTCAAAATAGCGCTTTTTTGAAAGAGCACCGTTATGTGATTATGCAAATTGTGGAATATTTAAATCCTGGTTTCATTTGCACTTTCGAAGTGCTTCATTTACATCCCTCTGCTGACAGAGGGATGTAGTCTAGACATAGTCCCAGTGAAATCAATAGAGTTGCAAAGATTTACTCTACCTGACTATCAAACCATTTCTCCTCAGGCTTTGCTTTATGAAAATGGTAAGAATTAATTTCTAATTACATTGAAAGAAGTTGCTAGAGATAGCAGTACAAGTATAACTTTACCAGGATTTTACATTTTTTAATATAATAAAATATTCAGAATTTATTTGTTTGACCACCTGAAGGTTACCATAGTTTTCTATTAAGTCAATATAGTCAATTAAGTCAAAATAGTGAAAATAATAAACATTTAATAAAAACTAAATATAAGTGAGATAAAGTTCAGGCAAAATGCACTTCCTAAATTATACAGCATGCTGCATGTACTACAAATGTTATAAGAATCAAACTTATTAATGGGAACATATTAGAGAAGCTTAAAATGGCTATGCTAACATATAATTCAATAAATAATCACTGGACACAGTCTAATTTAACTATTCAAACTGCTGTGGTTGTGCCAGGTTCCATGACCAATATAACATAGTTGCACATTCTAAAGTATTAGGTAATTCACACAGCTAAGAGGACAAAACACGCATATGAAATAAATGCAATTTTCAAATGCTCAGACATAAAGCTGTCTTTTCCTTTGCTTGCAGTCAAGATTTAACCATGGCTTTGTACCAGGAAAATAGTAGTTATGAACAATTTGCCTGGAGTAGAAATGTTCTTGCTTTTGTGTGTTCATATTTCATTGAAAAGTCATTTAGGCTACGTCTAGACTGCAGGCTTCTTTCGGAAGAAGCTTTTCAGGAAGAGATCTTCTGAAAAATCTTCTTTTGAAAGAGAGCGTCTACACAGCAAAAGCTCAATGAAAAAGCTATGTGCTTTTTCGAAAGATAGCGTCCACATTTATTGGATGCTATCTCGCGTTTAAGTTGTGACTATTGTGGACGGAGTGGCCACCAGGGCACCTGTGCTTTTTCCCGGAGGCTTCTTCTTTAGAAAAAGCACTCTCTTCCATATCCACACAAACCTTTTTCCAAAAAAGCTTTTTTGGAAAAAGTCTTCTTCATAAAATGAGGTTTACCACTGTCGGAAAAACCCCTTCATTCTTTCGACTTTCTGTCAAAAGAACGCAATAGCAGTGTGGACGTAAGTATTGTTTTTCCAGAAAAAAGTCCATTTTTCATTGGATCATTATCCACAGTCAGCCTCCTCTAGAGCACTAACTAGCCTCCAAATGAGGGAAGCTCACCAACTCACTCCCCGCACCCACTTTTCTAGCTTCTCTAGAACTTTCTTCTCATATTCTGCCTGCATTTTCCCTGCACTTCCTGATCTATATTCACCCCCTCTATGGCTCCCTGAAGTCATGAGTCCTTCTCACCTGCTTCCTACTGGCACTAGCCAAGGTGGCCATTCACCCTACCAAGAGGACGATGTTGGATGGGGGCGGTGCTCTGCGACTGTGGTGCCTATTTCTGCTCCTCCTTTTGACCACACATCCAGGCAGTGTTCCTCTGGGCTATGTCCACTGGCTCAAAGAGCAGTGGGTGCTGTCTGGAGTTCTCTGCTTGGTGTTGGATCCCTGCTTTTGACCCTGTGACTCTGACTCCTATTCCTGTAATTCATCAGTTGTCCACTGACTTCAGTTGAGACCTCGGTTAACTGGCTCCTCTCCTTAGGCTGGGGGAGGGGCCTTTAGATAAGGGCAGGCTTGTGCCTGCTCTTCCTCAGATCTTCAATAAGTACTCACTCCTTGAACTGTGTCATAACCCCTGCATGCTCTGCCACTGCATATCCAGTGGTCACAATATGCTAGGATGATTGGGGTCATCCTTTTTTAATGATTAAAACCATTTAATTAACTTTTCAAGTTAACATAGACACATAGGAACTTCCCTGAACAGGGAGAAAAAGTGAGTAGTTAAGGAAAGGAGGTGAGGAAAAGACCAAATGATACATGTTACTAGTTGAACTAATCAAAATATGAAATTTTAAATGTTTTAATTCAAGAAAAGATTTTATGGTAATTTTAGCCCTGCCTACATACATCAGCAATAGAGAGAGCATTGTAGACTCATGGCATCATTAAATAGTTCATGCAGAAACTATTGTGCAATTTCCATCTATATAAAAATGTAATTGAATGGGCTGCAAAGCTTCCGAAGAACAATTGCTGGCCAAGGTCTGTCTGCACAACATTGAATGTACACAAGTTCTGAAAGAAGAATTATTAAAGGGAACTATAAGGCTCAACATTTGACCCACTTCATTTTTGTTATACCTGTTTTCAATGTATTTGTAGTTCTTTAAACAGGGTTTTCTCCCAGTCTAAATTTGACAATGCTGTTCTTTTATATAAGTATGCCAGCAACTTAGTACCATTGGGCAACCTAACAATAACAAATCAGCACTGTCTGTCTGTTTATGGAGAAAATAAATGAAAAAGAGATGCCCATTTCAAATGAAATGACACTGAAGAAATAAACAAGTGTTTACAATAATGGAAGGTATCATGACAATGTACTGTGTTATTTTTGTAGTAATTCCTTGCAAGTTTGGGTTAATTTTTGTTTTCTATTTATATAACACATATACACATGAGGTAGGGACACTAATGAAAATACTAAAAAAACCACACACAAAACACATTTTAGCCTATTATTAATGTTAGATTCTCCCTAAACATTTAATCATTTTATATGTCTCCCTTATTTTATGGAGATTGTTTTATTTACTGATTATAGGTGGCTTACCATTAGTTCTGTAATCAAGGTTACATAGGAAATTTCCTTTTCAGAAGATAAAACTGTCCTATATTACAAAGGTACCCAGAAGAAAATTAGAAGTGGAATTTTCTAAGGGTCCTTTCATTTTCTAGGGTGACAGCAACTGTGTAATATTTTTAACTGATTGAGCTTTAAATCTCTGTGAGAGATGTTTCACACTTTGTCACTGCTTTTACTGGGTATTTATTTATTTATTTATTTAAAATATTTTTCCCTACCTCTCTATTTAAAATACTTGAGGCAGCTTACAAAATTTTTAAAAACACAATAAATAAATATATATATAAAGTAAAATATAGGACCCCAAAGGGGGGTAGAAATAAAACATGTTAAAACACCTCAAGAGGAGGGACACACACACACACGACTAAACACCAATAAAACACGGATAAAAACAATTGCATGCCTGGGCTTTCCCTTTGCACACGTTGTAGCTTGGAACTCTGTTTAATTCCCAAAGGTCTGGTTTTCATTGACAAGAGCTGTAGTTGGTGGAAAAAGGGACATTTTTTTCCTAACTTCTAGTTTTGCCAATATTTGCCACCAAATATCTGGTGCAATTATGAATAGAAGCTATGCAGATGAGCAAACACTAAGATGGATTTAAAGGGTGGGAAAGTTCAAATGCAGATATAGAAGAGTTAGAGGGTCATTGGGCATGTGATGTTGGACAAACAAAACACGAAGGGCTGAAAATTGAGTGTGCATATTAAAAATTCTGGAATTAGTCTCCCTACCTACATACACAAAAGTTGAAGTTGTGCAAATCACTAATTGCTGGCTTCACTGGGTGTTCAAAAAAATTGGACAAAAAATCATTTTTGGCCAACCCCAAAACAAAAAATTTTCCGTGAATTGAGACATAAAATGTTCCAATTTTTTTGGAGTAGTTTTATGTTTTTTAACATTTTTAGTAAGCTGGGGGATATTTTGAAATAGTCATGTTAAATTGAAATGTTTCATTTTGGAAATATCAAAAGGGAACATTTCAAATTCTGATTTAAAAAAAATTAACTGAAAAAAAATCAGCGTAATCAAAACAAATTGACAAAATGTTTTTGTCTGCCTGAATCTGCATTTTTTGGTGAAAAAAGGTTCAGCTGAAAAAATTGCAATTTTTGAGGTACTCAAAATGAATAGAATGGATACTTCTGAAAATGTAGGCCTAAGTTTGCTCCTCTGTTGAATGAACATAATAATTCTTGCCATCTCAGTCAAGTACCTTGAAACCCTGTGGTAAAATAGTTATTACTATATCATTTTAAGGACAAAACAGCACATTATTGTTAGAGAAATTTTTGCGCTAAACATTCCAATATCTGACCACTCCCAAATCTTGGGACCATTCAGAACCAAATGTGAATTTATCAATTTGGCCCAGTCTCAATTTAAACTATTATTAATTACTATTTATTATTAATTATTACTGCAGCAGTGCCTTTGCAGTTTTTTCTATAGGAAATTGCTGAAGGAAGTCTTGAAGAAAAGAAATTACTTGCAGCATTAAATGGTTTTAAAAGTTCTTCATTGATTAATACCTATAAGAAATTTGTAATGTCTGCCAACTTCCAGGAGCTAGAAATATGCATTGTGGGGCTGAGATAAAAAATATTTAAGAATCAGAAAATTCAGGCTATAAACAGGTTAGAAAATGAATGAATGTAGTGAAAATATTTTTATGGTCAATGTAAACTGCTTTTTAAGCTAGATACTGTACAGATGGTATGCAGTTTTTCATTTTAAAGATGTATTTTCTACTGATGTTTCAGAAATGGACCCTGCTGGTCTGGACTACAATACACTATATATCAGAATGATTGCAATTTGATGAAGAATATTATTCCCATATCTTTAAATTGTTGTTTTGTTGCTGGCAGAATGTAACATTGGTAGACAGAAGTGTAGTAGAGCGACTTTGGCCATTGACAGTATGGTATAAAGGTATTGGTGCCAATGGATAAAACCTAAGTACAGAGAAGGAAGATTTAGTCAGTAAAACAGGGTACATGTTTACCTCATGGGATTTGAGTTCATATCTGATTTAGTGCTAAAGGGAAATGAGTTTGGTGGTTTCAGTCTATGCCATAATATGCATTTGTCGATAACATAAACTATAAACACAAGCCAACAAGTTATAGCCTCTGCTCTGGAAAGGATTCCTCCCAAAGTAGCAGAGGTTGCTGCAAATATTGGTTAATATGCACTTCACTGGAGATCAGCACATATTTATATAGTCAACTGGATTCAAATTTTCAAAAATCACCAGTGATTTTCAGGTGTCTAAACTGAGACACTTTAAAGGCAATGAGTTTCGAAAGAGCAGGTGTTCAGACCAGAAAAATTAGGCCCAACGAATCATTGGTCACTTTTGAAAATTTAGGCACAATTATTATTAATAATAGAGTATTTTTCCATTTCCAGTGTAAATCAAATTTTGCTTGCAGTTAAATTGGGGTGGGAAAGGGTTGTATTATTTTACTGTATAAAGCTATAATAGTAGATTCCAAAATAAATTAGACCATGAGTGACAGTCAGAGTTAGAGATACTGCTTATTAGTGCTTAGAAAGTAAACTGGCAAATCTCTCAGTTGTGTTACCTGAGACAGCAGTGTTTCCTTGCAGTGATCCTGTAATCCCTTCCTATTCCCAGTTTAAAAAAAATACATGCCCTTTGGCTCTTAGAATTTTGAAATAAGTAGATACTTCAAATAGTGCTGAGGCAGTGGTGCTTCCTTGGTAAGATGTTTTTATTAATAGGTTTCCATTAGTTTTAATCTTTGCTCCCTCAGGGATACTTTTATTCATCTACTTACAGTAACTCTTTTGTGAAAGTGACTGTAACAGCTTATGGGAAGATAACGTACATCGTCTTAAATTCATGACCTAGCTTTGGATAAAGCAGACTCATACTGTTTGGTATTTTGTCTGCAGCCTACCCCACCTTTCCAACAGGGTTTTCAGAAAGCTGTTACAATTGTCCATCAGATGCTGACTGGCTTTAAAGTGCTATAGTGTAGATGATGCCATATCTCCAGTTGATGAGAAGGTACACTGAGGTGAATCTTCAGTGACATATTAATGCAATCTCATGTTGACAGTGTGGAATAAAAACCAAAAAGTACTGTACTTTGAAGGAAGTGTATAAATCAGTATTTGTAACACAGATGTGATTTGCATTATTCTCTTTAGCTTTCTTAATTTGATCTAAATTTACGTTCATGCCCCCCAGTGAAATCAGCACAGCTGCCTGAAATGATTGCAACAAAACCTGGTACCGTGTGAAATGCTCCTGTTTCAGCTTTTGATACAATTGAAAACTCAGACCAGGTTCAGAGAAAGACTTGCTAAGATTATGAAACTTTAGAGAAAAGCTAGTTTGATTTTGAGTGAATCTGAGCTAGTTTATGATTTTCAAGCCAAATCAAATTAAATATTTTCTAGTTTGCATGGTTTCAAAGCCCATCAACACATTATTTGCCAGTTTTGATTAAATTGTGCCTTAACCTCTGATTTCAGTGCAGTTACACAGATACATAGCTGGAGTAATCCAGTAGTAAAATCAGGCTCTACATTTTGAGGTTCATTTGAACCTGAAAATCAGTGAATATTGATCACTGAATTCGTGCAGACTGAAGTGTGCACACTCATTGTGAAGTCAAAAACAACAAGGAGTCCTGTTGCACCTTAGAGACTGACAGATTTATTAGGACATAAATCTAATAAAATTGTTAGCCTCTTAAGGCCATGTTTACACTAGGAAACTATTTCGAAATAACTAAATTCAACTTAACTCCCCACTTTACAAAATCGAAATAGTGTGTCCCAACTACTGGGAAGCCTTGAAATTAGTTTGAGGCAGGCTCCATTAATGTGGATGTGCTACCTCGACTTAGAGTCCCAGGAAGCACTGGGGAGTGATTAGTTCAAATTACTCTCGGGAGTAGTTATTTCAAACCAGTGGCAGTGGAGTGTCCACACTAACGCTATTTCAAAATAACTATTTCAAAATTAGCGTTATTCCCTGAGAAAAGCAATAAAAGGCATGGTAATGTGGACACTCTGCTTATAAATTTGACCTAAGGGGGGTTATTTAGAAATAAAAACCTAGTTTAGACCAGGTCTAAGATGCCACAGGACTCATTGTTTTTGACGCAAGCAGACTAACACGGCTACCTCCTCTGAGACTATTCATTGTGAAGTGAAAGTACGGAGTTTGGCACTGCTATACAAGTCACTGAATGGAACTGTTAATTTTTCAGTGAATGGTAAATGTTTCCGTATTAAGAAATGCTTTCCTGTTCAGTCTAGGATTTGTATCCCAGTTGATTACTGGGATTGACTAGAGTTTGAGAATGCTGTGGAACTCATCAGCATGTGTTCCACAGCAGTAATATACTCTAGACACTGTGCTCTGCTACCCCATTTGCATTGACATGTTTACTTGCAAGAGATGTGCTTGAAAAGTTGTGGTTTTATATTTTCAGTATACTTAAATGTCCCTCAAGGCAATGTACTAACACCTTCTTTGTTTTTCTCTGTGCAGTTTGTTCCCATATTGCAGACAAATTGAAGCTGCTTTTAAAATGTCTGCTAATTTTAAATTAATATATAGGACTATGTTTTTTTTCTAAGTTGTAATATACTTGGATGATATATGGGCAGGTACCTTTTTTGTCTCTGTTCTAGCTCATGGTTCACATCAGAACCTTGGCTGACACAAACAATGGAGTACTGCACTAAAGGCTGCTGGAGGTGCCATATTTTGGATGTGACATCAAATGGAGATGAAAAACAAATTACAATGATAAAAATTTAAGAGGACTGTAACCGTGCATAAACGTGTAACCCCCCGGGCAGTCCTTCCCGGCCCATGTCCCTCTGTTCCCTTTACCACACCCAGCGTCCTCTTGCACTTGAGTTCGGTTTAGTCTTTGCCCTTTTGGCACACGCTTTGCGACGGTGCTGTCCGCTCGACACTGCGCCCTCCGAGCTGCACCACGGAGAGAGGGGGGTCTGGGCCCGCCCCCTCTCATGGACCCCAGCCCAGGGCCCTAAGGACACGGACTCTGTTGCTGTCCAGTCCAGCTGGCGGGGCGTCCCGCCGTAACGCACCAGCCCATGGGCTCCCTTCGCCCGCCCTGGGCTACTTCCTCTCTCCATGGCCAGCGTACCCGCCAGAGTCCCCCCTCAAGGGGCGACTCTCCCCCAGCTCCTCACCTCCTCTCCTTGGGTCCCATCCGCCGCTGGCTCCACTCCGGGAGTCTCTCCACTCTCCCTCATCCTCGCACTAGCGTGGGCTTAAATCGTCCCGCCGGCGTCCTCCTCTTGGGGCCCGGCCCCCTTTCTCCGGCCTCCCTTCCGGGTTGCCAGCGTCCGCCTCAACCTGACGTTGCCCTGCCCCCACGATGCTCTGGCTCCCAGGGAGCGTGTGGAGGTGTGCCCGTGCGGCGGCGCACAAACAGCTGCTGCATCGCCGGTATCCTGCCCCTGGCACCACCAGCCAAGTAGCTATTGGCAGGGCCAGAGTGTGGGGCCTTTCTGCCCCATCACAAGGACTAATGGAATACTTTAGTCTCAGACAGCGGAGTCAATAATTCATAATGAATCCTTTATTCGTCAAATTTATCCCTTTTTCTACTTTCAAGTTAGCCACAGTTTATAATTTTATTTATTTTATTCCATATTTTGAAATCATTAGCTGAAATATTTTCACAAGTACTTCTAAGTCTGTATTATGGTGTCTGTAGCTGTGACACTATGATGCCTTTCGATTTCTGGTCACTCCACCTTTCTAAGAACTTTGTATCAGGAATTCAGTTAATTTGTGGGATTGTGACAGTGAATTGAATGGGCCAGGGGGAGGTTCAATGCCAGCCCAGAATTTTGTGTGGCCCTATGAGGGATACAGATTTATACTTCCAATTTTACCTGCCTTTGGAGTGAAATGTTTATTGAGCCCTGCTAAGCACAATACAAATTGCCACATTGGCCCACATATTCACCCCATCACTACAGTTTAATTTTCAGACTTTAAAGCAGTATGACATTTTTTGGGTAGGAAAATATATAAAATTGAACTGTAGTCTCTCTATCCTGGAGCAAACCACATATCCTCTTAAGTGTTTATCCCTGCTCTAAAACTGGAGGAGTGGAGTGGATGGAAGGGGTCTTTATAATTAGTGTAGATGGACTATTGTCAAATTTACATTTTGTTTTGTATAATATATTGAATAATTTTGTCTGTGGGGTGCCAAGTAATGTAAGAGAAAATGAGATCCAGACCTCATTAGCTAATATTTTGTTCTTTCCAAAGCCTCATTACTACTGATTACTGGAACTTGCCTACAAGCTTCAACTGATACTTTTGTCTGAAAAAACAGCGTCCTTAAATATGTTCCCTATTTTAAGCTTTGTTTTGAAAATCATTGTCTTCCTTTAGAAATGTTTCTGTAACTTAGAAGTTGAGGATAAGTCATACTCTTGGAGTTTGAGGAAAGATATAAAAAGCATAGCTGGGTGAAAGTTGGTTCCCTTGTTTTTTCCACTATCAGCAACAGTATTTCTTGAATCAGTGGCTATGTTAAAATGAGCTTCACAGGTCATCAGACTGAAAAGAAATGACAATTGTCTACTTCTCTTGGAAATGCAAAATTTAACTTTGATTCATTCTGCTGCAAGGCATACAGGGCACATATAGAAACTCCTTTGCCAGTTCCCCATTCCACTAATTAAGGGGCAGATTCTGATTGGTCCTTATACAAGTACATGCAAGGGAGAGTGCAAGGTGCAAGCATCTTGCATGGTCTAAATAAGACGTAACCACAGTTTCACTGCCTGTGTTCACTGCTCCCTCCTTGCATCCCCAAAAGGTTGCAAAGTGCCCTAAGAATGCAGGTCCACGGACCGATGTTCTTCCACCCCAGGCAGCAGAGTAAGACTGGCACTTAGGTCTGCTGTACCCCTGAAGGGTGTAATAGCATAGTCACTTCCTGGTGCTCCACAGAGATATTGACTGTTACTTCTCTGAGCTTCCCCCATGGTAGTAAATCTTCACTGGTTCCCTAATGAAGGCTGTGCCTAGAAGACTTGTACCATATAGACCAGGGGAGGGCAAGGTAGCCTCCGTGGGCTGGATCTGGCCTACGAAGCAGGTTGATCTGGCCTGCGGCTGCCTTGCCATTCCCCCCACCCCTAGGCCAATTAAGACCTGGGCACAGGGGAGCGAGCGAAGTCTTCTCCCCCTGCAAGGGGCATGCGATACCTAGAGTGAGCCACCAGCTGTTTTGAACAGCTGGCGGTTCACTCTAGTGAACCCTTGCAGGGTGGAGGCAGGAGGCAAAGACTTCATGTGCTCCCCAACCCCCCAGGCCTTGATTGGCCTAGGAGCAGGGGGAGCACGCAAAGTCTCCTCCTGATGACAGGGCTGTGCAGCACCTAGAGGGAAACACCAGTTGTTCAGAACAGATGGCGGTTCTCTCTAGGTGCCGGGGGCAGGGGGGACAAAGACTTCACATGCTCTCCCAACCCCCAGGCCAATCAGGGTCTGTGGGCAGGGGAGCATGGAAGTGTCCTGGCTCCGCCCCTTCCGCCCAAGGCCCTGTCCATTCTGGGGCGGCTAGGGGAAACTTCAAAAATTATTGCCCACCCCTGTTATACATGGCATAGCAAGAAAAAAAATGTGCCAGTTGCAAAAAGATAATTTATTATCTTGGTACATAATAAAATGTATTTTAGCCAGCTCCTTTTGGGAATATTTGTTCATAAAATTCCAGGAGCTTCTATCCAGCAGAGTTTGGCCTCCATGGTTCAAATCTTTTTCACTGAGATTGCTTTTTTTCTCTGAAGCATTTATTGCAAAGAGTTTGACTTATATAGGTTTTAATTAAAAAAAGCCAGCCCCTTATAACCTCTAGGCAAGAGGAAACTAGGGAAGGCTCTGAGCAGAAGTTTTTCAGGAATGTAGAGACAGAGAAAGCAACTTTAGGGATAACTACGGGGTTGTGCCCCCTGCCCACTATGCTTTCCAACCCCTCTCTCTCTGGGGATAGGTGTCTGGCCAGGGGCAGGGAGCAGAAGCAGGCTAGGGGTAGGTGTCAGACCAGGAAGAAGAGTGCAAGAGCAAGAGAGGGAGCAGGGGCAGGCTGGGGGTAGGTGTCTGGCCAGGGGGAAGGGGCCGGGAGTGAAGGGTCTCATCAGGGTGGTGAGTGAGAAGGCTGGGGGGCCTCAGATTGGGGAGTATGAGTGAGCAGGCTGGTGGTGCAGGGTGTCAGCCAAGCGTGTCTGTGAGGGAGGTGGAGGTGCAGGGTCTTATTTGAGGGTGTGTGTGATGGGGCTGGGGAGTGCAAGGAGGAGGGAAGGCGGAACACTGGGGAAGGGGCAGACCTTGCAGCTCTGGCCCCTCCCTAGAGGGGGGGAGGGCATGCAGCTCCCGGCCTGTGGCACTAGATGGGGGGGAGGGAAGGAGGAGGGGGCAGCAGAATATAGATTGACGTGATGATGTCACTGTCATCCCACAGGAAAAACGTTTTTATAGAGAGAAATATAATTGTCTTTATTCTGAGAGTTCCTTCTTCAATTGTAGATGAAAATGACTTTTTCTATGGGTTTTTATTAATGTCACATGACAGGATATTAAATGTTGACCCACTATGAACCACCAAAAGGAAAAGGAAAAGAAATTGCCACCGTTAGATAACACTGGTCTACAATTTTTTAGAAGTCGTCTGCTTCAGAGATAAAATGTGCTATTTATTCCGTATTTTGATGTGCTGAATTCAAATATGACAATTAAAACAACTGATTGGCTACTGTTTCCAAGATATTTAAGTTTTTACATTTTACGTCTATGTATATTGTGTAGATAGTAGAGTTTTAATCATAAATTGTAAACCTAGGTCTTTTCATGTGTTTATGGTTGCTTTACATGATAATAGTTCACCTGTCCTGTTTATGTAACACTTTAAAAATCAGCAAAAGGGTTATATAAATAAAATTTATTATGAAACAAAAGGCAAAAAACTATTATGTACATAGTTTAGTCCTATTCAGTGTCTACTCGGCACTTCTTGGCTTGTCTCTTGTATTCATTAAACGGAGCATCTCTTGTCACTGTCCAGCAATAGTCTGCAAGCATTGATGGGCTCCATTTGCCCTGATAGCGTTTCTCCATTGTTGCAATGTCCTGGTGAAATCGCTCGCCGTGCTCGTCGCTCACTGCTTCGGTGGAAAAAAATCTAGATGAGAGTGCAAAAAATGTATCTTTAGTGACATGTTGCAACCAAGGCTTTTGTATGCCTTGAGGAGGTTTTCCACCAACAACCTGTAGTTGTCTGCTTTGTTGTTTCCGAGAAAATGTATTGCCACTAACTGGAAGGCTTTCCGTGCCGTCTTTTCCTTGCCACGCAGTGCATGGTCAAATGCATCATCTCGAAGAAGTTCACAAATCTGAGGACCAACAAAGACACCTTCCTTTATCTTAGCTTCACTTAACCTTGGAAATTTTCCACGGAGGTACTTGAAAGCTGCTTGTGTTTTGTCCATGGCCTTGACAAAGTTCTTCATCAGACCCAGCTCGATGTGTGAGGGTGGTAACAAAATCTTCCTTGATTCAACAGGTGGTGGATGCTGAACACTTTTCCTCCCAGGCTCCAATGACTGTCGGAGTGGCCAATCTATCTTGATGTAGTGGGAATCTCTTGCACGACTATCCCATTCGCAGAGAAAACAGCAGTACTTTGTGTATCCAGTCTTCAGACCAAGCAAGAGAGCAACAACCTTCAAATCGCCACAAAGCTGCCACTGATGTTGGTCATAGTTTATGCACCTCAAAAGTTGTTTCATGTTGTCATAGGTTTCCTTCATATGGACTGCATGACCAACTGGAATTGATGGCAAAACATTGCCATTGTGCAACAAAACAGCTTTAAGACTCGTCTTCGATGAATCAATGAACAGTCTCCACTCATCTGGATCGTGAACGATGTTGAGGGCTGCCATCACACCATCGATGTTGTTGCAGGCTACAAGATCACCTTCCATGAAGAAGAATGGGACAAGATCCTTTTGACGGTCACGGAACATGGAAACCCTAACATCACCTGCCAGGAGATTCCACTGCTGTAGTCTGGAGCCCAACAGCTCTGCCTTACTCTTGGGTAGTTCCAAATCCCTGACAAGGTCATTCAGTTCACCTTGTGTTATGAGGTGTGGTTCAGAGGAGGAGGATGGGAGAAAACGTTGGTCCTGTGACACTGATGGTTCAGGACCAGAAGTTTCATCCTCTTCCTCTTCCTCGTCCGACTCAAGTGAGAATGATTCTGGTGCATCAGGAACCGGCAGTCCTTCTCCGTGAGGTACTGGGCGTACAGCTGATGGAATGTTTGGATAATGCACAATCCACTTTTTCTTCTTTGACACACCTTTCCCAACTGGAGGCACCATGCAGAAGTAACAATTGCTGGTATGATCTGTTGGCTCTCTCCAAATCATTGGCACTGCAAAAGGCATAGATTTCTTTTTCCCGTTCAACCACTGGCAAAGATTTGTTGCACAAGTGTTGCAGCATATGTGTGGGGCCCACCTCTTGTCCTGATCTCCAATTTTGCAGCCAAAATAAAGGCGATAGGCTTTCTTAACCATAGTGGTTATACTGCGCTTTTGTGATGCAAAAGTCACTTCACCACAAACATAGCAGAAGTTATCTGCACTGTTCACACAAGTACGAGGCATCTCTGCTCACTTTGGCTAAATAGAAATGTGTCCCTTTGCAAAATCAAACACTGACAAATAAGAGAGCACGACACTGTATGATTTCTAGAGCTGATATGGGGCAATTTGTTCAGCAGAGTGATGTAAGCTTCGTTATGATTGCATCATCCATGACTTCTAGGAATAACATGATGCAATTCATATCATGTATGACGCAATACCAGCTTCAGATTGCATCATTCATTGTTTTGCCTAAAAGCAAGTACTGTCCAAACCCAGTCATAGATTTATTCATAGATCCAGTCAAAGATGTATTTTAGTCATTTCTGGTTTAAATTGAGATCCCTTCCCTTTATAACTCACTTATCCTCCGCCATTCCCAAGTCAAGGGTCGTATATACTGACCCAATAGCATATCTTGAAAACTAGAGCCAATCAACAATTTTAAGCATCATTTTCATTCTCAGGGACCCAGAATTAGTAAAGTTTGACTACATTTATTTCAGAAGCATTTTGGCTGTAGAGCAGTGTAATCACACTGGATCACAAGACCTAATATAGCTGAAGGCAGAGAGCAGGGACATGCAAGTCGATGCATTTATTTGATGAATAAGGAATGGAATTGAAAAAAATTATAAATAATTGAAAAAGCAATAATTAAAATCATTCTTAAAAAGTTTGATGAGAATTCTAGAACACTATACTGCACATGAATGGCATGCTTTTAAGAATGGGAGCAGAGACCATGAAAAAAAAGGTAGAAGCCTGTATAAAATGCCTATATGAACAAGCAGGTACTATGAGTTTGGTATCAGGAAGGATGAACAGAAAAGAGACTGGTCAAATTTTCAAAGGTGCTTACCTGGGATCTTAAGTCCCATTTTAAAAAATAATTAAGACAGTTTGGCGCCTAACTTCCATTGGAAATCAACTTACAACTTGCAGTTAATATCCGAGCTAATGCTACAACAGGGTGTGTAGCCAGCACAGCAGTGTGAGCTAGAGAGAGTACACGAAAACAGTCACAGATATGGAAATTTCCTGTATGTTCCTGGGAGACTTTATTGAATTAAGTTTAAATATCTTTGGGTTCTAATGTATTAAATGCAAAGTCACGTATTATTGTGGGCCAGGATTCTACATAACCTCTATCATGAAGAAATGTGATGGGAAGCCTGGGTGGTCAAAGGACTGTATTTAAAATGTGCCACACAAGAATGGACTTTTGGGATATCCTATGTGGTGGAGAGAGGGAATTTCCCTAATGCAAATTCAGCTTCCATTATATAAAACCTATCATTTTGAAGCTATGCTCTGAAGAGAGGGTCTTTGCCTTTTGATTACCTGTTCCTGAAGGCTGAGATCAAAGGCATGAGCTCTGTAAAGAAGTAGCTGCCCTGCCCAGACTTGGTTCTGGTTCTGACTCCCATATAAATATATATTTTAAAACAATTGGTTGGCCATTTTCAGCCTTGTCTGAGTTGATTTTTGTCATTAGGGCTTTTGACCCTGGCCTATGAAGGCTTTTCCATCAAGACAGCTTAACTCTATAGAAAAATATGGCATTGGTCTTAATTTCAGAATTGGTACAGTGAGGGGAAGTGGGTAATGTTAAAAGGCATCTTCTCTGTCTTCTGAAATGAGCTTGTGCAATAAAGGCTTTCATAAAGAATGACAACATTACAGAAAGCATTCAAACATAATTGGATTACGCTTCATACAATTACCCCGGTAAATGCGCTTTGAGTCTTCATATGACCTTCTGGAACAACAGACAAAATTTAATAGGAGGATAGAAAAGTAATAAATTCAGGAGGTTCAATTTCAGTGTTCATCATGATTGGTACTTAACGTTTTCCTTTTTTTCCAATTTGCAAAAATTTTGCAAATTTCAGAAATAGTCTTGAGACCCTTACATTGTCTCTTTTGTGTGTATAAGAAAACAATTTAAATCTCCACTGCAGAATCACAAATTGCATCATAAATGAGGACTGACTGAATTAGAGTGGAACCGTTCTGAAGCCTTGTTGTTCTGGTCTCTTTTCCATTAAAGGAATAAATAAATACAACTATTGGAGAAAACAATAGGCGTACTGAAAGCTAACGCAAAATCTACTCTTGTAAGGTTTTCAGATTTTTAACTTTCTCTTCCTCTGTATATACAAGGATATTAGCACAGTGGTACAGCTTTGCTTTGAAAAGCCTCTCCAACCACTCAGAGAGAAGTGGTATTTAACAGCCAGAAACTGTCACTCTTTCATCATCCTTCTTCAGAGACAGACAGAAGCATATCATGTGTTTCTCTTCCACACTAATAAAAAGACAGAAAAGTCTGGCCCATGAAAGCCAGAAGATTTGCCATTAAAGCTGCTATCAGCCTACAACTTGATACATTACTATGAAGAAGGAGGAAGTCTATGTATATGCTCCTTTATCACGGGTTTCACAACTGTACCACAATTATATTCTACTGGACAAATGTTTATTTTAAAATGAACTATTCATAGAACCACTTTCAGCCTTCAATTACACCAGATTAATCCACTAAAGTCAATGAAGTTACTCCAGATTTACAACTGTAATTGAGCAGAACTTGGCTCAGATCAGATCTAATTCATGAATGGAGAAATTCAGCTGAAGTTGCTTACCCTGGAAGCAAGTTCAACACACAGGACTCAACTCTGGACCACCTTACCCCCCTTCCAAAATCCCCATCAGTCTGATGTGGGTTACATGGTGTGTGATTTAGGGAAGAATATGGTGGATATTGTATCATTAATACACATAGTGGAGTGGAATTAATGAATAAAGACCAGGATTACTAAAACAGAGAGTTACCTCAGTCTCTACTGAATTTATTGTACCTCCCTGAACTCACTACAGAAAACATCTACAAATACTGATATAGCTAACTGGAGATGTGAGTTCATTATCAAAGCTATTTTTTAAGTCTTTAAATTCCACCATAGCACAGTAACATAGTGCATGCACAATTGAATCTTCAAACATGAATTTCCATATAATGAAGGCATCATTTAATAGTGAAGCAGAATGAAGGTCTCCAGTTGTTTAAATGCATCTCAATATGCACACTGGGAGAAGTCTCTTTACAATGTGAAGTCCTGACCTCATGGAACTCAATGTCAAAATTCTGACTTCAGTGGGGCAATATTTGTTCCCATAGGGAAGTGGCAGTTAAAAAAAAAAAAGACAGTTTCAGCCTCAGTGGCTTCATTGTATTCACGAGAAGCACCTAGTGAATCATAGTTACACAGATGGAGCTATAGAACCAGGCTCTGAAGTGCAATGCTTTTGTATAGTGTTCTTCACTAACATTAATCTTGCTGTTGAACAATGGGCCATTTTTTAAACCTTTCTGTTCCCTGGTTTACCCGTCTATTAATAGGCTCTATTAATACTTTCTAACCTCAAATGATGAGAATAATTAAGTCTAGTTAGTTAATCAGATGCAAGTCATCATCTAAAAGCAAAATATTATTTTGAATGTGCACTGTAATCATAATTTGCTTTTATAGACTAGTAAAATTAATCAAATCATAGGAATAATTTCAGATGTATCATGTATCACAGAGCTACAGAAGACTGGGCAAGGTTATATATTTTGGAGCTAATCTGCAGAAATAGGTTCTGTTATGCATGAAAGCATTTAGAAAACATGTGTAACCAAAGAAATGTATTTCTTCCTGGATTATGGAAATTTCTGGTCCAACCCATTTTATCTGAAAAATAGTCATAATTTTAAATATCAATTATTCATAGTTTTGGGGAGCTGTGAAAACTCCATAAACTTAGAAGCAAACAATTAATTGCTCTCAACAAGGCCATGAAAAGGAGACTATTTTATGTTTTTAAATTATGAAAGGAATCAGTTAAACTATCTGTCTTTAATTAACTGCCAATTATTCAGTCTTTTTATAAAATCTAAGACTCCTTAATGTACATCTCAAACTGCTTGCGTTCAAAAGTGCATTGAAAGAAATATGCTATGTCTTCTCTGTGTACAAGAGACCTCGCATGCAGCACAGTGGGGGAGCAGGAGCTAGAAAACCACACAAGTGGACTTTGCACCTCTTGTGTGCTATAGATACGGCGCTGAATAGAAACCAGAGGGAGTATGACTAAGCCTAACATCTCTAAGGTACGTCTACACTTGCTCCCTAGTTCGAGCTAGGGATGCAAATGTAGGTGACCAAAATTGCTAATGAAGCAAGAATTTAAATATCCTGCGCTTCATTAGCATAATCTCGCCGGCACGTTACTCCGCTCAACAGCTGATTCGAACCAGGAAGTGCGCGGAGGGACGCATTAGTTCGAACCAAACCCCTTGGCTCGAACTAACGTTACTCGTCAAAAAATAGGAGTAACGTTAGTTCAAACCAAGGGGTTTGGTTCAAACTAACGCGTTCCACCGCGCACTTCCTGGTTCGAATCAGCTGTTGAGCGGAGTAACGCACCAGTGAGATAATGCTAATGAAGCGCGGGATATTTAAATCCCTGCTTCATTAGCAATTCCGGTCACCTACATTTGCATCCTTAGCTCGAACTAGGGAGCAAGTGTAGACGTACCCTAAGGAGCTGTGTATGCTACTGTGACCCTGACACTTATGAAAGCAATGCTGAAGGGCTCTTCTAGTTCTCAAACTTTCATTCAGAAGGGATGATTCTGTATCTATCACTAACTTCCTGTCCAGTATGCACATTAGGAAGATTTCATATATATAAAATTTATGTTTCCATTAATATGCATTTATGCAATGTAGACTTTATAGGGCAAAGAAATACCAAGAAAGAAAAAGGGGTTAAGTGATCTGAGGAAAGACAGAAGGTTTATGGTATAGAACAGATTAAGACAAGACAACACACAACTGATAGGCAAAACAAAGAAAGAGACATGTACTATTCTAAGGTAAATGTGAAGACCCCATTAGAAAGGCTATAAAAAAACCAAGGGAAACAGTACAATGTCATTCAGAAAGGAAACATACACACTCGGTAAACAAAACAGATGATCTCAACAGATTAAAGAAACAAGTCGTTTTACAGCCCAGTCT
This sequence comes from Rafetus swinhoei, assembly GCA_019425775.1. Lineage (NCBI taxonomy): Eukaryota > Metazoa > Chordata > Testudines > Trionychidae > Rafetus > Rafetus swinhoei. The sequence continues at coordinate 115,980,583 of CM033449.1, forward strand.
CATAAGAATAGAAAATTGATTTTTCAGAAGTATAAAAACATCAGGGGGAAATGTGTGTGTGTATATATATATACATATACACTCTATTCATATGGTATTGTAGCAAAAATACTATCAGTTAAGAAATTACCACACACAGACAGATAATCTATAGGCACATATTAAAATGACCGTGTAAAATCCTTGGGCAAGAAAGGGCTGAAGGCTGAGGAATCCATGCAATAACTGTACCTAGGAAGGAAAGATGGCAGTTGGAGGTTGGGATGATGCATGGTGAGAGACTTTGGAGACATACCTGAGAAATAGGGTCTGGGGGGATACACATCTGAGACATAGTGTTGGACTGTTAGGATGACTACACTGGGGAGGGATTCTGGTGTTTGGTAGTGAGGCTTTTGTAATAAATTAACCCCACCAAACACTAGTTATATACTCTGAAGGACAATACTAAGTTTATTTGAGGAACTGAGAGGGGATACAGTGGCAAGGGGCCACTCATTGGGCTGCTCTGAAGCCAGGAGAGGACACCTGGGAGGAAGCCACATATTTACTGTATCACAAAAGTATTAGGAATAAAATAAAATTATTTCAAACTTTACTGATTCTCCAGTAAGATTTTGTACGCTATCAGGACACACATTAGCTTTTCTATAAACCATAAAAGCATTTTCCATCCCAAATGTTGAGTTTCTCATGAACACACTAAAATATTTATAAAGGAGATTTATAGCATTAGAATTACAACACTTTGACAAGGTAGTTGCTGAAGAACATGCCATCTCCTTTGCTGGCATAAACCAATGCAAACTTTAATGGAAACGTGCTGTTTTACACAAGATGAGCATCTGGCCACATAAGTGTACGGTACAAACTCACATATCTACTGGAATTAATGACACAAAAAAACCTACATTAAATTAAAAGTTATTCAAGGAAAACCTTCCCTACACATACACACACAACTATGAAAGAGAGAGAATAATGCTAAAATAAGTTAATAAATAAAATATATTAAAATGAATTGTTTTGATGAACATTATCTAATAATATTATTAAAATATATTAAGTGGAAACCCTTAAAAAACTAGAGGGAAGGCACTTTAGATTGTCGAGATATCATTATTTCCATGAATGTAAACAGAAATGAAAATCCCATGCTAGACAAACATGTCACAAAACTAATTAAATCTTAGGAAGCCAAAGTACAAAATTTTGATCATGTCTATCTTTCCTGAGATAAATAATGAAATTATTTCATGTGCCACTAACCAAAACAGATTTATGGCATCTGAAATGAGTGACATTGGGACCAGATTAGCAGCATGTTGTCTTGAAAACAAACATTTACAAAATGCAATTTTTATATTTTGTCATTCTAATGAAACAAATGCCAAATAGCAAAACAACTAAACTTCCAAAAGAATGATAAGATTTGAATTTCATAAAAGGGCTGGAAATCTATTGCAAACAGCACAGTTATGTAAAAATGGTCTCTTCTAGTGCAAAGTGTAGTCAACGGAAATACTTACATTGACTTCAGTGCATAATGAACCATGTCCTGAGACTTCGCAATTGTCAGGAAAAAGAATCCATTACCAGTTCTGGGCCCATATCATCATATGGTACGTTCACAAAAAAAGTAAACAGTCCAACCCTTTAAAATATGTAGACCCCTTTTGAAAATGTATTTTTAACATGCACTGCCCCAGAAGTAAAAAATGAAAGATAAATATTATTGAAGATGTAGATTTGGATTTCCAAAATAAATAGTAACAGCTGACTGATGCCAATGACCTACAATTAGACACCACTGAAGAGTCTAATAATGAAATGTGTCTATGACCTTCCAAGTATCTTAAGAGAAGAATACTAACTATTGGAAAGCCGTCTTGCTAATCTAGAAAGCAAATTTGGGATAATACCCATAGCAGATGTAAATCCTTTAGTTTCAGTGGACAATGATAATTTTCATCAAGAAGTGGGCTGTGCCCACAAAAGCTCATGTATACCATCTACATGTTTTTTTAGTCTATAAAGTGCTACCAAACCATTTGTTGTTTAAACTTGAAAAGTCTCTCCACTTTCACTCTCCAAACCATGTGTGACGGGGCTCCGCAGCCCCACACTGTAGCCCCCGCTGCGAGCGCTCTGTTGGCTGCGCCGGGGGTGGCGTACCGGCGTTGTGCCGAGTACTCATGGGCTGCAGAATGCCTGGCAGCCCCAAGTGCGGTGGCCAGGACGTGGGCCGGACATGACAGGGTGGGCAGGGCCACGCACGTGATGTCAGGTCGACGTCACGCCAAGGCACCGGGAGCGGCGGGAGATTTAAACGCCTCCCAGCACCAGGAGCAGGAGGGACGGGAGTGTGCAGGCGTGGGAGTGGGCGGACGGCGGCGGGACCTCCCCCCCCCCCCCGTGGTGTAACGGGGCCCATGTCCTCTGGAGGAGGCAAGTGGTCGAACCACTGGAGGCCAGGTAGGCCCCAGGTAGGCAGGGGCGGCAGGACTAGTAGGGGAGAGGAAGTAGCCCAGGGCAGGACAAGGCAAGGCCCACGGGCTGACGGGTTTCGGCGGAGACCCCCGTCAGCCGGACAGGACCATAAAAGGTCCACGTCCTTAGGGCTCTGGGCTGGGACCCGTGAGTGAGGGCGAGCCCGGGCCCCCCTCTCCCTCTTCGCCCTTGGAGGAGGGAATACCCAGTGATTTGGGGGAAAGAAACAGTGCTCTAACCCCCTCCTGGCTGCAAGGGAGAGCACTGCACGACCAAGGACCGAGACAGACTGGCTGGAGAAGCCATTCCGCAAACGAACTACGGGTGAGGTGGTGGGACGTTTGGGACAGTTAGACGGGCCGGCATAAAGACTATGTGGGGGTTGGACCTGGCCTGGTCACATGTTTCTTCTGATCAAAGTTTGCTCAGTGTGTTTTGGAGTTTAGACATGAAAAACATTTCCCCACAAAGGACGTGGCACGTGAAAAACTGTTGGTTATCAATCTGGCACAAACCACTGTGGGTATGTCTATGCTGCAATAAAAACAACTGCAGCTGGCCCATGTTGGCTGATATGGGCTTTACATATTTAGTTATATCTTTTTTTGGACTTGGGTAAACTACAGATTTCATGTCTCAGAGGGGTAGCCATGTTAGTCTGTAACTTTAAAAATTAAGCAGTAAAGTATAAAGCCTTAGCTGTATTATCTTTTATATGGATGCCATGCACTAATAGGAACTTTTCATTATGCATATGCTTGGACCTTGAAGTCTGTTCCATAGGTAGTGGAATTTTGCCCCCGCCCCCGCCCCCTCCTCCGCCCCACATATGATAGCATGGTCTCTGTGAAAGGAACTTGAGTTTCCTTTCCCCTCTGCACCTATTATCTTGGTACGTGCCAATCTGTCTCTCTGATTGTCAGTGTGAGAAAATCATTATGTATATGAGACTTGACATAGGTCATACTTCTGATGAGTAAAACCTTAAAATGACAGCTTGTTATAGATTTTAATGTAGGTGAAGCAAAATCAGATTGTAATAATGTAGAGGATGACAGTGGAATAAGATCCGGGTACATAACTCATTGTCTTGAAGAGCAACTGTGTGCTAATGCCATTTAACAAACAACATTTTTGAAGCAGACATTACTAACAGGAAAAACATAACAAATCTAGTCCTGCAGTCTCTCTCATTATTTGCTAATGCGATACAACTAACTCACATCCATCCTGTTGTTCCATTTCAGTTACCTATGCTTTAGTGGGAAATATTGGCAAAACCCCATTGGAAAGACATGCTATCACAAAACAATTATAAAGGTTCAGATAATCTGACTTGGCCAAAAAACACACATGCAATTTCGAGGGAGGGGAGAGCTGTGTGGAAAGATGGATTCTGTCCACCAGGCTAATCTCCTTCATAAATTTGGCAGCCTGAAGGCTTCACCAGCTGTCAGTAATCTCCTGGTGCTAACACAGCTAGTGTAAATTACTAGGATGCAGCTATATTATTTGGCTATTTATGCTATTTATACTGTACTTTGGCTACCTCCCCAACACCAGAAGCCAAGAAGCCAGGAAGCAGAAGAGATGGTACACTAGCTCCATGCCATTGGAGGATCTCCCTATGCTGGAGGGAGGCTCTCTTGGGCAGCCATGCTATCTTAAGCTCTATCATATGCTGGAGGTGAAGTGCAAAGAAATAACTCAGAAAATGGATGGCCTTAGTTGTATTTTAATGGAAATATTGAAGTCCTTTTGGTAGGAAAGTGCACCAAGAAATGTCATCATTAATGGTAATTACAAAATCACATCTGTCATGTGTCCTTGTTTGTTTTGCATGTCAAAACATTATGTTAAAGAATCATAGAACCATAGAGCTGGAAGAGACCTCAGAAGGTCATCAAGTCCAGCCCCCTGCTCTAGGCAGGACCAATCCCAACTAAATCAACCCAGCCAGGGCTTGGTCAAGCCGAGACTTAAACACCTCCAGGGATGGAGACTCCACTACCTCCCTAGGCAACCCATTCCAGTGCTTCACTACCCTCTTAGTGAAATAGTTTTTCCTAATATCCAACCTGGACCTCTCCCACCACAACTTGAGACCATTGCTCCTTGTTCTGCCATCTGTCACTACTGAGAACAGCCTCTCTCCATCCTCTTTGGAACTCCCCTGCAGGAAGTTCAAGGCTGCTATCAAATCCCCCCTCACTCTTCGCTTCTGCAGACTAAACAGACCCAACTCCCTCAGCCTCTCCTCATAAGTCATATGCTCCAGCCCCCTAATCATTTTGGTTGCCCTCCGCTGTACCCTCTCCAATGCGTCCACATCCTTTTTGTAGTGGGGGGCCCAGAACTGGACACAATACTCCAGATGTGGCCTCAGCAAAGCCAAATAAAGGGGAATAATCACTTCTCTAGATCTGCTGGCAATACTCCTCCTAATGCACTCTAATACGCCATTAGCCTTCTTGGCTACAAGGGCACACTGTTGACTCATATCCAGCTTCTCATCCACTGTAACCCCCAGGTCCTTTTCTGCAGAACTACTACTTAACTGGTTGGTCCCCAGCTTGTAACTATGCTTGGGATTCTTCCGTCCCAAGTGCAGGACTCTGCACTTGTCCTTGTTGAACCTCATCAGATTTCTTGTGGCCCAATCCTCCAATTTGTCTAAGTCACTCTGGACCCTATCTCTGCCCTCAAGCGTATCTACCTCTCCCCTCTAGCTTAGTGTCATCCGCAAACTTGCTGAGGGTGCAATCCATCCCCTCATCCAGGTCATTAATAAAGATATTGAAACCGACCGCCATTCTGACATCGAGCCGTTGATCACTACCCGCTGGGCCCATCCTTCTAGCCATCTTTCTATCCATCTTACTGTCCATTTTTCCAATCCACATTCCCTTAACTTGCTGGCAAGAATATTGTGGGGAGACCGTATCAAAAGCCTTGCTAAAGTCAAGGTATATCACATCCACTGACTTTCCCACGTCCACAGAGCCAGTTACCTCATCATAGAAGCTGATCAGATTGGTCAGGCACGACTTGCCCTTTGTGAATCCATGCTGACTATTCCTAATCACTTTCCTCTCTTCCAAGTGCCTCAAAATGGATTCCTTAAGGATCCCTTCCATGATTTTTCCAGGAACCGAGGTAAGACTGACCGGCCTATAGTTCCCTGGATCGTCCTTCTTCCTTTTTTGAAGATGGGCACTACATTTGCCTTTTTCCAATCATCCGGGATTTCTCCCGATCTCCACGACTTTTCAAAGATAATGGCCAAAGGCTCCTCAATGACATTTGCCAACTCCCTCAGTACCCTCGGATGCATTAAGTCCGGACCCATGGATTTGTGTACGTTTAGCTTTTCTAAATAGTTCCTAACCTGTCCTTTACCCACCAAGGGCTGTCCGTCTTCATCCTATCTTGTGTCACTTAGCGCATTAGTCCGGGAGCCCACCTTGTCCGTGAATACAGAGGCAAAGAAAGCATTGAGTACTTCAGCTTTCCCCACATCATCTGTCACTAGGTTACCTCCTTCATCCAGTAGGGGCCGCACACCCTCTCTGATCACCTTCTTCTTGTTAACATGCCTGTAGAAACCTTTCTTGTTACCCTCCACATCCTTAGCCAGTCGCAATTCCATTTGCGCTTTGCCTTCCTGATAACCCCCCGGCATTCTCGAGCTATACATTTAAACCCCTCCCCTCATTTGTCCAAGTTTCCACTTTTTGTAAGCTTCCTTTTTGTGCTTAAGTTCACCAAGGATTTCCCCCATAAGCCAATCCGGTCTCCTACCATGTTTGCCTCTCTTGCTACGCGTCAGGATAGTTTCTTTCTGTGCCTTCAATAATGCTTCTTTAAAATACTGCCAGCTGTCCTGGACTCCTTTCCCCTTCATGTTAGCATCCCAGGGGATTCTGTCCATGAGATCTCTGAGGGAGTGAAAATCTGCTTCTTTGAAGTCCAAGGTGTATATTTTACTACTCTCTTTTCTTCCTTTGGTCAGGATCCTGAAATCTACCATCTCATGATCACTGCTTCCCAGGTTGTCACCCACCTCCACTTCCCCTATTAGTTCCTCCCAAACTACAAATTGTAGTTTGTAAATAACTACAAACACTAAAATTCTACTTTTAGAAAGCACATTATATCATGTAGTTAAGATGTGGACAACAGTGCTACAAATATAACAATAAACTCATTAACAAGAAACACAATTTGTACCAAACAATTTGCAGAATTTTGAAAATCCAATATTACTGATTAGTAAAAAGTTTCTTTTTGGTACTAAATAGTTCAGCTTACAGAGTGAACACATGCAACAGATCCAAAGAAAACTTTGTAGGTCTCTAGGATACAAAGATCTCCTTAATGCTCATCAATTTAGCCCTGGTCTACACTAGGGAGTTATTTCAAAATAATCCCTCTTAGGTTGAATTTATAAGTTAAGCATCCACACTACCAAGCCTATTAGTTTGAAATAACCAAAAGGAGGAATGTGGAGATCTACAGCCAGATCACCGCTGGCCAGGCCAACAAGGCTGGCCAGGCTTCGGCAGGCCTACCACAAGGTCAGGGAGCAGAGCAGATGCTCCAGATGCTCCAGGGTGGCACCACACACCTGCTGCTACTTCAATCAAGTGGATGCCAATGGCGGGGGGGGGGGGCTGTCATCCCCCCTCCTCCTTTGTCATGAAGTCCAGCCAGGACATGCCTGGCATCAGCCTCCAGGTGGATGGGGTGGCGGAGGATGGGCAAAAGAAGGAGGAGCAGGAGGAGGAGGCCAGCCAAGCAACCATGCCCATCAGCCAGGAACTGCTCCTCACCTTGGAGCCAGTTCCCCCCTCCCAGGGTGTCTCCCAGGCTTTGGCCAAACCCAGGGAAGCCACTTCAGGTGAAATCCATAACTTTCCCTATCGACATGTGGCGGCAGGCAATGGGCTGAGACCGATTGCATGATCCTCCTCAGCCTACTTGGCCTGGGGGGCCACACAACAGCCTTTGCTCGTGGGTACGCATGGAACTCCAGTCCAGAACACTCAGCTCCATGACTCTCTCACACAGGAACCCCTTGGTCCTTCTCACAAGGTTCCTGGAGAGGCCTGCCTTACTCTGACCTCTGTGTGGAACACCGTCCTATGACAAGCCTGCCACTAAGGAGGCTGGAGTCATGGAACCACACAGCAGCCGTACTGCACATGACACAAGGTCATGCCCACACTCAGGCAGCATCCGCTCATAGTCAGACATGGCAATGTGGGGGAGTCTGATCCCATGCATAGAAACCTGCCAGGGGGAGTGGAAGAGGAGGGGAACCCAGAAGCACTCCCTCCAACAAGCGGCGTCTGCCACTCACACACACCTCCCCCAACACCTCCCCATCCTCCAGCGAGCAATTCTGTCTGTGGGACATCACCAGTGCCAGACTCGGTGTATGCAGGACACAGAAGGAAGCCAAGCTGCCCCATCCCCACCTCCCACCCGCAGGCTCCTGGCCTGGCCGGCACCTTCCCGTGCCTTCTTGTCCCTGGGCTGTGGGTGTTGCAGTGCTCCCCTGGACATCTCTGCCCCTGCTGGAAAGTGCCTGCTGTCTAGGCAACATATGCCTTGCTTGAAGCATATCGCCATCATCTGAACCAAGACCTTTGGTGTTGGCTCAGAGATTAGGACTAGGCTTTAGACACAGTGTGTCCTGTGATAACTGCCCTTTTAAGTTTTCTTCACAGCTAGGCCAGCTGTGAGTTTGGCGCATTCCCCATCTCCCATGCCATCTGCTTGACTCCGCGGGATCAGCAGGAGGAAATGAACCCGCAAGGAAATGAACCCTGATGCGGGAACAGATGGCCTGCCTGCAATCCCTCATCCAGGAGCTCAAGGAAGAGTGCCAGGAACGAGCTGCCGACTGGGAGGAGCACTGGGGCCGACCAGGAACAATGGAAGGTCACCTGAGACCAGCTGGAAAGCCAGCATGATGTTATGTGCTTGACCCTCACCTCGGTGATGGAGCGCATGGCAACATACATGGAGTGGGCCACCAGCCACCTTCCTACCCCCCCCCTCCAGCTTCCCCTTCTAGCCCCCCCTCCCCCCAGGGTCACTGGGGCTCCAGAACATGGGGTGGTTTGAGCTCTTGGGCAGCCGAAGCCTCTCGACTACCTGGAGGCAGGCATTACTCCCAGCTCCATCCCTGAGCCCTCTCCTTTCTCCCTCCACTTCCCCATTCCAGGTTCTTTCCCCAGTCCCTCTCCTGTTCTATGTCCCCTCAATAAACAGTCCTGTTTTTTCAACAAAGAAGGCTTTATTATTTGCTCTGCAGGGGAGGGGAGAAGATGGGAAGGGGGAGCAGGGTAAGAAGGGTGGGGGATGAAATTCACACAGAGGGAATGTAGGAGAATGGAGAGGCATGGGGAAGAGTCTCACAACTGGCCTTGCACAAAATTTTCCCTCAAGGCCTCCCTGATGAGCACATTCCCTTGATGTGCTCTTCTGATGGCGCTGGTGTCCGGCTGCTCATATTCCCTGGCCAACTGTTCAGCCTCAGCCCCTCAGTCTGGCAGGAAAGTCTCCCCCTTGCTCTCACATAGGTTGTGGAGCACACAACAGGTCACCACCACTAAGGGATGTTGCACTCTCTGAGAGGTAGGCAGGCAAGGAGACTCCTGAATCTCCTCTTTAAACAGCCGAATGCACATTCCATCACCATGTGGCACCTGCTCAGCCTGGCATTGAAATGCTCCTTGCTGGGGTCCAGGCTGCCCGTGTAGAGCTTCATGAGCCAGGGGAGCAAGGGGTAGGCTGCATTGCCCAGGATGCAGATTGGCATGTCCTTCTCCCTGATTCTGATGGTGTGGTCGGGGAAAAAAGTGCCGGCGTGCATCTTTTAGAACAGGCAGGAGTTCCTGAAGATGTGGGCATCAAGTGCCTTTCCCAACCAGCCCATGTTGATGTTGGTGAAGCATCCCTTGTTGTCCACAAAGGCCTGCTGCACCATGGAGAAGGGTGTATGTATTCTGAGGCATGGTGGTCGGGGGCCAGGATGGGGATGTGCGTGCCATCTATAGCTCCCTCCACAGTTGGGGAAGCCCATAGCAGCAAATCTGTTGATGATGCTGTCCACATTCCCCAGAGTGGTGACCCTCTGAAGCAGTGCCTGGTTGATGGCCTTGGCTACCTGCAGGAGCATGGCTCCCACTGGATTTCCCTACGCTGAACTGGTTCCCAATGGAACGGTAGCTGTTTGGCGTGGCGAGCTTACAGAGTGTGATGGCAATACACTTCTGCATGGGGATGGTGAGTTGCATGCAGGTGTCCTGTCGCCTGAGGGGGCAGAGCCACTTGCAGAGCTCCAGGAAGGTGGCCTTCTGCATGCAGAAGTTCTACAGCCACTGCTGGTTGTCCCATCCCTGCATGACGATGCAGTCCCATCAGTCCTAGCTCATCTTCTGCTGCAGGGTGTGTGCAGCAGCAGCAGGAGTGCCAGGACCTAGGTGAGCAAGGCCTGTAGTCGATGCTGGGGATTGTCTTGCTGGTCCTGGTCCCTGTCCTACTGGAGCAACATGAAGTCAGTCTGATGAACTGAGCCAAGAGGCACAGCATGAGGCCCGGGAGCCTAGCACTGTTTTGCAGCAGCTCTGGCTCCATGCTCTGAGTACTGTGGTATCCACAAGTCAACCAGAGCACACTCAATCCTTTTTGTGTCCGTGAGGGCGGAGGCAGTGGAGGAATGGTGTGTGAGATGCAGCCATAGAGAGGAGCCCCTGAAAGCATGCATCTCAGCTTGCCTGAACAAGCAGCCACAGGAAGTATCCCCCCTCCTTGTGCCTTCCCCAGAGTGCTTCCAGGGGCTCTTAGTACAAGACAAACTCTAATCAGTGTGGACATGGTTTTTTATTACTAATTCTAATTAATTTCAATCCTTCCTTGTAGTGGAGACATGCTATTTCAATTTTGTTAACTAGGAGTTATGTCGATTTTAGTTATTTTGAAATAATTTCTTAGTGTAGACATAGACAACTGAAACTTAGGCTATGTCTAGATTACATCCCTTGTATCGAAAAAGGGATGTAAATTAGACATCTCGAAATTGTAAAGAAAGTAGGATTTGAATTTCCCGCACTTCATTTACATAATGGCAGCCATGGTTTTTTTCCCCCCGAAAAGCCGCTTTTTGAAAAAAGAAACACGGCTAAGACGGGGATCTTTTAAAATAAATGCCCCTTTTCAAAAGATCCTGTAATCCTCAAAAAATGAGGTTTACAGGATCTTTTGAAAAGGGGCATTTATTTCGAAAGATCCCCATCTTAACCGTGTTTTTTCCCGAAAAGCAGCTTTTCGAAAAAAAGCCGCGGCTGCCATTATGTAAATGAAGTGCGGGAAATTCATATCCCACTTTCATTTACAATTTTGATAGGTCTAATTTACATCCCTTTTCGATAAAGGGATGTAATCTAGACATACCCTTAGCGTAAACATGTAATTGATGCAGATAGATTTTGGACCATTCCTTGTAGGCTAAAGTGCAATGTTATCTTTTAAAACTAACCACTTTGGACAATTCAAATATAAAGTCTAAACGATGCAACTGTGTACCACAAAGTAACAATGGCTATAAGAAGAAATTTGAACACTTTGAACAAGTCAGATATGCATATCACAATATACCAATATTTACTTTTCTTTTAAAAAAATGTATATGTAAATATAATTAACTGCCTCCTTATTGCTTCTGAAATTAATAGCAAACCTGCTGCCTTATACATCTTTGATGTGTTAATATTGTATTCTAATTATTCAGCCGTTTCTCCTAGATGATACTTAATGTAAGAATTAAGACTGTGAAATATGGGGGACAGCACAATTAAAACACCAGACCATAATCTATCTAAACACTGAAAATGCTTTCAAACTACATTTAACAGTGAAAATTCTCTTCCCGTGTAAAGAATTCCTCTAAAAATGACTTTAAAAAGTGTTTCTTTATTTACAAAATGCCCAAACTTAAAACAAAAATATTATAATCTGCACAGGAAAATGAATGAAACAAAACAAAAACACTGAATCCTCAAAAAAAAACACCCCACTTAGGCTACGTCTACACTGGCGTGATCTTGCACAAAAACTCTTTAGCGCAAGAGTTCTTGTGTTAAAGTAGTTGCGCAAGAGAGTGTCTACACTGGCATGTGCTTTTGCGCAAGAGCATCCTTGCCAGTGTAGATGCTTTCTTGTGCAAGAAAGCTCTGATGGCCATTTTAACCATAGGGCTTTCTTGCGCAAGAAATTCATGTTGCCTGTCTACACTGGCCTCTTGCGCAAGAACAGTTGCGCAAAGGGCTTATTCCTGAGCGGGAGCGTTAGAGTTCTGGCACAAGAAGCCCTGATTTCATAGATTAGAACGTCAGTTTACTTGCGCAAGAACACGTGGCCAGTGTAGACAGGCAGCAAGTTTTTGCGCAAGAGCGGCCACTTTTGTGCAAGATCACACCAGTGTAGTCACAGCCTTAGGGTATGTCTACATTGCACCCTAGTTTGAACTAGGGATGCAAATGTAGGCATTCAAAATAGTCAATGAAGTGGGGATTTAAATATCCCGCGCTTCGCGTTACTCCGATCAACAGCTGTTTTGAAAGTGAAAGTGTGCGCCGGCACGCGTTAGTTTGAACCAAACCCCTTGGTTCGAACTAACGTTACGCCTCCAGAAATGAGGAGTAACGTTAGTTCGAACCAAGGGGTTTGGTTCAAACTAATGTGTCGGCCTTTCACTTTCAGCTGCTGTTGATGGAAATAACGCACCAGATCATGCTAATGAAGCGCGGGATATTTAAATCTCCGCTTGATTGACTATTTCGAATGCCTACATTTGCATCCCTAGTTCGAACTGTGGTGCAAGTGTGGACATACCCTTACAGACAAAAGCAGTGCTAATTCATAAATAAAGGGGTGGTCCAAGTATACCCCTCACCCTGAAGAACTCAATAGATTCACAGCTTTTAAGGCCTGAATGGAATATTATGATCAGACAGTCTGACTTCCTGCATCATATAAGACACATAAACTCACACAGTAATTTCTGCATCAAGCACATATCTTCTTTCTAAATGATTTAACTAATAAAAAACATTTTAAACCCTTATGAAACAATGTAAAATAGTCACCTTACATCATACTTTGATTTGACATGAAGGGCTGCAGGACATTGTGTCAAGGATAGAGAATGATACAATATCTATCTGTAGGTACAGGATTCCGCTCACCTGCTATGTAGAAGCAGAGTATATCCATGCAATTTATTGCATGCTTAATATTATTCAGTAGTGTTAAAATATTATTTCACTCATCACCCCAGTACTAAATTCTACTGTACTCTTTCCTGTCTCCACAATTTAAAATGTTCTCTCTCCAAAGATAAACAAAACCTAATTAGGGTCAAGAACCAAAACAAATTATCCGTGCAAACAAACAAGAATAAATTTGGCCTTGAGGAACTGTGCTGGAGGTGTCACTTCTAGTTAGTGAGAAGGGTTACAAGCTACAAGAGAAGAGGACTCTAAGGTGGCCCCAGTCTGGCTGCATTTTCTCAGATGTGAGCTCAAACCCTCTAAGAAAATGTAGTCTCTTCATTCCACTTCATAGCCAGTGGAAAGATACTGGGAAGGCCCAAAATGCTTAATGGCCTTTTGATTATGATTAAAAATAATGTTCAATGTCTAGCATGTCATTTAGCTGGGGAATATACCAACAATTCTAACTAGTTCTTTTCCATATCTAAGCTCTGTGCCTTTAATACAGGTACTGGATGCTGTGTTATTTGTGTTACCTGACAGAGCATGGAAAATGCACAAATGGCCCTCATCCAGATAAAGGGAAAAAAATCTATTTCATTGTGATATATAAACAGAACTATGTAGAAACTGTTTCCCTCTTCCCTCCTCATCCCCCCTTGCTGGAGTGATCTGCTGTAGGTGTTTGCCATATGTTTTAAACGTGACTGACATGTCTCTGAATTTAATGTGTCACCTGCTGGGTTCAAGATCTGTTGTCTAGCTCTGAATGTGTAGAAAATGAATTGCTTCAAGTTGATTTATTGCAAGTGAAATAAATGATGAAAACAACAACAGAAATAATGCTGTTGAAGCATCTTAAATGTAATAGCATTATTTGATGTGTAAATGATTTCACAAATATAATCAAACATTCATACTGTGAATCTTTCAATTATAACAAGGCTACCGCATAGTATAGTATTTGGTCCCCTGATTCATTAACAGCTACTGTCATTAAGAAACTGCATAAACTCCTCTGTGCTCATTCCTTGGGGTTACATTCAATTTATATAGGCTTATATTTTCAATGTCTACCTGTGGAACAAATCTCTGCTTTTCTCTCTCCTTGTGCTTTTGTTCTAAAATCTAAAGTATCACTGTTCAGTCATCTTCATTAAAAAAAATTATTTTCTTTCTACAAAGGAGCACTTTTCTATATTAGGGCTTATCTACACATTTAAAAAATCTTTACAAATTAAAACACCACTAACATATTATAAATGCATTTGTAGCATTTGTGAAGGGCACTGGTTTAATATTCCTAGAGCTTCAGGCTGAACTCAATAAGGTACTTAACCACAGGCATAACCTTTAAGCATGTGAATGTGTCATTGACATTCTACTTATGTGTTAAATTTATACATGATGTTGCCAGTTTTTGACCCAACCAGCCAGTCAAAGTTCAGGGCCCTGGGGATGTTTGAGTGGAGAGTAGAAATTGATGCTGCGGTGTGGTATTATCTATGATTAGGGTTGTGAAGCATCTGGTTTTCCAGGGAATGTCTGGTCAAAAAGGCACTCTAGTGGCTCCAGTCAAAACTGTTGACTGGGCCATTCAATGTGCAGTTGGCAGCCTGCAGCAAAGCAGGCACGGTGCCTGCCCAACTCCTGGGAAGATGCTGGCATCTCCCACTGGCTCCTAGGCATAGGGACAACTCCACATGTTAGCCCATTGTGAGCACAGGCTCCGCTGCTCCCATTGCCAGTGGGAGCTGCAGGGGTGAGACACCTGCAAGCAGGGACAGCACACAGAGCCACTTGGCTGTGCCTCCCTCTGCCTAGAAGCCAAAGGGTGATGTTGCTGCTTCCAGGAGGTGCCTGAGGTGAGTGCTACCTGGAGCCTACACCCCTCACCCTCTGCTGTGCCCCCAGTCCTCTACCCCAGTCCTGAGTCCCATTCTGTATTCTCAATCCCTTGGCCTCAGCCCCCTCCTATACCCTAACCTCCTCATCCCTGGTCCTAGCCCATAGCCTGCAACCCCAGCCAGAGCCTTCACTCCCTACAGCAAACCCAACCCCAGCCCAACTCAGAGCCCCCTCCTACACTCTGAACCCCTTTGCCCCAGCTAGGAGCCCCTTCCTGGCCCCACTCCAGAGTCCGTACCCCCCAGCCAAGAACCCATACCACCTCCCGCACCCCAACCCCCTGCCACAGTCTGGAGCCCTCTACCACAATCCAAACACCTCAAGCCCACTTCCCAGCCTGGAGCCCCCAGCTGCTCTCCAAATCCCTCAGTCTCATGCCCCAGCCAGTGCCAACACCCCCACTCACACCTCAATCCCTGCCCCAGCCCTGTGAAAGTGTGTGAGTGAGGGCGTCTGAGGGAGAGTGAGCAGCGGAGGAAAGGAGGATGGAATGAGCAGGAGCAGGGCCTCAGGGAAGGGGCATGGCAGGGCAGCGCAAGGCAAGGATGTTTGGTTTTCTGCACATAGAATGCTGGCAACCCTATCAGTGATGCAAACTTGTATGTTCCTTGTAAGTAAACAAAGGCCTGATTTACATAATGCAGGAAAAAACAAAAGGCAAAAAAAAAAAGTAGTTTCTTACTTCTTAGTAGTTCTTAGTGCCCTCAAATGACTTTAGCCAGACCCAGTTCCAAAAGCATTTTCTATAGCTTCTTTCAGGGTCACACTATACTTGCAGGCTTCTGCTTAGATTTGTGCAGGCTCCCTCCCTCTCTCTCTCTTTCACTCACTCATTCTCTCTCGCTGGTTCTGTGATCTGGCTTCCCTCACTCAACTTGATTCATAAGAAGGAAAAGAAATGGATAAAGACTGAATCCAATGTGATAGGGGGATAACATGACTAGGGCCAGAAGATAACAGCTTGTCTTTTACCAGCCCAGAGGTTCTTCTGAATGTTGACTGCTGGAAAATGCTGACATTTTGCCTGATAACCACAGTTCCCAAAGATACGACTGAAAATCTTAACTCTGTTTCCTCTATCATTTTCCTTCTGAAAGGTTCTATGAAGCTCGAAAGCTTCTCTCTCTCACCAACAGATGTTGGTTCATTAAAAAATATTACCTTACTGTCTCTCTAATCCATATCAGAGGTAATGCAGGACAATGACTGGAGTTCTTACAGGGGCCAGTAGTTGGAAGATCCAATACAAGGGCTGGGTGAATGGTTTGGGGAGGCAAAGATTGGGTGAGGCAGTAGAGCAACAAAGCATGATCTGGCAAAGTGACCCAAGCAGCTGGCAATACATAGTCTGTTACTCAGACAGCTTCCTCTTTCTGTTGGGGCTTTATATAGGCCAGGTACCCCATGAGATTGCTTTCTGCCCATCCAATCGGGTCTGGTTGCTGTGGGTCTAAATGCCCTCAGCAGTAAGGCTGTTGGTCAGGATAGCAGTTCAGTGCAGTGTTGTGGTGTAGCAGACAAGGATGCTGGGTTTAATAGCAGGACCCTGACAATAATGGTTTGAAGAGAGGTGAAAGGTTGTACTATATTCTTACAGTTGATACCTTCATTAGCCAAAGGGATACTTATTTATTAGTAGTAACCACAACTCAGATGGGGCCCACATTATGCCATACACTCCATAGTAAAAGACAATCCCTCCCCAAAGACCTTCCAGACTAAGTTACAAAGGGTGGAAGAGGAAGTAGAAGCACAGAAAGGTGTAGTGACTTGCTCAAGGTGACCTCGTTGGTCAGCGGCAGAGCCAGGAATTGAAACCAGGGCTACTGAGCTCCCGTTCCCACCTCGAGAACTCATCTACACATTTCACAGATGATGCTAAATGCTTTGGAAACTGATGTCTGTAGTGTCCAACCATTGCAAAAATCAAGTTAATCTTCACTGCCACTACGGGCAGGTTACCAGGCAGAGGCATCTGTTTAAAATTCATTCTCCCGATAATACACATGCCCTTCAAACATGCACCTTGAAGGATTGGATGCAGATGCTCAGCAGCTCTGAAAAAAAATCAAGCCTCATAGAGTTTTATCTATATGCAGAAACCTGTGACCGTATTACTACAGGAGCTATTTCAAAATATTCCAACACAGGAAGAGGAAGAAACTGCTTTCTTGTTGAGTATATAAGAATGTGATGGCGTACTTAGAGCACAATTGAAACATGACATCTATGATTCTGAATGTCTTTTTTAAAGGTACAAGGGAATCTATTGTCACATTTGATAAAAGAAAGATGAAATACTTATCAAGAAACTCAAAGGATTCAAGAACATTATTCATTCTTTTTTTTAAAAAAATATTGTGTTGAGAATAAAGAACACAACTCATTGTCAATTGTTTTGGATGTGTTGTTCTATTATTGTTTAAACATTTTAACTCCTACCTCAGTGCTGTGAATAAACATGAAAGGTTACAGCTTGAGAACAGAAAGCTCCATTTGCGTGTAGCTCAGAATGACAAAGTGTAGAGTTATTCTAGTCACAGATGTCCAGTTGAATCATTGCAGTGACTATAGCCATGTTGCTCAATGGAAATTCTGAAGTCCTTTGGTATTCAAAGTTAATTTTCATGTGTAACTTTCAGTTTGTAAATGTGGCACTAAATTCTGACATGTCTCACTGAAGTTTAAAGGGGATGGAGGAAGGTACAAAAATCTTCTCCTCTACTGGAACTTTGCAGGAGTGGAACAGAATGGTGACCTGATTCTACACTAAGCAGTAAGAGGTAGTGGATGTGTGGCAATGGGGGCAGCAACTAACACACTCAGCATTCCTCTTACCTTTATCTCCGCAAGGCGAGGTGGGTCTGACCCAACTGAGAAGTGTTCATGCTTGCTGTTACAACAGTCTGTTGATATTACTGTTGTGCGACACAACTTGACAACACTGTTGAATCACACCAGAGCTCTCAGGCTGTGTCTAGACTACAGGCGTCTTTCAGAAGAACCTTTTCTGGAAGAGATCTTCCAGAAAATCTTCTTCCGAAAGAGAGCATCCACACTGCAAAAGTGCATCAAAAAAGCGATCTGCTTTTTTGAAAGCTAGCATCCAGACTGAATGGAGTACCTCGCATTTCAGCCGTGATTACTATGGATGGAGTGGCCATCAAGGCACCTGTGCTTTTTCCTCTCTCCTCTTCTTTCAAAAAAACTCTCTCTTCCCCGTCCACACACGCCTTTTTCTGAAAGAGCTCTTTTAGAAAAAGGCCTCTTCCTCGTAGAATGAGGATTACCACTGTTGGGAAAACCCCTCTGTTCTTTCGATTTTCTTTCAGAAGAATGTGATTGCAGTGTGGACGTAATTGAAGTTTTTTCAGAAAAACAGCCATTTTTCCAAAAAACCTCTGTAGTGTAGACATACCTTCAGTCCCTAACTGCTTCACAGGATGAGAGACTGAATATGAGATTTGAAGCCAGATTTCCTGTGAAAAAGGTGTATGTAGCATGTGCCTTTCAGCTCCTGAGTGTCCGCTTTCCTGATGGTACAGGCATTTTAGAACATGGGACAATGAATAAACTCTTTGTAATGGTTGTGGCATTAACTCTTCTTTTTGTGATCTCCCTTTTCATTAAGTTTGACTCAAGTGAAATTGTTCACTTTTCTTGATGAACCTAAGGTATAAAAAGGCATAATAAATCTCATGGAAAAAGGAAGTTATGTTACCTCGCAAAAGACTTTGGTCTCCCTTCTAAGTGACAAATAAAGTAAAACAAAAGCAAATAAACAGCTATTGCTTACCTGTTATTACTATGTTTTTTCTTAGTCACATTGTACCAGTCTGCCCTAGTGAGTTTAATTCCACTCAAATCCACAGGATTAAACCACTGTTCCTCACTCCAAATTTGCACACTTTGGCTCTGTTAAGAGAACTTGAAAAGTAACATGTGCCATGCAGCTGAAATAGCATTCATGGTGTAACCCCCTTTTTCCTCCCTGGGTTACTCGGGAGCAGGTCACACATACAGGTGTGCCTGGGCGCCTGATGGTTTTAACGTAAAAGGAGATCCTGAGTACCCCAGTGGTGATATTGTTTAGTTGGGGAAACCCTATTCACCCCCTTGCTGCTGTCCCTTGCTCATAAAGAACATACAATGGCGGTGCCTCCACCTGGCTGGCCTTGTACATACTTACTGGTGTGCCTTGAGAGCCTCCAGGAATAAATTCATTCCTGCAATAATCTGGATCTAATTCCAGAACAACAACTACAAATCATATACATCTAATAGATTACATTAAAATAAACAATCTTTACTTAACTTAAATAAACAGGGTTTAACAGATTAACAATGAATAACATTAACAAAGTGCACAACAATAATTGGAACTTACATATCTAGCATTTGCACTGCCAATATTGATCCCATCCCAAAGTGGTGTGCACACCCCTGGACTCGGAGTCCCAGACTCTTGCTTGCGTGGGCGTGCTTGAAGAACTGGAGCTGTAATGGAGATTCTCCGCAGGCAGTGTGTATGAGGGTCCAAGCTAGGCAGCAGCTCTATCCCAGGCAGCACTTTCCCAAAAATGCCCAATTACTTACAGTCTCATGCTGTGCCTATCAGAAGCAGCCTGCTAGATCCCACTTCCAAAGCCCCTGGACTGGATCAAACTCCTCCACAGCAGCCTGGCTCCCCTTCTGCTCCAAAATCCAAGGGCAGAGTCCCAGATTGCTAGGCCTCTCTTCTCATGCACATGGAGAAACTCCCAATCTCCTACACAAGGGCTCATGGGAATTGTAGTCTGTGAGGCTGGATTGCAGCACACAGGGTCTTTCCAGAAAATAAGCAGAGGCACCTTTAGTAAGGGAACTACATTGGGATGATTCATTAGCCACTGCACAGATTGTAGGGGGACTCCTTACCCAACACCAGGCCTAGTTTCTCAAACCAGGTATTGTGGTCTCCATCTTTTTTACTAGTGTGGTCCCAAAATGATTGGTTCTTGGCTGTATAAGCACCCACTGTATGTACTTTTAAAATCTCTGACATTGTTTGGTGTTACCAAAAAGGAAGGTTAATAACACCTTTCCAGAGTATACAGTCACAGGTAAGTAGTTTAGACTTGGGTTTTTTTAAGCAGAATGCTGAAGGGCAGGAACAGTGTGTATTAGCAGTTAGGTTTGAGTGAGCGTCTAAGAGAGACAGAATTCTGAAGAATATTGTGGTTTTTGGTAACAGGACAGTGATACCACAGCTGAGGTTTTTGAAGTTGCCTGTGCAGTTTGTTGCCACCTTTGCTCAATGAAAGAGGACCAGTGTACATTCCATAAATACAAAAAAAATAGCACCAGGAAACAATCTGATGCCTCTTCACTGATTTCTCCTCCAGTGGGAGACTGACATTCAAGACTCTGAAATTTGCTACATCTTGAGAAAGGGGCAACATTCTCCCTCACATTGGGGCACACTGAGGGAACAGTCTCTGTACTCCACCTCGCACAGGGACAGTAACAAGACCTTGAACATGATGCAGGCAGAGGAACATATGAAGAGTGTAAAGTGTTATTTATTTTTATAGACAAATAGACTTTAAGTCCAGAAAGAACCACTTGCACATCACCCACACAAACTCACTAACCCAGTCCTGTAACAGGCCCATAATATCAGGCTGAGTTATTGAAGTCCTCCAATCATTATTTGAAGATCTCAAATTACAGAGACTCCACCATTTACTTTGGTTTAAACCATGAAGTGATCCATGCACCATGCTGCAGAAGACGACCAAAAAGAAAGTGCCAATAAAATTGAGAATATCTATTATAGGAGGAGGTGGACAAATATATTTCTGCAGATATATTTTTGGTGCAAAAGTGCTGTTTCAGTCAGCCCAAAACACCTCGCAAATTTGCATTAAGTACACTAAGAGTTCCAATGGAACTGGAAAATTAAAATTTTTGGAAATATCAAAATGAAATGCATTTCAATCCAACTCAAAACTTTTCATTTAAAATTCAGGTTATTTGAAAAAAAGCAAAAGAGGACTGAAAAAGGGAAAGGAAAAGAAAAGATTAAATGAGAAAACAGCAAATGTCAACTGCTTGTGGTTTGAGACAAATAACTAGTGTTGTGTTGGATCCACACTCTCACTATGGACCCTCATATTGGAGCATGAGTATAAGGCCTGCAGAAATTGCTGATAAAAATTTCCAATCAAGAATGCATGGAATAGTGCACATCCTGATGTGGAGCACAGTACTGATGTGGCGCAAGACACTACTTGAAGAATTCTATCTTAGACCTTGTCTTGAACAAATAAAGGGGAACTGATTACAGAATTAAAAATTAATGGTAGCTTAGATACAAGTAATCATGACTTGATCACATTTATAATGTGCAATCAGAGTAAAGTCTAGACCAGGAATATATACCAAAGGTCAGTTTTACAAAGATGAAAATAATTATGAGTCAAGGCAGTTGGGGAGAAGAATTTAATCAAAAATAAGAATGATAATTGGGAATTGTTTAATAGCACTCTACTAGACATCATCAAAGTCACAATCGAGACACCGGACAGTAACAATTTAAAGAAATCCCCAAATCACAAGTCCAAGCTAATTTAGAGGGGAAGTGATGACAGCTATAAATATATGTAACAAATGAATGAAAGGGGAGGTTTGCAATAATGCATATAAACCAGACACCAGGAATTGTTGAAAATTTGTGAGGGAAGCAGAAATCTATGGTCAGCAGAGTTAAGTCCAATAAAAAGGAATTTTTAAAATATACTAGGAAAAATTGTATTGTTTCCTTACTAGATGGAAATGGAAGAATTATCAAAAGTATGGCAGAAAAGGCAAAAACGTTAATAAATATTTCTGCTTTGTATTTGGAGAAAAACAGATGACATAGTTAGATGAAGATAACACTCTTTCTATCCATAAATACCTTGAGAGGATGTAAAATAACAGGTACTATAGTTAGGCATTTTCAACCTAGAAGGTCCAAATAATGTGCATCCAAAAGTTTTAAAAGAGTGGACAGAGGAGCTCACTAGGCTGCTAATGTTAATTTTTAATACATTTTTGGACATCATGGAATTTTCAGACGACTGGAAGAAAACTAATATTTTAAAGGAGTTAAAGGGATGAGTCAGATAACTATTGGTCAGTTAGTCTGACTTTGATACATATGGGATGGCTGATATGGGACTCGATGACTAATTAAAGGGGTAATATAATTAATGGCATTCAATATAGGTTAATGGGAAATACATTCTGTCAAACTGATTTGGTATCTTTTTTATGAGACTGCAGTTTTGTTGACAATGGTAATTGTAGTGACATAATATTCTTATACTCCTGATAGGTATTTGACTTTATATCATTCAATATTTTGATTTAAAAACTATAATGATATAAAATTAATATGACATACATTTAAATGGATTAAAAACTGTCTTAATGATAGGTCTCAAAATGCAATTGTAAATGGGGAAACAGGATTGACAGGGTGTGTTTCTAGGGAGTCCCACAAGGAGGCTTTTAAAAAAATCTTTATACTATTGATACAGATTAAAACAGAAAGTCATCACTGAAAAAGTTTGGAAAATACTTTCCAAAAGTGACCAAAAAGATGACCAAAAAGCTGGGTGAATAGTGAAAAAGGAAGTGGACAGGTTACTGATACAGAGTGATCCTGATTGTTTGATAAAATGGACACAAGCAATGTGTTAGCAATGCAGCTAACTGTGACTCTAAGAACAAAGAATATTAGGCCATACTGAAAGAATGGGGAATTTTGTCCTGGGAAGCAGGTCTCTGAAAAAGATTTGGAGGTGATTATCTGAAAATCAGATGATCACAAGCTGCGAGTGTGATACCATAGCTAAAAGGGGTAATGGAATCTTGGATTCATAAGCAGGGGAAATCTGGTAGGAATAGATAATGTATTTGATTACTGTATTGAGCACTGGTGCTTCTGCTGCTGGAATACAGCATCCACTTCTGATGTCCACAATACAAGAAGGATATTGACATACTGGACAGGGTTCAGAGAAGAGTCCGAGACTATCAAAGGATTAGAAAAATGCCTTATAGTTATATACTCAAGAAGCTCAATCTATTTTGCTTAGGAAAGTGAAGGTTAATGGTGACTTGACTGGAATCCATAAATACGTATATGGGAAACAAATAATGGGCTCTTTCTTCTTGCAGAAAAAGTTATATCAGAATCCAAGAACTTAAAGTTGAAGCTAGACTAATTTAGAATGAAATTAGAGCATATATTTTTAACATTAGGGATTGCCAGAGGAGGCTGTGAAGGCTAGAACTATAACAGAGTTTAAAGAGAAGCTAGATACATTCATGGAGGTTAGGTCCATAAAAGGCTATTAGCCAGGTGGTAGGAGTGGTGTCCCTGGCCTCTGTTTGTCAGAGGCTGGAGATGGATGGCACGAGACAAATCGCTTGATCATTGTCTTCGGTCCACCACCTCCGGGGCACTTGGCGCTGGCCACTGTTGGCAGACAGGCTACTGGGCTAGATGGACCTTTGGTCTGACCCAGTATGGCCATTCTTATGTTCTTATGATAACCATTAGAACAATTTATAAGGTTACTGGTAGTTACTCCATCCCTAGCAATTTTTAAATCAAGATTGGATTTTTTTTGTCTAATATATAAACTGTAGGAATTATTCTTCCTTCTACACTTTGAATCCATGAAAAGGAAAAAAAAAAATTTTTCAGATTGAATCAAACATGTGTTGAACCTGACATGGATTCACAATGTATTTTTCAGCAAAAACAGTTTGGTCAAAATTTTTTATCCAGCTTCAGTCACAAGTCAGCAAAATCATTTTCAAGTGGCTGAAGTAGTTTTTTGTGAACCTTCTGCAAATCTAACCATGTGATGGAAAGAAACACATTTTCCATATTGTTCCAAAGTGAAAAAGAATGAATCGGTCATAGAAGGTACAGGAATGAGCTTATCGGGTTTTGACATTGATCCTTAGAAAAAAATCAAATCAAATCCCAAACAATGGTATAGTTAGAGGAATACACACCAGGATCATTGAAGCGAGAGAGGATCATAACATCTGAGTGAGGCATAATTCTTCAGAAAAATGTTTCTTCCCCACTTTCAAATATATCATCACTTTATATGAAGAAAGGAAATAAAGTGACAGACCTGAAGAAATTACCCTGAAAGCTTTTCTCTCTCACCAACAGAAGTTGGTACACAAAAAGGATATTGTGTTACCCACATTGTCTATCCGAAAGGAAAGTAAAAACAAAACAAAATATATTTTGAAAAAAAAAGCGAGCAAGAGAGAGAGAGCTCTCAGTATCCTTTACTTAAAGCTTGCTGCATAAAACGTAAAATTGTGCTCTCAGAAACACAATGGAGAATAGTGAACTTGAACTCCACTGTGCAGATTGGAGAGACTATTGCCTGTGGGATCCGATAGTGTCACAAAAGCCTGAATAAATGGAACTACACACTGGGAAGATGCACAGTGGTCAGAGAGATGGATTGGCATCACAGTACCAGCATGACACTATTGTAGCATCAAATGCTCCCACTGCCCACCTCAGCTCTGGACCCGAGGAAGAGAATTATAATTCTTCATTTCTATGAATGCATCCCCTATCCCTCCATCCTTCCTAAGATTGCTCCCCCTGCTGCCCCACAACACCTATGGCCAAACCCACATTCTTTGAGGAAGTCCCCACAGAGAAATGTTCCACAGAGAGCAAGAGCTACAAATCCCCAAGAACAGGATCTCAGATCCCCTCGGTCCCTTTTGAACTACAACCTTATGTCAATTCCTTGGCTGTTTTGGAGCCTGCGTTGCTGGGCCATCCTTAGACATACATGGCTGTATAGGGCACCTGAACATTTGAGGCACCAAGATGAATGCACTGGAGAGCCTATGAACAGCCTTGACCATCATCTGCTGGTCCCCTTCTGGCCCAGCCCCTCTCCCTGTCTGTTATCTCAGCTGGCAACAGAGCTGCCTTCTCCCTGCTCCCTTCCCCCATCCCGCCCACATGCTCCTATCACCTAACTGGCCACTGAGCTGAGGCTCTCTCCTGCCACACTGTGGATGGAGAGGAGCTGTTAGCCTCCGTGGCTCCACTCCGGTCCATAGGAAATCCTGAGACCTGGCAGGAGCCATGTGGAAGTAGATGCTTATAGGTATACAAACCTGGAATGCCCTGGCAGGAGTTGTGCTGAGGGGAACACAGCATGAGGGAACTCCCAAGATAGGGGCTGGGGGGGAGAGGGGCACAAGGGAAGCCCCAAGCCCTGGCAAGAGCCAGGCAGGAAGCTCTGAGTCCTTGCAAAAGCCACCTTGGAGTTGGGGGGAGCGTGAGAAGTCTTGGGTATCTTGCATAGGGCCCCATAAATAGTAAGGACGGTTCTGCTTCTGCACCTGCAGAAGGAAACAGTGGCAATAACCATGCCTATCTATTCATCCATTCTTTACCCCTGAAGCTAGACCCCCCCTTTGGCAAAGAGAAATGTGTGGGGGGGTGGTAACTTACAATGGTAACATGAATAAGAGAAGTTCCATTACAAAGTCTTGTGATGGGCCAGGTTTGCACAGTTACTCAATAAATCATGGAAGTTACACATGGAAAAGTATATCAGTTCATCTAGTCCATCCTCCCAGCAGAAAATAGTGGATCTGGCAGCCCCTAAGGAAATGTGTTATTGCAATTGGCATTCCCCCATAGGGCCATTTTAGCATGTCCCCACAAAGTAGTGGTTTCAGAGTAGAATTATGTCGTTTAATTTAGGTTTTGAAATGACGAGCAGTGACTGAGGAAGTATCAGGAGCCAAACATGTTAGAAAAATACCTAGTAATTGGAGTGAACAGTTATCTCTCTATTCTGGTTGGCAGTGTTTATCTCAACATGAAAACAGTTACCATTTCTAAATTGAGCCTTCAAGAAGGTGTAAGACCCAAGAGGTTTGTTTATGTTTCCTTAAAGAAGTAAACCAGGCAGATGCCACAACAGTTACTAATCTTCCAAGTGAATTCGAGAGACTTTATAATATACTTTGCATCCATTAGAAAAACAACAAATCTCAGTAATTAAAGGTCCATATAAATATTAATGATATTTCATACTATATAGAAAAAGTAATACTTCCAGAAGGCCTGCTTCTGTAAGGAGTCTAATATCTGTGAGATTTCCAAGAAATGTTATGAAGCCTAATAATTATCAGCATGCCAGATGCTGGATTGTGCAGGCGTAGGTTGGGTTGAATGTGCCATCATATTATAAATGCTTGCCAATATTAAACAGACTGTGACTTCTATCTGTACATTTGTGTCTCCTTAGGGAATTTTTAAATATTTCTTAATTAGCTTCTGCTTACTAGTAGTGCTTTCATTTTTCTCGGTATACCTTTAGTTTCCCTGGCTTTATGGAATTCAGAGAGGCTTCAGTATTTTGTGCATCCATTATAATAAGTGTACGAAGTTTTTAATAATATATAAAACTAGAAATCACAAGTTCCTTAGAGAGAATTCAAAGTCGGTTACAAATGAAATATATAATGGTGCTGCATTCATTTATTGCTTCCATTTTGGCAAAATCCTGTAAAAACATGGCATCACTCATCAAAAAATTTGAAATTTGGAACCTCAGTGAACAATGAAAGGGAGAATTTGGATCCCCTGTAGGGTAATGGATTAGGAAAATTGGATGGCACTATGTAAAAGTGCTAACTGTGTGAGGCTTCAAACAGTGCATTTTACACATCAGAAAACCTAGATCTGAATCAAGTAGCTCTGGAGTTCCTTAACAAGGTCAAAATTACATTTTTGATCAGAGAGCTGAACTCTTCTTTTTGCTACTAAAAATAAAGCACATCACTTAGATTATTTCTATTTTTGAAGATTCTGGGGCATACAGACAATGTGCAAAGGCAAGGCTGTGTGGCAAGAGAGTGTATAAGCTAAACACTTGTAAGAGGGTATGAGTGTAAGGGAGTAAGTCTGGAGAAGTCTATACTGGCATGGCAGATACCACTTGCCAATCCACTCAGCATGGAAGTTATACCAGATTAGACTCCCTTGAGACTCACGTCTGCATTTGATCTGCCAATTTGTATACATTTTTATTGCAACTTGTCATTTTTGAATTGACTCCACTTCAGGCAATAAAAATCTGCAATGCTGCAAAGTAGGTTTATACATGCGGTTGATATTGACATTCAGATGTAAAGATAGTTGAAACATACCAGTGTAATTTTGCAGAAATTAAAGTAACTAGGCAAGAGCCATTTACCTTTACAGATATTAATAGTAGTCTTAACAAATAGCAATATTCATCCTTCTTTTCTAAGAGATGATGTTTACTAATGGTGTCTCATTGCCTCACACAGCAGGGCTTCTCATCCTATTTTGGCATAATGACTGAGCCAGCATTGTTTTTTTAGAATGTATGTTATCATTATTCATTACAGTACTGCACTGAAGCTTCACTGGGAAGCAATAAAGAACAAAACATATATTTTAAAGATCCTCATTTCCCCCTAAATGCTTGAATTAAGCTGCAGTCTGTGGTGTTCAAAGAACTGAGTTATGTCCTAAAGCAATGCTTCTGCAGAAGTACATCATGCCTGGAGATTGGGCTCTGATTAGCCTCTGAGTTTTCTAATACAGACTATTGATTTTCTGCTACTATAGCTGCCATTGGATTTTGTATTCTTGCATGGGGGTTCTATCTTTTGCATGGGAGAATGATGAATGATAGTCTGAGTGGCTCCAAGCACATATTTATTTCCTCTTCAATAAGAGCAACAGTCAATATCATTTAGGCAGAGAAAAGCATCATTACAACACAATAAGCCTATGGAATGCTGGGGGGGGAAGGGGGTTATTGCTGATTCTATTCAAATTGTAGAACTTCTGCTATAAAGTTAAGATAATTGTTATTGCTGCTGCATTCCAATGACTAAATATTGTACAAAATATGTACTTTAGGCCTAGTCAATGTAGTAAAGCAAAAATTCAGAGAGGCACAAAATGATATTTATAGTACCTATGAAATACTAAGGATCCCAAAACTTTTGGGAGTCATGCAAAAATTTGATTCTCAAATAGACTGGAATAATTTTACTGCAGTCAACAGTGTAGGTGGTACCAGAATTTGGCTCATTGTATAAGAATATGTGCTAGACTTAGGATTCTGCAGATACTATACTAATGAAGAAAAAACATTCATATTTAGATGGACAGGTATTTATATTCTCTTTCCCTAAACCAGTAAGGCTTAAAATGGCTTTTAATCACAACACTTTTTAAAAATTGTCTTGAGAGTCACAGATCACACCCACAGTGGAATATATTTTGTTACAATCATCCTCAATTAAAACAGTATATATAGCACAAATTCAGCGTGGCAAAGAATAAAGGGTATGGCTACACAGCATGAGAGGTATCCCAAAATAGCTACCCTGTATCTACACAAGCCACCTATTAATTCAAAACATTTTTTGAAATAATGGGCTATTTTGCCATCCTGGAAAACCTCTTTGCATGAGGGATAAGGGATGGCTTGAAATAGTGCGCTATTTTGAAATTTGGCATTGTGTAGAAGCGCCAAATTTCAAAATAATCTATTTTGAAATAGATTCAAAATAAGAAATGCAATATGCGTAGCGCAAATTATGTATCTTATTTCGAGTTTAGGGTGCTATGTAGACGCACCCAAAGTTATTTCACAGTTTCATGTATCACAACAGTAATTTTTTGTTTGTTTTTAAGATGTATTTATACCTATGGATTTGTTTCTATATGTAGTCACATTTAAGATGTAATTTAATGCAATAATGTTGGTCAAATAAGTAAATAAAGCTCCACTGGTAAGCTATATGAAAAGTGAATTGCACAGCTCTAAGAAACCAGAATAACTCTTAAAGGCCCTACTCTTTCTATGATTGAGGTCAATGGCAAAACTCCCATTGACTTCAGTGGCTCAGGATCAAGTCTATAGATCCCTAATCAGTAAAATATACATTATGGACAAGATCCTTACCTGTTGTTGAGATATGCTCAGTGAAGGCAAAGAAGGAGAGATAGGAAAGTTGGATCAAAGTCTCAGGCGTGTTCTAATTATGCCCTGCAGACTCAAAGACCTGTTTCAGCAATATGAGTTGCCATATAGCCACTATGGCAGATCTACAACACCCAGGGATCCTCAAACACTGTGGCAACCCAAACAAGGCCAGATCTACTAGTTTTCCAGCTGCTTTCCCTTCGTGGACAGGACCATTCTTCTAACATAGTACTAATATATTTATATTTTCAAACAAGCTGATTAAAAATGATTAAAGGCCTAGATATAAATAAGTATATAATGCTGGGAACACACTAGCCAGCCAAAACCTCATATGGCTTATAAAAACCATAACTGTAGTTGGTGCACTCCTGCGATCAAATACTTGTTTCTTCTTATTGAGCTAAGAGAGTGAAGCCATGGGGAAGAAGTTGCATCTCATTAAGGGGTAAAGCAGGAGATGCATTTGCTGTACATACTGGGGAGCTCAGAGAGGAATTCTGCCTCCTAAAGACAGTGTGCTCCCTGAGTTTCCTTGGCAGGGTAGCTCTATTGTATCCCGAACATTGGCCTGTACCTAAATGGCACATTTGAGCCCTAACTACTAACTTATTCACTAACTCCTAGATATTATGGTAATGGGTGCATAAGAAATGCAGACAGACCAAGAAATGTACACACCTGCCAAGAACAACATTCAGGTTCTGTTTCTTGTGTGGAACTGGATAATAAGTGGAACTGAGTGGATAATGCAAACCTCTTCTGTGAATATTCATTTGAATGTTTAAATGAATCTCCTCCAGCTGTGTTTGTGTCCGTGTAACAGTCATTGTAGTCAGTGAATATTTACCAAATCATGGGACAAGAGTGTTAACTGATCATAACCCTAACCCACCTTAGGCCATCAGGAAGATTAAGGCTACTTTCTTACCACTGACATTTATTAATGCTCCTTTTGTGTTAATTGTCTATGTATACTCCGGAAGATACTTTTCCTTTCAGGAAGCTGCATCTTCCCCTCCCCTTTACCCCACCACACCGTGTAACTTTTGCAGACCAGACAGATTTTGATTTAGAAGTTTTTCAATCTTTTGAAAATAAAATCTGTTCCTTTTCTCAGTCTGTATTTCTTTTCTTTTGGAGAACTCTGCTACATACACATCTGCTGTAATATTTCAAAACCAGTCTACTAGAGGAAACACTTGACATGACGCAAACTTTACAGAGCCCTTTGATATGTCATATTGTATCTGTGAACATCAATGATATTTCGAGAAATGTAGTGAAGAGGTGTACCAAACATGTCATGGATGACCTGCTTTTATTATTGTTGGGTTTTTTTTTTAAAGTGTTATAAGGATGTTTTTAAACTAGTTTTTCTGACAGAGAGATTCCTTTTTTCAGATTGATGCCTCTGTAGCAGCATTCCTTGCACAGTTGGCTAACACATGTAATCCTTACTGGCAACCCCAAAGCGTATATGCTAGCAGGATTACATGGGACCATTTCTCTTGGGCATCAAATACTTAAGTAATAGCAAAATAGCAATTAAAGTTGTGATTAAAAAGTTAATAACTAAAATAATAAAAAATAATAAGGAGTCAGTGTGGAAGGAGTAGACAAATCCCTTCATCTTTCTATTACTGTTATCTCATCTGTTAATTAGGGATAATATACCAACCTCTTTTGTAAAGTGAGATCTACTGATAAATATTACTATACAGAAGCTAGGTTAACTACAGGTTGAAGCTCTCTAATCTGGCATCCTTGGGACCTGACCAGAGCTGAACCAGAGGATTTGTCGAACCACAGGAGATTAATATTGTCTAGCAGCATTGCCAACTCTTCCACTGCTTTTTGAGCTTGTAGAAGACATGTAGGGGTAAATTAGAGCTAAATAACACCACAGAACACTGAGAGCCAGGACGGGTGGCTGTAAAGAAACTTTATGGGACCTCAGGAAACTTGGCCACGCCCATGCTAAGTGGACATCTGGCTAACTAAAATCATGCCGGACCATGGATGTTGCCAGATCAGAGAGTGCCAGGCTGGAAAGGTTCAACCTGTATTAATATAATAAATGCTATTAGAACAATACCTATTTAAAATATGCCAATCAGCTTTTTCTATACATGAGTTATCAGGTGATTGAAAGCCAAATCCTCAGCTGGTGTTAAACCTTTGTCTTTGTTGAAGACAATAGAGCTATGCCAGTTTACCATTGCTAACCAAGCAGAAGTCTTATGGAACCAACATTTTACCTAATAGAATATGTGATTAGACATAAAGATGAGGCAGTACAGACATATAGATTTAGCTGAACATTTAATCCAGATGGAATGCTGCAGTTTGATGAGTTTTGCAGCAAGAAGTATTTGTAGGAAGAGTGTCATGGTAGCCACCAATCAGTGTCAGTATTTATATTAACATTGATTTACCCTTGGCTTTTTCCTAAATACTCACATAAGGTAAATTCGTCATTGTGCTTTTCTCAAAGATTTATCACTTGGTATGCTACCAATGGATTCTTCATTATGACAGCGTAACTCTATTTGTTATGTAATGACTGACAACAGAGAAAGGATAAGAAGAATGACACCCATGTTCCCTTACTTCCTGTTCAAAAATGATGGTCAATATAATTTATCAAGAGAGAGTGGTGAAAATGACAAGTCAATTCAGCTATTTTAAAATTAATGAATACCACCTACAAACTTAAGCTGAAAGAGTAGCCGTGCTCCTTAGATATCTTATGCATTTTTTCCTTCCTATTAAGGAATGCATTTGCACTGGAAAGATTAATGGATAATGTTTTGACACATAACAAAATGGACTCTCACAGAAAGAACGTTTGGAGCTCATCATGCCATAGTAAAATTGAATTACTCTCTAAGCTGCCTAAAATGTGGAACTTTTAATTCAGAATGTTTAAAGTGACAGCAAAGTCCTTACAAAAATGTTAGTGTAAAGCAGTGGTCCCCAACGCGATGCCTGCGGGCGCCATGGTGCCCGCTGGGGCATTTATGTGCACCCGCCTAGTGACCAGGGCCGGCCCGAGCCATTCTTGTGCCCCGGGCCCTGGGCATGCAGCGCATGCGCGGTGCCGCCCCCGGGTGCCCGGCAGCCCCTAGAGGTGGGGGACCACTGGTGTAAAGCCTTGGCCAACTTTCAAAAGAGTTAATTTTAAGACTGTTTCAAGCTCACATGTTGAGATATTTCATTTTCAAAGTCCTTTAACTATAGAATAGTAAAAGTTGGGAAAAAAATCCCTATCAGACCAACTTGCCCAGACCCATTATTGTCTATAGTTTATGGGCCTGGTGCTCTACTTGCACATTGTTCTGCAATGTCCTCCCATGAAAAGTGGATGTGGACTGGCACCAAATCAATAGGGTTTTATATCACCACTCAGTGGCATGCATGGCTACACAGGATGCAAGGCAGTAAAGAATCCTGCCTTATCTTCCTGAGACTATATATATGAGCAGAACCTTTCCACCAACTGAGGATTTGACACATGAGCCTTGTAATTATATTAAAATATGAATGATTCCATCTTCAGAGGTAAAAAAAAATTAGAGCAAGTATGTAATAATTTACACACTGGATCTGATTCTCCACTCCATTGCACCAGTTCTACATTTAGCAGAATTACACCATTGTAAAACTGCTATAAAAGTGGAAAATAGGCTAGTCAATTTACACAAAATGGGAGCATTCTTTATCAAAGCTCAAACCAAACTTGCATCAGTTTTTCTATGAGAGAAAGATCCAGCTACCACTTTGTAAACTTATTTTCCATGTATTCTTATCTCCCAACTTGCTTTATCCAGCCCAAGATGGACATGAGATGCCATGAAATAAGCTATTCGGTCAGTAATTCTGGCCCAAATGGAAGCAGGAAATACTAGAGTTCTTTTAAGAAAACCAGTTCACTAGATTTTTACCCCATTACAGATTCAAGAATTTTGCAGAGTGAACCCTATCATACTGTTCCTCCTATGCCACACAAAGAAGCAAACAAGCAGAATGTAGCAGAAAAAAACTCATTTGGCCAGTGAAGCAAGAGTACCTCAATAACATCCTGATTTGTACCTACAACTGCTGAGGGATCCATGCATATGGAATCTGATTCATGTTATTGAGCCTAGGGTTCCATGGATGTCTTCCCTTATTACCACTTCTTCGACTCCTCCCTGTGAAGGAGAGGATTGAAAAACAGCTGGAGTTCCCCATATAACTTCTTGCATACTTCCCTGTTTACATCTGATATTGCATATTACATCTGATACATCTGATATTTTGGAGAAGTGTCCAAAAATTTGACTGATTATCCAGAGAGCTCTTTTCTAGGTTTACATTTATTAATACTTTTTAGCTTTTAGTATCTATCAATGATATTTTTGCTTGCATCAGGACAGGAGGATGGGACCCTGGTATATAGCACTGCATGTATTCCCATGATAGGAATTTTTCATATGAATAGTTACATGTGATGCAAGAATAGCACTTTGAGCTATGTATTCTTATTCTTTGTCCACATTAATGTTTACATTAATTATTAGTGATTCTTATCATGTTTTTGTGACTATAACCCTTTTCAGGCTAAATCCAAGAGTTTACACACATTATAGTGCTTTTTCTGTTGGCAGTTGTTGCTGTCACACAGTGCATATCTGTGTCCTATCCTATGTGTTACTGATTTCTCATTTCCAACCATACACATAAAGACTAGTCTGGAAGCAAATTCTTGTAAACAACACAAACCATAACATACTATAAAAAAGTTACCAGCTAAAGCCATTAATATTAACCCTTCTATCACAGAAGCCATATTTTCTGTAGCACCCATCAAAACTAACTCATGGTAAGCTATTGTTCCTTCTGCCTCTGCTGCTGCTGTCCAGCACAACACTTCCTGAATATGACCAATTTTCAGGGTGACTCACCAACCTGAAGTCCACCTACTCCTTTTCCTTCTCCACTAAGTCAAAGCAAAGAGGTATAATACATGTGCAATCAGAATGTATAATGAAATACTTCCTTTACAAGAGCTAGGTTAATCTAATTTGAGCTAAATAGTCTTCCACATGGTTACAACAGTATTTATAATGTCTGCAAAAATGTAATTCTGTGCTGGTCTAGCATCTGGTTTGAAGGATGCTACACTCCACTCTTCCCATCACAAACCATTGGGGATCTTCAAAAGGATGAGACAGAGTGTAGGAGACCACATCAAACCTGGTAGTAATTTCCATTAAAAAGGTCTTTTTGGCCTGTTCTAACTCTATTTTAATATTAAACAAACATTCATGAAGAAATTGTGCAATGATATATTGTTTACAACAATTATAGAAAGCTGATTAAAAACAGTTTGTCAACTGAGCTATTTTTTCTCTTTACTTGGTACTCATAATCCCAAGAGTTAGTATTATATTAGTTGTACAGGGATCTACTTTCTTGGGTAGCACCATGTTCCAGCTTTCATTCCTAGAATGACAACTTTAAAAAATGGCTTATGCACAAAATATATTAATCTGTCAGGCACAATGATGCATTGGTGCAGTAAAATGCTTCCAAGGATGCTTGTTAGAAGGAATATTTTGGAACTACGTTAAACAGCAATATGTCAGTGATTATACATGTAGTTAAATAGATGTTTTTGTTTTACATTCAGCTGGACTCATAAAAATGAGTAAATTAATGGACTTTCACTTGGTCTCAATACCCATAATTATTGACTGCAAGAGGCAGAAGTAAAACTGGTGCAGATTCACCATGACACATGGGCTCCAGACTTTTTATCCTCAGTTAGTGAGGAATCTTCAGGGGAATACTTTGCAGTGATGTTCGAAGATGTTTTAGACCTCTACATAACACAGAATCTCACTTAGTGGCCTAATAAATACTGTCTGTAAAACAGTACTTCTCAAAACCTGCCTCTTTCATGTTTGTCATAAAGGACCCTTGATAAACTGAGTTTTGTTTTTGAAAATAAAGTACTGTTTTAATATAATTGAGTCACAAGGGAAGAAGCTGTCTGTAAAAGTGTTAACATGTAGCTCCAGTGTTTGAAAAAAAGACATGCATTAACAGCCCAAGTTAACAATGATAAAGCCTTTAGTGGTTACTATTTAATACTTGAAAAGGTCAAAAATCCCCTTCATATTAAGCCTATTGTAGCTTCCATTAAAGTTTAGCAGAAAGATCAAAAGGCTTGCTAAAAGCCTAGAAAGACTTTAGCTGAGAGTTTAATAAAGACCTACCTCTAGATCTTATGCCCCAGCAAACAGTGTTCCTCACTATGTGGCCTTTTATTTTGCAGGATAAGCAATGATCTTTAATATTACTTGCAAGGGCTTTTTATTTATAGACACCTCTGACCATTAACGTCTGAAATTGTCATGCACTATGTTCTATACTTACACATAATGCCAGCATACAACAAATAGGCTAGTATGTGACACCTTATCTGCATAAGAACTTGTGAAAATAAGTAATATTGCCAAAATGAATTTAAAAGGCAATTCATGTTTCATGTACTTATGGGCATACTTGACATTAGCTGTGTAAATGGTGAAAATCATAACGATCCATGAAAGCCATAAGATAAATAATATAATTAAGGAAATGAGAAACTAGAAGACTCTAGAATACTATGCTGTGCTCAGCAGAATCATCCAAGGACAGAAAGAATATTTATTTTAACACCTCAGCATCACGTATGGTATGCATCAGGCAGCAGCCAGATCATTTACTCCAACTGGCCATGATGAAGTTAATTTAAAGTAAAATCTCCCCTTTGCATTTATTTTTATACTCTCCTTTTGACTTCATTGCATTGTGGCAATGGGCAATTTCATTCATCTCTCTCAATTTGAGATAGGTAACACTGCCACCCTTTCAGGAAAACAACATGAAGAACCGCAAAATGCGATAATGTCCACATGACAAAAAAGTCAACAATGCTGCACAGTGTTCCCTCTAAGCTGTGAGGCAGCACAGCTTCACTGGTGATGCATGGAGCCCTGAGCCTCTGACTGGGCGGGGCTGATTAATCACCTGTGAAGCTGTGCTGCCCCACAGCTTAGAGGGAAAACTGATGCTGCAATGTGATTGGCACTGAGAAGAGAGCATACTGGCAGTCTCAGCAGAGAAGCCAAAGTCTTCATGAAAATTAAATTAGCCCTCTCATCTCTGCAGATGTGAGAAACATTGGTGAGAGAGCATGAGGGACCGTGCCCGGCTCTCATCTGTTCTCATCCATTAATGTGCTGCACTATTTCCCAGTTTCAGCAGGGAAGTTGTTGGAAATCAAGGAGACAGCATGAAAGAATCCCGAACTACAGGCCTTCAAGAGAGAGATATTAGCAGTATGGCCAGAAGACAAAACTTTAGTGCCAGGAAGAGCAGAACCATATTTTCAAATGGAAGATAAGCTTAATGTGCAGAATGGAACCATATTGTGAGGTCAGAGAACTGTTGTCATGGTCTCATTTCAGAAGGACGTCATGCAAGAAATACATGCCTAAAAATGGGCAGAGAGAGGGGTTCAAGCGTGTTTTTACTGGCTGGGAATGAATACACACTTCTGCGCCTTGATTGAAGTGAGAGACACCTGCCTGTTGTGTGATAGCCACCAACTGAAAGGGATTCTGGGAATATCTATGCTGCAGAAAAAAATCCTCAACAGCAAGTCTTCATAACCCAGGTTTAGCCATAGGGCTAAAAATAGCAGCGTAGTGTTCAGGCTTGGGCTGTAGCCTGGGCTCTGAATCGCAGTTAAGACGGGCAGGTCTCAAAATCTGGGCCCAGCACAAGCTTGAATGTCCACACTGCTATTTTTACCATTGGAGCATGAACCCAAGTCAGCTGAGCTCTGAGACTTGCTGCTGCAGGTCTTTATTTTTTAAACCACATGGGGTACCCACTTGCCCACGAGAAAAGGAGTGAATGAACTTACTTACATTAAACAAAGAGCAATATTTGATGACAGTGCAGTACAACTCAAATTTGTGGGAGGTTAGTGGATGCCCTGCATATACAAGAAGTAAGTTGGTGAGTGGAAAATTGAAAGCCCACTTTGTAAGATATGACCTTTCAGGCACTATATACACTGACAATGGACCCAGTTTACCTCCGAAGAATTCAAGGCATGTACACACAAATGTAAGTTTGACTACCACAGCTCCTCCCCTGCATTCTCCCAAAGTAATGGTAAGGTGGAATCAGCTGTAAAAAGCAGACTTCAGAGCTGAGGCCCAACTACTTGCTGTGACCCTGTGCACCAGATCTCAATACCACTCACTCAGATGCAGAGGTGGTAGATAGAGGGGCCCATAGGCTCCCTTTGGATGTAAATGGCAAACCAGAGCCAATGGGAGTCATAAGTCTCCGTGGCTGCGGAGCTAGTAAGTAAACAAATTGGAGCAGCCCATTAGCAGCTTTTTCAGAGTGGGCCCATGGCCCACTTTGAGATTCACCGATCTAAAGGAACGAAGTGCACTAATGAGCCAGCAGACAACAGTAAGAGAGGATCTACAGAGAATACTGCAGAATACAGAGTTAGAGCAGCATAAGGAGGAGACTCCACAGAGAGATCGTTTACTAGATTCAGAGATAGGTGACATGGAGATAGAGATAGATCACTTCTGGTGTGGTGCTGACTGAGGAGACCGAACTACGTGGCAGCACATATAACCATCTGAGTCTGTGATAATGATAAGGCTCCCCCTTGGTTATGTGCTAGCAACCTCAAACTGAAGCAGCATGTTAGGGCGGGAAGTCACTCAGCCACATGGACAAAACTGTCTACAGGCTTAATAAAGTTCTGCATGTTCAGCTTAACCTGAACTCAGCTTCACTCCTTGTGAACAAAACAGGTGGTTTCAGCTGAAGAATCAGATTTTTCATGTATGCCTCCACCTACCTGATTGCATACCTGGAAGCATATGGGATGATCTGTGCTGACCTGCATTAAGTCCTACATGCCCGTTTCTTAACTTAGGGCCAGATTTTCCCTACAGACTCTCATACACAACTCTCAATGAGCTTCACACCACAATGTATTTGCCAACTAACTAACAATACTCGGTTTTGGGAAGAAGTTGGAGGAAGTCCGAGATATGCTTGAACATTGATATTCTATTATTAACATCAGTCTCTCATATATAGCTCAGTGCTGAAGTCAGGCTTTCCACTCCTCTTCTAAAACTTAGTTACTATGAGCCCATATATAGCTTCCCAGTGAAGTGGGAGGGGACAAGGAACCTTCCCTTTTTTATGACCCATTTAATGGCCAGCTGCGGAGGGGATTATCCATCATAACTCTGCCAAGGGAGCTCAGCACTCCAGAGGTGTTAGGGTATGTCTACATTGCCACCCTAGTTCGAACTAGGGTGGCTAATGTAGGCATTTGAACTTGCAAATGAAGCCTGGGATTTAAATATCCCGGGATTTATTTGCATGTTCCCAGGCGCCACCATTTTTAAATGCCCCGTAGTTCGAACTACCTGCCTGCGGCTACACACGGCACCGACTAGGTAGTTCTAATTAAAGCTCCTAATTCGAACTACCATTACTCCTCCTGCAATGAGGAGTAACGGTAGTTCAAATTAGGAGCTTTAATTCGAACTACCTAGTCCGTGCCGTGAGTAGCCGCGGGCAGGTAGTTCGAACTACGGGGCATTTAAAAATGGCGGCACTGAACATGCAAATGAAGCGCGGGATATTTAAATCCCGGGCTTCATTTGCAAGTTCAAATGCCTACATTAGCCACCCTAGTTCGAACTAGGGTGGCAGTGTAGACATACCCATAGAGAGGGCAGTACTATGGCTTCCTTCCCTTCTCACTGCACTCCATGAAGTGGTATAGCAATAGGTATGTTCCCCTTAGAGCTCTGGTGCTTCTGTGATACCACTCCTGGTGCAGCTGTGACACAGGCTTGTGATATAACTCTATAACATTCCAGAATAAGCAATAGCACATTGCAATGGAAGCATTTCTTATAAATTGAACTTTAGGCAAATTGAGGTTGGGAGAGGGAGTCTATTATACAGAGAAAATCAATAGCAGCATTAGGTAATGCTGTATTTTATCATTCCATGGTGCCTATACAGTATGGATGGTAAAGAATAGTGGCAAAAACAACGAAGCATAGTTGTTTCAAAAACCACTGCCTAAGCTCTCTAGGGTATGTTGGAACCCGAATGTAGAAATACATATCAGGATCACTGCTCTACTTCACCTCAGTGCGATACAGACACACACAACACACAAAGGATGTTCTCATTCCTGAAGAGTTGTAAGTCATGTCATTGTTATGCCCTATTTTACCGCTGCTCAGAAAAGCCAAGATATGTTTTCCCACACACTGCTTTTTTATTTATTTCTTCTCTCTCAGGTATGTGAGATGGCTGGTGGTTTCAGTCATTCATTATGTGAGGGGGACTTCTTCAGGTAACACAGTTTCTAAAATGCTTCCAAGTATTTTAATTAATCCACATGCCATAGATAATCTAGCCACTTATTTTGGTGTCTCAGTGAGAAGGGAGCTCTTTTTAAAATATGGCCCCACAGGCATAAGTGGGACCGTAACTAATGATTGATAGGCCTTATGCAGGCTCTGTGCATAGAGAAGAATGATCAAAGAAAGGGATAAAATAGAAGACAATGGTTGATAAATTATGTCACCTGCCTCTTTAATTTTGCATCCCACTATATATAACACAATAGTAATTTCCTCCCAAATACTCAATTTTGAGCAGTGATCTCCTGCAAACAGATTTGAACAAGCTAACAATGAAACTACTGAGACACAAAACTGTTAATGGAATGACAAATCACTTTTTAATCTCTCATCTGTGAAATCCATTCCTTGTTCACCAGATAAAGGGGTTTGGATAATTTTATTTTGAAGGCAAGTAACTTATCTGTGAATAAATCTTTCATCCTCTTTTTATTGGTTTCAGTCATAGCCACTACCACATCTGACTCTTGGCACCCATTGTGCACCTACTGCTGAATGTTATCTTAAATTGGATATCAGGAGATTATAGAATTATGATTTTCGTAAATCAAATTTAAATTGTTTCTTTGAGGTGAGCTGATCTTTGAAAAAAATACCACAACATCCAAGAAACAACAACCCTGAAAGCCATATGACTCACTGCATTTAGGCAATATTATGCCCTTTGCTTTTTGTAATTGTAACCCTTCACCATATCAAAAAACTGAACACGATATATATCACTATGAACAGAATGATAAAACCCCAAGGATTCAGAAAATATACAGACAACTATTCAATTGAATGCCAACAACTTATGCCAATGCTAAGCTATCCCTAAAGTTCACTGAGAATATGAAAAAAAATTATGTTGTTTTCCAGCCCCCTGGGGCTAAATGCTTTTGCAGAATTGGATGTGTGTGTTCTGTGTTAGAAGGAAAAATACTTTCCAGGTCTATCTTTCAGGGTTGTTCCACACATTATCTGCTAAATTTTTATGAATGAAAATTAAAACAGAAGCAAGGACAATGACAAGTATAAGATGCCACTTGGGGCCAACCCCTAACACCTTTATTCACACTGGGAAACTCTTTACTCAGAGAATAATCACACTGAAATTAGAATCAGTGGAACTGTTTGTCAAGTAAGGTACAACTGGATTGTAAGAAATGGAGATTCTCACCTTAAGTGTTTAGAATTCAGTACTACACTGTGGGTTCAGAGTGTTGTGCATAGGTGCACAAGGCAAAAAAAAGTGGAGGAGATAAGCAGCAGGACTGATAACATTGCAGGAATAAGGCAAATCTTTCATTTGCACGCTGTGGATTACTGTTAAATCCACGTCTTCCCCTTTGTTTATTTACTTGCCCATTCATTGCCCTTTCCTGTAACAGAGCACAGGCATGCAGGAGGCTTGACTCTTATTTCTGCTCACTAAGGGTACATCTACGCAGCAGGGGTTAAAGCTGAAATAACTATGCAACTTGAGTTACATCAATTGCATAGATTAAGTCGAAATAGCTTATTTCAGCTTTTGGTGCTGTCTACACTGCAGGAAGTCCTAAAAAGAGCACTCTTCCTCCGACTTCCCTTACTCCGCATTTCATGAAGGTTACAGGAGTCAGAGTAACTAATGTCAATTATTCAGAAATAACACTGCTGTGTAGACATAGGCTATGATACTACCCCTTCATGAATTATGCAAACCCTGCATCGAGTTGGGGAACATTTATTTATGTGCGTTGTACCATTGACTTCATCAGACATGCTGTACTTAGATAAGTGCTCACCAAGATGATTAAAGATTGTAAAATCAGACACCCTCCATTTAATTTAATTGGTGTATGGTCATTGTTTCCATCTTCATTTACCCTGGAGCACATCTACATTGCATTTTACCAAGAACTTGCAAGAGCAGGAGTGAAATCCTGGCCTCATTGAAGTCATTGATAATGGGGTCTTCAGATTCAACCTTTAATGGATTATACTGATAATCCGTTTATCAGTACTTTAACGGATAATACCGATGTACACAAGTTCCCTGTTTCTTATGCAAGGTACACCCCCCTACCCATAGCAAATGAAAAATGCCAGCTGTTAGGCAAAACCATGAATAAGGGTTTTAACTCTGGCACAGATTATCCTGTCTGCCATGTTCCCAGATGCTAATGTATTTAACTTTATTGATTAAGTACAACATGAATCTAGAACTAGTTTCAAAATATCCAGTGAAATTAAGTAAAAATCACATTGAAAGATTTTTTAAAAAAAACATTTTCTAGTCTATTCATGGAGGCATGTTGTACAGTTATTTGTTATAGTTCTAGAATAAATTCTAGGTTTGATTTTCACATGTGCAGACCACATGGAGGTACATGTCACCTCTGAAATTCAGACACTAATTCTTCAATTCAATGATCCAAGGCAACAGGGCAAAATCAGAGGTGAGTTAATGAGTCAGAATAGGTGTTACTTATCCCCCAGAGGTCTAGAAGAAAGTGTAAGTCGCACCAATTTAGTCTCAGTTACAATGTCAGACTCATCCATTTCTCAGTGTGTAACAAATACTACCTTACAAGTCACCAGGAATGGGAGCCATTCCCTGCAGTGCAGCAGGATCAGGTGTAAAGACTGGCCAACTTTAATTTACAACACTCCTCTCTAGTCCCTCAGCATATAAATTCCAGAACTCCAGTTTAGAGACTATTAGATGCAGTATTTGGCACATTCAGAAGTGATGTGCAAGGAGGTGGCAGCTACACCTGCCCTTAAAGAGTTAAGGGCCTATAAATCCCACATTAAGGGCCAGATTGTGTCCAGGTATTACATGATCATGCAAGGTGGGTACAGGGCAAGGAGCCACCCCACTATACTTCCTGTGCAGTTGGCAGGCACAATCATGCTCCTTCTTCTGAGTGCACTATCTGTCCCCAAGGGGACTTGAAGGATGTGAGGCTAAGGGATTATCCACATTCTGCACCAGCCATTAGAGCAAGTACACTCCCATGGCAGAAGATGTGTACTTCTCCAATGTGCAATCTCACCCCAAATAAATTGCTGCAATTTAAGTGCAATTAGCTCTGATTTTGTGAGGGATGACTTTTTAGATACCTTCTGTGGCTTTGATTACTGAGGAAATGAGTTTCTCATTTCACTTCTCAGGCTTGGGGAATATACCACAGAATAATACAGGAAAGTTAAGATGTTCCTGCTTAGGCAATGTGATCTTAATGAATATAACATGTTTGCTCTCAGGAAGGAACCTGGGTGATAATTTTGTGGTTTTTTTCTTCTTAATTTCAAGTGGCTTGAGTGGTTGACATATCCTGGAGATATGTCCTCTGTTATCCATAGAACAGAGAAAACCTAGAAAGCAGCAGTACAAGTCTCCCCCACATTAACTCAGGAACAGGCCTCCATTTTGGCCCAGAGGGACTACATCAAGAGGTAAGGAGATAGTCCCCATTCTTCATAAGCTTTTTCACTGGTCCTGTAGGAGTTTCCAGCCAAGAATGGTACTTGTTGTGATGGTGGCTTTTGGTTAGCTGGTGACTCAACAACAGGAACTGAACTGAAAACACTAAATTATTTCTTACAGACCAGCCACCAAAGAAGTTTTCAATCACTGTCAGGCTAGGCTAGATTCAAACTGGTGACCTGCATATGAAAGGTTTCATATGCTATTACACATTCCCTATAACCCATCCAATTCCTACTGAGCAATATGCTTAAAATAACTAAATCAATACAAAAGCCTATATGTAAGGAAATACAAATAAAAATTGTGACACATTGTTTCACACACAGTCCATTTTCACTTCTTTTATACTTTCTAAGAGTCTAATTACTCTAAAACAATTCAATGGGGCAAAGCGATAACAACAAAGGGAATAGATATCACTTGCTTTTCATTCTGTACTGCAAGTCAGGGTTCTATAATCACATGCCAGATGCAAAATAATTAGGCTAACGCCAGCTTGTAAGCTGGGAGATAATGTAGGTAATGACAACCTGAAGCTTTTCAATTATACAAAGAAAGCAGACATATCAATTTGCTTACTTCATATACAGAGAGTCAGATCTTTGTGCATGACTGAATATTATTGTGGCATATTCATATTGTCTGAAAAACGCACCTTCAGCTAACAGTATATTACATGGTCTGTAGAGATCTATTCATGAAAATGAATCATTCTTGTGTGGGTATGGGAAATGATGCTGTAAATGAACTTCAGAGTCCAAGCAAAGCAATTATCAGAGTGAAGAAAACAAGGATCTGTTCGTTCTTCTATAAAAAATTTTTAGGTGAAAGTACTTTACTGTAGAATCGACTGAGTTTCATATAATGTTTATGTTCATTCTTTACCTAGGACTTGAAGTGTTTAGATTCAGGAAAATGAGCTCATTTCAATGTTTTTTTCCGTGAAAGTTTTCCTAAGGCTGTGCCTATTATTTAATTTTGTTCTTCCCCTTCCTTCCCCTCTTCCATATCCAGTTCAGAATAGACACTTTCTCTCTTGCTTAGTCTCTGCTATGTTTATGGGAGTTACAGATCTTCTATTGTTACTCCAAAACTAATCAATAATCAGTAAAAGTTATGCCGAACC
This sequence comes from Rafetus swinhoei, assembly GCA_019425775.1. Classification (NCBI taxonomy): domain Eukaryota; kingdom Metazoa; phylum Chordata; order Testudines; family Trionychidae; genus Rafetus; species Rafetus swinhoei. Next base: position 116,024,451 of record CM033449.1, read on the forward strand.
ACTGTTAGTCCATGAGGACTTTCCTCAAGGTCACAGTAAGACATCTTTTTCAACACATCAATAATGTTAGAGACAGAGTCAAGGGGGACTGAAAGTGATTCCTTCTCTAGGTCAAGTTGGAAGTGATTGGCAAGGCAGTAGACACAGTCTCAGAGTGAAACTGCCTGGACTGGCCTGCAGATAACATTTTTTTCTTTCTAATCCAGATACTCTATGATCCTTTATAAATGTAACCATTAATGAAAAAACCTAAAAATATCTTTCTTCAGAGGAAAGAAAACTAACATAAAACATAACCAATGTTATCTGTTTAAAGAAATTAAGTCAGATCATTCAATTAAAAATAAATCAGATAACATACTCTAGACTGACTCCAATGAATCAGGACTCGGGAGTTTCCAATTAAGACTTGCCAACTGGGATGGCAAACATAAATCTTAAGTAGTGTTAATTTATTTTCAAAATGTGCAGACAGCATTGCTTTTCAAGTATACACATTCAAAGAAAACATTTGTCGCATATTTAACACGGTTATCTAAAGTGTCTTATTACAGAAGGGTTAAAACAGCTGGCATTTTGCACTGTAGGCACAGATTAGATGAATGGGGAGAGGGAAAACTACTTCCTTATCTTGTTATTACACTTTAACCCAGTCCTCTCTCAAATAAATTACAGGGGGAAAATCTTAATGAGGGGCACAATGAAAAAAAATTCTTATCTATAGCGATTACATGATTTCCCTGTCCGAATCAAAATGAAACCGTTTGGTAGATAGTCAGTTAAACAACACTGAATTTTACATAATTTTACAAATATAAATATAACCGGCAAAAAATGTTAGAATGCAGGATTACATGAGCATACAAAGGATACAGTGTGTATTATGCCTACAGGTGGTTTTAGGGCTGGTTCCAAAATGTAGGCTGAATTAGCACAAAACATAATTGAGTTTTCTATTATTAGCTTTGTGACTGAGGTACACTTAATGATCAGCCAGGAAGAAACTTTTCCAGCTAGAAGAAACAGCCTAATGAAATTTTGCAGAAGAAACAGCAGCAGGAGGGCATATCTTTCTCGGATTTCTAAGAACCTAGTAGTTGAATATAATGGTCTTTGTGTGTGTTTTTTCTCAACACTGAATTATCTATGAAGATGAAAACAAAAACAGTTAATTATTTTTATTAGTAATCAAAATTTATAATCACTCTGTATGTTCTACAGTACTTTATTTTGTATACAAATTGCCTTACAAACATTACTTAATTCAAAATCCCATCCTTTGTCACATGGGTAACTCGCACATCATCAGGGTGGGATTGTGCTAATGGGGTCAGATACTACCACATCAAATCCTCCATTTTCCAAACCAATTTCCTCACCTCTGTACTTCTTAATCCTGCTCATTTTTTTCATTTGCTGTTTTGTACCATCATCCTCATTTCCTAATCCACAGATACAGCCGTTCTTTGTATGAGAATGTTTGTATAGTGCTAGGAGAGTATAAAGTGCTAAGTATTATTATATTAACAAAATTTCTGAAAACAAATGCAAGTGAGCAAGTTAGTAAATCATTCATCTTTGCTGTCATTCATCTGACACTTTGTTCTTGTTTCCAATGGATTATTGAGAATAAACTAAAACGTAAAGAAAAAGAAAGTAGAACGTGATCCAAAAGGCTGTTCTATTTCTTGACCTTTCTAAACATTCCTTCTGCCAAAATAACATTTGCAGTTGTGCTCTGGGACACAGAGGAAAGACCGGACACTTCAAGCAGCACTACATCACAGAAAGAACTGACAGAGGCCCTGACTGAAACTTTGGTTAGCCATCAGAAAGCCATTCAAAAACAGGAATGCCAAGGTGAATAAATTAAGCTTTAAAGGAAGAAACAGTAGAAACATCTGTAGATGTAGGTAAGGGTATGTCTACACTAGCTCGTTAGTTCGAGCTAGGTAGGCAAATGAAGGCAACCGGGAGTTGCAAATGAAGCCCGGGATTTAAATATCCTGGGCTTCATTTTCATGTTCCCGGGTGCCGCCATTTTTAAATCCCCCTTAGTCCGAACTAACTGCCCGCGGCTAGACGTGGCAGTTAAACGTTAATTCGAACTAATGCCTTAGTTCGAATTAACTGTTACTCCTCATGGGGTACTCCATGAGTTTCTATGCCTCAATGTCTACCTCTTTAAAACAGGGATAATAATGCTTCCTCCTACCCAACAGCAGTCTAGAGAAGCAAAGTTCATGAATGGTTGTGAGATGATGAGATATGAGAATGATGAGTGAACACTACACAGCATCTTATAAATAAAAAAAAAACTGTACTGTAATAATCAGTCTATGATAGCCATGACCAGCACAGGATATTACAGACAGACAACAGAAAATAAAACCTGAAATACAACACAATGGAAATATGCTCCAAAGATTCCGTTTTTCTGTGATGTCACTGAGATCATTCAGAGGAAGAAGCAAGAGCAAACCCATTTAAATAAAATTCTACAAGAAAAAAATGTCTGTTACAACTAACAAACTTAGAGACAATTTTGTAGAAAATACTGACCAATTTATGCCCCCTAAAAGGTGTGTGTGAATAGGCACATGTGTGTACATAAAACTCCTTTGAACACAAGAATTTAGTAGCATCATGAGCCAAAGATGACTAGCAATTAATATACCCCTTTAAGGTTTACTAAGGGACAAAGTTTTCAAAAGCACTTAAATTACTTAGTAGCCGTAGAAACATTTTTAGAAGGGACTTAGGCACTTATGAGCTTTGGTCGGGGGGTTGCTTATAATGCAAGCATGGGGACTCACTGCACTTGAGTAAACATCCCTGAACTAGCTTTAATCTCGATTGTTCCAGTACCAACACAGTTAAGCTGTGGCAGCACAAGCTTCGGTTTCACTAATACCAACCCTGGTTTCTTGTCAAGCTAGCCTGAGAATATCTACTCAAGCTGCAATCACATTCTGTGATAACCAGAGGCCAGGTCTACACTAGACCTGGAAGGTCGGCTTAAGGTATGCAACTCCAGTTACATATTCTACATGTAGCTGGAGTTGGCTTACCTTAAGCCAAGTTTGACAGCGTCCACACAGCAGAAGGCTGACAGGAGCAAATGCTTCCTTCGGCTTCCCTTACTGCTCACAACTGCAAGAAGTATAGGTGCTGGCTGGAACAGTTCTCAGCATTCGATTTATGGGTCTAAATCGAATCTGCTAAATTGAACACCAGATTGTTGATTTCCAGCGCGGTCAGTGTAAACTTGCCCTGAGAGGAACCTCCCTCCCCACCCCTCCGGCTTACTGAAGGTTGATAAAACTTAAGGGGGAGATTTTCAAAAGCACAAATGGCAATTATGTGCTTGACTTCTATTGAAAATTAATGTGAATCAGCTGCCTAAATGGTATTTGTGATTTTGAAAATTTTCCCTATGTCTCTTTTGAAAACGTGATTTGGCTGCTAATGGACAGATTTTTAGGAGTGTAAAAAATGCAGATGGACACACAGTGAGATTTAGAAAAGTAGGTAGGCAGGTTATATAACTAACTTCCATTAAAATAACCTTAAAATCTCACCAGATACCAAGCTGCATATTTAGTTGTCCGACTACATTTAGAAACCCAAGCCTGTGTCCCTGAGGTGTGTGTGACATTTTTACCCAAGTTCTAAATCTATACAGTTTAGTGGTTCACTTCTTTTGCAACCAGTGAGCAGCTGTCAATGAGAAATCCATTTTATATTAGTCAACTTAAAATATTTTGGTATAGTTTTTACATGAGCTTTGTAAGTTGGAGTTTGTCACTCTTATTTCATCATCCCACAAAGGACATATTGGATTTAACTATTCATAAAGAAGATACTTTAATAAAAGCTTTCTTCTTAAAATCACACTGTTGGAGCCAATTTCTTAGGGTGATCTATACATTGGGCAGCAATATTACTCTGTGCAGTGGAACTTCTGTCCAACCAGCACATCTTTATTTGAACTTCACCTTTCACAGACATCTGCAGAGATCATTCCCTTGCCAAGATGTAAAAACCCTTAAAAAAAGACATAAAGTAATCATAATTGGTCTTAATACTTCTGAGCTATCACTTTTAGCTGACCATGCCAGCAGCTTTTATTTAATAGACAATTTTTAAGAGGCAATATAAAATAATTACATAGAGGAGAAAAGCTTGGTCTATTGTGCAAAAGAAATTGCTGATTTCGTGACTTAATTACCTCACTGTGGAGAGTGCAGTAGAAAAATTACTGGTACCATTAAATTGAAGCTTCTGTTAGTGAACCTTGTGGGACCAAGGTAAAGATAAAGACTTGCAGCTTTTGCAAATATATGTTTCTCTCTAGTTGTATTCACCATTACAGGCAGCTGGGCCTGCATTCTACTGGTAGTTAGATGGAAGAATCAGGGTTTCATGCATTTGGCTTACAATAAGATTCATAAAAAGAAGAAAGGATAGGATACTCAAAAAGGATGTGGATTTGATAGACACAGCCAGTTTATTTTTAAGATGCCTCATACAAATTCAATTTGTACTTTATTAGCGGTTATAAGATATGTATTAGTATTTATTGAGCAGCAACTATGTGTTCAATATTATCTAAGCATATAATCTACATAAGGTAAAATCATGGACAATAAGAAACAACTTATAAAATGAGACTTATAGATTCAGTTGTACTTTATAAAGTAGGTTAGAAAGCAAAAAATACATGCACATAGTAAACGCAGATAAATTTTCAAAATATAATGTTTTGAAATGAGGTCAAACCATTTCATTTAGAAAATGCTGAAGGAACCATTTTGACCTTTGCAAAAATAATCTCATTTTTATTCAGCTAAAATTGTCAAATTCAACTTGAAGTTCCAAATACTTTGTCACCCTGAAACTTCATTTTTAGTGAAAAAATTACTTTCCACCTCTTACCTTGTAAAACAATCTCCCACAATCTTATAAAAAGTGCATCCTTAGTAGAATCAATCTAGAAGCAACATCTCAATAACATCCAGACGAGGACAATTGAACAAGAGAATTAAAATATATACAAATATTTTGGAATTCAAATGTATTTATGCATTACACAGAGCTGTAAGTACAAATTAGCACTTATATACTAAATTTCCCCTCCCGTCCAGTGATTTGTAGATCTCCAATGTAGCCTTAATCCTATTGTAATAGATGGAATCTTATGTCTTAATTCTAGAAAGTTTGCCATCTAAGGGTGCATCTAGACTACATGGCTCTGTCAACAGAGCCATGTAAGGTAGTTTACTCGGCATGGTCAAAGAAGCGGGGATTTAAATAATCCCTGCTTCATTAAAATAAAAATGCCCACCGCGCTGTGCTGACGATTAGCTGATCCGACACAGCACGGTAGTCTAGACGCGGCGCGGTCGACAAGGGAAGCCTTTGTCGACCGCTCCGGTAAACCTTGTCCGTCAGGGCATCAGGTCAGGAGTTACTTTGTGTGGCTGCTGCCTGAGGCTATCTGAGGCCTGTGCTTAAAGGGATGGCCCCCCGGACAGCTGCTTCTCAGCTTTCCCTGCTTGCTTGCCTACGTCAATGAGGGACAGCAAAGCATTCTGTCTCTGCGTGCTCTGGTTGCCCTCACTCAGGACACCACAGCACTCTGCAACATGGAGCCAGAGCTGCCCTGGGCACTCTGGTGCTTCTTGTGGACGCGTTACTGCGAGCCTGGCTGCACTTTCTGCAGGCTGCCATCTGGGAGGTCCATCGGGGGGGGCTGTCAGTATCCAGGAGGTCCTGCAAGAGAGCTTCCACCTTGAGGAGCACTAAGAGCCTCCCTGGTCTGCCCCACTGGGGGCTTGTGCCTCATTCCTCCCTCACATCCTTCCACTTACTCCCTAGCCCCCATTCCTGATGTCAAATAAAATACACGTATTTTCATGAATACAAACTCTCTTTATTTAACAAAACTGGGGGGGGGGGGGAGAATGAAACTCTGGTGAGACTGGGGATAGGAGGCGGGAGAGGGGAGAAGAGAGAGTGTGTGTGTGTGGGGGGAACCTTGGAGGAGGGAGCTGGAAGGGGGAAGCACGGAGAAGAAGGGGGTGGGGAAGCTCAGGGTTGGGGGTCTCACCGGACCAACTTGATTTTCATGCAAACCTGCTTCTGGGTTCACATGTGGCCTTTGGTGGCCAGGCTGGCAGCTATACTGCCATAGAGGGCCGCGTTCCTCCATCTAGATGGAGATCATGGATGTTGGGGGCATCCCCCCCCCCAAACGTGAATAAGGTCCATGATCTCCACTCTGGACCAGGAAGGTGCCCACCTTCTCTGGGCCTGGCAGGCTCCTGGGAGCTGGCAGACTGCTCCTGGGGAGTGGTGGAGGGCTGGCTGCCAGTGGCTTGCTGGCTCATGGTTTGGGGCCACTGGCTCTGGGCAGTGACTGCTGGCTCTGGGCTGGCAGGCTTGTAGCTGGCACAGGCACTGTGACCAGAGTCAACCCCTTTAAGGGCTCCAGGAAGGGGGAGGGAGAGGAGTGTTCTTGGTTGAGGCTGGAGTGGGCACCAGGGCACCCTGGGAAGGCTGGAGGCCCCCTATTTCAATATAAGTATCTACACAGCACTTATTTTGAAATAGCTATTTTGAATTTGGCGTTATTCCTCGTGGAATGAGGTTTCACAAATTTGAAATAAGCGCTTTGCTATTTCAAATTAATTTCGAAATAACGGTTTGGCTGTGTAGACGCTAGTAAAGTTATTTTGAAATAACAGGTGTTATTTTGAAATAACTTTGCTGTGTAGACATACACTTAGACTAGTTATCATTAAAGGCCAAATTTTCCAGAGAAAGAGAAAGAGTGTTTATTGGCATTTGTTCATTTAATATCTACTATTCAACCAAGAAAGTATAACTCGATTGTATGAAAAATCAGAATATTTCCCCTTCTGTGTTCTCTGAAGCAGCCCCAAAAACTTAATCTATTAATTTTCTCACTCTTTCCCTGAAAGCCAGTTAAATAACAGCTGTAACATCCAATTGCTTCATTTCAATCTGCAGTAGAATTTATATCACAACTGGAGATATACTTGCTCCAGAAAGTAAAGATGCTCATGTGAAACAAAGGACGTGAATGAAGAAAGAGGAGATACTCCATATAAATTGAAAATGCCTGCTGATTTCTTATGGTAACAATTAAACTAAGTAATGTAAAAAAAATCTCAAGGGAAAAATATTTTTTTCTGAGAAGCTACTGAAACCTAAGAGACTGCTTTTACTTCCTCAATACTCTGGCTACTTGTTAAACTAATAGCCCTATAAAATAAAGTGATTGTGTGTGAACAGTTGATGTGTTTAGAGAAAGCTATGCACTGCTCAGTACACGTTGTTTTCATACCTCACTAGATCTTTCACATTATGAACTTCCTTCATGTGTTTAATTCCTTTTTATTGTTCTCCAACATGCCATATCTTTCAGGAAAGAAACCGTCAAACACTGACATTAGTAGATGCATAATTAACAAGGGTAAATAGATTGGGATGATTATCACAAACAAGAGATTTCCAAAGAAAGAGGGAAAATTCTAGGAATTCTTTATTCAGATTAACATAATGATCTTAAAAATTAATAAGATGATCCTTCTTTGAGCAGAGAGACTCACTTCTTTTTCTCCTCTTTGCACTTTAGTGTTCCCCATGAGGCCTTGTAATTTATTTTTGGCAGCAATTCTAAACCAATCTAATTTTTTTTTCTTGTTTAAGACTGAAGCTCCATCATCATGTATCACAGCTTTGTGGAGTTACAGTTTCAGCTTTAGCAGACATAGGTGTGGCCCAAGCCTTCTCCCCTAGTACTTCCCATTGTGAGTGGCTTCTCCCTGCATAGGTTGGAGCTTTTTTTTTTTTTTTTTTTTTGAGACATCTGGTGCTTTTACCTTAGCTGTCTCCTCACTATGCCTAGGAACATAAGGGGGTACTGTCTCTTGAGAAAATAAGTAATCCTTCTAGTGCTACAAGGAGTATAAAAGCCAACATACAAGACATAGCAAGTTACATCAACACAAACCTCACCAAAGAAATGACACCACCAACAATAAAACCAGAAAGAGGGAATGTCCTCGGATTTGGGAGAGATAGGGTTTAATAAACATGGATACATGAATACTCAACACTCCCAACTCTTCCCAACTCTCAGCTCCATCCCTTGCCACTTGCACAGGCAGATGGTGTGCTGGGGATCAGTCTAGAGACAAGTGTTGCATATTTAGTGTGAATGGGACAGGGTCCTCTCCTGGCTGCCTGCTGTGGAGGTCTCAGCTGGCTTTTGGTGGACAGCACTGGATCAGATTTACTGGATGCTGGTCTCTGCGGTACTGGAATTGCTTGACATATACTAGATTCCAAAGCAGTTCAAAGACCCCCCTCTGTGGGGAGTAGGAGTTAATCAGAGGCTGAGTTGTTTTGCTTCTCTGTCAACTCCCAAACTCACATGCTCAAAACTGAAACTGAATCTAGTCTCTATTAGTCAGGTTGTCCTGGTCCTGGACCACTGAGGGGGCTGTGTAGGCCTGGCTCATCAGGGACCCAGAAACTTGCTTTTTCACCCCATGCAGAAACTTCCTATTGGCCTCAGCTGGAGTTTCTAGTGCATTCTATCACCCAGCTCTGACTCCAAGCATGCTGGGACATGGTGTCAGGCTTCTGGTAACCATTGTTGTTGTAATCCATAGGATAGGGCCTCCCAGAGGCTCAGTCCAAAATTCAGAGCTGGCACACCCCAAGCGGGGGTTACACTGATAAATGTTAATCCTCATAAACCCTTTTACTAAAGTTCGTATGCACTGAGTAATATAGTTCTAAAATACTGGTTTTAAATCTATTTCAGTGCAAATTAGGGCTACTGCTGAAAACCTAACACCAGCAATTCAAATGGCATTACTTAGGTTGGAGGTCTCATTTTAGTTATTACCTACAATACATTTTTAGGTTTGCAAAGATTTTCATGTGAATGTTTTATTTTATTTTAAACTTAAAGGTTTACTGTCAAATTAAAAATAGTATTAAAACCGCCACCTTTGGGGTGAGTTTTCAAGAATGCCTAAAAATTAGGCACTCTGTTCTCTTTGACTTTCACAGTAGGAAATGTGCACAATTCTCACTTAGCTACTTTTAAAAATTAAAACAGCAAGAATATTTGGAACAAATACTTGTAATCATTTGTTAAATATTTACTTACACATTGTATTTCACTGTGTCTCGACAACAGTAATCTTTTTGAGGTCTTGAAATTGCATAATTACTGTAATTAATGGTTAATTTATCATGATTTTTTAAAATTAAGACTTCTAGCACCAAGGCCACGTAAGCAAAAGCATGAAGGCTGAGCTTATTGGCATTGAGACAGAACAAGCACTGCAATTTGAGTATATTATCAGCCTTACCACAACAACTCATTGCAATGATGTGCTATAATGGTGTTTTCCAGAGGGCTGTATCTCACGCTGGTAGTGTATTAAGCTTGGCAGGTGCTGGGCATTCCACATTTTCTTGTAATGACTAAACTTTTCTCTTAGTAGCAATTAATCTGAGATATATTATTGGAGAAAGGGACTGCTCTCCAAAGAATTAATATCTCCTGGAAAGCAAACCTCCCTTCTAGTTAGTTTAATCATCATTAAATGTGAGCCCTACATTCAGTGTAAGACTCTGATCTACACGCTTCCAATGCCATCATAAGAATCTCTTAACCCCTTACAAAACTGAAAAGCAAAAATAACCCTTTTCAATCCCTGCAGGAACATTTCTGTGAAGAACATCTCATTATACCAAGCTTCAAGCTGACTTGGCATGGGTGCATATTATTGAGCATTTTGAGTGCCTGCTTCATTGCTTTAGTTTTGCTGAATATAATCAGAATGGAAGCCAACATATACAGCCTTATAAATAAATAAAGTCTTGCAATAGAGACCTGCTGTCTTTGCACAAAATCAACATCATCTACCTGGCAGATGGATACTTAGCCACTTGGCTTAGGGTACATTTCCAAAAATGGCTGAGGATTTATTTAAACCCTTACAAACAACAGATTTCCCCATGATGTACTTGCACAATAACATAAATTTAAAGATGGTTTATTGGCTAATTACAGAGATCAAAATTAATATCAAGCTGACTAATTAAGGGGTTATTATACCAACACTTTGATCTGTTTCCACTTATTATACTTTGATTTCGCTACTCTGAAAAAATGACAATTCAGTGAGCATAAAGCTTAACTGCACTGCTGCTCTGGATGATCTTCCAGATATTTAACAGCTTTTTAGCCATACGGACATTGCATATATGGCTAGAAAACAGCTTTTATCCACATCCATGTTAATTTACAGGGAAATAAAAAGAGAATATGTATATTTTGCACAGTGTATAGCAATCTTAGCAAATGTGTGATTGTATCAGATAACATAAATGTCATTTTTCACTGGGGAAAATGTTACTTTTTCAGAAAACAGACTTTCATATCTGAATGTACAATATATTAAGGTGGTAATGACTCCATGGTTAAGACTGAGTTGAGTTTTGCAGCTAAAGCAGGGATTTGTTATGTCTGAAAAATACTAACTCGGCTACCTCTCTGATAGTTTTATTAGTGACTTCTGAACATTTAGGCCAGTTAAATTGTATTATAAGAAAGGGGATACCCTCAGCTTCCCAGTAGGATACTTGCTACTTGCTCTGGAAAGGTCTAAGATAACTGGTCTTAACCCTTTACCCCACTCCCCATAACTTTTCTATTAATAATAATGTTATTAGATAACTTTTATAATTTATAATTCATGTCTGCCTATGAAAACTGTGGAGTTGGATTTGAAGTATGAGCTCTTGTGGGAATTATAGGTGAAAGGACATGAAAAATAATATTATTTTATACATGTATTAAATATGTTTAGTATTTTTAAAATATGTGCTACATAATAAATATAGTTTGTTGCAGTACAAAGATTTTGTTAGTAATTTGAGATGACCTACATAGCTCAGTCATGACTTTGCCAAATGTGGGTAATTAATTTATGCCAAAAATAATTTATAACCACACCAAACTGTTCCCTGTTCTCCATGACCCTAATCCACTGGAGACCATTCAAAATTTTGTACTGTGTATTGTATTGTTATTGGATTTATTAATGATCTTGAAATGGTTGAGAGAAAAAATGGAGCAAAATTTGTAGATGGAACAATGGTTTTTTTTAAGTAGTTGGGACTAGAAATAACTAAGGTAAACTTCAAAGTGCCCTAACAAAGTCATCACAATGGTAAAATCAAATACAAAGTATTTCACATTGAGGGGGAAATGTAAGCTATTCATACACATTCCAATGTTTTAAATAACCTGTTGATTCAAGAAAATGTCCTGGGCATCATTGTAGACTGCTTAATATTGCGGACTAACCTCTACCTATTGTGAAGATGTGGTCAAAAAAAGTCAACAAGATGTTAGTACACATAAGGAACAGGATGATGAATAAGACAAACATTATAATATACTTTATAAATACCAGTTGGTGCAGCTACATCTGGAATACTGTGTGCAGAATTGGTCTTCCCTATCAAAAGGATACTGCAGAACTTGAAGAAAAGTTATAAATAACAAAGGGCCTTGAAAAAAAATCATCTGCAAAGAGATTGAAAAAACTGGGATTGTTTACCTTAAAAAACTGGGGGAGAGGGGTAATGACAGTAAAATATTGAATGCTCTAAAGAAATTAGATCAAGAATTTCTGTTCTCTGTATATCATAACGCAAGTGTAAGACGACATCTGATTAAATAAAAATGGAAGAACATCAAAAAACAGATAAAAAAGAAAACTTTGTTCACACAATTTCTAACTATATTGTGAACCCATTGCCACAAGAATCATTCAGATCAGAGTTTTTGAAAAAGATTTAAAAAGGGCTTAGACAAGGGGTTCTCAACCTGGAAGTTGTGACCCGTCAGGGAGCGGCAAAATTATGTGGGGGTTGTGAGCTGCCACTCTCCAGCCACAAACCTATCTTCGCCTCCAGCATTTATAATAGTGTTAAATAAAATATATATGTTTTAAATCTATAAGGGAGGGTTGCACTCAGATACTTGCTATGTGAAAAGGGTTACCAATACAAAAGTTTGAGAATCACTAGTTTGTTATGTCAACAAAATCTCTAGAGACCGGGCTGAGACCTAATATAGGGAACGGACTATCACACCTCCACCTACCATAGGGTTCTTAAACCATCCTCTAAAGAAACGGCTACCGGCTCTTGTCAGAGTGAGCCTCACGCGTGATCTAGTATGGTAATTCCTATGTTTCAGTAAAGCAGTTAAGCACATGTTTAACTAAAAGCTTCAGTTTAATTCCATTGATGTCAGTGAGACTAGCCACCTGCTTAAATTTCAGCATGTATTTAAGGGTGTTTCTGGATCATGGACTAGATGGGGCAGTGTTTTAACTAGTAAACACGTTCAAATAAAGTTTTAATCCTCTAGTTTTCAGTTTTGGATGATTTTTTTAGTACTGTTGTGATGGGGTGTAGTCACAGAATTGACACAGGATTGTTCCCTGGTGTGCTGATCATGACACAGACACCCACCTTCTTGCTCTTTGGGTCTCACTACCACCTGTTCTGCTGGGCCAGGTTCTCTGCCCCCCTCCCTCTGCCACCGACTAGGCACAGATTTCCCAGCCCCTTGAGGAGCAATGCAGACACTGAACCACTTCAGCTCTGGGAAAATGCAGTTCTAGGGATCAAAACCCCAAATAAATCCATCTTTCTCTGAGTAAGAGTTTTACACAAAGAAAGCTAATGAGGATGTTTGCCCTCTTTATCAATGAAAAAGATACACAGTGGCTTGATAATAAAAAACAGTTTTGTTTGCTAAGTACAAACAGTAGGATTTAAGTGATTGCAAGTGAAAACAGACAGATCAAAGTAAGTTTCTGAGTTAAAATGAAAAGAAAACACATAGCTAGTTCTAATTCACTAAAAAGTTAATGCAAGCAGCTTCTTCCTCTAAAGAGCTGTTCTTGTTGTAGGCATAATCTTCACATCAGAGACATCCTCTTTTATCTTGATCCGGGTCCCTAGTCATCTTTTGAGTGTCATGTCAGCTGAAGACTAAGGGTATGTCTACACCAGCCCCCTAGTTCGAACTAGGGAGGCTAATGTAGGCATTTGAAGTTGCAAATGAAGCCTGGGATTTAAATATCCTGGGCTTTATTTGCATGTTCAGCCTGTCGCCATTTTGAAATTCCACTAGCCGAAGTAACTGCCGCAGTTACACGCCGGGCAGTGAACGGCAATTCGAACTAAGTCCTTAGTTCGAATTAAATGTTACACCTCATTCCAGGAGGAGTAACAGTTAATTCGAACTAAGGACTTAGTTTGAATTGCCGTTTCACTGCCACATGTAGCCGTGGGCAGTTACTTCAGGCTAGTGGAATTTCAAAATGGCGACGATGGAACATGCAAATAAAGCCCGGGATATTTAAATCCCGGGCTTCATTTGCAACTTCGAATGCCTACATTAGCCTCCCTAGTTCAAACTAGGGGGCTAGTGTAGATATACCCTAAGAGATGACAACTTCCCATTGCTTAAATATTATTCCTGCCTTGGGGAGAAGCTTTTTTTCCTATATTCCCCCTTCCATGGAAAACTATCTGGATCAAAATGGAATCCCCAGTACCAGGTGGTATTGTCAAATGTCTTAGCAGACTAATCATCTTTGGACTTATAAGATAAATAAGGCTGTTTACAATTTATGTTGATCACTCAGCCATTAAGGCTTCAGTGATACCATTAATGGCTCTCAGTAGCACATTTAAAACTAGAAATGGGACTAAAAAAAATCCATAAAGCTATGTTTGTAAAATTTCAATCTGGGAGCAAGAATATTAGAAATTTCAAAAGAATGCCTCCTTGGTTCAAGAAGACCATTGCAATTTTTCAGGCAGCAGTAGTTCAGGCAGAGCAAATAAGCACCCATTTTTGCACATTTATTCAAATCAAACCTCAACTCCTAAACTTTCTGAATTTCTTCTATCACTAGTTGTATTTGGATTCATTGTACTTTAGAATTCCTAGCTCAGACCACATTATATTTCTCACACACCTCAAAGTATTTGGATTTCTAAAGGCCAGCCTTCATCCATTGAGGCAGCAACTTTCTCTATTTCAGAACCCTTTGTGAAGCTTGGAATTTGTATAAATGTGGCAAAACACAAAACTTTACAAAAGTTCATTGGTTTGCAGTCCTGTGTATTAGGTTTATCAAAACAAGCATTATCTTAGTGGTACTCTTTCTAGAAAACAGTTTGTTTTACAACTCTACAATATATTCAGTTGAGCTATATTGAAAATATTTTCAGATTAAAGTGCCTGACATAATTCCTGACCATAGTCAGTGAACTACAATAATTAATTAATTTAGTTGCTTTAAATGTTCCATAGTTTAGTGATATACAACTTGCAGCTTTTGAGAATCTCTTAGAGTTATGCCTAGATGAACTAGTACCTGATATATTACTTCTTTGGTATGAATATAATAGCCAGGGAACAATTACTTGCTATGCGAGGATGGCATTTTATCAATGGAACTTCCATTAAGTTAGCCTTCCATCTTGTTAATGCCACACTCTTTTTTTAAGACTCTGACATCATTATACTGTGTCTCTGCAGACAAAAACCTCTAAACTTTAACTGTCAGAGAAATTCATGTATTTCTAGCTGTGTCAAATTAGAATTTAAAACTTTTTCTCCATCCAAATAACTTGATGTACTCCATAAAAAACGAGCAGATCTATATGCAGGATAACATACCAAATGCAAACCAAAGTCACAGTGAAAACACTTGTAAGTTTCACTTACTGTAAAAGGTGTTTCATTCTCAAATCTATATAAAATGCTCCTTGGAATTAGGACAATCCTTACCAATGCCCTGTACAGCATCAAGAACAGCATTGCTTCCAAACAATTTTATTTTAACAATTCTATTCCCAATTCTGCCACAGACTAAACGACTTGAACAACTCACTAACATCCAGGTCCTCAAAGGAATTTAAGCACCTACTCCTATTTTGAGCTCTGAGATAAAAAAGTACATATGTTTTTGCAATTATAATAAACATTTCTAGTCTGAATCTTAAGGACAAATGTAGGGGAAAATTCAAAGCACTAGAAGAAAGCCGAAGCCGAAAACTTAATAAATTAAGTTTTACTTCATGTTATTCTTGACAAGAGACCTGTAAAACAATGTCCATTCTCAAGAGTAAAGCACTGCTTAAAATGGTCTGTTCTCAAAGGCTACATCAAAGGTTTCTCAGGCATCCAGACATTCTGTAGTAATCTGGCATACAGAAGTAAAGCAAGTCTGAACAACTTTAAATAATCTGATGGCTCAGATTCAGTGGGCCTCGTAGTTTCTCCAGATCTGTCCCTTCCTTGTAGGGGTGAGCCAACCCAAAAAGTCTGACATTTGAAAAGTCTTGAATCTTGTGCTAGGTAAATCTTTTTGGTCTTTCCAAAGCAAAACAGATCTTTGTTCGCAAGTTAAACAGAAGCTAAGGGTATGTCTACACTACAGCATTATTTCGAAATAGCTTATTCCGAAATAGTTAATTTGAAATAAGCTATTTCGAAATAACGCGTCTATACATAAAATGCAATTCGAAATAGCGTTTTTCTATTTCAAAATAGCGTGTCCACACTGAGTGGACTCTGAATCGAAATGAAGGCTGGTTGGAACCAGCTCAGGCAGGGCTTCAGGTCAGGAGTGTCTTTGTGTGACTGCTGCCTGAGGCTACCTGAGGCTTGTGCTTAAAGGCCCCCCCGGACAGCCAGTTCTCAGGTTTCCCTGCTGGCTTGTCTACCTCAATGAGGGACAGCAAAGCATTTTGACTCTGTGTGCTCTGATTGCCCTCACTCGGGACAGCACAGCACTCTACAATATGGAGCGGGAGCTGCCCCTGGGCACTCTGGTGCTTCTCTTGGACACGTTGCTGGGAGCCTGGCTGCACTTTCTGCAGGATGCCATCCAGGAGGTCCATCGGGGGCTGTCAGTATCCAGGAGGTCCTGTGGGAGAGCTTCCACCCTGAGGAGCACTAAGAGCCTCCCTGGTCTGTCCCACTGGGGGCTTGTGCCTCATTCCTCCCTCACATCCTTCCACTTACCCCCCCCCCCCCAACCGCCCTTCCTGATGTCAAATAAAATAGATGTATTTTCATGAACACAAACTCTCTTTATTTAACAAAACTGGGCGGGGGGAGATGAAACTCTGGGGAAAGGAGGCGGGAGAGGGGAAGAGAGAGGGTGGGAGAGGGGAGGGGGAAACTTGGGAGGAGGGAGCTGGAAGGGGGAAGCAAGGGAAAGAAGGGGAAGGGGAAGCTCAGAGCTCAGGGTTGGGGGTCTCGCTGGACCAACTTGATTGTCATGCAAACCTGCTCCTGGGTTCGCATGTGGCCTTTGGTGGCCAGGCTGGCAGCTATCCTGCCATAGACGGCCGTCTTCCTCCATCTAGTGCGGAGATCATGGATGTTGGGGGCATCCCCCCCAAACCTGAATAAGGTCCATGATCTCCGCTCTGGACCAGGAAGACATCTGCCTTCTCCGGGGCCTGGCAGGCTCCTGGGAGCTGGCAGACTGCTCCTGGGGAGTGGTGGAGGGCTGGCTGCCAGTGGCTTGCTGGCTCATGTTTTGGGGCCACTGGGTCAGGGGCAGTGACTGCTGGTTCTGGGCTGGCAGGCTTTGAGCTGGCACAGGCACTGTGGCCAGAGTCTACCCCTTTAAGGGCTCCGGGGCTGGAGGAGAGGAGAGGAAGTTTTCCTGGTTGTGCCTAGAGTGGCCACCAGGGCACCCTGGGAAGGCTGGAGGCCCCCTATTTTGAAATAAGTGTCTATACAGTGCTTATTTCGAATTAGCTATTTCGAATTTGGTGTTATTCCTCGTAGAATGAGGTTTACCAAATTCGAAATAAGCCCTTTGCCTGTAGAGACGCTATTAAAGTTAATTCGAAGTAACGGCTGTTATTTCGAATTAACTTTGATGTGTAGACATACCCTAAGATTTCTTCTGGTTTAGATGCAAAGAGAAGAAAACTATGGGATATTGTAGAAAGCAAGCATGATCTTTGCAAAGGCTAAAATAGCTGTTGCCAAAAAAAAGAGTAATGGCACATGCAAAGAGATGCATCTGATGAAGTGGTTTTTACCCATGAAAACTTATGCCCGAATAAATCTGTTAATTTTTAAGGTGCCACAGGACTCCTCATTGTTTTTGCAGATATAGACTAACGTGGCTACCCACTGAGACATGCAAATAGAGACAGCAAATCCATTTTCATGTTTTCACTTGGGCTGTGTCTAGACTGCAGGGTTTTTCCAAAAAAAGTAGCCTTTTTTCAAAAAAACTTCACCTGCGTCTAGACTACAGCCGCGTTCTTCCGAAATTAAATCGAAAGAACGCGGCTTTTCTTTCGACGGCGGTACTCCTCATTTCACGAGGAATAATGCCTTTTTTCGAAAGTGCTCTTTCGAAAAAAGGCGCTATGTAATGCAAACTGTGCTTTTTCGAAAAAGAGCATCCAGACTGCCTGGGTGCTCTCTTTCGAAAAAGCAGCTTGTTTTTTCGAAAGTACTGATTGTCGTCTAGACGCTCTTTTTCGAAAGAAGCTTTTTCGAAAGCATCTTTCGAAAATGCCTCTTTCGAAAGAGGCTTGCAGTCTAGACGTAGCCTTGGATATTAGGCCTCTTTCTGAAAATTTGTCCCAAAAGCTATTGTAGCGGGTGGCTCTGACCACCACGTCGCCTTTCAGGGTCACTGCCCTCCAGCAGTGCCAACCATAGCCTCTAAGCTTTCCCCTTCCGGGGGACGGTCCTTAGTTCACGGCCCCGGCCTTGCTTCAGGTCCGGGGTGAGGTGCGACAGTTCAGGGGCCCGGCCTTACTTCAGGTCCGGGCCACGGGGAAAGAAGTCTATTATGGACTCGAGTCTCTCAGCCTTCCCGCGTTCCGGCCAGGGTCTCGACCAGCACCACCGCATCGTAGGGAAGCCCCGGGCCCTCGAGCAGGGCGGGGCAACAAACACCCTGGTTGGTAGAAGCTCCTAGTCCAGGAACTGGGCGAAGGGTGCACCAGCTACAGGCGAGGGGGAGACTGTCACCCAATTGGCGGGCGGCAGGGGGGGCGCAGGCCCACCCTCTCCACTGCGCCCCCACCCAGGGGCCCTGGATGCAGCCGTGCAGCTGCCATCAGCTCAGCAGGGCTCCAGCCCGCAACTTGCTGGCCTCCGACTGCTATCAGCCCCGTGCTACCCCCTGGGCCATCTCTCGCCTCCCCCCTCGCAGGTACCTGTGCTTGTCGCCTGTCTCTCCGGGAGTCGAGGCCCGTGTCGTCCCAGCCGGGTCCGGGCGGCCCCCTCCGGGCTTCAGGAAGCTGAAGCTCTGCAAGGTCCCCGTCGGTCCGCCGGTCCTTTAGCTCACCAGGCCCCAGCAGAGTCCGGGGGTCCTCCGGGTCAGAGGGGATCCCCGCTGGCTGGCTTGGCCAGGCCTCAGCAGCCCTGGCAGGGAGGCCCTTGATGGCCTTCGGAGAGGCAGCTGGGGGAAGCCCAGGCCGGGTCCCGGCCTCCTCAGCCAGGAGCTCTGGCCAGACCTCTGTCTCCCTCGGAGGCTGGGCTCCTACTGAGCTTCCTGACAGGGTTCTTATAGTCCTAGCCACGCCCCCTAACTTCAGGTGAGGGGGCGGGGCTAGGTTGTGCCCAAAATGGCTCCCAGAGGGGTTCCTCTGCCTCTGGCTCAGCGGGCGGCCACTCCGCTCCGCTACACTATTCATCTGGGTAAAAGAGAGACTTTGCCTAACTTTCTGAGAGTTACTGAACTCTGCCCCAGGGTACTCACATCCTCTTGGCTCAGCGCTTTCCACTTTCCTTACCCCCTTATATCAGAGCACCACTTCATATCACCTTCTCCTGTGGCAGATAGGACAATCCAAGCTCTCCCATCCCTCTGGCTTCCAGCATTATAAGAAACAGGCCAACTCTCCAGCCTCCCTGAACTCCCTCTTTTACCAGTCTTTCTCCCTACAGTCTCGTGTTCATCCTTCTCCCAGGGCCAGAAATCACAGGATATTCCACTGGAATCCCTTAATCTCCCAAACCAGAAAATAAAATCCCACTTCCACTATCCTTGGACTTGTCCTTTAACTTTTCCTCTGTTTTTTCCTACTCACCCTGGAAGTCCCACATGTCCTCTTCTAAGAGGGCTCCACCACTGGGCTCCACCTCAGTGGCTGCTCTATCTCAATCTTGAATACTTGTCAGCCTTCTAGACTCAGGTTTATTCTTCACCTACGCGTCTTCCTTGATTCTCCTGGTCTGCATATGCTCTAATCCAAAAGATTAACTGCAGTTAGTTTGGGGTATTTGGTCATTGCAGTTTATAGATTCCACTGAGATGCTTGAGTGGCAATGTACCAACTAGATAATAAGGATGACAGCAGTCTCTTCAGCTAGCTCCAACAGACAGACAATCTCTAAACTTCTCCTAGTCAGAAATAAAAAAATCCCTATGAAAAAGTGTTAACTTTTCAGGGGGAAAAATGTTTTGGCTGAACATCAAACGTAGTAGCTGGAAATGCTGTTGAAATACCTCATGAGAGTTGTAGTTTGGGTGATCTATACCCATTTTCCTCCTCTATAGCCTCTGCTCCATGGCTAGACTAGATTTCCTATGATGCACCATATTTTCCCCCTTGCTGAGCCTCCACAATGCCTAGGATTCTCTGTCTGCGGTGGATCATGAAATACGTGGCTCAGCTAGAGAACTGAGCCTGTAAAGACGAGTGGGGGCACGAGACATAGCAGCATTTCGGTATCAAAATTTCAGCTAACTTCCCCACCCCAACAACCTGCTCTCTGATGTTTTTTCCAAAAATCAAAACTTTTCATGGAAAGTAGACAATTATTGTTTAAAAAGGTTGTGAAAACCCCCAGCTTTCCATTGAGAAACAGTTTTAGTGCATTTTTTCCAATCATCCCTTCTCTAAACTCAATATAAATGAGAAGAGAGAGCGACAAGAGCCTAATGGATGAAAGATGAGACAAGCCTTTATTTCTCCAAGCTCTCATGTATCTTTAGAAAAACAAACTCTCTCTGGATTTGTCATGGTAATGTATGTCATTCTAATTTCTAATGCACAGTTGTTCCTGCCTCTCTTGACATGTCTATGATCTCCAGCCATTGGGAGGTATTATATGGCTATACTGTGTTGGAAATATATTAGAGTCCATTAGCGGGGAAACAAAATATACATTATCACAAGTAACTGAAATGTGATGCCTTGCCAAATTAAAAAGAAACATATAGCCTAGAAACAATCAACTGCTTTTATAGATCCTGCGTGTCTTGTAAAAATCAAGATGTTAATAGCAGTTACTAATATTGTACCATCAAAAACGGCTCTAAGACATTCTCACAAAGGACTTAGTCATACTCCTGCTGAGTCAATTACAGAACGCCAAATGATTTCAAGGAAAGCAGGATCAGCACCTAGTGTTTCTTTCATAATGTGACCACATTATTTTTCACAAAATTCCCTAAATCTATTCCTTTGTTTTATACATTTATATACTCTGTTGGAATAACTTATGAACAATCTAAATTTGTAGCACAAGAAAAAAGGCACATTTTTGGTTTTGATTAACACTTTAACATTACATTGCTTCAGTAAAAAACAGAAGTTGGGAGTCTTGCAACAGAGAATTGAAATCAATGCGATATGTTAGATTATATATCAGTTAAGCAGAGGGGGAAAAAAATAAGAACATTTCCAGAATTTATGTGTTTAAAGGGTTCTCCATAATTACAGAAGATTAAAATCAATGTTAACATCTACTTTGATTCTTGCTAGTGCCCATTCTGTGCCTGTGGGGCCATCCTGCTGTACTACCTTTGCCTTGCACAAAGTGAAGAGTAGAAGGCAAGTATAACGTCTGATGAAAACAAAGTATGGAATGAAGGTTACACATAAGAGTGGAAACACAGGCACTGGACAAGTATCAGTATTCAGACCAATTACAAACTCCCAATATCAAAAAGAAATCCTCAATTTAGAAGTAACTTTATTAACTTCCAGTCCTCCAAAGCCCTGTTTGGATCTGAGCATCAAGCATCCTTTCTTTCCCATGCCATTACTTCTAGGAATAAGTTTCCTAGGAATGTTCTGCTGTATTGGTTAGTTGGCCATCAAGAAACTTTGAACAAATTTACTTTGTGCAACCTCAACTACTTGCTTCTCTGCTATTCCAGCAGTATGCCTACTTTACTATCCTTCATCATCTGTCTGCTCTGCACATTCTACACAGCTTCAAATTCATCAGGAAAAGGAAGAGCTTTTGGAAGAAAAGATGACTAGAGAACTTGACTCATCCTGTTACAGCCTGTGGCCTTCCCTTTCTTTTTTTAGAAAAGAAAGCTCTTCTTGATATTGTGTGCATTCAAATAGAATTTAATCACCATTTGGTAATCTCAATCGTCTCCCCTCCAAATTGTTTGCAAGTCATTTATGCTCATGTTTATGTCTATGTGCACATCAGATATTATGAGTAGGTGAATTTAAAAAAAGATAGTATTACTATATAGTTTAGAAATATGTGTCTGCATTTGTCTGTCTGTCCAGCTGAGAGTCCTTTTGTTCAAGAACTCCTCCTAAATGGTAAGAGCAAGGAATATCAAATTTGTTATTTGGCTTCCTCTTATCATAGAATCATAGAATACTAGGACTGGAAGGGACCTCTAGAGGTCATTGAGTCCAGTCCCCCTGCCCCATGGCAGGACCAAATACTGTCTAGACCATCCCTGATAGACATTTATCTAACCTACTCTTAAATATCTCCAGAGATATCTTAAATATCTCCAGAGATAACCTCCCTGGGCAATTTATTCCAATGTTTGACTACCCTGACAGTTAGGAACTTTTTCCTAATGTTCAACCTAAACCTCCCTTGCTGCAGTTTAAGCCCATTGCTTCTTGTTCTATCCTCAGAGGCCAAGATGAACAAGTTTTCTCCCTCCTCCTTATGACACCCTTTTAGATACCTGAAAACGGCTATCATGTCCCCCCTCAGTCTTCTCTTTTCTAAACTAAACAAACCCAATTCTTTCAGCCTTCCTTAACTTAAAGCAAGGTAAGAGTGTGGTTGTGCCAGGACAATGGGATATGCCTGGAATTTGATTGTTTCTCATAAAATGGAAAGGGAAGGGTGTGGTAGGAGGGACAGTTATTCTGTAGAATGACCCCCTGGGGACAGCAAGGGACCTGAGATGGAGATTAGGACAGCTTTAACTCCATTGGACCAACAGAGGGCAGGGGTGTAGAAAGGAACAGCTCTATATTTCAGAAAGTTAGTCTGTTTGCCTGTTTGTCTGTCTGTCACCCAGCTGAGGGTCATGCATCCTTCCCCCAGCTGTGCCCACTGCAGCAGCCATGGACAGGCACTTCTCATTGGGCCCCAAGCTGCTGTGATGAGAGAGGTCTGGGGTTGACTTCTCTCTGACTTCTTCAGCCAGCATATGAACCCCTCATCCCCAGACCCATCCAAGAACAATGATTTAAATGAAGAAAAACAAAACTTGTTTGAGTTAAGGACATGGGCAATGCCAGGTAAATTTTTTAGTATGATATAAAGGTCTAGGAGTTAAATATAGTATTAAGACACAACTTCCATTTCCAAGTAGAAATATTCAAAGAGATGTAGTCAGTCCATGTAAACTAAATAATAAAGCAACGATAAAATATTGTATTTTCAATAGCATTAAGAATCTATTAAATGTCCTATGTGTATACTAAATATATTTAAAAGTCTAATTTTAGATTACTAAATGTGGACACTGACCTATCTAATCTCTTTTGGGGACAGCTGGTTGGATTTTTATTTTTATTCTGGAGGAATCCAGAAGAACAGTTAATGGGAACCATTCACCAGAAAAAACACAAAGATGAAATAAGAGAAATGTCTTCCTCTAAGACTGCAGTACTCCACCCAAATAATTTATTGAGCTGTACCCACCCAATAGAGAGAATTTTTTCAACTTCCTACCCTCTGTCTCTAACATGGCTGTTTCTTGTCCATTGGATCACCATGATTTACCAATGGTCTTCTCCTGGAGCTAAAACCCTGAATATGTACATTACAGAAGAGATTGCTACATAGTAATTTGGAGTTATATCTCCTGTGCAAGGATTTCATGTATAGCTCAGCTATGACAGACAAAAATGTTTACTTATCCACTGGAATAGACATGACAAGGAACCATCCAGTGCCATGAACTCTTGTGGAATTTTTATTATCTTCCCCAAAAGAGGGAGTACAGTATATAAATCTTCATATTTAATATTTTTGTCACTAGACCCACTAAAAGACTCATCCAAGCCTTACTGAAGGCATGCACATGTTTTCATTGACATCAAATGGCCAAAATGCTGATGGCATCCATTCATAGGACTGATGTTTCACTAAACATTTTTATCTAAAACTAATTTGACATTTAAATTGAGATACTTAACACACTTATAAAGGCTCAGGTTAACACTCCCTGTTTGTTTGGTCCAGTCTACAAAGGCTTATTCTGAACCTAGACTAATCCTTACTGAGGCTGTTCAGAAAAGGAACCATAATCCTTAAGAACTGGATATGTTTGACAGAGATTTTCCTTGATGTGTGATAACAAGAGATTTCCAGAATCAGAATTTTCCTCCAGGTAATGGTAATGTCATGGCCATCAGACGAAAGAGGCATCCTCTAAGACCTGTTGGATGGGGCTTCCCCTCTGAGGGTTTGTGCATACCAAGATCCTCTCCAACAAAAAGTAAGGAAATTCTCCCACAAAACTTTGTTAAAGTGAAATTAAGATTGTAGGCACGTGTCAGTCATTTGACTGTATATTATCTTTTAATAATAGCATACGTAATAAAAGAAAACCAGGAAATTCAGAGTTACAGTTAAATGTACAAGAAACTCAAACCTTAAATAGTATAGATACACACAGTAATGTTTTTTTAAATATTTAATTTTAGTGTTGCTTTCCTTAATTTCCCCCTTATTGTTCATTATAACCTTGTCTTTAATTGTGTAGATTTACATAGCAATTTTCATAAGTAGATCTCAAAGCACTTCAGAAAGAAGGTAAGCGTTGTTATGCTGATTTACTGCTCTGAGATATAGAGCAGTAAAATGACTTACCCAAGGTCCTGCAACAGGCCAGTGGCAGTGTAGATTATAGAACTCTGCTTTCCTGAGTTCTAGTCCAGAGCTCTATCCAATGTACAATGCTGCCTTAAAGTTCACTGAGTGTGTGTTAGTTAAGGAAGGGTTTATCCTTTCCAGTCATCTGCCCTAAAAGGAAAAAAATCAATAAAGAACACATATCAAACATAGACTGCAGTACTTAATGAAAACCTTGTCCCAAAAACATGTACTGCTGGGGCACAGCTTCGTATATCCCCTGGATCTTCAGGGTGCATGCTATGGTTGAATGGTAATAAATGGGCAGTCTTAAGGTATCCAGGAGAGATGCCTGTGACAATTTAGATAACATTTCTCAGAAAACCACTTAACTGAAGCAGATAACACAAAAATTGCAGCATTTATCTCATCTTGAGAATGTGAGGTGTTTAATATTGCCTATCTTATCTGAAGGTCCATAAATCCACAGTTTTATATGCCAATGCCCATTATAATGCAATCATCTCTCAAGTATCCTCCTTCACACATGGTCTCCTTCAACCCCACCCAACTCCTCAAAAATAGTCTATTACAATCAAAGAAGTTAGCACTTTTGCTAGCCATCTGTTAACCCCCCACAGATTGGTGCTTCACTTAGGACCAGGTGTGGTGAGCAATAAAGTGATCCATCATTTCCTTTCCTCATAATCTTCCAAGTCGTCCATTTATAATTTTTCACTCTCATATTGTTCTCGGCAGAACTCTCTTAGGGCATGTTCCTAAAGGGAAGACTTGGGAATCTGATATGGATGCTAATGATTAGAAGGTACAACAAAATGCTAGAAAGGATTTTCCCAGTGCTGTCTCATTAACCAGATGACCTCCAAACACTGTCGGTACAGTCTATCTGGGGTGATTGATCACCACTGAACAGAGGTTAGTGACTATCCCCTAGGTATTAATGTACAGCATCCTCACTTACACCCCCCTCAGGCATTTCCAGTAAGGGATTGATTTATTATTCAGCTTCAATGGGAACTTGTCAAACTCTTAATCAAGGGAACTTACATTATTGCAAGCAAATCAATGACAGTTTCAGGAAAGGAGACCACCCTTCTGACACATGAAAAGACATTCTTTTTATTCTGTACTTATGAAAAAGTTTTCAAAATATGTATAGAAGTGAGAAGGAATTACAGTAGTAGCTCATTACAAAAGCACCTGGTGTTCATAAAAAGTTCTGTTCTAACTACTAACACTACATTGCACCTTCACTTGGGTCAACATAATCATATTTACATTTAAACCAACATTCCACAATGTGATACCAGAAGCTTTAAGAACACCAGTTCCAAGGCAAAGACACCAGCTTTTAATTTCAAGCATCCAGCTGACCAATGCCTGCTTTGTGCCTGGACCCCTGCACTGACTGCCTATGGCACCTTGATTTGAACTTTGTGCCTCTCTTGGAGCTAGCATCTGCACTGCTGCAAGAGGAGCAGGATGGGCCCACCTGAGCCAAGTGGGGCTGCATGCAGAATTCACATTGTGCTTTTGGACACATCGACTCGTTTGCAGGCTCTGCTTCACTCTGAATCCTCGCGTGCTTTCCTCTTGTGCTGATTTTCACATCTCCAGGTGGTCTTATCCTTGGCCACTAGTCCAATTGAGCAAATGCATGCCATGGAACGAGTGTGGAGTGGGGGAGAAGGGCCTGGGACTTAGTGTTGATTCCACATTTAGCCCCAGGACCTGCCCCACCCCACTCCACAGCTGTTCCACGGTGTGCAATTGATCAGTGGGACCAGCAGCCCAGGTCATGACTCTTGGACCCACCCATGAGTCCCCTTGTGGACCCCAGTTTGAGAATTGCTGGTTGAGATAAAACTCACTTCCACCATGAGGGCAGGGGACTGGACTAGATCCCTTTCAGTCCTATAATTCTATGAATTAAGATGGTGAATGATCGGATATAAGGCTAGGACTTTCAAAGGGGCCTATAGAATCTGGTGCCCAAATTCCATTGAATTTCATTGGGGAGGCTCATTTGAAAATCCCATATGGAAAGTAGAGCCATGAGCACAAAACAAAACAAAATTATTAATTACGCTATGAATTTGCTTGTCTCCAGTATTAGCCAATGTCCAATGAAAGCCAATGGCAGATGGTGCATCCATCAGCTAAGAGTGTGAACATTCCTAGTTTAGGCATCGATCCTGCCTAGCCACCAGGATTCCGAATTCCCATTCTAGAACACAAAAGCTGAGAATTCTCAGCACCACCCAGAAAGAGCTCAGAACCCCATAAAGCCAGGCCCTTTCATTGAAAGGACAAGGTCCCCAGCTGATGGAATACAGCATAGCTCTACTGACTTCCATGCAGCTCTCCCAATTTATATCAGCTGAAGCTCTAGCTCTAAATTCCTAATAAAGATAAATAAATTCCTCAGCAAAGAGGCATCTTTTTGTCTGTACCATTTTATGTACCCATAGAGAGATACTATTATATTCTCTGAGAGAAGTACTCATTATAAAAAAAACACAGTGAAGAAAAAGCCATCTTCGTTTGATGCAATTAGATGAAGATACACTAAATTTATGTTCTGACATCTAGCCATTATGGGATGGAATCCTTAATGTCTACAACATTAATAATAATTTTAGACTGTTGTAACTCTTTGCCACTGATCACAGCTATACAAATGCCCACGTTTAGGGACTGTTCTAATTTTCTTTGCTTTAGAGCAAATTATTTGCCAGCAAGAAGTTTGCTTTCATGAATCAAATGTGACAGAAGAAGAAGGAAGCAGTACATTTATGGAGTAAACTGGAATTTCCACCTTAGAATGCCTTGGATTATTTAAAAAATGTAGGATCCATACTTAACTAGAGAATGATGCATTTTCTTTGTGAGGAAAATTTCATAGAAATATAGCCTTTGAGAACATCACAAAACATTAGCAGAATAACTAGTCTTTGAGAATTTTCAAGGACAGTTGAGCAGGACATATTTTAGAGACTTGGTTTTGATCTTAGATATAGCATGAAAAGATACAAAATGATGCATAAGGTAGAACATTTATTTCCCTTTTATTATAACTGAAATCATCCATATACTGTACAGGTAAAAAGCTTTGATACATACAGAATGTTATATTTACAATGGTCATCCTACCGCTCACTATGAACTGCATTCCACAAGATCTAACGCTAAAGGATCTTTAATATCAGCAAGCTTCCATATCATCCTTTGCCTGTTGATATCACATTGCCACATAAGTAAAGTCTGTAGCTTTGCTTACCAAAAATAAAAAGTAAAGTCATGTGAGACTATCATTACATTACACACTTTAAAAAGATAAAGTTGTTGTAAAAAGTGCACCAAAAACATTAATTACACAAATGAGTTTACTGGAGTACTGAGCATTTGATACAGAAACAACATGGTAGACTACTCTGTGATTAACAAAGACCTATCAGTTGCTCCCTCCTCCTGCATGATACCTTGCATGATAATAATATTATTTCCCTTATCCACACAATTTTCTGTGTGCCATGCTCTCTATATCTGGAACACATTTCTTTTATGAGAAGATACATTACACTCCTTCTCCAAGCTTAGCCATTTACACAAACAATTCTCCAACATTCATGGGAATGCTCCTAAGGTGATTTTGTATTGGGCTAGAATTCTCATAGAGCTTAGAGCACCATAAAAAGATCCATTTTTAGTGTAACCCTGCTGCAGTCAGTGAAGTTATACTAGAGCTGCACCTGGCCATATAACAATAACACTGTGTAATTACAGTTTTTGCCCAACTAACACAGCTACCCCTCTCATATTTTTAGGAGTGCATAAGCATTAATCATGTGCTCCTAGATCCAAAGTTCAGATCTATAACTAGATCCAGCTCCAAATTTTATAGGGAATTCAGATACTGAGTTTTTGTTTGGGCCCAACTATAATTAGATACAGTGAGCAGAGTCAGCATTTGCCAACTGTAATAGAAAATATTTAAGTAGTAGATCAGAAATAGTGAGCATGTTTAACTCACACACCTAGGGTACGTCTAAACTACATGGCTCCGTCGACGGAACCATGTAGATTAGTTTACACGAAAAAGGGAAATGAAGCCACGATTTAAATAATCGTGGCTTCATTTAAATCAAAATGGCCGCTGCGCTGTGCCGATTAGCTGATTGTTGGCACAGCGCGGTAGTCTAGACGGGGATCTGCCAACCCCAGAACCCTTCGTTGGCAGATACTGTAAGCCTCGTTTCATGAGGCATAAAGGATCTGCCGACGAAGGGTTCTGGGGTCGGCAGATCCCCGTCTAGACTACCGCACTGAACCGACAATCAGCTGATCGGCACAGCACGGTGGCCATTTTGATTTAAATTAAGCCGCGATTATTTAAATCGCAGCTTCATTTCCCTTTGCCATCCTGACTAATCTACATGGCTCCGTCGATGGAGCCATGTAGTTTAGACACGTGTGGTTACTGCGCAATGCAAGTGGTACCTAGACCACAGCAACAGTTAAGACCAAGAGACCTCTACAGCATGGGCTGGGAGTCAGCTGGCTTTTAGCTCAGAGGGTAGAGGCTCCTATACTCTGCTTCAGAGGTCCCAGGTTCTGCCTGGTGGTGGTTGTTACACATGGATTATAGAATCAAAGATTATTAGAATATGAGAACTGGAAGGGACCTCGAGAGATCATCAAGTCCTGTCCCCTGCCTTCATGGCAGGACCAAGCACCATCTAGATCATCCCTGATAGATATCTGTCTAACCTGCTCTTAATCCAGTGATTAATCCAGTGAATTCAGTGATGGAGATTCCACAACTTCCCTAGGCAATTTATTCCACAGTTTAACCATCCTGGCAGTTAGGAAGTTTTTCCTAATGTCCAACCTAAACCTCCCTTGCTGCAGTTTAAGCCCATTGCTTCTTATCCTATCATCAGAAGCCAAGGAGAACAATTCCCTCCCCCCCCCCCCCATGACATCTTTTTAGATACCTGAAAACCACTATCATGTCCCCTCTCAATCTTCTCCATTCCAAACTAAACAATCCCAATTCCTTCAGCCTTCCCTCATAGCTCATGTTTTCTAGACCTTTACTCATTTTTGTTGCTCTTCTCTGAACCTTCTCCAATTCCTCCACATCTTTATTGAAATGGGAGGCCTAATCAATGCAGAGTAGCATATTATCTGTATAGCTGTATGAGAGTAGTATCTTTTGCATCTTTTAAGGGAATGAAAAGCATATGATGGCAAGATCTATTTACATTACAGTTTTACATACTTTTTAAGGCCCTGATTCAGGAAGGTATTTAAGTGTGTGTAATATTAAGCATGTAAGTAGTCTCATTGGGATTATTCATTGCTATCAATGGGACTGTTAGCACACTTACAGTTATGCATATACTTAAGTATCATCCAGAGTCAGAACATAAATAATGATTAAAACGATATGGCTTTTACTCAAAACTCAGGTGAAATAAACGGTATCAATCCTTCCCTTTAGTAACACTTCAAACTCTACCATAGCCAATTGAGTTTCCTATTTTTCCCCAATTAATAATAATTATTTGTATAGTATTTCCAAGTTGACATTAGAAGAGCTGAGATAATGGATATTAACAGAGCATGTACCTGCCTTTTGGTTTTCTCTGTTGGACAACTTATAGAGGCTACTGATTAGAAATTGGGTACAGAAATACCCTTGTTCCAGTCACACCAAAAGAAAACTATGTATTTCTGTGAAGAGATTGA
The DNA here is from genome assembly GCA_019425775.1 of Rafetus swinhoei. Lineage (NCBI taxonomy): Eukaryota > Metazoa > Chordata > Testudines > Trionychidae > Rafetus > Rafetus swinhoei. The sequence goes on from CM033449.1 coordinate 116,054,446, forward strand.
ACCTGGTTTGTTGCTCTACATTTCTTTACCCTAGATGTTTCATTGGACATCAGTGCTGTCACATGCCTTCTTTCCTTCTGTCTGGTGTGGCAGGGTAACCCGTCCCAGACCTCTGCTCAGTCCTTAATCTGGCAGCCTCAGTACTGCGCCATAGGCCCTGCTTGCCCTTGGTAGGGTTTGAGCTTTTGGTCCTCAGCTATAAAGGGCATCAGGGCAAGTTCCCCGCGATCAGCCTGGGCTGGTAAACAATCCTCTCCAGCTATCAGCTAGATTCTCAGACTACTGGGGAAAAGGGAGCCCAAAACCCCTCATTGGAGCTCCGCACCCCCACCTTGCTGTCTCTGGCAACACTACCCTTACTTTTCTCTGGTTTTTTTTCCCCCCCTGGTTTTCACCCTATCTGTTCTAGTCTCCTCTCCCTCCCATTCTTCTCCACCTCCCTCCCTGCAGGGAAAGCTTCTTTTTAAAAGGCTCAGTGGCAGCCTCAAATGAGATCAACTGGCCTTGATTGATTTATAGCAGCCCTGACTCCCCTGCTCCTGATTAGCCAGGGCGGTTGCTGCTTTTTAGAATTGCCTTTCTCCCTCTCTAAGTTAACCCTCCAGCCTGATCCTGTCACATGGGATACAGTTTGTGCCCTACCACTACAACAAAGCATCCCTACACTGTGCAGCCAGACACAGGAAGAAGGCATGGAGGGTCCTTCATAGATGTAAAGCTAGTGCAGTGTGTGTCATCAGAGGAAACAGGCATGGCCAGGGGTTCCAGTAGCCAGGCAATTTCTGTCTGGGAACACTGGTGTGGACAATAGAGTTTTTACAACGCAATGATTTCTTGTGTAACATTCTTTAATGATTAGCATGTGTTAAAGCAACTATAATTCTGCAGGCCCCCCATCTCTGGTTAGCAGGAAGGAACAGTCTTTTAGGCCATTTGGTAAAGACAGATCAAACAGACTTCTGTGTCTGTATCTGATATCTAGGCAGTAAGAGATCAAAAGGGTCCTTGTGATTCAACATGATCACATTGTTGCTCTTAGGAATAATTAGGAAATAGGTTGTGTTGTAAAGAAGATATGATAAATCATTAAAACTTTATGCTAGCAGGATATTATATAGAAGTTTTCTATTTGTATCAGATTTAATATCTCACAAAGGGAATTATACAATTGTGAATGGACAGAGCAAATTGCATAGATCTGAATGGATAAAAAAGCCCTATAAAGGATGAGGTGTCTTGAATGATTCTATGGGTTTCATCTTGTCAAGAACAGAGCATCAGTCTGGACTGACAGAAGCCCAGCTCCTCCCAGTTGGCCTCTGAGTGAATGTGAGCAACAGCAGACTGGTAACTATAACACCAACAAGATGGGGGGGTGTATGTGTAATGTAGGTATACTATGCAAATGAAGTGTGGATTAGCATATTGCTACACTCATTTGCATAATTAATTAGAGGCAGTTTTTGAGCACGAGGCTTTTGCGCAAAAATGGCCCCTAATTAATTATGCAAATGAAGTGACGCAATATGCTAATCCGTGCTTCATTTGCATAGGCTTTTGCGCAAGAGAGGTGCAGTGTAGGCATAGCTTAAATGTGGCATTTTGCCTTATCCCCCTGAAAAAGATCCCATGTAATTCTTTCAAGTACACATTGAACCTCTCTAGTTCAGCATGCTCGGGGCCTGACTGGTGCCAAATCAGAGAATTTGCTGAACCAAAGGCAGTCAATATGTCTAATAGTATTACCAACACTTACACTGCTTACCAGGCTCTTAGAAAACAGTTAGGGGTAAATTAGAGCTAAATAACAGCACAGAACACTGAGAGCCAGGACTGGTGGCTGTAAACAAACTTTATGGGACCGTGGGAAACTTGGCCACACCCATGATAAGTGGGCATCCAGCTAACTAAAATCATGCCGGACCATGGATGTTGCCAGACCAGAGAGTTCTGGACTAGAAAGGTGCAACCAGAATAACACTGGAAGATGATGCAAGTAAGGGTGTGTCTAGACTACAGGGTTTTGTCGACAAAAGTGGACTTTTGTCGACAAAACTATACCTGCATCTACACTACCGCCGAGTTCTGTCGACATAACGTCGACAGAACTCAGCAGTTTTGTCGACGGCTGTAAACCTCATTTTACGAGGAATAACGCCTTCTGTCGACAGAGTTCTGTCGACAGAAGGCGTTATTGCATCTAAACTGTCCTTTGCGTCTATACTGCCATGTCGACAAAGCGGCTTGCTTTGTTGACAGAACTGGATGTAGTCTAGACGCTCTTTGTCGACAGAAGCTTTGTCGACAGTATCTGTCGACAAAACTTCTGTCGACAAAAGCCTGTAGTCTAGACGTACCCTTAGAGAAGCCCTCAGGCTGCTCTAATTTACAGAGGGGGGAATCTTGCTTGAGCGCGCTCAGCCAGAATCAGGAGCACAAAGTAATGTAAAGTTACCTTTGTATCACTCTAATCTTGAATTATATTTTGTGCAGATGAAGATCGGGGTCAAGGAGCAAGCAAGGGGAGAATTATTTAAAGTTGTTTTCTTTTGGTGACAGTTTGATGCAAGTTGTATTGCAAAATCATGTGCAAGTCACGTTAGTCAGGAAGGTAACATTTCACTCTTGATTGAATCTGAATGACAGGGCCCAATATTCAGTATTAAATAGGGCCCAATTTTTGTGTATTAAATAGGGCCCAATAGATTAAATAGGGCCCAATTTTCCTCTCATCAGAGTAACCCGCAAAGTTTGCTGGAGTCCTTCCTGGTTTGCATCAGTGTGTCATATCCTATGCCTCTATTAACTGGAAGAGTGAGAATGTCTGTGTGAGCAAAAGTGAAAGGGAGAACTAATTTATGATAATTTTTTCAGTCTATCAGAATCAAGTCTTCCTCAGGAAAATGTGAATCCAGCTCACAGACTGAAGCTACAATGATTATCAAGGCTCATATTTAACTCAAATGATTTTATGCAGCACAAATCAGTTACAGATTGAGAAGATAATGAATTAGTGTTTTGAGCTGTTGCTTCTGTGTTTTTCCTGTTAAGCTGATGGGTATTGGCTTTCACATCCTTACTGCCTACACTTTGTTACGTCAAGTACAACTATGAGCACAGACAGCAACTCATTTTTTACTCTCTGCAATACATAAAGCTTGCAGGGCTCATTGCTAGTACTAATAAGCAGCTTCATAAAGTAAAACCACTCAGATGAAGTTAATTCTTGATTGGGGAAATGATTTTATCAAATGTTGAGCAGTATAATTTGATAAAGTGAACAATGATCTTAAATTCAAGTGAGTGGTTAATCTTTTAAATACATTTTAGAAGAAGGTTTTTTGTACTGGATAGTGTTTTAAGTTATTTCCTATGGTGTAAAATATGCACTAAAAACATCTTTGAGCAGTCCATTGACTACTAGAAGGGACTCAAACTTGACAGACCAGTGAAGGATTCTATCTATTGTATTAAGCATAAGACGTGACTGTTCTAGGGTAGTCTAATATTAGAACTACATATCATTTCCTGTTTCTAAGAAGATACGTTCTGAATGTATTTGCTTAGAATTTGGTGAGTACCTTTCTCAGTAATCACTTTGTTTTTAAACTGTAACCTAATTGCTCATATGGCTCAGATTCTTCTCTTAACTAAGTCAATGGGAGGATGAAGTCATTTGCTTTATGATGTCATTATATCGGTGTAAGAATTTGTACTGATAACTAAACTGGGAAAGATTCCATTGTTTTGTACCCAAGAAAGCACAAGTGGTACATTTTCAAATACCGAGTGCCTCTTACAATATTAGGGCCTGCAAATTGAACCTAATTGTAAGCTCAATTACATTAAGTGAGTGAACATTTATAAAATGTTGCAGTAACCTATAACAAACATGCTGATTGGGAAAGGAGAAAAGGGAAACAGAATCTAAATTAGTATGAACAGAAAGACCTTATATAATTCAAGGAGTGCATTAAAGTCATGCCTGGTAAACAGTGGCGGCCCGTCAATACAGGTGACCTAGGCAGTCACCCAGGGCACCAAGAAAAATGGCCATTGAGGGCTCGAGAGGCGGGAGCGCCTATCGTGCGCCGATTGTGCATTTTTCCTAGAGCTCCAGTTGTCGGCAGCTCGTCTAGGGCCACTCCTGCTGGTAAACAAGAAATGTATGAAACAAGAAATCAGTGAAACAAGGTTGTATATCAGAAATTAAGCCTAATTGGCAGACAGAATAATGAAGGGGTGACCTATTCTGCCCGTCACTCCCTCTTGGGGTCCTTAAATAGACAGTGGGCACAAGTGGACTATTTTTTTAAAAGATGGGCAACATGAAGGAGTGGCTGATGCATGGTCTTCTGGGTCCCCAAGATCCATTGACACCTCTCAACCTGAGAGATGTCCTAAGGAGAACAGACCAAAGAAAGGGACTAGATGACATCACCACTTCCACTGGTTCCAGCCAAATATCCCAAACAGCCACTGGAATTAGAGAATTTCTCTTCCCTCCCAAACCCCAACTTTCTTCTCTCTCCTATCCCTCTCCTTTTTCCTTCTAAGAAGATTCTGGCTTAGCTGACCAACACTGAATATATTGTAAGCCTGTGACCAAAGAGGCAGCTAAAAGCAGTGCCCTAAATAGCATGATGCTAACAAAAGTTTGCTTGGTTTCAGAGTGGCTGCGTCTAGACTGGCATGATTTTGCGCAAAAGCGGCCGCTTTTGCGCAAAATCTTGCCGCCTGTCTACACTGGCCGCTAGTATTTGCTCAAGAACATTGACTTTGTAATGTACAAAATCGGTGATTCTTGCGCAAATACTTTGACGCTCCCGCTTAGGGATAAGCCCTCTTGCGCAAGTATTCTTCCGCAAGAGGGCCAGTGTAGACAGCCACCTTAATTTCTTGCAAGAAGAAAGCCCGATGGCTAAAATGGCCATCGGAGCTTTCTTCTTAAGAGAGCGTCTATACTGGGCACGGATGCTTTTGCGCAAAAGCAAATCTTTTGCGCAAAGGCACATGCCAGTATAGACGCTCTCTTGCGCAAATACTTTTAATGGAAAAACTTTTCCGTTAAAAGTATTTGCGCAAAATCTTGCCAATCTAGACGCAGCCAGTGTGTATAGAGACTGTGTGCTATGCCCTTTTCTCTACAAGTGAGATCAAGTGAAAGTGAAACACCAGAGACAGTACCTTCATCTTCGCTGTGCTTTTCTCGCCCCTTCATATACCTATACAATAGTAGATCAAACTCCAAACATTATTCAACATTCATAAATGATCTGGAGAAAGGGGCAAACAGTGAGGTGGCAAAATTTGCAGATAATACAAAATGGCTCAAGATAGTTAATTCCAAAGCAGACTGTGAAGTGCTTCAAAAGCATCTCTCAATACTTAGCAGTGAAATGGCTGATGAAATTCAATGTTGATAAATGCAAAGTAATGCATATTTGAAAACATAATGTCAAAAATATGAATAAAATGATGGGGACTAAATTAGCTGTTATTGCTCAAGAGAGATCTTGGACTTATTGTTGATAGTTCTCTGAAAACAGTCACTCAATGGCTATGTCTAGACTACATTCCCCTTTCGAAAGAGGAATGTAAATGAAGCAATTCGAAAGTGCAAATGAAGCACGTATTTAAATATCCCGTGCTTCATTTGCATATTCACGTCCGAGCACTTTTTCAAAAAAGGGTTTTTCGAAAGTGCAAGTGCAGTCTAGATGGAGTTCTTTCTAAAAAAACCCTCTTTTTCAAAAGAACCCATAGACCTGAACAAAAGGGGAGTATGGAGTCTTTCGAAAAAGGGAGTCAAAAAAGCAAACCGAATGTTGCAAGTCACTGCTAAATAAATCCATGGCATCATACCTCATCTTGAATACTTCAGAGGTGGTCATCTCATCTCAAAGATGATATATTGACATTGGAAAGAGTTCAGAAAAGGGCAACAAAAATGCTTATGGGTATGGAACAACTTCCAAATGAGGTGAGATTTAATAAAACTGAGACTTTACAGCTTGGCGAAGAGATGACTAAAGGGGAATATGATAGAAGTCTATAAATACACTCATACAGTTGTGTAGAAAGTGAATAAAGAGTTATTTATTTCTTCCTGTAACACAAGAACTAGGTGGTCACTAAATGAAATTAACAGGTAACAGGTTTAAAACAAACAAAAGGAAGTATTTCTTCACACACTGCACAGTCAGTCTTTGAAACTCCTTGGTAGAGGATATAGTGAAGGCCAAGACTATCACAAAGTTTAAAGAAAAAAAAAGAGCTAGAAAATGTATGAAGGAAAGATCCATCAATGGCTATCAGTGAGGATGTGCAGGGGCGGGGTCCCTAGCCTCTATAAGAAGCTGGGAATGGGCAACTGGGAGTGGATCATGTGATTACCTGTTATGTTCATCCCTTCTGGGAAACCTGTCATTGTTCACTGTCAGAAGACAGAATGCTAAGCTAGATGGACCTTTGGTCTCACCTGGTATGCCTGTTCTTATGATTTTAACAACCATAAAAACAGTTCCAGCCCATTTCTACTACTTAATTCTCTTTTTCCCAAAAGAATATTACTATTTAAAATGTAATCTAACAGACTGTCAAATTGGGGTAGGAGGAGGAGCAAGGTAGGGTTTCTTTTAAAAACTCACTACAGTTAGAGGAAAAGAGAACAAGTAGTATTAAAATAAAGGCTTTATTTAATATTTTACATTTCAGAAGTTTTAAGATTATTTTCTCTTTTCTTTTCTACATCTTTAATAAAAGATTTAAAAGATTATTAGTGATGTTTGCTAGAATACAAAGCAGCCTGTGGTCTTACAGTTCTATGCATCAGAAAGTAAAATACAGTGATGTTTCACAAGTGCCTCATCTGCCACCGACAAATGATTGCTTTGAGAATCAGAAGCACGATCTACAATTATTTACAGTGCACTGCTGGCATCTAAAGCACTGTGCAATAGACTGAGTATGCCAAACAAAGACCGGATGTTGATAAATTGGAGAGGGTTCAGAGAAGAGCTGTGAGAATGCTTAAAGCAGGGGAGGGAACCTTTTTGGGGGGGTTGGGGACCACTGACCCACAGAAAAATCAGTTGGGGACTGCACACAAGTGAGAAGCAAAAAACCAAGCCAAATGAAACCAAAACCCTGAACGTCAGGGGCCAGATAGGGCCCTATCAGATTTATGAAAAGCACATCACAAACTGTGAAATCTGGTCTCTTGTTTACTTTTATTCTAATATGCAGATTTCACATGGGAGACCAGGATTTTACAAATTAGGGATTCTGACTCATAAGAAAGTGATGGTGAGCAGTCACAAGGTTATTGTGGTATTGATACCATTACTTCTGCACTGCCTGGTATGGTATGGTATGGTACTGTACCATCTTTTGCTTCTGTGATGCTACTAGCAGTGGCACAGACATAAAGGTGGCAATACTGCAATCCCTCTACAATAACCTTGTGATGCCCATCAAAAAGCCCCTTTTGGCTCAGGACTCTGGGGCTATGTCTACACTGGCGGGTTCTTGCGCAAGAACGGCCGTTCTTCCGCAGAGCATCCACACTGCCCGCCCGCTCTTGCGCAAGAAGATTTACAGTAAAGTGTGGTAAGAGAGGGCTTCTTGCGCAAGAGCTACACTCTTTTTAACAGGTATACGCTCTCTTGCGCAAGAACTCTTGCGCAAGAGGGCAGTGTGGACGTGCGCCAGGGGTTTCTTGCACAAGAAAGCCCTATGGCTAAAATGACCATCAGAGCTTTCTTGCACAAGAGAGTGTCCACACTGCCATGGATGCTCTTCGGCAAAAGCACATCTCACACATGGCAGTGTGGACGTATTTTTGCGCAAGAAGCCACCAGTGTAGACATAGCCCCACAGTCACAGTTAAATCTGTGAAATTTCAGATTTAAATATCTAAAATAATGAAATTTACTGTTTTTAAAATCCTATGACTGTGAAATTGACCAAAATGGACTTTGAACTTGGAGGGGCCTTATTTTTCGCAATAGACTTAAAGAGCTTAATCTGTTTACCTTAATGATGAGAAGTTAGAAAGTGTCTTGATTACAGCCTACAACAACTTCCATTGGGGAATGCATATTTAATAATAGATTCTTCAGTCTAGCAGAGAAAGTTATAATACAATCCAGTGGCTAACAGTTGGAGCTGGACAAATTTAAAACAGAAATAATGTTTACATTTTTAACAGTAGGAGTAATTAACCATTGGAATAATTTGACAAGGCCCATAGTGGATTCTCCATCACAGTTTTAAAATCAAGACTGGGGCTATGTCTACACTGTAGGTTTCTTGCGCAAGAACAGCCATTCTTGCACAAAAACTTGCGGAGCATCCACACTACAAGCCCAATCTTGCGCAAGAAAATTTACAATACATCGTCAGAAGAGAGGGCTTTTTGCACAAGAGTTATTCCTCTCCCCATGAGGAATTAGCCTTTTTGCGCAAGAGCTCTTGCGCAAAAAGGCTAGTAAAATGGCCATCAGAGCTTTCTTGCACAAGAGAGCGTCCACACTGCCATGGATGCTCTTGCACAAAAGCACATGGCAGTGTGGACGCGCTCTTGTGCAAGAACTTTTGCGCAAGAACTCTTGCACAAAAAGTTCTTGCGCAAGAAGCCTGCAGTGTAGACATAGCCTGAGTGTTTTTCCTTAAGTTCAGCTTTAGGAACTATTTTGGGGAAGATCTGTGGCCTGTGTTAGAAAGGGGGTCAGACTAGATGATCACAATGACCTCTTCTGGACTTTGAATCTGTGACTGCACCCTGCTGAAGATATTTCATCTAAGAATTTAAATAAAGGGCAGTGCCATATGAAACAGGGTTTGTTGCCATTATGGTTTTGGAATGAAAAACTGTGATAAATGATAAGTATCTGGGAAAATGAGCAGGGGACCTGGAGTTGATATTAAATAATGGAATGTCCACATAGACAGCGCTCTGCCTTTAACATATCCAAAAATTTGTATCGATCTAGATCAACCCCGGTGCCTCTGGGTCATATGAACAATTTATTCATTTAGAGAGACAGCCTCTTTCATCCATGGAAGAAGTTGAAGAAAACTCTAAAACAGGCACCAACATGGCTAGCAAGGTCAGCCCTGTCTTCCTTATGAAGTTAATCAAACCTTTCCCTCTACATGCAGGAAAATCATTAATACAGAGATAAGACTGGGTAGCTGCATTTTCTACCGTAGCAATGACTAAAAATTAATGCAAACACACCATTACATCCACATCAATCTCACCATACATGTCATCACCCAAACATAACAACCAAACATAGGTACCTCAGCTACACAAACGCCTTTTGAGTTATAGCATGTCAATACAGTGCGAACACTCAATTCCTCAGTATTACACTAAAAAATGCACAATCTTATTAAGACATAGACATGCGTTTAATAATATATTATTGACACATGAAGAAAAATGAAAGTAAGGGTGGTGTGCCCTTTCCTCACATATTTTCCCTTCATTACTTTGCCTTGGAGACACCAACTTCTTGTTTCTTTCCAGCTGCTTGTGAGCATGGGATACACACAAACCAGACACACAAGAGGTTACTGGTTTCAGTGGGGTTTTTTTTTTCAATTTTTAAACAGCAAATAGAATGGGATGTAGGTGTGGGATAAGGCATAGCCCATGCAATAAACTTTACCTTCACTTGGTCCATGTTATAGTAGTCATGAGCTGAATTCTTGTAGTGCCTTTGTTATCACAAGAGCTTGTTTCTAAACCTGGCCGACATGCTACTGCTTCTTTTCCCCAAAGCAGGAAGAGAACATTCATATGAAGGGAGCCTAATTGCCAGCTTAGGCACCAGCCATAGAAATGTCACTTCTCATAGCCACTAGTATTTGTTTTCTTGTTTCATTTCTCCATGCTATATCACTCAAAAAAGAAAGCTGAGACCATGCAGGCAGACACTTTTCCAAATGTTAGTATTTACATTTTTCATCCCACATATGAAAGATCCAAACTAATGGCATCTTTCCCTGATGCTCAGAAAAAAAGAAAAGAAAACTACTTTATTTCCCCCTTCTTTCAAGGAAAGTGCATACAAATAAGGCCAGTAACTTTACAAAACCTTGGGACTGGATTTCCTCCCAGCAAGTGCACTAAGCCAGTGACTTCAAATCTTAGGGCTTTGACATCAGCACAGCAAGCAAAAATTGCTGAACTAATGATCTCTTAGCTGCCTAGTCCATTATAGCTACCTTTGTACCACAGCTTCTCACAGAGGCTGTTTTAGTTGTTTTTCTCTACTGTTTAATTTTAATGAGAAGTAAGTTCTGCAAGACTAATGAGATAAGAGAAAACCAACTCTCCTGCAATGGCGCTGGGCCCAAAGGCCAAAAGGGCCATAGAAAAGTTCTCCAGTGGGCTAGAGTAGGAGGAAAACAGCCAAGCAAGGGCCAGTAGGGACTATATAAGAATCTGCAGGACTAGAGGCCCAGACCAGGAAGGGAGAAGGTCAGGGGTGACTGGCTGGCAGAACAAAGGACCGCTCAAAGAGGAGAGTTGTTGAGAGACTGATGGACTTGGTGGTAAAGCCTTGAGCTAAGGTCAAAGGAGTTGTCTCCAAAAGGGGATGCCCTGGAGGTACCATTCTTCAGAGTGAGGCAACAAAGTGGGGGAATGGCATGGAACTGAGGACATGTCTCCACTAGGAAATTATTTCAAAATAACTTGTTTTGATATAATAACTAAAAATAACTATTTTGAAATAGCTTGTTCACGCTACAGGGAAGCCTCGAAATTAGTCGGAGGCAGGCTCCGTTAACGTGTTACCTCAACTTAGAGTCCCAGGAAGCAATGGGGAACAATTACTTCGAATGACTCTGGGGAATAGTTATTTTGAAATAGCAGCAGTGGAGCATCCACGTTACCGATATTCCAGAATACCTATTTTGAAATAAGAGTTATTCCTTGTGGAAAGCAGGAGTTATTATTTTGAAATAACCAGCTCCTTACTTCAAATAACAAGTTTGGTAGTGTAGATGCTCCTCTTGACCAGGGCTGAGAGATTATAAGGGGCACTGGGATGGTGCCTTGAACTGGTGTGCAATTACACAAGGGATGTGACTCAGCCAGAGGGCTGAGTAGCTGCAAGGCTTTTAAAACTGAGGCAGCACAGGAACCACACTCAGCCAAGTGGCAGGAGGGGGGAGAGGGAGCACTTGCTTGAGGTGAGTGCTGACCCCATTGCACACTCAAAGAAAGGAAACCTAAACCTTTCTTTGTACGCTCCGTGTTAAACTTTTGCAAGGATTTTCTCTCACACACTATCATACCTACGTACATACCTACACATGTATACACACACACTACCACATCAAAATAGTTCAGTAGGGAGTATTAGACTGATGACTTAAACGTTACGGGTTCCACACTTGAGTTTGGCAGCTTCTCACCTAAGCCTGTTAAGGGCTTAGTTATTTGGAAAATTATACTGAGGGAAAGAAAAGTATCTGTTAAATATAGACATCTAAACTAGGGCACTTGAGTGAAAAATAAGACCACTTATAGCTAAATTGTGTAGAAAGTATTTTATCTTCTAACTTCATTTCTACCAAGAATGTCTTTACTTCTGAGTAAACTGTGGACAAATATCAATACTTATTTTCCCTCTAACTTTCAAGTAGAGATAGAGTATTTTGGTCAGAATGTCTTTCACTGTTATTTATATAAAAGGAGAATGTGAAGACTGAATCAATACTAAGAAGCTCGAAAAGTAGGCATTTCAAGCTTGATCCCCAATCTCAAAAAGCCATTATTTTATAGAGGCAGACAAGATGGAGGAGAATGCCTTCCTTGGAGGAGAATGCCTTCCTTGTCGGTGCAACTGCCATGTGAGAAAAGCAATGGGAGCTGAAAACATTATCAAGCCAGGGTATTGGAGCTATTTGAATAGTGGAGATGCAGAGATCCATTGAACCAAACTGCATGAGGAGTAACAGTTAATTTGAGGGAAGGGTTTTGGATCGGACTACCGCGTCTACACGCTGCGAGTTAATTCGGGCTACCGGCTTTTTAAAATGGCAACCGGCCGCGAATATGCTAATGAAACGTGGGATATTTAAATCCCATGCTTCATTAGCAACTTCAGTATGCTTCATTTGCCTGCCTAGTTCGAACTAGGGGGCAAGTGTAGACATACCCTAATGATCTAAAACTCAAAGAAGAGTCCTACAACAAAGTGGAAACTATGTCAAATTACAAACAAATACTACAAGTATGTAGGGACACAAATAGAAAACCCAGTGCAAAAAATGAGATTAAATTAGCTAGAGACATAAAGGGTAACAATAAATCATTCTGCAAATATATTAGAAGCAAGAGGAAGACTAAGGACCAGGTATGCCAGTTACTTATATGCAGGTGAGAAGACAATAACAGAAAATGTAGAAATAGCAGACGTGCTAAATTATTATGTATTTTTTTCACTTTCACCAAAAGATTAAGAGAGATTGGACATCTAATAGTAAAAATAATTTATGGATCAAAGGCTAAAAAATAGGGAATGAACAATTTAAAAATTACTGACAAAGTTAGATGTCTTCAAGTCACCAAGGCCTGATTAAATACATTCTAGAATACTCAAGGAGCTGACCGAGGAGATATCTGAGCCATTGGCAATTATCTATGAAAAGCCATGGATGAGGGAGAGATTCCAGTAGACTAGAAAGGGACAAATATAATGCCAATCTATAAAAAGGGAAGTTAAAAAAACCTGGAGAATTACAGACCAGCCAACTTAACTTTAGTACCCAGAACAATCTGCAAACACCTAGAAGATAATGAAGTGATAAGTAACAGTATGGATTTGTCAAGAATAAATTATGTGAAACCAACCTAATAGCCTAATTGTTTCCATGTGTCTCAGTATTAGTTCTGTCATGCCAACCACCCTGGTTTCCTTAACATAGAATCATAGAATACTACAACTGGAAGGGACCTTGAGCGGTCATCAAGTTCAGTTCCCTGCCCTCAGAGCAGGACCAAGCACCATCTAGGTCATCCCTGATAGATGTCCATTTAACCTGCTCTTATATATCTCGAGTGTTGGAGATTCCACAACCTCCCTAGGCAATTTATTCCAGTATTTAACTAGCCTGACAGCTAGGAAGTTTTTCCTAATGTCCAACCTAAACCTCCTTTGATTAAATTTAAGCCGATTGCTTTTTATCCTATCATCAGAGTTTAAGGAGGCTAATTTATCCCCTTCTTGTAACACCCTTTTAGGTACTTGAAAAATGTGATTATGTTACCTCTCAGTATTCTCTTTTCTAAACTAAACAAACTCAATTCTTTCAATCTTCCATCATAGGTCGTGTCTTATAGACCTTTAATAATGTTTGTTGCTCTTCTCTGGATCTTCTACAATTTCTCCACATCTTTCCTGAAATGTGATGTCCAGAACTGGACACAATACTCCAGTTGAGGCCTAATCAGCAAAAAGTAGAGTGGAAGGATTACTTCTCATGTCTTACTTACAATATTCCTGTTAATGCATCTCAGAATCATGTTTGGTTTTTTGCAACAGTGTAATGCTGTTGATTCATATTTCACTTGTTCTCCACTATGACCCCTAGATTCCTTTCTGCAGTACTCCTTTGTAGACAGTCACTTCCCATTCTGGATGTGTGAAACTGATTGTTCCTTCCTAAGTGGAGTACTTTGAATTTGTCCTTATTAAACTTCATCCTATTTACCTCGGACCATTTCTCCAATTTGTTCAGGTCATTTTGAATTATGACATGGTAGTTACTATGCAAGGCCCAGATTCCTAGAAATCCCAGGTAATGTGCTATTAAGAAGATGCTAACAAAAAGATTTTCAGACTTGAAAAATAATTATTCATGAAAATCATTCTTTAGACTTTCAGCTCATGTAAGTGTTATATATTTTAAATTATTCTATTTGGTTTTAGCTATATATTCCTTGTATTTAGAGTCATGAAGCAAAAACCTAATAAAACACTTTGAATATTTATCTCAGAAACCGGTAGGTAGGGACATACCCCTCCCAAAGATTGGAAACCCAATAGGTGGCAGCAGTCTTCAAAATCTTAGAATTAAGAACAGAAATACAGCAAGGTGATAATCAGAGTGAATCCCTGTGGGGTAAAAGCTGATAAATGAAACACTACAGATATTTCAATCACTGTAATTTCCAAGATGTGGAGAACTCTTCTGGCATTATCAGTAATAAAACACAGTTAAACGTAGGTGTTCAGGTTTCCATGGTTAAAATGTGATTTTAAGTTGATGAATAGGTAGTTTGTGTTTGTGGCATAGGGCAGCAGGTGGCATGTTTACACTTGAAGGTGCCATTCTTATTGGACTTATTGTTACAGAGAAAACAATTACTAGGATAAGAACTGCAGAATTGTATGTCAGAAAAGATAATTTTCATAGTTTGACAAAACAGATTGGAAGAAATGCTCAGTCAACCTAGCTACAACAAAAGTATCAATAGGTAAAATTCTACACATCTATTACCTACCAATATAGTTTTCTTGGAACAAATATGTATCACCATTTATTTTGATCTGTGAGCAACACTCTTACTGTGAAGATTAGCTTTCTCTTTAGGGGCAAGAAAGGGAAAACGAGGGAGAACATAATAGAAATAACGTTCACTTATTAACTAGAAGAGAAGGTGATGTAGCAAAATGCAACCAGCTACAAAAATGGTCACTTTAGTGCTATAGCTACTGGAAAGGAAATTCATAGAAGATGGCTGCCATGCTAAAGGGAGGATTAGCAGGAACCAAGCAGTTACAAAAAAAGACAGTGCTCCTAGAGAAGGGGCTGTTCTTGTATTGCATCCCATTGTTGTATTGCCCTTCCCAAGCAAAGATATTTCACCATTCTTATGGAGTCACTTGTATACCCATATCAAATTTATCACCTTTCTATGATATTTTAGAGTGTAACTACCAACCTGATAACATTTTCAGAACTCCCAGTACTCAGACTAATACATTTGGTTGCCATTTTTTGATTAAATATCTTTCCCAATTGAAAAGCAGTTTTGTTGAAACTCAGAAATGTGTTGATTTCAGTGAATAAGGGCCAGAACAAATTGTTTCAGCTTTCTCATTTTGTTTTCATGATGTGCATACATTTTGTATTGATAAGACAGAAACATTTCACTTTGACAATTATACTAAGTAACAAAAGATTGTGTGGATATATTTTAATATATCATAATCTTTAATTATCCAGATTGAATATTTCAGTGCCTCTGAAACAAAATGTTTTACCATTTTTTTTCTTTGAAAAGTTTCTTTGAAAACTTTGTTGAGATAATTTCTCACTGAAGGGAATTTTTTTTCTGACCACCTCTACAAACAAACAGCATATAAACAAGTGCACCTTGGATGAAATTTTACGAAATGTGCCCAGATTGTTTAAGGAAACTATATGCTATAACTATCTACTGATTACTTTAAAAAAAAACCTTGCAGTTTACAGGGATTATGGTGTGGGTTGCTGCTTATAGCTGTTTCAATTATATCTATATATCTATATATATATAGATAGATATATATCCATTGCAGCCTAGGATGATTCTGCCAGACTTGCAGCTGAATAGGAATCTTAGCATAATGAAATGCTGGTGAGATGTTTAACAAACATACTCGACACAGGAGTTTAGAGATGGCCATCATTAAGAAGCTCAAAACACACAATTACAACCCTCAGCTGAAGAGACCCCTCAAAAGTCACCACCATTTTGTTTACAACATTTCCCTGTATGCAGAAAAGCAAGCACAGTCCTAGCCTGACACTACTGTCTGATCATACCTAAGGAGAAATGGGGAAGGGGGTCTCTACCTACTTGGGGAACAACTTCCAATATGGTGTGTTCATGTACTTCAGGTCAGAATGTGGATAAGTTTGACCCATCATAAACTGTGTATCAAACTCTACTGTCCATAAACACCCCATAATACAGTCAGAAGCACTGTGAATTTCTCCCTTGCCCCACCTCATTGTGAAGTTACTCTCTTCTGACAGAACCACATCAAGGATGTAAGAATATAGTTAGTTGACTCTCCATGCTTATCCCATCCTTGGGTTCTCTACTGAGTCTGCCAACCACACATCAGTTGCTCCTAGTTGTGATGGTGATATTTGTCACAAGACCACCAATATACTAGCAACTGGATTAAGAGGACAAAACTCTGCTTAATCACCCATATATTGTCAGATAGTATTGATTCTTAATCATTACAAACATGATCTATATTTGAAACAATGACCTAGTCCAAAGGTGGGCTATAAGAACACCTCCTGAATGGTAAGAGCTTGGACCACCAAATTTGGTATGCAGCTTCTTATCCTGACTTACAGCTTTCTCACCCACCTCCCAGCCTCCAGGAGCCTTCAGTCTCCCCTACTCCACCTCCCCCTGGCCACCAGTGCTGCAGCCAAGGGATGGGTACAGGGCAGGGGAGAAAGAGTTTGGGGTAGGAGGGCTACTTACCTGGTCTTGTGGCAGGCAAAATGGCAGAGCCTTAGCCCTGTTGGCCACTCTCTTGGTGGTGTGGCTGACTCCAGTGGTCTCTTTGCAGGATAGCTCTCCCCTGCAGGCTCACTGCCCACAGTGGCCACTTTCAGTATCATGTCGCTCCTCTCTATGCCCCTCCCTTTCCATGTAGTGGAAAAGAAGTCCTATTCCCAGCACTTCCTGGTTTTTGGCACAACCAAACTCCGACCTTGCTATAAATTAGGAGAAGAGGAAGCTGCATATCAAATTTGGTGGTACTGTTTAGGAGAATTTCTTGAACAGACAGACAGATGGACGGATAGACGCACAATCTCTCTCAAATATATAGTAGATATTCTTCTAGTCCACTAAGGACTCTTGCCGTGTTTTTCATCTTATTCCTTTATATAACCTGAAAAATACCTTATAAATGTGTAATGTTCCCAACTGAAAATATTCATGTATTTTTTCATTGAATGAAATGGAATTATGTCATAAATACATATGGTGGTGTTATGTCATCTACAACATATTTATGACATTGCACTCTAATCTTTAACAACTCCATTAAAGTCCATGGAGTTTCACCAGGGATACATGTGGATTATTGCATCTGAGGGCTTGCAAGTCAGCAGAGAATCTGACTTTGCATCTCTTACAAAAACAACCCTGCTACCCACATTAATTCTCTGTTACTGTAGCTGTCCCAAAGTAAGCAAAGTGTCCATAATACAACTCACTGATAGAGTCATTTTGCTGTCATGTGAGGCTTCACGATTAAAGAGGTCTTTTTAAAAAATGGGATGAGAAATTAACTGAGTCCTTTTAGAAATATAGGCATGTTACTCATGTGATGGATGAATGTTCCAGGGACTGAAATGTACATACATTTGTGTAATTTATAAGGAAATGAATCAATCTGCAGAAAAATATTAGCCACTCATATGGAATAGTTATAGAGCAGAGCAATTTTTCCTCCTTTAACTATAGGTCAACTAGTCTTGAAATAGAAATAGAGCATGGAATCCATTATCCCCCCCATGGGTACAACCTTCTGCGTTTGACTGGATTTTATTCCAGCCAGCAAGATCTCAGAAATTTCATATGAAACAGAGAGATATATTGAATGGGAACTGACAAATTAAAAAATATACATATTAAAGTAAATGATCACCTGAAAATCTTTTTAAAATTCCCCTCAACTACAGCTGCGTATCTTGAATCGCTCAAATTGGAGGGCATGGTTGAACATCCAGCACTTAAATACAAAGATTACTTTTTTTCCAGGCCTCACAAAAGCCAGCCTAAGTTTCTTAACTAATCTGTCAATGATGACCCCTCATGTGCTATACTTGCATTCTCATATCACCCAGGACACCATATATGAGCATGTAGGAGACCATTTAAAACAAAGAAGTCATGTAAGTGTCAGTTATTCATATTTTCTGGAGGAATTTTTTAAAACCTATGCCTTTTAAGATATTAAAAAGTTATATTAAAACTTTGCAAACCATTACCTGCTATGGACCAGATACACAGAAATGTGAGAATTTTTTTGTTTAATATACCTGAAATCCTGTATATGTTATTAGATTTTTATTTAAAAATTATGTAATGCAAAGTAGTTATTAATTTTAAAGCGTGCTTGTCTGATATAGTCAGAATAATGTTGCAAAGATATATAGGCCCTATTTTAATACTGATTTGTTATGTATTATAACAAGGAACCTAATAAACATATTCACCTATTATAATATTAAAGACAATCTTTAATAGCTATTCGGTATGAATCAATATTAAAAACATTTTTGCAGTGTTTTACTTGCCCTACCATGAGTAAGCATCTTGGATGTAACCCATTGACTTCAGTGGTTCTAGGATTTCACCCCATGTTGCAAGCAGGGTTCCTAAACAGAAGGCATATCAACAGCACAGCATACACTTTGCCATTATAGAAGAGCTAGAGCCAAACAAGGAAACTGAGAAGAGGAGGAAGAAAATAGTTAAGTCTGAACTTATAAGAAATGCATGTATCAGTCTGGTCTGTGCATGCGCCCAGAATACACCATTGCTTATCACCAAAAAGGTTTTTGAAACATTATCTTCATTAATTTTATTGTAAATGTCCACATCCAACTATGGTTCAGTTTATTTAACCAAAAAGCCATTTATCGTCCCCATGACAAATATGATCCATGGGAACACTACAGTTTGACAGACAGACCAAGGATAAAATGATTGGGTTTAGGCAACAGTGACAGAACTCAAATTCACAAGTCATTCCATTGACTAGAATTGCCACTTGAGAAAGAGTCCCCAAGGCCAAATTTTGCTTTTAGGAGTAGATCCTACTGTGTCCGTGCATAAGGTGACTATTATGGCAGAGTCTATGAAGCTGATCCTGTATGAGTTAAAGGAAGAGGAGAAGATCACATTGACTTCAGTAGCAAAGGATCAGGTCTTAAGATGAACATAAGAACGGCCATACTAGATTAGACCAAAGGTCCATTTAGCCCAGTATACTGTCTTCCGACAATGGCCAATGCCAGATGCCCCAGAGGGAGTGAACAGAAACAGGTAATCATCAAGTGATCCTTTTCCAGTCATCCATTTCCAGCCCCTGACAAACAGAAACTAGGGACACCATTTCTACCCATCCTAGCTAAGAACTAGGGGTATGTCTACACTACAAAGTTAATTCGAACTAACAGCCGTTAGTTCGAATTAACTTTCATAGCGTCTATACATGCAAACCGCTAGTTCGAACTTAATTCGAACTAGCGGAGCACTTAATTCGAACTAGATAAACCTCATTCTACGAGGACTAACACCTAGTTCAAATTAAGTAGTTCAAATTAAGGGCTGTGTAGCCACTTAATTCGAACTAGGTGGAGGCTAGCCCTTCCCAGCTTGCCCTGGTGGCCACTCTGGGCCAAACCAGGAAAACTTTTCTGCCCCCCCTCCCAGCCCCAGAGCCCTTAAAGGGCCACGGTCTGGCTACATTGCTTGTGCCAGTTGCACCCGCTGTGACCCAGCCCTCCTCCTCTTCCCAGGACCAGGCTGGTGGCTCACAGGAGCCTGCCCGGGGCCGCAAGAGGCGGGCGCCTGCCTGGTCTACTGCGGAGATCGTGGACCTCATCGAGGTTTGGGGGAGAAGCCTCCAACGTCCACGATCTCCGCACTAGCCACAGGAACGCGGCCATCTATAGGCGCATGGCTGCCAGCCTGGCCACCAGAGGACACATGCGGACCTGGGAGCAGGTCCGCTGCAAGGTCAAGGACCTGCGGCAGTCCTACTCCAGGGCCTCCCAGCCAGGGGTCGACCCGGAGGCCTGCCCCCACTTTGAGGCCCTGGACCGCATCCTGGGGGCTCATGCCGTCCATGCCCCCCGGGTGGTGATCGACCCCGGGGCAGAGGAACCCGTCCCTGACACCGAGGAGGAGGAGGAGGATGCCGAGAGCCAGAGCCTGCAGGGAGCCTGCCCAGGACCCAGGACCCCTGAGGCATCCCACAGAGCACATCGGCTGTCGTCCGAGGCCGAGGAGGGCTCCACATGTGAGTGCCATCATGCTCCCCTTATGTGTATGGAGGGGTGGGGGGAGAGGGAGCCCAGGGACTGTGCGCCTGGGCCTTGCCCACCATGGAGCAGCAGCTGGGTGTCATGCAGGGGCCCTGGCCCGTTCCCCACATGCCGACCTCGCCTTGCAGAGGGGGGCTGGATTTCACCCACTGTGTCCCCAGGGAGAACTGACCACTGCTCTTGTTTCACCACAGCTGCAGCACCTGGGACTGCAGGGTGCACCACCCCGCCTGCAACAGCCACCCGCACCCGGGTCAGCAGGCGCACCAGGAACCTGGAGGACTACCACCAGCGGCACCTGCGGCTACAGGAGCACCAGCTCCGCACCCAGGACCACTGGGTCCGGGAGGACCTGCGGCTGCAGCAGTGGAGCTTGGAGGCACTGGAGGAGCAGGGCCGTGCCCTCAGAGGCCACCTCCAGACTCTGGTGGACAGGTTCCTGCCTCCTCCTGCTCTGGCCCCTGTGGCCGCCCCAGCTCTCGCTCCTCCTCCCACCCCTGCTCCCCCTCCCGCTTCCTCTGCACCCCCTGTCCCTCCTACCTCACCCTCCACATCCACTCCCCCCCGATGCCCCCGCACCCGCAGTGTTGCGAGACGGGAGAGCCAACAGGACCCCCAACCCTGAGCTTTCCCTTTCCTTCCTCCTCTTCCTCCCCCTTCTAGCTCCCTCCTCGCAGGTTTCCTCCTCCCCTCTCCCATCCTCATTCCTCCCTCCCCCCACCCCAGTTATGTAAAATAAAAAGAGATTGTTGTTTTCAAAACAGGTGTCTTTATTTAACATTAGGAAGGGGGGTTAGGGAGGGGAAAGGAGAAGGAGGGGAGGGTGGAAGAAGGCCCCAATGGGCCATGCAGGGAGAGTTCAGTCCTCCTCCTCTACCTGGAAGCTCTCCCACAGGGCCTCCCGGACGGCGGCGGTGCGGGGCTGAGCGTAGTGGCCAGCCATGCGGTCAGCCTCAGCCATCCAGGCTGGCAGGAAAGCCTCCCCCTTCCATTCGCACAAATTGTGCAGCACGCAACATGCTGCCACCACGGGAGGGATATTATGCTCGGCGAGATCGAGGCGGGTGAGGAGGCACCTAAAGCGTGCTTTCAATCGTCCGAAGGCCCCCTCTACCACAATGCGGGCCCTGGTGAGCCTGGCATTGAAGGCCTGGCGGCAGGGGTTGAGGTGCCCCATGTACGGCTTCATCAGCCAGGGCTGTAGGGGGTAGGCCGCATCCCCCACCAGGCAGACAGGCATGTCCATGTCCCTGACCCTGATGTGGCGGTCGGGGAAGAAGGTCCCGGCCTGCAGCCTCTGGCACATGGAGGAGTTGCGGAACACCCTGGCATCATGTGCCTTGCCGGACCAGCCCACATTGATGTCCATGAACTGGCCCCGGTGGTCAGACACGGCCTGCAGGAGCACGGAGAAGTACCCCTTGCAGTTAATGTACTGGGAGGCCTGGTGTTCCAGGGCACGGATGGGGATGTGCGTCCTGTCGATGGCCTCCCCGCAATTGGGGAAGCCGAGGGCGCCAAACCCCTGGATGACGGCGTCCGGGTCGGCGAGGCGGACCACCCTGCGAAGCAGCACCCGGTTGATGGCCTTGACCACCTGCAGAGAGACACAGCAAACCGCGAATCACTGGGGCGCCTGGGTGGCTGGGAGTGTTCATTCCCTGGCACTGCCCCGCGCCCCACTCCCAGAAGTAACCCCTGCTGTGATCCTGGCGCGCGGCGGCGTAGTACGGCCGGGACAGACCGAACCCTCCCGTGCGGGGCACTGTCGCCTCCTCCCCCGCCCCCGTTTTCCCTGGGGTGACCCATTCCCTCCTTGCAGCCCCCCTCCTCCCGGGCCCAGTGGCCGGTGAGTGCCGTACCTGCATGAGCACTGCTCCGATGGTGGAGCTCCCCACGCCGAACTGGTTCCCGATGGATCAGTAGCTGTCCGGTGTGGAAAGCTTCCACAAGGCGATGGCCACATGCTTCTGGAGGGGGATGGCGGGCCTCATGTGAGTGTCCCGTCGCTGCAGAGCAGGGGTGAGCCACTCGCAGAGCTCCAGGAAGGTGTCCTTCTTCATCCTGAAGTTCTGGGTCCACTGTCTGTCTCCCCAGCGCTCAAGGATGATGCGGTTCCACCAGTCGCTGCTGGTGTCCAGATGCCAGATGCGGCAGGGCACACTGGCGTCCAGGCAGTGCTGCAGCTCCTCCACGGCCCCCAGGGAGGCCAGGGGGAGAGGCAGGGGGCTGACGTGCACCAGATGGTGCCAGGCAGCCTCCAGCCATTGCTGACAGGCTTGCAGCAGCAAGTCCAAGAACTGCACCAGAATGCCCAGGGCGAGCTCTGGCTCCATGTTGCCAACTCCATGTTCCCAATGGGAACCACCGACACAGGCAGGCGCAGAGGAAAACGCTTAGCTGTCCCTCGGCGAGGTAGGCAAGCAAGCGGAGAAGCTGAGAACCAGCTGTCCAGGGGGTGTCCCTTTAAGCACGAGCCTCAGATAGCCTCAGACAGTAGCCACACAAAGCAACTACTGACCTGATGCCCTGCCGGAACCAGTTTCAGCTGCCCTTAAATGCGACCCAGCGTCTAATCAGTGTGGACGCGCTAGTTCAAATTAGCAAAAGGCTAATTTGAATTATTTTTTAAGTCTAGATGCGGTAATTCGAATTAGCTTAGTTCGAATTAACTAATTCGAACTAAGCTAATTCGAATTAGCGCTAAGTTAGTTCGAATTAGTGCTGTAGTGTAGACATACCCTAAGATTTTGCTAGTATAAATCTGGACCAAGTGGATCCACTCTCTTCTCTTCGTTTCCTCCTCTGTGCAATGATGTGTCTTTCTCTGACTGTTTTTCCTCTTTCATAAACAAGTTATTGTATTTGAAGCAAAATGAATATAGTCTTGATAGGTAATGGGTACCAGGACTTGAGTCCTGCTGTTCTGCTGCCCACATCTAAGAAATCTTGCCATAAATCACTATTTATACATATTGAACTAGATGCTGCCAACTGTTACTTGCACTGAGTAGTGCCTTAGTTTCACTGATTTTCAAGGAATTACATGCAGAGTAAGGTTCTACTCAATGTGAACAAGGAATAGAGGGACATGACAGAATCAAACCCTGATTCAGGATTAAAATAAATTAAAGCCATGATGAGTCAATCCCAAAACCTTATACTGTATTAGGAAATTATATTTGGAATCCAGGCTGTGTTGCTGCTGATCTAGCCATCAGTAACTTTGTTTGTAATTGGAGCTAAGATGGTCTGCATAAATGTACAGGAAAGTCAATATGAGTATATGCAGGCTCAATTAATTTGGGAGCGCACAGTGTTCACAACCAGAATACACACAGAGCATTTATGACTTCAAGAGATCAGAGACAAATTACACCAAAGAATCTAAACGAATATGATGTACTTGAAAATCTTCTGGGACAACATGAATATTTTAAAGACACTGATACTGAAATGCTTTTTATTACAAAAGAGGGGAGTATTTACAAATGCTGCTTGTGGTCTTTCTATAAAGTATACTGCTGATATACCTTCTGTGTGCGATCATTCACTGGTGCCCCTTTTGACTGAGTATGGTTGACAAAGTTGCAGCTCTTAATACAGATAATACATTTATTAGTGAAAGATAGGACACCGCATCTACTCTAAAGCAAAGCAAGTTCCAAACAAATCATGAACATAAAAGGATAATAGATAGAAACAGCAGCAACACCATAGTCCATACACATGCAATACTCAAGAGTTGTCATAAGAATACATTTATTTTAAAGTAGGATATCTATTTCCTAAACCCCTCCCTAGAAATCATCTTAGAATTAATCATGGCTAAGAGACATTTTAAAAGGATCAGTAACTGTGAAATAACTATATTTGTATTTAATTGACCCATGGAACTATGGCTTTGTTAAAGCTGATTTCATAAGAAAAGCTGGTTTCTGAAGTCCATGAAAAACAGATGGATTCTGGGAAGGAATTAAGTGTTGCTGGTAGGGGGGTGATGGGTTGCTTCATTAATAAAATTTGAACAGCAGGATGCTGCTAATGAATAGGCACCCTAGAAGTTGCATACCAAATTTATTCCATCAGGCATACAAAAAATGCAAAAAAAACCCCAACAGTTCTAATTTTATTGACAAGTTGAGGGATTGTACAAGGGAAAGACTTCCTAAAGAAAAGTGAACAGTGGCTGTGTAAGGTACTTCTTTAAAGCAGTGCAAAAATGTTTGAATGCAATGTGGCTTTCTGCAATAAGTGTTGTGGATTTTATACTAGATAGCTTTTAAGGCTTAAGTTTCCCCAACACTAACTCTGGAGTTCCTTTATATTCTATGCACTTTAAAAAGACACTTGGTTACTTAACTATGAAGACTTTCTTGACAGAGACATGACAATATCATTCCAACAAAGTAAAGATTTAGGCACCAGTTCAGCAAATCAAAGCACACTGCACTCACATACAACCCTAGGTTTTAAAGCATTTTAAGCACATGCTTGAGTATCATTGATTTTACTGAGACTTAAGTCTATCTTTAGCTGAATTGATGTGTTAGTAATGATCATATCTTGCATTTTTATATTACTGATCTTAAAGCACATTGGAGACATTAGCTGGGGTCAAAACACCACCTGGGAAGGAAGGTAAGTGATACACAGGAATTAGTGCACCCACCTTCATAGTGCAGTACAGAAGCTATTTATCTTCATACAACTGTATTAGATATTTTAGCAAAATGCCAGGTCTAAATATATGTACTCATAAAAAAGTGACATGGATGGAAGATAAATGACCACTCGTGATCAAGACTTCCAATTCTACATCTGACCATTGAAACCTTAACCATCACAGTCCTCCGCAATACCATGTAAATCATAGATTCAGAGCTGACTGTGAAGGAAAAGTGCCACTTATGTAAACTCACAGTACCATGCCCTGTAGTATGTAGAAGTACCTAGGAGTTTTCTTCTATAAGTACTGGTGCAGTACAAACCTTCATAGCGTGAGAGAACTTACAGGTTTATTTCATTTGCTGTAGTCTGAAATGATGCAGTGTGTACTGAAGTCAATCAATATAGACAGTTTGCACCAGCTGAGAGTGGGCTCCATGAGAGTCACCTAAGGTTTTCTTCTTACAATTCAAATGCAGGAAGTTAAAGGTGCCTAGCTCAGGAGCTGGAAAGCTATGTAGCTATGTACTCCAGGAGGCTGCACTACTCTGAGGGCATTGCAGGAGGAGTAACGGTAGTTCGAATTAGGAGCTTTAATTCGAACTACCTAGTCCATGCCGCGTGTAGCCGTGGGTAGGGAGTTCGAACTACGGGCATTTAAAAATGGCGGCGCTCAGGAACATGCAAATAAAGCCCGGGATATTTAAATCCCGGGCTTCATTTGCAAGTTTGAATGCCTACATTAGCCACCCTAGTTCGAACTAGGGTGGCAGTGTAGACATACCCTCAGAGTGGCAGGAGATAAAAGCAGAATAAGGTATTTTTAGATACAGTAGACCATTTTCTCTTTGGCCCACACATGCTTTGACTGAGACACTATTCGAAAAAAAAAAGCCCTAGACTTTTGTAATATTTCACTCATTGCAGGGCTTAAATGTAATTTTCTTTCAGAACCGTTGTGTGAGCATGCACAGTCCTAACTGCGAAGGGGTGGCTCAGATCTTTGCTCTGGCTTATTTAATTGTCTATGTGCCAGGCCTCCGGCAAGAAATTTTGGGACCCCTGCCTCTGCTCAAGGTGGGTCCCATCCCAGCGCTGAATACATAACTTCTGGTGAAAATACTCAAGTCTGAGAATTTAAAATGTGCTTTCAATAGAGCAAATTAAAACTTGATCATTGTGAGTGCCCAGTGTATTTCTGGACACTCAAAAAATAACATACTAATAGTAGTGAATTATCATTTTATAGAAAGTCAGCACGAGAGGCTGGATAACAGCCAAAACAAATTTGTTTTTAAATTTCAGCAAATATTTGCTGACTTGTTTTGTGCAGTTATCATCCAGCACTGCTAAAATATGTTTGAAGATATCTTTACTTCGGAATAACAGGAGCAGAGATGAATTCTGTCCATGAGGTCTAGCATTCATCATGGCAGTAAAGGCAATTATAAAATGTAGTATTTCCTCGGAAAACTGGTAATTTTCAATGGAAAGTCTAAATCAGGACAGAATTTAATCTGAGGACTACCAATGCAATCAAATATAGGAGAGCAAGAGAAGTGTAAAGAGTTAAAGGATACAAAGAGATTGGTTTTGGGAGTATTTGGAGTACACAAAACCTGAAGTTACCTACTAATCTAATCTAATCTATCTATCTTATTTTTAAAAGTTTTTCCTGCGGGATGACAGAGTGACATCACCCTGCATCCCACAGTCCCTACCCCCAGCCGTCCTGCCTCCTCCCTTCCTTCCTTCTCCCTGCTTCTAACCCAGAAGGGTGATTGGCTCCTTGGGCTGGAGGAGGAAAATTGTATGTGGGGGGGAACAGAGGGGCCCACTGGGGAGGGCTAAAAAAATTCTGACAGTGGAGAGGGAGGGGTCGGCGGCAGGCCTGTGGTTGGGGGCGGGAGGGCTGCTGGAAAGGGGGGGCGCAGGACTGGGGGACACTCCGGCTCCTGAAGCGGGCTGGACACTCTGGCCCCTTAGCTGGGGCCGGGGCTGGAAGTGTTCCTAGCAGCTGCCACATGGTAGGCTGTCAAGAGTTTCAATATGGGCCTGCCAGAGGGAGAGAGCCAGGCCAGTCGTGGCCTTGGTCTGGCTCAACCCCATCCTCCCCGGTGGCGGGAGGGAGGGAGCTTGGCCAGCCTCTGTCTGGACCAACTCCATCCCCAGTGGCCAGAAGGAGGGAGCGGGGCCAGCCCGCCCCCCGGCAGCTGGAGTGAGGGAGCCAGGCCAGCCTTGGACCAGACCATCCCCCTCTCCCAGCAGCTGGAGGAAGGGAGCTAGGCCAGCCTCGGTCCAACCCAATTTCCCCAGTACCTGGAGGGAGAGAGCCAGGCCATCTGAGGTTCCCCCCCCCACACACTGGCAGATGGAGTAGGGAGAGCCGGGGCAGGCCAGGACTGCCACACCTTGGCCTGGCTCTCCCTGGGAGCCAGGGGGAGAGCTGGAGCTGCCTACCCCCGGAGAGGGGGTTTGGTGAGCACAGCAAGCAGGGGCACTGTCCCCTAGTCTTCTTGTATGAAAATTACAAGATTTCATCAGCATTTGATTAACTAAGGGCTTGTCAATACATAACAGTCAATGTGGGATAAGGCAGGATGTAAACTAGCTATTCCTGATTAACTCTGTGTTGGAAGCTTGTATTCCAGAATAAAAGTGCTATATTTCAGATTATCTTAGTCCACTTCCAAAATGAATTCAACTACATCAGAATAAAGAATCCTTATCAGGAATACCTCCCTGTGTAGACAAGGCCTAAAACCATACCAGCTTAAGAAATGTATCCTTCTTACAGTGCCATATGCTCTGAGCTCCTATTCTTATACTTCCAACCCTGTCTTCCTGCTTCCTGTGGGTGGAGCTGGGTGACTCTGGGCCCACCCATCAATGGACTCTAGGGAGTCCTCCTCAGGCTGCCTCACTACACCCACCCAAAGGTCACCGTTCCCATTGGCCCTGTTCCAAGGCTCCAAGGCCCCACTCTCCAGAACTCCTATCTAAGTGTTCCAAGACCTACTTCTCTTCCACAGCTTCCCAATCTGCTCTCCTGCAAGAGGGCTCCTGGAAAAGCTTCCCTTCCCCAGACCTCCTCACCTGTGACTGCTCAAAGGAACTTCCTTCCAGAACCAACCTTTGTTCCTAGGGCTCTCCCACCACCTAGAAGAGCTCCCTTCAGGGTTACATGCCTCAGGTCTCCTTGCCTGCCAGTTCCTGAGAATGTCCCTTTGGAATCAACCTTTGCTTCCGGGCCCCATCTTACACTGACCATGCTGGTCCTTCTCATCATTCCTCCGGGCCAGACCACTACACCAGCCTTCCTGCAACTTGACACTGTTCACCAACTCTGACTCACCTTTCAACAGGTTTGGCAGGGACTTATGCATGTTTTCTTTGTGCCATGAGGCTGATGGTAGTATACAGGCTGTAAAGTGCTATACATGTATCTACTGCAACTGTGGTATGTGAAACTTTTCAAAAAGCACATATCCATCGATATAGAGAGACATGTTAAAACTTGTAGGGTACCTTCTTTCAACATTAAAAAGTAAACACGTTTTTGAAAATCTAGTGAGTTCTTTATTGATTTCCACAGGTAGGGAACAGCTGTAACAGTTACACTCATTGATTCAGACACAGAGGTGAAATGAGGACCTGCACACATGGATGAATATAAGATGGCAGACCACAGCTTTTATTAAACTTGAACATGGGAAGGATGCTACTCTCCTATCACCCATACTCTCCTACAAAAGGCATTTAAGGGGTTCCAGTTCAGTAACTACAAGGTTATTACCATATAAGACAGAGCACATGATCCCAGGCAAACAATTGCCTAGCAAGACTGCCCACCAAATGAACCCTCCTCCAGTGCTGCCACACTCAGTGCCTCCAATAGGTCTCTCTGATATGCTACCACCTACACCACAACCCCCACTGTCTCACTCCATGGTGAGGAGGAGGGACTGGGTGTTACACCTGGCCCCCTCAGAGTGGTTCTTGGAATAGGCACCTGCAGGGTCACTGGCCAAGCCTTTATCTGAAACAGAGTCCTCTTCTACATTTCCTAAAGTGGAAAGGGGAGGAGGGGGGGAGTGAGCAGGGGACCAGAAGCTGTTCATTCCCATATCACCCCACAGCTTCCCTTCTCAGGGACCCACCGCACTGCCTAAGAACCCAGGACTTTTTCCAGCTGATATAACATGTGTCCTAGACCCTGCTCCTGCAAGCAGGAGGCAAGGCATGGAAGCTGTCCTGACTCATGCAGCATCACCTCTAGACCTGGTGACCCTGTCAACCTCCACCTGTGGCCCCCAAGCCATCTCCCCTTCAAGTAGGGAGAGTGGGGTGGTTCCAGCATGGAATCCCTCCCTAAGCTGGCTCCTGCTCCATGAGCTTTCAGAACCCCATGCTGGGGTGC
Organism: Rafetus swinhoei; assembly: GCA_019425775.1. Classification (NCBI taxonomy): domain Eukaryota; kingdom Metazoa; phylum Chordata; order Testudines; family Trionychidae; genus Rafetus; species Rafetus swinhoei. Next base: position 116,083,637 of record CM033449.1, read on the forward strand.
AGATGTACAAACCCCACAAAAGTCAAAGCCCCTTCTACAGGGGTAGAGATTCCACTCCTGCCTTCCCTTGCATCCTGACTGCTGCTGCTGGAATGGAATCAAAAGAGGCTCTGGCTGACTCTGCTCCAGGTTAAATCCTGGGACTAGGAAAATGCAGTCCAATCAGTACTTTTCCCTTCTGACTCTCCAATGTGTACCACGGATTCTGAGGTGTGGGAGGAGCTCCCCACCTTGCTGCAGGGTAGGTCCACCCTCACAGTTGACCCCGTGAAGTCCCCCCTCCCCTAGGTGAGGTGGGTGAGTGGTAGGTCTTCTATCTTTGCTGACTTCATAATCTTGTGCATATTTTTACACCCAGGATTTCAGTTTAGCATAGGAGGCTGAAAGATTCTAGAATTCTGATTTTTCATTTTAAATACATAATTCATTTTCTTATTTATATTCATTTTTGTACTCCTACAAAGAATTATAAGCAGCTCAGGGCTGATTCACTAAGAAAAGATATCTCACTTTTACATTGTTAAGTCCTAAAAATATGTTTTGGGGAGGTTTTTTTAACACAGTGAGGAAGCTGAACATATTTTAGAAAACTCAGCCTGAAGTCAAGTACAAGAACAATGGAGTCAAAGAGCACTGTACCAATGAATGAGTAATAATACCCCAATCACTAACATAAAGCAGTGATTTTATAAATACTTATGCTCCACATACTTAACTTTAAGCATTCAACAGCACTACTCACATGCTTAAAATTAAGCAGTTGTGTAGGTGTCCATCAGATTGAATCTTGTTTTGTGTATAAAACCCACTACTAACTTCACGCTAAATGGACATGAAATGTGCAAAATTTGCAGTGTGTACCAAACCCTAATCTCATTTGCACCACTAATTCCATAGTGTACATTTTAATGAAATTCAGCAGGATACCACCACTTCACACTCATCTCTGTAACACAGCATTTAAACTTGATTGGCATACAGAATGATCCATTTCTAAATGCTTAAATGTCTGCAAAAGTACTTTAAAAGAAATCGTACATTTGGATCTATTTAACCATTTAGTTATATGTTCACATGTGTATATGCATCCAAGTGCTAAAATAAACATATTCCATGCTTTTGTGTGAACTAAAGGTGTTCTTTCATTTTAGTCCTGTGCCTCAATGCTATACACTCTTCAACAACTGCCACACATTATTCCAAAGGTGGGTGCATATTAGCCATTGGCAAAGTTTCTTCTATGTATTGGGCCAAAGCCTACAAGGGTCACCAACAAAGGCCCTGATTCTGCAACCAGATCTGTGTAGAATGTCCATCAGGCTCTTCTGAAATCAATGGGAGTTCCACCTTCATGGATCTAATTGAAGAATGAGGGCCATAGTTTGTAAATTTTAGGATCATTTGAGTGGAAGCTGATACCTACATGTAAAATTATCAACATTATTTCAATGTGCAATCACTGAAATAAAGAGCAGCATTTATATCACTATGAAAAATCGCACTGCATAGACAGGTGCACATATATTTGCATGTATCAGGAGCACCGTGCTTTGGCATATTGTTACGTATTTAGTGAAAAGTCGGGAACTGGTAATTCACAGTATGCAGTTTTCAGACACTTATTACTTCATTATTTCTAAAGCAAATGTAAAAGCACTTTTTATCTGCCATGTAAACAGTGCCCATGACAAGTTTTAAAGGCAAGATAAGTTTGTGTTATCCATATGCAAAGAAATCAGCTCAAAAATGTCTTAAGATATGAAAAATCACCTCTCTCCCCACAGTAGACTATTCCCAAAAGAGATGCGTGTACTTTCACCAGACTTCCAGGGAATATTTTACGTTTCAGCTAAGAGCAAACATGAGAATGTTCAGCCTGGGAGTTGTGACAATTTGCTTCCTCCTCAAAGATAGAAAAGGGAAATTTGAAGGGAACCATAACAGGTACTTAACAGCTAGAAGAGGCAGCAAACAGCAGCCAGTTGCAAAATGGCTACTTTAGAGCTGCCGCTGATTGTTTCTAGCAAATTGAAAGGCTATTCCCAGATAGCCATGCCAGGTAAACTGTTCCTGTAAAAAAATAACCCTGGACAAGGGACAAACCAGTAAATCATCAAGGAAGAGACTCCTGGGAAATGGAGCTGTTTCTCCTGTTGAGCATATCAGTGCTGTACTGAAGGGTTGTAATGCCCAACCATTACAAACACCTAAACACATTTTTTTGTGAGTCATGATCACAACACAACCCTAATGCTGGTTTTACAAGTTGCAAGATTTCTTAATGATAAATAGCCTCCTAATAGGGGTGCTACAGTGTTATTATGTACAGGAATTTAGAAAACTCTATTTTTAGGAAGTGTCTGATAAGAGAGGACAGAATATGTGAAGGAAGGAATAAAACCTGAATGCTACACCGTCTTGGCACTTACTCTCTCTTTATGCTCACACACAGAACATGGTGTCAGTTTATGATGTGAACTCACTTCTAAGAATATTCTAAAAAAGAAAAGGGAAGAGTAAACAATCACATTGGAACACCAATTCCTTTCCCTGAGTAGATGGACACGTAAGTGAGTATTTATGGCAACTGGACATTCTATAGATCACAATAAGTAACCTACAAAATTGCAAATGGACTAGATAAAGAAAAGAAAATCAGCCACAATATTAGCAGTAATGAGCAAAGGATGTCAAAACACAACTGCACCAGTATAAACTTAGAATGTAAGCACTTGAGGTAGGGACTGTCTTTTTGCTGTATGCTCATATAGGAACTAGCACAGTACAGTCCTAGTCCATAACTCAGGCTCCTGAGGGCTACCATGATTCATATAAGCAGACTTGAATGACTTATGTATAATTATAGAAATTAAAAAAAAACCATTTTCAATCCACAAAATATGTCCCATATGAAATATATCTTTTCAATAAGTATAAGAATCTGGAAAAACAATAGATCACTACATTGAAAAACTACATAAAATGTCTGACTTGTATACTTAGCAAATCTTAAAAATTATTATTAATATGCCATGAATTAGTTAAAGAAAGATGCAGAAGCTTGAATGAGAATGTTCAGAGAGCCCACACTAACTCTCCCAAGAGCTACAGACATGTGCAATGGATGTGAATGTGTTCACATCCAAATACAAAGTATGATTGGAGCAAAAGTAATTTACCTAGTAAGAGAGGAAGCATGATAATACAAAGACAGACACATCAAATTAATGCAAAACCAAATGAATAAATACAAAGCAGAGGTGTCACAAAAAGTAGAAGTGAACACCTGGAGAAATTGTGAAGAAAAGCACTATAAAGGAAAATGTCCTGCATATGAAGTCATATGCAATAATTGTAGCAAGAGAAATGATACCAAATTTGGAATACAAGAAAATAAAAAGATTTCAAGGATTCAACAGAGAAATTGAGATTTTTGTACATATTATGTGGCATTAATGCACTGTAACAACAAATATGAATGGTTTGTAAGGCTCAGACTAGCTCTACCAGATGCACAAGTTAGCAGCACACATACAAACAGGAAATTAAGGGTCAAATAGACAGTGGGATATTGGGGAATATGCAAAATTACAAAGACTTTCTCAACATTATTCAAAAGAAGAGAAATTTCAACAAAGTAAATGGAACTTAAATGCTACACTAGAACAATCACAATGCTACTAGGACAAGGCAAATTACAAGCAGAATACTAAGAGAAATCTGAAATCTCAGGCCGTACAGACAACAGAAAAATCTTTGCTTTTAAATAAATCAAGTCAGTGCTTTAACTAAGTGACACTAAACCTGGGACAAATGAGTCATACAATGGACACACTAGCCCAGACAATGCATTATGACATCTCTCACTGGGAACTGAGCCCTATGAGTAGAACTCAGCCTAGCAAACTTTGTCACAGCAAGTCATAGAATCATAGAATAATAGAATACTAGAACTGGAAGGGACCTCGAGAGGGCATCGAGTCCAGTCCCCTGCCCTCATGGCAGGACCCAGTACTGTCTAAACTATCCCTGATAGACATTTATCTAACCTACTCTTAAATATCTCCAGAGATGTAGAGTCCACAACCTCCCTAGGCAATTTATTCCAGTGTTTAACCACCCTGACCTAAACCTCCCTTGCTGCAGTTTAAGCCCATTGCTTCTTGTTCTATCTTCAGAGGCCAGGAAGAACAATTTTTCTCGCTCCTCCTTGTGACACCCTTTCAGATACCTGAAAACCGCTATCATATCCCCTCTCAATCTTCTCTTTTCCAAACTAAACAAACCCAGTTCTTTCAGTCTTCCTTCATAGGTCATGTTTTCTAGACCTTTAATCATTCTTGTTGCTCTTCTCTGGACCGTCTCCAATTTCTCCACATCTTTCTTGAAATGTGGTGCCCAGAACTGGGCACAATACTCCAACTGAGGCTAATCAGCACAGAGTAGAGCAGAAGAATGACTTCTCATGTCTTGCTTGTAACATACCTGTTAATGCATCCTAGAATCATGTTTGGTTTTTTTGCAATGAGCCCAATTCCACCAAATATAGGGGGCTGGGCTACCCCTGGGCACAAAAGGTACTGCCAGAGGGCAGGAAATGAAATATCTAAATGAGGAATGCAAAATAGCAACTAAAGAGAGGAACAAAACCTATCAAAAGAAAAAGATACAATGTACACTGAAGACCTCATGAAATATAAAAAAAATAAGGCAATAACATGGAAAATTATTTAAAAAATCAAAGAAACAAAGTTGGAAGAACTGGAAATGGATAAACGAAGATACTCAGATTTCAGAAATATAAGGCAAATTAGAAGTATGAGAGGCATTCATTCTAAGAGTAGTCACATTCCGGGTTTTACTGGAATTGACAACATGGTTAAACGTTTTGACAATGGGAAAGCAGACATTTTAGCAGAAGCTTTCTGAGGGGTGAATAATGATGAAAATCAAAGTGAATTTTTCTGCCTGATATAAAACAATTCACTGAAGGAAATCATGAATTGTATTATAAAGCTGGGGAATATACTATATTGAATGAATAGTTTTGTAAGTGAAAAATTGAGAAAGTTATTGATATTAGCAAGAATAAATCCCCATATAAAGATGGTATATGTAACACCATTTCCATGTCTCTCAGAAAACAGTTTGAATTTTTGAAATTATATAACACTATCTGGGGAAAAGGAGCAACACCAGTGGGGTGGAATCCTGCAGTAATAATTCCAAAATGAAAACTAATCACACAAATGGAGGCTTATAGATCTAGTGATATCATGTCTATGTAAAATTATGGAGAGACTGGTGAATGAAAGACTGGTTGCCTATTTAGAAAACAATGACAATACAAAATGATGAGTGGTTTCCTGAGGGGAAGATGCAGTATTGATCACATTTTGAAATTAGAAACTGAAATATAAGAACATGAGGTACAAGAGTTTCATGATGGCTATATCTCTGGATGTTGAAAAGGCATGTTGCATGTTATGGAAGGAAAGTAGGTAAAAAGGAAGAGAACTGATGGGTGAGTTAGATAATTTTTCATCCTGTAGGTCAGAGTTGGGAAACTTAGGTTGACTACATATGGTATACCCAAAGGAAGTATTATCACCCTGACCCTATTTAATATTATGGTAAGTGATCTCCCAAAATAAATAAGTGCCAGGATAGGTGTCACTGTATTTGCAGATCGATTGTGCTCTCTGGGTTAAGAGCAGGAATATTGAGGTCACAGAACAGAGAATTGACAGAGTATTAAGAGAGAGCTCTGATTGGGGAAATGCATGGACTTGAAATTCTTCATTGATCAAAATCAAATGATTGATCTTTCCAAAAAAGGAAAGTTACAAGAGAGTGCAAACTATATTTGTATGGAGAACAAATAGATACAACCTAAAAGTTTAAATTCCTAGGGGTACTATCTGATACTAAATTACTTTGGAAAGATCATATTTACCATGTTCAAGATAAATGTACCAGAAAGATTAGCCGGCTTAAAAGTCTTGCTGGGACTAATTGGAGGTGGATAAGAAAACATTGCTGATAGTATACAAAGCTATAATCTGACCAGTTATTAACTATGGCTGCCAAGCTTTTGGGTCACCATCAGAATCAGAACTTAACATTAGTTTTAATATAAGTCCAGGCACTACAAATTGCATGCAATGTATTTATTACAGCACCTGTATGCACACAACAGATGGTGTCTAGTAAAATGCCAGTTACCCTATGAATGAAACTCTTGGACCTAATATTCTGGGCCAAATTTAATGGGAATTTTAATAATGAAAGTAGAAAAGGATTGTTGAACATTTGATAAGTGAATAATAACACACCATTTGAATTCCACATGCCACTGAAGTTAGTGTAGATGCAGAAGTTGAAAGGAAAAGGAAAGCAAAAGAAAAAAAAAGTAAAAACATTTAGGCTGTGTCTACACTGCACCCCTTTTCCGGAAAAGGGATGCAGATGAGACAAGTCGGAATTGCAAATGAAGCGGGATTTAAATTTTCCCTGCTTCATTTAGTATAAACATGGCTGCCGCTTTTTCCGGCTCGAGCTTTGTGGAAAAAACACCAGTCTAGACGCGGCTCTTGAAAATAAAGCCTTTTCGAAAGATCCCTTATTCCTCTTAAAATCAGGAATAAGGGATCTTTCGAAAAAGAGCCGCAAGAGCAGCGTTTGACTGGCGCTTTTTCCACAAAGCCCCGAGCCGGAAAAAGCGCAGCATGTTTATACAAATGAAGCGGGAAAATTTAAATCCCGCTTCATTTGCAATTCCGACTTGTCTCATCTGCATCCCTTTTCCGGAAAAGGGGTGCAGTGTAGACACAGCCTGTGTGAGTGAAAACTAGTTGTCTCTGGAATGTGACATTTCCAAACATGGATTTAGATTCATGTTCTAAACTTAATAGAAAAAAAAAGTAGGTAATAAAAATGAAACATACTTGTATCTAGATGAAAACTAGAGTCAGTTTTGTCAAGTACATACAGATGGGCACAAAGAAGACAAAACAGGAAGAGGAGGGACACAGCATACTGTAAACCAAAATTTGGAATTAATACATCCAAAAGAATATTCGATTTTATAGCTGTCATGACAGCCAAACTGGTAGCAATTATGCTAGCACTAAATTGGATCTGGGATGTATGCCCAGCAGCCATGATCATTTTTTTTATTCACTCACAGGTCTTATGGTGATAAAAAGCATGCCTCTGTATGCAGAAGTGGTTTAATCAAAGAAATTATATTTCTATTAACAGAACTAGTACAGACGGGGATAGATGTAGCATTTGGGATAACAGATATAACATGGTGGCCAAAGCATCTACCACCACCATATGAAAAGGAAGAAATGAGATAGAAATACTCTTTGGTAAACAGGGATTCAAAAGTCTAGTATAGAAAAAATGAAAAGAGAAAGGGCAAAAAATGTGCGCTAATGAAAAAAAAAGACAGATTTTTTTTTTAATTGTGCCCTAGAATTGAGGCTAACTATATACTTCATAGCCCAGATAGGAAAAAAATAAAAGAATTTGTTGAGAGTAATAATTGGCTATTGTGCCTTAAACAAAGTTTTCCTTTCCTTTCCTTTTTCTTTCCTTAGTGAAACACAAACCTAGATGGACTCTGTGCATTCTGGCAGATAGTAGAAACTATTCATCACCTTTTATGGGTACGTTAGAGTTTTGAGGAATAAAGAGAAAAGCTTGTGGAGAAATTCAAACATCATAAGATAACAAAAGTTACAGCATGTTATTTATTAAAAATATTGGGGAAATGTGGTAGTATTAGTCTTTGTCTATACTGCCAGTTGAACGACAGTATTTTTTTCATTCACAGGTGCTTAAAACCCTCCCTCACAGGAAAGACAAAAATTTTGCCATAGCAAATGGCAGGTAAATGGCTCATTATGGGCTTGAGCACTTTCCTATCAACATGAACCCCACTCATAGAGGGCGGAAGTATTTTGTCAGCTGAAGTACCTATAACCAATGTTTTGACTGTTAGCGATATGGCCATGACTGTTTTCTGTGGCATTGCTTGCCTTTGTTAAATGAATGTTCCTTTTCACAGGAGACAGGACCAAACAGCGAGTGTGAGGAAGCGAGGGAGAAGCCCTGTTCTGTGACAATATCCCTGCAGTTCAGCTGCTAATAGATTACCAAGTCATTTTTGAAAATAGATGTCTTCCAGACAGAGCTTGGCTTGTTTAGCCTAATCAGAAGAAGGCTAAAGGGAGATATGACAGCTCTCTATAAATACATCCTAAGTTAAGTGCCAGTGTGGACATAAGACCAAATAGATATAACGTAGCCATCAACAAGTTTAGGCTCAAGATTATGGGAAGGTTTCTAAACATTAAAGAAGTGAAGTTCTGGAACAGCCTTCCAAGGGTAGCAGTGCAGGGGAAAATATGAACTGTCTTCAAGACTGAGTTTGATAAGGTTATGGCGGGATGCTGTGATGGGCCTGCCTACAATGGTTGGAGACGGAGAAGGCTCTGGGATACTATGGAAATTTCTTTCTCATCTATCTGCTTTAGTGGGTCTTGTTCACATGGTCTAACTGATTGCCATATTTGGGATTAGGAAGGGATTTTATTCCAAGTCTGATTGGCAGAGATCCTGAGGGGAGAAGGGTTGCCTTTCTTTGCAGCATGGAACACAACTCACTTGCAGGTTTAAAATTAGCGTAAATGGAGAATTCTCTGTAACTTGAAGTGTTCTGAGGACTTCAGTAAGTCAGCCAGAAGTCAGAGGTTTATTTCATAAGTGGATGGGTGAGGTCCTGTGGCCTACAACAGGCAAGAGGTCAGACTAGATGATCATGATGGTTCCATCTGACCTTAAAGTCTATGAGTCATGTCATAACTGCAAAGAGAATGATTAAGCCAAGAGAAGGCAGTGGTGTTATGTTTGGGTCTACTGGGATGTAGAGGGGCTAGATTCAGTTCTCCCTTCTGCTTGATGGGGAAAAAGGGTTTGAACTGCAAGTGAGAGGCCTAGCCATTGGGCTATGCAAGATGTTGGTATGGGGCTTTCTTAATCTGTTCTACTGAAGTTCTTCCAATTTTACAAATAAATAGCCATAGGAGCAGAGACCTCAATTTGGCTCTCCCACAGCCTACATAAGTATCTTGCCTACCAGACCATAGTGTCAGTCTTATTGTTTTTCCAGCCACATCATTATCCACTGTCACCATGAATGACAATTTATTGACTGACAATGGATAGTCGTTGGGCCAGAAAGCTGGTGAGAATGATTCTGTACTCTTTTAGGGAGGGCATTCACCTGTGAAAGGTGGGCTCAGATCCCTGCTCCAATAAGTATTTGTTTGGAATAAGTGGAATAACTTCAACAGGAGAGACTGAACAGAATCCCTTCCAGGATATTCCATAACCTAGTATTTATTTAAACAATATTTAAAAAACCGCTGCTAGCGTCCCCTAAACACTTTCCACTCATGCTACAAGAATTATGTAAGATGAAGATCTACCAATGATCATGTTCATCATTCTGTCAGAATGATGAGGCTCCATGAAAGAAACTCCACCACCTTCTCAGTAATACTAGAAGCAAGATAAGCATATTAATTGGTGTCATACATGAAGGCAATTGAATAATTATACTCAAATCAATGAGAACAGAACCTCACTAGAATACATTGGAGACACTTGGGATTAAAAGCATGTCTTTAAAAAACCACAGACACCTTATACTGGTCAAACATTCCTAAGTATATCAAAGATCTGGTGACCAGTTTTGATACATGTGGGCAAATACAAGTGAAGAAGCAAAAAGAGTTCAGGAAAATACATAGTAATCCCAACAGACTTTGAAGCAAAATAGGTATGGACTTTTCACTGCAAACCACACAAACAAGCTCAGTATTGTAGACTACTCTTCAGCCTTGTGGAACTGTCACAAACTGATAGACACTATCATAGATGAAAAAATGGAGTATTTCAGAAGGTATGGAATTCAAAAGTGTGTAGTTAGAGACAGTAAACTCTTGCAGTGAAGTATCACTACATGCATCTGACGAAATGGGTCTTTGCCCACGAAAGCTTATGCTCCAACACTTCTGTTAGTCTATAAGGTGCCACAGGACTCCTCGCCGCTTTTGCAGATTCAGACTAACACGGCTACCCCTCTGAATATAACGTAATATACACCATCGTGTGCCAACAATGCCCCTCTGCTACATACATCAGCCAAAGTGATGGCTGGACAGTCCCTACGTAAAAGAATAAATGGACACAAAACAGATATTAGGAATGTCAATATACAAAAACCTGTAGGAGCGCACTTCAATCTCCCTGGACACACAATTGCAGATCTAAAGGTAGCCATCCTGCAGCAAAAAAACTTCAAGACCAGACTTCAAAGAGAAACCGCTGAGCTACAGTTCATCTTCAAGTTTGACACCATCAACTCAGGATTAAACAAAGACTGTGAATGGCTAGCTAACTACAAAAGCAGCTTCTCCTCTCTTGGTATTCACACCTCCAGATCAGCTACTAGAAGTGGGCCTCAGCCTCCCTGATTGGATTCACCTCGTTATCTCTAGCCTGATTCTGGCCTGCATATTTATACCTGCCTCTGGAAATTTCCACTACATGCATCTGACGAAGTGGGTCTTTGCCCACGAAAGCTTATGCTGCAACACTTCTGTTAGTCTATAAGGTGCCACAGGACTCCTCACCGCTCTTGCAGTGAAGCTTGCTTGCAGGGAATTTGCTTAGTTTACCTGAAAATGGAAATTCATTACTATACCATAACCAGTCAAATAGCAGATGAATTGTCCATTAAAATCACTGAGACTACTAAAATCGGCTCCAAAAATCAAAGAAAATATATGGCAAATTATTTTATAATGGAGAAACACTCACAGAGGGCAGTTATAGCAACCTGGTACAATGCTTGAAATCAACACATACTCATTGCCTTCAGCCCCCGTGTTACCACAATTGGCAGTAGTGGAACGAATAACAGATGAAAAGGAAGAGATGAATATGAAGGTCAATACCTACCAAACAGCTAAAGGTCTCCCAGAACTGCATCTAGGAGATCCAGTCAGGATCAGATTATTTCCTCTGGACAAATCTTGCTCTTTGAAGTAAGCTATGTGTGTGAAACAGATACATCCTCTTTAACTTACTAGTTGATAGGGATATATACCACCAAAATCACAAGTACATTTGCCTGCTATGACCACAAGATACATACATGGAAATGGAGGATAGTGAACTACTTAGTCCCTTGAGAACAGATCAGCAGGACATGAAGTGGATCAGTGACCAATAGACTTGGAACAGAGTCTCAGAACATCACACCACTACAATAACTAAGTGCAAGGCAGACTCCTTTAATCACAAGAAACACTAACAATTACTCCAGCATCAAACTACCTGCAAGGTACACAGAGATGCATGTAAAATACCAATAAAATAATACTTGACATCCAGAGGAAAATATCTTCCTTTCTGAGCGAGTTAACAGTTAAATAGAAAAGGTTGGTGTTAAGTTAGGTGTACATAATGATCTATTTTTATGGGGGTATAATAAAACATGTAGTATGTTCATGTTGTATTTTGCAGTCTCAAATAAATGTGACAACAGACGTTAAAATAAATAGCATTCCAATAAGAATGACATCAAATCTATATGGTATAGCTGATGAAATGCCTATATTTATAGTCTATGAAAAGATATGTCCATTATCTGGTGCTTTGGCTGAGGGATGAGTGAGAAAAGCTGTGAATAGCTGTTACTATACAGTATGTGTCTTGTTCCCAGTGGCAACAGCAGGTCCTTTATATCAAATCCAATGTACCTCTTGACAAGACTGATTCTTGACTAGATTACACACTCAAGAGAATGAGTCATAATTTATGCCAGCAATTTGTTTTTGTCTCATACACAGCTAAAAAACTAAAAACCCACAGCTGCTTATTATATTCACAGCAGGGGCCCTGAACCCGATTGCAGCAAAGTCCATTGCTATCAAGGGGAGCAGAATCGAACTGAAAACAAGTGAAGTGTTGCATCCTAAAGTAGATCAAAAATTGTATAATCACATCAGAAACTAAAATATTTAAAGTGCAGCCTCACTTGTCATGGATATCTAGGGTACATCAACACTGCACAGCTATTTTGGGATACCTCTGGTATCCCAAAATAGCTACCCTGCATCGTCACAAGCTACCCGTTATTTCAAAATATTTTTCAAAATAACGGGCACACTATTTCGGCATCTTAATAACCCTCATTCCCCAAGAGTTATTGGATGTCTCAAAATAGCATGTTATTTTGAAATTTAGCACTGTGAAGATGTCCTAGATTTCAAAATAGCCTATTTTAAAATTCAATCGAAATAAGATACGCAATTTGCGTAGCGCAAATTGCATATCTTATTTCGAGTTTAGGGTGCTGTGTAGACACACTCTCAGTCATTGGGAAAAAATCAGGTGTCCAAAAACAGTTAGGAAAATATAAATAGAACCCCTGCTTAGTATTTCTATTATTGTTCTGATTAGAAACTGTCTTAAAAATCCTTTTGACACAATTTGAAATTTCATCTTATTCCATGTTATAAACAATCCATCATAGATTAAAATGATCGTAGTGATTAAGTCCTTCAGAGGGGCTATTATGAAAATAGTCTTTTAAGTATAATCCTATTTCATGAAACCAGGAACAAAGAAAGATGAGATTAGTTTAATTGTAAGCAAAGAATTCGACGTTTTGTACACACCATAGGCAGATGATAAGTACAGTATACTTTTTGCTCATTGTAGAGACTTTTTAAAATCAAAGCCAAGAGAGCTGTAGTAAACAAGCATCCTATCAAGCAATTCTCTTCCAGATAGAATGACGAAAAATCTTGCATCCAAAGCATGACTGTTCCTAATTAATTATATAAATAACAAATGTGGGCATTATCCTGTAAACCATACAAACAATTGTATTATTCAGCCGCAGTATTTGACTTTTAATGGAGTCATAATCCAAACACTTTCAGATTGCCCATCTGGAACACATAAACAGTCATATAAAACTATTTACTGGTTTTTAAACTATGGTAAATGAAGTTTACCTAGTTTGCAATGCCATTGTTGTTATCTGAACATTTAGCTCTGGTTTAATACCCATGTTTTCAAAGGGCCTGATTCTGAATATCTCTGAGCAAGCTGCATGCATTCAACTCGCACTGAATGCCATTCAGTATCTACCAGGATTCATTAGGCACCTGGCAATATAGAGCTCTAAACTGGCTCTTGTGAGATGGAGAGCAAATGTACAGTCATATTTATTGCTTCTTCAGACACTTTACACGGATTTCCCTGTGCTGTTGAAAGGTCTCAGAGGAGTTAATTAGAAACTCCATTATCAGACTACTATTTCTAGGACTTGGCAAAATATTTTGACTTTAAGTGAAAAATGTCGATCTGTGTGTGTGGATACATTTTGCAAATTCATGTTCATGTTATCAAATTGTTCAGATAAATCTTTAAAACATGTAGACAAAAATGTTTTGCTTTCACAGTTCAATTTTTCAAACCATATTTCAAATTGTTAAAATGCTCATTTTTACTTTTTAATTAATCAAAAAATGTTTAAACTTTTCATTTTGATTTGACTCATTTTTTTTAACTTTTCAAAATTATCAGTGAAACAAAATATCTATTTTCCCCTCGGCTCTAGCTACTTATTTTTTGGCATTCAGCGAGACAATCAGCTGAATTCCATCTGACAATCAGATGGAAAGACTCCCATTGACTTCGATAGGCTCTGAATCAGAAATTATTTTGGAATAAAAAATATTTTGGAGTTGTACAAGTTTTTTTGCTTAAAATTTTTTGATCAAATTTTTTGTTTTGAGGGACATCTTATGTGGACCAACTACTACAATAAAATGTATTGATTAAGAAACTTGTTGCAAAACTAAAATAAGTGAGACAGCTCAATAAAACAATTTCATGCTGTGATAACAGTGCACATAAAAAAGATCTAATTATGTATGTGTCTGTGAGAGATTTTTCACTGCCACAAAACTACTTTGTTTTTCCTTTCACTCCTGGAGTCAAATTCAGCCTTGAGGTAAGCAGATGTAAAATGTTTTACTTGAATTCAGGTGCATCCATTTACATCAGACTTGAATTCAGCTCAGGATGTTGCAGCAGTTTCCCTTATTTTTTTCCTTATTTCACATCACAAGATTATGTTCACTATTAGATGTGAAGGAAATTGTTAGATCTCTGTATTCTGTGTGGAGAGCCTTTTGGTAATAATATCCTCCTGTCACTGTATCCATAATATCGAACAGTGACTCATTAGTAACTACCTGAGCTGATCATCAATATACGTTGTGAACAAACAAGGTGCTTACAGCATAAGCAGAAGTAAAATTTAAAAAAGCATTTGCAGCTGCTAAAAAAAACATATTTTGATTCCACACAGTTTCTAGAGAACAGTCCTTACACATGCAACATCAGCAGAGCTCTGTCTTGCAACCCAGAGCTTCTGGTTCTGGGAGACCTCAATGAACTGCTACACTGAAATCTCAGTAAAGTTTGCTGGGGGATATGGAGAAAGAACATGACATGAAGGGCTAAGGAAGCCATTTTGAAAGTGGAGGCTGTCACGCAAATACTTTTGTCTAATCACAAGAGAAGGATCTAGCTGTATGGAAAGTTGCTCAGAAATACCATTTGCGTCTAGGTATGAGCTGTAACACTGTAACCACCATCTAGTTATCCACCACATTTCCTTCTGAGCTGACTGATTCAAGTGGATGTAGTTACTCCATTCTCTCCCCCCCCCCCATTACATTTTCTCCTGAGTCCATGTAATAAAGGTGAGACACACAGGAGCTGATAAGATACCAGTACTTATTTCCTAGCACAAATAACCTAACCTGGGTTATGTTTATAGCAACTTAGTACTTAGATCATTTGAATGGGTTAATATCCACTTACTTCAATAGCTACCATTATATTATTAGTTTAAGATCATAGTAACAAAGTATAATAAACCCTGTCTCTGTTAACATGCAATGAAGCAAACTTCACCTCCTTCATGCTCTAGTCCTGCAAATCCACAAGCACAGATGCTTATCCCAAATAAATACTCCCACTGAATTCATAGGAACTATTCAAGTGGATAAAGTTAATCATGTTCATAAATATTTGCAGGATTGGAACCTCAAAGCACAGTCAAGTGACTGTTTTCTGAAGGAGCCAATAACTCATTTGTACATCTTTCGTTTTTGTTTTTATTAAGAAAAGCCTGAGGAAATTCCATACTGTAGAACTAAGTTAAGAAACTATTAATACAGGCTGCACTTCCCTTAACCAAGACTCCCTCGTCCGGCAACATCCATGGTCTGGCATGAGCATGGATATTCTGGATAAGAGAGCCCTGGAGCAGGAGGGCCAGCAGCCGGGAGCCCAGCGAGTCTGGTAGCAGGACTACAGAA
This sequence comes from Rafetus swinhoei, assembly GCA_019425775.1. Lineage (NCBI taxonomy): Eukaryota > Metazoa > Chordata > Testudines > Trionychidae > Rafetus > Rafetus swinhoei. The sequence continues at coordinate 116,099,122 of CM033449.1, forward strand.
GCCAGGGTAGCGGCAGTGCCAGGGCAGCCCGAGCAGTGGTGGAGTGCTATATCGGGGCTGCCTACCGTCCAGCAGTGAGGCTGGGACCATGGCAGCCCAGGAGGGGAAGCCTGGTTAAGGGTGCATCAGTGCGAGCAGCAGCAGCAGGGCTGGGACTGAGTCCGTAGCTAGGAGGGGAAACCGGGCTGAAGCTGCCGCAGCCTGGCAGAAGCAGTGCAGTTTGGAACACGCAAGTGGAGCCGGGAGACTGGAGCTGGCCAACAGGCAGCCTGGCTGGGCTGAAGGAGCCGGCTGTGGAGAGGGGCAGAAGGTTGAACGGCTGGTGTCAGGGAACCTCCGCTTGTCTAGCAGATTCCCTCATTGGGACCGGTCAGGGCCCGAGGAAGCTGGACCAGGGAGGTCCAAACTGTACTGCAAGTTTAAAAACTTAAAAAACCAAAGATAAGCTGTGTGTATACATTGCTATTAAGTTTTTAATTATATGATTGTATATTACCTGATTCAGTGTGCTGGATGGTGAATTACATCAAGCAGGGATGTGATATTTATTTGTAATAATTAAAGTATTTGGGAAAGAAATGAAGAGGACATTTACACACACTACAATTACGATGACAATTAAAAATAAAAAAAACCATTTTCCTTAGGTAAACAAAATCATTTTAAAGTATTTAAATGTATTATTTGTAAATATACACAAACATACACATACATACTTACGATTCTTAAGTGTTCAATAAGGGCACTCCTACCCCAGTCAATGCCTCTGTATATCTGTCTATGTAGATACTTGGCTCTGGACAGAATAGACTTCAAAATGGATGTAAAATAGATAGTAACAAAACATTATAATTTATATTTAGGTTATTACAAACTTGGCTGTTCATTTACTGATCTTTAAGAGACTTCTAAAATATACTTTTATACACATAGGGTGCATCTAAACAGGCAAGATTTTGCGCAAAGCAATTGCTTTTGCACAAAAACTTGCCAGCTGTCTACACTGGCCGCTTGAATTTGCGCAAGAACACTGATGATCTAATGTAAGATTGTCAGTGTTCTTGCGCAAATACTATGATGCTCCTGCTCAGGAATAAGCCCTCTTGCGCAAGAATACTTGCGCAAGAGGGCCAGTGTAGACAGGGAAGAACTGTTTTGCGCAAAAAAGCCCCGATGGCGAAAATGGCGATCGGGGCTTTCTTGCGCAAAATTGCGTCTAGACTGGCCACGGATGCTTTTGCGCAAAAGCACTTTTTGCGCAAAGGCACCCGTGCCAATCTAGATGCCCTTTTGCGGGAAATACTTTTAACGGAAAAACTTCTCTGTTAAAAGTATTTCCACAAAATCATGCCAGTCTAGACTCAGCCATAATGTTTGGAGACCATAACAACACATGTTTACATTTTTGGATGCTTAATTTTATTAAATGAAATGTTCTGGCTAATTAAAGAAATCTCATGTGGCCTCTGGAGCTGGAACAATTTTTATCAAGAGGGAGCTGAAAATGTAAACCATGTATTTGATTGTGGCAGCACCCCTACTTCTAGCACCTTCGTCTTTTTTGTCAGCCAAAGATAAGCCTCAAGTTTCAAAACAGGGAATACCAAGGTGAGTTTACACAAACCCTAAAAGACAACTTTTATAACTTCTATTTTGCTTTAATTTTCTGTATTATTTTATTTTGATATGTTTTAGAAAATGCATATAAAACATTGGTTATTGTGATTTATGCTTCAATACAATTAAGTTTTACCTGCAAATTGTAAATGTTATAAATGGCAGATCATAGACAACCAATTATTTTATCAGAAAACAGGACACCAGTGTTGTATACGATTTTAATCTCAAAGAATGGACTTTACAGAATATCTATAGTTTAGGAGAAGGCCTCCCTTTCAAAGAACATAAGAATGCAAAAAATGAATGATGCATACAAGATGTGACCAGAACCATAAAAGTAAGGAATAAAACTTGGCTTTTCTTTGCCCTCCTTTGCAAAAGAAAGTCCCACAGTTTTAAAACCCCAACAAATTATAGAAATATTGAAAATAATTCCCTTTTGAAGCTCTCTGTAGTCTTACACAGAGGGAATGTTCTGTAGAAGATCAATGTTTTTAAATTCATATTCCTGCTTAAAGGTGAATGCTTTGTAATTCCATAAATGCTTAAAATGGCATGAACCTCTTTTGAGATGTACAAAGGCAAGTGTTTTGCATTTAAATGCAAGCATCTAATGGAATAACTTCCTAATATCATTGTTATACAAATGGCATGTTGATTTTTTGCATCACTATGGCATCCAAAGACATTGCTAAATAGTGGTGATTGTAAGAGGCAGTCTGAATATAGAACCTTTATATTAATTGGAGAAATATTAGTTATTGGGCAATGCTTAAGCAATTACTTTAACAAACTCAGAAAGAGCTACTTCTTTAACTTCAGCTATTTTAAATTTAAAGCCCCTCTTTATGAATTAAGTTAAACAAGAATATTTTGAGAACTGGAAACTTTATACCAGACATAAGGATTTTGGTCTTATTTGGAGCACCAAATGCTAGAGTAATTCAAAGTATTTCTCAAATAATCGACTGAATAAATGAAAAATACAACCAGCTCTGCCTACTTGTTTTTCCCTTTGATATTTTCATTCCCTCTGCTCTTTGTTTCCCGCCCCCTTCTCTCCTATTTATTTAGGGTCTGCACAACCTAAACTCATAACTCCGGTCATCTGAAGAAGTGGGCTGTGCCCACGAAAGCTCATGGAACCACCTACATGTTTTGTTAGTCTATAAAGTGCTACCAAACCTTTTGTTGTTTTTTAAGTTTATCCTGTACAGACTAACTTGGCTACCCCCTGAAGCTTCTGGACATTAAAGTGCTTTGAGAATTTCCTGCCACACCACAGGTATAAAGACAATTGGAAGTATACTGTGTGCTGTCTGCGCATTAATATATGATGCTTGAAGATATTACTAAGACCAACCCACAAAGTCACTGAAAGGATTGCAGCAGCTACATTTTTTTATCCAACCAAAGCCTGAAGGAAATGTGTTGTCCTTCTTCTGTGAAATTAGAGGAAAGAGATGAGTATAATGCTTCTCTGAATTGAGAAAGCTATTTAGCAGCACTCTCTGCTCACCGCTCCAGACAACAGTCTCATCATAACCTTCCATCTCTGCTCATCCTGGTCCTGTCTTTCCAAGAAAGACAGCTGAGAAGAAAAGCAGCCACAGACCAACATCAAGAAAAAGCAGCTTTCCAATTAAAGAGTTTCTTCAGCATCAGGTGTGTGAGATGAAGCTTGTCAAAGCACTGCCAAGGAACTAGTTTTAATTTTTTCCTGCAAAGATTTTTAATGGGATATTGAAATGCTGTTGTAATTTAAGACATTGACAGCATCTCCTGTGAAACCCTATGAGACATAAGCCAACATTGGTAAACAGTGGGATTTAATTTGGATTTTTGATTCTTAAGACTCAATGGTTTGCCTGTTTGAACACAACCCGTTGAATAGCTTTTTAATATAACTGATCTGAATACTTTATTTGGTTTCGTGGGACTTAATGCAGACTTCTCACCATTGTCCATTACTAAAATATTTAATTTATCCATGATAAGCTAAACAGGATTCACTAATACTTCACAGGAAGATCTTTTGCTCATGTATAAACTTTTCCAGTGTTTCATAGATAAACAAAAGAAGGTCTCATCACTACTGTCCGAGCATTGCCATTTCTATGCAGTTTGACAATGAAATCTAGGCCGCCTGAAGTCAACGGGAGCCTAAGTCACAGCATTATATGCTGGTACAGTTGAGAGGGCATGAAAGGTAAAAATCTATCCTACAAGCCTGGACAGAACACGTAGTTGCTGAATGCATTCCCAGAACCACTGAGATTATCAAAACCAATTGTGAAGTCTGTAGCCGCATGGGACTCCTTTCAGATTTTGCCCAGTGGGGGATTTTCTTGATACACATTACAAAAATAAATCTAGCAATTACAGTTTCATAGCAAGTTATACATTGAAGAACATCAGGTGACCTCTGTTTTAAAACTAAGCTGTTGTGGCTTCACGGGCAGAAACAGTATGAGAAAAGTAGAAGGTGATTGTTTTCTTCCATGAAAGTGTGGTAAGGAGAAGGCTGGGTGTCTGTGCATTGCAAGCAGAAGTACTGAAGGCACATGTGTTGGGACTGCTTGCATTATAGTATTCTGTGATGCAGCAGTGTGTGTGTGTGTGTGTGTGTGTGTGTGTGTGTGTGTGTGTGTGTGTGTGTGTGTGTTACACACATTCTCTCTCTCAGTCACTTGAAACTGTAAAAACCACTAGAAAGTCAGAACCATTTTCTATCTAGCCAAGTATCCTATCTTCCAATAGAGAACAAGACCAGATGCATGAGAAGGAATGAACACAGCAAAGCAATTATCATGCAATCCATCCCATTATCCTCTCCCAGTTTCTGGTAAACAGGAATGAGGGAATATCCTGAGCATGGGGATGCATCCCTGACCATCTTGGCTAATAGACATTGATGGACCTATCATCCATGACCTTATGTATTAACCTAATTACAGTTCTGGCTTTCACTACATCCCCTGGCAAATAGTTACACAGGTTAACGGTGTGTTGTGTCAAGAAGTACTTCCTTATGTTTCCTTTCAACCTGCTACCTGATTCACTTTCTGCACACCATTCCTGATTTTGGAGACCTTTATTATATTCTCCCTTAAGCATCTCTTTTCCAAACTGAGAAGTCTCAGTCTTGTACATCTCTCCTTATACAGAAAGACTACATCTACACTACGAGTTTTCTCTGCAAAAAAATATGCTGACGGATTTATTTGCATGAGTTGTGATCTCATTTGCATATTTTCTGCAGGTCCATTTTTGCATAGGGGTTTTGCACAAAACAAGCAGTGTGGATGTTTTCTTTTTGCACAAAAAGCCCTTTTTCTGCAAGATTGGTATACCTCCTTTTTTGGGGCATAAGGATCTTGCAGAAAAAGGGGTTTTGCGGAAAAAGAAAACGTCCACACTGCTTGTTTTTGCGCAAAAAGGGATCAGCAGAAAATATGCAAATGAGATTGCGACTCATGCAAATGAGTCCCTCATTAGCATATTTTTTGCCAAGAAAACTCGTATTGTAGACATAGCCAGACTGTTTCCCTTCTCTGTATTTTTTCCAATTCTAATATATCTGTTTTTTTTTAATGGGGCAACCAGAACTGCTAGATGCTAGGGCTAGATGGACCTTTGGTCTGACCCAGCATGGCCACTCTGTTCTTATGGATTATGTTTTCCAGTATGTATTATTTGCGTTTATCAATATTGATTTTCATTTGCTATTTTGTTGCTCAGTAACTCAGGTTAGTGAGATCCCTTTGCAAGTCTTTGAAGTCTGTTTTTGGAGTTAACTTCCTTGAGTAATTTTGTATCACCTGCAAATTTTGCCATCTTAGGGTATGTCTACACTACAGTGTTATTTCGAAATGGCTTATTTCAAAATGATGCATCTACACACAAAATGCATTTCGAAATAGCATTTTGCTATTTCGAAATAGCACGTCCACACTGAGTGGACTCTGAATCGCATTTAAGGCTGGTCGGAATCAGTTCCAGCAGGGCACCAGGTCAGGACTTACTGTGTGGGGCTGCTGCATGAGGCTATTTGAGGTCTGTGCTGAAAGGGACCCCCCTGGAAAGCCAGTTCTCAGGTTTCCCTGCTTGCTTGTCTACCTCAATGAGGGACAGCAAAGCATTTTGTCTCTGCGTGCTCTGGTTGCCCTCACTTGGGACACCACAGCACTCTGCAACATGGAGCCAGAGCTGCCCCTGGGCACTCTGGTCCTTCTCTTGGATGCATTGCTGCGACCCTGGCTGCACTTTCTGCAGGCTGCCATCCGGGAGGTCCATTGGGGGGCTGTCAGTATCCAGGAGGCCCTGCGGGAGAGCTTCCACCCTGAGGAGCACTAAGAGCCTCCCTGGTCTGCCCCACTGGGGGCTTCTGCCTCATTCCTCCCTCACATCCTTCCACTTACTCCTCCCTAACCCCCCTTTCTGATGTCAAATAAAATACATGTATTTTCATGAACACAAACTCTCTTTATTTAACAAAACTGGGGGGGAGGGAATGAAACTCCGGTGAGACTGGGGAAAGGAGGTGGGAGAGGGGAGAAGAGAGGGTGGAAGAGGGAAGGGGGAAACCTGGGAGGAGGAAGCTGGAAGGGGGAAGCAAGGGGAAGAAGGGGGAAGGGAAGCTCAGGGCTCAGGGTTGGGAGGCTCGCTGGATAAACTTGATTGTCATGCGAACCTGCTCCTGGGTTCGCATGTGGCCTTTGGTGGCCTGGCTCACAGCTCTCCTGCCATAGATGGCCGCGTTCCTCCGTCTAGTGTGAAGATCATGGATGTTGGGGGCATCCCCCCCAAACCTGAATAAGGTCCATGATCTCCACCCTGGACCAGGAAGGTGCCCACCTTCTCCGGGCCCTGGCAGGCTCCTGGGAGCTGGCAGACTGGTCCAGCGGAGTGATGGAGGGCTGGCTGCCAGTGGCTTGATGGCTCATGGTTTGGGGCCACTGGGTCAGGGGCAGTGACTGCTGGCTCTGGGCTGGCAGGCTTGGAGCTGGCACAGGCATTGTGGCCAGAATCTACCCCTTTAAGGGCTCCAGGGAAGCAGGGAGGGATAGGAGTGTTCTTGCTTGAGGCCGGAGTGGCCACCAGGGCACCCTAGGAAGGCTGGAGGCCCCCTATTTCGATATAAGTGTCTACACAGCTCTTATTTCGAAATAGCTATTTCGAATTTGGCATTATTCCTCGTGGAATGAGGTTTACCAAACTTGAAATAAGCGCTCTGCTATTTCGAATTCATTTCAAAATAGCGGTTTGGCTGTGTAGACACTAGGAAAGTTATTTCAAAATAAGGGCTGTTATTTCGAAATAACTTTGCTGTGTATACATACCCTTGCTATTTATCCCATATTCCTGGTTATTTATATTTGCCTATATAGAATAGGCAATTCCTATTTTCCTTAACACATACAGAAATGCAACATTTTCTTGACCTCAAGAAAATTACTATAAATTTACACAGAAATTGCACCCTTGTAGGTTTCATTTGAATATTACAATTTGCATTTGTCATGGGATGTAAAGACACTACAAGGGAATGGATACTAAAGAACGTGTGAAGGGTATTGCAACCTCCCTAATTGCAACCTGTGGGCAGGCTAACAAGAGTAGAAATATATAGCTGCCGCCCAGCCAGAATAGGGTGGCTGTAGGAGAGACAAAGCCATGGCAAAGGGGCTGCTACAGGATCAGACCAGAGGAAGCTGGTCAGAGAAACCATTCTCGGCCAGAAAGGTTCAGAGAAAGTACCTTACCAATCAGGAGGTACCTATAAGACTGAGACAAGAGGCAGCCCACAGAAGCAATACAGGAGTTAAATAAACAAGTCACTGATTGCATCACTCAGGGGTTCCTGGGTTGTGACCCAGAGGAGGTGGCTGAGCTGGATTTCCCCTATCACTGCTTAACATCTGGGGTAGGGGAAAGACTGTCCAGAACCCTGAACAGGGAGACAACCATAACAAAGATATTAGATTTTGCCTTTGTGTTTCTACTTGAACATCCTTTACTTCTACTCTGTTCATGAAAGGGGGAATAACGCATAAAGGGAGCAGACCAGAAAAAGGGTTAGGAGAGGCCCTGAGACAAAGCTCTCACTCCTGGGATTATTAAGCGAAGGTCCCAGTAGAATGGCCAGTAGAACTTTGGGTTTTGAGAGAGGAGAGACACAGCAAATCCAGCTGGAGCACAGGAGTTACCAATGACAATAGAGGGATATTGGTTACATCCATGAACCAACTAAAGGAAACAGAGGCAGAGATGGCTATAATTACATGGCATACCAGCAGCGCTCCTTCAGGGCTCAGGTTACTCTGTTACACATATGCTTTTAATAATCAAGAGAATGTGGTTTCTCTGACATGAAAGATAACTGCCGCTTATGATTGCAAAATATATCCTTTTAGCAATGTATCTAAATCATTTATATTATCTTGAATCTGGCATTTGATAATGATCTCTCACATACTTCTAAAATGAAATGTTAATCTGGTATTGGACTGAGGTTTAGCTAATGTGCTATCATTTCACATTTCATTCACAGAAGGGGGTCTAATTTATAAATCTTCTCAGTATGGGTAATTCTACTTTTTCCACACACAGATAACTGAGAATGCTATTCAACGAAGATGTGTTTAAAAACTTACCACAAAAGAATAATGTGATGCATGCTACTTGCCTATCACAGACTGGAAGTTACATCCAGTTTTATCTTAATATGGCTTATGGGAAACAAGTGTGACTGAGATTAGTAAAAAGAAGACACAATTCTTATTACTGAATAAAGCATATATATTTTATTTTGAAGGCCCTACTGCAACAAAGTACCTAAGTGCCTGCCTGACTTTAAATACATGAATAGTTTCACTGAAAGCAGTAGGACTTCTCCCAAGTTTAAGATTAGGCGTGTGTTTAAGAGCTTTACTAGAATGGGGTTGATGGGCTTAATCCAAATTCCACTGAAGCTAAGGTGATTCTCTTCACTTACTTTGGTGGGCTTTGTGCCTGTACTGGGGGATGGGCTGCAGAATGAAATCTAAATTTGTTAACATGGGGTCAGGCCACAGCAGCAACCTGATGTGTTGTTCCTTGTATATCCAGGAGAGGAGCCGACAGCCTCAGTGGGTTCCTGGGCAAGATAGAGGGGACCCAACCTCATGCTCCATCACACAAGCATCTATGGGAGAAAACAAAATCGTATAAACACCAAAAGGAGAGCAATAATGGAACACAAACTGTAGTGGTACATTCAGACCTTGCTCTTTCCTTATGCATATACCATCCATTATGCATTCCATTAGATCTTCCCTTATGCATTCATATACTGTTATCTGGATGGCATTTGACTAGTAAAGGAAAAGAAACTTATTACAAGATGTGCTTCCACAGAATATTAGTGCTATATTTCTCAGTAAAATAAGAGGTGAAATAAGAGGATAAGGGTGAAAAAAAGAAGCTGGGAGAACAGAATAATCTCAATAGGATTCACAAAAAAAAAAAAAAGTTCTGCACCTTGCTTTAACATAGTTAAGCACAGAGAAGTTCAGTTGCCTAATCAAAGCTATTAGAAACCTCTTTGGGCAGCAAATTTGATCTGGAAATCGCCTGAGAATAGGTTTGTTTGGGATGATTTCTTTAAATACAATTACCAGTATTTACTTTTTCAGGCCATACTACTAATACTGCTAGAGCAACACTTTTCAGACCATTCTGCAGAGATGTGTGCTTATAGCAGCATTTTATCTCTCGGGCAGCAATGAGAGTTCCCTTCACATTGTCAGCAAATTCCTTTCAACTGGTTAACCTTGTGGCCAAACCAAAGTGAATTCCTACTCACCCAAGTGCCCTGTGAAAGAGCAAAACCTTCATCCCTCACGACATGAGCTCCCAAATGGGCTTTTCCAGTTGTATTCTTCCCATAGCCCTTACGGTAGAAAATCACAAACAGCCCCTATTGTCCTCACTAAAGCTAGTTAAAAACCCTTGAATTTCCTTTTTATAAGGACAATTTTTTATTTGATTTCTTTCACAAAATATGGTGTCCCTGTTTCTGATCAGCTGCAATCCCCAGGTGTCAGGCTCTGAGTTTGAGATGGTCAAGCCTGGTGGCTAGAGCCATAATGAAGAACAGACACAAGAGTCAAAGCCAGTCCCAAGATCAGGACTGGGCCAAGAGAAACACTGAAACCAAGATTGGGATGCAGCTCTGGCTCAGAACTAAGGTCAGAGTCCACAGAGAAGTTAAACCATAGTCAGTGTCCAGATGCAGCCCAAAGGTCAATCTGGGAGGGATTCAGTCCAAGGATCTGAGAAGGAAGAGGGTCAGCCAGCCTGTAACACTGCAAGATAGCAGGAGAGGTCCTGGCTGAGAACTACCATTGCACAGATTAACTTGCAGCTCTGGCAGGGTCAGTGAAATACCTGTACCTGATGATCATCTGCCATAGGCCTTGCCCAGGGATAGGTTGCTGGCAACATGCCTAGAGTGCCAAGTCACTGCAAGTGTAATGCCTACATACCCTGGTTGCCTGTGGGCGGAATTGAACCTGGGTCCTCTAGAGCTTAGTGTCTGCACCTCTACCACATGAGCTAAAAGCCAGTTGGCTAATAGCTAAGACTACAGAGCAGAGTCATTATTCTCTCTGTAAGTGATCTCAGTACCCCTAGATGGGCTAGTACACCATACCCAGGAGATATATAGGTTACACACACTCTGCTTACACAGTGAACCAGTGCAGATGAGTTGTCCCAGACCAGAGTGATGAATTGTTTCAGGCTCTGTTGGAGGGGTAAATCTTGATCCCCTTCTTATGCCATCATTGTAGACATGAATGGGGCAATTATCCATGATGTCTTGAATAGTTTGCTCCTCACTACAGCCACTACCCTCACTGTCTCCATTGCAGGACCATAGCCCACAGCCTTGGGAGTTATGCTAGATCAGTTGCTGAGCTATCGCCAACAACTTGACAACACCAAAAGATAGAGATGAGCAAACATGAACCAGAAGTTCTTTGGCACACCCTGGCAGTGTGATACACCAACATTTCCAACCTCAGTACAAGCCCTGGGTATCGTGTGCCAATTTGCCAGATTCCACAGCAACTCCATTGACACTGAAAGCAATGCCATGCTCAGAATTGTCGGCATTGATTTTAAGAACAACTAATACTGTGGCGCCTCGTTTTGGTGGGCGTCATGCCAGCCAATGTCAGCTGAGACATTGCAAATACAATAAGATCCTCACTGCTCAAGACACCAAGACTTCAATTCCCTGCTACTCTCCACACTCCAATCCAGGAACCCTTTCTGCATTAATGTGACAGGCCAGTGGAAAGAACAGCACTTGCTGGCTCAAATCATGAGCTGTTTATGACTGTTCAAACAAAAACATAATTGCAAATCCAATGAAAGAAGTCCAGGGATTCTGCCTTCCACATAGGCAGTGGACTGCCCTTAATTGTGTTCAGATGGTGTGGCTATCTCCTCCACAAATGGAAAATTACTTCAAGGAACACTTGGGGAACTGCATGTAAATGGTGCATGGATTGCTTAATGAATTAAGTCAAAAGTTGCTTTTAGAAAACAGAAACCAAGCAGGAAATGAAAACAAACATACACACAAAATTAAGACATGGAAAGTAATTACTAAAGAGTAGCTTTCATTACTACTATAAATAAAAATGGGGGTGGAGAGGGTAAAAACCCCTCAAATATGCATCTACAATAATTTTGCTATTAAAATTGGTAGTGACCCAAGCATGATAAGTGTGCTCCGTCAATACTATCTTGATTGGTATTTCAGTACTTGTGCATTTGATATTACACTTGAACTAAATATAGCTTTATAAAATAGCTTCTTACCATTGAAGATGTTCCCAGGTAAGCCTACTTAAGCTCTCCCTATGGTAGGCTATCATCCAAAGGTTTGATAAAGTAGATTTCTATTGTATTGATTTAAGACTTGTCATCTTTAAAAAGGCTGCTAAAATGATTGGTTTTGGTTGCTGATTTTTATGTTCATTATGGTATTTTTAATTTGATAGCTTCATTCAGTTGTTTTAATTTTGATAGTTTACACAAGCTATAGGTCTGATCCAAATTCTACTTTCTATTGATTTCAGTGGGGGTATGGCTGAGGCTGAAAGTTAATTAGCCAGTTTGGGGGGCTTGAGTCCACTCCCATTGAAATCAATGGCAAAAGTACCCTTGATTTCCAAGGTACCGTAAAAGATACAAAGGCCCAAACCCAGCTGCCAGAACTTGGCCAGATCTTGGAGACTGTATGGAGAGATGAGATGTATGGTAAGAAATCCTCCTACCCCAAACCACAGAGTAACTACAGAACAACTACACAAGGACTGTTTTAGCCAAATGCTGAAATAGACTACGTGAAACATTCTCCTGAATAGGAGGATCCATGTAGCCAGATGCAGCTGTGCTTCATTCATTTTTTGCCTCAGAAACCTATCTCACAGATTCATGGGGAGCAGAACTCCAGCAGGCAGTGCATATCTTTGGGCTGGCTGGCCACAAGATTCCATCCCTTGAGTTTTGCAACTGTACCAGTTCAACCATGCCATGTCCCTCTATAGCTGCAGAGAAGTAGAATGGATTTGCTCCTTAGTGAATTATATCAATTACATTAATATTGTTTCAACTTTACCAAGTGCTTCGCATCCATAGCACTTAGCTCACACACCCACACTTGGAGAGATGGATAAACTGGCACACAGAGGTTAACTGACTGTCCCTTGTTACTAAGTTATTGGGTTGATCTGGAGTGAGTATCTGCACTTGAGACAAAAAAAATTTTTATTTTGCCTCTTGGGGGATAATTTGCTGAAGTCCCTTTCTGTAATTCAGAGAAATGAAGCAAGAATCTACATTGCTCTGGGACAGAGGACACTAATTTTATTGGTAGTGCAATGTGAGACTGCATTCAGAACAATGAAAGCCAATGTCAGAACACAAAGTAAAAGAGAAATACAATTTAGTGAGTCTGAATACTGAATAAAGTAAATATTAGATTGTCATCTGACCTCATTAGAACCAGTATAAATGACACTAGTCAGAGTATATATCCCTAAATGCTCCCTTAAAACACTTTGCTTTCCTCTGTGTACTTTATATTGCAAAGCTCTTGTTTACAAAAGAAATCGGATTTGACCTGGTGCTTCAGATGATTCAGTTAAAATGACTCACATCTTATGTGGGAGCGAAGAGCTGTGTTATCTTTTTATCTAGTTACTTATCCTGTCCCCAGCCTCATAACATTTGAGCACTTCACAGATATTGATGCATTTACACACCGTTATGCCAGTGATGCACAGTGATGCTATTTGTCAAATTTTCTAACAACCACTTTTGTGCTTTCCCCCAGGTCTCATCTTCTATATGGAAAAGCTCCCCATGACCCCCACAAAGTCAACATACTGTCCTACTACAAAACCCTCCGTAAAACTAAGCTCTACCATGATGTCCACTAAATAAAATAAAATTAAAAAACCAACAATGGCTAGGCAGCTAGTGTGCTTATTACACTTCTCTGAAACGCCTTATTATTTCCTTCTGCTCACCCCTTTTCTCTATTGGTCTGGCCTGTTGCCCTCTCTCATAAGTAGATTGTTGACTGTTCAGGGAAGGAACTCTCTTTTAGTATTAATTGATAAAATACCTGGCACCATGGCCTGGTGTCTCTGGGTACTGTCACAATGGAAATAAATAATATGCCTCTGCAATAAGGAAATATTCCCATTATGGGCAACCAAGGCAAGAAATGCCAGCTATTATGATGCACAGAAATCAGAGCATTCAACTCTTAAAAATGGTGAAGTGTTCAAAATGATAGGTGGGTTATCAAAGTTTTCTGAAAATGTTGCCCCTGGTCTGGTTACCTCCACTTGTTGGACTCTTTGAAAAAAAAGCAAGCATCATTATGGATTTTCAAAAGTCAGTACTGCCACAGTACTGCCACATTACTGTCACATCTAATATCTGTTGTGCACATGGAATAACACACATAGCAGGAGGCTAAGCAAGGTTTATGTGGTAATCACTGGGTAACGAAAAAGAGAAAATATACCATATATTGGAAATACATCTGGTGTTTGGGTGAGTATGGCAGGTCCACCAAAGCAGATTACATTATGCGTGCTCAGAAAAGATGCTGGAGAAATCTTGGAGAGAAGGAATGCAAACTAAAGCAGGCACTGCTACTTCATGCTGCTATTCAAAATGGCTGCATTTCCAACAAAAGTGAAAGACCATAACAGGAATATCTATTGGCAACAACAGAGAATTAGAAATGTAGAGTTGGAAGGGACCTCAAGAAGTCTTTTATTCCATACCTCCTTCCTTCACATAATAAGACAAAACTAAGTTTTTAAATAGAACATTCCTAATAACTATAACTCCCCCCAATTTCTTGTCTTGTGGTATAACTGTTTAGCCAGTTATTCCCCATTTGGCATTTTAGCATTTGATTTTTTTCTTGCTTCTGAGACTATTGATAATTTGGAGTGCATAGCAGACCCTTTGTAGCCAAATTAAGCATTTGAAAATTCCCACATAAATTAGCTATTCCCAAAATACACAAGGGCTGTGTCTAGACTGGCAAGTTTTTCCGCAAAAACAGCCGCTTTTGCAGAAAAACTTGCCAGCTGTCTACACTGGCCGCTTGAATTTGCGCAAGAGCACTGACTTTGTAATGTACAAAATCAGTGCTTCTTGCGCAAATACAATGACGCTCCCGATAGGGCAAAAGCCCTCTTGCGCAAATGCTTTTGCGCAAGAGGGCCAGTGTAGACAACCCAGAATTGTTTTGCACAAAAAAGCCCCGATGGCTAAAATGGCGATCGGGGCTTTCTTTCGCAAAAGCGCGTCTAGATTGGCACGGACGCTTTTCCGCAAAAAGTGCTTTTGCGCAAAAGCGTCCGTGTCAATCTAGGCGCTCTTTTCCGCAAATGCTTTTAACGGAAAAACTTTTCCGTGAAAAGCATTTGCGGAAAATCATGCCAGTCTAGACGTAGCCAGGGAGTCTAGAGCAGAGCTGAGAAGTGGACTTAGACTTCCTGACTGTCAGTTCAGTGACCTCTAGACAATGAATTTATTTTGGTCCTTTGCATGCCATACAGTTTACAGAATGAAAGAAAGCTGGTTCTTATATCATCAGTTAACTAACGGGGCCAAATTCTGCTTTCATTTTAATTCAGGAATATTGGAATTCACTTGAATTCAGTGGGGTTATTTGCAGTTTTAGATAGAGAAAACCAAGAGTATCATTTGGCCCAAAATGTGAAATGCCCTCTAGTGCCAAGAGTTCACCCCAAGTTTTCTGGACAAAGTAAACTCTAAATAAGATGCGGATTTAAGATGAGGCTTCAGTAGTGCAGATGTCCGGCACAGATACTGTTCATTTGAGTAAATTTTACTCACATAATACTATACTGAAATACTCTTGCACAAAAATATGGTCTCATATTTTATCCATTGGCCAACATTTAGGACAGAGGCATTCAATATATAATCTTCATATAAAGATAGCAAGAATACATCAGCTTTCACACTGAATTCCTGCTATTATACCTGTGAAATGGCCAGAATTCGGTTTGGCAAGCATAAGATCTAGAAGTTGTTGTTCTTTTTATCCTCCCACATGGCATCCCAATGAACTACTGCAATATTACCGGGTTGCTTCCATGCAAAAAACCCATGCTTCCTAGTGATTTAAAGGCTTAAATTGCTCTTATGGTTAAAGCGCACAACAGCATTATCTTTATAAAGCTGTTGGAAGCTTCATCCAATTGTCTGAGTCACTGGCAAAATAGCTGGAGGCTAGACAGGTATATTACTCTTTAAAAACAGATGGTGATACACACAAGAGATTTGAGAAACACACAAAACCTCAGCCCATAACAGATTTCTTGAAAATGAGCTGTCCAATTTATTATCATTTATAAGAAACCTCCACCATAGATGACGTACAGAATAGGTACTCTATTCTGCCATTAAATATACAGTGTTTGGGAATAGACATCAACACAAAAGAGCTTTATTTTCTGGGAATCAATGTCAACACACAAAAAAGCTCAATATTCTCTCTTCTACACTACGTATTTTGGATCAGACAACATATTTAGACAAAGTTGAAGATTAGGTTTGGATAAGCAAGTTTTTGTCACAAGTTCCTGAAACTCTATATGATTCTAAAGATGCAGTAGCCTGATATTTTAGTCATTTATAACAGAGAAAAATTAAAAAATGCTGCTGCACTGGTTTTTGATTTTTTTTTTTTTTTTGCATTGTATCTTGTTTAATCAATTCAACTATCCATCTACACTGTCCTTATAATAACATCAGAGAAGGTGGCTTGTTATCGGTGTTTCTCTGTCACTTGTCTTATTTAAAAAGATAAAAGATGATAAGATTGGTATCCCAGTAGTTACAAAGTCAGTATCCCTATGTTTGAATAATAATATTATGATGGTAACTGTGCCCTTTACATTGTCCAAGAGTAAATGAATTTAGTCGACACTGCGACTATAGATTTCAAGTGTGTAATGTAGACCAGGAATATAAAATCCCATTTAATTGGCACACCGGTTATACATATTGTTTAAGTGGTTAACTGATTAAAGGGGGTGATGAGTGGGGGACCCACTCCAGCCCAGCTGGAGTGTCACCCCCCACCCATTGCTGGGTTGGAGCATACCTCCCACGACAGGCAAGGGATGCTCCAGCCCAGCCAGAGCAGCCTCTGCCTGCAGCCCCTTTCCCCACCAGGGTGCCCAGTAGGCAGGGGCTGCCTGGGACTGCAATGGACAGAGGCTGCACCAGTCAGGATGCTGGAGCAGTCCCTGCCTGGGGGGCACCCTGGCCTCCACACACCAGTGAACCTTAACCAGTATGCCTCACCCATTAAGGGGGAAGCTCACCAGTTAAACCTTTTCATCTCTAACATAGACCAGCAGTTGTACTGCTGGTGGATTGCAACCCTGTTTTAATGGGGTCACCAGAGTTGGAGGTACACTTGCTGGGTCCTGGCACTGAAGCCAAAGCCCAACCCCCACCACTCAAGGCCAAAGCAAAGCCTGAGGGCTACAGCCCTGGGGTGGCAAGGCTCAAGTCAGAGGCCTCTCACCTGGGACTGAAGCCATAGTGATTTAGCTTTGGTCCCCCCACATAGGGCAGTGGAGCTCAGGCTTTGGACCCCTCCTCCTGGGGTTGTGTAGTGATTTTCATTGTTGTAAGGGGGTTGTGGTGCAGTACAATTTGAGTAGCCCTGATGTAGACAATAAACAGTACCTATATGTTGATGTGTGTGCATTTAAATTTACACAGTAGTCTTTTATATCTGGTGTGGATATTAGAGTGAAAGACTAGAAAATGAGTATTGATTTCTTGTGTAGGAAGTTCAAAGCAGAGTACTATAGGAACATGATAAGCTCTGACTTCTAATTCAAGATAGAAAACAAACATTTAGATTTTAAAACTGGAAAACCCACTAGCATAATAATCACCATCCAAATTTAGCAATGTTCCCACAACATCCAGTAGTCAACAGTTACCCATTAACAGTATTTGAAGTACTATAGTATTTTTTAGGGCTGTCAATTCACATGCGTTAACGCCTGCAATTAACGCAGGGCAAGATTAATGCATTCATTTTTTAATGCGTTAATCACAGGAGTTAATGCTGCACTGCCCCTTTGAAGTACAGCTCCGGTGCTTCAAAGGGGCAGCGTAATGCGGAGCCTGGGATCAGCTGGAGAGACCGCGCAATGCGGAGCGGGGATCAGCTGTGCAGCGGCTGCCCCTTTGAAATGCTGCCTCTGCACGTTTCAAAGGGGTAGTGGAGCCCAAGGTCAGCTGGGGACTCCCCAGCTGATCACGGGCTCTGCGCGGCATTTCCCCAGAACCTGGGGTCAGATGAGGAGTCCCCAGCTGACCCTGGGTTCCGGGGAAGTGCCACGGGGATCCCGGGATCAGCTGGGTAGTCCCCAGCTGACCCTGGGCTCCACGGCAGCTGCCCCTTTGAAACGCCAGAGGCAGCATATTAAAGGGGCAGCTGCCATGGAGCCCAGTGTCAGCTGGGAACTGCCCAGCTGATCCTGGGCTCTGCTTAGCAGCGGAACCTGGGGTCAGCTGGGGATTCCCAGCTGATCCTGGACTCCCCGTTGCAGTGGAACCTGGGGTGTGACGTCAAACCAGCACCAGAGAGGGAGCAAGGGGGAGGTGGGGGAATTGGCGTGATGTCACCTGCCTCCACTGCCCCGTGGAAATGTGCAGAGGCGGAGTTTTAAAGAGGCAGCTGCCGTGGAGCCCAGGGTCAGCTGGGGACTGCCCAGCTGATCCCGGGCTCCCCGTAGCATTTCCCCAGAACCCGGGATCAGCTGGGGAGTCCCCTGCTGACCCTGGGTTCCGCTGAAATGCCACGCAGAATGCCTTACGCTGCCCCTTGGTGCTTCAAAGGGGCAGCGCTCTATCGAGCCCGGGGTCAGCTGGGGACTCCAGCTGATTCTGGACTCCATGCAGCGCTGCCCCCTTGATACGCCGCTGCGGCATTTCAAAGGGGAGGCGCGCATGATTAATCACGACTAAATTTTTTAATCGCTTGACAGCCCTAATATTTTTCTAAGCATAACTGGAAATATTAGTAGTGTCTCAGATACAGTAACATGACGATTGCAGACATTTTATTGCAACCTACCTTATTTCTCTGCCTTAAACATTCATTTGATTAAGAAGTCTGAAAGGATTTCTTTCCTTAAAATACACTTCAGTAGTCTAAAGTACTGTAGCATTCTAAAGCACTGCAGCTTACAGCATTGATACTACTAGAGCTGATTAGGAACAAAATTTTTCAAAAAATTGCAAAGATTTTGTTATGATAGATAATTTTAGACTGAAAATAATTCAAACAATATCCAGTATTACAGTGATTTGGGCTCTGTGGGAAATACAGCCTATAATTATGAATGTAATGTGTCTCAACTCATACTTCTCACTTGTTGACCAAGCATTTGGCCAATTGAAATAAATGGAGAGTGTTTATTAAAACCGTGCTTAGCTGGAAGAAAAGACAGCAAATTTTCCAATACAACCATCTTGGCAGGATTTGGAATTCCGAGAGGATGAAACTTTCCATGGCTGCTATAATCTTTTTTTTCCTTTTTTCTTTCTAGCCTTCACAGAGTATTCAGAGCACTCACATATTCTATCGGAAGCTGATCATAAGGCATTTTAAGCTCTACAGCTGAGTATGTATTTAATCATCTTTTACTTCTGAGAATATGGGTGACATCATCCCCTCAATTGCACAGCATGGCACAAATCCCAGCCAATGTGTCCCAGCAAGCACAGATGGGGGAGAGAAGCTTATGCGTCATCATAATCATCTTCCCTTTGAGATGGTTGGACCTTTTACATGAGCACAGCACAGTATGGGACTTTAACACAATTGCAGGAAATGTGTCTGTCATTCTAAGTGGCATTGTTCCATGGCAAACTGGTAGATTGTTCTCCAGAAAATCCACTGGAAGCTAATTGCAGTAACTTTATATCTAGCTTGTTGGCTTTGCACACCTTAGCATGTGTTCATTGAGTGTGTCCATGGTGAGGGGAAAGGGTGTGCAGCAGGAGCTGGCCCCTCTAATGCCACATGCCTATGACTGAATTCTGCTGCAGGAGAAAAGGAACAAAGAGAAACACAGAGTGTCCAAAATTCTGTGCTGAAGACCTGGAATTCGGGGAGATTACAACCAGGATTCACCACAGACTTCCAGGCTGCTTAGTTAGGTGACCATGTTCTCTCCTTGTAGCCCCTAACTTTTTCTTTGTGAGTTGCTTTCTTCCTAGCCTGCATTTTTGTGTAGAAGGGGGGATATTATTCTAAGTTACTATCACTGCAGCATGGCACAAGTCCTACTCCAGAGTTTAGAAAGCTTTTTATATTCTTACTGATACTGTTCTTGGAGGACATGGTTAGGGAGAGTGGACAAAATCTTGCTATGGCCTACAAGTATAACCCCAGTAAAATCACAGTGGTCACTCAGGGGCTATGCTGTAGCAAGATTTATCTCACTGGCTCATCATTCATTGTACTGAAATTGTCAGTTTGACTATTGGCTTTGGAGGCCATTAGATAACACATTGTGTTTAACGCATGTCTTGAGAAAGCTGTAAAATAATTTTTATAAAGGACAATTTGCAAAAAAAGGAACACGAAGACAGGTGCACGAGCAGTTGCTCTTTGTAAGATTATTCATGCATGTGTTTCTGGACCAGTTAGTAGATGTCTGATAAAAAACCCGTCGAAGTTAATGCGAATCCTTTCATTCACTCCAGTGGGCTGTGGATCGGGACTTTATATCTTAAACATGGACAGTTCAGTGGCAGAAATGTATTTCCAAGTCACTTTTTAAGAACCCCTTGCATGCCCTTCTACTTGTTATGCACCAGCCATGCATGCCCATTTATAGCTAACTAATACAATTTTAGAATTTAGGAGTGTGGCTAACCGAGGAATAGAGATGAGGGCACAGTGGAGGAAAAAAATCAGTCACATTTTAAATTACGGCAGACAAATATTATGCAAGCACTCTCAACTTAAATTGTTGACCATTTAATTACACAGTTATTACTATTTAGCTGTAGGATAATTGTACATATACCAGCTCATTATTATGTGATAAATGCATGATTAGTCCCTCTCTTCTAATCCACAGAGCAGGTTATATGCTAATTACTTTTAAGTCAACTCAGTAATTTCAGAATAGTCTGAAGGAACATGCACATAACTACTATTCTGTGCAAGCCTATCGCCTGCTGAGGCAAAATGCAATGCTATCAACAGGCAGGGGGGAAAGAAAAGAAGTAGTCCTTCTCCAGAGAATGTTAATTAGTCAGTTAAATTTTTTCATCATTCTGGAGGATTTTAAAACATTTCAAAATACAATGGTTTTGACAAAAACCAAGGAATGTACAGGGTTACTCTGGAATTCTATGAAAGAACACCTTACTAGTGCGAGAAGTTGGTATGCTGTCAGAACCTAAAACCGTTTCACCAATTTCACTGAAACCACTGCCCGCCTTTTTTCCCAATCCCAAATGCTCTTTTAGGTCTTCCATTCAATGGATCTGCAATCTTATATGGCTGTATACTGCCACCTTTATTCACAGTAGTATATAGGAGACCTTTCCCCCAAACACCTTGTTCCATAAGTAAGCCCGTTAGAATCAATGAGAATACATGCATTGTAACGTGCCCGACATGAGAAAGGAAGCCTCATTTAAGTATATACAATTATTGAAAAAAACCAGAACAAATAACAAAACATAAAACTACAACACAGTATTCCCCGTTAAAAAGAACACTGGGTTCCCCTGCTCATCTCTTCATAACAACTAAGAACATCTTCCTTTCCCATGGTCCTACAGAACCACACAACCGGATGTCTTCATAAAAGCTAGTAAAATAAGTAAAGATTTAGCAATCATTTATTTACCAGTTGACTGAAAAAATATCAACAATATTCCTGAGTATTATCTGGCCAGCTCTACCAGCTATATGGAAATCGAACATACTGTATCTGTATTTTTGTAGGTTTTTGGCATATTTTCCACAAAATGACAGTCTTTAAAATAATTTCCTGCAAGTTTAAAAGACAGAGTTTACAGGGTATTTTTTGGAGCAGATACACAGTGATCTCTGCGTATACTTGACTATTTTCTTGTATTTCTTTTTCTCCCTTAGTCTGAAATAAAAGGAATCCATATTGGAAGACATATGGTTGCTTTTTGGGTAGGGAAAATTATTACAATTAGATTCTGCGTCCTAAAATCCCCCCTACAATTTAAAAAGGCAACATTATTTTTCATTTCCTGTCCTAAACTGCAGCTGCTCTGCATATTTCACCCTTAAGTTGGCTGGATTTGTGTATGAAATGATCCCAATGCATAGTTTGTCAAGGGCTTAGGAGCCTCTGGGAAGAATAACGCTTAGCAAATCATTATCAGACTAGCATTTTGCAGTGACATCATCACCCTTCATCCACCTCTCAAATGAAGCATGTCTAGGAGGACACAGAAGGCTTTAGTATATCGTGTATATATTCAGCATAGAAAGATTGGGACGGCTCCCTTAATTGACACTGCACCTTCAGACAATAGAGAAAGGTGGAAAAGGTAATATTTATTAGACCAACTCTGTTGATAAGAGAGACAAACTGCCAGGCTACCAGCTTGAAAGCTTGTCTCTCTCACCAGCAGAAGTTGGTTCAGTAAAAAATATTACCTCACCACCTTGTCTCTCTAATATCCAGGGACCAACATGGCTACATCTACACTGCAAACTGACAATAGCAATTAGACAGACTGTGAATCTGCTTGACGCAAAAACAAATAATGAAAATTGGACTGTTCTATGTGGGGGCTTTTAAATTAAAATGTGGGGAGAGAATGAGTTGGATGGTAGGTTGTCCTGTGTTGTTTTCCTTTTGGTGTCTTGCCATTGCTCCCTGACCTAGACTCCTCTTCAGCACAGGTGTTTCAGAATCAGATTTCTCAGTCATTGCTTCCGCCGTCTGTTGCCTTCCAATAAATCCAATGACTCACTCCTTCCGCTCATTTTCCCTTGCTGACTCTGAGCCATCAATTGATTTTTCAACACTTGGCAACTGAAAGGACACTGAGAACTTATGCCACAAAATATACCTTTATTTAAATGAAGTAAATTTCATACTTAGAGAAAGGAAATACGTAGCTTACAAAACAGTCACAAAAAGAGCTGGACTTGTACTTCTTGCCCTTTTGATGAGCAAGTGCCCAGTTTAGAGGGCAATAGTCTATATCTGGCATCAGCATACATATTTGAAAAGGATGCTTTCCAACATCACAGGATAGAGTTCCTCTGAATCATCAGCAATAGAACTGGACCAATTCTGACAATGGTTACCACTCATGGGAACCATGGGTGTGTGTTTCAGGAAATAATGTCTTCAGGCACACCACACTAATCACCATTAATATAAAATTAACAATACACACCGAGAAAGATTTGTTTTATAAGTTACATTTATCATGCACCTTCAACCACCTCATTTGCATTCTGCTGAGTAATGCAGTTCCTCTGGGATAACTCATAATGATTATATTACAAATTTCAGAGAGCTTGAACCTTCAGTTTTAAAATAAAAACTGCCGAAATATTTCCTTCTCTACTTCATAAATAAGGGACTTCTGTGCAAAATTATACTGGTCTGTAAGATGGGCCAAAGATGGGCAATAATCAGCACTGGACCAGTGACAAATTTTAGCTCAAATTTAAGCTAGAAATAGATGCTGTATACCCAAAGATGTACATAGTTCCCATCTTTACAATGGGATACACTGAACCTATATTTGGACCTGCTAGGTTACCTGACAAATCACATCTCTTATATTATAAAGAACTTTTTTACATAATATTGGAGGTTTCTAAAATACATAATACTAGAAGATTTCTCTGGCATTGGTTAGGTCCCTAACTGAATGTTGTTCTTTATTTAAATAATTGCTCTGTGGTGGGGCTGGGGATGAGGGTTTCAGTACAGAAAGTGCCTTAGGGAGAGAAGACAACCCCAGCCCTGTCTCATCGGAACAATTTGGGACTAGGTGGAAAGTGCCTGTTCCTAGCCACTGCAGCTGCAATGGACACATCTGGGGAAGGGGTGCATGTCCCCTGGCTGGGGGACAGACAATGCAGACAGACACACACACACAATCTCTCTCAAGTATATAGTAGATAGCTGTCCCCATATCTCCATCTCTGCCCCCTACTGGCCCAATGGGGTTTTAGCTGTCCCAGTCCCCATTTCTGGCCACTGTTGCCCTTCTGTTGTCATTATACAATATAACTCTCTCTGCTAGCAGAACCCTCCCTTTCCATGTTATGAGAAACAATC
Organism: Rafetus swinhoei; assembly: GCA_019425775.1. Lineage (NCBI taxonomy): Eukaryota > Metazoa > Chordata > Testudines > Trionychidae > Rafetus > Rafetus swinhoei. The sequence continues at coordinate 116,122,695 of CM033449.1, forward strand.
GTATTCCAGGTGCATCCCATAGTCCTGGCATAAAGCAAACCCTTACCTTGCTTTAAGTTATGCTAAGAAGCACCTGTATACCAGATTTGGTGGTCCTGGCTTCTTGAACACACACACACACACACACACACACACACACACACACACACTCACCAACAAACAAACTCTCTCAAATATATAATAGATTTTCTTCCCATCTCTTACATTTACTTCCCATAATGTAAGGGAACTGGCCTTTACATTAGAAATATCAGAAAAATCAGTGCCACTGAACTTCATAATACTCTCCAAAGCTTTTCTAAAAAAACTACCCTTCAAATGATATTGTGCATACAGAATACTATACATGATGATATAGTCTGGTATTAGAGAATAATTGCAACTTCTTCTGTGAGTGCCCCCTTCTGGTCGAGTGTGGGTTCTTCCACTCAGATCCCACTTCAGCCTTTCTGGCTATTCAGCCCTCTACGGGTACATCTACACTACAGCGTTATTTCGAAATATCTGATTTCGAAATAGTTATTTAAAATATCTGATTTCGAAATAACGCATCTAAATACAAAATGCATTTCGAAATAGTGTTTTGCTATTTTGAAATAGCGCGTTCACACTGATTGGATGCTGAATCGCATTTAAGGCCAGCTGAAACCGATTCCGGCAGGGCATCAGGTCTGGAGTTACTTTGTGTGGCTGCTGCCTGAGGCTATCTGAGGCCTGTGCTTAAAGGGACCTCCCTGGACAGCCAGGTCTCAGGTTTCCCCGCTTGCTTGCCTACCTCACTGAGGGACAGCAAAGCATTTTTTTCTCTGCGTGCTCTGATTGCCCTCACTCGGGACACCACAGCACTCTGCACCATGGAGCCGGAGCTGCCCCTGGGCACTCTGATGCTTCTTTTGGATGTGTTGCTGCAAGCCTGGCAGCGCTTTCTGGAGGCTGCCTCGCAGCATCTGCTGCAGCCCAACCCCCCGGCCATCATCCGGACCCTCCTGGGGTATGTGGAGGAGCAGTTGCAGCTCCTGGATGCCAACATGCCCTGCCGCATCTGGCATCTGGACACCAGCAGTGACTGGTGGGACCATATTGTCCTGGAGCGCTGGGGAGACCAACAATGGTCTTCTTCCTGAAGAAGGACACGTTCTGTGAGTGGCTCGCCCCTGCTCTGCAGTGACAGGATATGCACATGAGGCCTGCCATTCCCCTCCAGAAGCGTGTGGCCATCGCTCTCTGGAAGCTCTCCACGCCGGACAGCTACCAATCTGTGGGGAACCAGTTTGGCATGGGAAGATCCACCGTCAGGCCAGTGCTCATGCAGGTATGGCAGTCTCCGGCCACTGTGCCAGGAGGGGGGTACAAGGAGGAGATGGGCTGCCCTAGGGAAAAGTGGGGGAGGTGGTGCAAGTCCCCTCCATGGGAGGGTTTGTTCTGTTCCACCCACACTAAGGACTGCCCACGGTGGCCAGGATTGCAGGGGGGGTTCCTCCTGGGGAGTGGGGGCACGGGACAGGGGCGGAGAAGGAGCACTCTCAGCCACCCTGACACCTCAGTGACTCTCGGTTTTGTGTGTCCCTCTGCAGGTGGTCAAGGCCATCAATAGAGTGCTGCTCTGTAGAGTCATCCGCCTTGCCGATGTTGACGTTGTCATCGAAGGGTTTGGCGCCCTGGGCTTCCCTAACTGCGGGGGGGGGGGCTATCGATGGGACACATCCCCATCCATGCCCCGGAACACCAGGCCTCCCTCTATATCAACTGCAAGGGATACTTTTCCATCATCCTGCAGGCTGTGTCTGACCACTGGGGCCACTTTGTGGACATCAATTTGGGCTGGTCCGGCAAAGCACACGATGCACGTGTGTACCACAACTCCTCCATTTGCCAGAGGCTGCACGCTAGAACTTTCTTCCCCAACCGCCACATCAGGGTTGGGGCCATGGACATGCCTGTGTGCCTGGTGGGCAATGCGGCCTATCCCCTACAACCCTTGCTCATGAAGCCCTAAATGAGACACCTCAACACTCCCCGACAGGCATTTAATGCTAGGCTCAGCAGGGCCCGCATCGTGGTGGAGGGTGCCTTCGGCCAGCTGAAGGCCCGTTTTAGATGCTTCCTCACCCGCCTGGACCTCTCTGAGCGGAATATTCCGCACGTGGTGGCAGCGTGCTGTATGCTGCACAATTTGTGCGAGAGGAAGGGGGAGGCTTTCCTCCCAGTCTGGATGGCAGATTCCAAGCACTTGGCCAGCTTCTACATGCAGCCCCACAAGGCTGCCAGCCGGGAGGTCCATTGGGTGGCTGTCCGTATCCGGGAGGCCCTGTGAGAGAGCTTCCACCCGGAAGAGGACTAAAGTCTCCCCTGGTGTGCCCCACTGGGGGCTTGTTCCTCATTCCACCCTCACGTCCTTCCACTTACCCCTCCCTAACCCCCCTTCCTGATGTACAATAAAGACACATGTGTTGCAGAAAACAAACTCTCTTTATTGAACTAAACTGGGGTGTGGGGGGGAATGAAGGCGGGAGAGGGGAGGCGAGTGGTTGGGAGGGGGTGGGGTAAACCTGGGAGGAGGGAGCTGGAAGGGGGAGGCAAGGGGAGGAAAGGGGAGGGGAAGCTCAGGGTTGGGGTCTTGCCAGCCCACCTGTCTCCCAGCACTGCTGGTGCAGGAGCCTTGGCGTCCCTGCGAGGGGGGCAGGAGGGGGGAGGAGAGGAGGAAGAAGCAGGAAGGGGAGCAGGCATGGGAGGAGGAGCTGTATCTGGGGAGGCAGCAGGGGCTGGAGCGGCAGGAGGTAGCAATCTCTGCACCAGGGTCTGCAGGTGGTCGCAGATGGCACGGCCCCCTGGCAAGCAGCTCCCGCCCGCTCTCCCATCGGAGCTGCAGGTCTTTGTGCACCCAGTAGTCCAGGGTGCGGAACAGGCCTTGCAATATCCCCAGGTGCTGCCGCTGGTACTCCTCCTGGTTATGGGTCAGCCTGCTGAGTGCCTGGGTGTGGGAGGATGTCCTGGGCGGGGTGGTGCGCCCTGCACTTGCAGCTGGCGCGGCTGTGGAGAAACAAGAGAGGTGGTCAGTTATCCCTGGAGACTCAGTGGGTGAAGCCCAGCCCCCCTCTGCAAGGCGAGGACGACAGGTGTCCATACCATCAGAGCCGATGTGCTAGCACAGAGGCCATGTTCGGGATGTCCTGCTATCTCTGGGAGTGGGAGCTGGCCAGGGAGTGCACCCATGCCCCTGTGTTGTATGTGGTGTGGGTCTGTGCATGGGGGGAGATGTCCCCTGCCTCTGTGTAGAGGGGGCTTGTGGAGGGAGGGCATCATGCTGTGTCCCACCCCGGGGTCAGGAGCACGTCACGTGCCTTCATACATACACGCATGTGGGTAACAGGCCACGGCCCCTGTGTGGCAGCCAGCTGGGGCCACGTGCCCAGGGGTGGCATGGCACATGCACAGGTTGCTGCATGAGCCGTGGCCAGCAAGGCCCACACGAGCGGTCCCTGGTCTCCTTCCCCTCCCGCACCCGCATAAGGGGACAGTGATGGCACTCTCATGTTGTTGCCTCCCTGGCCTCGGATGACACCAGCGACAGGTCCACTGGGACGGCTCAGGGGCCCTGGCTGCGCGGCATGCTCCCTCCGTGCTCCTGCAGCTTCTGGCCCCCCTCCTCCTCCTCCTCCATGCCCTGGTCAGGGCCCTCTGCCCCAGGGTCGATGACCACGTGGGAGGGCATGGACCATCCCGACCCCCAGGATGCAGTCCAGGGCGTCAAAATAGGGGCAGGTGTCTGGGTCTGCTCCTGTTTTGGGAGCTGCCCCCTGAGGCCCTGGCATACGCCTGCTGCAGCTCCTTGGTTTTCATCAGAACCTGCTCCTGGGTTCGGATGTGGCCTTTGGTGGCCAGGCTGGCAGCCATGCGGTGGTAGACAGCCGCGTTCCTCCGTCTAGTGCGGAGATCATGGATGTTGAAGGCCTCCCCCCAAACCTCAGTGAGGTCCCTGATCTCCGCACTGGACCAGGCAGGCGCCCGCCTTTTCCGGCCCCTGGCAGGCTCCTGGGAGTTGGCAGACTGGTCCTAGGGAGCAGTAGTGGGCTGGCTACCAGTGGCTTGCTGGCTCATGCTGCGGCCTGCCTCAGGGGCAGCAGCAGAGTGGCTCTGGGCTGGCAGGCCTGGTGTTAGCCACAAAAGACTGTAGCCACACTCTACCCCTTTAAGGGCTCCAGGAGGGGGAGGAAGGAGAGGAGTTTTCCTGTTTGTGCCCAGAGTGGCCACCAGGGCTGGAGGCCCCCTATTTCGAAATAAGCTTCTACACAGCGCTTATTTCGAAATAGCAATTTTGAAATAGGCACTATTCCTTGTGGAATGAGGTTTACCAATTTCGAAATAAGCCCTCCACTATTTTGAATTAATTTCGAAATAGCAGTTGGCCTGTGTAGACGCTAGTACAGTTATTTCAAAATAATGGCTGTGTAGACATACCCTAACAGAATTACACTCTGTTCTAAATATTCAAACCCCTCAAACAGAACTGTCCCAGTGTCCTCTGTAGAGTCTCTCTCAGTCTGTTGCCACACTGTGGATGAGAGTGTTACTTCCAGGGCTTCCCTTCCTGGAGACAACTCCTTGTCTTAACCTCAGGGTTTTATCTTCTAGTTCACGGTCTCTCAGTGGTTCTTCACTAAGGGATCCCTTGCAGGAGGCATAAGGGATCTGTCGAAAAAGGCTTTCTTTCTCGACAGATCACCCCCTAGACTGCCCCTTTGTGCCGACAAAGTGCTGAGTCGGCAAAATGCGGTGGCCATTTTATGCAAATTAGGCACGGGATATTTAAATCCCTGCCTCATTTGCAATATCGACCTGCCTAATCTGTATCCCTCTGCCGACAGAGGGATGCAGTCTAGACATACCCTAAGAGCTGTCCTTTGTGTTGTTGCTCCAGCAGCCAGCCAGTAACCCCTGGTTTTCTCTCCTTCAGGGATCCACTGCAACTGAGCTGCTGCTGAACTTTGCAGCTCCTTGTGTAGGTCTGCCCTGGCCCCTGATTGCCTGATTTGTTCTGTCCCCATTCAAGCCTTCCGGAGGACTTCTCTATGGCCCTTTCTGGGCTCACTGCTTGGTCCGCCCTATTACATCCACATAGTATACTCATGATGTTGCTACTGTTGAGAAATATAGCCATCCCAAACACATACCCATAAAAACTTTATGCTACATCTTAACTACACAAACTTATGCTTGCTAGAGAGACTAACCATTGTTTTAAGCCTTAAAATATTGGTTAAAATATCAATGGGAATAAGAATTCCTTCAGGGATATTACGTGAGATTAAGTATCCTTTGAGAAAAGAAAGCATCACAGCCTAAACAAATCAATAGCATCTTTTTATACGGTGAAATGTTTTGCCTGCAATTTGAGCATAACTCAGGATTGTCAGGTGACAGATTATTTAACTCTTGGTATAATAAGTAAAGCATGTTGGAAAATTGGGGGTTGGATGTGGTCCCCACAGAAAATAATCAAATATAGGCACAATTTGAATACCAGAATTTTCTGTCTAAAAACCAAAATATTTAATTAAGGAAGTGCTGTCATGGTGCTTCCTCGGAGTAGTAGTTAAGATTTCTCATGCTCCTATTCTCTTCTACAGATCAGACTCCTCAAACTACATCTCACATGATGTAACATTCATCCTTCTTGGAGAAGGAAGCAGTCATGGGGAGGGGGCAGCTCCTAGCCACGGTGCATCATGGGAGATGTAGTCCATCACCTTAGCTGATCCCAGTGAGGATAATTGTGACATGAGGCAATTAAACTACAACTCTGTTTTCAGGTGTTTGGTTTTCCAATGAAAAAAATGAATTTTTCAGCAGGAAGCACACTCTTTGTGAAAAGAACTGTTTAGCAACAAAACCCAAATTTTTCTAAAAAAAGTTGTGATGGAAAATTTTCAACTGGCACTAACAATTAGCAGACTTGGCATTTTTAATCATTTTATTCTGTGATGGACAAAAGGAAAAAATCTTGTTGTTCAATAGAAAAGCTATTTTCTAAAGCTATCAGGAGGCAGTAATTCTAGCTATTTCTGTGCAATATGTTATTTTAATGGAGAGTATGCCATCTCCTCTTGACAGTGCCACAAGAGTAGCAGAGGAATGTTGGATAACCTTATAACTGTGGTGTGACTGATGAACCAGGAGACTGTGCAAATTGTTTCTGAGAGTGGAATGCACAGGAACAATTTCCTGTTTTGTGTTTTCACCTTTTTTCATTATGTTTGACATTTCTGAGACTTATGTAGCTTTGTTACTAAGCTATAGCTGATGGCAGTTTGTGGTGGGAGAAGAGACTTCACTGGATTACATTATGTAGACAAACAGAAAAAAGAAAATGTATAAAAAATTGGACAGACAAGGCACTGACTTGGAGACTAATGTAATGTCCTGAAGTATAGTCAAATAAAATATATGCTTTCCTTATCTATCACAGATATTGTGAGTATGAAAAAAATCTTATTTCTTCTTTACTCCAAGTGAAAGAGATTTAGGATTTTGACATTAGTGCAGATTATTGTGCAGTAGTGGAAATCATGCTGTAATCTGTGCTGGATATTCATAGCATTAAGAGCAAAAACAGAGTCAAGAGTGTTACGTTGAGTTAGGGACCTGTGTTAACCTCAAATCAGTGATACGCAACATATGGCGGAACATTTCCATGGATTGCTAAACAGTGCATGGAATGTAAATCAAGGCCAAAAATGGCCTGGTATTGGCAAAATCCTGAAAATCATATGTAAAAATTGTGTCAATTAAGATGATGGTAAACTAAGCATACCCCACTTCTCTCCCCAACATAAAAAGTAAACAACTTTGTCCACACAAGCACATTTAGGCTCCTTTATGACAACACAGGAAGTTTATGCATCTCAGATTATATATTTTATCCATTAACAGAATTTTGGTACCTAAAATGCAGTAGCCCTGCTGGCTAAGGCACTTGCTCATCTTCACTGGATTGGGCCTATGTCTGCTTTGCTTTGGGTCATGCAAATACAGTGCAAATACAGGATCTTCAGGGCACATTTTTGGAATACATCATTACTGTCACTTTGCAACTTGTTTTGCATTCTTGAAGAACTACAGCTGTAACAAGTTTCTTGAAACCTCTGAACTCCTTAAAGATTTCACAGAACCTGCCTCTTTTCTGGTTGCACAGAAGCTTTGCCTCGAAGGCTGAAACCTCACTTCTCTGCAAGGAATGCCTCTTACTGGTGGACCCTTTAACCTCTGTTTTTCCTCCTGCTTTTTCAGATCCTAGTTATAACCCCCTTCTTTGATTAAGTTCACACAGTACTTATAGATTTCTCTGCAAGCTAGGGAGTCTTATCACATCTGTTCTTTTTTAAGGCCACCTGTAGTCAGAAATGGTGAAATTCAACCTGATTGCCTGTCTCATCTCAAGCTGTCCTCCTCTGATTTGAGCTTTCCACAGTTGACTATTGATTTTTTTTTCTTTGCAAAAGAATAAATCCTCTACTTTACAGGTATCACATAATACTAAGGTACTTTCATTTGGCCTTAAAATTGAGCTTGACATTTCTCATACGCATGCCTCTCTACTGCTTACTATTTTTTTTTTCAACCACCGTAGGGCCCAAATTTGGCTGAAAGTCAATTTTGTGCTATTTATGTCTGAGGGTATCAATAAAAGATGGACTAAAGCATTCATATAAATTAAAAACTAGCTCAAAAACTACATTCAGAAATTTTCTTTCTTTCTGTCCTGTATAAATTGCCATACACCTTGGCTTCTATATTTTTACTTTTACAGTGTGTTTATCCTTGACCTTGGGTGCATGAACAAAATGTCAATGACAAAATTACCAAAATTCAAAAGACATCAACAGGAGTGTGTGAATCCTCTTAGTTCACCCTTAAAGCTCTCTGTCCATCCCCACATGATTTAATCTGTTAGTGCTCTGGTAACAAAATCAGAAAGAATAAATGGGCTTTGCAGCGTGATCAGAAGATCCGTAGATTGAGGTTACGGTGAAACTCACCAGGAAGTTAATTCCACAGACCTTCATTGAGGCATGCGCTACCCCAAAACCTTCATAATATATCTATGGGTTATTAGCATGAGAGTCCTGGATGATCTTAACTGTTGCAGTATCACACTGGAAGAAACATATGTTTTAAGGGCAACCTGGACTCAACCTATTCAAGTTTTTATGGAAGAGATCTCAAACTCCTGGCCTGTGAGCCATCCCTGCATAGATCAATAGTGCCATTTGGCCTGGGAGTCCCAGTGGGCTGGGACCTGTCCATTACTGCTCCCAAGCTCCATCCTTTCCTGCCATCGTCCTGTCCTATCTCCTCCATGGCACCCTATACCATGAGGATGTGGCTTTAGGGATCATTGGGGGGGAGGAGGGCTGGCACTGCACAGCAGCAGCAGTCACACCCCTGCTTTCCTGCAGCTCCTGTTGCCACATGGAGTATGGGGAGGCTGAACGCTGCTGCTGTGCTGCGCCAAGCCCCCCAGTGAGCCCGAAAGCTGCATCCTCAGGGGAAAGGGTGCCATGGGGGAAGAAGAGAGAGTGATGCTGGGAAGAGGCAGGACTTGGGGAACAGTAACGGACAATTCCCCCTTCCAGCCTGCTGGGACCCCTAGGCTGTGTAACCCAGACACCTAGTGTGGTTCACTGTCCCACTCAGTGGCACTTAGCCCGCAGCAACAGATAAGAACAAGAGACCTCTACAGCATAGGCTGCAAGCCAGCTGGCTGTTAGCTCAAAGGGTCGAGGCTCCTATACAAAGCTTCAGAGGTCCCAGGTTGAAATCCACCTGCTGGTGGTTACAGCTGGACTGCACAATTGCTCTGGCTGATACCTCTGGTATCCCAAAATAGCTTTTATGTGTAGACATACCCTTACAGCCCTATGGCCCCAAGTCCTGGGTCAGGCTGGAATTCAGTTCTGCTTCCAGTGCAGCCTTGTGGCTACTTTGAATTGTGCTGGTTGTATTGGTCCATAAAGAGTCATTTTAGCAGATGGGAATCCCTGAGGACCAGCAATGCTCCAGCCACAGCCTCCTTCCCCAGCTCTGTTCCAGATATAGCCCTTCACCCAAGCTGGGAGGTGGGTGTTTTTGAGGTGGTTAAGGTATCTAGGGATTCTCCTGACTACTTATGACAGCTTGCCACCAGCTCTGACTCACAGAACAGCCAGAACTGGCACTAGGATCTGTCCTCAAACGTATCTAATGCTACCTACTCCCTTAAGTCCGAGTTCCTAGGATGGTTTCTTCCTTTTCAGTTATGTTTTAAGATTGTCAAAGTCAATATAGTGTAAGCCCATCAGATAATGTCTTCAGGATTATTTGTGGCTGAATGATTACCAGTAGAGCCAATCTTAAGTATATCTTGTGTGCTCCTAAACCAACATTACAGGCATTTTTTCCCACTGTTGTGACAGAGGATTTAAGCATTTAATGTTTGTGGTATCTCTTGCAATACTCTACTTCCATTTGATCAAACCTCAATATAAACTAATAGATAAGTATATATACAGGACCAGACAGAGTGAGGAGAGATTTTTTTTTAAATCAACAGTGTTTCTTTGCTCCCCTACTACCCTCTTTTTTTTGTTCTTGAGTCCATGGTTTCTCTCTAGTGTTTGCTGCATGTTGTGAAGGAAACATCCTGAGAACAAGGCCCTGACTCTTCTCTCACTTGTACAGATATAGATCATAAGTAGCTTTGTTGACTTCAGTGAAGCTACTCCTCACTCACTCAGTGTACAGAAGAGGAGATGATTGCACTACATTTTGCTTCATTGTCCCACCAACGAACAGAACATATTGGAGTGGTCCAGGAGAAAAAGAGAAACCTAATCTATTTTAGTAGCATTGGGGAAAGAAAATGACTACAAGTCGAACCTTTTTACTCCAGAACTCTGGTCCAGAAACATCCGTCATCGGGAATGATTTTAGTTAGCTATATAACCATTTTTCATGGGTGTGGCCAAGTTTCCCACAGTTCCATAAAGTTTATTTACAGCCACCAGTCCTAGGTCTCAGTGTTCTGTGATGTTATTTAGCTCTAATTTACCCCTAAATGTCCTTTAACAGCCCAGTAAGCAGTGGAAGTGTTGGTAATGCTGCTAGATAATATTGACCTCCCATGGTCCAGAAACGTCTTTGGTTCAGCACCAGTCAGGTCCCGAGGGTGCTGGACTAGATAGATACAACATATACTCTGTTGCTGTTGATGATTTGGCCCTGTGAGACTTGACTGGAAAAGATAACATATAGAAAGCAGGAGACGAGCAACTGGTAAATGAGAATAAAAGAGGAGAGAGATTGTTGGATATAAAAGAAGAGATTAAAGGAAAAGCTCACTTAACAAAAAAAGAGAGAGAGAAAGAGGAACGATAAACACTGAAAAATGTTGGAACTAATGTACAATATTGTAGTCTGGGAATTACCTAGAGTATAAAATGCACCTATCACACATTACTTTCTATTGTAGGTGGCTACATACAGTTAATTAAGCAAATTACTATTTCTAATACCAGATGTCCAAGCACCTTTGGTCATGTGGTGCAGTCCTGATCAACTGAATATATATGGAGAGAGAGAGAGAGAGAGAGAGCTTGGATTTAAATGGTACTGAAGAGATCATTGATTTCTATCATAGAAATCCTCCTTTTCATCGTCTGCAGCAGGCAAAGTGGGTGCATATGCCCTAACAAGTACAAGGCACTGTCCCTGCCTCAGTCTAAGCTTTGCAATCATTAGGCAAGGACTGATGACGTGGCTGGGATTCAAGCCGGGGAACCAATAGCAAAGCCACTGATGACAAAGCCAACTCCCACTTGTCTTGGATGTCCCTCAGGATAGCCCACACAATAATATGAATAGCTTGCTCCACGCTCTGTGAATTGCCTGGGACCAGAGATGCATATTTCGCTGTGACATCCATGTTATAATGTGCAAGTTCTCTACTAATGACTGCTGTCCTGCCCTGATTTTCTCACATGACCACAAAATTGGATAGCCAGTCCGTCTACATTAACAGACAGGAATCAACTGGAACAAGCTGTGTTTAGGAATTGTTTTCTCTCCTCCTCTTCTTTTTGAAGAAAGCAGCATTGATCCTAAATGGGGCTGCTTTGTCACCGGAGCAGGATACAAGAGCTTCTGCTGTTCCAGTTCGTCAGAGAGACGACCATCACACCCGGGTCGCCTACATACAGGTTTGTGGCTAGCTGCTTCCAGTGATATCCTCCACCTGCATCCGATGTCACTTGCTCATTGCCGTAGGACTTTCATTAACAAGAGGTAAATTTTTAGCTTCAAGCGATAAATCTGTTAATATGTGAAGGCATAAGTGAGGTTGGCTTGTGAGTTCCACCCCCTTCTCCTACCAACCATCATACACGGGCACAGGAACTGTGATGTGCACTGGAGAGAAAGAGTACAATTTTGAGATCAGAATTGCCTTTTCCTAGACAGATGTGCCTAAAAAAGCAGAGCAAACTCTGTCTGTCCTGGTTTGAAATCAGAATTTCCCTTCTCCTAGGTACTGTTGGTCTACAGCACCTTATTCCATATTATTCGGCGCAACCTCTCAAGAGCACTCAATGGAGGACTTCCTCAATCTGCCACCCTGAGGACGCACCTCAGTGCCGTAGTACTCCAACGCGAGGACAGGTTTGATGACAAGGACAAGTTGCCAGAGCTCTTCTTGATAAGATGCATGTGACATACCTGGCCTGCATCAATGATAAAGAGAATGCCTCCAGGAAATCAGCATAGATTCAAGTTAAGCAGAAGGCACAGTGAAATTATGGCAAATGGAATAGTACTGGTAGAAATCAGAGCAGTCAAATGTCAAGACAAAGCCAACAGACATGATTTCAAAGCATTCTATGATGGGCTGAAGGCAGGTTATGGACCATGCATTGCTAGCTCTATACCAGTGCGCTTTGCTGATGGCAGCACTCTGATTACAGATAGTACTAAAATCCTTGACCACAGGGCTGAACATTTTCGCAATGTATTAAATCAGGCATCAACTTTTGACAGCAGCATTTTTGAAGAGGTTCCTCTGTGGGCTAATGACTCACAGCTGATTATATCACCATCTCTTGACAAGGTACCTGTTTATTTATCACCATATGGGAGAAAGAGCAAGTCCCCCAGGACTTCAAAGATGTCCTGACTGTATACATATATAAGAGAAAAAATAACCATGCATGCTGTGATGACCACCAGGGCATCTCACTGCTATCTATAGTTGGCAAGATCCTGGCCCGCATCCTCTACAACCGGCTATCATTACATGTGTTCACAAATGGCATGATTCCTGTAAGACACTGTGGATTTTGTGCTGATTGAGGCACCGTCAACATGATATTCACAGCCAGGCAGATCCAAGAAAACATAGCGAGCAACAGCAGGATCTCTATATGTATTTTAATGACCTGACCAAGGTGTTTAACATGGTCAACAGAAACTGAATTTGGAAGGTACTTGGGTGAATTGGCTGTCCTGAAAAAATGTATCACTATAGTTTGGTCCTTTCATGTTGGTATGCAGAGTCTCATCCTTAACAATAGAGAGACATCAGCACCTTTTGAAGTATCAAATGTATAAAGAAAGGATGTGTCCTTGCTCCTGTCCTGTTCAGCATCTATTTTTCAATTATGCTGTTAGCTGCTTTCAAGGATTGCGCGTTGGGCATACCTATTTATTTCCGAACTGACAATAGCATTCTTGAAGACCTCAGGCTCACATCGAAGTGTTCGCTACAACTATCCATGACCTCCTCTTTGCTGATGACTATGCATTGTTGGCTCATTCACTAAAGGATGCACATGAGCTTTTTTGATCATTTTGCTTCTTCTGCTTTGACAATTTTAGGTTCACTGTGAGCCTCAAGAATCATAGAACACTAGAACTGGAAGGGACCTCGAGAGGTCATTGAGTCCAGTCCCCTGCCCTCATGGCAGAACCAAGCACCATCTAGACCATCCCTGATAGATGTCGATCTAACCTGCTCTTAAATATCTCCAGAGATGCAGATTCCACAACCTCCTTAGGCAATTTATTCCAGTGTTTAACCACCCTGACAGTTAGGAACTTTTTCCTAATGTCCAACCTAAACCTCCCTTGCTGAAGTTTAAGCCCATTGCTTCGTGTCCTAAGAAGATAGAAGTTATGTCCCAGTCTGTTTGGAAAGAGCCCAGCACTCAATGATCATTACTACTGATACTGGCCTTAAACATGTTGATAAGTTTCACTATCTTGGAAGCATATAGTTCTTCAGCATAAACATTGATGACAATGTATCTTCTCAACTAGCCAAAGCCAGCACTACCTTTGGACAATTGACTGTTGCTTGCAGAATGACCAGGGTGTTAAACGTCATAGGAAGATAACAGTTTATCAGGATGTTCTCTTGAATATCCAGCTGTATGGCCCGGAGTCATGGACCATATATCTCTGTCACATTTTGAAACTCGATCAATTCCATATGTGCTGCCTCAGGAAATTTACTCGTGAATTGGTGGGACAAAATTCCTAACAGGGAGATCCCTTAAGCTGTGTGGTGTCATGTGCATGGAAGCAATGCTTATGAACAAACAGTTTTGCTAGATTGGTCATGTCATGAGGATGGATGACACACATATTCTTTTGTAGACAAACACAACACACAGTGCTCACAACCTCTTTTGTCCTGAGAAGTGTGAGAGAGTTGTACACCGTAGTTATATTGTCCTCGCTTTCATTATCTGCTGATATAAGAGCAACTCAGGCACAAGACATTTTATGGCTCCTCACCACTTATGTGATTCTTTATAACCTTTGACAATCTCATAATACCTGATACGTAGCTTGGTATATGACCTACGAGGACAGGCTGAGGGAGTTGGGTCTGTTTAGTCTGCAGAAGCGAAGAGTGAGGGGGGATTTGATAGCAGCCTTCAATTTCCTGAAGGGAGGTTCCAAAGAGGATGGAGAAAGGCTGTTCTCAGTAGTGACAGATGGCAGAACAAGGAGCAATGGTCTCAAGTTGTGGTGGGAGAGGTCCAGGTTGGATATTAGGAAAAACTATTTCACTAAGAGAGTGGTGAAGCACTGGAATGGGTTACCTAGGGAAGTAGTGGAGTCTCCATCCCTAGCGGTGTTTAAGTCTCGGCTTGACAAAGCCCTGGCTGGGTTGATTTAGTTGGGATTGGTCCTGCCTAAAGCAGGGGGCTGGACTTGATGACCTTCTGAGGTCTCTTCCAGCTCTATGGTTCTATGATTCTATGATATTTTCCACTGAGTATTGCAATTAAATAGGCCTGCAAGTCTAATAATTGAAAATGAGCACTTCCCCCCACCACACACATGGTTCATTTGAAATATATCCCCTCTGTTTTCAGCAATGTAAGAAAATTAACACCAGGAAAACTTGAAAACCATGAAAATGCATCTTCTAAGCGTCTATTAAGTGGATTTTTGTTATGCCATGTAAATGAGGATCAGACTTAGGTCAGGTCAACTACTGTGAAGGACATACTAAACATATCAATTTACTGCATTCATTCATCTGTGCTGTCTACAGATTTTTAAGGCACAGAATAATAGCACAATCATCTCAACATGCAAAATTATTGACAGAATTAACTTTAACAATGACAAAAATAAGAAGCTTCCCAATCTGTGTGATGTTTAATTTTCTTTAGTCTCAGCTGAAATCTATAGAGATTTTGTTGCTTATTCCTCTTGATGGCAAAGAACAGAGGTTCTAAAATTTGGAAGATATTGTAGAAGTATTTGAGACCTTCCCATTAAGAGATACAAGTGTGGAAATATTCAAATCCCAGAACATTCTATTAAAATACATTAGATTTTACTTTCTGGTATCAGCAGGGGCATTAGACACTATAATGATAAGAACAGATTGATTGATACTTGGATGATAGCATCTATATAAGGTAAATATATCTTTAGTCCCCTACGTTATTTGATAGTTACAAGACATCTGCTGTAAGATATAATGGTGAACTGCTTCACATATATTATTATGCAAGCTCTGCACTTAACAGCACTGAAGAAAACAAAACGACTAGGTTAGTTTGTGTTACCACTCCCAAAGTAAATCCAGATAATTTAATCAATAGCTTGTGTTTCTGCAATATAGATATTGCTTTGGAAGCAAATGGCAAAAAGATTGATTTGGAAGAGTAACTTTCTTTGTAAAGAAAATTTGCAAGGATTTTAGTAAAAGGTGGGAAGTCACTTAAGATTCTTAAGAATCATTCTCATACATAAAATGGAAGCACTAACATCCCTCAATAAGAGAAATTCAGTACATTTGGACTAAACTGTCTATAATGATTTTATGACAGACAACTGTCCACTGGGACCTGACAGAGACAATGAAATTCCTTTCACCCTCCTGCTAGCATCCCAGTTAGGTTGAAGTCCAAGGATGAGAGACTATTTACATTACACACCTATCTCCCTGACATCATCTCTGAGTCTTCCATTTAGAAGTGAAAAGGTACATTGTATTCTGCAGCTATAGTATGCAGAAAATGGCATGAAGGAAAACCAGACATCCATACAGTGAAATAGCATCTCTGTATGCCTCATCCAACTATCACTTTGCTTACATGTCATTAGGGTTCTAATGCAGAACAATTTTAAATTCATGAAGGTTTGCTCCATTGACATGTATAAAACTGGAAATTTTGCAACAGATAAACAAGCATGAATTTAAATACCCAGGAGCCAGGAAAGGAAAGAATGAATTAATAATTAAATAATAAGCTCTGTTTTGCATTGTATTCATATTTCTCTCCAAGTTGCCAGGACCTGATGATATACACCCTAAAATTCTCAATGAGCTAATTGAGTTGCCCCCAAAGGCTCTAGTATTATCTTTGAAGTCCTTGAAATCAGGAGAGATTCCAGAGGGCAGGGAAAAGGCAAAAATAGTACTAACCTCCAAAAAAAAAAAAAGGAAATTAAGGACAACCTGGGGAATTACAAACCAGTCTGCATATCTTCAGTACCCAGCAAGATAATGGGGCATATAATTAAGAAATCAATTTGCAAACACCTAGAAGATAAGAAGGTGATAATATCAGTCAGTATGGCTTTGTCACAATGAAACCATGTCAAAACAACCTAAGAAGCTTTCTTTGGCAGGGTAATAAGCCTGGTGGAAAGGAGGAAAGCAGTAGATGTGGTATATGTTGACTTTAGTATGGCTGATACTGTTTTGCATGACCCACTCATAATCCTGTAACCCTTCTGACAAGTGGAGCCAGTAGTAGCCAGGGCTGGGGTCAATATCTAGGGATTCCTTTCCATTAATCCAACACAGAATCATCCCAAACCCTCACGCAGTAATCTGAGAAATTCACACACCAACCCTGGGTGCCCATGAGAGGCACTACTTCCCTACTTGCAAGCACAGAGTCTTAGTGTAGAAAATAAACTTTTTATAAAAGGCAGGGAAATAATGTGGCATTAAGTTGAGAAAACACCACAGACAAGATTCATGAACATAAACCATGAGTGAAAGTCCCATCCCAAGTAGGTTGGGCAATGTCCTTTTCCTCTCATGTTCTTAAGTTCTGCGAACTAAATAACCTTCCCTTCCCCCTTATTCTATAGAAAATACCAATCCATTTGATGAATATCTAGCAAATCCAAGTAAAGGAAGAACAAATTGTATTTAGATAGACACATCCAGGGTCTCTCCTCCCTTCCAGCTAGCTATGAGGGAAATGTTCTTTCAGATCCTGCTTTCAAACCAATTAGGGGAATACAATCTAGATGGAGCTATGAAAATGTAGTTGCATACGTGGGTGGAAAACATTCCCAAAGAATAGATATCAGTGGTTCACAATCAGGCTGAAAGGGCATATTGAGTGAGGTCCTACAGGGATCATTTCTGGGTCTGATTCTGTTCAATATCTTCATCAATTATTTAGATAATGGCATAGAAAGGACACTCGGTTTGTGGACAATACTAACCTGGAAAGGACTGCAAGTGCTTTGGAGGACAGGATTAAAATTCAAAATGATCTGGACAAACTGGAGACACGGTCTGAAGTAAATAGGATGAAATCCAGTACAGAACAAATGCAAAGTACACCCTTTTAGGAATGAATAATCATTTGTACACATATAAAATGGAAAATGACTGCTAAGAAAGAAGTACTATGGAAAAGAATCTGGGGGGTTATAGTGGATCACAAGGTAAATATGAGACAACAGCACAACACCATTGCAAAAAATAAAATCCCCATCATTCTGAGATGTATTAGCAGGAATGTTGTGAGCTAGAGTCAGAAGTAATCCTTCCACTCTACTTCATCCTGATTAGGCCTCAACTGGAGAATTATGTCTAGGGTTCCCAGGTGTCCGGTACTGAATGATACACTCCATTATTTTCGCCTCCTGTCCGGTAAAAAAATTCAGAAAATACCGGACACTTAAAATGTCCAGTACTTTCTGATTTTTTCCCAGCCAGGAGGCAAAAATCCCAGGCTGTCCAGCTCAATACGGAGGCAGCCTGCCAACCCTAGTACTTACCGGGGAGCTCTCCAGCCTGGTGCAGGGAAGCATCATGGCGGACAACCGCCGGCAGCCTGTTAGGGCCAAAAAGCCTCACCACGCAGTTTTTAATGGGGCCATGCTTTTGTTTTTGTTTTTGCTTTTTTTTGCTTAACAACTCTTGGGGTGCTCCCCCTCCACCCTTGACAAACATTTTCCTGGCATGTTTTTGTTGTTGTTCGGTATTTGTTCTGAAACCATCTGGCAACCCTAATTGTGTCACATTTCAGGAAAGACATGGACAAATCCAAGAATGTTCAAAGAAGAGCAACAAAAATTATTAAAATTCTAGAAAACATGAGCTGTGAGGGAAGACTGAAAAAAATGGGTAGACTTAGTATGATGGAGAAGACTATGAGGAGACATAACAGTTTCAAGAACTTAAAAAGTTGTTATAAGGAGGAGGGAGAAAAATTATTCTTGTTAATCTCTGAGGCTAGGACAAGAAGCAGTGGATTTAAATTACAGCAAAAGCTGTTTAGGCTGGACATTAGGAAAAATCTGAGTCAGCACTGTAACAAATAGGTTGTGGAATTTCAGCTATTAGAGAGACAAGCACATGCCAGGGCCAGTATTTAGTCCTGCCATGAGTGCAGGGGATTGGACTAAATGACCTCTTGAGGTCCCTTCCTATCCTACTATTCTCTGATTCTCTGATAATGTATGGTGAAGAAAAACATGGCAGATCATTAATTAATTGGAGAAGAAGGCAAGAATGAAGGAGTCTAGTGTGATTGATGCTTTAATTATGAGAGATTCTTGCTACTTCCATGGGTTTGGGGTGAGGCCTCACTACTGCAATTGCAATTTGCAGCTTGTAAAACATGACACCTCAAATGCAATTGTTCATTAAGAATGGCCTCATTGCTGCAAGAAGGCTGTTTGTCCTCATTTGCTGTTTTAAAGGAAACTGTTACAAATATAAAGGGGTAATAATTTTTAACAATGCATTTCAGTTCCATTTTACTTAAATTATAAAACTGCAGGGGCTACTGTTTCAGCACAGAGCTGAAGTAAGTTCCTTCTGAATTACTCAATCAGCATTTTACAAGGCATTAGCCTCAATTAACTAAATTGTGGTCTGACGGGACTTTTTTTCCAAGGAAATATACAGTGTGTGAAGGCCCTGCCAGGAGTTTAAGTCCAGTTAAACTAACAGAGCCTTTAAAAACTGAAATATTAACATAAACTATGGTGTTGAGAGAAATGCATAGGTGTTAAAAGTCTCCACTATCACTAAAAGAAACTCCTCTGAAGGTGCTATGACTAATATGTCACCAAATCAGCCCTTCTTTTATGTCAGCCATCGAGAGAGACCTAAATAAATCAGATTTGTCTAAATACCATTAGAAATGTCAGCTGGGATTCTGAACTCAGCATAGCACAGAAATGTGTTTGTATGCCTTGACTGAACTTTGCAAGGAGGTTGTTGTTTTCAGCAAGCAAGAAACCATTTTCTGGTGAAAAATCTTTCTGTGCTCCTACCATCTTTCCCTCTTGTCCTCTTCATATCAGGGAAAGATGTGCATTTTCTTAACAAATGAACTGTCAAACATGTAAAAATTGCTCTGAGAGATGCTCTTTTTTAACAAAGCTGGCTTTTCCCTCATTTCTAAAAAGCACAGATAATAGGTAGCACAGAGCAGTCATATTTCCTGTACTCATAGAAAGTCTATTTATCTTTAGCGTTTTAAAACATTTCTATGCTTTATAAAGTGATTCTATCCTTCACAAGCACTGTATTGTAGTAATGGCCACTTAACAGTCAAGAAGAGAAGCAGAATACACAAGCATCTAGGTAGCTTCTGGGGTTCTTTGAGACAAACTAAATGCTTCACGTAAAATAAGCCTTAGGCTTGTAAAAGAACATTCAGTAGAAATGAGTTTAAGTAAGAGTGTAAAAATCTCTTGGGCCTGATTCTCATAGGACATCTCATTTATGCTGTTGAATACATGGGGCCAGGTTCCCCTGTGCCTTTAGCCTTGTGTAGTCCTTTTCATGTGCAGAGTTGCGCACATCCTTGGCTCCAGCAGTGCTGTGGTTGGTCCCTAGACAAAAATTAGTCCAGTCTGAGGCTACGTTTATACTGCAGCCTTCTTCCACAAAAGCTTATGCAAATGAAGCACAGATTAGCATATTGCCATGCTTCATTTGCATAATTAATTAGCAGCCATTTTTGCACAAGAGGCTTTTGCTCAAAAAGGAGCTGTGTAGATGGTTCCTTTTTGCGCAAAACCCCCTCTTGCGCAAGAGCCATTCTTCCTGAAAAAAATGAGGAAGCCTTTTGCACAAAAGCCTCTTGCACAAAAACGGCTGCTAATTAATTATGCAAATGAAGCACAGTGATATGCTACTTGGCTCTTCATTTGCATAAGCTTTTGTAGAAGGAGGCTGCAGTATAGACGTAGCCAGAGGGCTAAGCTAAGATATACTGCGAGCCAGTGGATTTCGATAGGACGTTATGATAGCTAACAACACTAAAGCACAAGGAAACACTGGATGCCACCATTTTTTCCAGTCATGCCTCCTCTCAAGGCTGTTCCCCACTCCACTCTGAATGCAGAAGGGGAGGGCCCACAAGAGAGCTGGAAAACCTTGCACTGGTTACAAAAACTTTCCTCCAGAATCCTAATACACAGATTTTGGGGGATTTGCTGCCACCATCAAGTTTTCATCCCTAAAAAAATAGGTGCGAACACTTGAAACCACCCCCAGAGGTACCCCAAGCTCTTTTGCCCCAGAAGAGCTTGAAAAAGAAAAGAGAAAAACAAGCTGCAGTCCCTGGTAGCTGACCCCTTAGTCAGAGGCCTGCAGATACACACAGACAGACCTTCCAGGACACATGAATCAAATCATCACCTTACAGAACAAAAGATACACTTGATAAAACATACTTGGTTGGTAGATGTTACAGAGCAACTGAGGAAAACAAATTAAAAAAACAGAGAAAAGTCTCAGCACAAAGCTTAGACGGTAGTAAATGGAGAGGGGAGGCATAGATTTACACAGAGCAGTTCAAACGAAATACAAAAAAATACCCTGAACATGACTGGACTCACATTTCCCTAGTACTCACTTTTAATTTTCTTTGTTCAGTCCGCTCCCATGCCCTGAATTCCATGAGGGGGAGGGGCAATGGTAGTCCTGTGTCTCTCAACTCCTGGTTTAACTCTCCCACACAAAGAAAGCAGGCAGGGAACCTATATCCAATTCAAATTACAAACCTCTATCTCGATTGGTTCTCCCGGCTTCCTGGCTGACACCTTTGCTAGGTACCTGAGTTAACCCCTTAGTCTCCGGGTGCTGGTCAGCACTCCCCCTCTTCATGACATCTCCTATGAAGGCTACGTGGAGGATGGGTAGTGAATAAGCAGCTATACAACTAGAAGATCATCCTGGAAATGGATTGGCCTCTCTGTAGCTTGCTATGCCAGCTTTAGGGTTGCTTTGCAACAGTATCATGACACAAAGTGGCTGGAATTCAAAGAGGAATTTGGATTCAGAGCTAGATCCTTGGCCCCAGTCTGGCCCCTTTTGGTGGTGCAGAGGAGCCACAAAATGGTTTGAAAAAGCCAGCTGAGAACTTTTCTAGTGTGGGGAATCCCTAAGTGGCATCCAGTTACCACAGCCATGTTTTAATTGCAAATATCACAGGTATTTTAAAAACCCATTCCAGTTCATTTATCAAACTATATTCTGTGAAATATTTCTATTGGTTTTGGAAATGTTCCTATTTATAAAATCTGAGACCTAATCTGATTTACACAATAGACTAGCCTATCAAATGAATTCCAATCTAAGCCGACCCTCCCTCCACACAGAGGGAAACATTACTGAGATTAAATCACCTGTGCCTCTGCTCTCCCTTCAAGATCAGAAACATTCTTCCCTGAAACATTTAACTGCAGTTTAAGGATAAGTGGCGCAGTCTGATTGCTACTCACAGGTGTAATAATTTCCAAGTAATATCTACCTTTATAGCAATGTAAATCCAAGAGCTCATTTTAAAACAGAAGGTTTATCCTTTACATAGGAATACAGTGAGAAAATAATGCCTCCCTCGTTTTGTCAAATCTTGTAACATTTAGAACAATCATAAAGTCAGTAAATGTGAAGAGGTCTTGGTCTCCCCTCAGTAATAATCCATTCTGGGGATGGACATGGCTACAAATGAGCTACTCATTTGTATTACAATAACGTCTAAGGATACATCTACATGGCACCTTTAGCTTGAAATAAGCGTCGCAATTTGCGCTATGCAAATTGTGGAGTTTATTTTGATGCTATTTTGAAATAGCTTATTTCATCATTTTTGGCCATCTGCACAGTGCCAAATTTTGAAATAACTTGCTATTCTGAAATTCCCCTTAATCCTCATGGAACGAGGGTTACTGGGATGTCGGAATAAGCCATCTGTTATTTCAAAATCTATCTTGAAATAACGGGCTGCCTCAATAGATGTGGAATAGCTACTTAAGGATACTTCTAGTATCCCAAAATAGCTCTGCAGTGTAGACATACCCTAAGAGACACTCAGAGTCATGGACAGGGAACCCATTTTGCTAGATCTAATACAAACACAGAACAAAAAAATGGTCCTTGTGCCAAAAAGCTTACAGCCTAAATAATTGCTTACAGAGAAAGTTGACAACACCTTTGGCTGGATCCACAAACAGACTTAGGCATTGTGACAGTGAGCATCATAGCCCCTAACTTCTATCTAGTGAGAAAAATGCTAGAACATTGTGATCCACGAAGCCTGATTTAGGCTCCTACAGTTCCTAGATAATGAATGGGAAAAGATGGGGCCTTAAAATGCAATCCACCAAAAGCCAGCATGCTAGGCAGTGAGTTCCCTAAACTAGCCAAGGAGAGCCCTACACCTCTGGTCTAGTTAGACCCCTTAAGTACAGGCTGCGAGGAGGTCGTCTGCTAATGATCCACAATTGAGGACCCTTCTTGGAGTCAGGTAGCTTAGACATCTAATTCTTTTTTTTTTTTTTTTTTTGTGAGAATGAATTAGGCATCTCTTCCTCATTCCATATAGAGCAGCATGTGGAATGTCGGTGAGAGATTCTTCCCTCAGGTTCTCCTCTTCAAGCTTTTCTACTATGTATAAATATTTTCTTAGGAGAGTCATTTGGCCAGAGATTGAGAGCGAATGACTGAAAATGGCTCTGTAGCCTGTCATTTCCCAAAGACTATTTATACACATTGTGACAGGGGTGGCCTGCCCCACACTGAACAGGGGGGAGGAAAGCCTGCCCATTGGGTGAAATATGCCCCTCCCCCGCAGCCCTGCTGGGCATGCTTGCAGTGTAGCCCCGGTATAAAAGGCTGCCGGGCTGCTCAGTTGGGGCTGGCCTCCGGGAAGGGAGGAGCTCCTGCCCGACCTCCAGAGCCACAGCCGGACCTGCCGCCGGAGCAAGAGCCACTGCTGCTGCTGCTGCTGCTGCTGCTGCCGCCGCCGCTGCCACTGCCGCTACCGTCCCCGGGTCGAGCGCACCCGCAACGCCAACCCCAGGGGGCCCCCCGCCCCGCCGCGGTGGACAACCCCTTCGCTGCTGCCCCAGACGCCGGACCTGCCAACGTCACAGCCGCCGCCAGTCCAGCGTCTGCAGGTGGGGTCTCCGTTGGCCACGGGGCTGGAGTAGGAAGCAACCCAGGGCAAGGGGCAGGGAACACCCCGGTGGGCTCAGTGCGTTTCGGGGAGAACTCCCCGCCGTGCCGGTGGTGGGAACCACCCACCACTAATAGGGCCCTGGGTTGGGGTCCGGTGGAGAGGGAGGGCCCGGACCCCCCTATCCCATCCACTCAGAGCGTGGACTAGGTCTCAGGGCCTGCGTTTGACCTGGGACTAGGTCTCAGGGCCTGCGTTTGACCTGGGACTAGGTCTCAGGGCCTGCTTTAACCTTGGGGAGAAGAGGGCGGGGCTGGGGAGCCCGCCACACACATTAAGAAAACTTCAAAAGGCGAGACTGAAGGAGCCTTACATCAGATTATTCTGTGGCTCAGTGATTAGAGCACTCTCCCAGGAAATGTGGGAGATCCCTCTGCAAATCTTGTCAGCCTCAGGCAAATAGGGACATTGAAGTTAGCTCTCCCGTAATTCAGGCGAGCAGTCTATTCACCAGAAAATAAGTTACAAAGTGGGCACCCTTACCATCTTTTCCTTCAATGGCCATATTTTCAATGGCACACTCAAAGGCTGCATACTGAACCATAAGTACCTACCAAATTGGAGGCCAAATGGAGAGACAAGGAAAAATAAGCATTTGCCTGGCTATGTGGATTTCTCTGGGACTTTGGCAGAGAAATCCACAAGAGATAGACATCTGGATGTCTAGAGTGAAGCACCTGTGCACATGCCCACAGGCAGAAATTTAGACTCTATGAAACTTTAACCCTAAAAAAAATAGGAACTAAGTAAGTTTTGTTGCCTACAGTATTCAACAGGAATTTTGTGCATGGCAGTGAAGCTTAACACTGGGATTTAAGCTCCTAATCTGGGAGTTAGGTGCTTAAGTATGGTGATTAGGCATCTAAGTACCTTTGTGATTTCCACCCTTGATGCCTCTTCATCCCCAATGTCACTTAGAGCAAGATAATCTTAAACTTTGTTTTTACGCTATTGTTATATCATTTACTTCAGTGGAGTTCCTCCTGATTTACATCTGTGTAAGGGCCTGATCTAGAGCCTTGCAAAGTCTATTGAGTTTTTCTATTGTCTGTAATGGACTTTGGATCAACCTTTAATTGATATTGGATTCAAGAAGCTTTGACTATAAATAACAGATAAAAAGAATTTAGAATAATTGCAGTGAAGTCAGTAGAAAAAATTCCGGCTTCTTTCTGTACAATGAATGCACATGAATCTACTATTTCACAGCTTAATGTTTTCCTTCTATATTTCTGCTAAGGGCATGAATTCTTAGATCTTCATAAAGGATATTTTCAGAGAGGTTGTTTTTTACCATAGGATGTCATATTACTCTTCATATTCATTAAGATACATTCTCCTTAATCTATACAAATGACATTTCCATTTGTCCCTGATCTTGAAAAAGATTTCTCAAAAAGGAACAAGACAGAAACGCTTTCCACTCAAACCCACATCAATTTCTGCAAATGTCCTAACAATAATATTTGAAATTCACATTGGCAGATGTATTGTATTTTCTTTTAAAAGTCAACATTTTCTCAGAAAGCATTTAAGCATCATAACCTTTACTAGATACACATAGGCAGCGTTACATAGCAACAGGAAAAATTGCTCTCAGTTCTATCTATTCAAAAACAGTCAACAGATTTTTATATAACTAGAAGCATACACTACACGCTGCTTAAGAGCTTGCATATTCTACTTTGCCATTGACTACATTATTCTGTCAAATAATTGCAAAGCAATAGCAATAATACATTTCTCTGAATATGTATATTTCTGTAAACATATGTCAGCATAAGACCGAACCTAAAGTTAAGGTTGCCTGGCAATTTTCAATATAACATCCTGTTTCCAGTTTGGTTATAACTTTGCAAACTATAACCATATACACATGTCTATATCAGGCTACATAAGAAAATAACTATTTATGTTTTTAAAGTAAAAAAAAAAAAAATCAGCCATTTCTGAGAATGAGAGTAATGAAAAAATACATTGTTTTGCCTACATTAAAAAAATTCCGATGACCTTTAAGTTAAGAAATTCTATAGCCTCTATATGCTATGGATCAGAAACTTTAAATTTGGCAGAAATGGGCCTTCCACCATCCTCTCTGAAAACCACCCAGATTTGCCCACGTTAAAAACCTTTGAAAAAAAAATTTTTTTTTTTCAAGAGAGACTTGTTGGAATTTGGCAACTAAATTCTCAAAAGATCTGATCTGCACTGTGCATGCTCCATCTCCTGACAGCTGCTAGTGCCAACCACACTGAGCATGTGCTATCTTTGCAGAGCCATTAGGCATGTTCCAGCCCAGAACTTCAGGGGCTTAGTAGGGCTTTCCCCTGCAGTTGCTCTTCCTGCCTGCTGCAGGTTGCTGCAGTGGTGAGCATAGGAACATAAAGCAGAGGAAGGGGAAGAAGGGATTGTGTTTAATGTGACTGCAACTCCTCTTGCTGACTCTCAGCCTCTTGGAGGAAGAAGCTACCTGACTCAAATGTGAAGGGGTATGTAGTGTCAGTAACCACCAAGAGCCAGGTGACAGAGGGAAGCAGACACCAAGGTGGTTGGTGGAGTTATATGCAAGGAGAAGGAGGTTGCCAGCCGCAAGGAACTTCAAAGGGGCAGGGACTGAAGCATGGGCACTGGAGTTAGACAGAAGTGCAGGGGGAGGAATGCAGGAGCCACAGGTGAGATATAGATGGCAGAAGAAAGGAATGAGAACAGTCAGCTGAAAAAAATTAAGGCCTTTTATGTCATTTCAACATCTATCCCCCTTTTTTGGGGGGTAAAATACTGAATTACACATTCCCTTTTAATGTTTAGCTCATTTTCTGATCCAATTCTGTCATATGGTATAAAGCTTCCAGCCATTCATTTTACATTTGACTGGTATAGAGTAAGGTTAAATGTATGCGAGCAAGCATGCACACATACAAATGCCCTTAGCTTGACCCGCCATTACATTTCTCTTTCTCTCCATTGTAACAGGCATTATTTAAAAGGGTTGAATCTTTTTGCTTCATCTGTCCTGAGCTTCCTTTAGTAAAATACATAATAGGAGATCATTTCCCTCTGCCCATATTAAATTAATAGGCTAGAACTGCAGTCAAGACCTGCAAGAATGGAATGTATTTTTCTTCAACTGGGACAGCGGTTAGCACTATTCACAGAAATGCAGGGTGACATCGGTGACACCAACATACCTAATTGTCTTCCAGTCTCAAACTCCGAACTAACACTGAAAAGCAAAAGCTGCTAGTTGATGGCCTGGACAGCTGCCCAGTTCCAGACGTGTCAGGATGCATATTTAGTATCTGAAGGTGTTATCCAAATACACCTGACAAAAGTAAATATAAGTTTTTAAGCCCACAATTTAAAATCTCTTATCCTCTCAAAGATCAGCTTCTAAGAAAAACACATTACATGGACAGATAGTTACTCCATTCTATTTAATGTTCTGCATTCAGAATTTTGAGATTCGGTAGAATGAGCCAATGTGTATTATATCAATACCAACTAATTACTAAATTTCAAATCATATTAGGGGAAGTTTCCTGACCGTGTACTACACAAAACGTTGTGCCTATTTTTCAGCAGAATATTGTGTGCGCTACCAAAATATCTGCAAACCTTCTTAGTTCTACACAGTGTGGTTGTGACACTATTAGTTCCTCCCTTCCTCCACTCTGGCTGCTGCTTCTAGCCCTGTGCAAGGCTGCCGACTCCAAGCTCGCGTGGATTGTGAATCGGTAGTCCCTCAGGGCTAGAGCAGCCCTCTGTCTGTGGTGGGCTGGGAGCTGCTCCCAGGTAATGATTAACCATCACCTACTAAGCATCACCTATTAAGAGTGATGCTTATTGGGTAACTGAGTAACCAGTTACCCATTCACATCCCTAGTCACCAGATACCAGCACACGTCAACTCAGCATGGCACCCTGCAAAACCTGTAGACATATCCCACTTCTATATGGATCAAACTACCCCACCCCAGTAGATCTTTTAATATACATCTATCCCACTCATGCCTATTATAGCACATGGTGTACCTTATTCATTGTACTAAATGACCCCAAAACAACTGTGTGGGTGAAATGAAATAATTACCATGCCCCTGAAAGAATAAACATAGAACTGTAATAAATGACAAAAGTACCAAATGGCCTATGAGTGAATATTTTTCACAAAGCAATCACTCTGTATATGACCTCTCAGTTTTCAACTCAAAAGGAAATCTACCCAACACCTTTAAAAGGCGAGCCTGTAAGCATAAATTCATAACTTTGCTAGACACGAAAAATCATTGGCTGAATAGAGATACTATATTTATGGCTTATTACAACAATCTCCCCCCACTCCCACCTCCTTGCCCACCCATGACCGGAGAGATGATAACTGGCCATTTACCTTGAATAGTCCCTTGAAATGTGTTAATTATTTATGTTGAACAATCTGTTCCTCTTCCTCTTCAGCAGTAACCCTGAGTACATGTCCCGGGTCTGAAGAAGTGCTCTGTGTGGCTCAAAAGCGTCTCTCTCTCTCACCAACAGAAATTGGTCCAAGTAAACGATATTACCTCAGGTGCCTTGTGTGTTTAACCTTCTTAGTTGTCCTGCAGCACCATAGAGACTAACGAAAACTGTACATGGTATCATGAGCTTTCGTGAGCACAACCCACTTCTTTCAGTTTCATCTGAAGTGGGCTGTGCCCACGAAAGCACATACCACCAACTATATTTTTTGTTAGTTTCTAAGGTGCTACAGGACTACTTGCTGTTTTTTAAGTTTTTTCAGTTAGGGTTCATCTACACTGCACGGCTATTTTGGCATGCTGGAGGTATCCAGAAATAGCTACTCCGCATCTATACAAGCCTCCCATTATTTTGAAATATTTTTCAAAATAACGGGCACGCTATTTCGCCTTCCCAGTAAACCTCATTGCACAAGGGATAAGTGATGTCTCAAAATAGCGCATTATTTCAAAATTTGGTGCTGTATATACACACCAAATTTCAAAATAAGCTATTTGAAATAGATTCAAAATAAGATACACAATTTGCGTAGTACAAGTTACGTATCTTACTTCGAGATTAAGGTGCTGTGTAGACGCACCCTTACAGACTAACATTGCTACCTCTCTAAAACTTCTTAGTTGTCTTATTTTCAGTTCTGAGTTTTGAGTTGCATCCAATTATATACTTGAAGCCTCATTTTTTTTTTTTTTAATTTTGTTTCTCTTACTAAATGAGCTTACTCAATCTACTCTAGAGGACCACCAGAAACCATTTTGACACATGTTCTGAGAACAGAGGGCTGCATTGTGTGTGTCTTCTGAATCAAGCACAAACATTAGTTTCTCTAAATTTTCAAGAGTTCTTGGTGTTTCCCTAATAAATATTCACCAGGTCTGTGGGGGCATATAGTTTCTATGAGTCATAAGCAGAGTGGAACATCCCTGAACTAAGGGATGGGTTTATTTCTCCATTCAAAGCCATCTTGTGTTGAGGAAGGGGCAATGTCCCTGCCTGACAGCCACATCCCATCTCTGAAGACAGAGATTAAGTAGCAGGCTCGCCAGCCACCCAAACCCTTAGCAATATGGAGATAATAGGCTGCTAGTCCTCATACCAACACATCCATTCCCAACAGTGCCGTGAAAGATTTTAAAGGGAGAATCTGTTGGGAAGAAGATTTCAAGGGGAAGAAAGGGTTTAAGGGATACTGATCCAAATTGAACTCTATACACTGAGGATCCCACTATATTAGATTTATAAGTAGTTTTGTATGAACATTTTGTACATTTTCCTTTTTTTTTTTTTTTAAAGTGAGGCTGGTTTTCTTACTGTATGCTTTCATATATACACTCAGGCTGTGTCTACACTGGAAAGGTTTGGTGACAAAAGTATTGTTGACATGCAACAAAAGTCGCCAAAACTGAAAACTCATCAAATCTCTTTTTCAGTCACAGTTCAAAGTGCTGGACAGAGTAACGACTTGGGCATTGTGGGAAACATGCTGGAGGTCAATAAACTCAACAAAATACCTACTGTAGTACACAGTACATGACTGTCGACAATAAAGGAAGGGGAAGAGACAAAAGTCCTGTGTGGAGGTGGGAGGTTTTTTATTACCAACAACGAGCATTTGTCACAACTTTTGTCACATTACAATATGAATGCTCTTTGGGTTTTGTCACCAAACAGGGGCTTTTGGCAACAAAACATGCCAGTGTAGACAAAGCCTAATTTTGCTATGATTACTTTGATCTGCTCATGTGAAAAAAGGAAGATCAATGCGCACAAGAAAGATCTATGCACACCCCAATCTGTACACAGATTCCACGGCTTCGTTATAGCTCTCATTAAATGCATATTGGGGATATAATGAATATAGTTGCCTGGTATTTATGGCTGGTGTAAATTGCCTACTTTACAAGGAAGTGCTTTAAAACTGATCTTCTCTTCAGTTCTCTGTTCAGATCCACTGCAAGCGGATCCCTCCCAAATCATAATTATTTATATTACATCTTAATCGATGTGGATTGTGTTTTTCTGCAGTTCTAACATTTCTTATTCAGGAAAAAGTGTCTATTGAGCTCACTTATTCACACAAACTAAGGAATGCAATGCCCCAACCACAACAGTGTGGGTATGTCTAGACAACATTCCTCTATCGCCAGAGGCATGTAAATTAGACTACCCGCCATAGTCAATGAAGCCGGGGATTTTAATATCCCCAGCTTCATTAAAATATAAATGGCCGCCGCGCTGTGCCGGCTCAGCTGATTGTCGGCACAGCGCGTGAGTCAAGACGTAGATCAGTCGACAAGGGAAGCCTTTGTCGACCGCTCTGTTATGCCTCGTGAAACGAGGTTTACAGGAGTGGTCGACAAAGGCTTCCCTTGTTGACCGATCCGCGTCTTGACCTGTGCGCTGTGCCAACAATCAACTGAACTGGCACAGCACGGCTATTAAAATCCCCCGCTTCATTGACTATGTCGGGTAGTCTAATTTACATGCCTCTGGCGACAGAGGCATGTAGTTTAGACATACCCTGTGGGTGAACTCCAAGATTCGAGCCAAAAGCATTAAGATCATCATCAATATAGATGTAAGATCTGCAGTGCCTCAGAGAATAAGTAGAGTAAGATCAAACAAACTGATACATATTTATATTTGTATACAAAATATTCTTTTTGCTTTCAGAAACAAATCCAAATTCAGTCACATTCATTCCAATAGTGGGATTGTGAAGAGTCCTCTTTTGAAGAGCGTGGCCTAATGATCATGCTCACAACTCCTGACTGCCTTGGGGAGGTAGTGAAGGGGGCCCTGGGCCACCCACTCCACCAGCTTCTCCCTGGGCTTCTCTGTCTTGTCCACCCCTAAGCTTAGTCCAAGGCTTTCCCCTGGTGGGGAAATCCAAACCACAGTAAGTAAAGGAGGCTTCCAAAGTCAGGATAATTCACTCTCTGATCATCTTTGGGGTGGGTGCTCCCTTTTCTCAGGGAGTGCCTTTTCAGGCAGCTTTGTCAGAGTCTCTGCTCAGGCTGTAGGTCTTGCATTTGCTGCAAGTGTGGCAGGGAGGGGCTAGCTGAGCCCAAAATAATCCCTTAATCCCATGTTGCTGAGTGTGGCATTTGTACATCCCATTTCAGGTATATGTTTTTAATTTTTCATAAAAATCATATTGTGATGGACCGTGTCAGCACTCTGGGAGACAGCCCAAGGGGGTCTTCTGTGACCACACTCCATCACACATACTGTAATTATTGTCCTCTCAGTTTGGAAATTGTTTGGGATCTGTGACCACATTCACTCATGTTCTCCTAGGTTTAGTTCTCTCATGCAAATATTTTTTCAATAGGGCCCCGCTGGGTTGGAACAGTTAAGCATGTGCTTACCTGTAAGTGAGCAGGACGTCTCACTGAAGTCATGTTGTTTATTCAAGTTATATATAAATACTTTGCTAAATTGTGGAGCACAGATGGTTCAACAATGACTAAAAACAAATAACCTCAGTTTCTGATATAAAGTTTCTTCTCATCTAGTTCATGACAAT
Source organism: Rafetus swinhoei (assembly GCA_019425775.1). Classification (NCBI taxonomy): domain Eukaryota; kingdom Metazoa; phylum Chordata; order Testudines; family Trionychidae; genus Rafetus; species Rafetus swinhoei. The sequence continues at coordinate 116,154,021 of CM033449.1, forward strand.
TCTTTCTTTACAAATTAATAAACGAGTTATAGTCACACAGAGAACTACAGTGCAGCTGATATTTCAATTGCTGCTCTTTCTGGGCTCCCTCCAGGGATACCAGAGTATCAGGAGGTGCAAGGTGTCCATTTATGTCCCAGGACTGTTACCATATCATGAGTAGCAGCACAGGAGAGGAAACAGGATCCACAGTGCTGCTGCTTCCACCTTTCATGCATTTGGGCTGGAAGGAGCAGAACAGAGCAGGGATCCTCAAACAGTGTATGGGCATTGATGCGCTAGTGCTTTAGGAAGCATATGCTACCCTATGTATAGGCCTGGCACAGTTTGCCTATTTCCAGAGCAGCAATGAAAGCAGAGGAGAAACAATGACTCTCAGACTTCCCCCATCTGCTCCTTAGACAGCCCCACTATTCTCTACCCCTTACTCGGGGGTGCTATGGCCTTACAGTGCTCTCAAACAAGCCAAAGAGAAAGCTCTACTTGTAGAAAATGGAAACAGCCATCAAAAAAGGGAATGTTTATTAGATCTGGTTGAGTAATTCATTGTTAATAATGGTTGGGCCATTTATTCACTTATAAGTGTTGCTATTATTTGACAAGCTGCAATATTTATTATGTTGCTACAACCAGCAAAGAAACATTTTATTACAGTTAAGCAGATAACAGCCACTTGTAGTTGCACATCTTTTCTAAAGAAATATAAAGAAATAAACATTTGCAGTGACCGTATTGTGAAAATTTACCCATCGGTAACAATTAACAACTGAACTGCAGTAAGAACATTTGTCACGTCTAGAAATTAGTACTGTTAATCCTTCATTTTCAGTGAGTAAAACTCACATCAGTCATAATTAATTACATATACTTAAAGAAGAGCTCTTCCCCATTAGCGCTCCTTCACCACACACTTAATTCCATGCGCAAATAAGTGCAAAATATTATTTATTATTGTTAGTGCTGCCAATAAAATCAAATTGGCTATCATTGTGGTTCTAGCTAAATGCTTGTCTCCACTTACCAGGAGATCGACGATGCAGAGATCGATCTCCCGGAGTTTGATTTAGTGGGTCTCCTCTAAATCGACTGCTGGAGGCAGCCTGTAGACTCTGGTGGTACTCCACCAGGTCTTGAGGAGTAAGGAAAGTTGACAGGAGAGTTTCTCCTGCTGTCCTCCAGAGAAGGGATAGCTGGAGTTGCGTATCTTAGGTTGACTTTCTCCCTCAATGTAGACCCAGCCTAAAAGTCATAGATATTTCCTCTCCCTTCCCCTGTAGTTTCTCTGTCACTAGTTCAAGGCTGCACTGCGAGACTGGGGCTGCACAGCTCACTGCTCTCTACTTCCAATGCCCAGTGGCAGGTAACATGCTTAGTTGCTAAAGCAGACTGGCAGCCTGAGCTACCAAAGCTATTGCTGCTCAACATTTAGGTCCAGAACTGCACTTAGCCTCACCCGGTCAACCCACTGCCAAGTTCAAATTGTTTTCCTTGCCTTTAAAAATGCCATTCCATTATGTTGACGGGTCTTTAGGTAAAGATATGCTCATAGTAGCTGATCCTCTGGTTCAACAAAATGGTGCTCAGAACTAAAGTGCCGCAAACAACAGATCTGGTTTCCTGGTAATTTTGAAGAGTGGGAGGAAATCATTTTGAGTCAGGCAAACACACTGTTTTTTGAAATTTTTCAGGGAATCAAGAAGACCAGAACATTCCCATTTCTAAAAAAAAAAAGTGTGTTTTTAACAAAATGAAAGTGCTTCATTTCAATTTTGACTATTCTAAAATAATTTTCAATTTTAATATAAAAATAAGAAGGACGTTTTTAAAAGAAAAGTCATTTCAAACAAAAAAAAAACAACAACAACAACCCTGAGTGTTTAATTTTGAAAGCATCACTATGAAATATTATGGGCTTTTTTCCCCCAAATTTCTCTCTTAAAACCATTCAGTGAAATCAACATGTATTCACAAAATGTTGCCAAGTTCATATTTTTCACCAAAAAGAATTTTGGCCAAAATACGGCCCAGCTGTACTGAGAACAGGACCTGAGGAGGTGAGAGATGTGTCTTGTGCTCTCCTGATCCTTTGGTCGGCTGGGGGGTGGGTTGGCACTGGTACAACTTAGAGCTACTGTTATTTGAACTAGTTACAGTATCTCCAAATGAGTCATTGTGACAGCAAGGGATGGCAGGATTACAGCACATTCCACCTCACATCCTCAGCTACATCCTTTTTGCCAGGGGCATCTCTATTCTTCCCCATTATTCCCCTGCCCTACTGGAGTCCACAGTAGCTGTTTAATCCAACATTACAATCCATGTTGTGCCTCTGAAGCAATGCAAAGATGATGGAGCAGGGCCAAAGATTGACCCTTAACATTTTACATTTATATAGTGTTTTTACCTCACAAAGTATTTCTCAAGTATAGATATACAGTTCCACTGAAATGCACCCAACTCTTCTTGAGGGAAGATTGTTGCCAAAGAGAGCACAGCATGGGGAAGGAAAGGAGCAGTGACTCTCGCCAACACCAGGAAAAATCCCTCCCCTTTGACATAGGATACCAGTGGGGGTTTTTTTTGTTGTTTTTGTTTTTTTTTCAATTAACACAGCATGACTTTCACATTTAGATGACAATGCCTAATAAAAGTTCACAGCTCATGCTTGCCAAGCATGCCAGACTATGTGTAAGACAGCTTGAAATGGGAACAGTTGTTAGAAGTAGGAGATCGGCCCAGGCCATGGTGCCTATGATTGCTGACATATATGGCCCTTGTTCAAAAAGAAATGGAACCTGTGTCCAGTTCACATGAAAAGCAGAAAAAAATGCCTCACAAATAAAAATGTCAATAAAAAAAGTTAAATCTAAATGATTTCTGATGAGTTCATGAACTCAAATTATTTCTAAGGATCATTTTTGCTGACTAGGATGACACAGGATTTTAGAAGCAGCCTTCACCTAATCATTTTATTTATCATACAGACCTCAAAGTTAAGTCATGTCCAGCTCCGATGACTGACAATATAATGTATTGTAGATAAATATGATGTGAAGCAGTAAACTGCTTGCACAATACATACTGCAAAACTATATACTTTTCACTTCACTGACCTCTGTATTTACCCAAAGCTTATGGATGTACAACTTATCAGAAAAGTAACCAGGCTCACAGGTCAATCAATCCATCCATCCAAACAAACAATTTGTTCTGAAATTCAGTGCAGATGATTTTTCCAGAGGAGCTATAGATCCTGGAAACACTTAAGAGATGTAAATACATTTGGTATGACGTCTCTGCATGTTGCTGTTTAAGAGCAATTTAAAATTTAAGAGCCATCAGGGTTGTTTGATGTAGAAACGGTTAGGCACAAAATTTAAAGACAAACAAAGCCCGCACATAACTTACTATGCAGCCCTCTATAAATCTGAACCAACTATTGTTTGGTGATAATTGCATTTTTTTTAATAAAAATTGGATTTACGAATGAATATTATATCACTAGAATCTGGAAACAAACACATAATGGGAAATATTGTAGGTCATTTTGTGTTTTGGTTTATTAATTAAGTAATAGATGTAAAGAAATAAGATCAAGTGTAAACACATGCCACTGTATGGATTTAGTATTCCCTCTAAAAATATTTCATATTTGTATAGAATGAAAAAGGTTAAAATTCATCTGAAGTGTGTTATAGTTCAGGTCCCAAAGGTTTAATATATGAAAGGGTATATCTTGAATATAAAATACAAGTCCAAGGGACTGTTAAAAACAAAAGCTTTTACAAACTGTCCATTTTGTATAAAAAATAAAATATGTGGCAATTACATTTCTATTTACATATCCAATACTAAGCAAACCTTTAAAGAAAGCACAAGAGTAACATTAAGAAGCAGAAAATAGGAACATCACTTGGACTGATGGGCATTTGAAACGTACCAGAGGGAGACAGCTACAGTAATAGTATCTTTATATTTATTTTGACAAACCTATGACAGGACCATTCTGTTTCCTGATAGACAAACATAACCCATGAAATGTGCTTGAGATTCCTCTGCTGTTTTTTTCTCCAATGATGTCTTTTCATCATAAACAAAATCCAACCAAATGGAAAACAAATTGTTTCCCTTTTAATATGCATTGTATTTTTTCCAAGTGGGGACTTTCAATCTTGAGTTTGGTTTCTGTGTTAATTAGTTTCAATAACAGTGAGCAAATTTTTTTAAACAAATCTAGTATAAAATACAAATTATTATAGCGCAATTAAGAAAAATCCATATAGGATATATTTAATGCATGAATATATTTTACACACAGTGGGTTTCTCTGTGCCTGGATGCTGTTTAAAATGCCCACAAGTGTCCAATTTTGCAGCTCTTTTTATATGAACACAAGGTTCAGAGTGTACACAAAATTAAATATGTATATTATCAATCTCCATTTCTATAAAGCTTGTAGATAATATAAAAGTGTAACTTAAATTTTATTCAAGGTATAGTAAGTTCAGATAAATGACTCAGAGCCTTGCAGTGCTATTTCAGAATGGAAAATAATTGCTTGGCTATTAACCTTGAGAACAGAAGAAATGTAATTTTTGTCCCTACCCACCTAAAATAAAAATCAGCATAAGTAACCTAACATATAATGGATAATACCTATTGCTCTAAACATATTTTGATTCAGTTAAAATATTTCCAAATATTGCTGTTAGGCACACCTTAAGAGAGAGACCAGTTAAAAGTTCACTAGGAGGGTGGTGAAGCACTGGAATGGGTTACCTAGGGAGGCGGTGGAATCTCCATCCCTAGAGGTTTTTAAGTCTTGGCTTGACAAAGCCCTGGCTGGGTTGATTTAGTTGGGATTGGTCCTGCCTTGACCAGGGGGCTTGACTTGATGACCTCCTGAGGTTTCTTCCAGCTCTATGATTCTAAATACCCTCTTAACATATTAGATGATTCTTTTGTTAGCGTCCAAATAAATGGCAGTTGCACTGAAGAGATCATGACCACCACATAAGGAGGAGGAAGGTGAAAGGAAAAAGAGAGTGAGATTGTGGGAATGGAGAACCTGGTTTGAAATCCTATTTCCAAACTGACTTATGATAAATTATACAGTACAGACTACACCCAAAGCTGTTACCTTGCCTGGAACGTTAAGGTGAAGTTAAGCTTGACTGAGTAGATAACAGGGAAAATAAAACAATCAAGTATCAAAAGCATGATTCAGTCAGGACAGAAGCAGATAGAGGCCATGAGAGTCTTAGCTAGTTTTCAGAAATAAGTTTGGGAAGAGATCAAACAAGTCCAAAATTCTATCATCCCCAAGTGTGAAATTGATGTCTGATGTACAGAGCCAGCATAGGGCCCTGCACAGGGAGTACATGCCAACCTATCCCCATAGCCTCACGCAAGCTTTCTGCAGTGACACGGCATAGAGAGGTGGAATGAGCATGAGCCAAGAGAAGCACCATAAGTGCTTCATTTCCTGAATCCAGCAACCCCAGTAAGTTGTACAACAGGTGCAGATGGGCTACAATTGCTGCTCAGCAGCTGAGGGTGGGCTTCAAGGAAGCTCACTCTGCTCATTGATGTTGGGTCACAGGGTTGAATTTAACCTCTTTTGCATTCCACCTGCACAGAACCCAATTCCTCAGACTGTGTGCAGGTGTAGTGGAATGGACCTCAAGTGACACCTGAAACTACTTAAATATAAATGCACTGCAGATGACAAGGTGAAAGAGAAATTTTAAGAAATATGCTTAGATTGACCTCAGCCTTATTGTAATCCACAAAACTAAAATTACATCAGCGAGAGGAGGAAATCCTTCCAAGTCATCTCATTTCTGGGGTGGAACCTGACCGCTCCTTTTTACTTAGTTATAAATGACAAGTGCCCCACTGTGTCCACTAGGACTAAACTTATCAATGTGCAAGTGACTTTGCTGCTCTTACACCAAGAGCTAAGTATCTTCATTATCCAACCAACCCATTCTGTTCTGGAATTTGTGGCAGCATCACTCTCATTTTCCTAAAAACATCAGGTTTGGGAGATAATAAACTCCACTCTCTTGTGCTCTTTGGCTCATCACTTGATCTCCTTGCCGGATCAACCCCTCACAAGGTGCCACTAGCAAACTGTTTAGCCGGTAGTCTTCATCCCCATAACATAACAAATAAATCAGCTGAAGAATTTAAATGAAATATGAAAAAGTCTGTGCATTCTGCTGTGTAGACTTAACTCATCTACACCAATGGCATACTGGCACTCCTTGCTGTAAGGGTACGTCTACACTGCATGGCTATTTTGGGATACCAGAGGTACCCTTCATCTTAACAAGCTGCCTGTTATTTTGAAATATTTTAAGAAATAACGAGCATGCTATTTCGGCATCCCTGTAACCCTCATTCCACGAGGGTTAAGGGATGTCTCGAAATAGCACATTATTTTGAAATTCGGTGCTGTGTAGATGCGCCAAAGTTCAAAATAAGCTATTTCGAAATAGAATCAAAATTAGATAAGCAATTTGCACCCTAAGTCACCTTATGGCCACACTGTATAATGGCTCAAATGTTCATAACTAATATCATAGCAGGATACAGGAATTTCCTTTCACTCTTCATTCACATCCTACTGACTCATATAAACAGAATTTGATGAGGGGCTGAGCTGAATGCCTCTGATCAGAAGGCAGCCAATCATTTAAACTGATTAAAATCTTGTCTAGGTATTTTCAAATATTCAAAAAGTTACTTGTGATCACATTGCTCATACACATGTCTATATGCACAAGGTGGGGGGAGATGGAAGAGAGGCGGATGGAGTTCTTCCTTATTTTTCAGTTAAGAGTAACTCAGACTATGAATTCTTTTGATTACACAAAAGTAGATACCACAACAGATGCATTTTTATTCATTTCAAAAGTAAATAAAACTAAGAAGCACAAACACACTCAGACAGCACTCACTGGACAGCAATATATTTTTAATTTTAAAATAGACAGGGTTAGACAAAATATAATTCAGAGACTCACAAAAGAAAAATCAGTGGATCAGATCAGAGGAGGAGAATGATGCATGAGCTAAAGATTTCAATAACTTGCATGACAATAAATACCCATGCAACCAGATCAGTTTAAATAAAGGACCAGCTTACTCACACTGAATAGCACCTTATTCCCAGCATAGTCCGAACAACCCCATTGAATCGAACTACCCATAAAATAAATGACTAAATATGAACAAGGTTGGTATAATCTAGTCCAAAATAAAAACTAAATTTAAAAATAGTTTTCGTTTCAAAAAGGAAATACAATGTAAATATATTGTTTCTGAGCTTCTGCCTTTCCTACTTACACCTGGGACTTCAGGTGGTCATACTAAATTATCTCCAGAAAGACTGTTTTTATGGTGCATGTATTCAGAAAATACTAGCAATTTTGCCTGGCATTTTCAATTTAATTTTGTATAATCATAAACTTTGATTAGCCCAAATTAACATTCTCAGTTCTATTTTCATTCTATAACACAATAGTGATTTGTTTTACATCCAAAGTCCTCTGAAAGTTTTGTACTGAAGAAGGTGAAACATTTATACTGAAATTTAGTTTGCCAGGATTTTTCCTGGATTATCATCAGATTTTAGAGAAAGCCTTAAACCTTTTCAAGGGAGAATATTTTTCTGACAGCCCATCTATTTAGCACTGCTCCCTGTGTTGTTTAGCCTGCCTTTCTGATCATTTCTGAATCACTGTGAAAATGATGGCATTGCAGAGTCAGGCAGGCAGGCTTTCCAGGGGCATCAAACTAAAAGAAAGATTATAAAATTGATAGGAGGAGGAGCTGCTGTCTGACGTTGTAGGGCGTATAGTCAGGTCCAATTCGTTTAGCAATTCCCAGCCCATCATCTTTCATTAGTTACTTCAGTGCAAAGTCTGAACACCTCATGGGCTACTTGTCATAGGGAGCAAGGAAGAGATAAGAAATGATGTTAAACTATTTCCCTTGACAGCGGAGACACAGATGGAGACTTCATTCTGACCATATTGTCTGCTTTAGTGCATCCCTGAAGCCATTAACTATCATAATGATGGGGCTCAAGTTATTTATTTCTTCACAATTTCCTGATGTTTTTGCAGTATTACATCAGTGCATTGAGTTCTGCTGCAAGCCTTGTGTTTGTCCTTGAAGACATACGGCACATGCAAAAATCTCTATTCAAGGCCCTTAGATGTCAGGTCAAGTGCAAATATGAGTTAACATAGAGAAGCTGGGACACTAAAAGTTATAGACAGAAAGGAAACCTGTCACATATAGTCAGTGAATTGTCATGCTTTCCTGGGCTAGAATTTGCAGATTTATATTTGTTTTGCTTTTCACAATTTTAAGGAACAGACTGAAAAATGGAAGTCATTCTTAACATTCATATTTTATTATCTGGTGCGTGGTAATGGTTTTTGTGAAAAATGCTGCATTTCTTAGCTAGTTGAAAAATGGAAAATTGAACACTATCACACAGTGTTTCTAATAATCATGTACAACATGTGACAGATTTCTATAAACATGAACATTTAGCAAAGTAGGCCAGTAATAATGAGGACATCCATGTATTCATAAATAAATAGAAAAATAAAACACTATCTTTTCAATTATTCTACAATGCCAAATGTTGGAGGATGGACATGGAAAGGAAAGGTCACAGTCAGAGTAAAGCTCTAGCAAAGAACTATTCAAAGTTTAAGTTGTCAAGGGCACATCTACACAGCAGGTCAAAAGTCAAATGAAGCTACGCAACTTCAGCTACGTCAATTGTGTAGATGAAGTTGAAATAGCTTAACTTGGCTTTTGGCGCTGTCTATACAGCAGGAAGCTGAAGGAAGAACACTCTTTCTTTGACTTCCCTTACTCTTTGTGAAATGAAGGTTACAGGAATCAGAGTAAGAAGTCTTCCAGCCTGCCATTATTTTGAAATAATGGCATGCTGTGGAGACGTGTTCTTTGTTATTTCAAAATAATATCAGTTATTCTGAAATAACACTGTTGTGTAGACATAGCCCAAGTGTTTGGAAGGTGGTATTTGGTAGAATCTTCACAAATGGACCATTCTGGGGCTCCAGTATAGTACATAAGTAGATGGGAAATAAAAGACGGAGTTTTTTCAAAAAAGCTGGGGATTGAAAAAAAAAAATCACACAAGTGAATCAATAAAAGCGGATAGTGATGCAATTTAAATAAGAAATAACTAGGATCAGAGCAACATTCTACTTTTGGGGGGAGAGGGGAAGTGTTATTTTCATCATACACAGGAGAAGTTTAAACTAGGTGAAGTTTAAAATCTAAGACTAAAAGAATCATAGATCCTAGGGCTGGAAGACACCTCAGGAGGTCATCGAGTCCAGCCCCTTGCCCGAAGCAGGAGAAGTATAGCACTGTATGATATCACTGACAGCCTTTTTCTGTCAGTAGTATCTTACTCTCCGTGAAATTCCATATAATTTAATGAAGTAAAGTACTACTCACAGGAGGAAAAGATGAAATAATTAAGCCCTGTGTGTGTGGCAGAGGATATTCTTGCTGACATCAGATTTTATCCAATCTGCCCCTTTTCATCATCTAATTTTTTTTTTCAAAAGGGAAATTGCAAAAGGGTTGGCACACGTTACTTCCTCAAAGGAGCAAAGGGGAAAACTGGGACCCGACTGTGATTCTCAGTCACACCCTGACAGAGTAAACAGTAAACAGTGCTTAGAAAAAGCAGATTAACCAGAGAGGCATAATAAGTAATCAACAGAGTTCATTTAAAAAAGAACAAAGACATATGCCTGTTTCTGAACCTGGGATCTTCCCACTGTAGCAGATGCACTGTTAATAGGAAAGCAGGGAAAGTGAGATTGAATTGCTAGTTTGATGTGGTTTTGTATTCATGACACTTTCATCCCAGGGTGCAGCTGAGAGTCAGTTTTTACTTCAGGCCAAATTTTATCCTTGGATGCTCGCACTCGTAACTGCCATTAGTTCCAATAGGACTTCATGCACGCATGCATCCAAAGACAAAAATTGCCCCTTGCAGTTTGAGATATTTTAGCAGGTTCCTCTGTACTTCTAATGGACTGTAAAAGGGGCAAAAAATTGTAAGAGCTGTGAGATCCATACTGCTGGGGTTTTTGCTCTCATTGAAATTGGTAAGTGTGCTAAATTATCGGTTCTGCAAATTAAATGACTAACTTGTGATCCTCAAAAAATCCCTTTCTACATTGTTCAACATCTCTCACGAGGATAGGTATTCACACCTGTTCTGTTCTTGAAGCTGCTTTGTCAATATTGTGCGGCAAACCAATTTCATTTAATTGGAACAGTGGCTTTGATGCTCAGAGCTACTGTTCTGAAGAAATTAATAGGGAAATGTGTGGCCTCTCTAATCATAGCAGCACATATAATTTGCTATAAAGTAGTTCAGTTAATAGGATCTGAACTAGAAGAAACTCCATGGTGAATGACTAGCGTGCACAAGATCATGTGCAGTTGTAACAATCACGTGCAGACTGTTGCCAGTTTGAATACATGCAATTTGGAGGATAATTTGCCAGTTATTAGAGGCTAGTTACCCACAGACATGAAGCATTTAAATTAATTACAAGTCACCTGACCAGGGGGATCAGCTCAACAAAGTACTTAAATATTTGCCTAACTTGAAGCACATCAGTAGTCCCAGAGGGTACTTTCTAGTGTCTTCCTCAATTAAAGATCGGGACATCTAACTCTCTGCTTCCACAAAATGTATGTACACATACATATTTTCTCTCAAATGTAAATCATTCTCTTTGGTCTTAAAAATAATTCTTTGGAACAATCATGTTGTGTTACATAAACAGTCATGGAGAGCAATTTACTATTTACAAACTTTTTTTCTTTTCTTTTTTTTTTCTTTTAGGAAAATTAACAGTTTATCATTTTTGTTGCGAGGGCAAAAAGAGGAAAAATGGACAGTGGAGAGCTTCCCCCCAGTGCTCTGAGAGGATTTATAATTAACTATGTTATTACTGACAATGGTAAACTTTGGTCAGGCTTGAATCCAGAGTGCAATATGGGGTAACATATTGGGGGGAGGGGGGGAGGGAAAACCACCAACAAAAAAACCAAAATCAGCTGGCCAGAAAACGGGCTCTATTTTCACAGCAAATTATTTTTTGGGGAAAAAAAGAGAAACCATACATTTTTGGTAAAAAAAAAACCCCAAATATTTTCAGCCACCCTGCAACATTTGTTCTTTGTTTTCCGATGAAAATTTAATAACTTTCAGGAAACAAACACCTTCTGAGAAACTGTTCATTAGTCAAAATGAAATTTTTGACTAGTTCTAAATATAAAGATTTAATTAACATAAATGGGATGTGTCACTTTACTCATGAGTGACAAAGCCATGAGTTATGAAGCTCCATCCCATATGAGTGCTGTTTAATCCACTAGGGCATATGATTAGGCATACTACATATGCCATATGCTAGAGAAACTATTTTAATACTGTTTTAGTGAGTGTGTAAAACATTATTGGGACTCCTGACCTTGCATCTGACTGTCTTTGTTCCCATGAAACTCTGTACATGCTCAAAGAAAAAAAACCAAAAATAAATCTACAACATCTCCAAAAATGTACCTAAAAAAATCACTTTTTCCTACTTAAGAATATCACAATGCACTTTTCTTGGGAAAATCCAGTGATAGAAGTGAGTGCTACAGCTCACTGGGAACTGGTCATCTCACTTTAAAAAAATCGCCTGCCTTTGCCACTGCAACAACTCTTGATATTTGACATTAAAACTGGTTGACATGATGTTTGGAGAAATGAAGAAGAATGACTCTTGCTCAAGAGGGGGTTTTTGTGTAAAAAGGAGCTGTCTACACAGGTCCTTTTTGCGCAAAAGCCTCTTGTGCAAAAACGGCTGCTCATTAATTATGCAAATGAAGCACGGCGATATTCCACGCCGAGCTTCATTTGCATAAGCTTTTGCGCAAGAAGGCTTAGCCTAAATGTGGAACTTTCCCCCAAAAAACGTACATCGCCCCATCAGCCAGGGTGAAACATTTAGGCCTCTCTCAGTGATCAGTTTTATAAATACACAAAATTGTCGCTGTTTTAAAAGTCTGATATCAAGGATCCCAGGAAGGCAAGAAGAAGGAGACATGTTCCCAGCTTCCAAATAGGAGATTGTGATGGGGCAACTGTCCCATCCTGAGTAATAAAAAGTTAAACAGCCATGGTAGGCAGCAACCAATCAGGAGAGGGCTTGAGATATCCAATCAGGACTGGGCTGAGCTATTAAAAAGGTGACTGGCCAGAAGAAGCTCAGTCTCCCCTCCAATTTTGAGGGGAGAGGGACTGAACTGTATACTAGGAATGTATCTGGAATAGAGCCATGCTGAAGAAGGTCAGGGAAGTCCTGGCCTCACTAATGCTCAGGCAGAGACTCTACTAAGGGGCCTGAAAGGGTACTAGGGCTGCAGGATGAGAAAAGGCATGTCCAATCCACCTTGCCAATGATGAGTGGCTAGTTCAGACTGCCATTTGCCCCTGAGAGAAGGGATAGATAAAGAACAGCAGTGGGAAAGTGGTGCATTTAGAGGTAACCAGGTTCCCTATGGCTAGGTCTAGACTGCGACGTTTTTGCGGAAAAAGCTACGCAAAATATGCTCCGCATTTTGCGTAGCTTTTTCCGCTTTTTTTTGGATGAGGCTTTCCACCATTTGGCCCCGTCTGGACACGACCAAATGGCGGAAAAGCTTCCTCCTTCAGTGGAGCCCTTATGCCTCATGAAATGAGATATACAGGGCTCCACAAAAAGAGTGTGTTTGCTCTTCCGTGAAGAAAGGCAGAAGAGCAAACACGTTCCTTGGACGTGGTGGGGGTTTTGCGGGATACTGGAGGTATCCCGCATAAAACTCCATAGTCGAGACGTAGCCTGTGAAGGGAGGACCCCAGAATATGGGCACTGCCATACGGCAGCACCCCTGAACAAAGAGCACCACAGTTGAGGAGGGACGTCCTGACAGGTGGTGGAAAAGGAGAGGCCGGAACAGAGGGGAAACACTGCCCAGAAGAGGGTGCTTTGGACCTGCAAGAGCAATTTCCCTGAGACCAACAGGAGGTGCCAAGGTGGTTAGTCTTATCTGCTACAAAGATACAGTACTTGCCCAGGAATAACCTAATACAATAGGACAATTTCATGCATTAAAAGCTACAGTGTGTATTTTTAATACAAAGGACACACTAGCTGCTAGGGAACGCTATTATCAACTAAGGGATAAAGGATCCTAGTGTTTAACTCTAGCGATTTATGTAGAGAAAATCTATTTTGAAGCTCTTTGGCACAACTGGCTACTAGCATCTGACCCCACTATGTCTTGCTGTGAGAGAATACAGACAGTTCCTCTTGGACAGCCATGAATTAAGAAGGGAGCCACCTCCTGTATGAGTGACATATCTAAACAAACATGTTCCTGTTGTTACCAAACCCTGGATCTTCTCTGCATGCCTGTCGCCCTGTTGACACAACTGTGCTGGCAATGAGATGGACCACTCACACAATGCAGAATTACCTGGGCTTTTTATGTTTTCTCTCTGATTGAAGCAGACAGCAAAATGAATGTAATGGCTAGAGAATAAGTGACTTTTGATTCCTGTGCGTGGGCAGTTGGTGAAGGTAGGGCTGAGGGAGGCAAGCCCTGAGCCCCCCATCCAGCCATGCCCCTTCTGCTGAGGCCCCACCGCCTCCCCAATGGGGAGGAGGTGAGCAGGTGGACATGCTCTCACCCAGCCTCCCTGGCCCCCAAGCACTGGGGGACGGAGGAGGGTGTGTGGCACGGCCCCAGCCTCCCCACACCCAGAGCACCAGGGAGGGAGGAGACCACAGGGCTCCAGCCTCCCTGTCCCAGAGCACAGGGAGGGCAGACGTTCTGGAGGCGGAGTGTGGGCGGGGCCATGCCTGGTGGTTTGGGAAGGGAAAGCCTTCCCCTGCCTAGGCTACCAGACATCCACGGTGGAAGGCAACAGTTCAGGATTCTGTCTTCAGATGAAGACAGAAGTATGTGGAAGGCATCTATTGTTCGGATTTTTTGTTTCACCCTTAAAACATGAAACTGAAAGAACATGGTCTGTGATAAGAACCACCATGATGTTGTAATAAAGTTTCTGGAAGGCTGATATATGCTCGGTCTCTAGCATCATCCTTCAGTAGCAAAGTGCAAAACATTTTTATAAACATTCAAATGTAAGTGGGTGTATACCTGGATGGCCAGGTTCATTATTGACATCTTACAGTTCTGCTCCAGTGGTGCGTAAAGATACTTGGCATTCAGAGTGCTGGTCCAATTTAGCTGACACAACTGCTATACACCTGCTAAAAGATATAAGATAATAAGAGAAACACCTGCTAAATGCAAAGCCTCTATCAATGCCACTTCTTTTCAGCTCAATGTCTGTTTTCACTGCAAGTTTTATTTAGAACCTCCTGTCATCCTTACCCAGGATTTCTATGCATTTTTCTACTCTCTGTGCCTGCTGCACTACATGCAGGGTTATATCACTGCTAGAAATAGAAAACCTGTCAGGGTCGGCCCAGATTTCCAAACTTGAGCACCTAATTATCTTAGAATTTTATATTGCTGCCTATCACCATAGTATCTGAGCCCATTCCACATGAATGTAATAGAAATAGAAAAGCCCTTTAGTGGACTTCATTGAGTCTCTAGTCTCTCTCTTTTTACAGGATCTGAACCCTGCTTGAAGCAGATCTAGTATTTTTAGGAAGGAGTTGGGACAGTAATGCAGAAGAATTAATTGTGGCATCTGCACATATGCAATCATGTGTGTATTATGTCCACAACTTTTTTGCAGCTTGTATTGATGCAAAAAAAAAAAATCAATTAACCATCTAGATGGCCACATGTATGTACATGTATTTGTGCAATAACTGTTTCATGCATATATTTGAATTTGTCTAAATTTGGAATCTGTATTATGTGCTGCAGTAGTTACCCAGAAATTTATACCATAGGAATCAGTTATAAGTGAATAGCAGAATTAGAGAGAGATAAGCCTGTAAAATAGATCAGAGCACAGATATTTTCAGAAGCTTTTTGACAGATAGACGATTAGTCCAAAAATATACTCTATCAACTCAAAGTGTTACTTAGAAGAAAACATCGTTGCTACTGTAGATATAGAAACATATTGTTCATCTCTTCAGTGATGTAACTAGAAATTACATTAACAGTTGAAAACTTGGAAATGCTTTTTACGTTTTCTTTTAAACTTATCCAAACTTCAGTTCCTTCTTTTACCACTGAACAGGCAAAATGCAGCTAAATTTAGCAAATCACTAAAACTGCAAAAAATGTCACTTCAGTTTTACATCCTCTTATTTTGACATTGACTATTTTGAGGTGATAACGAAGCAACCAGTTTTGGGGTACTAGATAGCTGAGCAGATTACTAATGAGCTGCACCACTTTCCTGCCCCACCAGGTCACTGGTTCAAATCCTGACATCAGGCCAGCAGTGACAAAGCTATTACCATCTCCTGGCTAAACTGTGCTTTCTATACAGAAATAATGAGCTTGGTTGTTTGATAAACTGTTCCTAGTGTGTCAGTGTCCAAATTACTATAAATGGTTCAGCTAAGAGCAGTCTGAACAGAGAAGGAAAGAGATTAGATGTGGAGACTTAACTATCCATTTTGTCTTAATGGTGCCGACTTTCTACACCAGAACACATTGGCAGGCCATCACGGGGAAACTTGGATTTTTTGGCTGTACTTGTTCTGGAGATAGATTCAGAAGCTTTGTTTTCACTGCAGTCAAGCTGGCCTCTTTATATAAACACTGACATGCCTCTATGCATATACAGATGCACCTACCAATATATACACAATGTGAGATGAACAGGGACAGAATTTAAATATTCTCAACTTGTTTCTCATCTCCACAGGTAAGGAATGCCTCATGTTGAAATGCTCTAAAATAATTCCGTTAGTAATCCTGAACTAAAAAAGAAGCAGCTCAGGAAAACCTTTCAATGTATGCCCCTCTACAGAATCTTGGGAGAATAAGCCCTTAATTTTCCAAACTAGAAATACTTTCTTCCCAACATTGATGTGAACAGTGGCACTGAACTAACAGCATCCCTTATATTATAAGGGAATTGCCTAAATGTCAGAGCTGGATAACAGTGAAATTCACTGGCATTTACACATTTCTCAGAATAAACTTTTCTGTCTTAAAAAAAAAAAAAAAAATACCCAGTGCGGTTTGAAGGCATGCCTAATAAGCTGATTTTGGAACTAATAACGTTGAAAAAGCAATTGTCATTTAAATGCTCTAAAATAGTTTTTGCTCTCAAAGACTATCAGTATCTGGAGACTCTTTATCATCTGTTTCTGCCTCCAGATGTAACACAATCCAGTTGCTGAAAAGGAACATTACCAAATGTGAATAAATCAATGTTACCGTCTTTATGAACTGCAGGTTGGAAATTATTCGCTTGACCCAATAAAGAAATGTGTTTATTTAATTTTTTTATGCCTGAGAGGGTTTATGCTCTTTTATACTAAAACACCTAAATGTTAGATGCCAGTTTTCACACAGCATACGAGATTACCTAACACTCCATTTTTCATTCCAGGAAAATAACTTGAAACATTTCATATTATCCTCTTTCTCCCCTACACCCTTGCTCCCCACTGCTTTGCAGGCTCACACAAACACACGCAGAGTGGACAATCATGTTTTCACTGAAGACAGCTTTCCATCTAGTTAGCATATGGTGATAGCATGCTGAGTGACAACTGGAAGATTGGTTTCTGGAATGAACTCAAGCTTTCAGCCTTGAGCATAGCAAAGAGATTTTTATGGAGGTGATGCTCTCTGTCTCAGAGAAGACAGCTGCCCAATGCAAGGGGATCTCCCAGTAGACCAGTATTGGCAAAAGTTGATGTTCTATTCCTGACTGAAGAAACAGCACATGGCCACAAAGCTACGGCAGGGGAGGAGACAAGAGGGGAACAACTAGCTGAAACAATTACAGTTTTCTTGGGAAACTGCCTATGTAGCACACATGAACATCCTAACCAGACAATGAGCAACAATACAACAAAACACATGTCACTTTTTTCTGTTGAAAGTGGGGCATTTTTTCCATGGACTATGTTGACCTAAATAATCACTTACAAAAGTGCATTGAAAATGTACTGGGCCAAATTTCTCTCTCAGCGAACAGTACTTAGCTGGAGTATTGCCATTAAAATCAATGGAATGACTCTGGGCTTAAACATCACCAAAGTAGAGTTTATTCATCTATCCATTATATTGTTCCTTTTTTAACCTATTATTTTACTTTCCCTCACTATAATTTCTCATTTTTTCCTAAAACCTTTTAAAAAAGTTATTTGTTATACATGGCTCCTTCGGTGACTTGATTTCCCTCTGTAAGCAGGGATGGATTAAGAAAGGGGCTTTAGGGACTGCAACCCAGGGCCCCAAGCTAAGGTGGGGGCTGCAAAAAGATCTCCAGGCCGCCAAAAATCAAGATAATTTGGCCTTAGCCCGGGGCCTTGGGCTGCAACAACTAAAGGCCCTGCATGTTATCTTGTCTTGCCTGGCCTGGGAAGCAAGGAAGAGGTAAGAAATGATGTTAAATAATGTTAAATTATTTCCCTTGACAACAGAGACACAGGTGGAGACTTCATTCTGACCATATTGTCTGCTTCAGTGCCTCCTTGAAGCTCCTAGCCCCGCTCCCAGGGAGCTGGCTGCCTCCCTGTGCTGCAGACTCTGATACAGAGCCATCAGAGTGGGGTGGCAGCTGGCTCCCTGGGAGCAGGGCCAGGAACTGGTGTGTAACCATTACGATAACAAGTAAGCTCATGCCTATCCGTTAACCGTTTAAACGGTTACACTGTTACATCTCTATTCTGCACTCACGCTCCTGCCTCAACCCACAGTCTTTCCCACACTCTGAACCCCTCAGTTTCGGCCCCACCCTGAGCACTGGGGGGCCCACGAAATCTACAAGTGGGTCTTCCCACCACTACCCATCTCACAATCTCTCCTGCATGCCCAGGAAATCCTCTTTGTGCAAGTTGTGTCAAACCATCTTGTCTAGAAAAATTTATACCACATTCATCACCGTGTTGCCAAAGCACCGCTCCTTTACTCATCTGTGAGTCTGAATACCACTCACCCATCCATCTGAGAGATGGTCACTCTATTTCCCTACATCGAATGTGGGATACCCAAATTACTCATATTCAAGAGAGTTCAATAGCAATCAGTCCTACAAGCATTCAAATTAACACCAGGTTGACTGAACCCCTGTTAAAAAGAAATAGTGCATAGTTGGATTCTTTTTATTTTCCTTATCTTTCAGGTTTTAGCATTCACATGGGGAGGGATCCCTCTCCTCCTTGTAAACCTCTCTGACTCAGAGGGACCAACCAACCCAACCTTCTCTACCCAGCGCTCTCCATCCTCCATGCCTGGCTTTGCCCCTAGCATGGACCCACCTTTCATGGTACTCGGCACTACATCTTTCCAATATTTGGGGGGGGGGAAGCAAGGCCATTCCCCCTTCCCCCAGATTTCTATGAGGGGTCACACCGGAATGTGGCCAGTAGCAGCCATTCAGTACTATGTGGGAAGGAAGGGATGGGTACGGCTTCCAGACGCAGACAAGGAAGGAAAGGAGGGATGACTTAGCCGGTGTCTTGGCAGAGCTCTTCTCTTTTCCTATGCCCCTGCTCCCATGCAGCTGGAAGTAGCTTGTCCTTTCCTGCTCACATAGGGTATGTCTACACTACATGGCTCCGTCGACGGAGCCATGTAGATGTGTTTACTGGGCAAAGGGAAATGAAGCGGCGATTTAAATAATCGCCGCTTCATTTAAATTTAAATGGCTGATCAGCTGTTTGTCAGCTCAGCGGGCTAGTCTGGACGCGCCGCGGTCGACATCAAAGCCCTTTGTCGACCGCCCCGGTAAACCTCATCCCACGAGGAATAAGGGGGCGGTCGACAAAGGGCTTTGATGTCGACCTCGGAGCGTCCATGCCTACAACCTTAATCTATAGGCTCCTTCGATGGAGCCATGTAGTCTAGACACAGCCACTGTGTCAAAAGGCAGCTCACACCTCCAGGCTGCTGCTGGCCACTGACATAACCCAGCCACCTCCTGGCTGGCGACAGTATAGGCAGCAAGGAGTTAAGCCCTAAAGATGCATTGTGCGTCAGAGCCCAGGAATCCTGAGTCCATGGGCTTCAGCAAACCAGGCCAGAGAAGAGGCTCAGCTGCTGAAGGTGCCTAGGGGACAGAGCAGCCCTGTGCACCCTTGGGGCAGGACCCAGGGCTGGGGAGTGTGTGTGAAAAGGTGCTAAACGCCTGCTGAGGGACCACTATGAAACTTTGGGGCATGAACAGGCTGGAAATTGCTTTCCCTGGGACACTCCAGAACTTAGCTGAGAGCTGCAGAGGCTTCCCTATGCCAGCAAAATGCAGGGCTTTACCATGTGCAGGGCTTGGCTTCTCTAGGACCAGCAGCCCAGGTTGAAGGACCTTGGGCTTTTCTGGGGCACTGGCACAGCCAGAGGGAGGAGGGGAAGGAAGGAGCCTGCCAGTCAGGCTGTTGGTGAGGTCTGCGCTATGAACAGGGGCTGGTTCTCTGCGGAGCCCTGGGTGCAGGACATGCCCTGCTGGGAGGAAGATGAAGGAGCAGCGGAAGGGGGGGCGAGTGGGGAAAAGGGGCACCGCAAAGAGAAAACAGTGAAAGGGGAAGCACATAAAAGGCCAGTGAATGGGCAGCAGCGAGGATATGTAATCAGCTAATGTCTGGCACCTGCCCATGTTCAACAACCACCGCAGCTTGCAGCCAGTGAGAGTGGCTAGCTCCGCACTCTGCACCTTCAGCCCACCACCACTTTTGCACCCCCACCCCCAAAGTTGGCTACTATTTCCTGCTGGTGGGTGGGCAGGCAGCTGGCAGGTAGGAATCCAGGCAGCAGCAGGAGATCTGGAGCAGAGTTTAAATATGCCCTTTTAAAAACAGGACAACTGGTCACCCTAGTCTGAGAGGCTTTGCAGCTCCTGTTAACTCTCCTACCCAGTCACCATCATTTGAGAGACTCTTGTTAGCTCTCCTACCTAGGGAAACCGAGCTGAAGCAGCAAGAGGGAAGCACAGTTAGGGAATTCACTCTGTGATTCAGGCTGCTAGCACCAGAGTAAAGTGGCACCATGAGCAGGAAAGTAAAAATGCTGCTCTGGTAAGCAGGCCATATGGCTGTGTTGGAGAACATGTTCGTATGAGGAGAAAGACCTTATACCACCTAGGCCTCACTATGAGCCTATGATTGTCACAGTTCTGTGTGCTGCTTTGGATTGGGCATTTTCATCCTCTTCCTTCCTTACACAACATCTTGTAATTGGGCTTTTTTCCTGCTCCCTTCAACTCTTCCATTTCCCATAGTGGTGGATGTGGTATACCTAGACTTCAGTAAGGCATTTGATAAGGTCTCGCATGACCTTCTTATCAATAAACTAGGGGAAATACAACCTAGATGGGGCTACTATAAGGTGGGTGCATAACTGGCTGGATAACCATTCTCAGAGAGTTCATAGTCATGTTGGAAGGGCATAACAAATGGGGCTCCGCAAGGCTCTGTTTTGGGACTGGTTCTGTCCAATATCTTCATCAATGATTTAGATGATGGAATAGCAAGTACGATTATTAAGTTTGCTGATGATGCCAAGCTGGGAGGGGTTGCAAGTACTTTGGAGGATAGGGTCATAATTCAAAATGACCTGGAAAACTAGAGAAATCGTCTGAGGTAAATAGGATGAAGTTTAATAAGGAAAAATGCAAAGTACTCCACTTAGGAAGGAACAATCAGTTTCACACATACAGAATGGGAAGAGACTGTCTAGGAAGGAGTACTGTCTAGTCAAGCTAAACATGAGCCAACAGTGTGACACTGTTGCGAAAAAAGCAAACATGATTCTGGGATGTGTTGTGAGCAAGACACAAGAAGTAATTCTTTCACTCTTCTCTGCACTGATTAGGCCTCATTTGGAGTATTGTGTCCCACATTTCAATAAAGATGTGGAAAAAATGGAGAAGGTCCAGAGAAGAGCAACAAAAATGATTAAAGGCCTAGAAAACATGAGCTAAGAGGAAAGACTGAAAGAATTGGATTTGTTTAGTTTAGAAAAGAGAAGACTGAGAGGGGACATGATAGCAGTTTTTAAGTACCTAAAAGGGTGTTACAAGAAGGGGAAAAATTAGTCTCCTTAACTTTTGATGATAGGACAAGAAGCAATGGACTTAAATTGCAGTGAGGGAGGTTTAGGTTGGACATTAGGAAAAATTTCCTAATTGTCAGGGCGGTTAAACACTGAAATAAATTGCCTAGGAAGGTTGTGGAATCAACATCACTGGAGATATTTAAGAGCGGGTGGACATCTGTCAGGGACAATGTAGATGGTGCTTGGTCCTGCTGTGAAAGCAGGGGACTGGACTTGATGATCTCTCAAGGTCCATTCAAGTTCTAGTGTTCTATAATTCTATAGCTTTCCTTATCAGACAGTGGGTTACTCACTTAGTCTATTCCTTTCCAAAATACAATAACCAGAGAGAGTTCTTGGCCTTACTAAGCTACTTCTCATCTTCCCACTTTGGCTAAGTGTGTTAGACAAAGAAGTGAGCTCCTAGCCAGAAAGAAAGTTCAGAAGTGACAAGGAAGAAAAGAAAGAACAAACACAATCCACGGTCTTCTCCTCATTCAGTGCGATAAAATCTCCCTTGAATATCACAAAACCTGTTCCAGAATTTTCACTTTACCCCTTCCAATTTATTTTTCTAAATAAAGAGGAAAGAGAGGATACAAAACAAAAGGAAGGAAGGGAAGTTTTTCCCTTTTGCATTTTCCGCTTGCCCGTTGTGCAGGCAGCCCTGACATTTTCTATCCAGCTATTTCCTGTCACATTTAACCATATTAGGCCAGAAGTCCACTGTGTCATGTCTTTTTTCCACACAAACAGAATTGGGCTATTTGCAGGGTCCTGACATGCTTGTCCAATGCTCATCTCCTTGAAATGCTGTACAGACTGCGATGGTGAAATTGGCTCTGGCATCTGTTCTCTCTGTTCTTTTATAGTCTGCAGAACTACAGAGACTGGGAAATTACCAAGATAGCTGAAATTTTCCTCTGTGCCCTAGCACAGAGCACTTATCTAGCCTATTTGTCCCTTGCTCTTTGACCTATATCATCTGTGTCTTACTTTCCCATCCCTCTCTTTTATTTTTCTTGTCCTGTTATCCTCTGTCCTATTCCTCTTTCTTCTCCCCATGATGTAGATGTCTATTCTCTTCTTTGCCTGTTTTTTTCTTGTGTCAAGCTCCATTTTCTTCTCTTCTTTCTCCTGATCCTCTTATCTCTGCAATCCTACCTACACAACCTACTACTGCAAGTCAATACCACGATGTTAAAAGGCCATTTTGGAAGGAGCCAAAATATACTGTATTCCCATTCAATTGTAATGTACTTATGCAAACATAAATGCTACAGTGTTTCCCTCCATCACGTTTTCAGGTGAGCATTTCAGTAACAATGGTAATCCAGTACTTGGTAGGGCAAGATTTATCTGCTGAGTTTGGTAAACTCACTACAGCTGTATGCCCTTGCTGCAGGGATCCTGCTCTGAGAGAAGCATGGCTAAACCCAGTTGAAGTGAGTTATAGAATATTCTAGGGAAAAGGGCATATGTGTTTCCTAGGAAAACTGAACTCTTTGAGGCAAAAACGAGTGGGTGAGCTAGCTTAGCTAGAAGGAAATAAAATCCATGGCCTTTTGATTGGACAGAGCCCTACTCTCTGTTACAGGGAGGCATGATATTTCCTGATGTATCTTCATTTAACTGGACAGCACAACATTTCTCTTGAACCTAATTTAGAACCTACTCTGAGAAGCCTCTTCCTTGCTATCATGGACCGAATAGTGGAAAGCCTGATGCCAGTCATTTTCTTCTTCCAAGATAGTGGGGTTGATTTCTTTCTTCCCCCTCATCCACCTATAGCTCCTCTGATGTCATGCTGACCCTCCATCTACTCCTTGGAATAGAGTTCATTCTCCTGCAACTTGTGTATTCAGTTTACTAGATTACCGTTTTATAAATGCAGCTACACACAGAAATGATAAACATCTGAACCAGGAACAGGAGATGTCAGGAAAAACGCAGTGGGCTTTTCATAGTTTTGGGGGATAATCACTCTTTATGTGAGAGCAGAAGCCACAATTACAAGTGCTACTGACTTGTTTTCATCGCAGTCCTAAGGCAGAGTTATAGGTCACTGTGCCAAAGAATTGGTCAGTAGG
Organism: Rafetus swinhoei; assembly: GCA_019425775.1. Taxonomy (NCBI): domain Eukaryota; kingdom Metazoa; phylum Chordata; order Testudines; family Trionychidae; genus Rafetus; species Rafetus swinhoei. Next base: position 116,177,429 of record CM033449.1, read on the forward strand.
ACAGATAATTTTGTTGTTTTACTTTGTGCCTGAATTTTCTTTTTAAAGAAGAGCTATACTTAACTTACCATTCATTGGTTTAACTAATGGGCTAGTATCAGAGCAAATGGTTTAATCATTAGAACAGATGCTTCCAAGCTTGCAGCCATGGATTTAAAACCCAGTTGGGGATTTACTATTAGCCCTATCATTAGCATAAATTGATTGCTCTGATTGGCTAATCACTTCATTAGGAAACAGTCCCTTGTTATTGAACCATTTTGGAATAGTTTTTATAACTCTGGAAGGATTATTTCTCCTATTCAGATTCTGTAACACTTTAGACTGGATTTGTTACATGCTCTCTATGTAGTTAAAGCATTTACTTTATATTGCACACATTTTATTGAAGAGTGTTCTGTGGACCTCCTACTTTTGGGAACTTACAAATCATAAGGTGGAAAAAAATGATGGGAAAAAGAGAATTTGCCCATCACCCTACACTGATGTCTTCCAAATTTCCCAAGATTTTCCTATCACAGATTCAGAGCATGCATGCAAGTAAAATTAGTGTCATAGATACGTCGCTGACAGTCCTTAAAGTCACAGGCTAACACAGCCTATGAATCAAATTGGGAAATATAGTCAATAGGGTAAAGAAAAGGGCTTTTTGGTGCCTGATAGTTTAAATCGCTCTATCGTCTGCATTTCTTACAGGGGGATTCCCAGAACACTGATACAAAAGGAGGAGCTGAGCATTCTAGTTAAAGATAATAGATGGTACAATATGTTACACTGCAAAGGTATGACTAAGATATAAGGAAATTGTTTCAAAGGCCAGTGCAACAATTCGGTGAAAGAATCCCAAGGGCTCTGCCACTTCCATTCTCTGATGAACCAGATTAGCATTCTTGCTTAGTGACATCATAAAGCAACCAGTTTTAAAACAGCACTTCAAGAGCTTCTTAAAAGCCAGAATTAAGTGAGTCTGTTTCGTTTAATTTCATTTAATGTAAGCAAGCTTCTGAATTGCATTCCTTTGCTATAGTACTGAGCTTGAAGCCATGCTGGCTGATTAATGCCTAGCTGTTTGAAGTATACTCTTTTCTTATCTAGTGCTGTGCAGGCCTCACTACAGCCTGGGGAGACCTGCTGGTAAGTCAGAGCTTGGGGAGATTTTTGTCTGCTCTACACAGAGGGGGATGGGGACCAGATAAGTTTTGTGTTATAAAATAGAAAACAAAATGAAAACCTGTTGCCAATTCTGAAAAACTTATTTGTACGGAAGAAAAAACTATCCAGACACACACACACACACACACACTACAAGTTCCATGTCTATGTATTTGCAAATGACTTTCACTGAGTAGAGGTACATTCATGCCAGCTCCAATGTAAATAACACGATAGCATCACTGACTATAAACTTACATTTCCCTAAAGATGTCCTTGTTGGTTCAATTGGAGTGCCTGAACAAATATAAATGGGTGTGATAATCATTAAAGGAAGAAGTCTTTAAAGGAGAAGTTAGCAAGACCTGATTTCCCAGATTATGGGTCAGTTAACTTCATGAAGAATTTCTTTCTGCGTGTCTAAACAATTGCAATCCATAGATAGTCTGGACTCCAACCAACTTCCATTTAAAAAATGAATAAATCTGACACCACGATCAACTTGAGAATGTACACATTCTACAATGTTTGGAAATCAATGTGTGGTATATTTTTCCATCATCATAGATTCAAGATACAGTGGGAAAAACTGTTCTAGTTAAAGGCACATCCTGGAGATACTTTGTAGTTTCTCTGATACTAGAAAGTTATGTAAATATCTGACTTTGAACATGTTAAATGCCACTTTATTCTAATAAGATGTTTAAATCTGATTGGTGTTGGAGCCAAGTAGATAAAAAGATGAATATATAAGCAGGGTTTTTTTCCCCTTAACTCAGTATGACAGTTTTCCCCAGTCACATCATCAAACTGAAAAGAACAGCCCTTCATAGACAGCATCCACAGAGATGAAGCAAGAAAAATAGTAAACTGGAAGGCGTTTCCTTTCAGTTTGCAGATTACTTGATGGAAACCGTAAGAATGGGTTAAGGAGTTCAAAAGCACTGCTCATTATGAGAGTTGGCTGAAAATGTGTTTGTCTCTCAGCACTGTTATGTTATGCCCATTAACACTCCGCAACGTATTCAAATAAGGAGAAGGAAAAAAGCTCTGAGCTGGAAGATGAAAAATGAAATATTTGTTTGAACCACATGCTGTTAAGAAAGTTTGCATCTTACAGATATTCACAAAAGGGAAAAAAACAACCTCATAGTGGTCCTTGTTGGCATGTCAACAGTAAAGCAAAGCATTGTTTCAGAGATTTTAAGGCCAGAGGGACCGGACCATTAGATGACCTTGTCTGGCCTCTTCCTTGACACAGACCAAATAATTTTCCTCAGTTATTTTACCTAGTTATAATTAAAGGTCCAATCCAAAGTGCACTTAAGTCAATGATTTTAAATTCATTTTGATCATTTGAATGAGACAGGCTGTAATTGAATGATATACCATGAGTGTGTATATGCCAATGTGATAGGTACCTTAAAATCACCTAAGATTTATGAAGTGTGACACAGCTATGGTGGAAGGCCCTTGTCACAGTTCTTTTCCACTACCAAATTGAAGAAAAGGTTGAGGTGAATTTCCTGCCTCTGACAAAGGCACACCCTGTTCTCTGGATATGGTTAAATCATCGAAACCAGAGATAATACTTATTTCCTAGAGGCTCAAACACGTTTCTAAAGATTTTTCATTTTTTTTAAATTGTTGAATGGACCTGATTATTTGGTGCAATCAAATTTTTTAAAATAAGTTTCCTGCATGAGAATATTGGTCATCCCTCCCACACACACAATTTCGCAAGCTGGACACTGGTAGGCTATCAATATACTTAGAAAATTATTTCACAAACAGAAAAATTTCCACTACAGTGTACTCCCCTCCTTATGATTTTTTGTTTGTTTAAATGGAAAACAGATGAATATATAGCCTCTCATCCCTATTCACTACAATCACTTATCCTCATATATACATGGCATTTACCACAGACTAAGCAGGGATATATTTTGGAGTTCTCTCATAAAAGACAACACCTGCGAGGTACACTATTTAATACCTGAGTGAACTGTACATTTTAAATATGGAAAATGCCACAATAAAATAAATGTGGGTTTGGAATTGTTTACTTTTTAATTGGTTTCAAAGAGGCAGCCATGTTAGTCTGTTTCAGCAAAAACAATGAGACCAGTGGCACTTTAAAGACTAACAAATTTATTAAAGTATTAGAGCACAGACCAGCCATGGCCAACCCGCAGCTTGTGAGCCTCATGTGGCTCTTCCCCTCCCTGAAATGCAGCTCGCGAAGCCGCCCCTGCACCCCTGAAAACGGCCCCCGCCTCCCGGCTCCCTGTGCTCATCAGGACAGGGGTGCCACCCGGCGCTGCCATTCAAAATGGCGTTTTCAAGATGGCAGTGGCCGGCAGGAGTCTGATGTGGCCAAAAAAGCCTGTAACCATGTTTCTTAAAGGGGCAGCCTTTGCACTATATGCACAAATATTTTGGTTCTTTGCCTGTAATGGGTTGGCCACCCCGGCACAGACTTTCATGAGTTACAACTCACTTCCTTAAATGTTGAAGAGAAAAAGAAAGACAGACAGAAAGAGGAGGGGGGGAAATACAGACATAGGAGTATGACATCAATGCTAATTAAATCAGAAAGGATGTGGCTCATCACTAACAGTGGTAAGAGGGGGAGAGTACCTGAATGGGAAAATATCTATTGTAATGCGAGAACCACTTCATGTGTTTATTTAGACCTTGGTTCAGGGTATCAAATTTGCACATGAATTTCAGCTCAGCAGTTTCTCTCTGCAGTCTGTTTTTGAAGTTCTTCTGTCTGAGAATGGCAACTTGCAAGTCTGAAACAGTGTGCCCAGGGAGGTTAGAGTGCTCCCCCATGACTTTTGAATGTTGCCATTCTTAGTGTCTAATTTGTGTCTATTTATTCTTTTGCACAGAGACCATCTGGTTGGTCTGATGTACATGTCATACACCAAAAAGAATAGATGGTATTTACCTGATGGTAAAATCCACTTCTTAGGGAAAAGAGGAATTTGTCAGCAAAGAGAAGTTGGTATCTTCAAGTATCCCTAAAAATAAGATTTTTTTTTAGATGTTTGTGATGACTATTTTCCAGTAGACTCTTTCTCCACAAATAGCTTGTGTACCTAGTAGGCAGAAGAAAATATAATCCAGGATACAAGCTCAGGACTGAGGTCATGTTATTCTCAAAGTCCTCCTCCTTCAGAATCACATTTTCCCTACAGATACTCTCTGGTTTGAAATTATTCTTAACATACCATTGATGCAAATGAATAGGTAATAGGTTTAGTTATTTGTTGTACACATGAAAAAACCCAGCTTTTAGGGCAGTGCGGTGGTCTTCCAGCTGTAATTCCAACCTGCACATGAAATCTGACCCAAATATTCTTTGTCCTTGGTTGACCTTCATTTGAGACAGATTAAGCATCACTTTTCTTTTTGCTAATTACAGGAAAGTAAAATGGCTTTTTGAACTCTGTCTCATTAATTCAGAATTAATCCACTATATATTAAAAGCACTGCCGTGTATTATATCTGCATTATTAATTATGGAACAAGACATGAGAAATCATACTGTGTGTTTAAAGGGATTTGTTTCATCAAAAGAACCTTACATTTGTGCTGGTATAATTCCGATACACACTAAAGCTTCTTTTTCATTATTGCCATTGGAAATCAATATTTTGATTGGGGGATTTAAATGAGATCTTCCATATCTATCTATATATTTTAGAAATGTCCATCTGTCCATCCATGTCTGAGTCAAGAACTCCCAAACAGGAAGAGATAAGACCACCAAATTTGGTATACAGCTTCTTCTTATCCTAACTTAAAGCAAGGTCAGGGTTTTGTTGAGCTAAGCATCTGGGAAGTGCAGGGAATTGGGACTGTTTTCCACACCATGGAAAGGGAGGGGAGAGAGAGATGAGGGATGTGAAAGGGAGGGGCACAGAGAGGCAGGGCACGAGACAGAGTATCCCTTGGGGACAGAGAGGCTGTGTCTAAACTACCTCCTTCTGTCGGCAGAGGGATGTAAATTAGACACATCAGAAGTGCAAATGAACCGGGGATTTAAATATCCTGCGCTTCATTTGCATAATCATGTTCAGACGCTGTTTCAAACAAGCGCCATTTCAAAACTGAAACCGCAACTTAGACATGGTTCTGCCGACAGCGGGGTGATTTTTTGACAGATCCTGTACTCCTTGTTTTTTGAGTACAGGATCTGTTGAAAAATCACCCTGCTGTCAGCAGAACCATGTCTAAGCCACGGTTTCAGTTTCAAAATGACGCTTGTTCGAAACAGCGCTCGAACATGATTATGCAAATGAAGCATGGGATATTTAAATCCCTGCTTCATTTGCACTTCCAATGTGTCTAATTTACATCCCTCTGCCAACAGAGGGGTGTAGTTTAGATGTAGCCAGAATGCATGAGAGAGCTATATGCAGAGAGGCCACTGGGGGGCAGCCGTACCAACCAGAGAGTGGCCAGCAGGGCTCGAGCTCCTCCATCTTACCACCCACTAGACCAAGTAAGTCCCCTGCCCAAAACCCTTTCCTCCTCAGAGTTTGGTCACATGCCAGGACAGAGGGGGAGAAAAAACCCATCATGGTGGGGAGGCCAAATCCACACCTGCCTACCTACCAGGGCTGGGAGAAAGGGGAAGGAAGGGGAAGAGAAATCCCCAGCCGCCAGCTGGGGGAGGGGAAGGGGAGAGAAAGCCCCACCCACCAGCGAGGGAGGGAGAAACAAAGCCCCGCTGGCCATGGAGCGGGGGAAGAGAGAGAAAGCCCCTGCTCTGAGTCCTTCCTCATTCTCCAACCCTCAATATTACATCCCTACATGTCCCCAGACTTCTACCCTACCCTCCATACACATATCTCCAAGTCTCTGCCCTGACTCCTGCACGCCCCACATCACCAGCCCCCTACCCAGAAGGACCCAGTCAACACCAGGTAAATCTTCTAGTATGCAGTATTTTTTTAAAATAATCAATAAGAGGTGTTTTTGTTTTGTCTTCATCTTAAATTCCACATAACGTGCTCATGTTAATACAGAATTCTCCTGCCTTCCACACACAGTTCTCTATAATGATTTGACTACTTGTTTGTGTGTTTCCATGTGCTGCGGAAGGAATAGAAAGTACACCATCCTATCTCTATTCCCAACTTTGCTAGTGAGTTGGAGTCTGATCGGACAAGTGATGTAACCTTCTCTGACAAGGAAGAGAAAGAAGGTTTAAACTAAAAGACGTTTATGAAATGGAGCATTCATGTTCACTACAGAAACAAGCATTTTTGCTGTATGAAATGTTGAAGATGAAAAAACTGCTCAGTTTTAGTAAGCAGAAAAGGAATTATTTCTTATGTAAATGCACACACAAACCACAGAATTGGGTTGTAGGTTAACCTCACATGGAGATCAAAACTACAGAAATGCTGTTCAAAGAATTGCTTTATCTCCTGGTAACTGAAGAGCTCAATGGGATATGTTTTCAGCAAAGAATCTAGCAATAAAGACAACTGCACACTTGATTCCCCATACTATGCACTGAAAAGCTGCCTCTGAAATCTTTCGCTAAACCAAGAAATGGTTTCATTAGCTTGGTGCTTTCTTCTCATTTATGGTCAGTTTTAAGGTGTAGCTATGCCTACTATTATTCCAGATTCTTCTGCAAAAGAAAAAAAACCTACAGTTAGTATTTGATCTTCCACATCACAGATAGATGATGCTGGATTAGTAATGGAAGCACTTCTATGTAGCCAGCAAAAGAAAGGCCTGAGAGAAGGGGTAGTTAAGAAGTCTGTTAACATGAGGATCACATTTTAGCCCTTGCCTTCAAGTACATCCTATCCCACTGGTGGGCAATAACATGGCAGCAGTTTGCCCGGATTAGCCCCTAGCAGGCCACCACCACTATACTTACCTGCATAGTCGCAGGTACTGTTGATCACACCTTCCATTGGCTGCAGATCACCATTTCCAGCCAATGGGAGTGACGGGATGCGGCGTGGACCGGGACACCACTTCCTGCAGCTCCCATTGGCTGGAAACAGTGATCTGCAGCCAACAGGGGCTGTGATCACTGGTACTTGCAGCCGTGCAGATAAATATAGTGGAGGGGGCCCACCAGAAGCTAGCCCTGGTGGATCAGATCCAGCCTGTGGGCCGGTATTTTCCCACCTGTGCCCTAGTCTATACTTTTATGAGGCACGTTTGTGACGAAGGGCACAGCCAACTTGATTTAATTTGATCAGCATGAAAGACTTTGCTTAATGCTCAGTGTTACACTGGGCATGAACTGTCTGCTCATGCTTCAGTGAATGGGAAGACTCCCACTGACTTCAATGGAAACTGAAATAGGCTCTTGATCCTGTGCTTAGCTTCCACTCCTACTCCTGCTGGAGTACAGCAGGCATACCAACCCATCTGTACACAGTGCAAGGGCTTGCAGGATCACCACCTCATGAAAAACAATTTGCAGTGCACAGCAGTGTTGATAACTCTTTTCCAGAGAAGATTGCTTTTGTGGTTTAAAGGTACAGAAGTGAGCATTTAAAAAAAAATTGGTTCTATTCCCAATTCTGCCACCCACTTCTGGTGTTATTTAGAACACATTACTTTCTTTACTTGCTAGTGCGTGGGTACCTATTAAAATGGGATAGTGTCTACTTTACAGAAAAGTTGTAGGGTTTAATTTATTAATGTTTATACAGCATTTTGTGATCCTCAGGTGGAAGATGTTGTTGTCTAAGTGGAAAATGTGACTATCCACCACACTTATGTGCTATGGTCTATATACATGGAAACCTTTTCCTGATCTTTGACTTTTCCAGATGCATTTGATAAAAAATGATTAAAATTTCCAGATCTTTTCCAGATGCATTTGAGAAAATCCGATTAAAATTGTGCCAGATTAAGACTAAGGTGCACATCTTCTGATGATGTAAATATACATGATGCTCTCCATTAGTCCGTTAAACAAGCTTGTAACTTCTATTCAAATCAAAACAAAGGGAAGAAAGCTGTTATTGGACTGCTTCCATAATCTCCAATGAATGACACTCACTGCACCAGTTTTTAGACAAGAGAAAAACAAGGATGAAAACTGCAAGCTGCTTTTTAAGTCACTTATTACACAGCTGATCACAAGGGAGGGTGACAGTGTCTTGATCTTATTCTAGATCGTAACTTAGTTCATAACACTAAGATTTTAAATATTGAATATTCTGAGTTAGAATCTCAACTAGTGTTGATGTTTGGCTTGTTGAAATATTCAAAAGTAAGATCTGATCAGATTTACCCACTGTGATTGTGCATTCCACTACCATATGCCAGTCATTAGTTCCATTTCCCTTCTGGTCAGGATGGGGCAATGCAAGTTAATATATGTCATCATGTGATGAGTTTCAAAATGACAGCTCTCTTCCCTGACAAGGGGGGGGAGAGAGAAACACCTGTCCTACAGCCAGGTGATTTCTCAGAACTTTGGCTAGGTTCCCACTGATGGTAAAGCAGGCCCCAATAAGCATACGAAACAGCTGACAGCTACAGCAAAACCAGACTTGAGCTCCACAGGAATCAGTCACTGAAAGCCATGGTGGCTTAAAAGAGCCTCTGGTGGGAATTTTTAGACAAAAGAGCAAAACAGCTTGCAATGTTCTCATTATCTGCAAAACAAAGTGCATTAATAAGTGTGCCAAAATGCTCCCTGTTTCTGAAGTCTGTGTTCTGCAGACCTAACTCTATTTCATCATGGAAAGTTGGAAATTATCTTTAAAAGGAGAGAGTTGGTGGGGGGCTAATACCCAAATCACGCCAGCCAAACTTCTTAGTTCTGTAATCATTCCCTTCAGCAATTCTTTCCCTTGCAATAGCATCATTTTGTTCTTATGGAATGCTAAAGGATAATACAAATACCCTGTAATTGTAAATTATATCCAATAATAGGTACAACTTTACTTTTAATTTTAAATCTGATAATTTAAGTATGAGAGCTGGAAAATGAGTTGCAGACAGATTTAATCTGTTTTTATTGCATGGCTTTTTTAAAATTATTTCAAGATTTTTTAAATATTTCTATATACAAATATACACGCAGAGAGAGACATGCCCTGTTTGTGCATTGTCTCAAAGACCTCAGTGTGAAGAATTATGGAAGAATTTATGAATAATTAAGATATAAAATAACTACTTATAAGCAAACAGATTCTGAATCATGATGTTGAAAATGATCATTTTCCCATGGACTTCTAGGTTCTTTAGATGAGGTCCTATGTAACTATGCCATCCATTCAAAATTGAGATTTCAGTCTGGCTTAATTCAAGGGATAGTGTGCAGACATTTTTAGCTTTCAAATGAAACAAATAGAAGGGTATTCATTCCTGTATTTTATCAATATGTGAATTATGAACTTTTCTTCCTGAACAGATAATTAACAGTTTTATGTGGGGTAAATATTTTAATATTATACTTCTAAACATGAAACAAGGAATATAGAACAATATGTAGAGAGGAACATCAGTTCTTTATCTGGGTCATTATAAATATATTTTTGTATGAATTTCTACATTCTAAAACTAGAATAATTGTAAAGTAATATGATGTGCCAAATAAACCAAATTTTAAAAAAACCCTCATATGCTCACTTTTCCTATCCTATGTAAGAATGACTGACATGTCACAAATACCTTATATAAAGAGAAGAAGCTGTGACATTTGTCAACAGAAAGGTAATTTCTCTAAAATTTGGAGTCAGATCCTGGAACATGAGATATGATTGTGTCACAATGGTTTGGCCATTTATAAGGTAGCCAATCCTCTCTCAAAATAATGTAGAGTGTAAAACATGGTGGGAAATCTGGCTAGAGAGTAGTTAACAAGAAAAAACTTCCAAAACGTTCTCCTCATAGATTTCTCTAGCCTTGGTTCATTAGGGTGTTTCCCCAAATTTCACAGAGATTCCAAGTAGGGAGATGCCTAGCAGCAGTTTCTCAATTTTAACCATGTCCTCCCACCCCACTCTCCATGGAGGATTTAACAAGGTCTGAAGGACATGGGACAAAGGAGGACAGCAATGAGAGTGGAGGGAAATGCTTGACTTCAGATCCATCTTTATTTCCACTGAAAATTACCCCTGAACTTGTGGTTAAAGCAACAGGTGGTTCTTTGAAAGCCACCTGTCAGTCATTTCCTACTTCTGCAGTGACTGCTGATGCAGCTGGTAACAAAAGTAGTTCATAAATCAAAAAGAAGATCAAGGATAAGATAAGCCCATTACTTAGTGAATAGGAAAATGTGGAAAGAGGAGAGGTACTTAATAATTTCTTTATTTAGGTTTTCACAGAAGGTTAGTAGTGATTGGACACCTATCATAGTGAATGCCTATGAAAATAAGGCAGGTTCAGAAGCTACAATAGGGAAAGAGCAAGTGAAAATTTTACTTAGACAAGTAAGATGTCTTCAAGTCACCAGGGCATGATGAAATGCATCCTAGAATACTCAAGGTCTGACGAAGGAGATACCTAAGCCATTAGCCATTATCTTTGAAAAGTCTTAGAAGACGGGAGAGATTCCAGAAGACTGGAAAAGGGCAAACATAGTGCCCATCTATAAAAGGTAAATAAGAACAAATCAGGGAATTACAGCCCAGTCAGCTTCACTTCTGTAATAGGAAAGATAATGGAGCAAACAATTGAGGAATCCATTTGCAAACATCTAGAAGATAATAAGGTGAAAAGAACAAATCATGTCAAACCAACCTGACAGCTTGTTACCTTGTCAAAAAAGCTTTGTGGATAGGAGGGAAGTGGCATATGTGGCACGTGTAGACTTTAGTACGGCTTTTGATATAGTCCCATGTTATCTTCTCATTAACAAACTAGGGAAATACAATCTAGAGGTAAGTATTATAAAAGTGACTGAATAACTGTTTGGATAACTATTCCCAGAGAGTAGTTATCAGTGGTTTAGAGTAATGCTGGAAAGGCATAACGAGTTGGGTTCTGCAGGGACCTGTTCTGGATGCAGTTCTGTTCAATATCTTCATTAATGATTTAGCTAATTGCAGAGAGAGTACACTTATAAAGTTTGCAGATGATACCAAGCTGTGAGAGGTTGCAAGTGCTTTGGATGATAGGATTGCAATTCGGATGAAATTCAATAAGGACAAATGCAAAGTACTCCACTGAGAAAGGAACAATCAGTTACACACGTACAAAATAGGAAATGACTGCCTAAGAAGGAGTACTGTGGGAAGCAAAGAGACGAAGCATCAATGGAAATTTTGAGTCAATTATCTAGAGGTCATAGTCACGCTAAATATGAGTCAACATGGTTGATGTATTAGCAAGAATGCTGTAAGCAGGATACTAGAATTATTTTTTCCTATCTATTCCATGCTTACCAGGCCTCAACTGAAGTATTGTGTCAAGATCTGGGTACCACACTTCAGGAAAAATGTGGACAAATTGGAAAAAGTCCAGAGAAGAGCAACAACAATAATTAAAGGTCTAGAAAACATAATCTATGGAGGGAAAATTGAAAGAACTGCATTTGTTTAATCTGGAAAAGAGAAAACTAAGAAGGATCATGATAACTTTCAAATACCTAAAAGGTTGTTACAAGGAGAAGGGAGAAAAAATATTTTCCTTAATTCCTGATAATAGCACAAGAAGCAACAGGCTTAAAGTGCAGGAAAGGAGGTTTAGGTTGGACATTAGGAAAAATGTCCTGTCAGGGTGATTAAACATTGGAATAAATTGCCTAGGGAGGTCGTGGAATCTCCATCATGGGAGTGTTTTAATAGCAGGTTAGACAAACACCTGTCAGGAATGGTCTAGGTGGTGCTTGGTCTTACCATGAGTGCAGGGGACTATACTTGAGGACTAGAAGGAACTTTGAGTGGTCATATGATTCTATAAGTTACTTAAGCATGAAATTCAGTCATTATGAACAAGATGGAAGTTCATTGCTTTACAGAAAGATTATCAAATAGATGGTCCTAACTTTTCTGCCTGAACATTGTGAGTCCCTGGTAGCTTCCCCATGGAAGCTGTGTGAGCTGCTTACTGACCATTTGCATATTTCAAAGTCTCTCACAATAATGGAATATGGCACAGAATACAAATGGAATATGGTGCAGGATGCAAATATCATTAATATTTCAGTGATAGCTGTGTTCTGTCAGGAATCACTGATATACATGCTGACTTCTTAATGGTGTCTATTGTATGCAAGTTAACATACATATGAGACTATGTATTTAAAAAGTAGATAAAAACAACATCATTTATTCATTTAAAAATGTTTCTGATGAGTAATTCTTCTGATGGAATCTGATGCCATTTGGTCAATCACTGAAAACAACCTGAAAAATAACTGTTTGTCCTTCAGAGATTTCACAGATTTCATTTTATGGCCAATTCTTTCTAGAACATTAGTTCATCTGCCCACCTACTTCTTTGTTCTGAGCCAACCAGAAAAGACACTAATTCAATTGCTATATGAGAAAATAAACTGTGAGTATGCCAGTTTGTAAACAGAGCTGTTTTGTGGGCGTTATCTAAAAAGCATGGTGCTACTTTCTTTGCAAAAACAAGAGTTTAAAGAAGTCTTCAAAATAGAGTTTGGATTTTATTTGCAAAAGTTCCTAGTTTCTTTGATGAGTTGAAAGTTCTTTTCAGCAGCTCAGCCCCCGTACCACCCCACTTCCATGAATAGCTCCACTGTGTGTGATTTCTTTCTTAGAAGCTTAAATCAGGAGTTCTTCACTGAAAATCATAGAGTTGGACCCTGTTGCGCAAGAGCGAAAAGGGGAGATGTAAGAGCTCCAGAAACCTTTGTATAGAAAGGATATCTTTAGTCAATAGTCAATGGACATTATGCTCCAGCCAAGGTGAGATTTTCACAGCTCATTTTAGAAACTTTGCCAGAAATAGTTATTGCCCCCAAGAGAACCAGCAAAGGACATGAACAGATATTGCTAGCTCTTGAGGTCAGATGGCTTTCAGAACTGTCCAGAAATGAGTTTCTCTGTGAACATTCATGAACAATGAGAAAAGTTTTCCTGATTTTGTGCAATTTCAGGAAAGAGAGGACATGTCCATGTCATAACTGAATGTGGAGGGTCAGGTGCTTCAATACATGATGTCATTGGCAACCTGACGGTTGGTGTCATTGATCATCTCCCATCACCTAGCAGGTCTTACATTTGTCAGTAGACTGATTGGTAACTCAGATCCTTGCTGTAGGCTAGGTTTTCAGTGAGAGGACTGCAAAGATCATTCATTTCAAACTAATTTTTGTTTATGTACTTTGGATTTGGTGCAAATTCTCAAGTCTGTCAGTTGTCGTGGACAAGGTGTGGCCTTGTTCAAGGCTGCATTCCTGGTAGCATTTGAAGATTTGGGGATCAGTCAACTAGTGCCTGGACTGCAGATGAATTCCTCATAAAGGGTTTTAGAGTGAAGGGATTTACATCAATGGAGAAGATCAGTTGTCTGAACCTTGAGGATGTCAAAGGCATCAAAGATACCAGTAGGAAAACCATTATGCTACAAAGCCAAGATCTACTCTGTGAGGGCATTAATGGAAACAAAACAAGCTAACAATGCGCCCTCTTAATTCACAGTGATGGGAGTCCTTTTACAACATAGAAGTTGGGGATTCCTGCACGTGAATTCATTTCCCCCCACTCATTCTAGGTCAGAGCAGCAACACAGTTGGGGCTGGAGCAACTAGGTGCTGGCATTCTAGTCCATACACAATGGAAGTAGACTGAATAATGTGTCTTCTATTTGCATTCCAGAGGTTTGCATACTGGCCAGGAAAAGAGTGGTTTGGATATCTGCAGGCATAGCACTTTATACTGGGTGAACTTATACTGGGAGGACTTCTGGTTTGACTGGAAGTTCACAGCTAGATTTCAGTCCTGTGCTGACTTGGTAGGAGAGGCGTGCTAAGGGATCAGCTGATGCCCTTTGTAATGCCTATGGTAGTCAGGGAGCAGGCATCAGATAGGATTGTTGTTCCTCTCAGACAAAATTATTTGGGTATGTGAAGAAAGGTAGATTTGATTCTCATTACTAAGAATTATTCCCAGAAAAGACCGTTAATTGGTCTGATAAGCTGCAAGGCAGGGTGTAGCAGAGATCTATGAAACCTCTGAAAGTCAACAAGTCTGTTAAGTATGTGAACAGAGAGGTGGCCATATTTACATCCAATGGCAAAGGGTTGCTAATTTCTCATCCAGATGTAGTTTACAGTACAGCAATTACTCAGAAAGGATGGGGTTCACCTATCTGACTGAGGACTGATATCCTGACTGATATTAAAGAAGGCATCAGTAAATGTCTGGGAGCCCAGCTAGATATAAATGGGAAACTGTCAGACTAATGCTGGTGCCCCCGGTGATGGATGTCCAATGCATGTACTCTATATACAATTGATATGGTAATCCAATAAAATGTAAAAGTGGTATTCTTTAAAGAAGCAGAGAAAGGAGGGGTCTCCTATGACTGGGACAGCAGGAAGTTTTCCTTTATAGCTCCATTAACCCTCAGAGGGGAGGGAAGGGGAGAGAAAGAACAGGAGCAGGATGGGGTGGTACCAGGACTACTGGAGGGGGAAGGGGAAGATGAATAGCAGCTCTGAGTATATGGATATGTAAATGGAATTACATGCACTGTGCAATTTTATCTGTGTGGGATTCCCAGATATTGAAGAATAAATGTTTTGGCCTGATTAAAACAGCATCCAGTGCCTCCTGTCCTCCTTCAGCATAGCTGGACAACAGCTTGATTAGGAAACAGGGGCCTCCTTGTGGTAGAACTGTACAAAGACTTAATAAATTCTTATGACTTACGTGGTCAGCTCCTTTTGCCGGGACCACTGCTTTGTTCTGTGCTTGTTTTCCTTGTGGCGGATGTTCAGTGCAAGTATTCTGTTTGGAACGGATAGGGTGCCTAATGCAAGGGGGTTCTTGGTCCATCTTTGATCAGGCTAGGGCAGATCCATAAACATCTTGCATCACCTTCTATGTTCCAAGTACCAGTGAGAGACTAGTAATCAAACCCATGACATTTTCATTCTCCTGAGACTCCTGTATCCTACTTCTCTGAAAGAAGAGATTTTCAGCCCTCTATTGCTTACATGCTGTGCATCCCAACAACAAATTGAGTTTTAGTCTTAATCTTAATCAGTAATACATATAAATGATACGAATAGTAAGTGCCACTAAAACCACCACCAACTGGAATCTTTGACAGCCTGTGTGCATTGTTATTCACTTGAATATAGCAGCAGATAATGGATTATTAGGTTAAAAAACTGCTGATTTAGGCTCAAATTCTGCAAACTCTTCCTTGTGCACCTAATTTTACCCACATGAGCTACCCTGCTGAAGACAACGGAGTATTCATATGCATAAAATTAAGCATGGTCCCTTACTTTTCATTCTCTATTACTTCCAAGTGCTCTATTTCATTATGAAACAGTTGGGCAATATTGATTTTTGCCTGTATTTTTTCATGTGTCCTTAGCTAATGGTAGATAAAATACCTACCCGGAGTGGGTAAGTAAAATGTACCACTATAGTTTCTAAAGCTACTATCAATTTATTTATCATCATGTGTCTAAGATGCTTCGTGAAATATATATAGGATGTAATTTGAATAACTCCATGCTTAATGAAGATCCCTATCTAAACTGGATGGATGAAACAAACTATCTTGATATCTATTGGCATTATGAAGCAATGCACAAAAATAGTACATTTTAAATCTTATAGTAGTGCCAAGATACCTCAGAAAACAAGGTCATTCTGCTAGAGAGAGCTGTGTTCATATTTATTCCAACATTAAAAAAAAAAAAAAAAAAAGAGATTTGTTTCAGCTGAAATAATTTGCCAAAATCTATGCAAATTCACAAAATGTTTTTCTCCCTGCATTTTTTGGACAGCACTAGGTATGCTACAAATGCATAGTAAGAGACGGTCTCTATCCTGGAAAACTTACAATCTAACTAGACCAGACAAAGGATGGAAAGGAAAACTGTCAGAGAAAGGTGAAATGACTCAAGATGACAGTCAATGTAAAATACATCACTTAGTAAGAAAAAATATCAAATTCACAACTACATAGTGGAGAAAACTGGTAAGGGAGAAGTTCTGCTGAAAAGGATATGAGAATTCTAGTGAATCACATATTGATAGGAGTCAATGTTATGCAGTTGCAAAAGTAGTAAGGGTGAGGTCCCATCTGGAGTTCTGGGTCCAATTCTGGGTGCAACGCTTTAGGAAACATTCACAAATCAAAGATCCCAAAAGAGAATTAAAGGTTTAGAGAACACGACCAATGACGAAAGGTTAGTCTTACGAAAAGATGACTGAGTGGGGGACCGGACAACAGTGTTGAAATGCAGCCAGTGTAGTCCCCTTAACATAGGTCTGCAGCTGGAGTGCAGCACAAAGGATCCTCCCAGTAAAAGTCAATCTAGCTCTAGAAACTACAACTCCCATGAGCCCTAGGGAAAAGACAGGGGAAAACTCTTGCTCTCTTCTTCCAGGCAGGGAAAGAGAGGGTTGGTGCATTCCATTTTGGGGAAAGGAGCCAGATTGCTGGTGTGGAGCCTTTTCCAGGCCAGGAACTATTGTGTTGAAGCCAGGGGCAGCCCGTGAGCCCAGGCAGACTAGGCGGTCGCCTAGGGTGCCACTGGCCCCGGCGCCCCGTGATTACGTCATGGCCATTGACGGCCGTGCAGGTGGGGGCGCCGATCGCGCCTTCCGCCTGGGGTACCAGCTGCTACAGCCGGCCTCGGGCCGCTCCTGGTTGCAACTAGAGCCTGTTGCTGAAAGCCTGCTGGGGCTTGGATCTAGCAGGCTACTTCAGCGGCTGTTGGTGATTGTCCCTGGAGGGGAGAGTCCCTGGCTGTGCCTGTGGCTGAGAAGGGCCTGCATAAACCTGCATAGAAGTAACTGAGTAACTGTGGTTGTTTGGGAAAGTGCTGCCTGGGACAGAGCACAGAAGACAGATGGACTCTGGGTCTAAAGAAAGCCTGAGTTATCTACCCAGTGAAACAGAGCTGCTGGCATTTAGTGGGGCCTGCTCCAGGGGCAGAGGGATTTTGCAGCTGGCTGCTTATCTTGGACTGACACACACAGAACATGCACAGTGCTGTCTCCACTCCAGCTGCAGACCTTCAAGCATGCTCACGTAAGTGTATGGGATTCTGAATCCAGAGGAGTGCACACTCTGGGCTGGGATAAATGGTGGCAGGGTAAATGCCAGTTAGCTAAGTTTCCTTTATTTCTGTATACTTTGTTAATTAATTTTATTCACTTTTAATATGCTAAACCCTGTTTCTTTAAGTTGTTAAATAAAAGGTGTGTTAATTCTAATTTAATTAATTAGATGTATATTATTTATAATTGTTTTTTCAGAGTTAGATCCAGATTATTACTGGAAAAAGTTTATTCCTGGAAACTCCCAAGGCATAACATTAAGGGTATGTCTACACTACAAAGTTAATTTGAAATAATAGCCATTATTTCGAATTAACTTAAATAGCGTTTACACATGCAAACTGCTATTTTGAATTTAAATAAGGTTTACCTTATTTCGAATTTGGTAAACCTCATTTTATGAGGAGTAATGCCAAATTCGAAATAGCTATTTCGAATTAAGTGCTGTGCAGACACTTAATTCGAAATAGGGGGCCTCCAGCCCTTCCCAGGGAGCCCTGGTGGCCACTCTGGGCATAACCAGGAAAACTCGTTTGCTCCCCCCCAGCCCCGGAGTGCTTAAAGGGGCAGACTCTGGCCACAGTGCCTGTGCAAGTTGCAAGCCTGCCAGCACACAGCCAGCGACCGTGCACCTGGCACAGGATGAGCCAGCAACCCGCTGCCACCCAGCCCTCCACCGCTCCCCAGGACCAGGCTGGTGGCTCCCAGGAGCCTGCCAGGGGCTGCAAAAGTTGGGCGCCTGCCTGGTCTAGTGCGGAGATTGTGGACCTCATTGAGGTTTGGGGGGAGGCCTCCAATGCCCACGATTTCCGCACTAGGAGCAGGAATGCGGCCGTCTATAGCCGCATGGCTGCCAGCCTGGCCACCAGAGGCCACATGCGCAGCCAGGAGCAGGTGTGGACTAAAATAAAAGAGCTGCGGCAGGCCTATGCCAGGGCCTACCAACCAGGGGCTGACCCAGAGGCCTGCCCGCAGTACGAGGTCCTGGACTGCATCCTGGGGGGTCAGACGGTCCGTGCCCCCCTAGTGGTCATTGACCCCGGGACAGAGGGCCCTGCCCCTGACACAGGGAAAGAGGAGGAAGAGGAGGAGGACGGCAGCCAGGAGCCGCAGGAGCCTGCAGGGAGCGTGCCCTGCACCCAGGACCCCCGAGCCGTACCGGAGAGCCCGTCAGCAGCCTCATCCGAGGCCAGGGAGGCCTCCACATGTGAATGCCATCACGGTCCCCTTATGCGGGGTGGAGGGAGAGGGGGAGCCCAGGGACCATGCACGTCAGCCTTGCCAACCACGGAGCAGGCAGAAACCTGTGCATCTGCTGTGCCAGCCGGGACATGTGGCCCCAGCTGGGTGCCATGCAGGGGCCCTGGCCTGTTCCCCACACGCGTCTACGTGTGAAGGCACGACAGGCTCCTGACCCCAGGGAGATACACTGCACACTGCCCTCCCTCCAGACGCCCCCTCTACACAGAGGCAGGGCACATCTCCCTTCCCCCCCAACACACCACACTATAGGTAGCACAGGGGCTGTGGTGCAGTCCTGGGCCAGCTCACACTCCCGGGGATAGCAGGATGTGATGGTGCAGAGACCGGCCGTCCTCGCCTTGCAGAGGGGGGCTGGGTTTCACCCACTATGTCCCCAGGGAGAACTGACCAATTCTCTTGTTTCACCACAGCTGCAGCACCTGTGAGTGCAGGGCGCACCACCCCGCCTGGAACATCCACCTGCACCCAGGCCAGCAGGCGCACCCGCAACCAGGAGTACCACCAGCGGCAGAAGCTGCGGTTACAGGGAAGGCAGGTCCATACCCAAGAGCACTGGGTGCAAGAAGACCTGCAGCTGCGGCGGGAGAGCTTGCAGGAGCAGGGTCATGCCCTCCGCGAGCACCTGCAGACCCTGGTGGACCAACTGCTGCCTCCTGCTGCTCCAGCCCCTGCGGCCGCCCCAGCTATCGCTCCTTCTCCCACCCCTGCTCCCCCTCCTGCTTCTTCCGCCCCCCCCCCATCCCTTCTGTCCCACCCTCCATACCTACTCCCCCCTGGGGACGCCGAGGCCCCCGCACCCGCAGTGCTGCGAGATGGGAGGGCTGGCAAGACCCCAACCCTGAGCTTCCCCTCCCCCTTCCAGCTCCCTCCTCCCAGGTTTCTCCCATCCCCTCTCCTGCCCTCATTCCTCCCCTTCCGCCACCCCAGTTATGTCAAATAAAGAGAGTTTTTTTGTGGCAACACAGGTGTTTTTATTGTACATCAGGAAGGGGGGTTAGGAAGGGGAAAGGAAAAGGAGGTGGGGGTGGAATGTAAGGCACAAGGCCCCAGTGGGGCATGCCAGGGGGACTTCAGTCCTCGTCCGCCTAGAAGCTCTACCGCAGGGCTTCCCGGATGCGGACAGCCCCCCGAAGGGCCTCCCGGCTGGCAGCCATGTGGGGCTGTGCATACTGGCCAGCCAGGCGGTCAGCCTCTGCCATCCAGGCTGGCAGGAAAACCTCCCCCTTCCTCCCACATAAATTGTGGAGCACACAGCACGCTGCCACCACGTGCAGAATATTGTGCTCGGAGAGGTCGAGGCGGGTGAGGAGGCATCTAAATCGGGCCTTCAGTCGGCCGAAGGCCCCCCCTCGACCACAATGCGGGCCCTGCTGAGCCTGGCATTGAAGGCCTGCTGGGAGGGGTTCAGGTGTCCCATGTAGGGCTTCATCAGCCAGGGCTGTAGGGGGTAGGCCGCATCCCCCAGCAGGCACACTGGCATGTCCACGTCCCCGACCCTGATGTGGTGGTCGGGGAAGAAAGTTCCGGCGTGCAGCCTCTGGCAGATGGAGGAGTTGTGGTACACCCACACGTCATGTGCCTTGCCGGACCAGCCCACATTGATGTCCGTGAACTGGCCCCCGGTGGTCTGACAGGGCCTGTAGGATCACGGAGAAGTACCCCTTCCGGTTGATGTAGAGGGAGGCCTGGTAGTCCGGAGCATGGATGGGGATGTGCGTCCCATCGATTGCCCCCCCCGCAGTTGGGGAAGCCCAGGGCGCCGAACCCCTGGATGACCGCATCCAGGTCAGTGAGGCGGACGACTCTGCGGAGCAGCACCCTGTTGATAGCCTTGACCACCTGCAGAGACACACACAAAACCGAGAGTCACTGGGGTGCCCGGGTGGCTGGGAGTGTTCGTTCCCTGCCACTGCCCCGTACCCCACTCCCAGGAGCAACCCCTGCTGCAATCCTGGCCACCGCGGGCGGTCTGTAGCGCGGCTGGGACAGACTGAACCCTCCCGGGGAGGGCACTTACACGACCTCCCCCCCCCATTTTCCCTGGGGCAGCCCATCTCCTCCTTGCAGCCCCCCCTCCTGGCCCAGTGGCCGGTGACTACCGCACCTGCATGAGCACTGCTCCGACGGTGGATCTCCCCACGCCGAGCTGGTTGCCGACGGATCGGTAGCTATCCAGTGTGGAGAGCTTCCAGAGGGCAATGGCCACCCGCTTGAGGAGGGGAATGGCGGGCCTCATGCGTGTGTCCCGTCGCTGCAGAGCAGGGGCGAGCCACTCGCAGAGCTCGAGGAAGGTGTCTTTCATCCTGAAGTTCTGGGTCCACTGTTGGTCTCCCCAGCGCTCCAGGACAATGTTGTCCCACCAGTCACTGCTGGTGTCCAGCGTCCGGGTGCCGCTCCTCCACAACCCCTGGGGGGGGGCAGGGGGAGACCCAGGGGGCTGGCCTGCAGCAGATGGTGCCAGGCAGCCTCCAACAATTGCTGCCAGGCTTGCAGCAAGACATTCAACATGAGCACCAGAGTGCCCAGGGGCGGCTGTGGCTCCATGGTGCCGAGTGCTGTGGTGTCCCAAATGAGAGCGACCAAAGCAGGCAGAGAGGAAAACACTTTGCTGTCCCTCAGCGAGGTAGGCAAGCAAGCGGGAAAGCTGAGAACCGGCTGTCCAGGGGGGTCCCTTTAAGCACGAGCCTCAGATAGCCTCAGACAGCAGCCACACAAAGCAACTACTGACCTGATGCCCTGCTAGAACCGGTTTCAGCTGCCCTTAAATGTGATCCAGCATCCAATCAGCGTGGACGTGCTATTTCGAAATAGCAAAATGCTATTTCAAATTAGATTTTGCGTCTAGATGCATTATTTTGAATTAGCTTAATTCGAAATAACTATTTCGAATTAAGTTAATTCGAAATAGCACTGTAGTGTAGACATACCCTAAGTGTTTAGAGGGCCAGCCAGGTGGAGGCATCACCGTTGTATATTCCTTTAGGAGCAAGGGAGTGCAGCAAGAGGGTACATAGGGGGTCCCCTACTATACAACATCACCGCTAGGGTACTCAGGATCTCCTTTAATATTAAAACCATCAGGCACCCAGGCACACAGGTCAGTGTGGCCTGCTCCTGAATAATCCAGGGAGGAAAGATGGGGTTACACCAGTTATAAAGAGGATGGGATCCATTGTTCTCAGTGTCTACTAAAAGAAGAAGTAGTAATTTACTTAGTCTACAGCGTGGGAGATTTAGTTTATATATTAGGGGAAAAGTCCTAATCTATAAGTATAGTCAACATCTGGAATAGGCTTCCAAGGGAGGTTTATGGAACAAGTTGGACAAATATGCCGGGGACAGTCTAGGTGAATTTGGTCTGGCCTCATAGCAGGGGGCTAGATATGATGAATTCCCCTGGTCCCTTTGAACCCTACATATTCTATAACTATCACTTGTCCAAGGTCATGCAGTGATTCTTCTGAAGATCCATACATAGAACCTTAACCTCTTGACTCTCAGTCCACTGTGTTAGCCACTAGATCACAATGCCCTGTCACATCCTACTTGGTGTTATCTGGTGCCTTTTGAACAAAACGGTTCCCTCAACTACAGAAAAAAATATTCTGGGAAAGTAGGTAGATGAGCCACCCATAGCCAGTTATATGATCCACTTGCTTTTGTAATTTCACACAAATGATAAAGAGGAGATTCTTCAGCTAACGGTTGATTTGATAATGGTCTATGATTTTCCTAGTGTATATAGTGTTTAGAGAATTAGCTGTCTGCACTGAATGCTTCACAAAGTCATTGTTCTCATTATGTCTATTATATATAGCAACTTGAAAAGAATGTTTTAATTTTTTTAAAATGAAAAAAAACTTGTGCCATGAGATTCCTAGAAGCAAGAGGCACTAGACACATCAACAAATATTTTACCGCTTTCTTCGCAGAAAAAAACAGATGCTAAATCAATGAAATGTATTTTTCCATTTTAGAAGAGGAGGTACCAAGTTAGTAAACCAGAATCAAGGCGCATCCATGAGCACGTCTGACTTTAATTTTTATTGAATATGCCACAATGAAACTGAACAGGCTTGTTCCTATTTGGAAAGTACATTGTGTGACTAATCACCATGTCATAGTGCGTGCTTAGAAGTGTTTGAAAAAATTTTATTTCTTCATCTTTCTAGGTTTATTTAGAAAGCCTCACAGCTCCTCGCTGCTCAGCAACAGCAACCAATCAAAGAAGTTGCTAGTCCATTTATTCGGCTATCACCAGTGGCACGGAAAGGACAGGTTTGTGGCAGCTCCTAACCCCCTGTTGGAAATTACTAGCTACTCTGGAGATTACTCCCAATGATGGAAAGATAATCTTCTGTCTCCACACATCTGCATATCCATCTGCACAGCCTCTCAAGATCAGACGTTACTGACAAATACCATAATAATTCCTTTTTTTTGCCTTACCCTTTAGTGTGCTTTCACGCCTGATGAACCACGGTGACAGGTAGGGAGATTATTTCTGTATAAGCAACTAAATATGGTGCAGTCAGCACCTAGGCAGAGCTGACTTACTTCATGGGCATTTGTAATTTTTCATTAGAGCTGAAAACGGTGATAAATCTTTTCTAATATAGAAAATAGATATTTTGAATATGTCATTATTGCATATAGATTATCACTGAAACTAGTGACCCTAACAACTTTTGATCATTAATATAAAATAATTTACTGTTCCCTAAAACAGTGATTTATTTCTTGCATTTTCTATAATGACTAGACAAGTGATAATGTACTCTACACCAAATCTGGCACTATACTAGACAGGAAAATGGTTATTAAACCTACTGATTGGATGATTCTTCATATCCTTTTAAGCCTTTTTATGATGACATTTACATTTAGTGATTCAAAGCCAGTTTTCTATAGATCCAACCACCTGGGCCAACATTAAACAGGATTGCTTACATTTAGGCACCTTAATCTATATTTAGCCTCCTAAAAAAATAGCCTCATTTCTTGAATGCCTCAACATTCACAGCCGTCATTGAATTGAATGAAGCTATATCTTTACCACACCTAAAAAAACCCCCAAAACCCTCAAGCCTCCAATTGATATATCTCAATGTGGATTTAAAGCTGGGATTTCCAAAGGAGTTTTAGGGTGCGAATGGGAGTTGTGCACCTAACTCCTGGGCGCACCTTTGAAAAATCTCACCCTGCATGCCTTTTTGAAAACTGATTCTGTTTGCTAACAAAAACATTCAGATTTAGTGCACCTATGGAGAGATGATGATTCCATTTTGGTTGCTGCGCTTTCCCATTAGCTGCAATTGCATCATACGGAAACAGCTTATGCTAACATATGACCTTGCACAGAGCAGAGGGCCAGGTTTCAAAGCACTTGAGACAACTCAGAAGAGTAGATTGGCCCCAAAACATTTCAAACTTTGTCTTGCTGAAGAATGGTTGCTCATCAAAGCAAACAGGTAATGCAGAATCTATACTCGAACAGCTAAATGTTAATGTCTACTCCAGGAGTGGCCAACCCTTTCTGGGCAAAGAGCCAAGATAGCAGCGGATTCAGTGCAAAGAGCCGGGGCAAAGTTGTCCAAAAAAAAACCAAAAAACAAAAACCAAAAAAAACCTGCCCCTTTTGCCCCTTTAAAAGGAGCCCCCGTCACATTTAGTTGAGGAAAAAAAAAAAAAAAGCTCCTTTAAGAAAATGCCTTTAAATGCATTTAGAGGCTTTTTGGCCACATTAAACTCTTGCTGGCCAATGCCATCTTTAATGCTACATCTTTCATGGCTATGCTGGTCGGCTCCCCTGCCCAGGTCAGCACAGGGAGCTGGGAGGAGAGGGCCGTTTTTGGGGGTGTGGGGGTGGCTTATGAGCCATGGGGTGGGGGGGGGGAGGTATGCAGACATTTCAGTTATTTTCCCAATGTCAGCTCTCACATAAAGAAAAAAGACAGACAAAAAAGCAAGCTTCTAGCTGAACAGTACCTTCACAATGTGAAGCAAGTTTAACTAATGCAGAGATGTTTCAGATGGCCTACAAATTCAGGCAGACACTAGATCTCAGGAGTGAATAGCCCCATACATTTCAATAAAAGCTACTACTCAGATGCCAACAAATGATCATTTTAAAATATCAATTTTGTTAATTATTTTACTGTTTAAAGATATAAGAAAAGATGAGAAATATATTATGAAGATCTACAGCAATCTCTTTCAAAGGGTGAGTTGGGGAGAGAAGGACTAGACAGGAATCGGGCAGCCAATGTGGAAGATATCTAAGTGAAGATATGTAGCTAAGTTTCGGAGGGGGAGCTGTGTTAGTCTGTAACTGAAAAAAATTAAAAAATAACAAATAGTCCTGCAGCACCTTAGAGTCTAACAAAAAATGTAGATGGTATCATGAGCTTTTGTGGGCAAAAGTCACTTCTTCAGATGAATGGAGTTAAGCGGTCCAGGCTGCAAAACAAACAGCAGAGAAAGAGAGGGGATGGGGAGGGAAAGAGAAGGGGGGGGAAATGGGAAAAAAATTGTCAATTATAGTGTCCATGCTAAATGAAGCTGATAGAGAGGGTTTTAAGAACTCTTAGGTACCCAATACATGGCTATTTATGTCATTAGGATGTGGAATGTACCAAGTAAGGTCTTTATTTAAACTTCTATTACAAGTATCAAACTTGTAAATAAAATTAAGTTCTGCAGCTTCCCTTTCAAGCTGGTTTTTTAAATTGGCTTGTAATAATATGGTAAACTTTGAGATCCATTAACGAGTGCCTGGGCAAGTCAAAATGTTCCCCAACGGGTTTCTGTGTGTTGCCTTTTCGAATATCTGATTTGTGTCCATTAATCTTTTGTTGTAGAGACTGTCCAGTTTTGCCAATATACATGGCAAGGGGGCATTGCTGGCACAGATCACATCAGTGGAAGTGCAGTTATATGAGCCTCTGATGTGGTGGTTTATGTGGTTAGGTCCTGTGATGATGTTGCTAATATAGATGTGTGGACAGAGCTGTGGATTGCAGGGATAGGTTCCCTCATGAGTATGATGGAGGTGTGCTGCTCCTTCCCGGGGTTCCATATATCCTTGGGATGACAGGCCTTGGGGGACAGGCCAATCCTTGCCTACAGACAACCTCCTAATCTCAAACAAATTATTTTCAGCAACCACGCAGCACACCTCCTCCATTAAATTCATCCAGAAACCCACCTCTGCAATCACTCCTGTGCCAACTCTATTCAAACGTCTATACTAGCAACATCGCCACAACATGGATACTCTGACAGTTTTTTCCCAATTTTTCCCCCCTTTCTTTCCCTCCCCATCCCCTCTCTTTCTCTGCTATTTATTTTTCGGCCTGGACCCCTTAACTCTGGTCATCTGAAGAAGTGGCTTGTGCCCACGAAAGCTCATGATACCATCTACATTTTTTGTTAGTCTCTAAGATATGTACTTATTTGGCCTTCAACAGCGCAGTATCTGAGCACCTCAATCTTCAGAATCTTTCAATAGTTCACTGAGTTAGGAAAGTATTTACCTCAAGTCCCCAGCAAGAACCTTCATCTCTGGACAATTCCACTTCTGTAGCTTTTCATCACTCTATGGCAGGGTAGCCATTGACAGAGTACAACTAGGTTTTATTTTCATGAGACATGGGCTCAACCTCAAAATGTGGGCACCATTGTAATAGGCCTGTTCTAGCTCTAACTTATTTGATCCAATTAAGCATTGCTTTTTATATGTTGTCCATATTTGTAAGGGCTCTGGGAATGTGAAAGTCAATTAATACAAATGCTGAGACCATGAGTAGAATAGTGTGCAGAGCAATTCTGACTCAGGCTATTCTCATCTTTATTGATTGTCCTTTTCATTTTATCTGCTGCTGCTCTCAGGCCAGCTAGCATTGCTGCTCACAATAGAGAACTGCATTCTCTTGTAAGAGATTCCTCAGCAATGAAGTCTTAAATACTACTGAACTGTATGTCAGACAACACCACTGAGAAATACTCCCAGAAGTGCTCTTAAAACAAAACCATAGAGTAAGGCAAAATAAATGTTCACGCACACCATTGTGATGTAAAATCACCACTGTACAAATAATGAAGGCTGTAGTCCAGAACACTGGGGCTAACACCTGACTTCAGTGGGAGCTGTTGGCGTCTCTGCATCTTTGGAAATCAAGCCACATATTTTGGATGATTTAATATAGGTTTATGTACCTAACTGTGGGCACATGTTTTGTTTTGATAATTTTAATTGGAGTCCTAGAACTGGAATTTCATTTTCCTATCTGCCATCTTCATTACCTGATGTTGGGGCTGATCCATACAAATGCATCCCATGATCATTTTCTTTTAACACTTTTGGAATGATTGACAATATGACATATCTGAAGCACATGAACAAAGATATAAAAGTAATGGGGAAATATACAACAAGTCTAACCCTTGATGCCTGCCACGGAGAATGTTCCCTACAGGATAAGGCTTCTTTTTATTGTTTTATAAAAAGGCTGGATAAAGTAAGTCCCAGGAGATGAAACTTGTACCACTTTTTAACGTGACTACTTGGTAGTCTAATTTCACAGACAGATTTAACTGATACTCAACCTAATTTTCTCCATTAGTGTAATGTGTTGAGTTCTTCTAAGCATTCTTCCAATGGAAACCGCTATAGTCTACTCACTCCAATGGCTAACTAACATGAAAAGTGAAAGATTGACCACTTTTTCCAACATTTGCCATATCATTCAACTTTTATCCAAATTCTCACTTGGTTCTGGTCTACACTAGGCAGTTATTTCAAAATAAACCTACTTATTTCAAAATAATTGTAGCGTCCACACTACCAAGCAGGTTATTTCAAAATAACAGGCTGATTATTTTGTAATCTGTGCTCCTGCTTTTGTTATTTTGGGAGTTATTTCGAATTTAGTTATTTCAAAATAATTTGCTAGTGTAAACATGTCCTTACAGTTTAGAGTTATCCTGTTGTAAGAGAGAACTTTTAAATACTTTGTAGAAACATCATTTCCAAGTATGCTATATTGTAATGTGTGTATACATACAGCAAGGTTCTCCTTCCATGTATACTAGACAACTTCAATAATTGAGTTCCTTATTATTTTACATGGATGTAAATAAAAGGGGTACCTGTAATACACTAACATTTTAAAGTGATAAACGCAGGGAAACAGCCCTACAGTAGCTATAAAATCTAATTTAAGCAGGATTTTGTTAAAAAAAAGCATTCCATGAACAGTTTTTCAAACACTAATTAACATTTCTACTGGGTTTGTTGTTTTTTAAAACAGTATTTGTTTGATTTTTGTATGAAGGTGACCAACTTCATTCCTGATCTTCAGAAATGCTGAGAACCCAAAAATCCAGGTGAAATCAATGGCAGATCCAGATCCTCCACAAATTCTGAACAAAAATCAGGCCCTAATTAATTATCTTAATATATGCATTTTCAGCAATACATACTGTCTTGGCACATTACATTGAATGGAAAAATATTTCAGATAATTTAATGTATGCCATGCCAATCAAAATATCTCTATCAGAATCTGTATTAGACAATTATTAGTATGATAGGAAGGTATTAGATCATTGCTAATACGATATACCAGATGAATTGCAATTCACGTAGTGCAGGAAGATGCTATTATACTGTAGTTTTGAAAAAGAATACTTTTCCTTTAACACAGATACTTAAAGACCAGAGAGAGTGAGAGAGAGTGTGTGTATGAGTGTTACTTGGAATCCTAATTAAATACATCAGTATAAACTGTAGCACTGGCATTTAACAACATTTCATAGCCTTGGGGACTTTATCTCAACCAGGAGTCTGAAATATGAATGAATTTGCAATTCCAAACACCATCCCAGCTAAGCTCAAGGTCAGAAATATAATTGAGGGTGGACAACTATGCAGCTACTGAAATATGAAATAAAATAAGGGAGAGGAGGACATTGTGTACATTATTTCAAATGCTGAGTGGTGGTTAGCATGTTAACGTGTGGTTATACAAAGAATCTGCCCACAGATGAGAGTCAGGGATGTAAGATAATATTAGCATTATAGGTCAACTCAAGACATATTCAGTGATCAGATTCACTGTCTAGGGATCAAGCATGTTGGGATGATGGTGCTGTTCCATTTTCTTGTGAAGGAGGTAAAAACACAGAAGAAAGATTTGGATACTCCAAGGTTAATCATATGGATTCTAAATAGAAAATGAAAGTTAAAGGGAATTGGGCATGCACACCCTTAGGCAACTTTCAAAATGTCAGCCTAGAGAAATAGATAAATATGGAGAAAAGACACTCTGCATTGAAATCAGCCCAAATACTATATTTATCAGATTTTTACAGATTCCCAGGCCAAGAGGGATCATTGGGTTATCTAGTCTGACCTGTATAAACACAATTCCTACAGCATATCTTTAGAAAAACATGCAATCTTGATGTACAAATTAGTGATGGAGAATTCATTAACAACATGCACCTTATTTCCAGCCCGGGTTTGTCTAGTTTCAAGTTCCAACCCTTTGCCCATTACTCTTCTGTTTGTTAAGGTAAATAGATTAGGCTCTTTGAACTCTCTCATGTTTATCAACATCCTTCTTGAATGGTTGGCACCAGAACTGGATGCAGTACTCATGCAGCAGTCACACCAGTGCCAAAATAAAATACAGAACATATGTAAAATAAACTTCTCTACACCTATTCAATATTCTACTATTTATGCATCCCAGGAGCACATTAGCTCTTTTGGTCACAGCATCACACAAAGAGCTTGTGATCAGCTGATTTTACACCATCAAATCTTTTTGAGAGAGTCACTACTTTTCAGGAGAGTGCCTCTCTCCTGTACATATGGCCTATACTCTTTGTTCCTGGAATTATTAAAAATGTATATTTTCTGTTTGTGGCCAGTTTATCAAGCAATCCAGACAACTCCACATCAGTGACTGGTCCTCTTCTTATTTACCTTTCCCCCAATTTTCATGTCACCTACAAACTATCAGTGATGATTTTATGTTTCCCATCAGGCTGCTGATTAAAATGTTAAGTAAGGTAGGTAGGGCAAGAATTAATTTCCTCACTGGAAAAACTGCACAATGATGCAGACTAAGAGACAATCATGATAATCTAGTTTGTTTTTCTGTAGCAGGCCACAGAACACCACTCACCCACTCTTTTAATAGGCCCATAATCTCTGGCTGAGTTACTGAATTCCTCAAATCATGATTTAAAGACCTGAACTTACAGAGAATCTATTTACACTAGTTTGAGCCTTCAAGTGCCCTTTGTCCAACACTGCAGAGAAAGGCGATTCCCATTTTATGATTTCATTCTGAAACCTATCAGATAGTTTTTAATGCATTTAATTCAAGCCATGTTAATTTTATAACAAACTCGTTTCATAAAAATGCAGTGCAGTACCAAGTCATGAAGACTTTTCCTGAAAGTCTGACTTACGTATGCAGTAGCCCTACTTAGAAGTAGAATGTCTACTTTTATAAATATCACTCATTGGACTACTACTGGGAATGCATCTCTGGCTAGAATTAAGGCACCTAAAAGGCTCTGTTATCTCACAGAAGACTTTGAAGAATATTTTGCTCAGGATTTCATCTTTTCCGCATTTTCACTTTTTACTATGAAATTAGGGCTATTACAGGTTCTATAGCATTTTATTTATTTCACAGAGATATATAAAGAGCCTCAGGGAGTCCTTCCTTAGGCTGAGTTAATTAGATATTACCTTCAGATTGCAGTTCAGTTCATAGATGGTGCAAAATATTGAGAAGATGATCTCATTATTTTGGCTTTTCCTGTCCTTACAACCTTTGCCAGAATACTTTATTTTCCTCTCTGTCCAAGCTCTGGGAGCATAGTTTATTCTGGAGCCTACTTCCATGCTTCAGGGTGAAAAATACAAATCCTACCCACTCTAAGCAGGAGCTTTTATTACTCTTTATTCTTTCCCCTGGTTTTCTCTACCTTCTGAATGGGATATCCATTAGCTTCTGACACATCATGTTGTGGTACACATAGGAGCCAGGATCACAGAGACACTCATATTGATACAAAAGTAAGTGTTTTACAGGAAGTTACCTGGAAGTAACAATGAACATCAGCACTTCCTTCTGGGTATAAGGAGATCTATATTCTTAACTTTAAAGTGCATTCAGCACACCATAAAGAGACATATGCTTTTAAAGGCCAGCATTGTTGTAACCAAAGATATTCTTGTACCTGAGCTCAGAATGAGCAGCAGACTACTGAAGCTGTGCGAATAATAGAATGTAAATCTGTAGCCTGAGTGTGTGTATTGATATCTGGATTTTCTTCCACAAAGGCTCTATATGGTACAAACAAAGGAATGAATGACTTGACAGGGCTTTATACTAAGGCATATCACATCATGCCTCTTAACATTTCCAACAAATTTAGTGCATCTTTCAAAGAGCCTAATGAAGAATTAACTTTTATCCAAGTACCATGGTCCAAGTCTCCGACCTCAGAAAATGAGCAACTCCCATTGGGTTACTCCACATTTTTGAGGACCAGTCTTTTAGGAGCACTCACCATCTACAACTGGGGCAGATTTTCAAGAACTCACAGAATGCTGAACTATTAAAAAGCCTAGTCCTTAAGTTTTTTTGATCTCTTGAGAACTTTAAAAATTATTTGAAATTTCCCCTGAAAATGGCACTTCAGGGATCGTGGTTCTTAGCAAAAATCTGGTAATAAATACTATGAATGCAGAGAATCCATCATCTCACTGAAGAAAGTATCCTGCACAGTCATCAATTCACCACCCCCCATTCAGATTTTCAATAAGGCTCAACCTCTCCTTCAAGTTTGTGCCAAGAGAAGCATGTCCTGATAACAGAATCTAAGCAAAAAGGAAAGAATAACCTACTGTATGTGTGGGGCGGGGAGGAGGAGCAAGAAGACATATGGACATAGAAAGGTTTTTTTTAAATCTTCCCAAAGGCTGAAGTATTAATAACAGTGACTATGGGCTGGGGCCGGGGGGAGGGTAGGGACCAGGAGATTACAGTATATAGGGATGTCCCATCTGATTTGGATCCCTCTTCAGAAAATCATTTGTATTGATCTTGTAAGGAATACAATTTTCTGCTGTATATTGGACATCTGTGTTAGATATCAATACAATTACAGCCCACTTCAATAAGATGCTTAAGGACAAAAATTCTAATTTCTAGTCATTGTTAGTATAACATCTTCATACACACTTTCTTCATCAAGCTCTTTATGGGCAGATATCAAACCAAGCAGAATGTGTGCATTTTATCCTGGGAAAAGTTTTCATTTTTTAGTTTTCCATCAGCCTGCAGTGATTGTGTGGTACTAGCTCACCCAGGTGAGTGTGACAGTTTAACAGTATTCTGATTAGTAAAGACAAAAAAACAAAACAAACAAAACTGCTGTTGGACCTATTTCTTATAGTACAGTCAGATAAAACTTCAATCTCAGTGTGAGCAGGCAAAAATCAAAAGTACTCCAGTAGTGTCCACTTCCCATGGTATTGTCCAGACCAGTCTGAATGACAGAATTATGGTGTTCACTCAAAACAAATCTGGGATGTGACTGCCAACTACCTATAATACTTGGGACAAAGACTTTTTATTGTAGCATCATTTTGCGTGATATGATAACTCCTAGCATCATAGAATACTAGAACTGGAAAGAACCTTGAGAGGTCATCAAGTCCAGTCCTCTGCACTCATGGCAGGACCAAGCACAATCTACACCAACCTTGACAGGTGTTTGTCTACCCTTCTCTTAGAAATCTCCAATGATGGAAATTCCACAATCTCCCTGGGCAATTATTCCAGTGCTTAACCACCCTGACAGTTAGAAAGTTTTTCCTAATGTCCAGCCTAAAGCTTCCTTGCTGCTTCTTGTCCTATCATCAGGGGGTAAGGAGAATAATTTTTCTCCCTCCTTCTTGTGACACCCTTTTAGGTACTGAAAAGCTGCCATTATCTCCCCGCTCACTCTTCTCTTTTCCAAACTAAAGAAATCCAATTATTTCAATCTTCCCTCATAAGTAAAGTTTTCTAGACCTTTAATCATTTGTGTTGCCTTTCTCTAGACCTTCTCCAGATCCTTCTGAATTGTGGTGTCCAGAAGTGAAGACAGTACTCCAATTGAGGCCTACTCAATGCAGAGTAAAGCAGAAGAATGACTTCTCGTGTCTTGCTCACAATATTCCTGCTAATTCATCTCAGAATCATGTTTGCTTTTTTGCCACAGTGTCACACTGTTGACTCATTTAGTTTGTAGTCCACTATGACCCCTGTTGATTCATATTTAGTTTGTGATCCACTCCATTTTACCCCTAAAAGCCCTCGCCAACATTGAAGCCCTTGTGCTAGGTGGCTACATATTCATAGTTAGACATTCCCCACTGCAAAGACCTTACAATCTAATAAGTGAAATAAACTAAGGATAAGAGAGAAGAGTTATTCTCTTAATTTTACAGATGAGAAACAGAAGCTGGGTATCTAACCTGCTTAAGCATTTGAAAATCCAAAAAGGATCTATCTTTGAAAATTCTTACTTTAAATGACCTACTTAGCATCAAAGGAAGCATGCGACAGAGTCAGGAATTGAATCCTGATCTCCCAAGGCCCAGGATAGTCTTAACTATAAGGGAACACTAATGCATCATCTATTCTTAAACCATATACCAGCATAGCTATTATGGCCAGGACTGTGAAAAGCTGCACCCTCTAACAACATAACTATATCAGCAAAATTCAAGCATGGATGCAGTTATGCCAACAAAAGTGTGCTTCTGTCAGCATAGCCTGCATCTGCACTAGGTTCCTATATTGGTAGAAAAAAAATCTTTCAGTTAGGATAGCCTGCATCTGCACTAGGGAGCTTTACCAGAGTAAGTTCTGTAATGGAGCCTTGGACTTAATTTTTCAAGGGAGGGGCATAGATCAGTGTTCACGTAAAGCTTCCCATCAATACCTCATCTGGGACAAGGAAGCTAATGATCCAAC
Source organism: Rafetus swinhoei (assembly GCA_019425775.1). NCBI lineage: Eukaryota > Metazoa > Chordata > Testudines > Trionychidae > Rafetus > Rafetus swinhoei. Next base: position 116,211,123 of record CM033449.1, read on the forward strand.
CAGTGGACCAAATTTGGTCATGAATCCTGGTCACAAGCCACCTGAGGCATGCTGTACACGTGCTAAGAAGGAGTCTTTCTAGGGTGGAAAATGTGAAAAAGTAGACATGTCTTCCTGTAGAGTAGGGTTCATTTCTTCACTAAGTTGATTATAGGTCCTCAGAGGGTGGTACAGAGATTAGTTATGATTTTTGAAATTTTTCATGGAACAAAAATTCCCTGCTGATTTAATTCCCAGTGGATCTGCACCCATTTATGGCAGTGGTGAATTTGGCCATAAGTTAACAAAACTAATTGAGTCAATTGGTGTGATGGATTTCTGAAGACTGCCAAGTGTGAAGTCTGCTAGGTATATAATTAGATGGCAACAGATTTTTTTTAAAAAGTATTTTACTTGTGCATTAGTCTTAGACTGATAGCTTTTCTGGTGTAACACCTCTGAACTCTTTTCAAATTAAATTTAATTTAAGAAGTCAGTAGACAAAATATCAAAAGCACTGGGGAATGAATAAAACAAACTTATCCTATATTATAATACCTACTAGTGTATGAAAAATATACAACAGATTACATTCTCCAATTCTCTATTGACATTTGGCTATTACAAGTGCCTTAGTCTTTGAAAAATATTGAGCTAAAGTTATTCAAATTTCAGTTTAAAGTCACCTGTCTCTCCATTTCTTTCTCCTTAGGGCTTGTGGATGTTCCTCCATTTAACTTGAAGGAAGTCCACATAACTTTCTTCAATTTGTTTTCACAAGAATAAATCCAACTACTTGCCATGTGATCAGAAATACCAGGAGGCTAAACTGTAACCAGATTCTATTTGCTTATTTCTCTCATTTGTGTGTCTGTATGGCCAAATCTGAACTGGCTATTTTGAACATGCAGCTTTTTGCACCTCTTTGGAATGGAATTGGGGCTGCAGACAGAATTTAGGCCCCTAGACACCTTATAATCTGATTTATGTTCAGTTATATGTGGACTCAAATAATTGCATGTTCAAAATTCCACTCATAAGTCCAGAACAGGACTCAAAATATAATTGAAAGTTTCACTCTGGGTGTGAACTGGCCCATTACATTCCCATCAATAGAGACAAAGTTACAGATCTGTGGTATTTTCATTCTTTATTTTAAAAAGTACAAATATGATTCAACTTATTTAAGATGATCTTGTGAGTCCCTCTTGGACATATGTCCAAGTGACAGTGAAGTGTGCCTCTACAGAATGGTTTATTTGCAGTAAATTAAATACACCACCACATTGGTTGTAGCACCAGATAATATATATCCTAAAAATGTCCAGCATATGCAAAGCACAAACTCTCCTTGTGACAGAGAAGTTTCATTGTGTCAAAGTTTGCCCCCTATGGTATAATGTACTGTTTCTAGAACTAGGATTCTCTCAAGCTAGATTTGAAACACACTCACCCCCCAAATAGATACATGGGAAGTTTAAGAAGTTTTACAGAACCTGTTTCCACACTGTTTAAGTTTTTGATTAGTATGGTAGGCTTGGGTCTTCAAAATCTCAATTTGTCACCCTATAGCATTTAATCTGTGTTAGACTTTGATCTGGCAATATACCTCTATAGTAAGAATTTTAATCCCTTCATTGTGAACAGCAAAATGTATGACAGGCCAGAGTATCTTAAAACCCACTTGACTTGCTTTGCAAAGGCACTAGTTTGATGTGCCAAATTTAAAAATTAAGGGAAAAATATCAGGAGTTAGTGGGGTGTCTCATCTTTTGAAGATTTATTTATTTATTTAATAGCTGGTCTTTCAAGATTTGCCAGAGCTACAGAAGTGATCACCTCAGTGTTTGCGAGTTTGATGAAAAAAAGGAAAATATCTAATGGATCACTGAGTGCCTCAGTTTGGAGATGTCCAACATCCAGAAATCATTACTCACTCTACAGCCAATATTTTCAACTTGAAAGTTTTGTAGTATAGCTAGAGAGCAGTGCAATTTAATTAAAGAAAAATCCGTGGATGTGTCGGACAGCAAGGAGACTTAAGAGAAATGTGATGCTCCTGTTGCAATTCCAGAAGTCAAGGAAACACTAACTCATTTACGGGAATGCTCAACAGTTCAACCATTTTGTCCAGATGCTTCTCTCTACAATTAATTGGCTGTTGACTCGGCATGGAATTTGAATGAGCCTGATCTGTTGATACCTCTTGACTTTTTTATGGACATCTTTGTGCTTTCCTCTCTACATTATGGTTTCTTTCAAAGCTAAAAAGTTATTTATAATAACATGAAAAAAACAGAACCTCTCCCTGATACAAATCAAGTCAGAAATAATTAATTGGAAATAGCTAAATAAGAAAACCACAAACAAATCTAAACCAATATCATTATGACAACATTTTGTTTCTTTGGTTAAGCCCTTTGCTGACAAGGAATATTGAGAATGCTCACTATGCAGTTAATTTTTAGATTGTTTGGATATTCTGAGATGTACTTAACATGAGATACCAGGATTATATACCTGCATAGATCAGCGGTGGCTGTGTCCCTGATTACCCAGTCCACTGTGATAGTGTCTTGTTAAATACTATGTGTAATTCAGGAGATGTTTTGGCTTGTTGTCTGTTTTGTTTGTTTTGCTCTAATTATTTTGGAATTAGTTTGAGTTATACCATTATTACATAGGCTAATGGGATGTTTGAATATATTCATTCAGTATCTCAGTTTGTTTGCTATGTTAATCTTTTCTTAAGAAAGTTAATTAATACTAAATGATTAAAAAGAATCTTATTTTTAAGAAGTCTGAAGTCACCATCTAATTTTTATCTGATAAATAGACTTCAGACTTGGAGTTGTTTATTATTCTGAATGGTACAATATATGGATGAGACTTAAAAAAACCTTTATTTAAGTCTCATCCATATAGTGCACAATTCAGAATAATAAACTCCAAGTCTAAAGTCTATTTTTAAAAAAATCGATATTTCTCCTTTCCTTATTTTCCCCTGTATTTGGAAAAAATGCTGTTTATGCTCTGTAAGTTCTAGTTGCTCCATGTAATTCAAAATTAATTCCACTACCTCTGAACTAATTATGATAAAATTCTCTATTTAATTGAGCTAAGCATCTTGAATGAATCATTCAAACCAAAATTAAGAGCCGAATCATACGTAAATGTTTTTTTATTTTGAAGGTGAAAACTGAGTCAAACCTGAAATGGATTGGTATTTGAGCTCTTACTTGACAATACACGCTATAAAATTGACAGGGTTCATTACCAAAGTTCATTACCTAAGACTTGCTGAACAGGTGTGTGAGTAGCCTCCTGCACATCAGTAGGAGCTGGACATGGTGAAGTCTTTGTGCTTTCCTCTCTGCAAGGATTCATTGTGCTAGTCTCTCTAAAGAAGGAGGTGAGCATGGACAAGGCACAGCCCTGTCTCCCATCTCCACACCAGGAAAGCAAATGCTGCTCACTTCTGAATGGTGACCCAACACTATCAATCCACAGACCTCTCGGAAGAATTGGGACTCCATATGGATGCCCAGATGTGCCTTATGCTCCCTTCACCCCCACCCCCATTTGTCAGTATCCACCTGTTCTCTTCTCTTAGCTTGTAAGCTTTCTGGAGCACAAAGTGTCTTACTGTCTTTTTATTCTGTGCTGTACCATCTTTGGGACACTGCAGTCCTGTCCATGACTGGGCCACATGGATGCTATATAAATAAAGGATTAATAATCTTGTGGGCATAACAGAGGAGCTAAGAGTCATTCCCCACCCATTAAAACAAATATACTTGAGTAGTCATCTTCTCACAGCATTTCAGCTGTTAAAAAAAAAAAAAGACACACACCACAGACTGTCATTTCTTTTCAGCAAAAAAAATGAGATTGCTTAGTTTTTATGGAATTGTGACCATGTGTTCCAATGCAATCAAAGTCGGGCACATAAAACCTTAAGCAGAAATCCACAACCATATAACCCACTTCTCAGGTCACTTTTGGCCATCTGTTTATTTTTATCATTGCCTGCACAAAGTACGTTTGAAGTTTCTAAACATGCCTTAACGGGACTGGCTCTTCTTGCCTTCCTTCTTCTGACTTAAATGACACCCTGCTGATTTCTGATGGCTATTGATAATAGATCTGATTTTGTCTTGATACCCTATCCTGACTTATTAACAGACTAAAAGAAAAATTTCTCACTAGCCCAAAAAGAAGATATGCCATTCTGAGGGCCAAGTGACACGGAAACTCAGTTTTCTTCTTTTGTAGGTAACTTTGATGAAGTTCAGATTTTTTTTAAATCTTGGACTTTAATAGGTCTTCATAGCTGTAACAAGACAAACATTGCCTATTGAAAATACAACCATCTAATTCTCAATTACATAAAATTACTGATCTGTCTCCTGCTATCTAAAGCTTTCTGCTGTCTTTATAAACAGCAGTAGGAAAAGGTTACTTGCAAGGATAAAAAGGTACTGCTGTAGAAACTATTATTACAAACCCACAAGGAAACTTAAGCTGATTGTGCCATCTGAATTGAATCTCTCTCCATTTACACACAGGCTATGTATTTACAAGAAGCATAACAAATCAAACCCAAGACAGACATCTTAGCTCTCTTTGTAGGGTGGAAGGATTTTCTCTCAACAAAAAGGAAGAGCAGACAGCATGTAAGAATTTTACAAAATACTTCATTAAAGCTTCTATCCTGGAGAAAGTAAACAAAATAAATCTGAGTTAAATGACTTTGGCAGATTTGTTTGATACTTCACTGTACAATACTCACCATGAAACTATCAATAGATTACTTCAAGAGAGTATGAAGATGGAGAAAAATAAGTTCTAATCTAACAGGTTCTGACAGAAAAATGCATTCTGTCTCAACTAGGAACGTCATATGTGAGTGCAACAGTGACACCTACACAAGAGCACAGATGAATTATCCAGTGAAAATGCATATCACCACCAGTGGCATAGCCAGGATGGGACAAGTGGGTGGGTCCTGACTTCATGGTGGATGGGCAATGATGGGGCCACCTCTCCCATGGGGAAAGGAGGAATCGATTCAGTGGCCAGGGCCCCATAAAAATAGGGGGCCCATAAATATGTGAGCTTCCCATTGTCCACCCGGAATGCAGGGCTTGCCCTGCTATGCTCACCCAGTGCTCCCAGGGAAGAGCAGGATCAAGGTCCCGAGGCTTGTCCTGCTGTGCCCCTGCCTCTCATGGTGCTCTGAGTAGGGTCAGGACGTATGGGCTTGCACTGTTCCAGATAGTTCTCCCAGCAGGGAGCTGGATTGGGATGCTGGGCCTTGTCCCAGTTCTAGCTGGTGCTCTCAGTGGTGAGCAGGGTATGGGCTTGCAAGGGAGCAGAGTTCGATACTGGGAGCTTGTCCCACTCCAGCCACCCAGTGCTCCTGGCAGAGTTGTGGTGCCAGGGCTTGCCCTGGCTCAAGTGTTCCAACCCCACAGCAGGAGCAGGGGTCTTACATGCCCCCAACTCTGCTCCCTGGCAGCAAAGCTGGATGAGCAGAGCAGGGTAGCCCCTGACTCCATTATCCAGACCTGACTGGTGCACCAGGAAAAGAGCAAAGCCCCGTGTCTGGGCAAAAACAGAGCCAGAACTGTGGGGGGCATGGGGGTGGGCCTGGCCACCCATGGATATGCTCCTGATCACTACAGATGTCTTGTTAGACACAGGGAACATGGATCCTCTGAGCTGACAGCTGCATCTCCACCAGTTTTGCTATTTGTACACTCCCCTACTCACCTCTATCCTTTTCCACCCTCCCTCCAGACTCTTCTGACATCCTGATGAAGAGGGGGGGAAAGATGGTGAAGAGTGCCTTGAATGTTAAAGACTGAAGCGTTCAATAGGGGAGACCATAGTGAAGAAACCTAGGAGGAAGACGAAGAAAATGTTCACCGATAGGCCTTGGGAAGTGGAGGAAAGCAAGTAGTTTGGTGTTAAAAAAAATTAGAAGAGCAAGCAGTTTTTGTAGTTTAGTGTGCCAGAGATTCTGCCAGCCCTGGTCAGTCTGAAGTTATTCTTTCTAGAGGGGTCTCGGTTTCCAGGTACAAGTATATTACATGCTCCAGTCTACATCTTTTCTTATGAGAAGGCAGAGTATTAAAATACTGTCTGGAAGAATCCTGCTGTCTGTGTACTATAGATAGTGAAGGTCTTCAGTGCCAGGCTTTCAATACCCTGCCTTCAAACAAGAACAAAAGCAGGCTGGCAGAGGGGAGGAATTGTGTAACATGAGCGTTGCAATCTGATCCTATGTGCATTTGCAAAGTAACCCAGTGGCTCTGTGCTCATTTGGCAGGTCACCCAGCAGAGAGGTTGTCATAGACCTCATTTGGGAAGGTGATATTTTTTCTGGATTGAATGCAAACAACAAAAAACTCCATTTTCAAGGTACTGTGGATTGAAAAATTGAGTGTCTCAGCTTTGGCAGTGTCCTTTGAAATACTGCATTCCTTTATACAGAAGGCCCTAACTTTTCAAAAGAAAAGGCGTGGACCTTCTTGTGAGGTTTCAAGGACTCACTGAAACCCTCCATGGTTTACTCAGTGTCCAAGTCCTCTATGGTTAACTTGGCATCCAAGCACAATGTCACAAGTCATGAGTCTCCAGATCCATCTCTTTCCAATACCACCTCACTATCTAGCATTAAACAACAAGGAATACTACAATGGCAGCTGCTGCATTTACTTATCCCAAGCCTCTCCTGAAGACAACGTATTAGCGGAATCCTGAGTCTCTAGCATGGACTCTTAATGTTAAGCACCAGCAACACAGATACACCCCCCAGCCTCATTTAATTCATAATGCCAGGTTGCATTTCATGTTAAGGTATTAAACAAGGAGGGCAGGGATTGCATCCATTGGAATCACAGCTTCTTAACATTGGCTTCCTGTTTTGTTGACATTCTTAGCAAAAGATCTTGAAAAGGCAAAACATCAGGGGGCTTGAGACTAATAGTCACATTTTAAAAAGAGGTTGTATTAAATAGTATCATTTTAAAAGGAATGGATGGGTTAGAAACATGATCTCAATGAGGAGTAAGTGACAACTTAAACAAAGAAGCCTACTGTGCTTAATTTCAAAGGAATTTGGTATTATCAAATTGTTTATCATTATAACGCTAATGCATCTGCTTCATCTTTGTGTAGTTACCTAGACTACTTTGTTTGATCCACTCTTCTGTAATAACCCCCATCTCCTCCACTCTGTCTATCATTCCTTTTGCTGTAACATATTGTGACAGAGGCTTCATTTACCTAAACTTATCTTGGCAACTTGTACTTCATTAAAGAGAATCCTGCAAGCATCAGTTAAAGCTTTCTTATCTGGCCATGCATAGCTAAGCTTCATAAATCATTCTTTCACTTTCCATTTTGCAGCTTCTGGAAAGGTAACATTATTGAATTCGGATCACTGGAATAGAGCAGTACTAAAATGTTTATTGACCAGCTTTTAGGCACTGAGCTCTGCTTTGAATGCAGACAGTAATATTAGCTTAAGCTTTTGAATTTAAAAGGGATGTCATCACTAAGTTTTATACATTGCTATAAATATCAGTTGATGGCAGGCCACTTGAGCAAGCTGCTACCAACCTAGCAACAGCAAAATATTATTAGCATACAATTCCTTCCTTGTCCTCCTTACTTAGCACCTGCAGATTTAGGTTTATACATACTTTGAACCAATGTTCCTTCTAATCTTTCCAATCCATGTGCAGCATAAATTTTTTTATGAGCATGGAGGCTTGTATAGAAATAAAACCGTAGCTGTGGGCCCTCTGCTAATCAGCTGGGCAGCATTTGAATCTCTCCTGACCAGCCACACAAGTACACAGCTTACAGGAAACACTGCTTTGGATCAGATCGTCAGGTACAGCTGAGAAGCAAACTGTGCAACGCATTCTGGGAAAGTGGAAGATAAAAGTACTTTAAAACTAACTTCTGTACTCCCCTGATATTACTGCTGGGTTTGCACCCTGCCAGTCACCTGCTGAAAGTTAGAGTGGAGACTGACCATTGGTTATCAGTGGAATTGCTCCCGGTTTGCACTAGAGTGAGAAGAATCAGGCCCTTGCTGTCACCGCAGTGTAGACGTCAGTGTTAATCCCATATTATAGGCAATGCGGTTTTCTGACAAAAACTGTTAACAGAAGGAAATTATGGGTCATAGTCTCAGACAGACAGAGCTGCACGCATTTGCATCAGCTGTTCCTGCATCTTCTGTGTTGGGTGAGGAGACAAATCATGCAAACAAATGGGCAAGGCTGCTGAGAGTACAGCACAATCAATCCCTCTAGACCAGAATGTGAAGAGGACATAGCTGGCCAACCACTCTATTCCCATGCTCCAGACCAGGTCCCTACAGAAAGGGCCTCAACACCTAGTGGGACCATCTATGCTCACTTCTCTTTTCTGTGGCCCTCCCACACTGAGAAATCGAACTTTATCACCTCAGCTGCCAGTAGAAGAAACCCTGCAATATGGCTCCTATGGAGCCACACTGATGGGGGCAGGCCACAACTGTAGGGGGCATTAGTGCCAATTTGGAAGCACCTGACCTTCATGCAGATGGTCATGTTCCCTATGGATCTCTGAGATCAGCTGATCTTGATGGCTGTGATTACTGCTTCTTCCATGGGAACCTAATGAAGACTTCCCCACTATGGGCCCCCTTCCGTGAGTTCTAAAAAGGAAACGTGTGCTGGGCCAGTGATTACTGGTGCACAATTTAAAAACAGGAATGATTCCTTTCCAGCCATAGAAACTGCTCCCTGAGTTGTTGGAAGTTTTTAAACTGACAAGAAGTTTTTATCATTTTTTTTAAATCTTGGAATTTAGCCAACATTTAAGTAATGCAGACTTATTTTCAGTTAAGAATAGTGTTATCAGTTCAGATAGCAATTTTCTCGGCTATAAAGCTGCATCTTTTAATGGAATATAATACCAACTAGGCAGTTAGCCCGTCATAAGACGGGATTTTCAGGTCTCTCCTCCACGTCGGTCTTCTCTCCTGAGCCTCCGGTCTCTCTCTCTCTCTCGTCCTCCTACTGCCTCTCCCTCTTCCTCTCTCTCTCTCAGCTCTCCTCCGCCTCCTGCCTCTCTCTCTGTCTATCTCTTTCTCTTCTCCTCCCCCTCCTGCCTCTCACTCGGGGGACCACGGAGCCCAAACGGCCATTTGGGCTCCGCACTCCCCGTGCTGCATGGGGAGCGCGTAGCCCAAATGGTCGCTTGCGACACTTGTTCCCACGCGGTGGCCTGGCTGAGCGGTGCAGAAGTCAGCCAAGCGCCATGGCGGGAGGTGAACGGGGGTGGGGCGGTGATGTGCGGCATGACAGCGGCTCCAGGCCCTGCCCCCGGCCGTGAACGTCACCTCCCCGCCCTCCTTCGCCTCCCGCCATGGCGCTTGGCTGACTTCTGCGCCACTCAGCCGGGCCGCCACGGGGGAGCAAGTGGCACAAGGGGACGTTTGGGCCCCAAACTCCCCATGCAGCACAGGCCACCCAGAGGGACCAACCAGCATTTCAGGCAACAGCGCTGCCCAGAGGGAACAGCCAGCATTTCAGCATTACAGAGTCACAGACATTGGGCTACTATATATATGATAATTTCATTTGATCTGGGGTATTTGTTTGCTTTAAAAGGTTTACACTGCATCAAATACAAGTAAGCCCAATTTACAAGACCAGTAAAAAGAAGAAGTTATTCTTTTTTGGCTCAAGAAGCTCAGGGTTTGTTTTAAAAAAGCCAAACACACCACTGACTGTATAATTCTCTATCATTTTGATCCTGTCAGGGACAATAGGTATCATCAGAGATGTTGGCTAAAAGAAGGGAGGCTTAGTAATCCTCTTTTTAGGATAAATATGTACATTTAGGTGTTTTCTAAGGTAGCTAAGACAGTTTCAGCCAACCAGAAAGTACAACTCAAATTCAGAACTGGCTTTACTTCCATAGGTGTCTCTGGGCTAAATTCAGTTGTAATGTAAATAGTGCAATAGGGTGAGGATGAAATGGCTGTAAGTGGTAAAAAGAGTGCAACTTGCTTGGATCTAAACAGACAGTGGCCATGCAAATGAGTTAACCTACATGCCAAAAGCAGTGCAGCAGCAAAAGCCAACCCCATCATTTCCATTTGCCGATCAGTAACACGGGCAAACTATTTATCTAACCTGTTAGTTAGATGGAACTAGAGCTATGCCAATTAGTCCCATGTGGCCACATACCAAGTGGAGCTGAGCATTTGATCTGAGATCTGAAGCACGCATGAACCTCAGGCCTCATTTGCAAAGATTCAAGGGATGAGGTTTATTCAATATCTGGGGAGCTGATGAACCTCCTTCTCCCACTATGGCCAAGTGAACCTCATGGGACTAGTTTACTTCCAGCCCCTGTAAACCCAGTGGCAAGGTTCAGTTGATGATCCCTCTCTTGGCAATGGAGGCTTATGTAATATTTGTAAAAAACCTTCAGGTAAAAGGATATATATATATATGAGCAAAATATTATCTCCCATTAGAAATGATTGATCAAGTTCAGGACTATAAAAATTAACATTCAGCTTGATTTTTTTCTGCCTGAGGAAGTCTTGTAGAAAATACTTCTCCCTAATGGAGATGTAAAGATATGCTGAAGTTAATACAGATCATAATTTTAAAACAATTCACTGAACAACGCTATCACATTTCCTTGCAAACTGCACTCTTAAGAATTTTGTAACTAGAAGATACACATGGCCATATAGTTTAGATGATCGCTATCCATTTCAACTGTTTTAAAACTCCTCGCTACCATTGTATAACCAAAAGGGTATGCATACATACACACAAAGCTGGCCCAAGCTATGGACTGACCGGACTACCGCCCGGGGCACCCCATTGTAGGGGGTGCCGTGCAGCGAGGCCGGACCGGGCGGGGGTAGGTCCATGCATGCGCTGGAGCCCAGGGGTGCCACGCGCCTGGGGGCAGGGCCGCGCATGCGCCGCACTTCCAGGGGCGGCGCCACGCTCCTGGAGCACACGAATCGCTCGGGCTGGCCCTGCATACACAATAATAGGCTGTGCTACCAGCCCTGATTATTAAAGTTGTCCAACACTTCCCATTAGAGGACCCTGTTTTCAAGTGCTTTTAACTTTGCCAAACTTGGGCCATTCAGACTGCAATCTTACTTGATAAACATTGGAGTTTGGGGAGAAGACTTTTAGCCAAAAAGGTTGAATTTTTTTTAAGAATGGGCCTAGAGAAATATATGTTCCACCAGTGTTGAAAATTCTGGTTACTGTGTATTTGAGATGCTCTGGTTCTACTATGCTTTGGAGCAGAGGCTAGAAATTTGGCAGGAGGGTAGCTTTCATATTAGGGACATTCTGTTGGTTGCCCCCATATAAATCTGTCCAAATCTGCCCAAATGATGATAAGCCTTTGAAAAGTAGTAGTTTGTACATATTCATTGAATGCATCCTATAGTTTTGTAGTTAAACTTGAAGATGCAGCTACATTTGGTATGTTGGGATGTGCGGATGGCAGAATTTTTCTTGAGACTGCAGTGCAGGCCATGCTAGGAGTGGGAACCGAGAGCAAAGAACCCAGCTCTCCTTTGCTCTCAGTGTTGGTCCCAGGCAGCATGGAAAAGGAAGCTGTCAGTTGTGAGTGCAGAAGGGCCATGAGCCTTTCCTGGAAGATGAAGGGAAGGGAAACTGGGATTGGGTGGGCAAGAAAGTTGTATTGAGAACCAGTGAGGAAAAGGGGAAATGCAGTAAGTGGCAAGAAAAAAAAACTGATGCAGGCGGAGAACAGGCACTGGTTGGGCAAAGAGCCTGGGAGATAGGCTATGGAGGCCAGGAAAAACAGACTGAATAAAAGATTGGATGAAGAGCCTAATACGTAAACTGGGAGCAAGTAGGATAGGAAAGGTGGGCAATAAGGGGTGAAGGAGAGAGACAGAGAGAGAGAGAGAACAGAGAGCCCAGAAGGGCAGAATAGGACTGGCTGGGCAAGAAACATCAACAGGAAATGGTATGACTGGGCAAAGAAATGGGATTGGGGCAAAGGGAGACTGGAACTGGAAGCCAAGAATGTAAGGCTAGAACTAGCCGTAGTGGTTTTTTCAAATTCTAGGTGTTCGTTATAGAACATTGAAATTTGGTTTCAACACTGACAATGTCCAAATCGAATTATTGTTCTCTACAGAGCTCTAACCATAACATGTATATGAAAGGGGTTCAAGTGAAGCCTGCACAGAGAGACAATCTTAATTCTGCGGTGTTTGTCTTTGCAACATTCACGTTTTGACATAGCTTGTTTCATATACACACGATTGAATGGGGACAGAGCTGCAAAAAGTCCTGTCTCATCACAGGATTGTGTAATACGTTTTTCTTTTGCCCTGAAGACTAACTATTGGGCTTAAAACAATCGATTCTGCATGACATGATGCAATTCCATGTGTGGAGGATTGGTTCAGGCTTTGATCTTCTATCAAAGTCTTAGAAGTATAAAGCAGAAAACTGGCTTTGGCAAAAATTAAAGTTCTTGCACAAAGCAGTCACTTTCCATGGAATATTTAGACTTTTGAAAAACTGAACTCTTGAAAGAACATATTTTAGCTAAAACTGAAATATTTCAACCTGAAATGCTTTCACTTTTCTTGGAGAGTTGTAGTTGCCTCCACAGCTGGCCTTAATCTCCTATGATGCACCACAATCATACAACTACTCTCATGCATGGCCTCCCCTCACCATGCGGCAAGACACTGGCACAAAGATGTAATCCAGCCACAGAGCTCAACCTAGAGAAGAGAATGGGATCGTGAGCTACCAGGACCATAACTCCCTTAAGGGTCCCCAGTTGCATTTCCAAATCTAAATGGTTTTCAGCTGAAATCTGAGTTTTATATATATATATATATATATATATATATTTGGCTAAATCCTTGACGTTTTCCATGGAAAAAGCCCCCTTCCATTTTCTGACAGTCTAGAAGCAACTTTTTTTAATTTTCTGAATCAAAAGGTGCAACTCCTTTTGAAACAAATGTGAAGTATGATCTGATTTCCTCTATGCTATTTTGAATATGAATGCATCCCAGTATAATTTCAGTAAAGGTTTTTCTACTTCATGTTTAGTAGCTGTAATAAAATGTCGAAAGCCTGCATTAGATGTGAGCAGCTATTAGGACCTAGAGCTGGTTGGGAATTTTCCAACAAAATGGATTTTCATTGGAAGGCATCAATTGACTCCAAAATTTTTCATAGGAATGCCTGTTCAAATGAAGCATTCACCAGGGAAAGGTTCCACGAATCAAAATGGAATTTCTGGTCAAAAGCAGAGAGTGCCATCCCAGACTATTCAATAAGGGTACGTCTAGACTACAAGCCTCTTTTGAAAGAGATCATCTAGACTGCCACAAGACTTTCAAAAAAGCAATCCACTTTTTTGAAAGACAGCACCAGGCAATCTGGACGCTTTCTTTCGAAAAAGCCCTGTTTGTGTTCAAGAACGCCTTTTTTAGAAAGAGCTCTTCTGAAAAAAAGGTGTTCTTCCTCGTAAAACGAGGTTTACCACTGTCAAAAAACCTGCCGTGTTCTTACGATTTAATTTCAAAAGAACGTGACGGCAGTCTAGACGCAGGTGACTCTTTTTGAAAAAGAGACCACTTTTTCCAAAAAAAATCTGTAGGCTAGACATAGCCTAAGTGAATAGTTAGGGCACTCAAGTTGAACCTCTGACTCCCACATTTATTTCCTACTCTGCCCAATGTTAATCCAGAATTTGAACCTCATTCTTTTCCGTACCATGCAAGGGCCTTAACCAGTTTTCAGATCTTGTTTTCATCCTAATGGGGAACAGGAAAGTGCTAGAAGTCATGAAAGTTTTCACGGGAGAAGAGAACCATTTTCCATCTGCCTCTTTACTCGAACTTTCATTTCTAGCCTCTCCTAATTCTGCCTGGGTTCCATATAGGACTCAAGGGGAGAGGAAGGCTTCTCTTCTGCTCCTCCCCCAACCCAATAAGCTTGCACAACATTCAGCACAATTTAGCTCTTTGGAAATATTTGTGACTAACTATAGAGCTTCCAATGCTCCCTTTCAACTCCTTAATAGCTTGCATTCCCACATATTCACAATGCACACAACCCCTATGTACCTAAAGGTTGCCCCCTCACATTGCTGAGCAACCCATTCTCCAGTGAGCCCTAGAAGCAGAAGTTTCTCTTGGCAATAACGTCTCTTTTGAATCTGCCTCACTCTACTTCTGTGAGTGCTGGATAGCTTCCAGGCTTGTGTTTTATCCAAATCCGCCACTCATCTTTAGCTTGTATACTTTTTTTGTGCTACACAGCCAAGCAGCGAGGAATTCTCCAAAATATAGGCTAGTGGCAAATGGATCAGAAAGGATGATGTTGGAGAGCATGCAACTGGTGGCTGGACTAGGGCTTTAGTAGGTTCATTGGGCTCTGACTGCATAAGTACCTCTGGGACCACACAGATACACAGCCAGCAGTGGAAGTAATTTCCAGACCGATTAGTATTCTGTCATCTATATCCTTTGCCTCTCTCCCCATTTATATAATCAAACTCACATTTAGAAGATCAGTGTACTTGCTCCATTATGAACTTCAGCAATGGCAAGTCTGCAAATATGGCACCAAATGAGCTTTCCTTGATGTTTCAAATGAGCACCAACAAGATGGAAATGCATCATTTTAATCATGGAGCCAGCCAGCCCTCATCTTCCTGTAAGAAAGTAATGCTCCCAGTTTGCCAAGACTACAAATTACAGTTTGCTGTAGCTTAGCATAATCCTTAAAACCTTTGAGAATCAAGGCATATTGAAAAATCCATTTTGCTGGCTACATTAAAAAAAACCCTCTTAAAAGCATCAAGCTCTTTTGTGCCAAGTGGAGAAAATGCAATGAAAGGTGAAAAGACATTACTATAGAGTAAACTATTTGCCTTTAATAGGGTTTCCTCCAGTGTTATTAAATGTGTATTTTTCTGACAACAGTGATTTCATTTTGCATGATAAAAGCCCTGTATATCATCATCTAATCTTTTTCTCCAAAAAGATATTGGGTTTTGAGAAAGAAACTGATTCTCCACAATGCAACATTTTTTCTCTTCATTTGATGGCCACCAGCAGTTACAATCACATTGCTGTTACCACAAAGAATTTAATCAAGATCAGCCACCTGATGATAGAGCAGTCATATTCTGCACCATAAGAAAGGAAGCATTTTAAAACACACACATACAAAAAATCACATTTTTCCTAATGCTAGTAAGGAAATATGCCAGCTGCTAAGATGTTATCAGGACCAACCTGACTCCTATGATGTCACCAGGGTTGTGGTGGAACAGCGGGGGAAGTGGATAGAGCAAAAAGTTTAATTGGTGAACCCCTCCAAATCCAAACTCTTTGGGCCAGATCCTCACAAGATGTAAATTAGCACAGAGCCATTGAACTCAATGGACTCATGCAGCTTACATTGCTGAGGTTCTGGTTGCTAAATGCACACCATGAAAAGCCCCTTCCTGTTGCATTTATACAGGTTGGATCTCCCTGGTGCAGCACCCTTGAGACCTGACTCATTCCCGAATGAAGGAATTTGTCAGATCAGTGGAGGGCCCCTGCCACTGGCCTCCCAGGCCACTGCCCCTCCCTCCGGCTAGCTCCACTCCAGCCCTGCTGCTATAGGGCTTGGGCCCCTTCTGCCAGCTGGCTGGGGCTCTCCGGGGACTGAGCTCCCCAGCTGCCACAGCCCAGCTTCAGTAACATGCAGCCCAGGCCTTCCTGGGGATGGGGTTCCATGGCTGCCCCACTGTGCCACATCCAGCTGGAGCTTCCCATTTCTGTGGCTGTCCCACTGTGCTGCACCAGGTTGGGGATCCACAGCTGCCCCACTGTGCCACGCCCAGCTGGGGCTCCCCAGGATGGGCCTTGCCAGTTCCAATGGTGGGGCTCTCCGCTGCTGGGCTCCCAACTGGTTTGCACTCCTGGGTGCGGTGCTTTCTAGTCTAGCAACATCTGTGATCCTGCCAGACCACGGACATTGTAGGACCAGAGAGTCCTGGATTTAGGAGCTTCAACCTGTTTTACTCAATGGCCATATACATTGCCACACAGGATCTTCTCATTAGTTCCAAAAAAACTGCATTCAACAAATACCAATGATAAATCTCTAACCAAACAGATTATATCTTTCCATACTCTGGCATCCAAAATAATACATTCTAAAGATGGTGAACAAGTGTCTCTCACACAGTGTCCTAAAGGCAACAAAAGTACAAAACTCAGGTTTTGCAGACTTAATGAGGGCCTGTATTTAAAAGCCCTACCCTGACAGTATCTTTCTATCCATTCCCATAAATTCAACCCTATAACCAAAAGGCTTCTTTCAGTCTCATGTTGTCCCATTAGTGCTTTACTTGTGCACTATTTAATTTCATCATCTTACCTTTTAGATTACTGTTCCTACCCAATACATGCAAGTCTGTTAACATCAGGGTAAGTGTAAAATTAAGACACTGTACTGGGGGATGAAGAAAACCCCTGTCAGGAAAGGACTTTAAAAAAAAAAATGATCTCAGGTTGCTGAGGTGGTTAGTTGCCTACTTACAATCAGAACTATTCAAAAACTTTTCGATTACATATTTTCTTGTTGAAACCAAAAATATTTCATGGAAACAGACAGAAATGTCATCAATGCTACCTGGAATATCCAGGCTGGACTATCCTGCCACTGGCCAAGTGATTAAGACTTTGGCTCAGTACCATGGACACAAAGGTTCAGGTCTCTGCTCTCAGCTTCATTTGACACTGGAACAAAACTCAATCTAAATCCTCATCCATCATGTCCTGTGAAATGAAACAGAATTTTCTGTCCAGCTCTGCTCATGCTGTGGACCTGCTTAGGACTATGGGTGTATGTGTGATTTGATTGCTTTTTTATAAAGGGAAAAAGGAGACTTATCTCCTGCCCTCCAACTCTGCCTATTCCTGGTCCATTCTTGGTTTTCTAGGGTTAGTACCAGGTATGGCACATGAAGGGTGCGTTTCCACAGCACCCTAAACTCGAAATAAGATACGCAATTTGAGCTACACAAATTGCATATCTTGTCTTGAATCTATTTTGAAATTTGGTGCATCTACACCAATTGCAGCTACACAGTTCACATGCCTCAGCTTCAAGCACAAGCTTGAGTGCTTTACTGGACGGGAGTCTTAAACTATTACAGGAGTACAAGTTTAGGAACTAGGCTAATTTTAGTTCTTATGTTACAGCTGAAATAGATTTCCTTTTTGGCATTGGTAAAGTCATTTCTTCCACCTACCCCTCCATTTTCTATGAACATTATCTCTTTTTAAGTCTAAAAACAAACTAGTTCACAGGGAACAGATTAAAAAGGTTTGAAGATGAAAGACATACTTGACTATAACTAAATATTATGAAATACAATTTGATTCCCATGTTAATACCATATAGTGCAGTATATCCACAATATTGTTTATCATAGTTCACCGTAATGAAGTTTATAATGAAAATTAGAGCCATTTATGACAGAAGCCAGACAATTACTTAATAAGACTTTCAGGTACCATGATGGGGAAAGAATGGGTTAAATAAGACCTGAAAAAGAAAAGAATATTATTTTAAAGTGCTACTACTTCATTCATAACATTCATTTCTACTGATAGTAAAACTGTCATTTAAACAAAAAAATCAAACCAAACCCCAATAGAAATGTGTCTTACACACTAGCAAATGTTCATATAGGAACTCTAAAACAAAAATACATGCCTTTTGGGAACATGTGTACTTCATTTTCTTTTTCCACAGAAATCTATATGTATTGCATGTAAATACTACTGTCCCTCCATAGTCAATAACTCTAGTGCCTATTTTCCTGTGCTTTCTCAACTCTGCCCTACTGAACTGATGAATCCTAAGGACCAGTAATATCAGCAACAACAGAGTTGGCACCAGGCCCCATTATGAAATGTGAAGGACAATACTGGATTCACATCTTCTGCAGAATAGTTTGTTTTCTCTCAATTTCTAATTGCAGGATAGCTAGAGGGACAGGTGGGTATTTCGAGCTCTGTTAAGCACTAAAGTTTTAGTGTCTCTCTGGACATGGATTTGGATTGATGACTGATGTGTCATCAGCTGCTTGGTAATACTGAAACATTACATAAATAATGTGGACAGGTTCCCATAAACCTTCTCCCCTGTACCTCTATCAGCAGTAAGCTAACATAAAGCCTTGTTTCTAATTAAACTACAGTGCAGGGGAAAATGCATAAATGGATTTGACCATGAAGTTGAACTGTTGGGTAAACAGATAATCAGTGTTGGGGAGGCAGGAGATGGTAAAGTGATGATGAGCAATATCAGGGTGAACACATGGCTGAGAAGTGGCAACAATTTTCACAAAATTGCAAGAAACCCTAGTTTTGCAAAGAAATAGTCAGGCAATTAGAATCCAATACCAGTTTAGTAAAAGGACCATGTTGCCATGGACACAGGCTGATTCAAATAAACCAGATGGCTTTTAGCCTGGACTTGCTAAAACAATGTCGTTATTTCAGGAACATTAGAACACAGTTTTAACATTTCAGAAGCTGAAAGGACTCACTAGCCCAAAGTAATGCGTTGTCATCACTACACTGACCCTGAAATCCAGGACATTGGCTTGTTCTTGGACTACTCTATGAAGAAAAAAAAAAGCCATAGTCAAATAGAAGATTTATTCCAGCAAATTCCAGATCAAAATACCAGGATTTCATAGCTTTACAAAATGACTTGAAAGGTGAGATGCAAGCAGGGAGATTACCAAAATACTTACAATGAGATCCCTGGGCATATGTCTGTAAGGATATATGTACAATGAATGTCTGAGTCTTTCTGCTCATGAAATTTAATAAACTCAAGTCAACATACAAGCTATGCTTTTCCAGAGTGAGAAAAATTAACAGAGCTTGTCTGATGCTATTTAATAATACTGTTGAAATTGCCTTTCAGCAAGGTAATACATTGCCTTTTAAAGCTGTTAATAAGCACATTTTATGAGGGCAAGGTCTAACTCTGAAAGATTCAGCATAAGGTGGGGACTGGCACACAAGAGTACATGGGGGTACATACCTACCCCAGGCTTTCATGCAGCTGCGTTGCATGTGCACAGTGCCCGACATGCTCACTCAAACTGCATGCACACACTTTTGCACAAGTGCTTCTAAATATATGGGCTGAAAAAAAAAAATAGAAAGCAGTCCAATAGGAAGAATATGAACCTCCCTTCTTGACCCAATCCAGCAAAGTACGTACGTGTGATTTTAAGCACATGATTAGAATTAAATTATTTCAGAGGACACTACACAGGTGCTTTGTGTTACATCCACGCCCAAGTGCTTTACTGGATCAGACAACTAGAATAAAATTGCCTAAAAATGTACCCCCTCCAAAAAATCAATAAATAAAAAAAAATTTCCTTTTTCATTTTTAAGTCATTGATTCCTTTTAATACCACAAGGAAATCCTGTTAGTTCAAGATAATTTCTCTTCAAGCAAAGAAGTAGAAAGTCCACTTGCATGTGGGTATAGGTAGTGGAAAGGGAATCCCCTGATTCTGCAATATGAATTGTTATCTTCAGGAACTTTCTGAAGGGCTGGAGGTGGATCCAGGGAGCAATCACAATTCACTATGTTATTAACCAATCAGGACTGGGCAGATTACCTGGGAGTTAACGCTGTTCATATAATCAGCATCACCTTCCACATCTTCTTACTCTCTCAGCAGAAGAGTCAAGAGCAACCCACTGTTCTTAAAAAGGCACAATTGCCTGGAGATCGGTCACACTAACCAACCACAACACCCCAAAAAATATTGACTTCTTCACAGCTATATCGTGATAGCATAAACTCTGATTCTTCCAGAAGACTTCCATTTATAAGGGAGCACTCTTGAGAAATACTGAGCTCAACCTGGTGAAGTTTTCCAAATCCTCTCATCTGGCCTCGGTTGCAGAAGGGGATAGAGGAGTGAGTTTAATTTTAATTCTGCTGCTGATTTACTGTATGGCACTGAGGAAACCACTCCAACTTCTTAGCTTCCCTGTGTTTAAAATATTTATGTACTGTTGCAGAGGTCAGGGTGCAATCCAGACCAGTTAGAGGTTTAGTCACTGCCTGCTCTGTAATCCTGGGTACCTGAAATACCCTGCCCTAGTAGCTCCCAGCCTGAGTTGCTCTCTGTCACCCTACTATCACGTCATACCTAGAGTGCCTGTGTGCTAGGCAGCCCTAGTTCAGCACCTTTGAGCCAAACAGCCTGTCTACATTACCAAAGTCCCACTCTAGCTTCCAGCAGCCTTAGTTACAACTAGCAAGGTAACCCCACACTCCCAGTCCCAAAATGTCCCTAAAAGAGAGTGTGTCCTGAATTGTCCAGTCCATTCTTGGATCACTCAAATAATAAGATTAATTGCTCATTTGAAGAGAGAAAAGCATATTACAGCTTATTAACTAGGGTAAGCAAATGCTTCCCCTCAAACAGCACTAAGCTCATTTATAGTAAAAACTGGATGAATTTATGAACCCTGGAAAATAAGTTTAAATGATGCCAGATGAAAGGAATGAAGTTAGAAAGGGTTTGTAATGGACAGGAGGAGTGCTGACCAGCACCCAGCAACTAAGGGGTTAAACTCAGGTAGCTAGCAAGGGTGTTGGCCAGGAGTCCAAGAGAACCAATAGGAATAAAGTGCTAAAATTTGAATAGTATAAGGTACCTTGCCTGCTTTCTTTGTGTGGGAGAATTAAACCAGGAGTTGAGAGACATAGAATGATTTAAACCCAGACAGGACTACAATGCCTCCAAGGAATTCAGGGCATGGAAGTGAATTGAACCAAGAAAAGATTGGAAGTTAGTAAAGGGAAAGAGAATCTAGTCACAATCCGGGTATTTTCTTTATTTGGTGGTTTGGTTTGAAGTGCTCTGTGTGAATCTATGCCTCCTCTCCCCATTTACCATCTAAGCATTGTTTCCAGAGATTTTCTCTATATTTCAGTTTGTTTTCCTTGGTTGCTCTGTAACATCTAGCAATCAAGTATATCTTTTGCTTTGTACTAAAAATCACTTTTTAAGGTGATGGTTTGATTCTTGTGTCCTGGAAGGTGCAGGAGGTCTGTCTGTGTGTCTGCATGCCTCAGACTGAGAGGTCAGCTATCAGAGACTGCAGCTTGTTTGTCTCTTTTTTTTTTTTTCAAGCTCTCTTGTGGCAGAAGAGCTTGACGTGCCCCCCTGGTTTTCAAGTGTTCACCCCTGGTTTTAGGGATAAAAAAAGTCACTTGATGGTGGCAGCAACCCCCCTCCCCCTCCAAAATCTGTGTATTTGTGATTCTGGGGGAAGTTTTTGTAATCAGTGCCTGAAGTGGCAAAGTCTTTGCAGGCCCCCACCTTCTGCACTCGGAGTGCCAGAGTGGGGATCAGCCCTGACAGGGTTATAAAGAAAATAAAAGCAAAAAA
The DNA here is from genome assembly GCA_019425775.1 of Rafetus swinhoei. Classification (NCBI taxonomy): domain Eukaryota; kingdom Metazoa; phylum Chordata; order Testudines; family Trionychidae; genus Rafetus; species Rafetus swinhoei. The sequence goes on from CM033449.1 coordinate 116,232,660, forward strand.
CATGTATCTTAAAAGCTCTAAAATAACCTAGGAAGGTATTTGGCTTTGTTTGAGAGAGTTTCCTCAGCAATCAGGCATTCTGCCCAGCCATGGCTGACTTTTCCTATAACAGGGCCTTCCACAGAAGGATAAGCTGCTGGCTTCACTTATCTTCTCAGATGAAAAATCTTTGTCTAAGCAGCTCCCCTATGTTCAGTCTCCAGAGGCTTGAACTCCACCCTTTTGGGTGGAAGTGACCAGCTTTTAGCTTTCAAGAGTTCTGGCAACTTGTGTCTGTCTAGCGATGGATGCCAAAGATGGGTTCTGTCTTAGCTTACATTTACCAAAGTTCAATTACCTTGTTTCAAGTGGTGGGATGACTTCATGATGTTCTGCCCTTTCTATGGGCTTCCTGTCCGCTTGTAATGGACTTCTATTGTTTTGATTCAAGCATGATTAGTTTACTTGGGAAACACATAGTAGTTGTGACAGTCTTTCCTGTGTGAGAGAGAGGTATTTCTCCTTTTGTTTGGGCACAGAATGTAAAGCCTAATATCAGTGAGTAACAATAATTCCTTATATAATGTTGGGTGCATACACTTCTTACTCTTGCCAGATATTTTCATAAAACCTTTATATAACAGCTCAGTAATATCATATATTATCAGTTGATTCAATTACTTATGACTTGAGGTTCAAGTCTCTTGTCTTTATGTTCTGATAAAGTTTCTCTTCCCTGCAGGAGGTCATCTTCTCCCCCATTTTGTTTACCTAATATGTAAATAGACCTTTTCTTACTCGGCATGACAATCCAGCTGGTCACTCTTGTCTAGGACAGAGCTGTTTACCAACTCACCAGATGTTTCTGGTTTAAACATGTTAGCCCCTCCCACATATATGTATAACTCTCAGTACACACGTTATTCATACATCATGCAAGAACAACAAGGATCAGTAAATTAGTTTTCCAGTGATATATTACATAACACCTTTTACATATAGATTAAAAAGATCAGAAAGTTGGGATTCAAATGGCCTAACAATTGAGTGTAATTTAATACAAATTACCAGTAAGCCTGGTGCCCTCTGGCACTGGCAGGCTCTTTGGCTCACACCCACCTTCTTGATAGGGTGCCTGGGAGGTGTAATTAGTTGATATCTATATAGTGCTTTAAGTGTGATAAAAAAGGTAAGCATTATTATTTCCATGAAAAGATCATTTAGCTCCAGTTTCAAAAACACTTACCTACTTATCTACTTAAACATAAGGTAAGTTTTCTCTTTGTTTAGTTGGCAGCAATAAGAAAGGGAAAAACTTGGGAAAGGGGGGGGCATGACATCACCTCAATTAAAAGTACTTAATCAGATGGAGAACAGAGAGAGATGGTAGGAGAAAGCAGCCCATAAAGTGGTCACTTAACTACAGTTGCTCTTCTCTGCCAAGTCTCAAGGACCAGCCCTAGAAAAATGCATGCAGGGGGGAAAAAAATCCTATGAAAGGGCAAACTTGCACTGGGTGAAATATTGGGGGAAGGTGAAGTAGTTATAAACGTATTTAAGGGATGATTTTTCTGTATGGTGTGCTGTTCTATCACAAAACTTAAGATGTATTCATACCCAATAACAATGTTCAGCAGGGAAATTCAGAGAGGATTTGTCACCTAGATATTAGTGACAGGAAGATTTCAACAGTGGGAAAGTGTGGGAGAGAGATCTCTATACCGATGCAAAAGTAATGGATGTTTCTAAGTCTTTACAAACTTGCACTTTTACTAAATATTAAGAAGTGGCTACAAGAGGACGCTTGGAGCTATAATATACATATTTAGCTAATTATGTTACAAAATGTTAATGCTAATTAAAAAATTCCAAAAGATTTCTCCTTCCAGCTCCCAAAAGCAAGCAAAGAAGCAGAAACTATGTGAACACTTTTAGGAGAAAATAGGATTTTTAGAGGAATGGAGGGTTATGTTATCAGAGCAATAAATCTAGAGGTCAAGGGAATCTATTCTAGCTCCCTTCTCCTTGTACCCGCACCACAAATTTATTTGAAAAGAAAGTAAGTTTAAACCTCACACAAAAAAGATTAGAGAAATACTTATTGAAACTGTTTTTTGTTGTAAACACAGACATCTTGATGCTTTTAACATTTATGGTGGGAAATACTTTACAGACATTATTGATTAGTTCCCAACTCATGTTTCTATTTAAACGTGAAAACCTTTGTTGTTTCTCAACTGCTTAATAGGGATATTTGCAACTCTTTTGTCTCTGAATGAAAGCCTGATATTGTTATGTACAAATATAGTAAGGTCATTTGATGCTAGACTAATTAGCAATGTAAGAAGCCATTTGAGTAGAGAATATTTATATTACTGAGCAATTAATTAATTTACTGGCAGCATGCAAGCAAGCCTTCACCTAATAATGCAGTAAAACAAGAAAATCATTGTTTCCAAAAAAACATGAACACTCAACAATTTAAGCTAAAGCCAGCCTAAGAGTTTGAAAGGAGAATACTTACAGTAGGGAACTTAACATGCACCAAAAAGATCCAAACAGGACAATGTACAACTCACTAGTGCACATTAGAATTTGCACACCAGCTGGTGTGGACTAAAGCACTATGTTGACATGCCCTTAGGTGTTTCACCAAAATCTGAAAGCAGGGGCCCATTGACACCTGAGCTCCCTCTTTACTTTCTTTAGCCATTGGACTAAAGTAGTTGAACACATCTCATCACTTCATGCTTTGCCAGGTCTCCCTATTGTTACTTTTCTCTGTTCCATTGAAATACACTAACTTTTATTGTTGCTCCTGCTGTGCTGATCTGAGTGTTCTAATTCCAAGTCTCTTCCACTGTGTGGGAGGGAACCTCCAAAATTTGTTTCCTTGGCCCTAAAGTTTTGCATCGTCTCCATAATCTGGATTTGATCCATATTTCCTTAAATTGGGCCAGTGGGCTCTAAAGATTTGTAAAGTGCTAACCTAGGGTGTGAGTGACTTCATGTTCAAAACTTCTTAAAAAACAACCTTGTAAACATGCCTTCTATTGTATGTGAATATGTAAAAATCCCCATTTTCTTCTTAAGTATGCTGAAAATAGTTAGCAGTTGGCCCAAGACACAAAAGACTTCATAGTGTGCCTGCCTTATCATTTGATGGAGTTAAGTATAGGTTAGTAGCTCAGCACAGTTCCTAAAATATAAATGTTTCTTTAACTGTGAATGATGAGATACCACTAAACTTTATAAATGGACATTAGGAGAAAGGATTTTGAACGGGTTAGGAACTATTTAGAAAAGCTAAACGTACACAAATCCATGGGTCCGGACTTAATGCATCCGAGGGTATTGAGGGAGTTGGCAAATGTCATTGAGGAGCTTTTGGCCATTATCTTTGAAAAGTCGTGAGATCGGAGAAATCCCGGATGATTGGAAAAGGCAAATGTAGTGCCCATCTTCAAAAAAGGGAAGAAGGACGATCCAGGGAACTATAGGCCGTCAGTCTTACCTCGGTTCCTGGAAAAATCATGGAAGGGATCCTTAAGGAATCCATTTTGAGGCACTTGGAAGAGAGGAAAGTGATTAGGAATAGTCAGCATGGATTCACAAAGGGAAAGTCGCCTGACCAATCTGATTAGCTTCTGTGATGAGGTAACTGGCTCTGTGGACGTGGGAAAGTCAGTGGATGTGATATACCTTGACTTTAGCAAGGCTTTTGATACGGTCTCCCACAATATTCTTGCTAGCAACTTAAGGGAATGTGGATTGGATAAATGGAAAGTAAGATGGATAGAAAGATGGCTAGAAGGCCAGGCCCAGCGGGTAGTGATCAACGGCTCAATGTCAGGATGGCGGTCGGTTTCTAGCGGAGTGCCCCAAGGTTCGGTTCTAGGACCGGTTTTGTTCAATATCTTTATTAATGACCTGGATGAGGGGATGGATTGCACCTCAGCAAGTTATGGATGACACTAAGCTAGGGGGAGAGGTAGATACTCTTGAGGGCAGAGGTAGGGTCCAGAGTGACTTAGACAAACTGGAGGATTGGGCCACAAGAAATCTGATGAGGTTCAACAAGGACAAGTGCAGAGTCCTGCACTTGGGACGGAAGAATCCCAAGCATTGTTACAGGCTGGGGACCAACCAGCTAAGTAGTAGTTCTGCAGAAAAGGACCTGGGGGGTTACAGTGGATGAGAAGCTGGATACGAGTCAACAGTGTGCCCTTGTAGCCAAGAAGGGTAATGGCTTATTAGGTTGCATTAAGAGGAGCATTGCCAGCAGATCCAGAGATGTCATTATTCCCCTTTATTCGGCTCTGGTGAGGCCACATCTGGAGTATTGTGTCCAGTTCTGGGCCCCCCACTACAAAAAGGATGTGGACGCATTGGAGAGGGTCCAGCGGAGGGCAACCAAAATGATTAGGGGGCTGGAGCATATGACTTATGAGGAGAGGCTGAGGGAGTTGGGTCTGTTTAGTCTGCAGAAGTGAAGAGTGAGGGGGGATTTGATAGCAGCCTTCAACTTCCTGAAGGGAGGTTCCAAAGAGGATGGAGAAAGGCTGTTCTCAGTAATGACAGATGGCAGAACAAGGAGCAATGGTCTCAAGTTGTGGTGGCAGAGATCCAAGTTGGATATTAGGAAAAAACTATTTCACTAGGAGGGTAGTGAAGCACTGGAATGGGTTACCTAGGGAAGTAGTGGAGTTTCCATCCCTAGAGGTGTTTAAGTCTCGGCTTGACAAAGCCCTGGCCGGGTTGATTTAGTTGGGATTTGTCCTGCCTAGAGCAGGGATCTGGACTTGATGACCTTCTGAGGTCTCTTCCAGCTCTATGGTTCTATGATTCTATGAAAATAAGGTCATTTTGTTAGGTGAATAAACTTGGACCAAGTATTATAGCTTTGAAAAATCTTAGTGAGATATCTGAGGTATTGATATATCCTCTATTACCATAACATTTGAGCTCCTCACAATCTTTAATGGCTTTGTTGTCACAACATTCCTTGAGGTGGGGACATATTATCCCTCATTTTATAGAAGCTGAAACATGGAAAAATTAAGGCCTAGATCCTCAAAGATATAAAATTTCAGTGGGAGTTAGTTACCTAAATACCTTTGAGAATCTGACGAGCACAGGGCTAGCTATGGCAGAGTAAGAATTGGCCCTAGGTTCCCCATAGACTACACTTTACCTCTCACACCCAATTGAAAACCAACATTTAAAATACCAGTTGCCTCATACGCACTGGTCACAAGCCATGTCTACATGGACCCGGTATTATTTGCACACCATGTGTGTTTATATTGTCAACATATGTTAACAATATGACTATCTGGAGAAAAAAACATTCAAATAGTTTCTCATAATTACTAACTTGGCATGCACACAATATTAGACATGTGATGCTTTTACAGTCCATGGTGCAAGTTAATGTAAAGAATTCATCATGTTGATTAAAGAGTGGCATTTTCCAAAATTATGAAGAGAGTTGCTCAGCTAGGAATGTCTCCATATTATGTAAAGCAAAAAAGACTGACTTCCAGCAAGAGATTCATCCTGTACAGATTGCAACTGTGGCGCAATCTGTACAGTATGTCATAGGTTAACAGGCAGCGTGCAGTACACATTTTGAAGATCTGTTGTTCTCACTCTAAACAAGGAAATTGCTTTAATTTTTCAAAAGCTTAAATGGTTGAATGGGTACAAGAGCATTTTGCAAGGATTTTGCTTGTGTTTGGCTCAAGCTATTGTACTGGTAGGTGTCTTTTAAAAAAAACCAAACCTGTAGAAAGTAACAATATAGCAACAAAGGAAATGTCTTTACTGACAACTGAATGTCATCCCGGGAGACGACACTTGCTAAATAAATCTGGAAACATAGTTAGCTGGAAATACAGTAATTATAGGTGCCAGCTGGAAGCAAACAATCATTGATACAGGCCACCAACTCAAAGGATGTCAGTGGTTTTAAGGTACAAAATAAATTTGCACTTTACTCCTACCTTAATTAAAGAATCTTAGATTTTAGTACCAAGCCTTTTCTCCGAGTGTAATGTGCTGCAAAACATAATAGCCTCCCACTTGATTAACACTCTCTAGGGCAGGGAATTTAATTATTTTTTTATTTGGTCAGACTTGGTCAACCAGATGTGACTTTCAGTAACATGGTATGGATTTGTCCATATTTCATTGTGAACGTAAAGGCATTTCTGTAAATCAGCAGTAAAGGTGTGCCGTTAGAGAGGGGGTTGTAAAATTACATGTACCGTATCTAGCAAAATAATATGAACTGTATATAGCAAAATGGGCTTTTGTAGTAGTTCTTTTTCAAAGAAGAGAACTGTTATGTATTCCTAATCTAGTTTACAGTGAAGATTTGTGCATATTCCAGACGTGGGTCTGTGACAAATGCCCAAATACAAACACCCAGGAACTATCACGTGTTGGAAATCCCAACCAGAATCCAGATCCAAAATTAACAGTAAGCTCTTACCTGTAACCTTTATAGTGGGCTAAAGCAGAACCCTGGATCCAAACATATGTTCTCCCCAATCCCTTGCAGATGTGACTGAAAACTGGATATGTACCCATGTTGTGTGTCTGAAGTCCATGACTAACACATGGTGTATCACTTTACCAATGGGGTATACATATAATTTTCATCATCAGTAATACGAGTTGAAGCTGGAATCTAACGGAGGATGTATTGCCCCACTAAGTGGGTATTAAATATTTTGTGTGTACATTGTTAAAGTTCTAGATGCTTATTATAGGGAACTGAAAAAAACATGCTATACCTTCAGCAATAAACCATTAGAGGCAAATCATTGTTCTTAACACGCACACACACACACACAAATCTAGTAACTGTATGCACAAAAGGGACCCCCACTGCGGAAAATCCTTCTTAGAAAGTGACCAACAGTGAAGCAGGTCTACATCTGCTATTGAAGCCAGAGGGCAACAGATACCTCTGCTCTTGCTTCATCCACTTCATGGGGAAGTGGACAGAAAATCCCCATATACGGCTCAAATAATTATTGCCTTGCCCTATCTCCAATGTCTCCCTCCATTCTGGGACACATGAAATGGTGGCACTTCAACTATTTCTACCTACATGTACACTAGTTCCCCTGCCTCAAGTTCAACTATAGCCAGGAAAGGGAAGACAGAATGCACCATATGATTCACAATAGGGAAGCAAGAAGGACAAATTGCCATGAAAAACAGCCCTGAAAAGCCATCTTCTCTCAAAGACAGAGAGACTGCCCTAAAGCGAACCAATTATGCTGAATACCGTTCTTCTCCAGCAGTCACCGAGGTGTGCGGAGCCACCAGGCCCTGCATCCCCATCCACAGCCAGATGTGACTCTCAGCCAGTAGGTAGAACAGAAGGGTTATTGGTTCACAGGGATACAGTGTAGCATAATCTTGTTGTTAACACAGGAACCAGGAGCAAACAGTACAACCCATCTTGGGGAGAAAGGACTCTGGGCCCCCATCCTGCTCCAAACCCCTTGAGAGCCCCACACACTCCCAAACTAGTCTCTGCCTGTAGGCCCCCCGCCTGTCCCTTTGTCCACCTTCCAGGTTCCAAGGTGTCACCTGGACACACATCCCACCCAGGTTCAGGTTACAGGGAGCCTGGCTATTGTTACATGATGGGCTGCACATTTTCCCTCAGTGGGTCACCAAAATCCCACATCCCATCTAGATAGTAAAGCAGTGCCCAAGGACACTGAGGCACACACAGAGTTACTACAGGACAGGACAAATCCCATGTAACATAAAGCATACAGAGTGAACACAATCCCCACTTCATCATACCAGCTGTATGCAAAGACCTCCTCCATTCATTAATCTGATTTTTCTCAGTCTCTTTGTTATTCTCAGCGTGGTGGGATGAAGCAATCCTGCTCTTACCCGGGGCCGGGGGAGTTCCAGAAGCCGAGGCTGGCCGACGCCCACCATGACCGGGAAGCGGTGGGGCCGGATCTAGAAGCCCCGCTCGCAGAGGAAGCCCCGAGAATGGCCGCGAACATGGCGCCAGGGGATGATGTCACACGCCAAGACGGCGTGATGTCGAACCAGTGCCGGGGAACGAGCAAGGGGGGAGGGAGGATACAGGGGCCAGCATGACGTCACCCGTTGAGCGCCGGAGACGGGAAGAAAAGGCGGACGCCGAAAATAAAAGGGGGGGGACAGCAGGAGGAGGGGGGCACCAGGGTTGTGTGAGCACGCCACCCCCCTCTCCAGAGAGAGAGAGAGAGAGAGAGAGAAAATTCAGACGGCGGAGATAGGAAGTGGCCCCGGGCAGGGTCGCGGAGCCCGTGAGCAAACGCGTTTAGGGGCATCTCCCCCATTTGCTAGGTTAGGGAGCTAGGCTCCCTACCTTAGGGCCCTGGGCCGGGACTCGGGAAAGTGGGCGGGCCCAGGTCCCCCTACTCCACCGTCGGAGATCGCACATGATGCCCCAGCCGGTGCGAGTGTCTATGGTGCGTTATTGTCGAGCGGGACTGTAAGGGACATGTACCGTTGGGGTTTGTAAAGGTGACAGAGGGCACAATAAAACAGGTGATTGCTCGAGATACGAGTCTGGACCTCTTACACTCATGTAAAAGTAACATACTTTTAGGGGTGGGCTTTTCAGAAGTACTCAGTGCTGGCCTCATTGTAGTTCTGTAAGTTAATGGAGGTTTCGCCACTGACTTCAATGTATACAGAGTTTAAAAAGTTTCAACAACTTTCAGTGTTAGCTTATCACCACATTCTTATTAACCTAAATAAGAAAAATAAATTTGCTTTTTTTAATTGTAAAATTAAAATAGGGATTTTCTAATCATTCTATTTTAATCATTGTCACTGGATGTTCACACAGCAGCAGAATGGAAAAAGGCATTGATTGCTGTGTTTGCCCTTGCTCCACAAAAGGGTTTCACTTAAGCATCTACCTAAAAATATGGTTGACCTTTTAATTGAACTTGTGGAGGGAGCGGGTTGTACAGCAGTGAATAAGGCCACCAAGACAATGGAAGTAATTGACTTCTCTTACACACACACCCTACAGAGAAAAACAGTGTCTTTAAAGGTGTGGTTTGTTTGATCATGGTTTTTTCCCCCTCTGAAGAAGCTGTGTGTGTAATTAGTGAAGTGTCGAGAAAAAAAGTGCCTATAACCAGCCCTGCAACCCCCAAAGGGACATCAGCTGTACTTATGAAATTATATCACAAGGCATGTTTAAAAAAAGTGACACACTAGAAAACACTTTGCTGCCATTGCCATTTCATTGCTTGATTGGTCAGAACTGACATGTGATTTATCATCTTCACTTCAGCTGTTAGGGTTAAGTCTTTCCAAAATGCTGCAGGGCTCAAAATGATGCAATCCCCACCACCCCTACATTCTCTTCCCTTCAGTTCAGTCATTTCTAATCCAATTATCTTTGTTAGAATATTCCCCAAGGCTCCACATACAACTGAATACAACTATATTGCACCCAGGCTTCTGAATCTGTTTATTCCATCTACATAGTACAAATGAATGGAGAGAGAGGCTGCATTACCAAATTATTAATGCTGACATCCTAAAGAAGCAGATGGAGGCATGATATGCATGTGCATGAGTACAGAGTTCCACAAGAAATTATTCTAAAATAAATGATAAAATTATAGGCATGGCATTGGATTGAAAGTCCCTGCTCCTGTTGAAGTCAATAGTCAATCTCCCATTGATTTCAGTGGTGCAGGATCAGACCCTAAAATCCTTAAAACCTTCATATGTTAGAGCTTGTTTCTTCTGAATGTGATACATCTTGCAAACATGTGTCTCTTGTGGGGCTGAGTGCAACCGGCTCAAATTGCTCTTCTATTATCTCTTCAGTGGCTGGCTGATTCAGGGCTCAGACTGTAAGATCCTGAGCAACTCATGAACTCATGCACCTATTGACTCCTGTGAGAATCATGGACATTTAGCTCCTGTAAAAATCTCTAACTTTTTGCAAGAACAAGTCCATAAAGCAACAACCATGCAACAGGCTATGCAGAAGTGGGTTTATAATGCTGCCTCTGAGATGGTGTATTCATTTGCTCTCCTTTCTAAAAGGTCTCTAGTGACATGGTCCAACTTCGGGTAAGCAGGGGAATGGTCCCGCTATTGTGGGGAACTTCCTTGGCTTCAATACTATCCTGGTGAAATGGACCAGCGAAAGGATCTGAGTCCTCGCTCCCACTTCTTTTACCCAAAGGCCTCCCTGACCCTGAGGGCTCCCCTTCCACTCTCCTGAGTAGCAGAGTCCTCGAAATCCCAACAAGGCTGGGCCCAGGTTTTCTGTGGCATAATCCCCAACCTTGTAGTCACTTAGGGCAGGGGCTAGAGTGTCCCCACTCCGGGGTGCTCTCTTCACACTGGATGCTTTCTTGACCCACTGATCATTACATACAGTTCAAAGCGAATACAATTTATTAAACAGCAACTGATTAAAAAGAAAAGCATAAGGAAAAAATGAGAAAGGTTAAAAGATAACGCATAGCCCCGCTCTGTAGCACAGGGACATCACAAACCGCAGTTTGCAGAGTGTAAAGACAGTTCAGTGTGTTCCTTATAGGTCCAAGGGCTCTCTCTCAGGCCCTGGCTGTGCTGCGGGGGGGGCTGCAGGTTGGACACGCTTGCTCTGGCAGTAACCACATGAATTCAGGCTCTAGGTGGCAGGACCCCCCTCCCTGTTGGAGTTACAATCCCTCTCCAAGACTGGCCTGCAGGGCCTCTTGGCTGATGGTGTCTCCCTGCTCAGAGCCTCTTCCCCTCTTTTGCTGGTCCCAGCTGCTCACCATACCCAGCTCCAGACTATGCTGCTTTGCCAGCCTCCAGCTCCTTGTGTTGCTTCTCTGATCCCTTTGGCTCTGGTCATTGCAGGTCTGCTTCTTAGCACAGGGTCTGTGCTCTTTGGGCTGTGTGGGCCTCGGGCTCTGTCACTGCAGGTCTACTCCTCAGCACAGCTTGCTCTCCTTGCTACTCTTCTTAGCTCTCTCCCCCTTTGACTCAGAGACCCAGAAAACCCCAGCTCACACGGAGGACGGGACCTGGCCTCCTAATTCCCTCATTGATCTGTCCAACTTGTCAATCAGGCTGACCTGGAGTGTTGGCCTCTTCCCATTGTCCCTGGGGACTGTCAGTCTCAGGGCCCTGATTTCTCATGGACCCTTCCCCTTTTGGTACTGGGAGCTGGCCAACCAAAAGCTCCCACTGAGTTTTATTAAGGAGCTAACAGTCCTCTTACATTTGATTGAAATCAGTGGGACTTCAGTGGAAGCTGGACTGGGCCTGACTAGATAGCTATATTTCCTAGTCTTAGAGTTTCCTCATGATAGACAAACATTTAAAACAAGAAACACTGTGGGGTTTTTGGTTGTGAGTTACCTGGATTTTTTTTGGAGGGGCAGGGAGAGATGGGAAAATAAGGAAGGTAAAAAGACACAAATTAATTTCAGATCAATAAAACTATCTGCTGCACAAAGCCTCCTACCAATGATCTTTTAAAAATATTTTACCCTGACCTGGTTGAATACCAAGTCAGTCATTTGTTGCAAAGAAAACGAAAAGGATCCTAAACTGACTCCACAAACAAACAAATGGCTCTACTGCTGTGATTCACTGCCCCACCTGGGATGTGGGCATTTGGATCTGGAGCGCCACACCTTAGTATGTTATGGACAATAGCAGTCTGTGCAGTACTAAACACTTCAGGCTCAACTATGGCAGTTGTACAATGAGAGCATGATCCTGGGTGGTGCTTTTCAGCACATCGGCAGTGTACCTGTTGTATCACTCCTTAGTACACACTGCACTCCAAACCGGGCCAGCTCTACTGGCTTCTGGGAAAGAGCCATAGTTTCTCTTCCTCTCTGCCACTTTTGGGGTAGTTTTCACCTCAAGAGTTCTAAGAGGATCACTGCCTGAATTCAAATCAGTGTTGAGGCTGGATGGAGGCTCTGCCCAGTCTTTGCATGAGTGAAGCAAAGGGATAGAATTTGTGTCTTCCCTCACCTCTTGTGCACCTACGTGATATATAATGAGCATCCTGCTGTGCCTGGCTATCTACATCAGAGTTATAATGAAAATACCTTCTCAACCATAACGTTGCAAGAGTGATGGTATAATAATATTTTCTGTTTTCTTCCTTGGTTTTTATTACCAGCAACATTAGCATGGGAAAAAAAACACTCTCCAAATGTCTGTAGTTTAAGAGTTCGTCTTTTCGTGAAGCTTATTCCTCACTTGAAGCCATAATATCTTACCTTTCCCGCTTTAAATTAGTCTTTATATATTCCATATTATAAATAATTTTGAGTATAGGCACGGACATAGACATAGACAGACTGTATTAAAGATACTAAAAATAATAAGGTTGCATGTCTGAACAATCAAAAGTCACATAATCCCAACATTTAGATTGCACATGGGGTGTCCTGTCTCCTTTAATGAACATCCTAAGAGATACACATGATCTTAGTACTACTTGCAGTGCACATATGTAAAATGCAATTTGTACATACACTTTACATATAATGATGAATTCCTTGTGGTAAGTTAATTTGTTGTGCATTTTTGACAACCTCGCCTATCCTTGGGCTACTAATCCATCTCCCACTCACATATATGTATATATAATCACACCCCACACAAATATATACACCCATGCACACACGGAGAGAGACTCATATATGATGTGGACTGCTGTATACTGTGGAACGTTATGTAGATCCTCTCCAGTTCTGCATTTTCCAAGTTGTGTGCTTAATTTTGCAATCTTAGTAATGATGACATTTCATCATGCTTTTCTGGTATGGAAGCAAATATAAGTGGGTGTAGGTGCATATAGACAGACATGTCACATACATCTCAGTTGTTATTTTGGAGTTCTTCAATTAAGACAAAGTCATTCTGTGCTTAGGAAGGTTTTTTTGAGGGGAGAAGTCATAATGTAACTAAGGGAAAAAAGTCAAAGCACTAAAACAACTACTTGAATTTTTGTTTTTGCAACATACTGAAAGAATGAACAAACCATTTCAGCTAAAATATTTGTTTTACCTGTGTGTGTTTTGGAGTGAATTTCTTTATTTTATACCACAATTAATGTAACAGCATCATGATGCAGTGGCCTATATTGTGTCACTGTCATGACATTCTTGCTTCATTTAGTAGTAAGTTCAATAAAAGAAAAAGGAAATGGTGAATCCCATCTTGTGGTGGTAAGCCAGGAGGGTCAACCACATAGAGCTTTTAAAGGAAAGGGACTCTTGGTGAGCCTGCTCTCAGCCCAAGTTAATTCCATCTGAGCACTCTTCAAAGAGCAGAGGAAAGCTGCTCTCAGCAGGCTTAGTTATTTATTTTAACTCCTCCTTAATAGAAGAAATCAAAGCTCACACACATTTCCCTCTAAGTCTATGTATCTAAGTAGTCCCTTCCCCAAGTCTCTGCTTCAGAACAATACCTTCAGCAACCCCAAATTCCTAGCACTCACCTCAGTAATCTCTCTTCTGTCCACTTGGTTTCTTAGACAATTCCTTTCTACAGTGATTCCAGAAACAGTCCTTTGAAAATACAACCCCTAGCTCTTCAGGATTCTGAGAAAAGTTAAAGTCTCTCAGGTTTACTTTCTGGTGCCTTCCTCTCAAGGATCAGTGAATTAAGTTCAACTCTTCTCAGGTGCAGCAGGCAGGGCTAATCAGCCAGGCAGCCAGCTGCAGGCCTCTGATCTCAAAGGAATGGAATCCTTTATACCTTCATGGTGCTTTAAAAATTATAAACTCATCGGTAAATGGACTGTCTCTTACTATGTGTCTGCCCAAGTACAATGGGGCAAAGATTTTGCTTAGGGTGTCCAACCACAATAATTATTACTGGAGATGAGCATATCAATATGCAAGTGAATAAATCAAATACTTCAATGCCCATCTGTTTAAACATTTTTCCTGCAAGTTAGATGCACATCTGCTAAGCAAAAGCTACTCTATAATTTCCCCCCTGTATGTATGCTGCAGTTTTTGCTGAATGCACTCCCTCATTTAGAATAAAAAATTGCTTAAATGGAGCCATTTCCACTCTGTGCCAGCAGCTTCCGGAAGCAAAGCAGTATTTTGCACACTTCTGGTTCTGTATAAATAAATGATAACATTTTATGGCTGCAGTAATTCAGATAGCCTTCCTTTGTTGCCAGGTTTAACACTCAACTTACACAAATTCACATCTGCCCTAATTACCTGTATGCTTCTGCATGCAGTGTCTGGTGATAACAATTCTCAACTGACAGAGGGCCCTATTCATTCTCAGCACTAAATGACTGCAGGAATAAGTTAGTGCAGGGATCCTCAAACTTCATCACATCACAATCCCCTTCTGACAATGAAAATTATTACATGTGGATTATATAGCACGGAGAAGAAGGATCCAAGAATTTGGCGCGCAAGTGGTGTTCTCGTCCATCCTCCCTGTTGAAGGGAAAGGACTGGGCAGGGATAGTCGAATTGAGGAAGTAAATGCGTGGTTGCGCAGGTGGTGTCGCAGAGAGGGCTTTGGTTTCTTCGACCATGGGACTCTGTTCCGGGCACAAGGATTGTTAGGAAGAGATGGGATCCACCTAACCAAGAGAGGAAGGAGCATCTTCGCGGGCAGGCTTGCAAACCTAGTGAGGAGGGCTTTAAACTAGGTTCGTCGGGGGACGGTGACCAAAACCCTGAGGGGAGTGGGAAAGTCGGATACTGGGAAGAAATGCAAAGAGGAACAAGCAACAAAGGAGGACCCCTGATTCAAATGGAGAAGATAGGGCGATCAACTGGTTATCTGAGATGTTTGTACACTAATGCGAGAAGCCTGGGCAACAAACGGGAAGAACTGGAGGCCCTGGCCCAGTCCAAGAAATATGATTTAATTGGGATAACAGAGACTTGGTGGGATGACTCGCATGACTGGAGCGCTGTCATGGAAGGGTATAGACTGTTCAGGAAGAACAGGCAGGGGAGAAAAGGAGGATGAGTTGCACTATACGTAAGAGAGCACTATGATTGCTCTGAACTCCAGTATAAAGAGGGAGAAAAACCTGTTGAGAGTCTATGGGTTAAGTTTAAAGGAGCAAACAACAGCAGAGATGTTGTGGTTGGTGTCTGCTACAGGCCACCGAATCAGATGGATGAGGTAGAGGAGGCTTTCTTCGGACAACTGAGAGAAGCTTCAAGATCGCAGGCCCTGGTTCTCGTAGGGGACTTTAATCACCCTGACATCTGTTGGGAAACCAATACAGCAGTACATAGGCAATCGAGGAAGTTTTTGGAGACTGTTGGGGATAACTTCTTGGCACAAGTGCTGAAGGATCCGACCAGGGGCCGTGCGCAGCTTGACCTTCTGCTCACAAACAGGGAGGAACTAATAGGGGAAGTAGAGGTGAGTGACAACGTGGGAAGCAGTGATCATGAGATGGTAGATTTCAGGATCCTGACCAAAGGAAGAAAAGAGAGTAGTAAAATACACACCTTGGACTTCAAAAAAGCAGATTTTGACTCCCTCAGAGATCTGATGGGCAGAATCTCCTGGGATGCTAACATGAAGGGGAAAGGAGTCCAGGACAGCTGGCAGTATTTTAAAGAAGCCTTATTGAAGGCACAGAAAGAAACCATCCCGATGCGTAGCAAGAGAGGCAAACATGGTAGGAGACCAGATTGGCTTACAGGGGAAATCCTTGGTGAACTTAAGCACAAAAAGGAAGCTTACAAAAAGTGGAAACTTGAACAAATGACATGGGAGGGGTTTAAATGTACAGCTCAAGAATGCCGGGGGGTTATCAGGAAGGTGAAAGCGCAAATGGAATTGCGACTGGCTAAGGATGTGGAGGATAACAAGAAAGGTTTCTACAGGCATGTTAACAAGAAGAAGGTGATCAGAGAGGGTGTGCAGCCCCAACTGGATGAAGGAGGTAACCTAGTGACAGATGATGTGGGGAAAGCTGAAGTACTCAATGCTTTCTTTGCCTCTGTATTCACGAACAAGGTGGGCTCCCGGACTAATGCGCTAAGTGACACAAGATAGGATGAAGACGGACAGCCCTTGGTGGGTAAAGGACAGGTTAGGAACTATTTAGAAAAGCTAAACGAACACAAATCCATGGGTCCGGACTTAATGCATCCGACGGTACTGAGGGAGTTGGCAAATGTCATTGAGGAGCCTTTGGCCATTATCTTTGAAAAGTCGTGGAGATCGGGAGAAATCCCGGATGATTGGAAAAAGGCAAATGTAGTGCCCATCTTCAAAAAAGGGAAGAAGGACGATCCAGGGAACTATAGGCCGGTCAGTCTTACCTCGGTTCCTGGAAAAATCATGGAAGGGATCCTTAAGGAATCCATTTTGAGGCACTTGGAAGAGAGGAAAGTGATTAGGAATAGTCAGCATGGATTCACAAAGAGAAAGTCATGCCTGACCAATCTGATTAGCTTCTATGATGAGGTAACTGGCTCTGTGGACGTGGGAAAGTCAGTGGATGTGATATACCTTGACTTTAGCAAGGCTTTTGATACGGTCTCCCACAATATTCTTGCTAGCAACTTAAGGGAATGTGGATCGGATAAATGGAAAGTAAGATGGATAGAAAGATGGCTAGAAGGCCGGGCCCAGCGGGTAGTGATCAACGGCTCAATGTCAGGATGACGGTCGGTTTCTAGCGGAGTGCCCCAAGGTTCGGTTCTAGGACCGGTTTTGTTCAACATCTTTATTAATGACCTGGATGAGGGGGTGGATTGCACCCTCAGCAAGTTTGCAGATGACACTAAGCTAGGGGGAGAGGTAGATACGCTTGAGGGCAGAGATAGGGTCCAGAGTGACTTAGACAAATTGGAGGATTGGGCCACAAGAAATCTGATGAGGTTCAACAAGGACAAGTGCAGAGTCCTGCACTTGGGACGGAAGAATCCCAAGCATTGTTACAGGCTGGGTACCAACCAGCTAAGTAGTAGTTCTGCAGAAAAGGACCTGGGGGTTACAGTGGATGAGAAGCTGGATAGGAGTCAACAGTGTGCCCTTGTAGCCAAGAAGGCTAATGGCTTATTAGGTTGCATTAAGAGGAGCATTGCCAGCAGATCCAGAGATGCCATTATTCCCCTTTATTCAGCTCTGGTGAGGCCACATCTGGAGTATGGTGTCCAGTTCTGGGCCCACCACTACAAAAAGGGTCCAGCGGAGGGCAACCAAAATGATTAGGGGGCTGGAGCATATGACCAGGGCTCGACAAACTATAGAATCTACTCGCCCATGGCGAGTAGATTTCAGCTGCGTGCCCCATTTACTGGCAGCGTGTGCATGCGCAATGCGGCTCTTGCACATGCGCAGTGCGGGGGCTGGTGAGTGGCTTTCGCCGCCGTTTGTCAAGCCCTGCATATGACTTATGAGGAGAGGCTGAGGGAGTTGGGTCTGTTTAGTCTGCAGAAGCGAAGAGTGAGGGGGGGGGATTTGATAGCAGCCTTCAACTTCCTGAAGGGAGGTTCCAAAGAGGATGGAGAAAGGCTGTTCTCAGTAGTGACAGATGGCAGAACAAGGAGCAATGGTCTCAAGTTGTGGTGGGAGAGGTCCAGGTTGGATATTAGGAAAAACTATTTCACTAGGAGGGTAGTGAAGCACTGGAATGGGTTACCTAGGGAAGTAGTGGAGTCTCCATCCCTGGAGGTGTTTAAGTCTCGGCTTGACAAAGCCCTGGCTGGGTTGATTTAGTTGGGATTTGTCCTGCCTAGAGCAGGGGTCTGGACTTGATGACCTTCTGAGGTCTCTTCCAGCTCTATGATTCTATGATACATGACCTCAGGAGGGCGGATGGAAGCCTGAGCCTGCCCAAACCCCACTGTCCCTGGTGGGGTGCCCAAAACCTGAACCTCTCCACCCTGTGAAGTGGGGGGCTTCAACCCTGCAGGGGGCCTGAACCTGAGCTGTGCTATCCAGCGCTGAAGCCACTGAGCTTTTTTGGGGCTCAGGCTTCAGCTTTGTCCCTAGGCCCCAGCAAGTCTAACACCAACCCTGGTGACCAATTAAAATTGGGTCCTGAACCAGTTGGTTCTATCCGACACAGCTTGAGAATCATTGAGTTAGTGGTAACTTCTTCAGGTCTGCACCTGGGCTCTCAGCAGAACACTCAGCACTTTCATACCTCCTATCCCATCTGGATTTCAACAATCTCAATTCTCCTGTGCCAAAAATACCTTTTCTTCTTTTCCCCTTTCCTGATAGGGAAAAATAAGGACAACATAATTATCTCTTTGCTCATTTAACGCTGAGATTGCAAATATCTATTTCATTGATAGTGTTTCAAGGAGAGGGTGTTCCAAGTCTGAATCAAAATTAGTCATCTCAAAATTTCAGGGATGTCTACAATCCAGATCTGGGTCCAATTATTACACATGAGCCCAATCTATCGAATGGACTGAACCAAAACTCTGATTTGATAAACTAATGAACTTGAAAGTGATCCAAATGCAGATGTAGATCAGAATTTTAGTCCTTGCATCCATCTCTAGTTCCAAAGAAATGAAGAATATTGTGTGTCATTCTCCTTAGGCCATAGATTGATGGGAAGTTTTAGTATAGTGCCACACTACAATAATACCATTCAGTATATTGTACTACCGGGACTCCTACTGTAATTTGGTCAGGAGTGTAATATTTTATTCTATGAAGCATTGCAACTAGCATCTGTGTTTTTGGGTATGTCTGTTTTCTCCTTCCCCTTTTTTCTTTCAGTTCTAGTTGGCATTTTTTTTAAATGGCTAATGATTTTGAGTGTCTCTGTTTTTGGATGCCCAGCCTATGGCGTGGTCAAGAGACATGATTTTCAGAGAGCAGGTGCTCAATAGAGATGGTTTGGAATTGTTGATGAATCTTTCTCTCTTGAAAAAGTGACAATTGTGAATATCAATACTGTTTGTGTAACCATCAATTTTGACAAATCTCTCAACTACAAAAAAAATGAGTAAAACATTTTTGAATTGTTAAACACCACATTCTTACATTTTCAAACTTTAATGCTTCAGAACTTCTTAGTAGAAATAATATCTTTTTGGAATTTAGGTAAACGTGCACTAAATTTTAGTGAAAAAGGTAAATATTTCGAAATACTTTGTTTCAATTTTGAAGGGGAATGTTTCAATTGACTAAAAGTGAATCTTTTTTAGGCTCATTGGATTTTGAAAATATTTGAGATCCTGGTTTTTTGCCCCAATTCGGGAGGGGAGGAAGAGGAATTGTTTGGTAAATAGGTTGACATTTTTTATAGGATGCAAATTGTTTTAGTAGTTTTGAAGTGAGCACCAGACCATTGGAAACTGAACTAAAGCCATTGAATGGGTACCTTATTAGAGCATCCATTTAAAACTCACTCCTAACTTGGGCTGGATTCAGTGTGGTGCCCTAATCCCACAATCTTTAACCCCATCAGAACTTGGAGCGTGTTAATTCAGGTGGACTGGCTAGTCCATTTCCAGAGATGGAGCCAAGTGTCTACTTATTCTGTACTCTTTCCTGCCCACTGGATCTGTGCATTGTCCATGTAGGCCAGCACATTCATCCACAACTAAATGAGGAATTTTGATTTGGTCTAATACTCTTGTGTAGATGTGCCACCCAAATCATAATCCTGCCTGGAATTATTGCAAAATACTCTCAACATTCCATGAGAGATAGTGATAGTTGCAAACAAACTTGTGGCCGCTCTATTGTATTACATCCTTACAAAGCCATATATACCAAAAAGGAAATACTGCTCTCACAGTACCACACATGAACTGAAGTCAATATATGAACTGAATTTGTACTAGTGTCTTGTGTCACTACAGTATTAGGTTAGCTTTGCTATGTATTAGCCAGCTAAATCAATTTTAGTTACATAACATACTGAATGAATTCCAGGAAAAAAAACAATGCAGTTCATTTGAGCTGAGTAGTGCCAAATCATTACAAAATCCTATCTGAAAACTTGGGAGGCAAAATATTGCCTCAATGTAAGTATTTCTTTCAGTACTGATGTAACTTGTACTTGAAACATATGTTACAACATTACTTTTTTTGAACAGCGATCAGCATGGGAGCAGTAAGTCATCTATCTGACTGTATGGGCCAAGCACACAATGTGAGCCATTTGCGAATCTTGTAGCAAAGTGATGCCTTACGATTTAAAAGATGAAGTCAATGCACTGTCATCACACAGACTGTGCATTAGATCAGACAGCAAATTAGATATTGATAGAACTATTCTGAACAGTCAATAAGCTTTCTGATGATTGATATCTTTAAGTTGGCTGGTAATATCAATGTCAGCATTTGGAAACTAGAGAAAGAAAGTGTAATGTAATATTCTCTTTGTGGAATCTTTAAGTGTAACCCAAGCTCACAAAACCTAGGCGGTAATTTAGGCACCAGGTTTTGCATTGAATTCTCATTCTCAGTAACAGTAGGAAGAGAAAATTAAAACTTCATCCTTTTGTGTGTGTGTGCGCGCGTGCGCACGCATGCCCGTGCTTCCCATCCTCAAGCAGCTGTAGGGAGGAAGGACTAATGGAGAGAAGAATGATGAAAGAAGAGGCCCAGAAAAGAAATTAATCCAAAGAATAAGAAATCAGACAAAATAGCATTCTCAGATGAACACTGTGCATTCAACAACTACATACAGACACTGATACCAACTGTGCCGCCCACACTGCAATAAGGGGTGCCTTCTCCTGCAAGACCACCTACTGATTTCAGCAGAAATGTTTGCAGAGTAAGATCTGATGGGCTGTGAAGAATAATAGGTGAATTGGGGCCACAATATTTACTGTAGTTTAGTCAAGGAAAGTAACACGCTAAAGGTGTTGCCGTTTTTATAAAATATGGCCAACATTTTCAAAGATGATATTGGTCACCTTAAGGAGCCCTTAAAAGGCCTGATGTTCAGAAGGCAAGTGCTCTGCACTCTCATAAAATAAGGTCTTTTAAATTATCTCACAGTGGAAACCAAGAATAACTAGTCACTATTTAAAAAACAAGTAGTCCTGTGGCACCTTAAATACTAACAAAAATATAAAGCATCATGAGCTTTCATGGGTAAAACCCACTTCATCAGATGATGAGCACTATTTAAAAATATTCCTCATAATAAAATTTCTTTTTTAGCACTAATTTCTTGCCATCTTCCTTCTTTTGTCTCTTTTTTCTTCAGTAGTTCCCCCTTCCTAGCCTTTAGTTAATGGCCACTGTTGTTATTCACAGCATCTTTATCTTGGTCAGGATCCACACAGAACTATGCACGGAAAGTCCTAAATTTTAGATGACTAGCCAGCCCATGAAAACCACAAATTCTGGGTTAGGCACCTAAGCTCCCTGTGCAATGAACGGGGAGAGATGAGTCCCTGCCTAGCATGTTTGCCTTTGTTGATCCCATTCTTAGGCACTTATGTGAGCTAGCCAATAGCAGTGGTTGACAAAAGGGGTATGCCTCTCTTACTGAGGTAGGTGCCCAAGTCCAGGCTAGAGGGAGGTACCTAATTTTGCTTGGGATCCATAGCCAGGAATCTTCTCCTGGTGTCAGGCTCCTTAGGCACCTAAGCTGTTCCTTGGAAGAACAGCAGTGGTGCTTGCCTACAGCCACGTAAAATGGCTGGAGAGGAGAAGATACCCTCCCTACTAAAGATTTCCAGTGGGGATATTCACTCAGGATGTGGGAGACTGTGGTTCACTTCCCCTCTGTGCCCCGTGAGGAGAAAGGATTTGAACAAGAGGTCCGCACATCCCATGTGAGTAACCCCTACTTCTCTTCCTTATGCAGAGTCATTCTCACATTATTGTGGGCCCAATGCATATCCCATAGGCTAGTGGTTAGGGCACTGCTTATTTAAATCCCTTTCTTCTTCACAGCTAGAGGGGGAAATTAAACCATGTCCCAGGTGACTACACTATGCTAAAGATTATAAGGGCAGCCTCCTTCTGTCCTCCCATATGAAGTTAGATATGCTCTGAGCACCTCACCTCAGCCCCTGCAAATGACATAGGAGTTGCTCCATGTATCTAACTGGTTTAAAGATCACAATGGGGCATGGGCATCCAGGCTTCTGTCCAAGACAGCAGCATGCATGTCCATAAAGAGAGATTTAGGTGCCCTACAGGGTGAGGTGGCAGTATAGCAGGACTTGTGAGTCATAGTAGCATCTAAACCTAGGCCACAGGCACCCCCTAGGGCTCTGAGCCAGCACAAAGATCCAAGATGGTGATGCTGTAAAAAAAAAAAAAAAAAAAAAAAAAAAAAAAAGTACAGGTTCTGTTTAAATTACCTCCATGATATCTGGACTGAAAATAGAGTTTCTAATTAGCTATCAAGTGAATTTCACTTCACATCCTCTATGTCTAGAAGATAAAATTTAGGGTCAGTTTGGAAGCCCTTTCCTTTAATTAGTGAGAAGTTACTTGCACTTTTAGTCTCACTGAACTCAAATGAGATTACTCCTGGGTAACTGCTCTGCATTGTGAACACATTACTCACAATCTGGCTCTTTGAAAATGAAAATGCAAAAGACGACATGTTTGACAGATTACATATTCTGTGAATGCAGTCCATAAGGACTACTAGGTTATTTATCAACAGTTCACATACAAATCTGCTGGTCTTTATCGTATACAGTTGTACACAAGTGTATGGGGTGAAGAGAGGGAATTTTAACTCCAGTAAGGAATAAAATTGTGGTTGCTTGGGCACATAGGTAGATTGCCCTCCCACAAGTGCCAGAATTGTTTTAAGACTCATTGGCTTTGGGAATTAATGGACTTGATTTTGATTTCACTTAACAGATTTTACACCAGTGTAACTACTGACTTCAGTGTAACTCCTCTTGCTTTAGCAGTGAACAGAGGGGCTGTGTCTACACTGGGCCACTTATTCCGGAAAATCAGCTGCTTTTCCGGAATAAGCTGCGAGCTGTCTACACTGGCCCCTTGAATTTCCGGAAAAGCACTGACGATCTACAGTAAGAAATCAGCTGCTTTTCTGGAAAAACTATGCTGCTCCCGCTCGGGCAAAAGTCCTTTTTCCAGAAAACTGTTCCGGAAAAGGGCCAGTGTAGACAGCCCAGTAGTCTTTTCCGCAAAAAAGCCCTGATTGCGAAAATGGCGATCGGGCCTTTTTTCCGGAAAAGCGCGTCTACATTGGCCACGGACGCTTTTCCGGAAAAAGGGCTTTTCCGAAAAGCATCCTGCCAATGTAGACGCTCTTTTTCCGGAAATACTTATAACGGAAAACTGTTCCGTTTTAAGCATTTCCGGAAAATCATGCCAGTGTAGATGTAGCCAGGGAGTTTGCCAGGGTTCTTTGTCTTTCAGGCTTCTGTCTTTGAGCAGAAAATACAACATCTGAAGAATATCAGAGGGGTAGCCGTGTAGTCTGAATCTGCAAAAGCGATGAGGAGTCCTGTGGCACCTTATAGACTAACAGATTCATTGGAGCATAAGCTTTCGTGGGCAAAGACCCACTTTGTCAGATGCATGTCAAACATCTGAAGAGACTCTTAGATGGAAGATAATATGGATAGTGAGTAATCAGCTGATGTGATCTGCAAAGGATGTGCCACGTTTGTCTTTCTTCCAGAGGATAGAAGTGAATGTGTCTGTATGAAGTGAAAGTTGATCTCCATACTAGACGAGAAGGTTAAAGAACTAGAGGCCCAAGTATCTAACCTGTGTTGCATTAGAGAAAAGGAAGACTTTCTGGACAGAAGTCAGAGTTTTGTACTGTAGGCACAGCATGCTGAAGAATCAGAGAGGGCAGTGAAGAGCGGGGGAGAAAATTGGCAGTTTGTGACCTCCAGAAGAAGAAAGAAGAGAACTTATGTAATGATGCAACACATGATAGGTACTTGTTCCTCTAATCCTTTACCCTTCCATTCCAATGCGAGTCTTGTGGCATCTACTGTTTTTGCCGATACAGCCTAACATGGCTACCCCTCTGAGGGTATGTTTACACTGCCACCCTAGTTCGAACGAGGGTGGCTAATGTAGGCATTTGAACTTGCAAATGAAGCCCGGGATTTAAATATCCCAGGCTTTATTTGCATGTTTCCGGGCGCCGCCATTTTTAAATGCCCCGTAGTTCGAACTCCTGCAATGAGGAGTAACGGTAGTTTGAATTAGGAGCTTTAATTCGAACTACCTAGTCCGTGCCGCGTGTAGCCGCGGGCAGGGAGTTTGAACTACGGGGCATTTAAAAATGCGGCGCCCGGGAACATGCAGATAGTTAAATCCCGGGCTTCATTTGCAAGTTCGAATGCCTACATTAGCCACCCTAGTTCGAACTAGGGTGGCAGTGTAGACATACACTGAGAGTTTCCTTGGACACCAGCTTGCACTTTGTACAGGCAAATTAACTTCTATCCCTGATGCAGATAGTGGTAAGAAACCATTTTCAGTCACTTTGCACAGGTACTATGTAAGAGAGTTGTTTGGAAGAGGTATCAGAGGGAAGGGATCAGAGGGAGATCTCATCAACTGGAAGACATGGGATTCATTGTCTAGGGGTGGGAGTTTCATGACCAAGAGAAGGAGATGGGGGGGGAAGGGGAGGAGGAGAATTGAGGACTCCCTTCTAAGGGGGGATGGAGACATCCATCTGCCATCCAGGTCAGGAAACTTGAGAAGTGTGTTGCTTCCTTGGAGCTAGAATTCAGGATGTGACACTGGTGTGGCACCCCTTTCTACTTCTCTACATAGGCACCGATGATACTACCAAAAATGGCCTCAAGCAGGTCACTGCAGAGTACATTGCTGTGAGAAGTAGTTTGAGGCACAATTTGTGTTTTCATCCATCCTCCCAGTTGAAAGGAAAAGTTCAGGAAGGGACCGTTGAATTGTGGAGGTAAATGCATAGTTGCACAAGTGGTGTTGGAGAGATAGCTTTGGATTCTTCAACTATGCGAGATTGTTCCAGGAAGGAGGATTGTTAGGAAGGGATGAGATCCACCTAATGAAGAGAGGGAAGATCATTTTTACAGACAGTCTTGCTAGCTTAGTGAGGAAGACTCTAAAAACTAAGTTCACCAAGGGATGGTGACCTAAGCCCTGAGTTAAGTGGGGATGTGGGATACTGGAAGGAAACACAAATTAAGTAAAAATCTTAAATAAACCAAAATGTTACATAAAATTTTTTTGGGTAGTCATTTCATACTCTATTAATAAGAATATAGCAGTAAGGATATATTATTGAACACCTGACCAGGATAGTGATAGTGACTATGAAATGCTAAGGGAGATTTCAGAGTCTGTAAAAATTAAAAACTCAATAATAATGAGGGATTTCAACTATCCCCATATTGACTGGGTACACATCACCTCAGGATGAGATGCAGAGATAAAGTTTCTTGACACCTTAAATGACTGCTTCTTGGATCAGCTGGTTCTTGAACCCACAAGAGGAGAGGCCATTCCTGATTGAGTCCTAAGTGGAGCACAGGATTTGGTCCAAGAGGTAAATATAATTGGACTGCTTGGAAACAGCGACCACAATGTAATAAAATTTAACATCCCTGTGGTGGGAAAAACACCTCAGCAGCCCAACACTGTGGCATTTAATTTCAGAAAGGGGAAATACACAGAAATTAAAAGGGACAATGCCAAAAGTAAAATCCCTGCAAGCTGCATGGAGATTTTAAAAAGGCACCAAAATAGAGGCCCAGCTTAAATGTATACACCAAATTAAAATAGAGAGTAAGAGAACCAAAAGAGTGCCACCATGGCTTAACACCCAAGTAAAAAAAGCAGTGAGTAATAAAAAGGTATAATTTAAAAAGCGGAAGTTAAGTCCTAGTGAGAAAAATAGAAAGGAGCATAAACTGTCAAATTAAGTGTAAAAATACAACAAGAAGAGCCAAAAAGGAGTTTGAGGAACAGCTAGCCAAAAACTGAAAAAGTAATAGCAAAATGTTTTTTTAATTACATCAGAAGCAGGAAGCCTGCAAAAAAACAGTGGGGCCACTGAACGATCAAGATATTTAAGGAGCACTCAAAGATGATAAAGTCATTCCAGAGAAACAGAATGAATTCTTTGCTTCGGTCATCACGGCTGAGGAAGATAGGGAGATTCCCAAACTTGAGCCATTTTTTTAGGTGAGAAATCTGAGGAATTGTCCCAGATTGAGGGGTCACTAGAGGAGGTTTTGGAACAAATTGATAAAGTTAACAGTAGCAAGTCACCAGCACCAGATGGCATTCACCCAAGAGTTCTGAAAGAACTATTGACTATGGTTTATAACCTATTCTTTAAATCAGATTCTGTACCTAACAACTGGAACGTAGCTAATGTGATAGCTAATATTTTTAAAGGGTTCTAGAGGTGATCCTGGCAATTACAGATCAGTAAGTCTAACGTCAGTACTGGGCAAATTAGTTGAAACTATAGTTAAGAATAGAATTGTCAGACACATAGATGAACATAATTTGTTGGGGAAAAGTCAGCATGGATTCTGTATAGGGAAATGCCTTATTAATCTACTAGAGTTCTTTGAGGGGTCAACCAGCATGTGGACAAGGGGGATCCAGTGGACATCATGTCCTTAGATTTCCAGAAAACTTTGAGAAGGTCCCTCATCAAAGGCTCTTAAGTAAAGTAAGTTGTCATGGCATGAGAGGGAAGGGATTGATAACTAGTTAAAAGACAGAAACAAAGAGTAGGGAGAAAGTGTCAGTTTTCTGAATGGAGACAGTAATCTAATGGTGTCCTTCCAGTGTCCGTACTGGGACCAATCCTATTTAACCTATTTATAAATGATCTGGAGAAAGGGGAAAACAGTGAGGTGGCAAAATTTGCAGATGATACTCAAGTGCTCAAGATAGCGCACATTGGAAAAAATAATCCCAAATATACATACCATATGTTGGGGACTAAGTTAGTTATAACCACTCGAGAGAGAGATCTTGGAGTCATTGTGGATAGTTCTCTGAAAACATCCACTCAATGTACAGCAACAGTCAAAAAAGCAAACAATGTTAGGAATCATTTAAAAAAGGGATAAAGAATATCTTATTGCCTCTGTATAAATCCATGGTACACCCACTTCCTGAATACTGCATATAGATGTGGTCACCTCACCTAGAAAAAGATATCTTTGCATTGGAAAGCATTCAGAAAAGGGCATTCAGAAAAGGGCAACAAAAGTTATTAGGGGTTTGGAATGGGTGTCATATGAAAAGAGATTTAAAAGACTGGGACTTTTCAGCTTGGAAAGAGGAGACTAAGGAGGGGTATGATAAAGGTCTATAAAATCATGACAGAATGTAGAAAGTGACCAAGGAAAGTTACTTACTTATTCCCGTAACCTAAGAACTAGGGATCACCAAATGATATTAATAAGAAGCAGGTTTAAAACAAACAAAAGGAAGTTTTTCCTTCATTCAGCGCATAGTCAACCTGTGGAACTCCTTGCCAGAGGATGTTGTGAAGACCAGAACTTTAACATGGCTCAAAAAAGAACTAGATGAATTCATGGAGGTTAGGTCCATTAATATTTATTAGTCAGAATGGGTAGGAATAGTGTCCCTAGCCTCTGTTTGTCTGGGGCTGGAAATGGATAACAGGAAATGGATCACTTTATGATTATCTGTTCTGTTCACTCCCTCTGGAGCATCTGGCATTGGTCACTGTCAGAGACAGGATAGTGGGCTAGATGGATCTTTGATCTGACCCAAAGTGGCTGTTCTTATGTTCAGAGTCAAGGATGTGCTTGGATGAGAGTAGAATAACAGATACTTGCTGAGGTAATTTACATGACTGGAGTACTATCATAGATGGGTATACAAACTGTTCAAAAATGAAAGGCAGAAAAAAAAAGGTTGAGAAGTTGCATTGTATGTAAGAAAATGGTATGATTTCACAGAGCTTCAGTATGAAACTGGAAAAAAGCCTTTTGAAAGTCTTTGGGTTATATTAGAGGCAAAAGCAGTAAGAGTAATGTCATGGTAGGCATCTGCTATAGATCACCAGACCAGGAGGATGAGGTAGACAAGGTTTTCTTTGGACAACTATCAGAAGTTTCTGGTTCTCATGGCAGACTTCAGCCTGACACTCTGAGATCAAAACAGCAGTGCATTGGCAATACAGGAAGTTTTTTGAGAGGATTGGGGGCAACTTCCCAGTGCAAGTTCTGGAGGAACCAACTGGAAGTCAGACTCCTCTTGACCTACTGCTCACAAAAAGGGAAGACTTGGTAGGAGAAGTAGAAGTTGGTGGCTACTTGGTCAGCAGTGGCCATGAGATGACCAATGGTTCTGCAATTGCAGCAGCCAACTCTTTTAGCACTCTTGGATATTCAGGATTCTGACAAAAGAAAGGAGAGCAGTACAACATAGATCTGGCACTTCAGAAAATCAGATTTTGACTCTTAGGGAATTGATAGGCAGCATCCTCTGGGGAGCTAATATGATGGGGGAAAGGAGTCCAGGAGAGCTGGCTGAATTTTAAAGAAGCCTTATTGAGGGTGGAGGAACAAACAATCCCAATGTGCAGAAAGAATAGCAAATCTTGGTTTAACAGAGAAATCTTGAGTGGGCTTTAACACAAAAAGGAAGTTTACAAGAAGTGGAAACTTGGACACATGTCAAGGGAGGAGTATAAAAATAATGTTTTAGCATGCAATTGGAGTTGCAGTTTGCAAAAGGTGGGAAGGATAACAAGAAAGGTTTCTACACGTATGTTAGCAACAAAAAGCTCAGGGAAAGTATGGAACTCTTAGGGAATGTCTACACTTGCAGCGTAGTTCGAACTAGGGATGCAAATGTAGGCATTCGAAATAGTCAATGAAGTGGGGATTTAAATATCTCGCGCTTCATTAGCATGATCTCGCCAGCGTGTTACTCTGATCAACAGCTGTTTCGAAAGTGAAAGTGCGCACTGGGACGCGTTACTTCGAAACAAACCCCTTTCACTTCCGAAACAGCTGTTGATTGGAGTAATGCGCCAGCGAGATCATGCTAATGAAGTGCAGGATATTTAAATCCCCGCTTCATTGACTATTTCGAATGCCTACATTTGCATCCCTAGTTCGAACTACGGTGCAAGTGTAGACATACCCTTACTGAGTGAGGAAGCAACCTAGTTATAGATGATGTAGAAAATGCTGAAGTACTCAATGCTTTTTATGCCTCAATCTTCACAGACAAGTTAAGCTTCTAGACAGCTCAGCAGCCCTCAGTGGTTAAAGAAGTATGGCCTGGAGGAATAGACTATAAGGTGGATAGAAAGCTAGCTAGATCATTAGACTCAATGGGTAGTGATTAAGAGCTCGATGTCTAGTTGACAGCCGGTATCAAATGGAGTACCCCAAGGGTCAGTCCTGTGACTGCTTTTGTTCAATATCTTCATTAATGATCTGGATGATGAGATGGATTGCAACCTTAACAAGTTTGCAGAAGACACTAAGCTGGGGGGAGAGGTAGGTAAACTAGATGATAGTGATAGGGTCCAGAGTGACCTAGACAAATTGGAGGATTGGGCCAAAAGAAATCTGATGGAGCTCAACAAGGACAAGTACAAACTCCTGCACTTAGAATGGAAGAATCCTCAGAAAGTATCTCTGCAGGCTGGGTACCGACTGGCTAAGCAGCAGTTCTGAAGAAAAAGGACTTGGATTTTACAGTAAACACGAAGCTGGGTATGAGTCAACAATGCGCCCTTGTTGGCAATACACAATAATGGCATATTGGGCTGCAATAGTAGGAGCATTTCCAGCAGATTTAGGGAAATGATTCTCTCTCCATTCATCTCATCTGGAGTATTGCATCCAGTTTTGGGCCCCTCGCTACAGAAAGGAGGTGGACAAATTGGAGAGGATCCAGGGGAGGACAACAAAAATGATTAGGGAGCTGTGGTACATGACTTATGTGGAGGGGCTGAGAGAACTGGGCTTATTTAGTCTGCAGAAGAGAAGAACGAGGGAAGATTTGATAGCAATGTTCAACTACCTGAAGGTTCCAAACTACCTGAAGGTTCCAAAGAGGATGGAGTCAGGCTGTTCTCCATGGTGACATGACAGAACAAGATACAATGATCTCAGCTTGCAGTGCAGGAGGTCTAGGTTTAATATTAGGAAAAGCTACTTCACCAGGAGAGTGGTAAAGCACTGGAATGGGTTACCTAGGGAGGTAGTGGAATCTCCATTCTTAAAGGTTTTTAAGGCAAGCTTAATAAAAACCTGGCTGGGATGATTTAGTTGGTGTTGGTCCTGCTTTGAGCAGGGGTTGAACTAGATGACCTCCTGAGGTCTCTTCCAATCCTTATCTTCTACGAGTCTATTATTTACACTGATGTCCATGAGATTGGACTCTATCCTATTCATCACCTTTTTAGAACCTTGTTGAAACTGTTTGCTAAGGTGATTTGGCAACTCTTCCTCACCACTATCATGCTACACCCAGACAAAGGGTTTGTTTTATTTCAGTACTTCATTTGTCTGTATATGTCATTTTCACAGCAGTCTATTGGAAGCTGTGGCATGCTTCCTTCTGCATTCTTATGAGAAATATACCCAAGTCTTAATGTTTGGATCTGATCTGTCCCCAAGTTAAGGTTTGAGTCCCTCTTTAATTTCTATTGTTCATCCATATGTGGTATATTATCTGATGTTTTATGGGACAGTTGCATTGTGTATAGATTGCAAAAAAGTGGTCCCTCAAAATATATTGTGTAGCAGTGGGGTAATACAAATCTTTCATAAAGACATTTTTAAAATAATGAGACAGAGAGAGCAGGATCTACATTTAACGTTGTGAAACAGCATGTTGTATGTACTGCACACTAATACAAAGTTAATGAACAAACAGGCACTGTGGTATATTAAGAGAACTGAAGTAAATGTGTGGGAAAGTAAATAAAAAGAAATCATCTGCTGAGAGGAAATGAGAATAAAAGACATTTTTGTGAGTTTTTACCACACACCCCAATAGAAAGCACACCATGGATTAAAAGTTAAAGAAAATGATTAATGAACAAAATCTTTTGACAACTTGCTAGGAATTGTGAAGAACCGGAACTAAGAAATGGGCTCAGAGGAGTACAATTAAAGGAAAAATAATCCTTTTTTTAATGCTCAGATGTTTTAAAAGATTTTGGACAGATTTTCAGCAGTAACTAAACTGGGGTAGCCCCATTAATAGAGTTATGCCCATTTATATCAGCTCCAGCTCTGTCCATTTATGTTCATAGCTATACCAAAGCAAAACACCAAACATAATAGATGGGATTAGTGCTTATATTTGCACTAGTTTCTCCAAGCCCTGCTCCTGGTATGCTCTTCCACAACTCTAGTCCAGAGCCAGTCATGCACCCAGCCTTGTGCCCATCCTTGCTCCTGCCTCACACCCAGCTCTGTTCCTGCCTTCCCAGGATCCTGATGATCTATCTCTGACTCTTGATTCTCATTCTGCATTGGCTCTGGCATCCAGATCCTGACTTCAGTCCCAAACCTCAGCTCTGATTCCTGACTTTGACTCTGTCTTGTACCTTGGCTTTTGCATTCAGACTCTGACCACTAGCCCGATCCCCTGACATACCATTAGGCCTGAGTACCTTAAGACCAGATCCACTGTCACAGTATAGGTTATGCATATATAAACCTGACAGTTTAGAACATCTGCCATCTCTAGAGATAGAACTGGAACTAGACAAGAGACACTATAATAAGGTCCTCCACGCCACAGAATATAAGGCGGCTCTCCACACCACAGGAGCTTGGCATAGCTACTGCTTGAGGGGAAAGAGTGTCTGCCTCAGGAGCAATGATGAAAGGTGCTTGTGCACCAATATTCACCAGGAGGAGGGTCTTTTGCAGTGATCCTATGTAAGTTTATGGCAAAGGTCACTTTGGAGCAATCCACAGCTTAGTTGAAGGAGGAACTATCGATCCATTGTTACTCTTTTATACAGACTCAGTAGATCCAGTACTCCAGGCAATTTGTGCCCACTGTTTTAGCCTACTAAAACAGTGAGTTGAGAGTGGTGTGCTGCCTTTCCAACCTATGAAACAAATTGGTGCCAAGTCCTTTCTGAGTGTAGTCCTATATTCTCTCTCTTAGCCCTCACCTTGGTAAGCAGAGTCCAGATTTGTTAATTTCAGGGTTCATGGCAATGTGCATCTTTTCTCTTGAGATTCTGAGATGCTGAAAGATTGTGGGCTATAATTCTGCTTGAGGGGTTATTATAAGTCATCATCATTAGTAGTAGTATTGAGGGGCAAACTTCTGGTGACTTGGGGTGGATTTTCCATTATTGTAAGAGCAGCTAGTATTGAGGATAGACATTCTAAATGCAATCAAAACACTACTTACACTAAGTAACAGAGGAATAAAATTCACACCTGCCTGGCTCCTCCACCTGTGATTCTTATTGTTTTGAGGGAAAATTGTTAATTCTCTCTTTGCTGCCTTTTCAATTCCCATGAGTGTGAGTTAGTGTCTGGAAGCAGATTTTTCAGTTTTTCAGAAGCATTCCCATTCAAAAAGATTTTACACATAGTTTTGCTGAGAACTTACAAAAAAATCATGAAGTTACTCCAAATTGTGAATATTTTGCAAAGTCTAAAAGGAGAATATTTCGATTAATCCCTCTCTCAAAAAACAACCAAGCAAACAACTTTTGCTTACAAAAATGTTATCTTTCTCTATTAGATAGCATGAAAAGAGTCAGAGAAAGAAAGTTAATTTAATTTGTACAAATGTAATCTCCGGAAAGAGAGATCATTTGGATATCTGAAACCCTCCTGAATAGGAGAAGCTATATTATTTCTCTGAGATATGAGTGCATTACATTTTACAATTCTTCAAAAACCACTACGATGGGTTCTACTCTGCTTTTTGTCTCTTTTGTTTCTCTGTTGGAATGAAACTAAAATACTTGAGATTGTCTTTAATTAAAGTCACGGATATTTACTCTGTGATTTGTCTGTCTCCTATTCATATCTCAGGAGGAAACCAAACTGTCTACTACTATCTTGGCAATGCTGCAAAGGGATGGCAGGGAAAAAGAGAAGGCCTTGTGGTATTCAAAAATCTCTTGTTCCTCCAGAAGATAATAGACAGGGAAGTCAATGGATGCAAGACAGAGCCTTTCCCAGTCTTCCTTGACTGCCAAGGCAAAGTACATTGGACAAATCCTCAAGGCTCTGAAAAGGAACGGGAAAACAACCTGCCAAGTCACCCTGGGAAAGAAATGAAAGTTTCTACAAGACAAAGAGCTACATTTGATCAGGAAATTATTCAAATGTGAGCACTCAATGGTAGGCACCTAAATAAATGACCTGATTTTGAAAGCACCCATTGGCTCTTTCAATGCCATGGGAAGCTCACTACACTTGTTTAGGTGACTGAATATGGAATTAGGTATCAAACTTTAGACACTAAAATTGTGTCTTATGGCTTTTTTAGAAACACAGAAGCTGTGGGTATAGGAAGGCAGCTGTAGAAGGAAGCATGCCTCTTTGATTTTATGCATTGTACTTTGCTGTCATCAGAATATCGGCTCATGAACATGTCAAATTTGCTTAGAGAGGTGTATTTTGGAGGCAGCATGGACTTTACCTTCCCCAAGCACACTTGGAGGCTAAGATGCCAAATTATGACTTCCTTCTGCAAAGGAACAATGCAAGAGAAATGTCTCCCTTTTGTTCACTGATGCAAGAGCAGCCATTATTCTCCTGAAGGGGCAGATACTCATCTGGTGTAAATCATCATAGACCTTCTAGATCTCAATGGAGTTTCACCATTTACACCCTCTGAGGAACCGGCCCATATGTTTTCAAGTCCAGCTTGTGTTTGAATTCTTACCACTCCACCTTCCGATTAAGCCATTAAATGGGGAAGGAAGCAAGAAAAAAGAACCCACAGCAGAAACATTCAGTGAAATCTTACTCAAGACTATTGTCAGTGACAATGATGTCAGTAAAATCACTAACCCTCTCACCGCAAAGCACATAAAGGAAATTGATGTGATCGATTGGACAAGACATTTGCTAAGCTCCAAGGAAAATATCTGCATTACTTATAAAGCAAATTGTTTAGATGTAATTGGTTAAATAAGCAGACTGAGGGGAAAGGCTGGAGAAAGATGATTATAAGTCCCCATTTGATATTATCTGAGGTAGCAAACACACCCAAAAAATTAATGTGGTGTACAGAGTTCCGTAATTTTTAGGGTCTTGTTCTCTGTGTTCTGTCCGGTCACAAAGTTTGCTGGCTCTTTAACAGGGTTGTGCTTAAATCTCACTTGTGCCAGATGTAGCTCAAAGGTCAAGGGAAAGAATTCAGGAGTCATGTGATGGGAACATGCGACTCAGAAATGGACCAGTTTGGGAAAAGAGTTGCCCGAATTCACTCAGAGACCCACTTTCACTAGCTTTGGGTGTGTCAGAGAATGCACCTTACTAGGGAGCCTTCGTGGTCTAGGCCCAAGAGCTCCACACTGAATGTTGTGAGACAGCCAGGGAGGCTGTAGAGACATCTGTATTTTCTTTTAAACATTATGTGAAACTGTATCCCAAACTGGAGTGTTAGTTGATCCACTGAAAGATGAGGTGAAATTAGAAAGAACCTCATGTGAGAGAAACAGGCAGCAAACATGGTCAGAAGCCAACCAGTGTAAGTCCCCACTATGAGCCACTTCAGAAAGGAGAGTTATCCAGACTATTATAGAGGAGAAAGACACAGTGTGCTTGTCTCTGGAGACTGCACATTTGCTCTTTCTTGTTTTGTTCTTTTAATGAAAAATAAGGCCATTTTGACTTAACTTGTGTGTGGCAAGGACAGTTTCACATTAATTTTCAGAATGAACATCTGTCATCTATGCCCATCTGTGCTAATTCAGTTGGGCATAGATGAAGGAACAGGGCAATACAAAAGGATATTTCTGAACTTTTTCTTATTTGTGATATGAGAAGTTGCTAGAAGCCAGTAAGATATGAGGAGGACTGCACTAGCTGATAAAACTTTGCCAAAATTCAACCAACTACCTGCAATGTGATATGTTGGCTCTTACATGAGAAGGGATTTTATTTTGTAAGGCTTGAGCATGGGCCTAATTTTAGGTGGAGGGCAGAGAGGACATTCCTTCATTACTTAATAGAAGGGGAGAAAACTATGTCTCTTCCTACTCTAAAGGCTAGCTAGCTAGAAAAGGAAAGTGGTGCAGAGGAGGGTCTGCAACTGCTTTGCCCAGACCACTTTCCCTTTCCTGCAAATCAGTTAGCTGCAAGATTTCAATAAACAGGAGGCACCTAGTGAGGCTCCGGAGGATGGGTGGTCTCAAGCCTGCCCACATCTAAAGGCCCTTCCCCCCAGCCTGAAGGAAGGAGTTATTGGACCTAGACATCAAGACATACCAGGGGACAACAAATGAAAAAACAGAGACAGGAGTGAGAGTGATAGGGTCAAAAGCAGAGATCCAGAGGGACACACTGAACAGAGAAACCCAGCCAGCTTCTGGGAAGCCTGTGGACATGACCCAGAGGAACTCTGCCCAGAGACATGACATTAGGGAGGAGCAGAAATAGGCCCCAGTGTCACAGAGCAGCTCTCCTGCTTCCTCCTCCAGGTGTGATGGGTGGTCACCTTGGCTAACATCTGGTGGAAGTTGATGAGAAGGTGTCTCAACTTCATGGGGCCATGGGGCCAGTGGGCATAGATCAGGAGGCACAGTGAAAAGTGCAGCCAAGACCGGAGGCAAAGGTTCTGGAGGAGGCAGAAAAGGGGCTGCAACCTGACACACTCAAGGTAGAGATGTGCCGTTCATCACAGAATGGACAGGTATCAGGTGAGGTACACACCAGGTACATGCCAGTACTCACAACTCTGAAGGAGCTGCCAGCTAGTACCCCCAGCAGGCTGCGGGACCAGCGTGGAAAGCAAACTGACCAACCAGGCCTCCTCCCCCTTCTGCCACTTGTGATAATCCCACCACTTGGTATCAGGGTGGGATACAAGGGTGAGGAAGTGAAGTGTAGAGCACAAGTGTGAACAGCTGCTTCCTAGGCTCAGTTCACAGGCAGGCCAGCAGCCAGCCTAGGTGGTGCAAAGGGGGTGGCTAGGAAGGCTTGCAGGGCAATAGGCAGAAGGCAGCTGCAACTGCAGCCCTCTGGAAGCAAGAGTTACATCCCATCTGCTTTGCAGACCTAGAGCGGAGGTTCCTCTTTACAACCAGCTCAGATGCCTTATTACTGTACTTGGGCCCTGTTGTGGTGGTGCCAGATGGTGTAACTAGACTGAATGAATGGTGTGAGCATAACCTGACACAACCAAAACATGGCTAAATAGCTGCATAGAATTCTGGGAGCAGGTTCTTTAAGCAGAAGTAAATGTGATAAGAAGAAGCTTGGTGACATTACAGGACAGAGTAGCCCAAACTCTGTGCTCAACTAAGACTGTAAACCAGAGGGCCGAGAAGACCAGACAAGGAGAAGAGAAGTCAACTATAAATTAGTAACCACTTTCTGTTTGCCAGGCAGGCACTGTGTTTGGCCACCACAGGAACTGCTTGTGTAAGTTTGTGAAAAAGACTTATTTAGGAGAATGTAGAAGTCTTAATGTATTGCTTTGTCTAACATAAGATGTATATTCTTGATATAACTGTTTGTCACCGGTGTAATTCCTGCTCAATCTGCTGTACAGGCTGTATTCATTCCTGACTGCATCTTTTTCACTGGTGCTGCAACAACCTGGCTCCATTGGGAGCTGTCAAAGATCCAATAGGGGTAAAAGCATCCCCTCTCCCATGTCAACAGGCCCTTACCCACCTGGCTCTCTGAAGCAGGTTACATTGGACTGGGTTGCAATTCCCCCTTCATCTCCCACAGGGGGACACTTGCAAGAGACATGGGTGTATTAAGGTGGGGAGGTATGGGAGCAGCAGTCACAAGGATGAGAAGTGGGCAGTAGGGAGAACTTGAGGAAAGAGAAAAGAACCTGAAAGGATTTTGGAGTGAGGCAGTGAAGCAGGAGAGAATGAGC
The DNA here is from genome assembly GCA_019425775.1 of Rafetus swinhoei. NCBI lineage: Eukaryota > Metazoa > Chordata > Testudines > Trionychidae > Rafetus > Rafetus swinhoei. Next base: position 116,269,665 of record CM033449.1, read on the forward strand.
TTGTGAGAAGAAGAGAAAATGGGAAGGACAATGGCAGCTCCACAGAGAATATGAGTTGTTACAGCTGCAAGCTACAGAATCTTGGCTGTTTAGTTTTTTGGGCCTATTTGAAACCATGGGAAGGTGGGCGGGCAAGGCCCGCCCACGTTCTAAAAGCCCTTCCCCCAGCCTCACGGGAGGGACAACTGGACCCATGTCCAACTAATCACGGGGGACAAATAATGACTAAAGGATCAAGGGGTGCGGGTAACAGGTTCAAAACAAGGGAACCGGATGGCGACACCGAGCAGAGAACCCCGGACAGCGCCCACTGCTCCTCGAAGCTATCAAGGGAGCCAGTGGACGCCGCCCAGAGGAACTCTGCCCAGATATGTGACACTAGGGAGGAGCGAAAATAGGCCCCACAGTCGCAGGAAACGCCCTCATCTAGCATCTTCTCCCTGGTGTTATAGATGGTGGTTTTAGCTAAAGCCAGGAGGAGGTTGACGAGGAGGTCCTGCTGTTTAGTTCAAACTATAGCAGCTTACACTATTAGCTGTGGAGGTCCCTGAGGTGCCAGCCAAGATGGCAGCTAGCGCAATTGCCCATGGAGAAAAGTCTGGAAAAGAAAGAAGAGAGACTACAAGGTTTAACAGAACCCAGCATAGTATCTGAAGACTGCTGCGACATGGGACAAGAACCAAACAAGGTCTATAGCACAGGAAGAGGGCAGAGAAAGTGCCAGGGCCATTTCTTTGCTTGTTTTTTATCTAGGTGGAGAGAAAGTTACTTGGTAAATTAGGATCTAATTTTCCATAAAGGACACAGGGGACAGATACATTTTTTGGCATTGTTAAAGGTATAAGATTCTCTGTGGTCTAGATCAGGCAGAGTTAAGGTTCTTTGGGGATGTCTACCTTCATTTTGCATTTCCACACTTTCCAGAGCTTGTGGAAGGTTGTGAGCATACCCTTAACTTTGACTTTCCAGCCCTTCCAATCTTTTTAAGGCAGTGGTTTTTTTAAAATTATTTTCCCCTATTAAGTTATTGAGGTATATTTCAAACTGATTCCAATTTAATAATTTACTTGGTTTTGGTCTGGTTATCTATAACAGATTGCTCACCCATCTGCTTTTCCCTAAGGATTAGTTCTTTGATAAGAAAGGAAAATAATACTGGTTTAGCTGACTGCAGTTTCTCCAGAGTGGATATTTCAGCTCTGCATTTCTTTATGAGAACAAACAAAACACTGCATGAGGGAAGTTTGGTTTAAGTCTGTCCATGTGGGAGGTCCAGATGCCAAAATTTTAGTGTGGTTGAGAGAGAGTAATGGTCTATAAAGTGCACAGCAATCAATAAGATGGGAATAACAAATCTGTTTTCAAAACATTTTGAAGACTTATCAGTGCTTCTTCATTCATTTGTTTGGTTGGTTTTGCTGAATAAGTTGTTTCAAATCCAGTAGTTAAGATGAACATGTTAGATTGATACAGGGTTCTATAATTCACAATTACATTTTGAAATTGCTTTCTGGATCACATAAAGGAAAGTGTTTTATCTAGTTTTCTCATTCTTGTTTACAATGAACTATAGTGTTAAATAGGCATTCCTGTTTATGTGATGCCTAACAGGGATCAAACCTAGGGATAGGAAAACAAATAGAAGAATATAAACAGAAACTGAACAATTAGGACATTGGGAGAAGCCACACTAGATATGTATCATACACAATAGCTAAGATTGCCAGCAAGTGATTGCAAATTGTGCTCTCTCAGAGTTCTATGCAGGTCTTCAATAAGAAAGGGACACTGGCTGGCTGGTGATTGTCTATTGTTTTCACAACATCTAGATGAGATCATGAATGTACCATCAGAGCGGCTGATCACTGCACAGGACTATTTTCCCCCCATTTTGCTCCCATCACACCCTCAAAATGTATTCCTACCTTCTCCCACATTATTTCTTGCATTTTATCCTGCTCTTAGCTGCAAAAAAACCTTACAACCCACAAATCCTACAAGAGAGACAGATTGCTCCCTTCTACTTCCAAAAAAACAAAAACAGAACACCAAACTGGTCAATTATTTTATATATATATAAACTGAATTCAGACACAATTTTTACCACTAAAAGAATAAAACAAATCTTGCTTAAACCATATAAAATACTTTAGTTCCTGTTATTACAGACATTACATCTCTTTCTATTCTCCACTTAAATTTAAGCATTAAAACCTTTTTTAAAGAAAAACTTGCTTAACACTGCTGAAACTCTATTTATGACAAATGACCAAAAGATTTAGTGTTTTCACACAAATTACCATAATCTGGTTTGTTTGGTTTTTGCCCATTCAATAACTCCTCTAACAATGCACATTTTATCTGTTCCTTCTATTATTGCAGTGGTCCTGTCCTGCTACAGGGCTCTTCCATAGGCCAAAAGCCAAGCGGGTGCCCTATCACAAGTCTAACTTCATCTCTATTTTGCACAATATCGATTATTTCTGTGCCTAACATTTTCAAAACCTTTTGAGAAGATGCTTGCATTAGTATTGAATATTTCTGTGTTATACAACTATACACATACGGACATTTCATACATTTTTGGAAGGTTCATGACTCCTTGAAAAGAAAAAAACAAAAACAATACATGCAAAAAAACCTCTTGCTGCCCACTTCAGCTCTCACATAGAATAAGCTCACTGGTAGGAATTCTATTTTTCATGTGACAAGACCTCAGGATCAGAACAAATAGAACACTCCTTTGTGTGTCTTCATGTAATATGACAAGATGTAATGTTGCAAGAAGCCTCTTGGTCACTGATGAATCATCAGCACACAGACAAAGACAGAAGATGTGTAATGTGTAAAAATTTCACATTCAGCCAACCTGCTGCCATAACTGATTTGCTGAAGAAAGAACTTAAAAGTTTCAATTCACTTGTTCTCAGCTTTCACTCACTCTGGACTCAGGCCAGGTTTGTATTGATCTTTTCCAGAGGTAAGACTAAATAAGAGCAGAATAAGGGTTTGGCTCATTGCCCTGTATTAAATGTGTAACAATTGGCAGAGAAAGAGTTCACTGGAGCCAGAAAGCAATTAGTGCATCCATTTGGGCCTGGAGGAGGGGCGTGAATCAGGGCCAATTCTGGATTAGGCACACCTGGGAGGCTGAGTCCCTAGCTGAAGGGAGCTAGGTGATTAAGATTCCAGAAAAGTAGAACAAAAGGCACAAGATTAATAGATCTTGAGAACTTTTCCTGAAACAGGAGCTCTACAGAGAGCCAGGAGAGAGACTGTGAAGCCATTGCAGCTGACTGAGTTCTTGTTGTGAAATCTTGGCAAAATCCCAAGCCTGTGGGCTGGGTTTATGGAGGAAAGAGACTCACACAGAGAAGGCCTTGGAAGAAGTAGTCCAGAGCCAGGCACCCAGGAAGAATGCCCTGGGAGACATTGCTTGGTCCAAGAACTGAGACTGACTCTGCAGAGACTGGCTGAAGAATCTCTGGAGAAGTGAGCCCAGAATATACTGGGGCAAGAGGCCTAGAGACAGGCTGAGATAGAAATGACCCAAGTAAGCAGCAAGGAGTGAGAGGAAGCAGACTGTAGCTGCTTGCTACAGTACCCTGGGTTTGGAATCCAGGGCAGAGCAAAGACCTGGGCTCCTCTCCCAGCCCCAGAGGAAGGGGGCAAGCAAGGCTCCTGATGTAAGTGGCGTAAGGATCATCAAGTCCGAGTTAAGCTGAACACCTGACATAAGGTCACTGGAGTACTGTTTTGTGGGGCTCTGTTTGCTCCAAGATGGGAGGGGACTGAATGTGACCTGGCCAGAGGGTTGAGTCTTCAGATGAAGAGAGCTTGCTATGTCATGCCCAATCACAAAGGGACACATCAGCTGGTGAGTAACTCTTCTTCAGTACAAATGTCCATAGCATAAGTGAGGTCCCCAAGTCTATTGCAGAACCTTGGTTGGACTACCAGACACTTGAATACCTGATATTTTCTCCACCTCTGGAGCCCCAAATTTAAATGTTGATATTTTCTACTACAGTACACCTCATTTTCTTTTCTTTTCCACAAATTACAAGGTAATGCAACTTGCAGCAGTAGCATGAGGTGAAAAGGACACTTCTTCACTTATCAAAAGCAGTGATTTAACAAATTTGAAAATAGCCAGTTAAAAAACCCCCACCCTTTTGGGGCTACCAAGAACAGTCCTGGAGGAACATCTGGGTTTGAATTCCAATACTCCAAATAAAAAAAGCCTTGAGGAAGAGAGTTTGTTTCAAATATCTTGAAATGCAGTATAAATGTGGGGAGGGTGGCAAATCCTCTGCCATCTTTTGTTTGACTTGTGAGCGACATTATTTTTAGAAAGCCTCTTTCATTAATGCTGTCCTGACTAGGTACTGGAATGAAGAAAAATATCTGGCTTCCAGTTTACTTTAAAATAGTTTTCCTCCTACTAATATCTGTTTTTCTTAGTTTGCAGGACTGAAGTGTTTAGATACCAGCACACAGACACCTCTGAAAAATGGTACAAATTCACCCTGGTGAAACATCATTGATTAATTTGGGCCTTTGCATTTTAGCTTCCTTTGTATCCACATGCAGGGCTCTGTAATATGAGATGAAAGGGGTTGCTTGATAAATTAATGGCAAGCAAAATTAGAACAGAGAAAAGGAAATACTCACACCGCATGTTGCGCTCATTGCTACAGGAGGCCTTAGACTTAGTGAGCCAAGTTTCTCTAATGTTGCTCCATTGAAATCAAGAGCATTCTGCCAGTGATTTATTTGGCTTAACAAATGTAGTTACTCTCTTAAAAGGGCTGAATAATGTTATGAACAATTAGATTTACAGTTTAAAGAGGAGAATAAACAAATCTCCTACTTCTAGGATTTAACCGATTGCAGTTACGGTCTAGGAGGGCATTTCCAGCAATATGCAGTGGTGAACAATTGGCTAGACTATAGGGATTATCACCTACCTCGGAAATAGTTTTGAGGTTTAGTTGAAAGAAGATATCCAATTTAATGTGCTGATATGATATGGATTTGTGAGTATGCATGTGGGGAAGAGGGAAGGTATCGCTACCATCTCTGTTAAACCATAGGTGTGATGAAATGCAACTAAAATAATGATTGTACTTAATTCCGGACATACCTATTGACAGAGTTGTCAAAGGATAGATAAGAAATTATTTCTCTGACATGTTCTTTCATTCTCTGATCCTCTAATCTGAATTTTTACAATTGGTCTCCTTTGGGTATGTATCTCGTTTATGTCCTGTGGTGTTTTTAAATTTCCTTATTGGGTGCTGATTACTATGTTTCAGCCTAAAGGAGATGGGTTCTGTTACCACTGAGATGTTCATTTATTATTCTGGCTCCTGCTGGGGAATTAGTTTTCCATGTCCTCTGGTATCTTAGTTTGCTGGTGATCAGGACTTTTTGCTCCTGTACCAGTATGATGCTACATTTGATGTGTTTGGTGTTGATACAGAGAGGCCCTGAAAATTATAGTTCTGAAGAGACAAAGCATTTATTCCTAAAATGGAAGATGCTGAGAGACAATTTTTAAATACAGCCAAGATCTCATGGGTAGGGCCAGTGTTCCCAGTAAGCTGAGCACTTGGGAGGCCACCCAGGAAAGAGTCAAATGCTGCCCAACTGATTAGCCCACAGCCAACAACATGTGTTTCTGCTGTGCACCAAGGGATATGAAGATGTACATGACCAGAACAAAATTTATTCTGCACATTGATGGAAAAATTTGAGGGAACACTGGTTAGGGCAATGGGAATTTAAGCCAAATAACACTACCATTGGCAATATCACACTGCTAAATATCTGAAATGAGATTTGTTTTCTAACACTCGGCCATGGAAGTTTTCCACAAATAAAATTGCTGATGTTGCTATCCAGAAGGATCCCAGTTAGAACACTAGATGTAAGTCGCAAAACCCTCCAAGACACAAGATAAGGGGCCTCTTGCCCTCAAGTATGAGAGCCTGAGAGGAAAGCCAAGTCTAAATCTAAGTTGTCAGAAGGGGCAGAGTAGCCCAGAAAGCTTGTTGTTGGGACTGCCCCTTTGGAAATAAATTAGAGCTGGCCACAGGATGACAATTCCATTTCCTGACAGTTTTCGAAGTTTTAAAAATCTCCTTCCACAGTGGAACAAAATCCAACCCCTTTGCAAAATAGAAGTGTCAAAATATTCATGTTCAACTCAGATGGTCACACTTTCAATTTCGGGTTTTCTCTGAAAGTGACCATAGTCATGCTGGACCGCAAATCCTTCCCATTAAATCAGATACAGCTCTGAAAATATTTGGTTTAAACAAAACAGCATATTTCAATAAAAAATGTTTCATCACAACTATTCCAAGCAGCCTTCCTTTTATCATGTTACGTTTTCCTTCTAAAAGCTGAACTCGTGTGACAGTAGGACTTTAACTCCTACTCCTTTTCTGCCAGCCACAGTAAAAATATTTCTCAATGGGACTTGTTAGAAATCTAGAACCTGTTAGTGCCTGTGGTCTGACCCTTCAAACGTGTACATCTGGCATCTTTTGCTACCAAAGGAGCAAACTATCTTATACTACAACACTCAAAGAGGAGGTGGGGGCAGGTCACAATACTGTCGGCTACTGGATTTGAAAATATCCCCTACTACATGCTGCCATTGTTTAGACTCCTGCCACCCCACTGACATCAGGGAAATTGCACTGCTAGGGAGGAACAATCTGGCTACACATAAATGAAAAGAAACATACAGATTTGCTAAATCTTCCACATTTTTTCTTAAGAGCACAGATGTTATTCATTCCCCCATGATTTCCATAATATTTATGGAGTGTCACTTTTTCTCTTGACCAAGTTTGGCTTTTTCAACCCTACTGTACAGTTTATTGAGCTGTTAAGATGTGTGCTCTAAAATGTAAACTTTGTTAAGTCAAAGTCAAAATCTACTTATGCAAACGTCAATGTCTTAAATATACCGTAGTATCAACATGAGTCATGCATGAATCCACACTTGGTATCTTCTCCCAGCGCAGAAACAAGCAAGACTGCTATTAAAAAAGAAGAAAACCTTTACTCATTTGTTACTAAAAGGAATTTCAGACACCAGCACTGAGAGAGAGTACATCTCACAGTGCCTGGAATGGGTCACCCAACCCACAGTTTGAGAACTGAGCTAAGGCAAACAAGCATCTTGATCCACATGGGTATTTCCTTTTGATGACAAATGTTAGGAAATGCAGACTGGGACTATGAATGTAAATTGTTGAATACAAAACGACCCTTGCTTTAAATTTAACATTGTCTTCTATTAATATACAAGTAAACCATTTATAGTTATGTACATAATATAATTGTCAGCCACTCATTACAATATGGACAGATAAATGGAAACAATACAAGAATCCTTCCTTAGTATTCATGAAGTTCTGCTCACTAATTCTCATCCTTATACTTATCTCTTTTGATCTAGGGCTATTTACTACAAGGCATGCGGAATAGCAAGTGAACACCAGGATATAGTCAAGCTTAACAATACAGTTACACCCTCCAAGTGAATTGGTTTGAACACACCATGTGCTTTTAACATTCCTTTGATTTCTAGTAGCATGAGAGTGAATTAACCCGGTGGCAACCTATGAGACAGTATGACACGCCAGCCCCTGTTTTACAGATTGCCCCTTTACCTTAGGCACTAAGGCCTGGATCCTATAATAAAGCATGCACCAGAATGCTGTACCCATCCAGAGTCCCACTGACTGTAGTCAACTCTACAAGGGGCAGCAATATAGCCATGTATTATGTGTTACAGAATTGGGATCTTAAGTTTTGCCACCAAGATACACCATTGATGTAGTGCACAATTGCACAAGGTTTTACCTTTATTCAACAAGCTGAATAAACTTTGCTCAACTGCACTGGGATGTTAAATGTGTCGATTTGGCTGCAAAAGGGATCCTAATTTTTTTTATGAATGTAAATGAAACGTTAATGATCACTAGGGGAAAATATACAAAAACTGAACAGAAGAGCTACATCTTTCAAAAATATATTTTCTACTTCATGCCACTTACATAAAAATATGAGTGCATCCAAAAACTGGTTAATTCACTGTGATTTCACATGTACACAAAGCAATTCACACTTCTGCAGCAAAAAGACTATGCCCCTCTACATATATTTATGCCTTGTGATGAACCTTTCTGTCTTAACTCAAGGCTGAAAACTCTTAAGGCAAAGGAATACCCAATTCTCTTTAAGAACCTAGCCCCAAGTCCTTTTCAGGATCCTTGTTTTCCAGAAAGCAATTCTCTTCCCACCTTCATTTTCTTCGTTGCTAAGTTTGTGATCTCGCATTTGATTTATTAAACAGGTTGTTTCACCCTGAAAAGTTAGCAAGTAATACAGATCAGTTTCACCCAAACAGAAAAAGGATTTTCCTATATATTTGTTTTAAATTGTGTATAAATAGAGAACTTAGTCAAATGATTTTTAGGATGTCATAGTAAAGTGATTAGGTCTGTGGAAAAGTAAAAAAAGGAATATAGTCGTAATGCTTTGTATTATCAGGACAGTATCTCAAAATTTCCTATAAAGTTCAATAGTATAGACAATCCTTGCTGGTTTTTAGTTTTATTGAAGTCATAGTAACTTAACTCTTTCAAGAGATCTGTTCTGATTGTTGGGCCTACAAAATGTACCCCAATATCAGTAACACAGATTTCAGCCCCACACTGTATTTTGCTTTGACATCTTTGTGCACAAAATCAAATGGAGGTGCAATTAATGACTTCCAGAATAACAATACACTTCAGTGCATTCATCAATAAGAATATCTTATGGTGCCTTCTAGATTTGATTCATGCAAGGCATGGGGCACTTCTGTGAGGTGCCTAGCACCCTCAACTTCTATCAAAGTCCATGAGAATTAAAAAAGCTCAGCACTTCACCTGAATACTCAGTACCATGCAAGGATAACACTTTAGGCCAGTAGTCCCCAACGCGGTGCCTGCGGGCGCCGCGGTGCCTGCGGGCGCCATGGCGCCCGCCGGGGCATTTATGTGCACCCGCCTAGTGACCAGGGCTGCCCGAGCCATTCTTGCACCCCGGGCCCCAGGCGCCCGCCACATTCGCGGCTCCTGCCCCCGGGCACCCCCCAAAAGGTTGGGGACCACTCCTTTAGGCAATTACAATTCTAACCACTATCATTTAAAGCTGCCATGGGGGCTGGACTTGATGACCTCCTGAGGTCTCTTCTAGCTCTGTGATTATATGACAGGCACAACCCAGCAGATCTAAAATTGGATGCCCCTTGTGTCTTTTCCTGGCGATTCATGTCTCCTTTAAAGCACCTCCCTGTTCATGTGTCTATATTACAGTGTCTCTCTCGTTATGTTAACTCTAGCAGAGATGGGAAGTTGACATGTACATATGTGATCTAGTTTGAGAGAACGTATAAACCAATGATATGTGTATCTCACTTTTTCAGGTTATTTTCATTTTTTAAAGCTCTTTCTGAGGTTATTACTTAAAAATAGCTGTTTGGCTTCTCTTATTGATTTTGTTCTTCTAAATGTAATGCTTGTTTCACTCTAAGATGCACGTGTTTCTTTAAAGTGAATCAATAATAAGGTAGTTTAGACTGTGCATCTTACCTCTCTGTGCATGCTATTAGTTCCAGACTCCCAAGGGTGGTTTGTGCAGTGAACCACAATAATGAGGTTGATAGTTCATAAAGGGGCTGATGTGACAAATTGCTGACCTGCTTCAGAGACACAGCAATCTTACCCTTGCCAAGGTCTTGACATTCAGACTTTCCCTCAGCATAATTCTTGGTATTAAATGATGGTTATTAAAGTGCTTTACTCACCAAACTAGTCTGAGAAAACGTAAGAGAACATAACTGCTCACTTAAATAGTGATGCATCTGTCTGAAAAGAACAGCACTCCTGCATTGCCTGGAAACTGAAGATGATGCATTTTTAAGTTGCTGCTTTTATAACTGATGAAGCCCTAAATAGTATGCATCATGGTTATATCAGGGATCGTTTCTTTCCCCCTGTTTGTACATAATTGCCTGAAGTTCCAAAGCTGTTTTGTTAAGAACTTGCACCTTACTTCCAGTTTAAATTTGGGTACCTTTCAGTCATTGGCTTGTGCTAGGCCTTTGTTGGCTGGATTGGAGTCCTGTACTATCAGAAACTCTCCTGTGGGTATTTACAGTCTGTGAGTGAGTCAACTCTTAATCTTCTCTTTGAGAACTAAATATATTGAGTTTCTGACATCTGTCAGGCAGATTTTCCGGATCTTGAATCATTCTCTTTTCTCTCTTCTTGGACACCATAACTGTGCCAGTTATTTCAGTAATGCTCTTACCAGTGACTTATTCTGAGCTATCACCTCCCTGCTATTACAATATATTGTCCTGTTTGTACATTAGTGGATTCCTTGAGCCCTCTTAGCTATAGCATCACATTAGAAGCTCATGTTCAGTTGACCCTTCATTATTCAATATAGTTATCTTAAAAACTTAAAAAACAATGAATAGTCGAGCAGCACCTTTAAGGCTAAGAAAACATGTAGATGGTATCTTGGTTAGTCTTTAATGTGCTGCTAGATTATTTATTTGTTTGTTTTTAGTTTTTTCCAGTTACTGACCAACTTGGTTACCCCTCTGCATCTTTTTAAAGGATGTGGGTGTCAAGGCACCTAACCATCCCAAATGCCCAACTTTCTGCTAGTTGCCATTTTCAAAGTTGGCAAAGTGCTGCTGCCCTAGCTCCAACCTGGAGGCCCCAAAGTTGAGTTTTTAAACTAGGCAGGGGAATGCCTGTTTGGCCAACAGGAACTGATCTTGTAGGTGTGCTGTAAGCATGTGTACACCTAACAGACCCACACTGGATGCTGGCAGCACAGCATTGCACAAAAGACAGAGGCACAGGGACAGGTACGTTAAGCATGAGAAGGAAGCAACTGGTGTTTGCTGTAAGCTAACTCCAAAAGACCATTTGCAGCTAAGTATTCCTAGCAGAGGGAGGTACCAGTCTCTGAATTATCTGTGAAGTGCACCAGGTCAGCCATGTAGTGTTGGTCTATGTTGTAACTCCCAGCATGGGTAGTAAGATTTGCATAAGTGAGGTTCAAGATACTGCTATTCTGAATGCACTATAGCTGACCCTCAGGCACTCAAGCCTGCCAAGTTCCCGGGTTGGAGCTCGGGTAGTTAGTCAAAGTCTCTGCTAGGGCTGCAATATCCACACTGCTATCTTAGTATGCTACCCTGAGCCCCTCTAGCACAAGTTTGTCTGCCTGGTCTGGGAGGCTCACTCCCAGCTGCACTGTAGACGTATCTTCTGGCATTTCACTCCTGGCTCACTTAGGATGATTCTGCTCAGCTGATGAGCTTCTGAAAATCCCTTTCTTAGGTTCTTAACTATCCTCATGCATGTAGATGACCCCAAGCCACCTTCAACTCTGAACTAAATTTTCTAGGTAGCTCAGCAGAGCAACTCAGCGTGCATGCTGCCGTCACTCTCTCCCACATGTTGTTTGTTGGTATGTTTCTGTCCTTGCATTTGGTGGCATTACACATTTGATTTCTGCCATTTGATTTGCCAAGTGATCCAGATGATCCTGTATAGTCACCTCTTGTCCTTATTTACCACTCTCACCAATCTCTGCTATTTGCAGACTTTAGCTACAGTATTATTATTTTTTTACATCACTGATAAATATTGAATAGCATTAGGCCAAGAAAATACCTGTGAGTTCCCAATAGAAACTTTCCTGTTTGGTTATTATTAGCCATTTTAACCTATTTAATAAATGCTATGTTTTGTATAGTGCTAATATTTTAATCAGATATCAAACTGTATTAAGTCCCAAAGTCCGTTACGTGCTAATAGTTACCCACTAGTTATCACCTAAACTTTACATGTCATAAAATTATTCACTGTTAGTGCTATTGTTGCATGCAGAGGCCCCAAATAAGAGTAGGACTCTTGCATTAATTTAGATGGCATGTAGGGGCCTGTACGAGTGGGGGACCACCCCCTCTCATATCCTCCTCGTTCGGAGTAAGTCTTTGGCAGTCTTTACTAACGCTAACCTGCTGTCAGGCGTGTGATTCACCTGAGACCCCTGGTTCGCGGGGATAGGGGGGTCCGGGCCCACCCTCTCTCCCGGACCCCAGCTCATGGCCCTGAGGACAGGTTCGTTGGGACCTGCCTACCCGGTGGAGCCAACGCCCGAAACTCACCGGCTCACCGGCTCCGTGCCCCACCCTGGGCTACTTCCTATCCCCCCCTACCTTCCCACCAGACCCCGGTCGCCCCATGCACCCTGCCCCCGGCTCGGTCTTCCCGAGCGTGCTCCTCCCCAGCCTCCGCTGCCTCCCCTTCCGGCCTCTGTTGCCTCGCTCCCCCAGCCTTTGCTGCCTCCGCTGCCTCGCTCCCCCTTCCCGGACCTGCTCCGGGTTTAAATGTCCCGCGCTGGCGTCCTAGCGGCATGACGTCAGCCGCGGCACACATTGCCTCTCCCGTTCCCCCCGCCCGGCTCCGACATGCCGGCTGGTGTCCCACCCTGGCCCCACCCCGGCCCCTCAGCTGAGCAGCGGCGGCAGTGCAGGGGCCGCACGCCGCCGGTGTGCCCCGGGCCGCCCCCAGGAGCGTGCGGGCGACTGTGGGTTCAGTGCAGGGCGGGTCCACCTCCGCGAGGTGGAGGCAGCCCGCCTCGTCACAGGGCCCAAAGATGTTAATATAGCTCAGACGCTGTTCAACATCAAATAGTGTTGGACAAGCTCAGTACGAGTGCAAACGCACCATTAAAATCCTTTTTAATCTTTTATTAAAGATAAAAGGAAAACACTGAAAGCAGTTGAAATGTCTAGTCTTAACTAAGGTTTTCACTTTAGCATCCAGTGCTCCTTTCCCCTGTAGCTGGAGAGAGTGTTAAGCAGAAGCCTCCCCATCTACCATCTTTGATAGTCTCTTAAATACTATCAAAGATGGTAATAACTACACTTTTGAGGAGAAGAGGCTAGATGGGCTGGAGCTGTTAAAATCCAAAGCCTTTTAGTTTCAGCTGGTAGTTGGGATTCCACTGGAATGGATAGAGGTTGCAATGTTACCTGAGTCCTTCTCCCTGGCTCTCTCCATTCAGGGTCTCTCTGAGGATCAGAATGAAGAAGGTCTGGGGTCAGCTGCCATGATGATGAAGTTCGTCCAGACTGCTGGCACTAAACATTAAAAAGGCCGTAGAGCAGTTTTTAAACTGAGAGATGGGGGAAAGCCGATTGGTGTGGAGATGCACGTAAATCGGAGGGAGACTTCTCTTAGAGGAGAATCCATTGATAGAGATTCTCTAAGCTGTAGTCAGAAAGAGAGGAGGGAGAGGGCAAACCATGGGCCAGAGCAGACAAACAAACAACGCGTACAAAGGAATCCAATGCATCAGGGAAGGGCAGACAAATCAGTGGCAAATTTTTAAAGTGCTTCTACACAAATGCTAGGAGTCTGACTAATAAGATGGGTGAACTAGAGTACCTAGTATTAAATGAGGAGATTGACATAATAGGCATCACTGAAACCTGGTGGAATGAGGAAAATCTGTGGGACACAATCATACCGGGATATAAAATATATCAAAGGATAGAGCAGGCCGGGTGGGTGGCGGTGTGGCACTGTATGTGAAAGATAATGTAGAATCAAATGAAATAAAAATATTAAATGAATCAACATGTTCAATAGAATCGCTATGGATAGTAATTCCATGCTCCAAAAATAAGAAATTAGCAGTAGGGATATATTACCGACCACCTGACCAGGACAGGGATACTGACATTGAAATGCTGAGAGGAGATTAGAGAGGCTACCAAAATAAAGAACTCTATAATAATGGGGATTTTAATTACCCCATATTGACTGGATGCATGTCACCTCAGGAAGAGAAGGAGATAAAATTTCTCAATGGCTTAAATGACTGCTTCTTGGAGCAGCTAGTGCAGGAACCCACAAGGGAGAGGCAATTCTCGATTTAGTCCTGAGTGGAGCGCAGGATCAGGTCCAGGAAATAACCGTTACAGGACCGCTTGGGAATAGTGACCATAATATAATAACATTCAACATTCCTGTGGTGGGAAGAACACCTCAGCAGACCAGCACCCTGGCATTTAATTTCAAAAGGGAATTACACAAAAATGAGGAGGTTAGTTAAACAGAAATTAAAAGGCACAGTGACTAGAGCCAAATCCTGCAAGCTGCATGGAAACTTTTAAAGACACCATAATAGAGGCCCAACTTAAATGTATACCCCAAATTAAAAACATAGCAAGAGACCTAAAAGAGTCACGTGGCTTAACCACCATGTAAAAGAAGCAGTGAGGGACAAAAGGCATCTTTTAAGAAGTGGAAGTCCAATCCTAGTGAGATAAATAGAAAGGAACATAAACACTGTCAAATCAAGTGTAAAAATGTAATAAGAAAAGCAAAAAAGATTTTGAGGAACAGCTAGCCAAAACTCAAAAAGAAATAACAAAATGTTTTTAAGTACATTAGAAGCAGGAAGCCTGCTAAAACCTGTGGGTCCCCTAGACGATCGAACTATAAAAGGCGCAATCAAGGACGATAAAGCCATTGCGGAGAAACTAAATGATTTCTTTGCTTCAGTCTTCACGGCTGAGGATGTTGGGAGATTCCCAAATCTGCACCGTCCTTTGTGGTAATGAATCTGAGGAACTGTCCCGGATTGAAGTGTCATTAGAGGAGGTTTTGGAACAAATAGAAAACTTAATGTTAACAAATCTCCGGACCGGATGGCATTCATCCAAGGGTTCTAAAAGAACTCAAATGGGAAATTGCTGAACTATTATCTGTGGTTTGTAACCTATCCCTTAAATCGGCTTCCGTACCTAATGACTGGAAGGTAGCCAACGTGACACCAATATTTAAAAAGGGCTCTAGAGGCGATCCGGGCAATTACAGACCGGTAAGTCTAACTTCAGTACCGGGCAAATTAGTCAAACAATAGTAAAGAATAAAATTGTGAAGCATGTAGAAGAACATAATTTGTTGGACAAAAGTCAACATGGGTTCTGTAAAGGGAAATCCTGTCTTACTAATCTATTAGAGTTCTTTGAAGGGTTAACAAACATGCGGACAAGGGGGATCCAGTAGATATAGTATACTTAGATTTCCAGAAAGCCTTTGACAAGGTCCTCACCAAAGGCTCTTATGTAAATTACATGGCCATGGGATAAGAGGGAAGGTCCTTTCTTGGATTGAGAACTGGTTAAAAGACAGGAAACAAAGGGTAGGAATAAATGGTAAATTTTCAGAATGGAGAGGGGTAACTAGTGGTGTCCCCAAGGGTCAGTCCTAGGACCAATCCTGTTCAACTTATTCATAAATGATCTGGAGAAAGGGGTAAGCAGTGAGGTGGTAAAGTTTATGGATGATACCAAACTGTTTAGGATAGTCAAGACAGAAGCAGACTGTAAGGGACTCCAAGAAGATCTCACCAAACTGAGTGATTGGGCAACAAAATGGCAAATGAAATTTAATGTGGATAAGTGTAAAGTAATTGGGAAAAATAACCCCAACTATACGCATACAGTATGATGGGGGCTAATTTGGCTACGACAAATCAGGAAAGAGATCTTGGAGTTATCGTGGACAGTTCTCTGAAAACTTCCACACAGTGTGCAGCGGTGGTCAAAAAGGCAAATAGGATGCTAGGTATTATTAAGAAAGGGATAGAAAATAAGACCGGAATATCTTACTGCCCTGTATAAAACTATGGTACGCCCACATCTTGAATACTGTGTACAGATGTGGTCTCCTCACCTCAAAAAGATATTTTGGCCTTGGAAAGGGTTCAGAAAAGGGCAACTAAAATGATTAGGGGTTTGGAACGGGTCCCATATGAGGAGAGGTTAAAGCGACTGGGACTTTTCAGTTTAGAAAAGAGGAGACTGAGGGGGATATGATAGAGGTGTATAAAATCATGAGTGGTGTGGAGAGGGCGGATAAAGAAAAGTTATTTATTAGTTCCTAAATAGAAGAAGTAGAGGACACCAAATGAAATTAATGGGTAGCAGGTTTAAAACTAATAAAAGAAAGTTCTTCTTCACACAGCGTGTAGTCAGCATGTGGAACTCCTTGCCAGAGGAGGCTGTGGGCTAGGACTATAACAGAGTTTAAAGAGAAGCTAGATAATTTCATGGAGGTTAGGTCCATAAAAGGCTATTAGCCAGGGATAAAATGGTGTCCTTGGCCTCTGTTTGACAGAGGCTGGAGAGGGATGGCAGGAGACAAAGCGCTTGATCATTGTCTTCGGTCCACCCCCTCTGGGGCACCTGGTGCTGGCCACTGTCGGCAGACAGGATACTGGGCTAGATGGACCTTTGGTCTGACCCGCTACGGCCGTTCTTATGTTCTTATGTTCTTATGTCCAAGCAGCCAATTCTTCTCCCTTAGGACTTTCATCACAGTCCTTAAAAATAAACTCTTATTTTTACGCAGAGGTAGTGGTAGGCTGAGTATTATTTCTTCTCCATTTCCAGAAAACAGCAACTCCCGGTATAATTGCTAGCCTCGATGGCTCACTACAGCTCTGTCTGACCCGTTTACTTTAGGGGCAAGCCACTATCTGTTTTTAGCCACTCTCATCATTGGCAAAGCAGAGGGGGAAGAGGGAAGAAATCTTAGGGTACTGTCTGCAGTGCAACACTATTTCAAAATAACTTGCACTATTGTGAAATAACTTAGTCCATGTCTCTGCAGCAGGCAGTTATTTTGAAATAATGTTGAAATACTATCAAGCTGCAGGACTTCTTACTCTGACTCCTGTAACCCTCATTGGAGGAAGAATGCTCTATTTTGAAATAAGTGCTTTGTAGATGCTCCCTATTTTGAAATAAGACACCTGTCTGGGATGGTGTGAGGGGGTTTACTCACCACCGCAGCGCCCCCAGCCGTCTGTCCTAGAAATTAGCTTCGGCGGATGGCGGGGTACCTTGCCTCCGGTGGTGTTTCCCCTCTTTCTTCCAGTCCGCTTCGTCCTCTTCAACACACTGCCCTCAGGCAGTGCCCAAGTCAGTCTCTGAGCACCCCCCCTTCCGGGGATTGTTGTTTCCTCCGCCAGCCATTAGTCAGGCCCTGCAGCCTGGGGGTTGGCTTGTCCAGAGCTCCCCTAGCCCTGCCTTGCCTCCCAAGCCCTGCCCTAGCTCCAGGGAGCCTCCTTCTCCCCCAGCAGCCAGGCTCTCACTGCCTCCTCCCGGGAGCAGCCGCCCATGCTCTTATATAGCTCCCCGCTGGGCCCTAATCCACTAAAGCAGCCTCAGCTGGGGATAAACTCCCAGGCCCTGCTCAAGGCTGGGGTTTGCCCTGAAAGGGCCAGTGCAGGGCGAACGCCCTGTTACAGATAGTATTGATCAGGGGGAGGAACTTTTTTTGGGTTGAGAGCTACTGACCCACAGAAAAATCAGTTGAGGGCTGCACACAAGTGAGAAGCAAAAAAACCCAACCAAACACTCACTTGTGTGACCCCGACTGAGAAGGAAAGAGACACTCCCCACAATCCCATTGCACACCAGAACCTAGCGGGGCCCAGGCTAGTAGATTTTGTTTGCTCCAGTCCCACAGGGAGACAGCGGTGGTTGGTGTGCCAGTACAAGCCCCCCAATATTGGGAAGGGAGCCTTGAGCCTTGGGGGCCAGATCTAGACAAGCAGGGGGCCGCATCCAGCCCCTGGGGCTTAAGTTCCTCGCCCCTAGTATAGAGATGGTGCTTGGTCCCAGGACCATCCCTCGGGGGGGAGGGAGGGGGAAGAGGCGAGATCTAAGGCAACACCCCTGCATTGGGGGGCCCCCTTAATTTTTTGATCTGTCTCTTTTCACTTGCAATCTCTTAAATCCCACTTTTGTTCATTATCAAGTATAAAGTGTTTTTATTAAGCCCAGTGTAAATAATTTTTACCTGGGTGGGAGTAACCACTGTGCATTTCTCTTTCATGCATAAAGAGGGCAAACTTATTAGCTTTCTCTATGTAAAACTTTTATACAGCATAAGACAGATTTATATGATCCACTTTTGGAGCACATGGTCGTTATCAATGACCTTATAGTGGAGCCCGCCCAGAATTAAGCTGGTTCAGCATCTGTGTTGCTCTGCTGGGGGGCTGTTATTTTCACACTGACATGGATGCCATTTTGTTGGAATTCAAGATTTTAAACGTGCTATTCAGGTCCTGATTATGTCATTCAAGCATTTGGTGAACTATTATGAAAGAAGCCTGATTAAGATGTCGGCAAAATTTCTTCTTGTAATATAGTGGTAATAAATATGAATATTATTTAAGCTAAGTCTACACTGGCACTTTACAGCACTATAACTGTCTGGTTCAGGGGTGTGAAAAAAACACCTATAAAATGTGAGTGTGAACCAGGCTATAGTTCTGGGAGTCATGTTCAAGCACTGTTTACTCCCCTCACGGAAGTGGTTTCTTAAATTAAAGCAGTGGATTTTGCCAAAACCCACAAAAAGACTGTCAACTCACAGGGGCAGGGCCCAATAGGGTTGTGGATTCACTTCAAAACAGAGTCGATTAGCGGTATTTGCTTTTATTAATATCACTACTGTTACAGGCTTAATACTGCCAGGTGTTACACAGCTACTGCAAAGTAATACGCTAATAAGCATAGACAGAGCAATGCATAAAAGAGTAATAGGCACTTGGAAATGCTTACACCCCTTCAGTCTGTGGGGAGTCCAGTTCTAGTCACCTCGCACCAGGCCTCAGTGGACGTGGCTCCAGCTAGGGGGATCCAGGGCACCCTTCGAGGTTTAGGTCCCTGGAGAGACTCACTGGACACAGGACTCCCTACACTAGTTATACTACAGTTGTTTACCAGGGTCGCGCATGCTGACCCAATGCCACTCTCAAAGTTCCCACAGGGCCTAGAACCAAGATCATGTTATTTATTCCATACTTGGCTCTCAGCTAGCAAGCATAGGGAGTTGCAGCTGATGAAGGCCATCTGATAAAGTACACCTGGTATTTTCACTATCAGGGGTCATGGCTGGCCTAGAGGAATACAAATTTAACCCCTGCAGGCATACATATGGCTTTTTTGTAACACAGACAAGGTGAGAGAGAGAGACGAGGTAAATTAGCTGTTTCTACAGCATTTTTTGCTGAAACAACGTTCAAACTTTGAATATAAGTTAAGTTACACAATAGGTAATAGGGCAGTTTCTGACGTTAGTTCTTCCTTCCATTAGAGAGTATGTGTTAAACTAATAATGCAGTCAGCTGTGAAACAGCCACTAAATCAGATATTCACCAAAGAAACCATTGAATATATGATTATATTCCATGCACACAAGCACTTGTATAAACAGACACCGGCAAATAGAACTCATTAAAAATGCATCAAACCAAAATAAAATCCATAAATCTTTGGACAATTTTTTTAAATAAAATGTGGTTGTAATGTAAGTGTTTTCACTATAATATCTGTTCTTTCAAGCAGTAAGGTTAATCTGAGAGTAAAGCACTGAGCTAGGACTGAAGAGATCTGGTTCTGTACCTCAGTTGTCTCCATAATATGAGAAAGAATTATTATACTTCTGATTAGATGGCAAATATGGCTGGCATGAAAACAATTCCATTTCACAATAAGCTGAGGTTTTGAAACATTTAGTTCTGATGCACAACAAAAGTGAAACCTTTCAGGAGAGACCAAGACCAACCCTGAATAGCCAATAGCCCAGTGTTTTGATTTGGAACAGGAACTTCCATTTGGTTTCTCACATCCCAGCTGAATGCCCCTCACTGCAAGACAATTAGCTATTTGGGGATGGGATTCCCATTCCTGAAATCCTTGATTTGAGAAACCTTCCTTATAGTGTTGCAAAAGAAAAGTTTCCACAAAGCATTATTTAAATTAAAAAAAAATAGGGAGGGGTGACATCTTGGCAAATTTTTAACCAAATCTACTTCTAAATTCTCCAGGGAAGGGCCTGTCTGTCTGTGTGTAAATATTGTTGGCACTCGCAGGAGCTATTGGAATTCTGACTTAAAAAAAAATCTGCACACAATTTTGCAGGAGAATATTAATATTAAGATGGGCATATCCCTTAAGTTAATGGCTGTTAAAGGAAGCATCACAGATGAATCCCCCAATACCAGGCTGAGTACCACAATGATGGCTGGGTCTTATGTGGGGAAGAGAATATATTTTAATGCTGAGAAGGATTTCTAATTGGAAACACATCTTACATTGGTAACAGAATTGTTGATTAGATCAGAGTCATCATTCAACACAAATAAATCAAGTGACTGCTTGAGTCTTTCTGTTCAGGCTTTAGAGGCCATGGTGGCTGAACTGGAGCTAAGGGAGGCAGAGAGATAGATGAGGCTTTCCGGGACATTGTAGAACTGTCCCACCTCCAGTCAGACAGCCCCTGAGCTCTTAAGGATGGTGAAAGGCTCAGTGAAGGAGAACATTCAACTGGAGCACAGGGAAACCATCCCATAGTTGGGACCCTCCTTCCAAATGATGTTGTCATATCCTCTCACACTGAGGATACCTCTCCCAGTAGAGGCATCTCCAGTCATTAGGAAAAGGCAAGTGTTAGTAATGGGGGATTCAATCATTAAAAATATAGACAGCTGGGTTTGTGATGACTAGGACAACCATATGGTGACTTGACTGCCTGGTGTGAAGGTTGCAGATTTCTAGATAGACTTATGTGTAGTGCTGGGGAAGAGCCAGTGGTCATGGTACATGTAGGTACCAGTGACATAGGGAAGGGTAGGAGAGAGGTTCTGGAGGTCAAATCTAGCCTGCTAAGAAAGAGATTGAAATCCAGGACCTTAATGGTAGCATTCTCTGAAATGCTTCCAGTTCCACGTGCAGGGCCAGGTAGACAGGCAGAACTTGAGTCTCAATGAGTGGATGAGACGATGGTGTAGAGAGGAGGGGTTTAGTTTTATTAGTAACTGGGGAAATATTTGGGAAAGGGGGAGCCTACAAAGGGAAGGATAGGCACCACCTAAACCAAAATGGAACCAGATTGCTGGCATTTAATATTAAAAAGGTTGTTGAGCAGTTTTCAAACTAAGGGCTGCAAGAAAGCTGACTGGTGTGGAGAAGCACATGGATTGGACAAAGACATTTCTTACGGGAGGGTTTATTAATAGAGATTTCTATGCTTTAGTAAAAAGGAGAGGATGAAAGATGATGAAGTATGGGTAAGATCAGATGAGAAACAATCAAATGGAAAATAGCCTAACACATCAGGAAATGGCAGACAGATAAATAGTGAGAAATGTTTAAAGTGCTTATACACAAATGCTAAAAGTCTAAATAATAAGCTCGGTGAACTAGCGTGCCTTGTATTAAAGGAGAATATTGATAGGCATCACAGAAACTTGGTGGAATGATGACAATAAATGGGACACAGTCATACCAGAGTACCAAATATATTCGAAAGACAAAACAGGTCATATTGGTGGCAGAGTGGCAATATACATGGAAGAAAATGTTGAATCAAATGAAGTACAAATTTTAAATGAACCAAAATGTTCCATAGGATCTCTGAGTAGTAATTCCATGCTCTAATAATAAGAATATAGCAGTAGGGATAGCGATAGTGACTATGAAATGCTAAGGGAGATTTCAGAGGCTATCAAAATACAACACAATAATAGCGGGGGATTTCAACTATCCCCATATTGACTGGGTACATGTCACCTCAGGACAGGATGCAGAGATAAAATTTCTTGATACCTTAAATAACTGCTTCTTGGAGCAGCTGGTTCTGGGACCCACAAGGGGAGAGGCACTTCTTGATTTAGTTATAAGTGGAGCACAGGATCTGGTCCAAGGGGTAAATATAACTGGCCATCTTGGAAATAGTAACTGTAACATAATAAAATGTAACATCCCTGTGGTGGGAAAAATGCCTCAGTAGCCCAGCACTGTGGCATTTAATTTCAGAAAGGGGAACACAAAATTGAGAAGGTTAGTTAAGCAGAAATTAAAAGATACAGTGACAAAAGTAAAAGCCCTTCAAGCTGTATGGAAACTTTTTAAAGACAATATAATAGAGGCCCAATTTAAATGTATACCCCAAATTAAAAAACACAGTCAGAGAATCAAAAAAGTGCCACTGTGGCTTAACAACCAAGTAAAAGAAAGTAAGAAATATAGCAGTAAGAAATAAAAAGGTATCATTTTACAAAAGTGGAAGTTAAATCCTTGTGAGGAAAATAGAAAGGAGCATAAATTTGATGAAGTTTAAGTATAAAAATATAATAAGAAAAGCCAAAAACAGATTGAAGAACAGCTAGCCAGAAACTCAAAAAGTAATAGCAAAATGTTTAAGAACATCAGAATCAGGAAGACTGCTAAACAACCAGAGGGGCCACTGGATGATCGAGATGCCAAAGAAACACTCAAAGATGATAAAGCCAAAGGACCAGTCAAAGATAAACACTCAAAGATGATGCAGAGTAACTAAATGAATTCTTTGCTTTGGTCTTCAAGACCGAGGAAGTCAGGGAGATTCCCAAACCTGAACTATTCTTTTTAGGTGACAATCCCTCACCAAAGGTTCTTAAATACAGTAAGCTATCGTGGGAAAAGAGGAAAGGTCCTTTCAAGGTTTGATAACTGGTTAAAAGAGAGGAAACAAAGGGTAGGAATAAATGGTAAATTTTCAGAATGGGGAGAAGTAACTAGTGTGTCCCCCAAGAGTCTGTACTGGGACCAATCCTATTCAACCTATTTATAAATGATCTGGAGAAAGGGGTAAACAGTGAGGTGGCAAAATTTACAGATGATTCTAAACTGCTCAAGATAATTAAGACCAAAGCAGACTGTGAAGAGCTTCAAAAAGATCTCACAAAACTAAGTGATTGGGCAACAAAATGGCAAATGAAATTTAATGTTGATAAATGCAAAGTAATGCACATTGGAAAAAAATAATCCCAACTATATATATAATATGATGGGGACTAATTTAGCTTTAACCACTCGAGAGAGATCTTGGAGTCATTGTGTATAGTTCTCTGAAAACATCCACTCAGTGTACAGCGGCCATCAAAAAAAGCAAACAATGTTAGGAATCATTGAGAACATTTTATTGCCTCTATATAAAACCATGGTACGCCCACATCTTGAATACTGAGTACAGATGTGGTCACCTCATCTCAATAAAGATAAATTAACATTGGAAACGGTTCAGAAAAGGGCAACAAAAATGATTGGGGGTTTGGAATGGGTCCTGTATGAAGAGAGATTAAAAAGACTGGGACTTTTCAGCTCAGAAAAGAGAAGATTAAGGGGGGACATGACAGAGGTCTATAAATCCATGACTGGTGTGGAAAAAGTGAATAAGGAAAAGTTATTTACTTGTTCCCATAACATAAGAACTATGGATCACCAAATGATATTAATAGGTGGCAGGTTTAAAACAAACAGAAAGAAGTTTTTCTTTGCACAGTGCATGATTAGCCTCTGGAACTCTGTGCCAGAGGAGGTTGTGAAGACAAGGGCTTTAACAGGATTCAAGAAAGAACTAGATAAATACATGGAGGGTAGGGCCATCAATGGCTATTAGCCAGGATGGGTAGGAATGGTGTCCCTAGCCTCTGTCAGAAGCTGGAAATGGGTGACAGGCAAGGGATTGCTTAATGATTCCCTGTTCTGTTCACTCTTTCTGGGGCACGTGGCATTGGCCACTGTCAGAAGACAGGATACTGGGCTAGATGGACCTTTGGTATGACCCAGTATGGCTGTTCTTATGTTCTAGAGACCCTTGAGCTCGATTATATCTCTAGGTCTGGTTTTCCTTTCTGTGGCAGTTGACCTAGAAAAGAAGCTGTCTTGTTTCTTCTTCCATAGATTATAGCCAAAAATCTGACTTGCATATTGCATACAAGACTAAAGCTGGATGAGCACACTGATAGTATTCTCTGGGGAGAAAAGTAGTCTAAGTCAATTTATTCTATGAAATCATTTTGGGAAAATAATTAAACTTGAAACTTTTCATGGGAGAGAAACTCCATTTCCAGACTAGCTCTTCATAAAAAATTCTGTCCCTCCTCTCATAAAATTCTAGATGGTGCTTTGAACAACAACTTTGTTACTTCATTTTCTGATCATTCTCTGAACACATTCTACGCTACACACATCTCATGGAAGTTAGAGTCCCAGCCAGAGCCTACAGCTCAACATATAAATTTTCCTTCTGGCAACTCCAATACTATGTAATTAAAAGTTATAAATAAAACACCAAAGCAATTAAATAAGAAACTATCACTCTTTTACCACGCATATGGAACAATCACTGTGACTACAACCACTTTTGTGTAGGCATGAAAACTCATTTCTCAGGTCTGGAACCTGACAGAGTGGATTGCAGATTTGGAACACAATGTATGACATTTGAGATTTAAATTCTCCTTGCTCTATGTATTTATCTAGGAACCTGGATGGCTCTTATCTCCATTGTATCTAAGCAACTAAAAATATTAATGAGTTTATCCTCACTAAATCTCCAGTAAGCAGGAAATTATCTCCATTCTACAGAAAGACTAAGGATGAGGTTTTTGCTGTTGACTTCAACAGAACTAGATGTCAACTTACATGACTTAAAAAAAAAAAAAAAAAAGATTGCAAAGGTACAAAGAAGGACAAAAAACATGACTGAGCTATGGAACAGCTTCCATATGAAGAGAGATTAGAGAGACTGCAGCTGTTCTGCTTGGAAAAGAAATCACTAGGGGTATGTCTACACTGCCACCCTAGTTCGAACTAGGGTGGCTAAAGTAGTCATTCGAACTTGCAAATGAAGCCCGGGATTAAAATATCCCGGGCTTTATTTGCATGTTCCCGGGCGCCGCCATTTTTAAATGCCCAGTAGCTGCCAGTGGCTACAAGCGGCACGGGCTAGGTAGTTCGAATTAAAGCTCCTAATTCGAACTACTGTTACTCCTCATTGCAGGAGGAGTAACGGTAGTTGGAATTAGGAGCTTTAATTCAAACTACCTAGCCCGTGCTGCGTGTAGCCGCAGGCAGGGAGTCTGAACTACTGCAAGTTCGAATGCCTACATTAGCCACCATAGTTCGAACTAGGGTGGCTAGTATAGACATACCCTAAGAGAGGACATGATAAGCTTATAATATCATGACTGATGTGGGGAAGGTGACTAAGACAGTCTTGTTTATTCCTTTCATATAACACAAGTACCAGGGGTCACCAAAGGAAATTAAGGGGCGGTAGGTTTTAAAAACAGCCAAAAGGAAGTACTCTTAAATCTCCATCCTGCAGGTGTTTCTAACTAGGAAATCCCATGGTACAGAGGAGGAAACAACGCTGATGCTCCTCCTCCCACCAATTGGGAGAACAGCAGTGCACAGAGCCACTTCCCCTGAGACTACCCATCACTCCCAAAGTGGTAGAAGTGGTGCCTGGGAGCAGTGTGGAGCATGTGTGCGCCTGCGAGTGGGGCAACAGGTGAGCACCCCACACCTACCTTACACCCAGGCCTCATAGCACCCTTCTTGGCCTGGCAAAATCTTTAGTCCAGCATATGCTCTTCCCCAGAGTTGCCAGATTAGAGAGTTCAAGTGTAATTTTTCATCTAGAACCACAGAATAGTAGAACTGGAAGGAACCTTGAGAAGTGATCAAGTCCAGTCCTCTGCCCTCACAGCAGGACCGAGAACCATCTAATTCATTCCTGACAGGTGTTTGTCTAACCTGCTTTTAAAAGTTTCCAATGATGGAGATGCCATAACCTCCATAAGCAATTTATTCCAGTGTTTAACCAGCCTGACAGTTAGGAAGTTTTTCCTAATGTCCAACCTAAACCTCCCTGGCTACGTCTAGACTGCAGGCTTCTTTCGGAAGAAGCTTTTCCGGAAGAGATCGTCCAAAAAAACTTCTTCGGAAAGAGAGCTGTAGTAAGGTGAAGGCCTAAAACATAAGCCCATGCAGCACAGGCCTGATCTGAGGCCTAGCTAACAATGGACAAAACATGGCCAAGCTGTGAGCAAGAGGCAGGCCCCAGCTCACAGAACTTGGCACAAACAGGATTGAGAGTGCAAAACACTAATTGGTAATAGGCCCAGGTGCAGAACAATAATTGGTACTGGTCATAAGTGGAAAGCACATGATATCACTAGCTCATTAAAAAAGACCTTGGTACCCACTCCTCGCAGATACAGACTCAGGTTCAGGAAAGGGTCTAAAATGACAGCATGATGGAAAGAGATGATCTAATCAAACAACGAGGTACAGGGTGATGGGTGGTTCTAAGTAGGGTCAGAAGGTGGTTACCTGACAATGTCAGAGGGTGGCAACCTGATACATCAGCAGTGAGGTGTGATTTGTTGTACCTGTATATAAGGTGGTGTCTTGGGGGGGGGGGAGGGACAGTCTTTGGAGGACTTGGGGGGGAAGTGGAAATTTCCCACTTGACTAAGTCATTCCATTGTGGCAAGTACATATGTATGCATAGTGGTTCAGTAGAGTCTACTGACAACTATTACTGTACTGCACTTTACAATAAATCTGGCCTGGCACCTTCAATCCTTATCTGGTTTGTGGTCTTTGGGGGCTTTCTTGGGGTCTGCTGTGAAGACTAAGTGCACAAGTCTACACAGCACACATCACTGAGCACACACGTAAGCAGCCTTCTGGTTATCATCATCATTGGAGCCAGAGACCTGTGAGGACACCTTAGGAGTAAATCCCAGCCACCCTTCTGAAGAACTACAAGAGCGCCTACGCAGCAAAAGAGCATTGAAAAAGCGATCTGCTTTTTCGAAAGATAGCGTCCATTCAGTGTGGATGCTCTCTCACATTTAAGCTGTGATTACTATGGACGGAGTAGCCACCAGGGCACTTGTGCTTTTTCCTCTTGCCTCCCTCTTTTGAAAACTTCCTCTTCCCCATCCACACATGGCTTTTTCTGAAAGAGCTTCTTCAGAAAATGGGTTCTTCCTCATAGAAAAAGGTTTTACTTCTTATATCTTGCTTACAATACTCATGCTAATACATCCCAGAATGATATTTGCCTTTTTTGCAAGTGTCACACAGTAGACTCATATTAAGCTGTCCAGTCTGACCCCTAGATCCCTAAAACACATAGTCAACTTATGGACCTTGTTGCCAGAAGATGTTGAAAGCCAAAACTGTAACTGAGTTCGGAAAAGAATTAGTAAGTCATTGGTGATCGGGCCCTTCAATGATTATTAGCCAAGATGGTCGGGATGTTACCTCATGCTCTGAGTGTCCCTAGGCCTCTTCCAGATAGTGGGTTTGGATGACAGAGAATGCATTGATTCTCTGTGTTCTGTTTATTCCCTTTGAAGCATTAGGCATTAGCCACTGTTAGAAGACCGTGAGCTACACAGACCATTGGTCTGATCCATTATCACCATTCTTATGGTCTTATTTACCTCATGTCACACAGGAGGTCTTTGAGAGATCCACTAACTGAAACCAGTTTGTTTGAGTCTCCATGAAGTTTCTTAACAACAAGACCATACTAACAGGATAAAGCAAAGTTTACAGTCTTATCTGTGGCCCAATTTTAGTTTTATTATCCTTGAGATATTACAGGCTGAAAAATTCCTTCAGGTGTGTGTCTGTAATTACATAAGAGGGAAGGGATGGGCAATATTTTGCAAAACACAACTTAATTATTTCTAGATGGTCCTAGATGTGTGAGGTTTAAAAAAAAAAAAACAACAACAAATCTCTATTGCAGATATATAATTTGCAGAGGGTTTTCTGGTTGGACTAACTCAAGAACCAAAACACTTTGACCTAATGGCCATTCAGTGGGTTGTGACCACCTTTCAATAAACAAATCTAAGATAACAAATATAGCCCTGCTATGCATATGACTTCTTGAAAAGCCATTGGCATGATTTACGGTGCAAAAATTGCCTGTAACAGACTGAAATGAATGTCAGTATAGTACCAGAAGACAATAATATGAATAGTTTATCTTCTGCCACAGCTCTTGCTCATATTCACTTCATATGACTAAATCGTTGGTAAAACTCTGATAAGCTTCTGTCCGATTTGCCATGCAGCTTACAATGAAAGCCCCAATTTGAGAGAGACAATGAGTGTGTGTGTGCGAGAGATATTTAAACTGCTACTCTGAGCTGGCCTACAAGCCTTTCTTATGAATGTGAAATGCACTAAACCACCTTCTTTTTCTTCTGCCTGCTTTGTGTTTGGTTGAAGACCTATAAGCAATTTGCTAAACAAAAAAAGAAATACATCCCTGCACTATGTGAAACCTAGAACTCACCAACAATGAAAACATTTTGTGAATACAGATAAGGCAAAATTTATAATGCTAAAACTCCCAACTCATGATACAATTATTAAAATTCAGGGTCCTTGAAATCATATTCTCTTCTGAAGAAAGAAAATAGGTAGAAGGATAATATTTTATATTAAACTTTTCTGAAGTGAAATTACATAACTAAACCTGAACTAAATATGAAAAAGTGTGACATATGACTTAACAGATTTTTCTCACAAGGGCTATAAGCTCCATAAGATTATTTTACATTTAAAATGTGGGGAGTGTGTGTGTGTGTGTGGCTTTGGAGAATGGTGGGGTTCCTTCTCTGAAAGAGCTGGAGGTGCTAATCCATGCTGCTTGGCCATGATCCCTAAAAAATATTTAAGTCGCTGTTGGAGGTATCAACACATTTGACTTTTTTTATAATATCATGGGCTGCCTGTTGAAGATGCTGGGAACAGGACCTCCAACCTACTGGAAAGACCATATCCTGTATTTTTGGAACGATATTGTAAATTGCACCAGATCTCTGTTTTAAGATACCTCTGTGCCCCTTTTACCACCTATTCCAAAATACCCACACAAGTCTTTCTCCCGATCCACAGGGCTACCAATACGTAGTTGAAATCTTCACAAAAATTAAGCCTTGCAACTATCTCTGTTACACTTCCTCAGACATGCTGAGGAACAAAGGGTGGGTTGGATCAGTATTACTTTTGGGGTTGTTTATTGGGACACTCTCTCTCACACACACACACACACACACACACACACACACAGTTTGGAGGCAGGCTGCAAGTGCAGTGTAGATTACTTTTGATTTCGCTGGTGGCTGGAGTGCTGGCCAGGTGTCAGCTTCCCGGAGACTCAACCATGATGTTCCTTGGGAGATCCCTCTGAACCAGTCCCAGGTTTCTGCTGTGATGTTACATTTTGTCCAAGTGAGAGATTTTTTTCTCTGTCCGCTTCTCAGTGAATTTATCTGCTTGCACAGTCTTTGTCTGCTTTAAAAGGTCACGGATCCTAAACTGCCTTTCAGATCTCACACACATTTCACAGGTTACATACTGTAGTGGGTTCGACTCACTTTCTGCATGGCTCTTCCCTCAGGATGGCTTTTGGGGATGTAACCAGCTGCTCCGACCCCAACGCATCCCCTTTGGGTGAGGTGTTCTCTTCAGGGCACTGCCCTCTGGCAGTGACCACTCCGGTCTTGGTCCACGCCCCCTTCCGGGGTGGAGTCATTGTTCTTCCTCCGCTCCTCCTCCAGGGTCCTCCCTACTCCCTAGGATCCCCAGTTCTTTTCCCATTCTGCCTGCCCGGTTGCTTCCTACAACCTTGCCTTGCGGACTTATGGCCTGGGCCTTCCCTGGCTCAAACTCCCCCAGCCTACTGCAGCTGCCTCTTGCGAACCGCAGCTGCCTCCTTGCAGCCTGGCCTTTTAGGGCTGCCTCCATGCAAGCCCCGCCCTCCATGACTGCCTCCTTACAATCCCTAGGGCCTCAGGCCGGGTAGCCTGAGTTTGTTAGGCCGAAGCCTCTCTCATGGCTGGCAGGCAGGCAGGTCTCTTTCCTCCTCCCAGGAGCTGCTCTATAAGGCCTCCAGCTGGGCCCTCATTAGCTGCCTCAGCTGGGCTTCCTCCTGACTCCAGGTCTCAGCCCCTTAAAGGGCCAGTACAGGGCAACGCCCTGCCACAATACATAGTCATAAGCAATATGGTTTCTAAGCAAAATGGGGCCTCATGGCCTTGCATTGTACTAAGATAACATACTAAAGGCATGATAAAAACCTTAACAAATTATAACTAAGAAAGCCAAGGTCAGGGAGAAGGGAAAAGCAGAGGAGTATGTCTGGTCAGCTAGACACCAATGAAGAGAAGGAGGGGAGGGGCTGTGTCCGACAGGTTACACTAAATTGTACCCATACACAATGATGACCAAGGAGCTCTTCTACAACCAGATGCTAGTGGTTGTTCTACTGCCAGAGAACTCCCACTACCTTCTATTCCCCTATGGCCCAGAAAGTATGTGGCATAAAGTCCATCAAATACCACCTGCAGATTTTCCCCCACTGGAGGAATGCCTAGCTGATTAAAGCTTCTGCTGTTCCAACTGCTTATTATTACCAGAGAAAGAGCTAAGGAAGTGGGTAAGAATCTGGCTTTCATTGTTGGTCGACCATCATATCTAGCCCTTCTTGAAGTTGAGTGCTGAGGATCATCTTCTTCCCACAGAAGCCATGGAAATGAAGTGCTGGGTACTTTTCATGCAAAACTGATGAAATATATTGATAGTGAATTCTGCTTTGAGCCAAACCCAGGGTGCAAATTTATCATGTGACCCTAAACTGACAAAAAGGTGCCAGAACTTCTCTGTGAATCAGAATCAAGATGGAATCTTTTCTTCTGATAAATAAGACCCTTTGCGCTCAGCCAAAACCTACATGCTTCCTGAGGATTGACTAACTTATAACCTATTTTTCTCAAGTCACCAACATATTCTTTTTGACCAATGCTTAATCCTCAAGGCATGTCATTTTGTTCCTTTTTCAGCTATACTAGTTTAAATCAATTGACATATTAGGAGTCTAATCAGGAATCAGGGAAATATGACACACTTGACTATCTTGTTAGACTAAACATTGGTTTTCCATAATCACAAGCTAAAATAAAAATTGAACAATTGAGCTAAAGCATTCATCTACAAAATTCCATGACCTGTTTACCTAACATCTTCTCCTGTTGACCATGCATCCAAATGTGATCTGTCCATATATGATTTAAACTCACCTTCCTGTATTCCCTATTTATATCTGGGACTGGGTGATATAAATAGCCAGAGAAATGACAATTTGCTACCCCAAGCTTTTGGAAGTCAAAGTTTTAAAATAAGTTTAAACCTGCAGGGTCTCCTTCTAGGATCTGTTCTCTCTGAGCAATTATATCACTGAATAATTCACTGAAGTGGTCTGTGCTCATTAACGCACTAATGGCCAGTAAGAATGTTTACCTAGAGATACAGCAAATTTTCAGATGATTACTTATTTCAAAATGTTTTCAGTCGTTTCTTTTCTTTTTCTCTTTCAAAAACTAGACATGGAAATTGAGGTATTTGATGGAATGAATAAGAACAGGTCTAGACTAAGATGTTCTGGTGACCTTTCATAGACTTTATAATGAGCTCTTTCTAATCACTGCTGCAATTTGGTCACAAGCCTGGGAACTAATTTGCTCAGTAGGGGGGCATATTTCTCACAAAACTGACAAAAGTTCTACATAATTGATCCATTGAATGCTGCCCCTACTTTCTGTGATTTCACACATTCATAAATATGGTTAGCAACTGCAGACTCCCCCCTCTCCCAAAAAAACCCTAACAAACAAACAAAAAAACAACCCAAACCTAAGCTGGCTTTCACTGTTCAAGATGAGAACAGCAAAATCCTTTCAAGCTGGAAACAATCATCAAACTGAAGGCCTGCTCCTCCTTCCACTGAAGTCACCAGAAACATTGCATTGACTTCAAAGGGTATGTCTATACAGCAGCATTATTTCAGAACTAGCCAATTAGCCCATCATAAGATGGGATTTTCAGGTCTCTCCTCCACCTTGGTCTCTCGCGCCGTCTCTCTCTCTTTCTCTCTTCCTACTGCCTCCCCCTCTCTGTCTCAGCTCTCCTCCGCCTCCTGCCTCTCTCACCTTCTGCCTCTCTCTCCGTCTCTTTCTTTCTCTTCTCCCCTCCTGCCTCTCACTCTCCCTTTCTCTTCTCCTCCTCCTCCTGCCTCTCCTTCCCCTCCATTTCTTCCCGCCCCCCCTTCCCCTTCCCCTTCCGCCGTGGCGCTCGGCTGAGTACTGCCTGCTCAGCCGGGCCGCCGCGAGGGAGGGGGGTGGGGTGGTGATGTACATGGCCAGGAGGCGGGACTGTGTACGTCACTGCCCTGCCCCCCCATCTCCTCCCACTGCGGGAGAGCCCAAATGGCCCCTTGCGCTGCTGGCTCCCCGCGGCGGCCCGGCTGAGGGGCGCAGCACTCAGCTGAGTGCCACAGCGGGAGGGGAAGGGGGCGGTGACGTACACAGCCCCGCCCCCTGGCCATGTACATCACCGCCCTGCCCCCTTCCCCTCCCTCTGTGGCGGCTCGGCTGAGTGTTGCGCACTCAGCAGGGCCGCCACGGGGGAGGAGAGGCGGGTAGGGTTGCCAGGTGTCCGGCATTGTACTGGACAGTCCGGTATTTGCGCGCTCTGTCCAGTAAAAAAAAGTGCAATGTCTGGTATTTTCTGATTTTTCCGGCTGCGCACCGGACGGAAGCCTGGTGTGGGCGGGGAGAGCGGCTGGGAGTCCCAGCTGGGAGGCGGGGCCGTGATTGCCACTGGAAGCCCTCAGTCCGTAGGGTGTGAGGAGGAGCAGAAGCCTCCTCCTCGCTCGTGTGTCGCCGGGACCCTGCGCGGGACAGGCAGCAAGTGCCCAGGTCAGTCCCGCTCCCCGCCGGCCAATTTGCTCACCCCCCCCCCTTCCCAGCTGGCCGGTTCTCTCCCACTTCCCGGCCAGCCCCCAGCAGCGCGCCCCCAGCTCTGCTTCCCGCCGGCCTGTTCCTCTTCCTGATCTCCCCAGCCAGCGCCGCTGCACTTCTCCCCACCCCGCCAACTCTGCTTCCCGCCCCTGCTTCCTCCCGGCCACCCTCGCAGCCCCGATCCCCCAGCTGTGCTTTCCACACCCCCTTACTCCTGGCCAGCCCTGCCCCTCCCAGCCAGTGGTCCCCTCCCCAATATCCTATGGCCAGCCCCATTCCACCCGACCCCCATGACCAGCCCTGCTTCCCGTTGGCCCCCATCTCCCCGGCCAGCCGCGTTGCCCCCATTAGCTGTTTCCAGGCCCCCCCCTTCCCAGCCAGCACCGCTCCCTTCCTGCCTGGTCCCTCCCCCCAATGAAGCGGGCCGCTGCGGGGGAGGAGAAGGGGGCAAATAAGCAGGAAAGGAAGACAGCACAACACATTTTCAGTGTGTAAAGTGTGGGTAAGATTGAGTCACAAGAATCATAGAATCATAGAATACTAGGACTGGAAGGGACCTCGAGAGGTCATCAAGTCCAGTCCCCTGCCCTCATGGCAGGACCAAATATTGTCTAGACCATCCCTGATAGACATTTATCTAACCTACTCTTAAATATCTCCAGAGATGGAGATTCCACAACCTCCTGGGCAATTTATTCCAGTGTTTGACTACCCTGACAGTTAGAGAACTTTTTCCTAATGTCCAACCTAAACCTCCCTTGCTGCAGTTTAAGCCCATTGCTTCTTGTCTCGATCCTCAGAGGCCAAGATGAACAAGTTTCTCCCTCCTCCTTATGACACCCTTTTAGATACCTGAAAACGGCTATCATGTGCCCCCTCAATCTTCTCTTTTCTAAACTAAACAAACCCAATTCTTTCAGCCTTCCTCCAGAGCAGTGCTTTGTTCCAACACTGAACAAGGAACTTTATTACAAGGAAAATACTATTATCTCTGCCTAGAAACTTTCTCAATTCCCCCTACCTAATCCCTCCTGCTTGGCTTACTGCAGATATATTTAAAGAAACAGCACACTCATCCTCCCAGTTTGTTTCTAGCCTGAGTAGATTTTACTGCTGTGTAAGTGTCATGCATACTGGTGTTTTGGGAGTGCATCAAATACCAGCTTATAGGGTGTAATGCTTTCCAAACCACGGGTGCTACCAAATGCTAATGAAGTGTTTACTCCAGAACATAATGAACATTGAAACAACACTCCCTAACTGGTGCCTGTGATCAGAGTGCTTAGAATAGCTGCCAGGGGTTCTTCTCTAAGTAGGAGATCAAAGACTCACTTAACTCCAAAATTGCTTTCCCACCCCCAGCCCCCTCTTTTTTGAAGTTTGGTTTGGAGAGCGGGAGAGGGCTCAGGGCAGGAGGTTGGGGTGGGATGCTGGGTCTGGACAGCAATTAGGGTGCAGAAGGGGGCTCGGCTGGGGGTATGTTCTAGGAGGGAGCTAGGATGCTGGAGCAGGCTCAGAGCTGGGGCTCTGGTCTGGAGTGTGGGGTCAGAGAAGGAGTTGGGGATTTATGCTGCAGGAGGGGGCTCAGGGTTCAGGCAGAGGGTTGCAGTTCGAGGAACTTCCCAGGGGCAGCTCCCATTTGGTGGGAGGGGACAGGTGACTCAGTGCTCCCGCAGAGGAAGGAGAAGGATCATCAACACGGGGAGCTGCCTCCTACCACTCTCCCATCAATTCTGCTTACTCTTCTCATTTTGGTGGAGTACTGGAGTTGGCACGAGAGAGCTCAGCCCTCAGTTAGCACTCTGAAATTTGGTAGGTTCTTCTCCAAGGATCAGGCCCACTGTTACTGGAATTAGTGTTTAGCTAGGAATCCCAAGGTGTGCGGTTACTTACAACACTCACACTTAGGAAATCACACACTATTTATAATAGTGTTGTTAATACAGCTAGCAAGGTCACAACACTTCAACCCAAAAAATAGTAATGAGCTGAGCATCCATATCTTCACACTGTCCTTTACCAAACAACCTGAAGTGTTGGTTATTATCTTCCTCCTCACTGTCATTGGTCATCATACACTGGCATCTTCCTAGGCTGGGATACAGCTTTTCTAATGGGTTATACCAATGTCACTATTCCTAATACATATTCGTTACGGGTTTCAGCCCCCTTTCTTTATTTGCAGTTCTTCACCCCACTAATATTGGGGTGCTCTACTCACATAGGCTATTAATCCATTTTCCTCAAGCTTGTTAGTTACCATGACATTCTTATGGTCTAACATCTGCTGTATCCATAACTTAAAATATTTCACGCTGGCATACACTAGCATCTGATGGTTACTTGTCTGCAATTTAGTCATTACAGCATTTTGCCTTATGATCTGGGGTTACTTTTGCTGAGTTGCTTGTACTTGATGCTAGTTTAGCTAAGCTGTTGTCTTATAGGCCTTGAGGCTTGTAAGTGCTTTGCATTATTCCTTTAACTTATATCTATGCCTCATCTAGCAAATACCTGTACCTATAGGCTACATTCTGTATAGACACGCAGTGGGATTCGGAAAAATATAGTTGTACTTTGAATAGGGACTCCAGGATGAAAACTACCCCAAAAGACTTCTGATGATAGCACTCTACTAGCTATCTACATGAGATCTCACAAACTCAGAAAATGTCCATTGGAGGCTGAGAAATGTCACAAGATGCATTTTAAATCTATCAAAACCAAATGATATTTCTCCAGATTGTTTGATTTTGAGAGAAAATTTGGCAGGGAGTTCCAGGACAAAACATGGTATAGTTCTTAGACCATTCTCTGAAACTCCAGGCAGAGAGAAATGCCATTCAGACTCTCTCACTCAAGGAACCCAAGAGCTAGTGACATCTTTTGGGGAAACCGGGCAATATATCAGACAACGTCGCAAAGGAAGATTTGTATTAGCATGAAACAACTTGCTCAATCTTACCCACCTCTGTTGGTCCATCTCCAGCATGGAGAAAGTAACAGTACTTATTGATCTGGGTTAACTCAGGTAGTGGTTAGATAAAGTGTGTGTGTGTGTGTGTGTGTGTGTGTTAGTCAGATAGGCTTTATGATTATGGCAGAGATAGGTATACACATAAAAATAACACAAAGCTGGACTCTATTTATTGCAAATGGAAAGAATATTGGAAAGAGTAGATAACTCTCTTCCCAGTTCCTTTTCTTTGTCTTGAAATTATCAGTATTTCCTTGAATTTATGCTGCTATGACTGGTTTTAGGGACTTGCTGTACAGCACATCTTCCTTCTCTTTCTCCTCGCCACTCTTATCATCCAGACTATATCTGCTTATCAGATCCAAGAACATCTCCTAATCAGCAATATGTATTATGCATTTTCAATCTCATTTTTTCAATTGTTACCCACCCCATACTGCCTGATAGCAGTATCCCACAGCGTGACCTCCACATATCTGTTGAACAAGCCCA
Organism: Rafetus swinhoei; assembly: GCA_019425775.1. Classification (NCBI taxonomy): domain Eukaryota; kingdom Metazoa; phylum Chordata; order Testudines; family Trionychidae; genus Rafetus; species Rafetus swinhoei. The sequence continues at coordinate 116,305,984 of CM033449.1, forward strand.
TGTTAATCTCCTACTATTTTAGGATTTGTCTGCCTTTTTTGTATCAATGACCATCAGTTTTTGCAGCAGAGATTAATAATCCCTTCTGGATTATCTAGCATGGCATGAATTCTATTCCTTTCAGTGAAGCCAGCTTGTTGCAGTTAAGTCCCTTTATCTTCAACATACCATTTGTTATTTCTGGGGCTCTACAGGATTCCATTCTGGAACCCATACTGTCTTGTAATTATGTGCTTCCCTTAGGCAGTATCAAATTGGGTTCGTTGTTCCCAGTATGACATGATCCTTGGAGTTTCCTTTTTCTATTCCATTCCAAACTGAATGCTAACAAGACAGAATAGTTGCTAATTGGCCCTTCTTTAGGTCTTTGCACTCTTCATTTGCTGCTTCTATAAATAGATGTTCCATTTTTCCCTGTTGCCAAGGCTTGTAGCCCTGGTGATAAAAGAAAAAGATCCCTTGAACAATCATGACAATACCCTCCTGATGGAGGGCATAGTAATTTTAAAGGAGCTTAATGTCTACTTTGCTGGGATGTTTACAACTGATAATACAATGGAACAGATGACGAATTAAAAAGATAGGCATAAGCAGTCACCAAGACTGGATAAGATACTCTTCTAAATATACTATGTAAGCAACTGACATGTCTTTTGGTGCATCTCTGAAATTACAGTGAGTATCAATATGGTACTTCTGTGATGCATTGTCACTTCAGGCCATGATGCCAAACCTGCAAGTTCCCTGGGACTCAGAATAAAGGTGACTTCACCTCATGAGGGACAAAGAGAAATGTCATTGTGATGTTTGTCAGTGATCCTGTCCACATGGCGTGTAATGAGAGCTGCTTCATTCTGACTAATAGCTTCCCTAGGGCACAACGCCAGTTTCCCCAGCCTTCTTTTTGGCAGGAAACTTCCATTTCCCCCTAACTTTCACAAGACAACAACTCTGATCATATTTGTCATTGCCTCTCCTTACTTACTACCCTGGCGGTAGGGAAGACTTGTTTGGGGTGAATTGGGAAGAGGCGGATCATGTACTGAAATCTGGCTTTGACCTGGATGGCCCAATTGAACGGATATGATGAGGGAACAGCTTCACTTGAAAATGGCCTTGCTCAGATGGTACAAGAAGGCTGACATTTTGCAAGTCATCAATAAAAGAAATAGCTGTGAAGCAGAGAGTGATGGCCTTATAAATCTGATTGCTGCACTGAGAGAGATTCAGAATTATTCCTGAACAATGAACTGGCTAGCTTGTTAGATACAAAGTCAGTTAAGCACTAGCTAACAGCCAGGAGTTTACAGAAGCTGGCCTTGTCATAGGCACCTGCAAGAACTAATAGAGGAGTAAGTGGGACAAAGAAATTGATGAAGCTATAGATCTTAATTGACTTAGATCTGACTGAGACTTAGACTAAAGTTTCATGCAAGTTGATACAGGGATCAATGAGAGAGTGATAATAGTCTTGGGAAACTGTATGGAAGGTTAAAAAGTGAGGATGCCTGGGGCACAATGCTCCCCTCTATTAAATACTGAAGTCAGTTTGTTGCCAGAAACATGTCCAGGTTTTAATCAAATGTTGTGGTGATCCATCATTTTACATTCTTTCCTTCATGCATGAACACACATGTGGGGACGCATTCTTCTCTTGGTTTCACTAATGTCAAATTGGTGTAACTCCCATGACTTCAGTATTATCAATGAGTTGTCTTATCTGCCTTACAGAACTTCCCCTTTAACACATCCCAGAAGTTCCCAATAAAGACTACAATTTTCTTTCCTTTCACCTCCACCTGTCTCCTCCCTTTTCAGCATTGGACCACTGAATGAATTAGTGTGCATGCATTGAAAATATTCCACTCTGAGGGTACGTCTCCCTGCCCATTCAACAATATTCATTTTGTTCCAATGAATTCCAAATTGGCACAGTTTAATTGCATTGGCATTTAAAGTCCCCTCTTGGTCCAATTTCAGCCCTCACGTACATCAGCATAGATAGGACTTATATGTGAAGTAAATGAAAGCAGAGCTCAGTTATATTGTGAGTAATTTAAATCTTTTGTGTATTGGTACCTATATAAATCTTTTCCATTTGGTGGAATAAAAAGACCAATATACATATCCAAATGAGGTGTATAGAATGGTCTCCTTTGTCCAGCCTTCCAGGGTCCTTGTGTTATACAGGACACACTGAAATGGTTAATCATTAACTCTTTGTAGCTTCTAAGAAGTATTGTCCTGCCTGCTGGGTATTGCAAAAGTTCTTGCGTTTGGCCAGCTGAGTTGAGCATTGTAGAAGAAGCCATAGCAGAAGACCGTGTTCTCCAAATGACCTCAATTCCCATTCTGCAGATAGACGCAACAGCTGCTCCTAAATTTATGTTCACTTCCAGTGTTTTAAGTCCAATCTACACTAGTGTTTTTGTTTAAAAATTGCCACTACTGGTACCTGCTGTGCAAGTCTGTTACCAGTAGCACAGGCAGAAGCACTAGAGTAGATGGAACATAGGCAGCTGTCAGAGTTTTAACCATCATATCACCTAAACTTGCACAGAGTAGAAGTAAATGACAAAATGGTTAAAATCTTTGATTGGCCTTTACTAGTGTTTCCATAATTGCTACTCCCAGTGGGACTACATGGATTGTGGGAAAAGGGGGAGGTTAAAGGAAAAATATCAAACATTAGAGTACAAAGATGATTCAGTACACCTGCATTTATTATTTTTCCATGCTACTGGTTCAGCCAACAGAATGTTTTGATAACAGAATGACTCTACCTAGTATTTTGTCTTGTAATGGCCTCTTTGGGGAGAAATTTTTGGAAAGATTAAAAGAGTCTCATTATGTTCACAGAGTTCAATGAAGCTCTTGGTAAAAGTTCTAGATCATGTCTGCAAGCTTAACAGTAATACCCCAAATACCACAAACCTGTCTTGCTCATATTTTTAACCCAATGGCCTGGTCGGATCATAAAGTATCTATTAATGTCCTTTCTGGAGGCAGTTTCCTTGCAACACACCTGCGATGCTCTAAAATCCCAGAAGCCACCGGTGTTCCCTACAGCCTCAGACAGCTTTATATAGACAAACATTTTAAGACAAAAAATAAAAGTGAAAGTTTTAATAAAAGCAAGTTCCAGACTTGCTTGTTTAAAATGAAGAAAAAAACCCTTTTGTAAGCACTACACCAGTGGTCACTAGCCAGTAGATCAGGATCTACTGGTAGATCTTGGACCTTTGACAGGTGATCCTGAGAGGTTTGGCTGGGAGACTATCAAGTGCCATCACTTCAGCTGCCCCTCTCAGCACTGCCGTGCAGCTCCTGCCCTCTGCCTTGGAGCTGCCCCCAACCCATGGGAGCCTCCTGCTTGCTGTGCAGGGCATAGATCTCAGGGTGTCCCTCCCTCCACCTGTACCCCACCTCCACAGACTAAAGGGGGGCAGGGATGGAGAGAGTTTGCTGGCTGCTTTTGGGAGTGGTGCTGGGCCAGGGCAGGGATGAGCCTGCCTTAGCATCTTGCACCACCACCCAGAAGTGACCGGTGGTAAGTGGTGCCCAGCTGGAGCCTGCATTCCAAACCCTGGCCCCAGTCCTGAATCCCTCCAACATCCCAAATTTCTGCCCCAGCCTGATAAAAGTGAGTGAGGCTGGGGGAGGGAGGATGGAGTGAGCAGGGGTGGGGCCTCAGAGAAGGGGCAGGAAGGAGGCGGGGAAGGGTATTTGGGTTTGAGGTAGATCCTGAATTGCACTTAAATTCAAAAAGTGATCTCATGCTTAAAAAGATTGGAGACCACTGCACTATACCATCTGCGAGTAATCCAAGTAGTTTTTAAATGAGATGAAAGTTGGGGTATGAAAGATAAATTAGATTCCTGAAAGGGATACAGTAGATTGGAGATGTTGAGACCACTGGGTTAAATTGTAACTATGGTTAAACTGGTTATGCCTTTTCTTTCTTTCTATGCTATATGTCTAAACTGGATTATAGGCCAAATATAAGTACTTAATAAGGGATTGGCTCAGTATAGTAATTCATTTCTCATCTGCTAGATTATTTTATTAATTAATCCTGATCATGTGGAGATAGTGATCAGCAGTTCAGCATTTTGTTTACTAAACAAACAATAAACTTGTAGCTATTTCTCTCCTGCAGGGAAGGTAGAAAAGCCTATAAAGCTTTCTACTAACTTTAAATTCAGTGCTTGTGAGCATCTAGTTGAACCTTGAACAATTTATTGGCTGAGTTCAATAGCAAGAGTCTGACAAGTGATCAGTTCTGGCAGGTATCATTGCAAGTTAATAGGAGTTACCACAGAGAGGTTCAGACGACACTGAGATAATCTGACCAGACCAAAAAAAAAGTAATTAGGCAGTGGCCGGTGACTGACTTTCTGCAAAAGGAATGCTAGGGTTATGACAGGTCTGTTTCCTATATGCTGGTGCTGAAATCTTTTCCTCCTTGTTCCTAACAATACCGGACCTGTTAGTCATACAAAAAAAAAAAAAAAAAAAAGGCTGGGAGAGAAGGGCAGCATGTATTTGAAGATCACCAGTAAGCCCATGTCTCCTCAGAACATGCTCATTCTGCTCTCTAAACCCATTACTTTTATCCCGGGCTCTTAGACATGGGAGCAAGTTGGCAAGATGTTTGAAATATACTGGTGGCCTGTACAGAGGACTATGTCTAGGGTTTAATCTGGCTTTCACTAAATACAGCCTCTGATCACATTTGCAAAGGGGTGAAAAAACCTTTTTGCTCTTTGCTGAACTCTGCACGATCAAGGCCATGAAATATTACAGCGTAGTTTCTCTTCTCCCTTGTTCCTAATAATTTAGTTGTATATATCTTCACCTTCAATTCCCTTCTGTTGTGTTCAAGAGACATTAAATATCTCTCTAAACTGAGTATTTTGTGTGTGTAATTTGTGTAATTCTAGTCTCTAGGGGTTCACTATTTTCTCTTCATTGCTTTTTCTTTCCTGATTATTTCCCAGAGTACTACTCACATAGCTTCCCCTCAGAATTACCTAGGAAATCGCCATCATGGTTAATTTGAAATAATCTTTTATTTCAAACATTCACCTTAACAAGAAATGCCTCAGAAGAAAACAAAATGAGTCAGAAGTAATTCCAATAATTTCTGATATTTTATTTCACAAAGCATCGTCTCAAGCTGCATCACAACTTGTTTCTTCATATTCCCTAGTCAGTCAATCATTTTGTCCTATAGAGTCTTTCATACCAAAGCAATAAGGTAATAAAAGTTATTTCTTATGCTGAGATTTCTAAGCCATTTTAACTCATGCCTCAAGGCCCTTGATCAGTGTTGCATAGGATTTATCATTACTAGAAAGCTTAAACCTAGTAAGCTGATTGTATATATGAACTTGTTGTCTGTCCTCTTACATTGGAAGTGCTTTGGGGGCGCTGGTTTTGCATGTGGGAAGCTATTGCAGTTTTAGTAACAGACCACCCTTCCAACTTGTGTCATAAGCTGCTGACAGATTGATAAAAGCAGTATCCTTCTCTAGGAGAGCTTACAAATGTGGCAGCTGAGACCAAATCCACGCAAACTGAGAGTGTCTACTTTCCACTTTGGCAATAGAATTGCACAAAATTCCAAGTTTTCTGGTTAAACTGAGTCATGACACAAAACCAACATCTCTTGGTGTCATTGTTGACCACATTTCATGATCACCTCAAGTAGCCCCTATAGCAAAGATTTGTGTCAACGTTATTCAAAAGTGAGCAGGAACAAGCTGGGCATCACCAGTTCCGGTGATATGAACATGGGGCCTTGTCCCTGGTGTCCTCTGTTGCAGGGTACCAAGAGCTGGTGTAGACAAGAAGCTGCCACACCTTGCTTGTGAATAAGCAGCTGAATCAGATCATATGAATAATCAAAAGGAGTTTAAAATCAGCACCTCCACCACGGCTTTCTGTGTTAACAAACATCAAGCCTCTTGTCTTGCTCTCCACCAAGATATAGCAAATGGAATAGTCAATGTTACCTCATATACACCATTTATACAGTGCTTCAGACTTTAGAGATTCAGATCAATTAGCATTTAGATACAAATTTTTACAGGCTGTTCTGCAAAACCAAAAATAACCAAAAAAGATTTTTGCAGAACCTACCTACTTTTGTCCATATCCATAATAAATGGTAGCATAATCAATGACAGTAGATGCCTCAAATGAACAAAACAAAACCAAGAGTGACCATGGAAATCAAACAGCATTAATGGCCATAGGAGACCCTCAGAACAGAAGTATATTCTCATTTAATTGGTGTTGGTAAGAACAATAAAGCATCTATTATCTAGCATTTTTCCAAATTAGTTTAGCCTCAACTTCCCTACACGTTGTTGTGTGTTTCTATTTTACAAATGAAGAAACCAAGGCACAGACATTAAGTAATTCATCCAAAGTCATATAGGCATTTATGGTAGCAAACAATAAGGCTACGTCTAGACTGGCATGATTTTCCTCAAATGCTTTTAACGGAAAAGTTTTTCCGTTAAAAGCATTTGCGGAAAAGAGCGTCTAATTTGGCACGGATGCTTTTGCGCAAAAGCACTTTTTGCGAAAGCGTCCGTGCCAATCTAGACGCAGTTTTACAAGAAAGCCCCGATCGCCGTTTTAGCTATCGGGCTTTTTATAAAACAGTCCTGAGCTGTCTACACTGGCCCTCTTGCGCCAAATACATTTGCGCAAAGGACTTTGCCCGAACGGGAGCATCAAAGTATTTGCGCAAGAAGCACTGATTTCTTACATTAGAACATCAGTGCTTTTGTGCAAATTCAAGCGGCCAGTGTAGACAGACAAAAACTTGCCAGTCTAGACACAGCCTAAGGGTATCAAAGAGAGAATGTAGCAGGTGTCTGAGTCTCAACTTTTTCCAGGCAGTTTCATATCATCCTATAATTCTGAAACAAATGAAACCATATAAATACCAATGATTGGAAAAATATCTTAACATTTCCTTCTTAAATTCATCCCAAATGGCATAGAATCTTCAGCTGTTAATACTGAACATAATACTGTTAATACTGAATATATAATACTTTATAACAAGATATTATATAGATAAAAGTATATGTTTCTAAAATATTAAAATCCTCTGAATAATGTAGGTTCATCTAACTTTATGGGTGAGCGTTTTCTGACCATGGCCTACATGGCATTAAAGTGCAATGTGACTCTGTATTTTTCAGCTTTCTCCCAAGGACACTTTCAAAATGAGATGTAATGTCTCAAGAGTGTTATTCCAGTAGGTAAAATGTTAATAAATAGACAAATCTGAATACATGCTAAGTCGTGGGTTTGTATTAAGGAGAATTTGAAGGGGGACTGGGTGGCTCTGGTAATTTGGAAACTGTATACGTAATCTTCAGCTACAGGTCACCAGTAAAATATCTAGCTCAAGTCAGTTGTGACACTATGTTGTGACCATCTGATGACAACCTATCTGAAACAATTTTGGGGAAATCAGTGGAGTTCCTGGGGCTTATCTATGTGAAGCTTTAGTTCACAGCAAGTTGCAATGTGAATCTTTCCCATTCTAGCCTGCTGCATGCTGACTGTTCATGTGGACACTGTTGATACCCATTAACAATCTGCTAGTATGCATCAACAGAGTCTACTTTCATTTGTTAGTGTGCGGGAAGACGGACACCATATCTTGCCACAAACTAGTTATCTGTGTAGACAATCTACTAGACAAGTGCCAGCGCCTTACGGGAAAGTCTATAGAATTTAATAGAAAATTAAAATATCATTTTGAACTTTTACAATGCATTTAATAGGGAATTATATCCACCAATTAAAAAATAGAAAGAGGATAACATACTCTATTTAAACAGGTATGCTTGTGGAGTGATTTTTATCGAACCTTGATACATTTCTATCTAATTATATTGGTTCAACTTACTGTTTATTTCCATAGGACTTTCATAATGAATGTCACAGAAACAATCCTCACACTGGGCATTAGTTTGCTGCTTTGTTAGCTGTAACAGTCTGAAAGGCAAGGATGGAATTGACATGGGTAGGGGATTTCCCTTTTGCCTACTAGATGCATCCTCAGGAAAAGCATTTCGACATATTGGGGTGATGGCGTATGGAAGTTTGCACTGAAGTCTTTAGCAATCCATTTTCAAAAAAAGAGAAGTTCTAGATAGTTCTTTCTTGTGTTTCCTTTGTTATTTCCATGCTTTCTATAATTTTACGTTAGCCAATGCATATCTGAAAAATAATCTTAGCCTATAATAAATGAACTTTAATTAATTAATTACTGTTCACCTGTGACTAATGGAATAATAATCCCTAACTCAAACATGCATGGCATTGTCCAAATTGTCATTAAAAAAAAGAAAAAAAAAACCCTCTCTAACTTGCTTCCCAATATTAAATAATGGTAAATAACTCCAAACTAAAAAGGAAACAAACACATGGAGCTTTGCCAAAGGTATACGGAACTGACATATGTTGGGGTAAGAGTGCTTGTCAGGATTTTATGAGCGAGAGCCCTGTCTCCAGTCCACTCGAAGTTGTACTGTGCAGTGGAGACAGGATAAAAAGTGATTGCCATAAAGAGCACGTACTTTCTTACATAAGAACAAAAGAACGGCCGTACTAGGTCAGACCAAAGGTCCATCTAGCCCAGTAGCCTGTCTGCCGACAGTGGCCAGCACCAGGTGCCCCAGAGAGGGTGGACCGAAGACAATGATCAAGCGATTTGTCTCCTGCCATCCTTCCCCAGCCTCTGACAAACAGAGGCCAGGGACACCATTTCTATCCGCTGGCTAATAGCCTTTTATGGACCTAACCTCCATGAAATTATCTAGAACAAAAAACAGGACTAACTAGATGGTTTATTAGGTGATGAGCTTTCGTGGGCCAGACCCACTTCCTCAGATCCCACGAAAGCTCATCACCTAATAAACCATCTGGTTAGTCTTTAAAGTGCTACATAGTCCTGTTTTTTGTTTCAGCTACACCAGACTAACACGGCTACATTTCTATCACGAAATTATCTAGCTTCTCTTTAAATTCTCTTATAGTCCTAGCCTTCACAGCCTCCTCTGGCAAGGAGTTCCACTGTTTGACTACACGCTGTGTGAAGAAGAACTTTCTTTTATTAGTTTTGAACCTGCTACCCATTAACTTCATTTGGTGTCCTCTAGTTCTTCTATTATGGGAACTAATAAATAACTTTTCTTTATTCGCCTCTCCACACCACTCATGTTTTTATATACCTCTATCATATCCCCTCAGTCTCCTCTTTTCTAAACTGAAAAGTTCCAGTCGTTTAACCTCTCTTCATATGGGACCCGTTCCAAACCCCTAATCATTTTAGTTGCCCTTTTCTGAACCCTTTCCAAGGCCAAAATATCTTTTTGAGGTGAGGAGACCACATCTGTACACAGTATTCAAGGTGTGGGCGTACCATAGTTTTATACAGGGGCAGTAAGATATTCTGGGTCTTATTTTCTATCCCTTTCTTAATAATTCCTAGCATCCTATTTGTCTTTTTGACCACTGCTGCACACTGTGTGGAAGTTTTTAGAGAACTGTCCACGATAACTCCAAGATCTCTTTCCTGATTTGTCATAGCCAAATTAGCCCCCATCATACTGTACGTATAGTTGGGGTTATTTTTCCCGATGTGCATTACTTTACACTTATCCACATTAAATTTCATTTGCCATTTTATTGCCCAATCACTCAGTTTGGTGAGATCTTTTGGAGTCCCTCACAGTCTGCTTCTGTCTTGACTATCCTAAACAGTTTGGTATCATCCGCAAACTTTACCACCTCACTGCTTACCCCTTTCTCCAGATCATTTATGAATAAGTTGAACAGGATTGGTCCCAGGACTGACCCTTGGGGACACCACTAGTTACCCCTCTCCATTCTGAAAATTTACCATTTATTCCTACCCTTTGTTTCCTGTCTTTTAACCAGTTCTCAATCCATGAAAGGACCTTCCCTCTTATCCCATGGCAATGTAATTTACACAAGAGCCTTTGGTGAGGGACCTTGTCAAAGGCTTTCTGAAAATCTAAGTATACTATATCTACTGGATCCCCCTTGTCTGCATGTTTGTTAACCCCTTCAAAGAACTCTAATAGATTAGTAAGATATGATTTCCCTTTACAGAAACCATGTTGACTTTTGTCCAACAAATGATGTTCTTCTACGTGCCTCACAATTTTATTCTTTACTATTGTTTCAACTAATTTGCCCGGTACTGAAGTTAGACTTACCGGTCTGTAATTGCCAGGATCTAGAGCCCTTTTTAAATATTGGTGTAACATTAGCTACCTTCCAGTCATTAGGTACGGAAGCTGATTTAAAGGATAGGTTACAAACCACAGATAATAGTTCAGCAATTTCCCATTTGAGTTCTTTTAGAACCCTTGGATGAATGCCATCCGGTCCCGGAGATTTGTTGACATTAAGTTTTTCTATTTGTTCCAAAACCTCCTCTAATGACACTTCAATCCGGGACAGCTCCTCAGATTCATCACCCACAAAGGACGGTGCAGATTTGGGAATCTCCCTAACGTCCACAGCCGTGAAGACTGAAGCAAAGAAATCATTTAGTTTCTCCGCAATGGCTTTATCGTCCTTGATTGCTCCTTTTATATCTCAATCATCTAGGGGACCCACAGGTTTTTTAGCAGGCTTCCTGCTTCTAATGTACTTAAAAACATTTTGTTATTTCTTTTGAGTTTTTCTAGCTGTTCCTCAAAATCTTTTTGCTTTTCTTATTACATTTTTACACTTGATTTGACAGTGTTTATGTTCCTTTCTATTTATCGCACTAGGATTGGACTTCCACTTCTTAAAAGATACCTTTTGTCCCTCACTGCTTCTTTTACATGGTGGTTAAGCCACTGACTCTTTTTAGGTCTCTTGCTATGTTTTTTAATTTGGGATATACATTTAAGTTGGGCCTCTATTATGGTGTCTTTAAAAAGTTTCCATGCACTTGCAGGGATTTGGCTCTAGTCACTGTGCCTTTTAATTTCTGTTTAACTAACCTCCTCATTTTTGTGTAATTCCCCTTTTTGAAATTAAATGCCGGAGTTCTGGACTGCTGAGGTGTTCTGCCCACCACAGGAATGTTAAATGTTATTATATTATGGTCACTATTCCCAAGCGGTCCTGTAATGGTTATCTCCTGCACCTGATCCTGCGCTCCTCTCAGGACTAAATCGAGAATTGCCTCTCCCGTTGTGGGTTCCTGTACCAGCTGCTCCAAGAAGCAGTCATTTAAGCCATTGAGAAATTTTATCTCTGCTTCTCTTCCTGAGGTGACATGTATCCAGTCAATATGGGGATAATTAAAATCCCCATTATAGAGTTTTTTATTTTTGTAGCCTCTCTAATCTCCCTCAGCACTTCAGTGTCAGTATCGCTGTCCTGGTCAGGTGGTCGACATAAGGCATTTTTTGTATCCTTTGCTGGTCTGTTACTTTCGTTCAGTCCTTAGTAATGACAAAGCCCACATACTGAACAGAAATCTTATGGTTGCAATATAGTACTTGCATCAGAGCTTAGTATGAAATACTACATGATCGTTTGCTACTGGGAAAGTTAACTAAGCAGTTGTGACAAATACCATTTGGATTTGCACCCATTGATGCCACAACGCTGGTCTGCAATTCCACCATCTCGGCATTTGGGGACATCTCTAACTCATTACATTTTTTTGGCATTTCTCAGAGACAATGGAGCTGGAAATAAATATCATATTATTGTATCAATTACATGCATATTATACCACATATCATTCTAGAAAAGTGTTGCTTTTTGGTTTCTATACCTTGTACAACCATCAGCAATAATTATTACAGCAAAAGATTCATTAGTCAAGTTGACTATGGAAGACTGTTCTGCAGTCTCCTCTCCCAGTATTTAAAAAGGTAATTATTTTATTAGGAGACAAATACCTCATCTCTATTGTCTCTCAAATGGCAACTGTGCATGATAATACCATGTTAGATTAGATTAGAATGCTTTCTTGCTAGATGGACTGAATCAGCTTTTACAATCATTGTTTTTGGAGATTGTTTTTCCTAGGCATACAAAATAAATAATATCTCATTGGAAAAATAAATCTGTTACACTCTTTACACAAGTTACAATGCATTGTGGATTATATTGAAATTGTGCCATTACCTACCCCCCTGTAGCTCCAATGCTTTCTGCTTATCTGTTTGTATATGATTTTTAATTGCTGCATCCCTGGACTCTGCAATTTGCCACATATGGCAGACATGCTGTGAAGTCAGTTTACATACCTGTGGCAGTTATTTGTCAAAGTTACCAAGGCTGAATCATTAGGTAGATTTGAATTCTCCTATCTGGCTGCTAGGGAAAGGGAAATCCTTTTGACTGAGTGCAGAACACCAGTGGCCTGATTTTTCAGAGTTGCTGAGCACCCGTAACTCTGACTGAATTCACTGGAAATGGAAGGTGCTCCACACACCTGAATATCAAGCTCTCAAGAAATTGGAGAAGTTCCTGACCATGAGTGTCAGCCTCAGGACTGACTGTCATGGAGCAGAGTCGACAACCCAGGCTGGTTGTGTGTTGTATAATTTAGATTTCACCAACCCAGTAACAAGTGTGGAGTAAAGTGATGTTAACTGCCTTGCCACGGAGTCATAGACTGTCCCTTGGGCATCATTCCAGTCTATCTTGCCACCCTGGCAATCTGGACTTAGCCATGGTTACAATACACCAAAGATTACAAAATATTCAAGTTGTTCTGAGTCCCAAGAGAGCAGTCACTTATCCCAAATCAGTGTGTACCTCTGGAACTCACAGCAAAGACAATGCCTGCAGCCAATCCCAGAGTAAACTAGAAAAAAGAAACGAGCGAGTTTTTATAAAATCAAAGCTAACAAACTTATCTATGCAAATGACTTATGGTCTGTGGTTTTACAAGATGATAGTTGTAGTGATCTGTCAGCTCTGAATGTTTTTCACAGTAACACAGGTTAACCCTGGGGATCTCTGCTTCTGTGTATAGTTTTAGCCCTGACAAGAGTCCAACCAGCAAAGAAAAGACCAAAAAAAAAATGTTGTTCACAATCTTAATTTCCCCCAAAGGACTCCTCCCTTCAGCTTGAATTCTAGAAGATGGAAATACACATAGTTTTTTATACTGTAATGTCCTGCAGTAGCCCATCTGGGTATGATAGCTTTCCTGATGAGCAGGAAGTGATGCCTCCTGACAGGCTCACCATTTCAGAGCAGAAAAAATTTACACTTATAAAGCAAAAACTTAAATGTTCCTTTATAGCATGTGATAAAGACAAGTAAGATTAATGCTGCCTCAAATATTTTAAATAGACAAGGTAAAAATATTTTTAAATAAATTAATTAATGCATGCCTCATTTAACGAGCGTTTCATAAAGTCTAAACACAAGACTACACCTCAGTTTAATGTTCAGCGCATGCAAGACGTTCAAGCTAGACTGAGGCGAGGAGAAGGACTGTCGGAAAAACTGAAATCTTGTTATTTTCCAGAGATTGCTTACAGGTCTAACTTTAATACCAAGTAGCCAAGAATTGATACCTTTCAACAGATGATGCAGTCATGGGTGTGGAGCATATTATGTGGCCATGAATAAATTGTTACTTGTGCAGAAATACGTTCATATTTCTTCCACATAAGAGTCTTGTGTATCCAACCTTGTGAGCAAATTCCTTCTACTTGTAATGGCCTGACAACCTTTGTAGTGTTTCTAATATTGTTTTCCAAGATGATGAGAAGGAAGCTTAAAAAAAAAGTTTCACAATAATAAAAATATCATTGACGAGTAGGAGTGAATCCAGGTTTCTAAATATATAGTTGTTTTTGCCATTGTGGTATTTTCCTCTCTTTTCTGTCTTTTACAGTACACTAATTTTTTTTAAAAGCATATGCAGAGCAAACTCTTGTGACTTACATTAAACATTCTTGTAACTTTGGTATAATTTGGTTGTACCACTTCCTGGGACTATACTGTTGGAAACTATTGGAAAAAAAGTTACAAAAAACCAACACACTGCATCTGCTAGTCTAAAGGTCCCTGTGAGGTTTCATAGGTTTCTGTCTATCAAGTGGCTGTAGTTTTTTTCCACGCAAAAATCACTCTGAGAGAGCAGAGTAGAGCATTGTTTGGGCACAGGATACGGGTTCATATCTGTGATTAGAATCTGATACAGCTCAGTGGCCTTTCCAAACTTTCTTTTGCTTTTAAGAGCTCTAGGGTTAGAACCAAACTCCATTGAAGACAATGGTGAGGTTGTCACCAGATTCAGGGAGCTTGTATTGAAAGGTGTGAGGAGAGAGGTTGTAACATTAGTAGTCACAGAACTATAGTGAAAATAAATGTTGTCAGATAGCTTCCAAAACATCATGGATATGTGTTCATAGTCCCTAGAGCCTGTTCCCATCCCTGAAAGAGAACAGAAGGGCTAAACTTCAGTGACCTGACTGTTTGTGCATAGGAAAGGGGGAGGAGGGTTGGGCAGAGGTCTCAGTGAGTGAGTATTAGCAATGAAATATAGAGAATAAACTGGATGGGGCACAAAGTCATACTGCAAAAGAAAAGGCAGAGATAAAACTAGAAGGATGATGGATGGATGGATGTGTACATTCCCACAAATATAAAGGGAATATTTGGAAAAGATTGGAAAAGGGGAGATTGGAGCTAGGCAACAAGGGCTATAATTAAAATAAAAACAGACTGAAAAATACAGGTAGGAAAGGGCTGTACCTAAATAGACAATCCACTGTGTTTACAACCATTTGAATATGGTGCTAGATTGTGAATTCCTTTAGAATCTGGCTCCAAAGTCCCAGGACAGAAGACTTAGGGTGTGTCTAGACTACATGCCTCTGGAGATTAAATAATCGCTGCTTCATTTAAATTAAAATGGCTGCCGCGCTCGTGGGATGAGGTTTACCGGGGGAGGTCGACAAATGCCTTTGATGTCGACCGCGGAGCGTCCAGACCACTGCGCTGAGCCAACAAACAGCTGATCGGCACAGCGCAGCAGCCATTTTAATTTAAATGAAGCGGCGATTATTTAAATCGCCGCTTCATTTGGGTATGTCTAGTAAACTAATCTACATGGCTCTGGTGACAGAGCCATGTAGTCTAGACATACCCTTAGGAGCCCAATTGTAGGCACCTAATTTTTTAGAAAATCTTTACCATAATGCCCATTCCTGCCTTGGGAGCAATACTGAATTGTCCCATGCTGGGGAGCCTCCTGGTTAACTTGGGGGAAGAATAACTTAGTATCCTCCAGTCCTGGCAGAGTGGCAGCATACTTCTCCCCCCCCTGCCACCAATACTAGCCCTGCTAGCCAGCAGGAGGGATGGACAGAGGACTAAGCTACTGCTCCACCAACTCCTCACATCCATCCCCCTTTCTGCTAGCCTCAGTAGCAGCCCTTATCTTGCTGGAGTCCAAGGGGATTGATTGTGGATGGCTCTTAATCAGGCCACACAAAAGGCAAGTTCTTATTTTGATCTGTAACTATGCCCCCACATGAGCATGGGGCGCAATATTGCCTCATAATCAATGGAAACTAATAAACAAAAAAAGAAAACAAGCAATGGTTTAAAAATTTTAAAAAACCACCAAAACACCAGATCTTTTGTTTAAAAAAAGCTTTTTCCTCCACTTTATCACTGTGTGGTCCAGTTCGGTCCCTGACCCTGTATAAATACTGACTTAGCACTGAACCATGACCACTCTCCATTCCATTCTATTTATGTACAGCAGCACTTAAGCCCTCTACCAACCCTTTGTCCTTCAAGCCATGTCAGCGAGGGAGAGGATGTGTGTAGGACACATTACACCCTAGCTCTCCTATAAGTTTCTATCGTGAAAACAGTACAAGTAATTTTGGTACATGCTTAAATAATCTTGTTTATTACCAAACATGCAGATATACCTTGTCAAAAAAGATGAGAACATAACATCAGAATGACCACACTGGATTAGGCCTAAGGTCCATTTTGCCCAGTTTCCTGTCTTCCAACAGTGGCCAATGCCAGGTGACCCAGAGGGAATGAACGGAACAGGTATCATCAAGCAGTCCCTCTCCTGTCACCCATTCCCAGCTTCTGACAAACAGAGGCTCGGGACACTATTCCTGCCTATTCTGGTTAATAACCATGGATGGACATATCCTCCATGAATGTGTTTAGTTCTTTTTTTTTTAACCCTATGATGATGTTGCCTCTTGAGAGCAAGGGTAAAAAATAAAACGTGAAGAATATTTTTTCCTTCAGAGCAGTTGAATTTCCCCTAGAGCAATGGTAGTGAGCTTTTCACTGCATTGTCTTAAAGCATGGAAGGCCTCTAAAATTCTGGAGCAAAAATTCATCTGTGCATGTAAGTCTTTCAGCTGGGACATACATTTTAATTCACTGTGCCTCAGCTCATTGGATTGAATCTTTCGTCTCTTTCTAGCCAAGTTAACTTCTTGTAATGCTTTTTTTTCCTGTGCCACATGGTAAGAATTTAATTAAATCGATGTATTAACTGTTTGGAAGTTGCAGCTGAAGTATCTATAGTAAATGTCACGCTGCTGCGTTCTTACCCTAGGTCAGAACTTAAAACTTAAGATAACTTATGATTTATCATATCACTAGTGATATTTATTATGATTATTTATTAGAATGTAAGCTAAAACTTCACAGCATGGGTACAGAAAAAAATGTTTTGTATATAAATGCAAGGTAAGAAATGCTCAGTAGGACAGGGAGCATAGGAGCATTCAATTTGACATGAATGTCAGCCATGCTATGTGACTATCTTTCATGACATATTAGCTGGAGTAGGCCCAAAAGAGGGAGGGGAATTATAGAACTCAATTAGTTTGACAACTTTTGTCTTAATTTCCTTGAGCCTCATCCTTCCCCGATCTGTAAAATGGGGATAGTGCCACCCCTTCACATCACAGGATTGTTATAAAGAAAAATTCACTGTTTGTGAAGCCCTCAGCTACCAGAAGAGGACCACAGAAAAGCACTGAAGGAAATTAATGATTCCATATTCAGTACAGGTTTTGCCCAGTATGCAGCATATAAGACATGGAGAATGATCACGATTAAAAGGAAAAGTGTACAAATATAAATTCAGTAAGCATTGCACATTGAATGAAGCTGGAGTTCCGTGGAGGGGAAATGTGGTAATATAATTCATAAACAACCTTCATTCTGGCATTTCATAACTTTTGATGTTTGGCCTGGCAACCTTAACATTCTTATGTTGTTGTTTGTCTGTAACATATATTTAACTAAATGTAGACTCCATTTAGGAGATCTGCCCCCATCAAATTTCAACCATGATTACAGAGACTAAATTTATTAGCATGACTCTGCTGACCATGTATAATTTACAGGGTGGTGGGAATGATCATTACTATTTATTTGTATTGCAGTAGTACAGAGAGATTCTGAGACTAGAGCCCCATTATGATAGGCCAAATAGATGAATTCACAAAAGTGATGTCGTACTAGTGTCCGCATTTTACAGACACAGAAATAATGTGATTTGTCGAAGACAATCACATAGGAAGTCTGGCAAAGCCAGATCTCCTGAGTCTCAGTCCATTTGCCTAACTTTAAGACCCTCTTTCCTCTTGAATGTTTCTGTATTGGTTGTTTTGTGCACTATGAACTATTGAATATGTGTGTTCCTGAAGTGGTGCAGTATCAATTCCTTCTTTTTTTGAATTGCTACAGATTTATTTTGAGAGTTAGCTTGTGGAGGTTGTTAACAATTTTGCATGTTTCAAATAATATAAAATAGGAAAAACCTTTTTTTAAAACTCCCAGCATTCCACCGGAATAATTCTATAAAGAGCGACAATGGTTTTTTTTATAGAGATCTGGTAGTTTCTCAGCACTGCTCCACTACCAATACTAACATTTCCTAAGTTGCAGTGCACTGCACATAGAGAAGTTCATTGAAGATACTCAAACTTACATTTATTAAGTGAGGCAGCATTCATAAAATGCCAGAAATCAGCACTTTAGGAAACCTGCCTCACTTAATAAATGTAAGTTTGAGTATCTCAAATGAATTGGTTTGCCTGAAGTGCACTACAGCGTGATATGTTTCCATGTGTAGAAAGTAAAACAACTGTAGCACATAAACTGTCACATGATTTGGAACATGCTAAATTATCTTTTTATAAATAATTGTATATTCTCATTTATTCAATAGAGTACAGAGAGTTCTCAGATACTTGGGGGGAGAAATGGAGTTTCATTTAATCCCCAATCAGCAGTAAAGTAGTTAAAGGAGTAAGAATGCTTTTGGTAAAACCTGGTTTCATTGGCATCAATGGCAAAACTCTCTTCCACTTCATTTTACCCCTTCATTCTAATTCTGGTTCTATCACCAATTTGCTGTGTGCACTTGGCCAAGTCCTTAAATATCTTTGTATCTTTACCTATAAAATAATTTATTAGTAATAATTAGCTCCTTCACAGGGTGTTGATGCTGACTTATTAATATTTATTAAGTTTTTATGAGATCCTTGGGTGACAGGTGCTATGGGGGGATGATGTTACTGTTAATAATAAAAAAATCAATATTTTTAGTTAACAAGGGAGCAATGTGGGGCTATCTATACTTACATAATGCATTCAGGAGTGGTTAGGTTCTTCATTTTGTGTGTTTGTTTTTCAGTTTTACAAGGGGTGATTGGGTCTTGATAATCACCAAAAATGTGTTAGGTAATTTAAGGATAGCTGCTGCACGTTCAGCAGAGAAGAGAGACAAAACCGTAATTAACTGGGATTTTAGGTTAACCAAAGGACAGCTATTTACATGTGACTGAACTATATTTAGCTAATACTGCTACAAAGGATTCTGTTAAGGTGAATTAAAAAATTAAAAGCGGCAGGCACATAGCCATTTTCTGAGGGCATGTTACCTGTCAATAATGTTACAGTTGGAAAAAACACGGACCACTAGAAGCGTAGACAATGCAGCTTTATGGTGGCACTTCCACAACAAGCTTTAAAGTTCTTCTCAGGCAGCAATCACAAGCTTAACTCTGGCCCTGTTGGGGCTTGACAATGCAGTAGTCTCTGATTTAGACAATATGGTATAATACGCTAGTCCAATTTTACAGAAACATTCCACTTTGTCCCCAAACCTAATGTACCAATTTTAAGATAAAATATTCTCAGGAATTTTAAACAGGGAGACAAAAGCAGGGCTGCATTGGATTTTTAGTTGCAGTCTCAAGTATATAGTGGCTAATGTCATTCCATAATAGCTAACGCAAGAAACCATTTTATGTGGGGTTATGCTAAGTTAGTAACTGTACATAGTGCTAGAAACCATTTTGTGATAGTTCTGTATTTCCTTAATGTGAAGCTTGGCAAGGGAGGGTCATTAAAGTGCATTGGGCATGCTGCAGACAGCACTCACAACAGGCAGAGTAGCTGAATTCTGGAACAAGGCCATATGCTATAGATTTAGCATTGACTGGTAACTATTTGAAATGATTTAATCCTAAATTTTTTCCATACAGGGATGATAATGTAGATCATTCCTTAGGGTTGTTGTTTTTTTTTCCTCTCCATTACTTAACTGGAACAGAAATGCCACCTATACAGAGAGGGAGAAAGAGAACAAGAGGGAGAGGGGGGAAGAAAGAGAGAGAGAGAGAGCAAACAGAAACACACAGTCAACAAACTCAAAGATTTTTGAACCATCAGGATCAAGGTAAAGAGAATTCTTCTATTGGAATCCCCTAAGTGACGATCTAAAGAGGTAACAGAAATTCACCACTGTGAATCATTGAATCCTAGGGTTGGAAGAGACTGCATGAGGTCATTGAGTCCAACCCCCTGCACAAAGCAGGACCAACCCCAACTAAATCATCCCAGTCAGGGCTTTCTCAAGCCAGGACTTAAAAACCTCTACGGATGGAGATTCCACCACCTCCCTAGGTAACCCATTCCAGTGCTTCACCACCCTCCTAGTGAAATTGTTTTCCCTAATATGCCACCTAGACCTCTCCCACTGCAACTTGAGACCATTGCTCCTTGTTCTGTCATCTGTCACTATTGAGAACAGCTTCCCTCCATCCTCTTTGTAACCCCATTTCAGGTAATTAAAGGCTGCAATCAAATCCTTCCTCACTCTTCTCTTCTGCAGACTAAATAAGCCTGGATCCCTCAGCCTCTCCTCGTAAGTCATGTCCTCCAGCCCCCTAGTCATTTTTGTTGCTCTCCACTGGACTTTCTTCAATGCGTCCACAATCCTTCTATGGGGGGAGGGGGAGGGGGAGGGGCAGAATTGGATGCAATACTCCAGATGTGGCCTTACCAGCACCAAATAAAGGAGAATAATCACTCCTCTAGATTTGCTGGCAATGCTCCTCCTAATGCACCCCAATATGCTGTTAGCCTTCTTGGCTATAAGGGCACACTGTTGACTCGTATCTAGTTTCTCATCCACTGTAATCCCTCAGTCTTTTTCTGTCAAACAGCTGCTTAGCCAGTCAGTCCCTAGCCTGTAACAGTGCTTGGGATTCTTCCTTCCCAAGTGCAGGACTCTGCACTTGTCCTTGTCGAATCTCATCAGATTTCTTTTGGACCAATCTTCCAGTTTGTCTAGGTCACTCTGGACCCTATCCCTACCCTCCAATGTAGCTACCTCTCCCCTTGCTTAGTGTCATCTGCAAACTTGCTGAAGGTGCAATGCATCCCCTCAACCAGGTCATTAATAAAGATGTTGAACAAAACCGGCCTTAGAACCTTGGGGCACTCCACTTGATACTGACCACCAAACAGATATTGAGCTGTTGATCACTACCCATTGAGCCTGACAATCTAGCCAGCTTTCTATCCATCTTACAGTCTATTATCCAGTCTACACCTCTTTAGCTTGCTGGAAAGAATACTGTGGGAGATCATATCAAAAGATTTGCTAAAGTCAAGATATATCATATCCACCACCTTCCCCATATCCACAGATCCAGTTACCTTGTTATAGAAATCAGTCAGGTTGGTCAGGCATAGCCCCTAGTGAATCCATGCTGACTATTCCTGATTGCTTTCCTTTCTCCCACATGCTTCAAAATGGACCATCAGCCACTGATTTATTGGTGCTTACTTGGGGCTGGTTCTGAGTCACTACATTTGGAGAATGCAGTCTGGCAGCAGCTAGTTCCATGATACCTTCTGTGGGGAGATAATCCTACAGTTGCCTCTGGGTCTTTGTTATGTGAATGATAAGGTGCCTGGTATGCTCAATGAATAACTCAATCACTTCCAGGGTGTAAGTGTATTGTCCCATCTAGTGGCACTGAAACCACCCACAGAGAGACTAATTAGTCTGCTCTATAGCCTTAGCTAATAGCCAACTGACTTTTAGCTCATGCAGTAGAGGCTCATGTACTAAATTCCAGAGGTCCCAGGTTCGATTCTGTCCACAGATGACCGGGGTCTGTTGGTGTTACAAATGCATTTGATCGGTTGTGTACAGTATAGAGTCATAGAATACCAGACAGAACTGGAAGGGACCTTGAAGAGATTATCAAGTCCAGTCCCCTGCCCTCACGGCAGGACCAAGTGGAGGCTGGTGGTGGGAAGGGATAGGGTTTATGGGATGGTGCTGGCACGCCTACCCCCGCACCAAGCCACCAAGTCTCCTGGGCTGGACTGCGAATATACTGCAGCCTGTACGTGGCCTGCAGTTTGAGACCACTTTAAGGAGATTCTTTGACAGACTCAACACTGAATTATAGCACATTGTTGTAGCACAAATTCATGAGGAGACTGATAAGGGCACTGGAATGGGTGGTGATGGGGAGGTGGTAGGTAGTGCCCTGAAAATCTATGAATATCTGCTTTGTATCCTGAGGTATTCACATCCATGGTTCATTTTTTGTGGATATGGATGTAGATACAAATTTTGCTCTTGAACCCTGCAAATTTGCAGATATTCGCTTTATCTGCGGATATGGATATATGAAGATCATTTCTGCAGATGCAGATAGAGATACACATTTTGTATCATGCAAGGCTCTAGTGTAGGGGGCCATGACTATACTCTCCCGCTTTTATCATCTGTAAGGGTAAGTGTCAGGAGGAGTGGGCAGAGAATCTTAGGAGGTCAGGGTGGCTTAGGGTGGGGTCATGGTTTGGGTATCTTTGGGCCAGTTTTTAGGAAGCTTTCACTCCAGCTACTAGTATGGGTAAATACTTCTAATCAGCATGAGTAAGGGCTGAATAATCAGGCCCTAAAATATAAAACAGTGAGCCTATTTCTTCATCAAGATATGGAAAAGCACAGCAATGTGGAATAGAACACACAATCTAGAGGCAGGGTATTGATTCAGACATTAGAGTTCATTTCAGAGCTATAAAAAGAGATCATAAAGAAACTGTAAAAAAGAGTGAGGGTGGCAGAATCTAACCTATTTTTACTAGAGATAGTTAAAATAACATCTCCTTGAATCTTCACACAACAACTAAACCAAACCCAAACATTCACTTTTATCTACATCTCCATGTTCAGGTTCCAAATAAAAGTGGAACTGTGGAAATGCTGTAAGAGAGATCTTTTTCCTCTCAGTATTTTCCATCTGGACCAAAAGCAGACATTCTCAGAAAACATCTGAGAATGCCTGTTGTTATGAAATCTCTTGCCCCATTTTGCAGATACACCAGGTTGTGGTAGTCTGGAATTTATTCAGTCATCTAAAATTTTAATTGTCTTATCTGACATGAAGATTTGATACCCTTGTGTTATTGAAGCCAGTACTAATCAGCAATTCTACAAGATTAAAATTGATAGATGTGATGTTCAATCACATGTAAAAAGAAAAATTCCTCATGCTTATCCAGGAGCGGGAATAATTTTTTGCCAGGGGCCACTTCAGAAATTTTTAAGTGGCCCTGGGCCGCACCAGAAGGGGCAGGACCTCTAGCAGAAGGGGCGAGGCCAGGATACTTCCCCTGCTTCCCCACCCGTAGACCATGATTGGTCTTGGGGTGAGGGAGCGCCTTTCCCCTCCCTAAGGTTCCCCCTAGGCTCCCATGCCCCTGGCAGTGGAAGGAGACTTTGTACTCTCCCCTTTCTGCCCCCAGGCCAATCAGGGCCTGGGGGCGGGGGAGCACGCGAAGCCTCTTCCCACCCTGTCAGGAGCATGTGGTTCTTCTAAACACCGTGCACTTCTTGCATGGCAGGGGCAGGGTGGAGGAAACTTCGCATGCTACCCCACCCCTAGACCCTAATTGGCCTGGTGGCAGGGGAGCAGCAGGGCCTCCGCGGGCCGGATCAACCCGCTTGGGAGGCCCTTTTGCCACTAAGGTAATTAACTTAAAATAGGTTCTTGCTTTGGGCATGAAGATCTAACCCATACAAAAGAGAATTGTGGAAAGAAAATGTGTATCTGAAAAGCCAGTGAATTAGATTTCATTTGTGGTTTTTGTGATCATTTTTTATTTTCAAATCTGTCTATAAGAAAAATCTGTCGATACTATATGTTTATGCCTTGACCATCCAAATGTTGCTAGGATGGCACATCATTTCTGCTATTGAATCATAGCAATGTCTTCTCTTCATTTCACTCAATTAGCATAATGAAGTTTGTGTAAGCTTACTGGAGTATGCTGTTTAAGCCGTGCCATTCTTTCCTCTTTCCCTGCTTTTATAAAATGGTGATTATTTTATTTTATGTTATTTTATGTTGTTTATTTTATTCTTCTGTTCACTAAACATCATCCCAGAAGAACCTTCAATTAGGATTCTATTTGCAAGTATGAATGTAGTCCTGATCTTAAAAAAAAAAAAAAAACTAAATACAGTATGAAGCTGGAATAAAGCTGAATAATTTACAATGCTAATTAGACAGAGGAATAAATTTTAACAATGTATTTATACGTTATTGGGAAAATAATTTTCCACTTTGTTTCTCTCTAGTACAGTCCTTAATGACTGCAGAAAATCTAAATGAAATTTTCTTTGTTTGCATACTCTATGTTCCTAATAGTGGTCACCAGGTCTAGACAATGGGGCTATTTTGGGATTCCAGGGGTATCCCGAAATAGCTACCCCACGTCTTTTAAATGAGTCTGTTATTTTGAAATATTTTTCGAAATAACAGGTGTGCTATTTCGGCATCCCTGTAATGCTCATTCCATGAGGGTTCAGGGATGTATCAAAATAGCATGTTATTTCAAAACTTGGCACTGTGTAGCCATGCCAAATTTTGAAATAAGCTATTTCAAAATACAGTGAAATAAGATACGCAATCTGCATAGTGCAAATTGCTTATCTTATTTTGAATTTAGGGGTGCTGTGTAGACACACCCCATAAATTATTTATTTTTTTTCTTATTTATTGTGAGTAAAATGTTTAAGTTCTAAATGGCACTAAAACGACTGTTAGAATTTCCTCTAGCTATCTGATAGTTAAATATAATTATTCTAAACACACATACCCCTATTGCAGCTTTAAATTGTGAAGATGTAGGCAGAATCAACCTGGGGAGTATTTTGAATTGAGGACTGTTATATTTATATAATGCTGAGTACTGGTCTTTACTTACCAGTTTTTGTACCAGTTTATCTGTAATTACAGCTGTGAAAAGGGAAAGATTTGCAAAGAAAACAAAGGCTGTGATTCTGTGGGACACAGTAGACCAGCAGGTTGACATCTGTGAATTATGCAAATTCGGGAACACAAAACTATGACCTAATAAGCAGGCCATATTCTGGCTGGAGTAGGGAGTGGGAGAAATGCTTTTGTCTGATAATTATTAAACTTGGGAGGGAACTTATTCCCATGGTGCTTCTCAGAGAGGAATAGTTTGTTTTGCCTTGCTTTTTCAAGTGGAAACATAAGTGTGAATTAAAAAATGGCATGCTGAGTTTTAGGAGTGGCTTTTTCTATCTCTGCCAGAGAAAAATGCTAGGTATAGGCAACTTGTCACTGTTTTTGAAGCTTGAATGCGCTTTTTATACCCTTATGGTGAATAGTAAATAATCTAATGCTACTTGTGATAGAAAAATTATGAATAATGCTAATAAACAGCATGTTTGCACTGCTGCACTCCTACCCTGACACATTACCAGCTGCTCCTTGCACTTTGATTTGGTGCAGGATAAATTATTGCTTTATTGAGACTATTAGATGCTAATTTATTCTCAATGGGAACATATTTCCACAAGTATGACTTTATTTTTTATTTTGGTCATGATCCTTTCTAATGCTGCTAGATAATTTATGCTGGCTATATATAAAGGTACTGGCTCAATATATGAAAGAGAGCAATCTTTAAGCTTGAGAGTATTAATTTCAGTAGTATCCTTCTCTAAACCCACAGCCAACAGTAATAATACAAAAAATGCCATCAGTGGTTCCTAGGCTCATCATCAATGTAGATTTGGATGGAAAGTGGATCAGGAGAAAACAAGAAAAACACAACAGTTATATCAACATTATATTCTTGGGGAGGCTGGTCACAAAATTTGACTGCAATCACCTTCACAGCCTTTATAGCCTAGGGTAAATTTGGGATCTGATCCTTTAGATCTTAGCCATTGAGTAATCCCATTGACTTCAGCTGGACAACTTAAATGTATATAGCCCAGAGAAACTTTCCCTGATGCCTGGGAGAAGGGATACTAACCAAATACAGTATTATAACACTTTTAGTAGTAAAAAAAGTACTTGAGGTCGTGCATAAAATACAAACATAGCAATAAATAAATAGTGTTAATTAACAGTGTTAAACCAAAAACATGTATGCAATGCTGTCCATAAAAAGTAGTGCACTCTTGCATGAAATATGATTTAATAAGAATTAGTAAGGAATTAGCACACATGTATATTTACCTTAAACATCAAGTTCTGACCACTTTTAGAAGATAGTAAAACTACAAGGCTCAATGAGCTGATTGGTTATGCCAAATGACTTTTGTTTCTTCTCTTTTTCATAGTTTTATGATCAATAACATCTTATTACAAAGGAAAGGGGGAAAATGAATCAGAACTTGAATTCTACAGAATTTTTTCCTGAGAGTTCCTTGTTTTTGTTTTTCGAGAGACACCTTTGCAGTAGTACATACATTGGATCTCTTTTACTTATCTTTTCTTGTTCTAGCATTTCCAGTCTTAATTGCATGGCAGTTATTTTCACTGAGCAGACAAATCATGAATTGTTCTAGTCTACTTGCAATGCAATTTTGCCAGAAACTTACATTGTCCCCTTGTTGTGTCACAGAAAATGTTTGTCTTGTATTTTTGCTTTTTAAACCGGCATGCTACAAAGGCACTCTATGTAGCAATAGCTCCTGGGAGTTTTTCAATTATTGATTTATATGTTCTATAAAAATCCCTGAGTCAGCATGATCCTTTTTTCTCTCACTCCTGGAAGAATTTAAACAGTGAATTTGTTGACCAGTAAAAATCCCTTTCTATTAACTCTGAGGCTATGTCTTCACTGCACATTTATTTCGAAATAACTTATGTTATTTCGAAATAACAGAGTGTGCGTCTACATACCAAGGCCATTATTTTAAAATAATTTTGAAATAACGGGCTTCTTACTCCAACTTCTGTAACCCTCATTTCACAAGAAGTAAGGGAAGTCGAAGGTTATATGAACTGCACATGTGTGATGCGGAAAGGCTGAAGAAAATTAACAGTGTAAATAAGTACAATAACATTGTTTATAATAACACCATCCTGTGTGTTCTGTAAAGCTCAAAACTGGTTTGGGATTCAAGTTTTGCCCAGAAAAGCAGGTGGTTGGTTGGCTGTTTTTTGCCAAAGATCTGACTTGGCCTAGGAATCTAACCCCAAGGGGAGGGTCCATAGCTAGGAATGTTCAATGGAGATAGGTGTCTCTTCTAGCTTTGAGTCAGGAGCTTTCTTCTCTCTGAGGTGTGAGCTTAGATCCCTTCATGTCCTTGGTGTTTGCTATTGGGTAGCTGAGGAAGCTCCCCTCTCAGCATGCTGGTGTTTGAGTACTACAATTTTCATGCTTAACTTTCCCTATGCATTGTCCAGGGAATCTGTACATCTAACTCAGGGTTGTGAATTCTGTTTGGCAGCTGGGAGCAAGGAGTTGTTGCATCATCTAAGTCTCCCAGTGAATCCCATGTGCTATGTTTCGAAAAGGCTCCAAATTTCATAAATGTTTGCTGGGTAGAACCTAACTCTGAGGCACCATTCTTTGCTACCACAAGTTCTGTTGTAGCTCTAGTATAAGATTTCTAGGCTCTGTTGGCACTGGCAGTCTATAAAGTCTTTAATGGAAGCAAATTAGAGACTTTCTAAAGTGACAGGATCACTTCAGTAAAGTACAGATAAGTGTTCAAGTGAAATCTAACAGCTCTCCTTCTCCAGAAAGAGTATTAAAATAATTACTCCCTTTTTTGTAAAGTGATATTTTATGTAGCAGCAATTTCTGAAAGGAAAGTAACCTAAACTATAACAGGAGATGAAATCTGCCAAGCCAGTGCTTTTCTTCTTTCATTCGAACACACGGAAATCCCAACAATGCAGCAGCCCCAAACTCTGGGTTCTAAACAGAATATGTCTGTGGGTAACTGATTTCATTCTCACGTTCAAAAGGCCATGGGTCTAACCGGAGCTTACCTGTGTCTTTTGATTATCATTCAATATGTGAATTTCTTACCTATCATTAGGACAGCAATATGAGATCTTTGTCCTTTCTATTTTTTCTAATTTTATTTTCATTTGCTCTCTGACAAATCTGTGTCCATTATATACATTTCTATCACACAAATATAATACAAGAAAGTGGAAAACACATAATATGATATTAAAGATGCAAAATTAAAATCCTCACAATTAAAGAGATGTGAAAGTTGAATGTCAGTTGGAATGTATTTCTTTTCCTGGATATATTATGGGATATGTCATGACATAGTGTAGTATTTTAATTTTCACATTTAAATCTAGAAGCGTGAATAACAAGGAATAACTCGCTGACTCAAAATATTTCAGGCCAGATGTTTGGAATTCCCTTGCGGTATGTCTACACTGCAGGACGAAGTTGAATTACGCTATGCAACTTCAGCTACATTAATTGCATAGCTGAAGTCAAAGTAGCTTAACTTGGCTTTTGGCACTGTATACACTGCAGGAAGTTGAAGGAAAACACTCTTCCTTTTATTTCATTTACTCCTCATGAAAACAGTATTAGCAGCATTGACCAGAGTGCCCCTCTCACTTTGAATTAGCTATCTTAACTAGACTGCTAATTTGAACCCTGGAAGATCAACAGTGGCAGCTTCAATCTTCCTTTGTAGTGTAGATGTAGCCCTGGGCTGCTACACAAAGTTGGTGTCACTAACAGTGTCTCCAGGGGAACTAGATCTCTTTTCCATAACCATTCCAGCTCCCAAGATATAGGACACACTGGGGGTGATACAGAGGGAAAGAGAGCATGGCCTGAATCCAGCTGTGCTGACACCCCCTGCTTGCTACAAGTACCTGCGACTCAACAGTGTAGTTGAAGCTGCTCTAACTTGACCTGGGTCTGAACTAGTTGCTAGCTGACTCCAGGAAAAGGAATGCTACCTTCGTCCACTCTCCTTCAGGGAAAGTTAAATACAAAGCATTCTTTTTCTCACAGGTAATTAAAAAACAGTTGAACATAAACAGTCAGTTCCTGTCTATTACTATTGCTATGGATTCAGAGATCAAAGGGAATATTAATATTTAGATGACTCTTGGGTGGTGTTGTCTAACTGTCTTTAAAAACAACAAGGAGTTCTGTGGCTTTTTAGGGACTAACCAATTTATTACAGCATACATTTGTTAGTCTCTAAGGTGCCACAGGACTCCTCATTGATTTGCAGATACAGACTAACCCTTCTGTCTCTTTACAGTTTGTGATACACTGCTTAATGGATAAACTACTTTAGGTTAATCCATGTCATTAATTAGTGGTGATATTTGGAATACAGAAGCTTACATGAAAAACCTATTGTTCAGCCAGGATTGTATGGTCAAGAGGCTGCTAGAAAGCTATCTAAAAGAGTCTTGAGACCTGATCCTTTCAGCTCAGATGTGCTTGATGCTTCATGCAAGGGAAGCTTAAATCAAGAATGAGATCTCCAGTCCCATCTGGTTCACTCTGAATATGGACATTAGACCATAACTTATGGACTAATTCTGAAAGAACTCTTTGCAATTACAAAGCTCACCATCTCTGCTATGAATCTCATCTCAAACTGTACTCATGTCTATATGTATATTGATCAAATAACCAATTATCTCTCTCTTCTTTTTACAATAACTATTAGTTTAGTTAACAAGAATTGGCTGTGAGTGCATATTTGGGTAAGTTTGGAGTACCTGGGAAGTAATGTATCCAAACATTGGTAAAACTATCTTCTGTGATTAATAAGATTTTCAGTAATTCTCCTCATATTTGACTTGGGTAGCTGGGTGAAGGCTTAAGGCTTCTGTTGGAGAGGAAGAGAAGCTTTCAAACTTACCCTAAGCCATGACTGGCTATGATGCCATGGGGACCACCTGGTTTATACAGTGCTGCACAGAGCAGCCACACTTCAGCCCAAGATCTGGGCCTTTATATGTAGGGTTGGTAGAATCTGATTTTTATTTTTGTAAATTTCAAAAAGGTAAAAGTGAACATCAATAATAAGTAAGTCTTTCTATTTTCTATTTACATTTTCAATTGTTGGAAATTATGGGGGGGGGGTCAGACAATAAAGAGATAATGAAAGTAGATGTTGAGATTCAAGATGTTAAAGCTTTCTAACAATTCAGACACAAATTGCGTCTTTTTGACATGGTGTTAACAAAGTAAATAGTTTAGAGTTCAATTTAAGGATATCAAGCAACACTTTTCTTACTTTGCTTATCTGTAAATTTGTTGTTAATGGAAATATTTTTTCATCAGTTTGTGTGTGTCCAGTGAAATCAACATTTACCAATTTAAAAAAATCTAATCCTTCCAAGCCTATTTATATTTAATAGAACATAAGTGCTTAAACTATCAGAAATGCTGACAGTACTATATGGTTTTAACGCATAGGAGGCCAAATTCATCCCTACTGTAATTTCATTGGCTACAGAGGACATGCTTGTTCCAGTAAATCCTGAAACGGCATATCATAAGTTCTTAAATCACTAGTAACCTGCTAAGGATTGTGCACTTATGAAAGAAATGTATCCCTTCCGAAACTTGTAAAGAGTGGTTCAAATCTGAGAAGTGAGAGTGTACAGTGTGGTACCTTCTTACTCAATGGATTTGCCGCCTCTATGCACCCAGAATCATATCAGCTGGTTTTAGTTGCTAAACTAAGGTTTTCTGCTTTATATTTCTATAGAACTGGAGAGCCATCAGACCTTAGACAAGCTGAGTTGGAGTCTATAATCAAAGTTCCAATCCAAAATCAATTATGACAATGGAACATCAAAAAGCGTCATCAGATACAGATAGTCTAATTTGTTCTACAGAGCATTTATTACTGGGAATTACACAATGGCTATAACAAATCCAGCTTAAGGGGAGAGTCATTATTCACCTTTGGGGCTATATTAGACAAGGAACAATCTATTCCAAAGTGATCGCGTTTGATCAAAAAAATTAAGAGGTAATTAACATCATGAGTTTATCGAAAATAGCTCCTGTCAAACTAACTTTATCATTTTTGATTAAATGACATTTGGCAGAAAAGGTAATGGGGTGACTGTAATACACTTAAACTGGTATAAGCCATTTGACTTGGTATCCTGACATTTTTAAAACAAACACGGCAGAGATTAAATGGATTAAAAGATGGCTAACTAATAGGTCTGAAAATGTAACTATAAACTGGGATTCATTATGAAACAGATGTTCCAAATGATATCCTGCAGGAACTGGTTCTTCACCCAACACAATTGAACATTTTTTATCAGACATGGAAGAAAACATAAAATCATTACTGACAAAGTTTGCAGATGACCCAAATATGGGTAGGGGATGAATAATGAGGGGGACAGGAGACTGGTCCACAGCAATCTGGATTAATTGGTAAACTAAGCATAAGTGAACAACATGCTTTTTTAATACATGTAAATGTAAACATCTAGGAACAGAGTATAGGTCACACTTACAGAATAGAAGACTCTATCCTGGGAAGCAGTGACTCCCTAAAAGATCTAGGGCAGGTTGGTAGATAATCAGCTGAAAATGAGCTCCCATTGCTAATCTGTGATCACAAAGGCTAATGGGATCCTTGGATGCATAAGCAAGGGAATTTCATGTAGGAATATAGTTGATATTTTATCTCTATATTTATATTTGACCACTGCTGGAACACTCTAGTTCTGGTGTCCACAATTAAAGGAGTTTGATAAATGGGAGAAGGTTTCGGGAAGAGCCGAAAGATTAAAAGATAGAAAACTGTCTTACAGTGGTAGACTCGAGGAGCTCAATTTATTGAGCTTAACTAAAAAAAAATCAAAGGGGGGGACTTGATCATAGTTTATGACGAGAGCCTTGCATGGTTACAAAATTTGTATTTGCGTCCAATCTGCAAAATTGGTCTGTGGATACTATTGGAAATCCACAAATATAAAGCAGATATCCATAGATTTGCAGAAGTCTATGAGTGCCTAAACTGGGAACAAATATTTGGTAATGGCCTCTTCAGTCTAGCAGAGAAAGTTCTAACATGGTCCATTGGCTGGAAGTGAAAGCTAGACAAATTCAGAAATAAGGTGTACATTTTTAACAGTCAGCTTATTTAACCATTGAAATAATTTACCAAGGGTCATGTGGAGTCTCCATCACTGGGAATTTTTAAATCAATATTCAATGGCTTTTGTCCAGTAGATCTGCTTTAGGAATTATATTATATGGCCTGAGCTGTACAAGAGGTCAAACTAGATAGGGGAAAATGGTTCATTCTGGCCTTCAATTCTATGAGTCAGATCCCCTATGCAATTTTGACAGAATCAGTATTGGGAGTAGCAATACACTTTAAAGCTGGTGCTTATTGATATGTGCTGAAAAGTGCATACATTTAAAATGATCAGTATATCTTTGTAGCCCTAAATCAACAGTCCATTTTTTATTCAGCAAAGCATGTAAGTATATACTTAACTTTAAGCAAGTGCTTAAATCCCAATGGGTCTTGCTGACTAGGGATAGATGTAGAAATGTTCTTGAATGCTTTACTGATCTAGAAGACTGAGCTTCCATCTTTCACCAACAGAAGTTGGTCCAGTAAAATATATAAACTCAGGTACTCTATCTTAGGATACATCTATACAGCAGGGGTAAAGCCGAAATAAGCTACAGAACTTGAGCTACGTCAATTACGTAGCTTAAGTCGAAGTAGCTTATTTTGGCTTTTGGCACTGTCTGCGTAGCAGGAAGTCCGAGAGAGAACACTCTTCCTCCGACTTCTCTTGCACCTTGTAAAATGAGGGTTACAGGAGTCAGAGTAAGAAGTCCTCCAGCTCAACATTATTTCAACATTATGTCAAAATAACTGCTTGCTGTGTAGACGCAGACTATGTTATTTCAGAATAACATTAGTTATTCTGAAATAACGCTGCTGTGTAGACATAGCCTTATTGAACTGGGACACCTAAGTGGAAGAACACTGAAACTTAATAAAAGATTATGCTGCACTTGCACAAAATACACTTTCAAATATTCGTAGATGTATTGGCAAACTGGTTTTATTTTAAAAGGTCATGTTTGCTTTTGGTGATTGGGATAGTAACATGACAAGTTTCAAATTGCAAAGTTCAGCTGTTTTGAATTCTGTGTAGGCAAAAAGGTGCTTTTTATTTTAACTTTCCCCAAATTCAAACTCAACTGAATGAATTTTGCCCAAAGCAAAAAGATTACAATTAACTGTTTGCCAGAAACCCACCCTGGGACATGTCAACCCCAAATGAGAATTCTCGGAAATAGAGGTGATGGTAGGAAGGTGTTTGTGTGAGAGAATATGTGCATGCTGCAAATAGTATTAACAATAACAAGTGATACCAGGAGCCTGTTGAATTTGCAGTGTAATATGCATATGAATCAGCCCCGTTGGTGTACAGATGTAATACTACAGAGGCTAAGGAAAATTACAGAAGTGGGAAATGGATCCACAGCAGGCAAAATCCAGAATCCAGTCCAGCAGCCCCATAATCTCCCTTGGAGGTTGGTCTGTATCACTCTATGCTGCCCATTGACATCACCCTGTGCTCTGCCACTGACAACAGCCTTGATACTACATTTGTCCACTTCTTCTACTGCCATCTTTGTGATTTATTTTGTGTTCTATGCATAAAACATCATTGGTTCAGCTGGTCTACATGGTCATTTCCCTCTCTGTGTTTGTGTTCCCCCTAAACACCCATATGTGAGAAATCCACCAAGCAAGACATTTTTTATCTTTAGAGGTTTTTGTAACTTTTTTCAGCATGCTATGCTTGTGCCTCACTGAGGCTATGTCTAGACTACCTTCCTCTTTCGAAAGAGGAACGAAAATTAGGCAAATTGAAAGTGCAAATGAAGCGCGGATTTAAATATCCTGAGTTTCATTTGCATATTCACGTTGGAGTGCTTTTTCGAAAAAGGGGTTTTTTAAAGTGAAAGTGCAGTCTAAACGTGGTTCTTTCAGAAAAAAAACCCTTTTTCAAAAGAACCCGTAGTCCTGAAAAAATAAGTACGGTTTCTTTCAAAAAAGGGGGGAAGGGTGAAAGAACCACGTCTAGACTGCACTTTCACTTTCAAAAAGCCCTTTTTTGAAAAAGCGCTCGGACACAAATATGCAAATGAAGCGCAAGATATTTAAATTTGTGCTTCATTTGCACTTTCGATTTGCCTAATTTACATTCCTCTTTGGAAAGAGGAATGTAGTCTAGACACAGTGTGACCCTGTAATGTACAAACACAGAACAAACAGGTGACAACATGAATAAGCAGGTGCTTAACTTTAAATATGTCCCCTTAAAGTGATTAAGGCTACCCCCATGCTTAATGCAAAGAAAATGTGTAAGTGCTCAGCAGGAGTGGGAGCTAAACCAACACACTATTTTAGTGATGTCCTTCTTCCTTAGACTTTAGTCCATGTCCTTCTCCCTTAGACCATTCCCTTCTGTCTTGTTACCCATCCCCCTTCAGTTCTCCCCATTTATAAGCTTGTAAACTCTTCCAGGCAGAGATTCTGTTATATTTGTTAATGGGAGATTCCTGTCAGACTTAGTGCCACAAAAAATAATAACCAGACTTTAAACATATGGGCCCAAGAACTATGCTGATTTATCCTAGCTGTGAACATCGGCTGTAGAGCTGGGCCCTAAACTTGTGGAATTTGAATGTCCTCCACAAGAACCCAAAAGTGGGATAAAGAAAAGAGTGTTTTCTCCCTTGCTCATTTCTATAATCTCCCATTTTTTTATTTTTTTTTAAGGGGGAGAGAGAGTGGTTTGAATAGAATGAAAATAAAACCTTATTGTTTTACCATTCTTCCACATAGAAAAAGTTTTAATTCTGTTGATTTTCTCCTTATCGTTGCAATCATGTCTGAATTTATCTTTTCCGTTCAGGTTCAGATGGTTTCTATTTGTCTGTCTTCTGCACTCTTCAGACTGCACACACCCCATACATACAAATAGACGGATAATGCACAATGTAATTTCCCACTGACTACAACAAGGTCTAAATCATAGACACTCTGACTCCCGGTGTGTTAAACCACTGAGGAGATGAGACTGTGCACTGCAGGCAGAGTGGCAACCCGCATTATCTCCCTTTCTGACGATGCCTGACCTGTGATTTTTGCACAATGTTGCATGTAAACCCACGGTAACCAAAAGCAAGGCCCCGTGTATGCTAAATAATGCGTCTTAACTCATTCCAATCATTTTATTTCCAGTCCTCATCAGGATCCTGGATTAAAACCTGCAAAAAAGGAATGGCTTGCGTTACACATGATTTTCCTTATTATTCTCTCAGTGGCTCTCCTTTTCACTGCACACACAGCAGCAGGTGTTTGCTTTATTTAACACCTCATTGGATGAGCCCACAGTACTGATAGAGCAAACTGTGTTACTACTGTGCACCAACAGTGCTGGCAGTTGCTGCTTTTGTCTCCCCCTCCCCCCTTTGCACTGAAGCAGAGAAAGGAATAGCTTGTTAAAGATGATAGCCCTTTTAAAACTGGATGGCCCAGGCATCACTGTGGGCTTTGATTTTTCTCTAGGTTAGAATTCTGGTGTTAGAATCCACAGGGCTCTCTGCATGTTGGTTGCACCTTGTTTGATAGAGCTACTGTCACTGCTGTCCTCCTTTCATTCCTGCAGGTATTCACTGTCTCTGGGGAGCACTATCTTTGTGAGAATGGGAAATATGACACTGCAGGATGGAACTGTAATGTTAATGGGTCACTGACTGACAGCTGAGCCTTCTCTCTGAGGTATCAAGCTGGCTGTCATTGCCAGGAACACACGGTCTATGTCATGAAGGGTGCCAATTTAATTTTGTGGCCTGTGTTGTACAGATATAGCAGCTTTTAAAAACAGTCTTTGACAAGGCTAAAACTGACTCGGACATAGTGCAACACTTAATATGCTAATCAGAAAATAATTCTGCTGGATCCTATTAATTTGTGTTAGGTAGCCGTAGAATGGCAAGGTGCGGGAAATTTAAGGTATATTATGTGATTTGTAACAAAATTCATTATTATGCTGCTTGCTAGTAAATAACAAACCACAAATAGCTTTTAAAAGCTAAAATTGGCTTTATTTGTTAACTAAAATGGGTTTGGCAGCTGCTGTCAAACTACTGCTCTCAGTAATTAGCTTTTTGCCTTTTTTTGCCATTTTATTACTGTACATACCATCTGAATACAAGACAATCTCTTATGCTCTGCATAGGCAACAAGGTATCCTTCCTTTGCTCAGAGCAAGTTTCATTGTTTGTCACTGTTTCCTAAAATGTTTATTCCCCACCAGGGCTAACTAGCCATTTACATATACACTATCACAAATTAGTTTGCCATAAAAACCATAAATCCAAGTTTTTAATTAATGTCAAATCTCATTTTGAATCTATGCAGGATTAAGGAAAAACAGATGAATACTTTTATAAGGCTTGTGGCAGACTTTAGATTTAATTAATTGAAAAAAGCCTAATAAGAGAAGATAGTGATTATGATAATTGTCAGGCATGTCACTATGATATTTTTCATTTTGTGGTTGATGGATTATTTTTGTAATAATTCCTAAAACTGCCTTTAAAGACATCATATGTATTGCCAGGAAGAATACAGAAAATGCACAAGATCATGCATGAAGAAATAAAATGAAGCAGAATGAGCATGGAAAAGGACAATCAGTGTAGACGTATTTGGTGAGGGTTTTTTTTATTTTAAGTATAATTTAACACTAGAAAAGGTGTCTGGATATGGATAGAGATAATTGAATTATTGGTTATGAAAATATTTTCTCTAAGCAAATTATTGACAAACTGATCCTGACTTCTAACAATATATGTATTCGTCACATGATTTCCCTTAATTGAATACTCCAGAGTTTGACTGCAAACTGTGTATTAACTATTTGGCATCCAATAGTTATGCATTAGGTGCTTAGCCACATGTTTCTACTTTTTAATCTTATGATTAATATATTTTAAATAAAAGGCACGAATATGATCCAAACCACTGCTCATTGAAGTCATTAATTTAAAAGGGGATTGTTCCATAATGAAAAGTGAATAAAGCACTCTCAGTACCCTTGGTATGAATTGCTGAGCAAATCACTTTTGCTGATATTCATATCTTTTAAGATTTTAGTACTTTAGTGCTAAAGTAATGTTATTTAGTAATAACATAACCTCATAAATAATAGTGGGGTTAACTTCTCAGCTTTATTCACAAAAATATTTTGTGAATCACTTCGCTGTAACAACAGAGATAGTTTTGCATTTTTTTACTTGAATTTCTCAAAGATTTAATCACTAAAATAACTGGAACCAATCTATGTTTTCCTCTGGCATGAAAATACAGAAATTGCTATAATTTAACTCTGGCCTGCATTAAAACATTTAGGATATTATAGATGAGTGTCATGTCTTTCATTTTCCATTTATTTCTGTTATTGGCTCCAGAGAAGAAATAGCCAAAGCCTGCCTGTTCCCTGTGAGCTAGGGATGGGCCAATGCAATGGGCTTCAAATCTGACTTGTAGCTAATGCTCATGTTCAGGATGTTGTTGGTGCTATTTTAATAATTAAAAAAAAAACAATGTTCAGTGGGTCAGACAAGCATCTGCACTGTGTCAAACTTCATAACCATTTGATGTTTGCCTCTCCTTAATAGTATCATACTTAAAAATACCAACGACCACATACTGATTAGCTACTCTTAAGAGTCTTTGGTCCCCTCTACTGCCTTAGTCTGAGGAAGCAATACTGAGGTATAATCCTAGAAATGGTATCAGAGGGCTGTAATATATAAGGGTATGTCTTACACTACAAAGTTAATTTGAACTAACAGCCGTTAGTTCAAATTAACTTTAATAGTGGCTATACATGCAAACTGCTATTTCGAATTTAATTCAAAATAGCGGAGCGCTTAATTTGAACTAGGTAAACCTCATTCTACGAGGAGTAACGCCTAGTTCGAATTAAGTAGTTCAAATTAAGAGCTGTGTAGCTACTTAATTTGAACTAGCTGGAGGCTAGCCCTTACCAGGTTGCCCTGGTGGCCACTCTGGGCCAAACCAGGAAAACTCTTCTGCCCCCCTCCCAGCCCCGGAGCCCTTAAAGGGGCACGGTCTGCCCACGGTGCCTGTGCCAGTTGCAAGCCTGCCAGCATCCAGCCAGCAGACCCTGCACCTGGCACAGGATGAGCCAGCCATCCGCTGCCACTCAGCCCTCCACCCTCTTCCCAGGACCAGGCTGGCGGCTCCCAGGATCCTGCCCGGGGCCAAAAAAGACGGGTGCCCGCCTGGTCTAGCGCGGAGTTCGTGGACCTCATCGAGGTTTGGGGGATCCAATGTCCACGATCTCCACACTAGGCACAGGAATGCAGCCATCTACAGCCGCATGGCTGCCAGCCTGGCCACCAGAGACCACATGTGGACCCAGGAGCAGGTCCGCTACAAAATTAAGGACCTGCGGTAGGCCTGCTCCAGGGCCTCCCAACCAGGGGCCGACCCAGAGGCCTGCCCTCACTTTGAGGCCCTGGACCGCATCCTGGGGACTCACGCAGTCCATGACCCCCGGGTGGTGGTCGACCCCGGGGCAGAAACGGAGGAAGAGGAGGACGCCGAAAGCCAGGAGCCGCAGGAGCCTGCAGGGAGCCTGCCCAGGACCCCCGAGTCATCCCATAGAGCACATCTGCTGTGTCGTCTGAGGCTGGGGAGGGCTCCACATGTGAGTGCCATCATGCTCTCCTTATGTGTATGGGGGGGGGGAGTGGAGAGGGAGCCCAGGGACCATGCGCCTGGGCCTTGCCCACCATGGAGCAGCAGCTGGGTGTCATGGAGGGGCCCTAGCCCGTTCCCCACACGCCGACCTCGCCTTGCAGAGGGGAGCTGGGTTTCACCCACTGTGTCCCCAGGGAGAAATGACCACTGCTCTTGTTTCACCACAGCCGCAGCACCTGGGCCTGCAGGGTGCACCACCCCACCTGGAACAGCCACCCGCACCCGGGCCAGCAGGCGCACCCGCAACCAGGAGGAGTACCAGTGGTGGCATCTGCGGCTACTAGGGCAGCAGCTCCGCACCCAGGAGCACTGGGTCTGCGAGGACCTGCGGCTGCGGCAGCGGAGCTTGGAGGCACTGGAGGATCAGGGCCGTGCCCTCCGAGGTCACCTCCAGACCCTGGTGGACAGGTTCCTGCCTCCTCCTGCTCCAGCCCCT
This sequence comes from Rafetus swinhoei, assembly GCA_019425775.1. Taxonomy (NCBI): domain Eukaryota; kingdom Metazoa; phylum Chordata; order Testudines; family Trionychidae; genus Rafetus; species Rafetus swinhoei. The sequence continues at coordinate 116,344,914 of CM033449.1, forward strand.
GCGGCCGCCCCAGCTCTCGCTCCTCCTCCCACCCCTGCTCCCCTTCCCGCTTCCTCCACCCCAACTCCTACAGGTCTGCAGCTGAAACCATTATCACTTAAACACTTTGAAACATCTTGCACCAATGGGCCAGTCAATGGGGCTATGCCACCTTACAACTGCTGAGACTTTAATCCATTATACTGAATGCGTTCAGTGCAAATGCCCCAAAGGAAACAAAGACCTCACCCTCTGCAGGTGTGGAAGGTGGAGAGGGGCATATGGAGGGGGAGGTGGTGTGATGGAGAAAAGGTGACTTGTTTAACTTGCTCTTCCTTCTAAATGCCACGCTGCACTTTCAGCACCAGTCTGTGGCCCTTTCAGCTACCTTTATCCCATTTTCCGGAGAAAAGGCTAAGTTGAGAGCTGTTCAATAGGCTAACTTATTTTTATTAAAAAAGAGTTAAAAGTATCTGGAAGGCCACAAACTGCTGCTGGAAGGGAGGCTAAGTATCTCAGGGCCAAGAAGAGGATGATAAATATTAGTTCAAGAACAATCCCATGGGACAGTCTTTACTGGGTCTCCTCAGGGAGCACAGAGGTACAGGCTGTGAATAATTCCTTAAGATGGTGCCAGGGATGTCAACAGAATTGCTGGGCATTTGGATGGGGTGGAGGCCAGGCTCTGTGCTCCTAGAAGGGGTGTGGCCTTGGGAAGAAGGGTGGGGCTGAGGGTAGCCAGCCCTCAGCACCACCAGGAGCATACCACACCTCTCCTCTCCCGGCCCCCAACACCTGCCGGGCTCAGAGCTGTCCGGTGCAGGCCGTGTGCTGCTTTGGTGGCAATTTAAAGGGCCCAGAGCGCCAGCCACTTCCGTTGATCCAGTTCATGTGACCAGGGCCCTTTTGAATCACTGAGCCCTAGGGCACCTGCCCCTTTTTGCCTCTGCCTGTCACAGGCCTGGATAGTGCAGATCACTCCCCATTCTGCAGCAGAGCCACTTTTGTGGGTCAAAGTGGCAATAGGAATATGGTCCAGTCTCCTCTTCACCCTTTTCCCAAAGAGAGCAAGAACCAAGCAATTCCTGTGTCTAGGTATTGTAAACGGATCGTGTATAGCTCCCTCACAAGGTCCTATTGCAATGTGGTCCCAAACTACATTTTCCTTACTTTTTTTTTTAATCTTTAATGGTGAATAGAATTAATGAGCCACAGTATTACAAAAATGTACCATACAGGATTTGAGCACTTCTCAGCTGGCTGAAGGCACTTAGCTTCCAACCTCATGCTTCACCACACACTCAAAGTGTGTACAAATAGTCTCCTAATACACATCCAGTCGTGGCTTATTGCTATAGTAGTTATTCTCAAATGCATCCAGAATATGCACTTGAATAGTCATGTCTTCACATTCCCATACAGTAACACATGCAGCTTTATTACTTACACCCACGCATGCAAACATGCGTGATGGCTTTGTAGTTGGGCAATCATAAAATATCCCAACAAAAATATATTCATCAAGGAAGTTTACATTTTACCATAACAAAATAAAATCTTCTCTGTGTAAATATAATTTCTCACTCTAATTTGTTCCCAAGTCTTCACTTTGTCATCTTCCCTAACTGCTTGCCATCCACTCTTGCTTGTTATGCTTTTATATCTAATTCTCTTTTAATGGTCATACATCCCTTACTACTGCATGAAATTTACAGCAGTGTGTCCTGGCCCAAAAAGGGGCCAGTTCACATTCCTTTTGCTGGATTTCCTAATCTTGCTTCTACCTCCTGGGGTGGAACTATTTATGCTGTCTCTCCTTTAATCTCTTGCTGCCATCTCTCAGAAAAGAAAGGGTAGAAGACTCAGACTCAAAACCATGGCCGTCCTGAATGACCGTTTCTGCACATCTCCATATGTGCGTATTCCATATTTTGGCTAACATGTCAAATTATCTATCACTTACTGCATTTCCATCACTTATTACAATAGTTGGTTCTTCCATTATCCTTCCACCTGTTTCTCACTGACATTCCAGCTATTTGTGACCTAACCTATACTCCAGACATACCTGCCATTTAAGATCTAACCATGAATTATTACTATACTACTCTTAATATGAATACGCATCACACCCAAACTTCACAAAGTCCTTCACAAACATAATGAAATATCTAGAAAGGTACAATATGGTAACTATTTCCATACAGATTTCTGGAGCATAAATATGTTCCAGTACACTTCCCCATGAGCTGTACTTTAAAGACAAACAAAGCTAAGACAAAATAATGGTATGACAGTTTTGGAAATGGATGAGATGGGATTTTTAAGGAAGATAGGTCAGGAGTGACTTCTGAAATAAATGACTTAAAGACTTTGCAAGTGGAAGGCTGGGGGAAAAGGATGTTTGATGGACAAGAAGAAAGATGTCATTATAAAAGACAAAAACGCTGATACACAAATAGCAATAAAATCAAAGAACTGGCCTAAGCTTCAGGAGTGAAAAGAGGGGCAGGAAGAAAGATGCAGGTACAGGAAAATGGACACAGTTGATACATGCACTAGGATCTTGAATTCAGTATTCAAGAGATTCAGCTAAAGTCTGATGTGGTCCAAGCAACAAGAGACAAGGACAAATTGAGGAGTGCCACTTGAATAGACTTGGGTGGAGTAGCCTGACAAGGGAGAAGAAAACTACAGTAAACAAGGTGAAAAAAACTTGGAAGGGGTCAACTGTATGGAATTAAGGAAAGAGGCAATTTTAGTGAATACTAAAAAGGAAGAAGAGACCAATGTTAACATAGATTGGGAGTACAAAAACAAAAGTAGCATCAAGTTTTCAAGCCTCCTAGAGGTCAGTGGCAGTGGGGAAGTCAGACAGTAACAGCTCCAGAAGGAAAGACAAGGAGTTCTGTTTTGCAGACTGAGTTTTAGATGACTAGATGTCCAAGGAGCAATGTCTGAAATGGAAGTGAGGAAATGAACAGAGTGAGAGAGTAAGGGTAGAGAATCAGCTTTGGGAATCAGTTACACACTGCAGAGACTGTAGTTTAAACCAAGGGAGTAGATGATAGTCAGCGAGTCAGCATGGAGAAAGGAGAGAAAGGAAGCGAGACCAGAACATGGTAGGGTATGAGAAGAGGAGAGGCCCAAGAGACACAGAAGCAGATGCAGAGTGCCAGCAGGAAAGGTGAATAAGAGAACAAAGTTATGGAAGTCAAGGGAAAGGGAGAAGCTACAGTGTTAAAAGCACAAACAGAAGCCCACGAATTGCCCCTTTTATTTAGTGATTGTTTTTTCCTCTCATCTATCCAGCTAGCGTCTGAACCACTGCTTAACATTAACTCCTCTATAAGCACAGGCTGATCATGTCATCTAGGCAAAAGGGAGCATAAGTCCCCTTCATTTTGAGGGCATCTTTTATTTAAATATGAAAGCCAAACAATGGGGAATCAATTCTGAAGGTCCAGAGAGGATGTTCCTAGGGTGACTAGATTATTAGACTTGCATCACCCATCCCTGGGACTGAGACATCATACTCCAGTCTAGCTCCAATACTGTATCAGCTGTGTGATTCAAAACCTATTTAAGTTGTGCTCTTTTCTCTTTATTATGCACCCATCTGATAATGTTTTCTGGAGTAATTGGAGGGTAGAGACAAAGGGAACTGTACATAGCGGCTATGCACACCGTAAAGAAGTAGCAATTAAGTAAAAATGATCTTTTGGATAAAGAAAAACTAGGACTCAAGAGACCTGTGTTTTATTTCCCACTTTATGCCTCACTCCATCTGACTTTGGACAAACCAACTATCTCTACCTTAGTTTTCCCACCTGCAAAACTGGATAATACTGGTTAACCTCAGAGGGAGAAGCAGGGCATAGGGAATGAGAACTGATGGTTGGCTACACTATCAAGTGACTGGACTTGATAACTCAATCTGGTATGTAAAGCAAAATTAGATGGTAATGATCAAACACAGGGAATTTTTATTAAAACTGGGACAAAAACACCTTGGTCCTGGCAACTCAGGCAGAGCGCCCTATCACATTGCTGCTAGTAGTATGCTCCTGTAAAATCTGGACAGATGGCCACCCTATGCATTCCAGGGCAGAAGTCAAGAGCTCCTTTTCTTCTCAATATGATTTCCAACTAACAGCATGGATACATGCATATATGTAGAGCAGGTTAATGTAAGTATTTGAAGAGGAAAGATTTGGTGACACATCAGGACCCCAAAGTGGCCTGGTACAAGAGTAGGTTAAGGGACTGATTCTGAGCCAGCCCTGACCACAAATTTAACCTACAGTCTCTTCCTGCTTCCGACTCCTCATACCTTAATATCTCAACCCCTGGATCTTCCTGGCCACTCCCTGACACCTGTCCACTGATTGTTCTACTGCTGGCCCCTGTCCCAGGTGAGGGCAGTTATTCCCAATCCCATCTGCTCTGTTCACAACCATTATCTTCCCGCACTCAGATGTTGTGGGTCAAAGGTAAGTGGCAGTGTGACCTGGCACACACAGCTGAAAATCCACTTCAGGGTAGCCTAGTTGTCCCTTCACTGTGACTGAGGGGTGGCTGGGCCAAACCTAAGTGGTGCCAAAATTCTGTTTACACTATCATAATTCCACTGAAATGTAGCGTGACTGAACATCTCTCTAACCAAGGAGCATTCAGGCTACATTTGAGTGAGTAGCATTCAGTGTGTGTCACTACATCTGGTTGGGCCCTGTAACTTCATAGGCCCTGGCACAACTGCATCACTTATGCTGTTGTAGCTACATCACCGGAAGGATTTCCTAAGGAATGAGCAGCAAGCCCAATGGATACACTGGCATGCACTACCCATGTCATTCTTCATAAAGGCCACTGACTCTCTGGGCCTGATTCACCTCAGCCTACCACTTTGTGAATGTATCTACATCTGCACAAAGTAGATGTAAAATGCTACTACATCAGAATTCTCTGCTCCCCTAGTCCAGTAGTGCGCAACTGTTTTTCAACCACAGTCCCCATATTTTATTGTAGTCATGTTGCGTCCCCCAAGGTAATTTGAGCAGCATGGCACGGCACTTAGATCCGGGCGGCTAGGGGGTAGGCCCAGCTGTTGGTGGCCCCGCAGTGCGGCACAGCACTTAGATCCAGTGCGGTGCTTAGATCCAGGCAGCCGGGGCTTATGCCTATTGCTATGGCGACCCCCCAGGAAGACATCTACAACCCCCTTGAGGGTCACGACCCACAGATTGCGCACCACTGCCCTAGTTCGTCTTTTTACGTCCACTTAATACTAGCACTGCAGAAGTGAAAGTGATTCCATAATGTATAAAGTGCTAAGAAGTCAGGCTCTGTGTGGGCCTCTGCCACATTCCCTATGGCAGGTCTGAAGCAAGACAGCAAGAGGGGTGCTCAACACAAGTCCCTTAACTCAATGCAGTTTCTCTACTTGAGTATAGTCACTTTTACCTTAATTTGGTTAAGCAACAGTTTTTGCTCAGCCCATATTTGCAGACTTCTAAATCTTTCTCTTCTCTTCATATGTGATTGACATATGAGTATTTCCTAGCTTTCCACATGAAAATTAATGCACAAATAATTAAGATGTACACATAGCCTGTGAGAACAAAAATACACATACATGAAGGGCATTTTTGCTAAACAGAACTTTTAATATTGTCCCATAGTATTGAAATATAATACATTAACTACTACTCATGAACAACATGATGATGGAAATATGTTTCCAGATTTCCTGCTGCACCTGCAGAGCTATTTTGGATTACTAATTTAAATGAGATCTTGTACCTATTGTGATACAGCAGAGCCAGAGAGCAGTGGGAGAGTGCTAGAGGGGAAATATAAAAGCTGTAGGCTCATTAAGGGGTGGTTCCCTGTAGACCAGGGAAGGGTACTACAGGCTAATTGAAGCACCTGTAGGCAATTAAGGCCCTGACAGGAACCTAATAAAACTTGCCTGTATCTGGGTGGAGTGAGGAAGAATAGAGGTCTAGAGTGTGGGTGGGATTTGAAGGACCAGACAAGCAAGGACCGAGGGAGAACCCTACCCAGGGGGAGAAGAGGGTGGGTAATTGTCAAGTGTGGAGAGGGGCTAGGTCTCAGGTTGAGACCCTTTCCTGCTTCCCTTCTCTACCACCCAACTAGCTGGGACATTGGGGCTCCAAGAGTTGGGACAAGGGGTGATGTCTTAGTCCCCTCCCAAGAACCCACCATAGCAACATCAGCCATTTTGTTGCATTATGTAACAGTAAAGCCTTATACTGCCTATTTCCAATGTAATTGAATTGCAGTTCTAAATTGTTCATGATCTGTCCTAATAAAGACAAACTATGGGTCTAAGAGTTACCTTCAAATCAATAGCTTAGCTTTATTGCCTCTTTAGCAGCTGTCCCCTGTCCCTCAGTAATATCATATGCCTTTCTCTCAAGACAAAAGTGCATCATTTTGGCCAAAACTCCCAGCACTAGACATCAGTGCACTGCATGGGATCCAATCAGCTTGTAAACTGAATGCATACTGTTAGTCAAATAAATAACTAATGAAGGAAGGAATGCCACTTAACAGAATACAATTATAATATTAATAATTGTCTACATGTCTAAAGCCTGTGTCCTGAAGGAGAGAGGGGGCAGGGTAATGAGAGATATTAGAAGTCTTCGGGAATTGTATCAAAATATTTAAGAAATAACATTCTGGGCCACATTTCCTGGCACACTTCTCTAGCCATTTACTGCCAGAAAATGACTGACCTGGATGTCACTAATGCTAAAATACATAAATAAATTAGGCCATTATCTTCTTCATTGATGATAACTTAAATTAAATGTTGCTGGGGGTCTGGTATGTTGTTCTGGGTTTTTAACTAGCCGTTAAAGTAACTAGTTGGAAGCAGTGACTCCGGATTTATAAATTACATTTGTTCTCACAATCTTAACACCTGATGTTATTAAATTGTTTGAAGAAACAAATATTAGAAAGGCCTTAAATGTAGCTAATTCACAGACAAACTGAAACTGGGCAAAAACGGTTTTGGTGATATATTTGTCAGCTTCTGTTGAAATGTTGAGAAATATCGAGCAGCTCTAAATGTAAATGCTGCTTCTGTAAAATGGTATTTTCTAACTTTAAAATGTCCTTCTGCTAGCAAAGACGATGAGCTTTCCAAAACAAGATGTGCATCTTTATTGTAATCTCAGATCCTCAGTTGGGAGATGCACTGACCCAGAAATTCATGGCACCTGGCACTTCGTGAGAATGCATAAAGTGGTCCTGTTCTCTATGATTTCTATGCCTGCTCCATCCCAGAGATGATGTGTGATTTGAAACTGAGAGCATTCCTGTTCCATGTGCATTTCAGCTCACAGGATTTTCATCAATTTCAAAGCATAGTAGGTTCCCAAAAGAGAGGGAAGGCAAAGGGATGGCACAGCATTATCACTCATATGCACAATGGGTGATACTTTTTGGTGCATAGGCCTTCTTTCATGGAAGTGAATTGTACTCTATGGAGGTTTCTTTTTTCTCATCCACAGAAAGATTTGGCATTTTAAGTATATGCTACCATCCTTGTTTTGGTGAATTTAGTTTTATCAATCATCAGGACATTTAAAAAAAATGAAACATTAATTAAAGAGAATGTGATCCTATTTTCATGTCCTATTTCTTTTACACAGCTTAAAATGTCTTTGCCAAGAAAAAGCTACTAACTTTTTTTCTTATTTTATTTCCCAGTGAAATTCCAGATCTAGGCCTGAATTAAAGCTATGCAAAAATGAAAGCTACTTAGGCATACCAGCAGTTGGTGTAACAATTTCTAACAAATTTAGAAGTTTAAATTTAATCTAAAAAAAAATATGAAAATGCCATTCAGGCTCCTAAATCAGTTTGGCATTGGAACAGTGAGCACAGTAATGCCTAAATAGCTTTACAAAGCTGGGCTTCACTGCTTGCTCTCATGTAAACAGCGCAGATAAGACGCCCGGAGGTTTGTTCCATACAAACACTCTTCTGCTTCTTTCTCCAAAAAGAAAGGAAGATATAATAAATGTTCTGTAAAAACAAAATGCTTTACTCTTCTAATTATTTAGCTGTTCATAAGATTCTGACAAACATTTCATCTCACATGGGAGGATAAATCCAATTGTTTCTGCCACACCTACTGTATATAATTATACACCCTCTGTTGCTTTTGCATTGTTTAGTCTTTAGAGCTTTGCAGGAGTGATGCCAGTGGATATGCTGATGAAGGTGTTGAGCTAATTAATGTATAATAAAGTAATGGCTAGGTTTATCTCTGTGCTTCCACACACCCATCCTGATGACAAGTTCTCTTTATGAATAAGCATCCATGCCGAAAAAAAATTACTGTGTACACAAGGCATTTGGGGGAAAGATGTTAATTTGACAAGATTACAAAATTAACCTGCCATATGCTTTCATTTGAACTTTGTGAAATGTTTATATTTTAGATTCAGTTTCTTAAGGAATTGATGAAATTTCACCAGAGGGCACCCTCTAAAGATCCTTTTTGTACAGAGGAGGGTTTGGTCTTGGTTTTCTGTTTCAGAGAAACTTCACTATAGGTCCAATGAAGCCTGTATCCATCAAACGTGACTACCACAGCTTGAATTTTGAATCATTGACTCCAATGGTTGCCATGGTGTTCAAAGATCACTCAGTGCTTAAGCTGCTTGCAAGAGATCTGCTTCATACTGTGTTTGGTCTCACCAGGCTGTGCAGAACAAGAATTTCAGAGCACTCCACCTGGATACTTCCCCTCTGGAAAACACAGCTCTTAAAGACACAGTCCCCTATACTGCATCTTTCCTTCCAAGCCAGAACTTAATAACATCCACAAAAAAACCCACCCTACAAATACTTTTAATAACACTAAATAATAATGTTCAGTTAGTCTTTGAGGTGCCTTGCAGTGTTGCCTGCAATGTAGGGCACCCCTAGAACAGCACACTACTGCTATTGCTGAGCCAGAAAGTGTGGTTGATGGTATGGCCTGGTGGTTAGGACACTCACATGGGGGAGTGGGGAACAACTATGTTCCAGTGGCTGCGCCAATGAATATTTAATTGTTTATATAAAATGGAACATCTTCAACAGGAGACAGTGAGAGAGACCTACTCTAGAATAGTCAACAGTCTGGTTTTTAAGGCATTTCCTTGGGATATGAGAAACCCCTAGCCTGAAAAAAAAAGTGTTTCATTCTGGAAAAGTCAAAATTGCCCAGCCTTTTAAAGCACAAGATCCAAAATTGTCCAACCTTTTAAAGCACTTTTTGAATTTAAGTCCAATCCAAACTCAAATACACTTGTTCCGTCTCCTCTTCTGCCCCTTCTCTGAGACTCCACCCTGCCCTGCCCCTTCTGCCAAGGCATAGCCGTGAACACTCCACTTAGCTTATGTTTGCATTTCATGGGGGTATATTTACCACTATAAGTCCTGATTTATCCATTTTTTGTCCATCCCTGTCACTTTTTTAGTGCTAATAACACAGTATCTTGTGCATCTGTGTCCAGCTTAAAATAAACAAATGTCCCATTTGCTTTCAGGTTGATAATCCAATTATCATCTGCTGTAATCATCTCTTGCTCCTGTGAAAAGCTCATCTGAGCTAGTGGTACTGTTGTTGTTAATCCCCTTTGTCCATGCTATGCACTGTCCGCGAGTTCATGAAAGCTCTTGCAAAGTGATGTAAATGATGGAATTTCTTGCATTTTTCCCATATGCTGCACATTGTCTTGGCTTGTGTTGGTTGCCACACCATAATTAGCTTCATGTGCTGTTTTTGCTGGACTGTTACTTAGAGCACCAGATACTTTTCTGCATTTTGGATTATCTGTCATTGACTTGGTATCTGTGACATGTCTACCCTCTATAAACTTTGTTTGGGACTGGGTGACTTCATTGGCTTGGAAAATTCTAATTGTCTTATCAGGGGTTAATTTTTGATCTTCCAGTAGTCTCTCTTGCTGCCTTTCTTGTTCCGGATCCCAATCATGATCTGGTTTCTGATCAAGGTCTGAGTAATCTACAAAATTGTAAGTTTGTCTCTTCATCTTTAGAGCAGTCACAGACTCTTCTAAGGTTTTACTTTCTCTTTGCAGTCTTTGTTTAAAACCTGTCTCTCATGTATTTCACTTTTTCAAAATATACAAAATATATCGGAAGGACAAAACAGGTCGTGCGAGTGGGGGAGTGGCACTATATGTGAGAGAAAATTTAAAATCAAATGAAGTAAAAATCTTAAATGAATCAACATGTTCCATAGAATTGCTATGGATAGTAATTCCCTGCTCTAATAAGAATATAACAGTAGGGATCTATTATCGACCACCTGACCAGAACAGTAATAGTGACTATGAAATGTTTAGGGAGATTAGAGAGGCTAATCGACCGCCTGACCAGGACAGTAATAGTGACTATGAAATGCTAAGGGAGATTAGAGAGGCTATCAAAATAAAGAACTCAATAATAGTGGGGGATTTCAACTATCCCCATATTGACTGGGTACATGTCACCTCAGGACAAGATGCAGACACAAAATTTCTTGATACCTTAAATGGCTGATTCTTGGAGCAGCTGGTACAGGAACCCACAAGGGGAGAGGCAATTCTCGATTTAGTCCTGAGTGGCGCACAGGATCAGGTCCAAGAGCTAACTATAACAGGACCGCTTGGAAATAGTGACCATAATATAATAACATTTAACATTCCTGTGATTGGAAGAACACCTCAGCAGCCCAACACTGTGGCATTTAATTTCAAAAAGGGGAACCATGCAAAAATGAGGAGGTTAGTTAAACAAAAATTAAAAGATACAGTGACTAAAGTAAAATCCCTACAAGCTGCATGGACACTTTTCAAAGACACCATAATAGAGGCCCAACTTAAATGTATACCCCAAATTAAAAAACATAGTAGAAGAACTAAAAAAGAGCCACCGTGGCTTAACAACCATGTAAAAGAAGCAGTGAGAGATAAAAAGACATCTTTTATAAAGTGGAAGTCAAATCCTAGTGAGGTAAATAGAAAGGCGCATAAACACTGCCAAATTAAATGTAAAATGTAATAACAAAAGCCAAAAAGGAGTTTGAAGAACACCCAGCCAAAAACTCAAAAGGTAATAACAAAACATTTTTTAAGTACATCAGAAGCAGGAAGCCTGCTAAACAACCAGTGGGGCCTCTGGATAATCGAGATACAAAAGGAGCACTTAAAGACGATAAAGTCATTGTGGAGAAACTAAATGAATTCTTTGCTTCAGTCTTCATGGCTGAGGATGTTAGGGGAGATTCCCAAACCTGACCCGTCCTTTGTAGGTGAAAAATCTGAGGACTTGTCACAGATTGAAGTGTCATTAGAGGAGGTTTTGGAATTAATTGATAAACTTAACAGTAACAAGTCACCGGGACCAGACGGCATTCACCCAAGAGTTCTGAAATAACTCAAATGTGAAATTGCGGAACTATTTACTGTGGTTTGTAACCTCTCTCCTTTAAATCAGCTTCTGTACCCAATGGCTGGAAGATAGCTAATGTAACGCCAATATTTAAAAAGGGCTCTAGAGGCAATCCCGGCAATTACAGACCAATAAGTCTAACGTCAGTACCGGGCAAATTAATTGAAGCAATAGTAAAGAATAAAATTGTCAGGCATGTAGAAGAACATAATTTGTTGGGCAAAAGTCAACATGGTTTCTGTAAAGGAAAATCATGTCTTACTAATCTATTAGAGTTCTTTGAAGGGGTCAACAAACATGTGGACAAGGGGGATCCAGTAGATATAGTGTACTTAGATTTCCAGAAAGCCTTTGACAAGGTCCCTCACCAAAGGCTCTTACGTAAATTAAGTAGTCATGAGATAAGAGAGAAGATTCTTTCATGGACTGAGAACTGATTAAAAGACAGGAAACAAAGGGTAGGAATAAATGGTAAATTTTCAGAATGGAGAGGAGTAACTAGTGGTGTTCCCCAAGGGTCAGTCCTATTCAACTTATTCATAAATGATCTGGAGAAAGGGGTAAACAGTGAGGTGGCAAAGTTTGCTGACGATACTAAACTGCTCAAGGTAGTTAAGACCAAAGTAGACTGTGAAGAACTTCAGAAAGATCTCACAAAACTAAGTGATTGGGCAACAAAATGGCAAATGAAATTTAATGTGGATAAATGTAAAGTAATGCACATTGGAAAAAATAACCCCAACTATATATATAATATGATACGGGCTAATTTAGCTACAACTAATCAGGAAAGAGATCTTGGAGTCATCGTGGATAGTTTTCTGAAGACATCCATGCAGTGTGCAGTGGCAGTCAAAAAAGCAAACAGGATGTTAGGAATCATTAAAAAAAGGGATTGAGAATAAGATGGAGAATATCTTATTGCCTTATATAAATCCATGGTACGCCCACATCTTGAATACTGCATACAGATGTGGTCTGCTCATCTCAAAAAAGATACTGGCATTAGAAAAGGTTCAGAGAAGGGCAACTAAAATGATTAGGGATTCAGAATGGGTCCCATATGAGGAGAGATTAAAGAGACTGGGACTTTTCAGCTTGGAAAAGAGGAGACTAAGGGGGGATATGATCGAGGTATGTAAAATCATGAGTGGTGTGGAGAAAGTGAATAAGGAAAAGCTATTTACTTGTTCCCATAATATATGAACTAGAGGCCACCAAATGAAACTAATGGGCAGCAGGTTTAAAACAAATAAAAGGAAGTTCTTCTTCACACAGCGCATAGTCAATCTGTGGAACTCCTTGCCTGAGGAGGTTGTGAAGGCTAGGACTATAACAGGGTTTAAAAGAGAACTAGATACATTCATGGAGGTTAAGTCCATTAATGACTATTAGCCAGTATGGGTAAGGAATGGTATCTCTAGCCTCTGTTTGTCAGAGGGTGGAGATGGATGGCAGGAGAGAGATCGCTTGATCATTACCTGTTCGATTCACTCCCTCTGGGACACCTGGCATTGGCCACTATCGGCAGACAGGGTACTGGGCTAGATGGACCTTTGGTCTGACCCAGTATGGCCATTCTTATGTTCTTATGTTCTTATTGAGTACTACAGTCTTCCAAATTCTGTAGTTAGCTCAGACCTTAAAGTTACAATCCATGATACCATAAGTACTGGCACATTAACACCTTACAACAGCAATTTTTCAGGACCTGATTTAATAAAGGACTAAGGGACCAAATGAAAAAAGCTCTTAAGCATATATTTAAGTCCATCCTATGACATTACACTCCATGTTCTTTATGAAAATGTGCTTGTGATATGAATGTGAATAACTAAGATATGCTTTATGCAAAATAACTCATGTAAGCTATCATTGGAAAGGTTATGATTACTGAATATAATTATCCTAGTTGCTTGCATGTATCATTTTAAAGCTAGGAATATTGGCCATGTATCTGTATTTTAATCATGCTACTTTGGGTGACGGTTACTGCTAACAGTTCAGATACAACAATGGAAAAGATAGATAGGGCAGATGACCCATCAGTGAAGACAATGGGCTATGAAAAGGGTTGGCTTTCCTACAGATGCTTCATACTGTCACTGACTTTTGGACGTTATTATGCTATAGAGTCAGGTGACCTGATCCCCTGATGATAACCAGAATCTTGAATGGTTCAATTTTTCTACTCGGAGACACGGAAATCAAACAAATGATTTCTGCCTTATGGAAAAACGTATATAAGGTGGGGGAGGAAAACAATCAAGTTCTCCACCAAAGAAATACTTGAAAACACCCAGAAACAAAACTAGGAGTGGAGGTGAGAGAGCTTCTGGATCCAAAGTGTAAAAATACCTGGCCTGTGAAGGAATTTACCTAAAACAATATCAAGGGTGATGAATTGGTATTTGTATCCAATTTATTTAATGAATCAAGCACAGTTTGCATGCTTTGCTTTATTTACGTAGTAATCTGCTTTGTTCTATTTGCTACATCTTTCACACTTAAAATATACCTTTGTAGTCAATAAACTTATTTCTTGTTTACAGTACAATCCAGTTTAAGTAGTGGGGAAGAGGAGCAGAAAGTTGTGTATACCTTCCTCCACATTGAGGAAAGAGGTGAATTTCATATAATTTGGGGCTTGCACTCCAAAGGGAGGTGGACAAACATGTGTGCTGCAGCAAGTCTCTTAAGTTGAGCCTGACCACAGATGTTCTCAGTGTCGGTACCCTTCTGCCCAGATTGTCAGAAAAGGTGGGATCAGTGGTATCTTATCTACTCAGGTGACAGCGTCAGGGGTCTAAGCCATCACACACCCTATTCGGAAAGTAATAGAGATGTAGCCGTGTTAGTCTAGTTTAGCTGAAACAAAAAACAGGACTATGTAGCACTTTAAAGACTAACAAGATGGTTTATTAGGTGATGAGCTTTCGTGGGCCAGACCCACTTCCTCAGATCAAATTGTGGAAGAAAATAGGCATGACCATATATACCAAAGGGATACAATCAAAAAAAAGTGAACACATATAGAAAGGACAAATCAAATTTCAGAACAGAGGGGGGATAAGGGTAGGGGAGGCAAATGTCTGTGAGCTAATGATATTAGAGGTGATAACTGGGGAAGCTATCTTTGTAATGGGTAAGGTAATTAGGGTCTTTGTTAAGACCCCGGCGTAAAGTGTCAAATTTAAGCATGAATGACAGTTCAGAGGTTTCTCTCTATCCAGAGTCTATCCAGAGTCTCAAAAGCAACCCGGACATTATAATCAAACCAGCTGACAAAGGGGGTGCTGTGGTCATTATGAATAAGTCCGACTATAACCAGGAGGCAACCAGACAACTCTCCAACACCACATTTTACAAACCTCTCTCCTCTGATCCCACTTCAGAATACCAAAAGAAACTACACTGTCTCCTTAAAGACCTCCCTTCATCTACTCGGGACCAAATCCACACAGAAACACCTTCTGAACCCCGACCAGGATTGTTCTATCTGCTTCCCAAAATCCATAAACCGGGACACCCCGGACGTCCCATCATCTGAGGTATCGGCACGCTCACTACTGGATTATCCAGCTATGTAGACTCTCTTCTCAAACCCTATGCAACCAACACTCCCAGCTATCTCCGAGATACTACTGACTTCCTGAGAAAACTACAAAACATCGATAACCTCCCTGATAACACCATCCTTGCTACCATGGATGTAGAAGCTCTATACACCAACATCCCACATGAAGATGGATTACAAGCAATTAGAAACACTATCCCAGAGGACACCACTGCCAATCTGGCAGCAGACCTATGTAACTTTGTTCTCACCCACAATTATTTCTGTTTTGAGGACAACTTATACCTCCAGATCAGTGGCACAGCCATGGGTACCCGCATGGCGCCACAGTACGCTAACATCTTTATGGCTGACTTAGAACAACGTTTCCTCAGATCCCGTCCCCTTTTACCCCTTCTATACTTACGCTACATCGATGACATCTTTATGATCTGGACCCACGGCCAAGAAACAGTGGAGACATTCCACAGAGATTTTAACAACCTACACCCCACCATCAATCTCAGCCTGGACCATTCTACATGAGAGATCCATTTCCTGGATACCACAGTACAAATCACCAATGGTAAATTAGACACCACTCTCTACAGAAAACCCACTGACTCATACAGTTACCTTCATGCCTCCAGCTCCCATCCAGAACACACCATACGATCCATCATCTATAGCCAAGCCCTTCTATAGCCAAGCCCTTCGATACAGCCGCATCTGCTCTAATCCCACCGACAGAGACCAGAAACTTCAGGATCTCTACCAAGCATTTATAAACCTTAATTACCCACCTGGAGAAATAAAAACACAAATTGAAAGAGCCAGACGAATACCCAGAAACCATCTACTTCAAGACAGACCCAAGAAAACCAACAATAGAACACCACTTGTCATCACCTATAGCCCCCAACTTAAACCCGTCCAACATATTATCAATAAACTAAAACCTATACTAGAACAGGATACTACACTCCGAGAGGCTCTGGGAGACAGACCCATAGTCTCCTACAGACAACCACCTAACCTCAGGATGATTCTTACCAACCACCACAGGACATACCACACTAATACTAACCCTGGGACTTTTCCTTCCAACAAACCCCGTTGCCAGCTTTGTCCACATCTTTACTCTGCTGACACCATTATTGGACCTAACCAATTCAGTTATAAGATCAAGAACACATATTCCTGCTCATCCAGAAATATAATCTATAGCATCATGTGCCGACAGTGTCCGTCTGCTATGTATATTGGACAAACGTCTCAGACGCTTCGCCAAAGAATCAATGCACACAAAACGGATATCAGACAGTATCACAAAGAAAAAACAGTTTCTTGCCATTTCAACCAGAAAGGGCATTGTCTCAATGACTTGATTACCTGCATACTGCTTCAAAGACATTTTCACACCAAGCTTGAGAGAAACCTCTGAACTGTCATTCATGCTTAAATTTGACACTTTACGCCGGGGTCTTAACAAAGACCCTAATTACCTTACCCATTACAAAGATAGCTTCCCCAATTATCACCTCTAATATCATTAGCTCACAGACATTTACCTCCCCATACCCCTCTGTTCTGAAATTTGATTTGTCCTTTCTATATGTGTTCACTTTTTTTTGATTGTATCCCTTTGGTATATATGGTCATGCCTATTTTCTTCCACAATTTGATCTGAGGAAGTGGGTCTGGCCCACAAAAGCTCATCACCTAATAAACCATCTTGTTAGTCTTTAAAGTGCTACATGGTCCTGTTTTTTGTTTCACCTATTCGGAAAAACACTCAAGCAAACATTTATCTTTTAAGTAGGGGCTTCAGGCTTATATCAATGGTACTGAAACACAGGCTTAAGTAATTTTCTGAATAAGGATGCACTGCTGTATTGGGGTCTCTAGCATGTGCTGAGTTAAATGCATGCTTGAGTTCTTTGCTGAAGTGAGGCCTATAAACAGAAGCTTATAACAGCTGATTGAGTAATTCATAGTGAATAACTTTGTGAATTTAGTTTTTTTTTCTGTTTGTGAATTGTTCATAAAATTGGATTTGTTTAGTCTGGAAAAGAGAATCATGAGAGGGGACATAATAGTTTTCAAGTATATAAAATATTGTTACAAGGAGTGGGGAGAAAAATTGTTCTTCTTAACTTCTGACGATAGGACAAGAAGCAATGGATTTAAATTGCAGGAGGGGAGGTTAAGTTTGGACATTAGGAAAAACTTCCTAAATGTCAAGGTAGTTAAGCACTGGAATAAATTGCCTCGACAGGTTGTGGAATCTTCATTGCTTGAGATTTTTAAGAGCAAGTGAGACAAACACCTGTCAGAAATGGTCTAATGCTTAGTCTTGCCATGAGTGCAGGGGGTTGGATTAGATGACCTTTCAAGATCCCTTCCAATTCTATGAGTCTATAAGCATTATGTGATTTTCTCAAATGTATTTATTTTTCAAAATTTAATCATTAAATAAGCTCTGCAGATAAACGTGGTGTATAGAAAGTTCATGAACAATGCGTTGCAAATATCCACAGAGTGTCTATTTTGAACACTAGATTTAAGCTGTGGTTGTTTAGTTGTGGTTGGACACAGAGGCTTCCTAGGACTATTACTGTTCTCTGAGTAGATGATTCTGACTCTTTTTAGAATTACTTTTCCTATGCAAATACCTTGATTTGAAAGCTCACAATTCCCTTCCTGCACATATTTGTCAATATTTACTTAATTGTAATGTCTATGGATATTCTTTCCAGGATGGCAGCTCACTAGTCATAGAAAATTAAATGCACATAGTTTGTGAAGTAAATTCAGTTACATTATTCAAGAAAATATTCATGGAAATTGTTTTTAAAATAATGTCCCAGATTCTGTTGGAATTTTAACTTACACGTTTACACTGCATTAAAATAGTTCCAGACTTTAGTATTTGATTTTCACTATACATACTGCACAAATTGCAATTTTGTTTTCATTAGTATAAATATAGTGCCAATTATCCACATATTTTAATCCACCAAATCTAGTGTTAAAAATAGACTGATTTTTAACAAAACATATTTTAATGTAAAAACTTAAAAACAACATTTTTTTTCAGTTAGGGTATGTCTACACAGCAGCATTATTTCAGAATAACTGACGTTATTTTGAAATAACAAAATCCACATCTCCACAGCAAGTAATTATTTGGAAATAATGTCCAAATGGAGGACTTCTTACTCCAACTCCTGTAATCCTCATTTCACAAGGAGTAAGGGAAGTCGAAGGAAGAGTATTCTTCCTTCAACATGCTGAAGTTGTGTATCTTATTTCAACTTTTGCCCTACAGTGTAGATGTGCCCTTACAAAGTAACACGGCTACCCTTCTGAGGGTATGTCTACACTAGCCCCCTAGTTCGATCTAGGGAGGCTAATGAGGGTGACTGAAATTGCGAATGAAGTGCGGGATTTAAATATCCCGCGCTTCATTAGCATATTCGCCGTCGCCATTTTAGAAATTGACTAGCCGAAGTAACTGCCCGGCGTCTACGCAGTGAAACAGATTCGAATTAAAGCCTAAATTGAATTAGCTGGTAAACTTCATTCCAGGAGGAATAACAGCTAATTCAATTTAGGCTTTAATTCAGAATCCCGTTTCACTGCCGCATGTAGACGCGGGCAGTTACTTCGGGCTAGTCAATTTCTAAAATGGCAACCGGCTGGGAACATGCTAATGAAGCGCGGGATATTTAAATCCTGCACTTCATTTGCAATTTCTGTTGCCCTCATTAGCCTCCCTAGATCGAACTAGGGGGCTAGTGTAGACATACCCTGAGATATTTCAATGTAGGTGTAAAGGAAGAGGTGGGTCTAAGAAAAAATACTTTTAAACAATCCAAGAAGCATGTCTTTTGTGAAAAATCAATATTTTACTAAAATATTTCAAGTTAAGCTAAAGCTTTTTATTTCCCTTAATGTCTAATAATAAATTATTTTCACAACAGCTTCTTCTGCTCAAGGTAGTTTTACTTTATTTTATTTCAGATAGTTCATAGAAATGTCTTGGATCATGATAATAGAATGCTTGGGGCAACTTTCAAATAATAATTTTTAAAACCTCTTTATTGATTTTTACATTTAGACACTAAACAAATGTACATTAAATCTTTGGAAAGCAAACAAATGCCTACATGGAGCAGAACAATCAAACAGCAAAAAACACAAGAATTAAAATATGTCCCTGAGTCAAGGGAATACTAGTACTAGAATAGCACAATAAATTCCAGCCATTCTCTTTAATGAGTTTCTAAATGAGCATTAACATTTTCTTTAATACAAAATAGGTTGATCTGATAACCAGATTCATGGCATCATTTAAATTAGCTATCAACAATCTTCTGTGAATTAAGAGCAGTTAGGAAATGGGTTATTAATAGACTGTGTGAAACTGTGAAGATATTTTCATGGACATTTGTGTACTTTTGCTTTAGATGATTTCAAATGGCATTTTGATTTGTTAGTCACTGAGTGCCATTGAGCCCCATCTTAGTTCAGTACAGGGAGGAGAAAGGTACTATCTTTGAAAAATATTTGACCTGAGAGCTAATCAAAGTTCAGAGTCATGCAGATGTTCCAGTTGGAAATAGTCTAAGTCAAATAAAATATTAAATAATTTCTATTGTGTTTATTTACAAGGTTTGTGCAAAGTCTGGCTTCTTAAATACAAGATGAACCGAGAAGAAAAGGAAGAGATTCTTAGCTTACAGCCCTAGTTCTCTTTAGCTAACAGAACCAAAGGCTTTCTCTCTCTCTCGCTAGCTTTTTTTCCAGGATCACACTGTGCCCATTGGCTACTGCTTTGTTTTCTTGCTTTTTGCCTCTGTCCAAATAATTTACAAATAGTTTAGGAACCACTCACCCACTGCTAAAATGCAGGTGCATGGATAACAAAGGATACATTTTTCAAAGCATCTGAAATTATGTAAATGTCCCATTAACTTTGAATGGGACTTAGTATCCTAACGGCTAAATTCACAAGGGTTGACTTAAATACCTACCTGCCCCTTCAGGTATCAAAGTGCAAAATTCATGCACTACTAACTTTCACAGAACCTGCGCTCAGCTGCCACCTAACCTTGTGGATGGCTAAAGTTGCTAGGCACCGACGCTTCTACTGGTAAAGTTCTAAGTGCTCGAATGTCTGCCTGAGCTCATACACAAAGCCTTCTAGGTCATGCCACCGCCAAACTGATCAGCACCTAAGCTAACACACACCTAAACTCCAGCAGGGTTCACAAATGAAGCATCACTTTTAATCTCACCTGTGTGGGCCAATCCCAGTCCCAATACTTCAACGTCTAATTTCCTCTTATGAATCTATCTAAGTGCCTATGCCAGGATGAAAACGAGATGTAGGTGTCTAAGTCACTTTGATGCTTTTGAAAAAGTTTCCTCATAACCTTCTGACAATTACCAAAAATTAATTTGGTCTCACTGACTGTGAGGGTCCAAGGGTGAGAAACAGCTCTGTTTTAAATTTGCGTGCCAAAGTGTGACAAGTCAGATTCCACCTCTGGGTGTTCAAATGCAATAGGTGACTATAATAGGTAGTATGGACACATAATTTGCTGATTTGATCACCTAAATCTTGGGTTTCTTAGGTTGTCATCTTCCTTTATTCCCTCTGACATAATGAGGAGTGGCATGGATTGGAAGGTAGATATTGTGTGGGTAGGGTTAAATAGTTAAAACTGAAGGATGCTTCCTTACCTGCACTGAGGGCTCCAAGGCAGACTCACAAAGAAAAACATCTGCTGTTCATTTCCGACTGCTTTGAGCAAACACAGCTCAGCCTTTGCCTCTTCTCTGTGACAACTTCAGTTTTACTTACCTGGGAATGCACACAACTTGATTGCTAAAGGTTATGCTGAAATAGAACACAGCTTTCTGCTAGGTTTATTTCATGCATCTGCACCCAAAAATGTCATGCTGTAACCTTTTTTTAGATTGCCTTTAATTTTGCTTTCATATTCTGTACTTATTTGTCCTTTCCCCATAAGATTTTGGTGTCCAATATTTATTTATTCATCTAGTTATGACTTTTGAAAATTGACTGCTGCATTCCATTTACTTTAGTTTGTTCTGATTACTGTTTCATTTTCATTTACCACTACTAAGTGGAAGAAGCAAGATCAATCATTATTAATTAGAATGGCATTTTGGTACCATTAAGTTTGTAATACAAATGGATAAAACCCAGGCAACTCATTGTAAATGTGTATACACCTTTCTTGGCTTGTTATGCTGACAGTAACTATTTCTGTATGTGCAGATAGGACACATTATGAACTGGGGGGGGGGGGGGGGGGAGAATGATGTAATGCAGGGATGGACAACCATGAACAGTGGGTGGGCTGCATGAGTGGCCCTCCACCTCTGTGGGCCACAGCAGCCCATGGCCAACTGGGGTTCCACTTACAGCCCTGTGGACCCCATGACACCCCCCACCCTATTCTCACGCATCTCTAGCACACCAGGGCACTGGTGCCCTGCACTTACCTGCTCCACCCTCCCAACACTTTTGGAGTACATGAATCGCTTGATTTGCGCTTGTTACCCACTCTACCCCCTCCCTCCCAGAGCTGGAATGCCGTGAATCAGGTGTTTCAAGATGTTCGAGCTCTGGGAGGTCAGGCTGCAAGTTGCCCACCATTCATGGCATGCCTATGCACAACAGGCCAAGCTACAAACAAGCTATCAGTTTTAACCTGGATGTTTTTTGCTTCTGTAACAAATTGTGACACACCTGTAAAATTACAAATAGTTTTTATATATATGCCAGTTTTTTTCCCCTTGAGAAACTGTCCTTTGTTTTTTTTGTACTGCACCTTTAAATGTAGAGGAGTCTGTTCCTGCTGCAGAGGCTGCTGGCATTTTGTATTTCATTTGGAATGAAAAGTGTAGGAGGGTGAATTCCTCTGCCTGATCTCTTTCATAGAGACTTACTGTTTGTTCTTTAACTCTTCCTTGTTTACTTAATCTGAAATGAGTCATCTAAACTGAAAATGCATGGCGCACTGTTTTTGTAGATGAGAAAGAAGAACACTTTGGTCTAGTCCCTGATCTATATATCTAGTTTTGAAGATGAAGATCTACTAAGTTATAATTATTTGCTCAAGGGGTGTTCAAAATGACGAATCATCACTTTATAAATTAGAATAAATCTTCTCCCATATTGTTGGAGTGAAAGTAAGTTTTAAAATGAATATTAATATATTTAATGATACCTTTATTCACATAAGCCTCCAAACTGAAATTGTCCTTCTTTTTAGCATAAGTACAGCATGCCTCAGGTAGCACATGATCAGGCTTCATCACCCAAATTGGTCTGCTGGTTCAATCATTAACTTCCCTGGCTACTCCATGCCTCCCCACATTGTGGTGAAGGAGCATCAATCAACGGGGTTATTTCCATGAGTAAAGGTTTACATTAGATCTATAAAGAGATGAAATGGCCTGTGAGTTCTTTGAAATCTATCTTGGATTCAGTTTAGTTTCTGTTAGAGTACATTTGGGGACACTGAGCCTGAATCTAACATCAGTTATGCCAGAGAGAATCCATTGTAATACAATTGACTTTAGATATTCTGGATTATACCAGTATTATGAAGATCAGAATCTGGCTTGCTCATTGTGTGCACCCTGATAGGCTAAAGACACCTTTACTTATCTCACAGCCATTCATCAACTCCTAAAAGTGCACTGCTGTGACCCCATGACTTACAGATTTCATAAAGAAAGTATTTAGGGAGAATGTCAACCCAGTCCTCTAAACTCGCTTCCCTTCTGCTGTTCACTCCCAAGGTTTTCTCTTTTCCCTTCTCTCACAAGCTACCTCTCCAGTGAGCTGAGAATGCAGGCAGCAGTGAGCTGAACTATGTTGCAGGCAGCTGAGAATGGTAAATGGCCAACATCACTGAAGAGGTTTGGGAATCCTAAACAAGATTCCAATTCAGAGGGTAGTTAACTTGAGAAGTAGCTCAGTGCTGACACTTCGCAGAACCTTTCAAGCAGCCAAGCTGCTTCTAACAGAACTTAGCTGCACTAGGTGCAGTCAGTACTTGCTTGCTGGCCAGCTCCTTTGTGTATAGAGACCAGCTGGCACTTTACAGCGCTGTAACTTTCTAGCTTAGGGATGTGAAGAAACACATATACCCAGCACAGCAAGTTACAGCGCTGTCAAGCGCCTATGTGAACCAGGCTACAGCTGTGGGGGCTACTCCCCTCACAGAGGTGTTTTACATAGGGTGCTGGGAGAATGCTCTCTCAGCACTCATGCTATGGCCATGCTCTCCATTTAAAGTGCAGTGGCTGTGCTTTAAACCTTTAAGTGTAGACAAAGGTAGTTGGTGAAGACACTGAAGCTGAAACTCTGGTTTCTTCAACACCAGATTACACTGAAGAGGCTGACATGTCAGCTCTCTCTCCTAAGGCTAGTCATGTCAGCACAAGAACCTAGGAAATGTGTCTTCAAGCTTTGGGGTTCGATCTAGATAGCCATGAAGACAGGAGGCACTGTGTACCCTGTATAAACTGCTCAAGATAGTTCAGTCCAAAGCAGATTCTGAAGAACTGCAAAAGGATCTCACAAAACGAGGTGAGCGGGCAACAAAATGGCAGAAGAATTTCAGTGTTAATAAATGCAAAGTAAAGCATATTGGAAAGCAGAATCCCAACCATACGTATAAAATGATGGGGACTAAATTAGCTGTTACTACTCAAGAGTGAGATCTTGGTGTCATTGTGGATAGTTCTTTGAAAACATCCACTCAGTGTGCAGCAGCAGTCAAAACAACAAACAGGATGTTAGGAATCATTTAAAAATGGATAGAGAATAAGACAGAGAATATCTTATTGACTCAGTACAAATCCATGCTTCACCCACATCTCGAATAATATGTGCAGATGTGCTTGCCTCAGCTCAAAAAAGATACCTTGGCTTTGGAAAAAGTTCAGAAAGGGACAACAAAAATGATTAGGGGTCTGGCACAGCTGCCACATGAGAAGAGATTCATAACACTGGGGCTTTTCAGTTTAGAAGAGAGGAGACTAAGGGGGGTGGGATATGATAGAGGTCTATAAAATCATTGCTGATGTGAAGAAAGTAAATAAGGAAAAGTTATGTACTTGCTCCCATTACACAAGAATTAGGGGGTCACCAAATGAAATTCATAGGTTACAGGTTTAAAACAAACAAAAGGAAGTATTTCTTCATATAATGCACAGTTAACCTTGCCAGGGGATGTTGTGAAGGCTCGGTGTTTAAGAGGGTTCAAAAAAAGACCTAGATAAATTCATGGAGGATAGGTCCATGAATGGCTATTAGCCAGGATGGGCAGGAACAGTGTCCCTAGCCCCTATTTGTCAGAAGCTGGGAATGGGCAACAGGGGAGGGATCACTGTTCATTCCCTCTCAGGCACCTGGAATTGGCCCCTGTCAGAAGACAGGATACTGAGCTAGAAGGACCTTCGCTTTGACCCTGTATGGCCATTCTTACTTCTGAGGTATACAGTCTTGGTTGACTGGAAGACTTGGACGATCAGAGTTTGTGCTATAACAGCTTAGCTGAACCACTAACTTTATCCCTCTTTAGAATGTTATCCTAGGAAGAAAAAAAATCTGGCATTTTCTGTAGTCAGATGATATTCTAGCCCAGAGGTGCACAACATTTTTTCCACCGTGACCTCCATGGCTGGGCCCAGGCGTTGGCACTTAGACCCAGGCAGCCGGGGGCTGGGCCCGGCTGTTGGCAGCCACGCGGCGCAGCACTCAGATCCGGGCGGCTGGGGGCTGGGCCCAGCCATTGGCAGCCATGCAGTGCAGCATTTAGATCCAGACAGCCTAGCTCTTTGAATGTAGCAATAGATGCAGAACTTTGACTTTGTGTTTCAGTGAATGTCTAAATTTGTTGTCTCAACTGTTAAACATTAACTTATGCCAACAGCTTATCTGCTATTTTACATGCTCTATATGACACTTCAGCAAGAACAATTGGGCTGTGTCTACATTGGTGCGATCTTGCGAAAAAGCAGCTGCTTTTGCGCCAAAACTTGCTGCCTGTCTACACTGGCTGCAAGTTCTTGCGCAAGAACACTGACATTCTAATGTATGAAATCAGTGCTTCTTGAGCAAGAACTATGATGCTCCCGCTCAGGAAGAAGCCCTCTTGCGCAACTGTTCTTGCGCAAGAGGCCAGTGTAGACAGGCAACATGAATTTCTTGTGCAAGAAAGCCCTATGGTTAAAATGGCCATCAGAGCTTTCTTGCGCAAGAGAGCATCTACACTGGCAAGGATGCTCTTGTGCAAAAGCACATCTCTTGCGCAAAAGCACATGCCAGTGTAGACACTCTCTTCTGGAAGAGTTTTTGCACAAGAACTCTTCTGCAAAAGAGTTGTTGCGCAAGATCATGCCAATGTAGACGTAGGCTTGGTGGGAAAGGCCAAGTAGGGCAATGCCTTTTATGTAACTGGTCATTCACTACTTGTAAATACCCTTATTGGGGAGCTGACAGTCTAGCTGGGCCCCTGGATAAGGTGGGGAGGCAACTCTGTGCTCCCAGAAGGACCTCGGGTGGAAGGACCAGGGAGCTACACTGTGCTCCCCTTCCCAAACCTCACCAACATCTGCAACGTGCCACCCAGGGCTCTGGAGTGCAACGTTCCAGCAGCAGCCAGGAGCCCCCAGACCCCTTTGAATCACTGGGCCCCATGGCAGTCTTTGCCCCTTCCCTGTTGGTGGGCCTGACTCTCATTATCATCTGTACTGTGAGAAATTAATACATAAAGAAAATAGATTTATCTCCTTTATTAGATATCCATTGAGGTCTGTGATTTGTCTCGTTTGCTCATCTTTCCCTAGCAGTTAATGGCTGGGAAGCAGGCTTTCACTTTCAGAGTTCTGCTGGGTGCATACTAAGTCCTGTGTTTTCCCCCACACAGATCTACTCACCTGTTTTTCACTTGTAACTAGTGAGTTCAGATGCCTCCATTTTTGGGTATCCAAGTTAACACACTTTAAAGGAGCCCTGTTTTTTTCAGCAAATAGCAAGCATGTACCCATTGCAAAGCAGTTTGATTTAAGATGTCTAAAGTTGGGCATCCAAAAATGAAGGCACCCAAAAAACACTAGTCACATTTGAAAATTTACTTCAGCATATGTTTCTACAGCAAGTTGAATCCATGTGTGGCCCACTTCAATGTAAAGTTGCTGGTACCCTAAGGAAAACCCAAAGAGATCCAGTTCTCAAGTTTTCTAATCCTATAATGTAAAAATTGAGAGAACTTTTTTAAAAAATCCAAACATAATTTTGGTTTTAAGCTGATATCTCCTATATGTAAAGCTTCATTACCATTCATCATCATTCCATGCCCGGGCTAAGTTCTAAATCAAAGTTATTAGTGGCAGCAATAGAAGAACTTTTATTCAGTGGCAGGTAGCTATACCAAGTAGCATACTATGCTAGTAGCATTACTCTACTAAGGAAATTAAACTCAATCTACATTAATACAATACATTGCTAAAAGTCCTGTTAATACCAATGCAAACCAGGACTCTGAGGGTACATTTGCACTGTGGAGCTATTTGGGGATACCAAAAAGTATCCTGAAATAGCTACTCCGCATCTATTGAAGCAGCCTATCATTTCGAAATAAATTTTGAAATAACGGGCGGCTTATTCTGACATCGCAGTAACCCTCTTTCCATGAATATTAAGGGGGGAATTTCAGAATAGCAAGTTATTTTGAAATTTAGCGCTGTGTAGATAGTGCCAAATTATGAAATAAGCTATTTTGAAATAGCATCAAAATAAGCTATGCAATTTGCATAGAGCAAATTGCGTAGTTTATTTCGAGCTAAGGGTGCTGTGTAGATGCATCCTAAAAGATCAGGCTATATCCTAGGAATCCTGAAATATAAAGGAAAAAAGGTTAGAGAAACCATTACACCACCCCAAAGCAGTATTTCACTTTCTCTCATGTCATCTGCCTTCCTTAGAGTTGCTTGTGTTTAACTAGGGAAAAAATTTGAATCTATTCTTTACATCTCTGTGACTAAAACTGGCCACTCTACGTTCCTCTCCTCTTCTTAAAATGAAAAATCCTGTCTTGAAAAACACCAAAACTTTATATCTTAAATGAATTTGAGTTTAGATTGACTGATCTAATACACCACAAGTGCATTTCTACAACTATACTCTAAACCTTTCAAAATAAATGCTAATATTTCTTCATATGACTCTCTTCCTATCTTTGCACAAGCTATTTGTTATGTATTTACTTATTTGTATTATTGCAGCACCTACCGGCCCCACAATTGGATCTGGACCCCACTGTACTAGATAGACATTGTACAAATAGATGGTCCCTGTCCCAAGAAGCTTTCTAATTATAAGACAACATAGAATCCACTTCAAGCAAAACAAAAGTAATTAAACCAGAATACATAATGCAAATAAAGAATATGCAGCAAAATATTGGGAGGCTAAAAAAAGATGCATAGTTAAAAATCATCACTAGCACTTAAAGCAGGGGTGGGGAACCTTTTTTGGGTCAGGGGCCACTGACCCACAGAAAAATCAGTTGGGGGCCGCACACAAGTGAGAAGAAAAACAAACCCTCACTAATGTGGCTCTCAACTGAGAAGGAGAAAGATGCTCCCCATATCCCTCCCCCCCCACACACACACACATCAGAGCCTGGGGGCGGGGGGACAGCCTAGTAGATTTTGTGTGCTCCAGCCCCACAGTGAGTAGGTGGGAGGACTGGAGCACCAGCATAAGCTCCCCAGTGCTGTGGGGGAGCCCAGAGCCTCGGGGGCCGGATCCAGGCAAGCCGGGGGCCACATCCAGCCCCGGGCCTGAGGTTCCCCACCCCTGACTTAGAGTGTGTGGGGTGAAAAAGCTTTAGTTGCAGCCAGTTATGTTACAGGGCACTAATGGGTAACCACCTGTCCCACCCCTCCAATTTATACACATGATCCTGTAGCTACTAGTATTCTGTGTGTGAAACTTCCAATGAATTACTTTTGCACAAACATAGAGCAACTATAGAGTAGTATGAAATAGTGTAAATGACATACTCAGGTCAAACCTAGTGTGAAATCCTGTCTTTTGCATCACTAGCCCATTATAAGCCTCATCCTACATTTCATTGTGATAATTTGCATATTACTTTGCACATTATTGCATCAAAGGCATCTTTTGTGAGAATGTTATTCCTAAAGAAAGCGTGACTGGTGATGTCTGTTAACCCAAGTTTGTTACATTGACTTTGAAAGAAAAGTGACGTGAATGAAAGCTAGTGTTTTTTCAGCATGACCTGCACTATTATCCCATCTGGCTGTTCTGACTCTATGAATTTAAAAGTTCAGATAAATGGACAATAAGAAAACAAACAGCTATCCAAACATGGTCATTCATGAAACTTTAATTTTGATTATGCATACCGTATGGGCCAACTAAATCAACATGCATTTATCTAAACACTTTACAGACTGAATCACAGATTCAATTTGTATAATACTTAGATCTATAAGAAAAGTCACATCTCTAATATTTGATCTCTGTTATTTATAGTAATATATACCAGAGACCAAGTGAGCTAATCAAAATTATCTTCATGATTAAAATTCCATCACTAGTTGGTAAAAGGAAAACAGCCTCTGTTCCTAACTTTTTAGCATCAGTTGTCTATCTGGCTGCCTATTTCCCAACAATTAAGGAGTCTTTGCACTGTTAGGTTAATTGCTGAGCAAGGGAAAACATCTTTTCAAGATTTCAATATAGTCCAGTATTGAACGTCAAAATTATATTTCCTTTTAATAACAAGAGAAAAGTAAGCAGATTTCAAGGTGGCAAAAGAACAGCAAAGTAAACACTAAACACAGAGCAAAGTAAACACCAGGTGAAAGACAAAAGGGTGGAAGAATTGATTATGCCACTTGGCTGCTCTCCTGAGGAAGATAAAAGAGGCCAGGATATGCTCTGCTACTCCCTGCATGTAGAAGTCAGACTTGGAAACAATACTTTGACATCTCTGCCATGCAGATAACTCCAACAAGCAAGCCTGCTGATTTAACTATTCACACTTTGTATTTTTTTTTACCCACTGATTGACAGCTACAGAACATATTCTACTGGCTTGATCTTTGTATACTAGTTTTAATGAAAAAAGGGACAGAAAGAATTAGAAGAGGAAATGGATGAAACTGAAAAGAAAAATGATTAAATGAAAGATAGAAACTCTAAGAATCCAGTATTCTGCCAAGATTGTGCAAGAAGAATGTGAGCCTTAGCGTGCAGGGCCTACAGTTGTTAGGCCTAAGAAATCTGAATCTCCTCAAATTTGTGCTTTACAAAAAATGTTGGGAAATGAAACTTCAGAAGAACTGTGCAGTCTGGATTGGCAGGTTTTCAAATGTGGGGTCACAGATGTGATGGTAACTAACATTCCCGAAAACTCCTAACATGGCAAATGAAGGGACAAATCTTGTAATGTGCTGTGCACTCTCAATTGCCATTAAATATAAGGGCAGTTGAGGTTTCCCAGCAATGAGGCAGTGCTTAGCAGCTTGCAGGATCAGACTCTAAATATCTATAAAGCATTTTGCTGATAGTAAGCTCTAAACTGAAGACCTGAGTTAACAGTCATCTAAGGAAGGAATGTCTGTCTCTCTTTGAGATATGAAGTGTAAAGCCTGTTAAATCAATTCAACCATGAAAGATAAAGGACAGCTGATTGTTTGAGATGAGGGGAGGTTGTGTGTGTGTGTGTGTGTGTGTGTGTGTGTGTGTTGTAAACTTAGACATTGGTTCACACCTTACAATAATTTCTGGGAGAAGTGTGAAACAGCAAACTGCATGGGGGAGCGGGATATTGGACTACAGTCTGGTCTGGGAAACTAAAAAAGAGTGAAGTTGCAGCAGAACCCTGAGGACAAACTGTGCTCTTAGGTATGCAAAGGCAATGACCGCTGCTTTCTCTAGAAGTTGCACAGGAATGTCTGAAGGCAAAATTTGGTTCTAAAGATTAAGAGCTTGATCATGACATCCCAAAAAGCCAAAGAGAATAGACAGACACAAAAACCCATACAGAAAATTGGAAATGGGATATGGCCCCAAGTTCTATACAAAATATCGTCCACATTACACTCACAAAATATACAGTCACTTGCACAGATATGTGACTGAACAATCAAGCATCCATGTGTGAGCATACTTACATGGTTTGTGGTGTGGTGAAGATGGTAGCTTCAAATAGATTCAAATAAGTAGAGTGCTCTAGGAAGAAACAGAAAAACTCATAAAAGGAAAAATGTATTTCTCTGAAGATGGGAAGACAAAATATAGGAAGATGAAAACAAAATCAAGCAAAAAAACTGCACTATAAGAGAAAAATGCATTATCTAAAGTACCAATTAAAGGCATTACTAGGCTTAGGATGCCCATAAAACAAAAATGCCATTGGAATAACCACAATGAAGAGCTGACTAATGGCAAAGAATTGGGAAATTAAGAAGAAACTCTCTAAAAAGTAGACCAAAAAAAAAAAAAAGGAAAGAAAAGAAAATGGAGATAGCTAGTACTATGGGGAATAGAACGGAGTGCAGTAGTAGTAGCGATACTATCTTACCTTCATCCAAAGGCAATTTTAAAAAAGGCATGTTTAAATCAGGCACAACCAGTATTAACATCCACAGGAATCTCTTCTTCACTGGTTTGTAGACATCTTTGGTGTGAAGGGGGGAGTCAGACAGGCAAAAGACACAGCAAACTGCCCAATAGTGAGCTGGGAAGAGAGTTTTGGCCAGAAAGAGTCAGGCATACTCCAGGGGGGGGATTGAGCTAGTGTTGAGGAGTCGACTCTGTGCTCCTAGAAGGGGTGGGGCCTTAGATAGAAGGGGTGGGGCTGGGGTTAGCTTCCTCTCCAGCTCTTCAGTGATGCCTGGGGTTAGGTGATGATTTAAAGGACACTATCACAGGGCACTTATTTAGAAAATGCTGCAGGACACTATTAACTTTTGAATCACTGGGCCCCAGGACAGTTTCCCCTATTTGCTCCCTCTCCTGCCATGGGTGGGCCTGGCAAACTCACACTCCTACAAAAACTGTCATGGGATCTTTGATGTCTGTTCAAACTAGACAGGACCTCAGTTGTTAACATCTTCTCCCTAACACTCACATACAATTCATTAAAGATAAGGAAGTGGGGAGTGTCACAGGGTCTGGAGTGATTCACCACCCTGAATGCCAACCTCAGGGAAAATTGTCAAGAAGCAGAGCAGACAGCCCAAACTGGTGGTATGTTCTATCATTATATTTCACCAATGCACCAGTACCAATTGTGAACTCTCAGATCACTGTAACAGTCTTACATAGAGGTCACAAACAGTCCTCTTGTGCATTCTAATTCATCTTGTCACCCAAGCAACCTAGACTTAGTAATTGCTTACCTGAATATGTGATTTTGTGTGTGTGTGTATGTGTGTTCCTCCCAGGCCCAAAAAACCAGTCATTTACCTCAGATCAATTTGTACATCAGATTCACTCCAAAGATAGAGATAGTAGTCCCAGAGTAGTCAGTCCCATAGTAAACTAAGGATCCATTAAAAATGGAAGTTCTTTGCAAGTTAAAGCAGGCAACACCTAAACATAGATGAGTTACAGTCTATGGTTCCAAAATATGACAGAGATTAGTAATCTATCCACTCTTACTACTTACCCATGTTGACTTAGGGGAACTCTGCTTTTGTTTCCTAGCTCTACCCCTATAGAATTCAAATAACAAAGAGATTATTTCTTTTTGTAAACATCTTTATGTGTCCTTCCCCCAGAATTCAAACCAATGAGAGGAAGACTCCGGTATGTAGCTTCTTTATGGGTGAACAGGGAAATCAACAAAGTTTTTGTCCTATAATGTCCCATTTAGTCCTTAATGGTCAGGAAAACCACACTTCCTGCATAGTTCCACAAGTTCAAAGCGGGCGTTTTATAATTATAAAACAAAGCTCACATAATACCTCATGGCATGGGATACAGACATTACAAGTAAGATAAAAGCACACAGCAATTTACAAGCAATTTAAAGACTCTAAATACTAAGCATATTCTTATAAGTCTAGCACCTGTCTTGAACAACACTGACATACAGGTGAATTAGTCTGATTTCCAGCTATGTATTTGACATTCCTCAGCTAACGCCTACAGACTTGAAAAA
Source organism: Rafetus swinhoei (assembly GCA_019425775.1). Lineage (NCBI taxonomy): Eukaryota > Metazoa > Chordata > Testudines > Trionychidae > Rafetus > Rafetus swinhoei. Next base: position 116,377,194 of record CM033449.1, read on the forward strand.
GCTGGCACCTGGTTTCCCAGCATCACAGGTTTATCACTGGTGAAGAGAGATCCTACACCCAGTTAAGTCAAGGAGAGAAGAAATATTGCCTTACTGACAGGATTATCCTCTTATGGCACTCACCACTATTTGACTACCTCACAGCCATCATTAGATTTTTCCCCAGAGTGGCCCCCTAGAGGTATGGAAAAATTATCCCTGTTTCACATATGAGGACTGAAGGCCAGAGATTAAGGGACCAATCTTTCAAAGTTATGAAATTGTCATACACTGATGTGCACCCTCAGTTCACCTTGGAACTATAGATTTCTAAACACCTTACAGAAGACTTGCGAGCACATTCAAGAACGTGGCCTAAGTCACTGGCCCATTCTCAGGTACTCTATGGCTTTGTTATACTACTCCAATTGTAAAATATTCTAAAAATTGATGTAAATATTATTTAATTTCCTCCCACCAAAATTAGTGACTAACTTCCATCATGGTAATGCTCCTCCCCTCTGACAAATAAATGGATAAATGTGTAGACACAAGACTGATAGTATATGAAGTTCCTCTAAATACATACTGGAAAACATCCCAATGTTGTTTGTGTGTCTGTTTTGGAATATACTGAGAAAAAGTAGCACTGTTAACTGATTAGATAGTATCATTAATAAGGTGAAATTTTCACAGAAAGATGGGCATATACTGTAGCTCCATTTAGAAGATTTCCTATCACTTGTGTCTTATTCCTTTTACCATCTTTCACATACAGTCACTGTTCAAAGACTTCTGTGATGCAGGGTGTCCTGCCTTCAAAGATAAAGCTTGTATGGAGATCCCTACACAAAGAAAAAAAATTCCCTTTTTGAAGATTTCATCTTTCAATAACATGCTCTAACAGATTTTTCTGCTGGAGGATCTCTCCCTTAGATCTGCTGTCTCTACAGCAAAAAGGTAAAAAGCCTTGGGCTGATCTTCCTCTATCTTTGGGGGAAGAGCAGCTTTCTACATGTGTTTGGGTTGACTAGAAGAAAGAGAACTCATCACAAGCAGCAATGAAAAGAAGGTTGTTTGGTAGGCATGGATCATGCAGTGAGTTGAATAGCAGCTGAAGTCTCCTCCAAACTAATGTCACACTTACTTCCTTGTACTTTACAGAAGTCATTGGCTATTTATTTTCAGTTTGTGGAGGTATGTTTGACCAAATCGCAACTTTCCCGGACCAAAATAGATTATTTAATATTTCACTTTTTGAAGGCTTGGTCACTTTGCAGATAGAATGTTGCAATTGCCTCACCAGAGTGGTTTGGTTTAGGGGATAACTGCATTTATTAGTAATTATTAATAATAATTATTATATTATGATTTATTAAATACCGAGCAGGAAGAGTAGTAGAACTTTTCCGAAATTATTCCACCCAATGTGTCAGCTCAGTGCTACAGAAACAGTGCGTTTGACTTTAAAGAGTCTGAGAGAAAAGGGAAAAGGTTGGAACTTGCTCCGTCCCTTACTGCCAGCATAATGGGAGTGGATTAGTTCAGTGTTTAGAGTAAAAGGAGCTTTTATATTTTAGGATGAAACCAAAGGATATTTTTCACATATGCTGTGTGGTTTGTAAATGCTGCTAAGTTTATCTAAGGTTTTTCAAAAAATTGCATACTAACATGAATGCACATCACTCAGATATCAGAGTGAGCATACACGCCATGAGCTAAACTTTCCCTGTAGGTGACTGCAATGGCGTTGCAAGGGAGTAACTGATGGAGAATGTGGTCCTTTATAGCTGTTTTCTCATGTCCTTTCTTGCCATCCATTGAGAGTTCTGTATTTTAGCTGCTTATCATTAGACCCTATCAGAAAATTGCGCAGCTTCAGGAAAAGTGGGGAGCAAGAGTGTGTGAGTGATTCCTAATTATTCGTTTTGAAATATTCATGACTGAATATTGTAACAGCATTAAGAGTTCCTGACTAGGGATGTTAAAAAGCATTTATCTGTGTAAATGTGTAACCATTCAGAGGCTCCCACCAGTTTTTTTTTCTGTAAAAAATAATGATGATATCGTTGATATCCTGAGTGAGCCAAATTCAGAGATAATGCATAAAGTAGTGTAAGTTAGACCCTCATAACCCCCTACTTACACCCATTATGCTTCTAGACCTAGTTGCACTTCACATCAGCTCTGTCTAAAGGAGCTTCAGTAAATGTAAAGGAGGTCAACCAAACACACAGAGCTGTAACACATCTCTGGGTTTCGCTGTTTGGGTAGGCAGTTATAGTTGGTGGCAGTAGATCACATTTTGGGTTTTGTAAGCCTGAGATTGTAATACTTGTAAAGAGAATATGAAATGTATTACAAATATATTGAAAAGAAAGAACATACAGAGAGATTGAATGAATGTTTTAAAAATACAAGTTGATGTGATGCTATAATTTAATCTAATTCTAAAGTACATTGAAATAAACAAATTATATCCCAACTTCCCTACAGAAATAAACATAAATCTCTTTGAAAGAATACACACGATGCACAGAAGTTTTGGAGAAGTATTGTAAATCACATATCATTGTGGGTGACTGAGATGTCCATTAAATAGGAGAAGTCATACAAGTAGGTGTTAATCAAGCAAAACCAGACATTCTTTTCTTTCTTTCCCCCATGTCTTTGGATATATAGGGCATTCACCAGTCTTTGCCATTTATTCCAGTGTTGTGCTAGTCTTTTCAGGCTTCTAAATGTCAGGTTGATCAATCTGGCTTCCTTCTACATTGTTCTATATAATGTTTCGCTAGGTTGCCCTCTTTTTCTCAAAAAACAATGAATAGTTTAGTAGCACCTTAAAGACTAACAAAACATGTAGATGGTATCATGAGCTTAAGTGGACATAACCCACTTCTTCAGATGACTGGAGGATTAAAAGTCCAGATCCAAGAATAAATAGGGAAGGGTGGGGGGGAGGAAAAAAAAGAGAAAAAAGACAGTCAATAGATTGTTCAAGTTACAAGACGCTGATAAGAACAATTAGCACCTCCATTGTTTGTTTGGTTGGTTAAATCATTAGGACAGTGGTAGATCTTGGAGCCTCTGACAGGAGATCTTGACTTGCTTGGCCAAAAGGCTATCAAGCCCAGCACTTCAGCTGCCCCCCCCAGACTGCTGCACATCTCCTGCTCTTTGCCTTGGAGCTGTCCCCTCAGGAACCTCCTGCTTGCTGTGCAGGGCAGGGGAGACAGAGGAGGGCGCTGATGTCAAGATGCTTCCTCTCCCACCCTGTATCCTATCTCCACAGAGCAGAGAGTGGGCACAACAGGGCTTGGGAGGGATTTTTCTGGCTGCTTTTGGGAGTGGTGCAGGGCTGGGACAAGGGTGAGCCTGTCTTAGCCCCACTGCACCACCACACAGGAGCCACCTGAGGTAAGCAGTGCCCAGGTGGAGCCCACATCCCAAAACCCTACCCCAGTCATGAACCCCCTCCTGGAACCCAAGGCCCTGCCATAACCCTGAGTACCCCTGCATCCAACCACCTACCACAGCCTGCACCTAGATCCCCCTCCGGCATCCCAACTGCCTGCCCCAAACTCAGCTCAGAGTCCCTCTCACACTCCAAATCCTTTAATCCAAGACCCGAGCCTGCATCCCAACCCGCTGCCCCTGCCTGGTGAAAGTGAGGGAGGATGTGGGAGGGAGGGAGGATGGAGTGAGCATGGGCGGGGCCTCGGAGAAGGGGCACAAAGGAGGCAGAGCAAGGACATGTGGGTTTGAGGTAGATCTTGGATTGCACTTAAATTCAAAAAGTGATCTCATGCTTAAAAAGGTTGGAGCCCCCTGCATTAGGATGTGGAAGGTAGTGTGCAAGCCAGCCCTTATCCTTGTTCATTCCATTCTGATAAGAATCAAACTTGTAAATGAAGTTAGGTTCCAACCCTTCCCAGTGCATTTGGCTTGTGGAGTTGGCCTGAAACAACACTGTGACTTGGAGATCCTATTTTTAAGAAAGGGGAAAAAAGCGACCCGGGTAACTATAGGCCTGTTAGTTTGACATCTGTAGTATGCAAGATCTTGGAAAAAATTTTGAAGGAGAAAGTAGTTAGAGACATTGAGGCTAATGGCAATTGGGACAAATTACAACATGGTTTTACAAAAGGTAGATCGTGCCAAACCAACCCGATCTCCTTTTTTGAGAAAGTAACAGATTTTTTAGATAAAGGAAATGCAGTTGATCTAATCTACCTCGACTTTAGTAAGGCATTTGATACAGTACCACATGGGGAATTATTGGTTAAATTGGAAAAGATAGGGATTAATATGAAAGTTGAGAGGTGGATAAGCAACTGGTTAAAGGGGAGACTACAGCGGGTCATACTGAAAGGTGAACTGTCAGATTGGAGGAAGGTTACTAGCGGAGTTCCTCAGGGATCAGTTTTGGGGCCAATTTTATTTAATCTTTTTATTGCTGACCTTGGCACCAAAAGTGGAAGTGTCCTGATAAAATTTGCGGATGACGCAAAGTTGGGAGGTATTGTCAATTCAGAAAAGGATCGGGATATCATTCAGGAAGATCTGGATGACCTTGTAAATTGGAGTGATAGCAACAGGATGAAATTTAATAGTGAGAAGTGTAAGGTTATGCATTTAGGGATTAATAACAAGAATTTTAGTTATAAGCTGGGGACACATCAGTTGGAAGTAACGGAGGAGGAAAAGGACCTCAGAGTCCTGGTTGATTATAGGATGACTATGAGCCGCCATTGTGACATGGCCATGAAAACGGCTAATACGGTCTTGGGATGTATTAGGCGAGGTATTTCCAGTAGGGATAAGGAGGTGTTAGTGCCATTATACAAGGCATTGGTGAGACCCCATTTGGAATACTGTGTGCAGTTCTGGTCTCCCATGTTTAAGAAGGATGAATTCAAATTGGAACAGGTACAAAGAAGGGCCACTAGGATGATCCGAGGAATGGAAAACCTGTCTCATGAAAGGAGACTCAAGGAGCTTGGCTTGTTTACCTTAATCAAAAGAAGGCTGAGGGGGGACATGATTGCTCTCTTTAAATATATTAGAGGGATAAATACCAGGGAGGGAGATGAATTATTTAAGCTTAATACCAATGTGGACACAAGAACAAATGGATATAAGCTGGCTAGTAGGAAGTTTAGACTTGAGATTAGACGAAGGTTTCTAACCATTAGAGGAGTGAAGTTCTGGAACAGCCTTCCAAGGGAAGTGGTGGGGGCAAAAGATCTATCTGGCTTCAAGATTAAACTAGATGGCTGTGTCTACACTGGCATGATTTTCCGGAAATGCTTTTAACGGAAAAGTTTTCCGTTAAAAGCATTTTCGAAAGAGCATCTAGATTATATCGACGCTTTTCCGCAAAGCACTTTTTGCGGAAAAGCGTCGTACTAATCTAGACGCACTTTCCAAAAAGCCCCGATCGCCATTTTCGCGATCGGGCTTTCTTGCGGAAAACAAATCTCAGCTGTCTACACTGGCCCTTTGCGCAAAAGTTTTGCGCAGGGACTTTGCCTGAACGGGAGCAGCATAGTATTTCTGCAAAAGCACTGATTTCTTACAGTAGGAAGTCAGTGCTTTTGCAGAAATTCAAGCGGCCAGTGTAGACAGCTGGCCAGTTTTTCCGGAAAAGCGGCTGATTTTCCAGAAAAACTTGCCAGTCTAGACACAGCCGACGGGTTTACGAAGGGGATGGTTTGATGAGATAACATGATCTTGGTAACTAATTGACCTTTCACTATCAGTGGTAAATAGGTCAATGGAGGGATGATAGGAGTTACTATAGAGAACTTTCTGGGTGTCTCGCTGGTGAGTCTTGCCCACATGCTCAGGGTTTAGCTGATCGCCATATTTGGGGTCGGGAAGGAATTTTCCTCCAGGGTAGATTGGCAGAGGCCCTGGAGGTTTTTCGCCTTCCTCTGTAGCATGGGGTACAGATCACAGCTGGAGGATTCTCTGCATCTTGGGGTCTTCAAAATATTTGAGGGCTTCAATATCTGAGATATAGGTGAGAGGATTATTCTAGCAGAGGGTGGGTGAGATTCTGTGGCCTGCATTGTGCAGGGGGTCAGACTAGATGATCATAATGGTCCCTTCTAACCTTAAAGTCTATGAGTCTATGAGTCTATGAGATCCATTAATGAGTGCCCAGGCAGGTTAAAGTGTTCTCCAACAGGTTTCTGTGTGTTGCTTTTTCAGATATCTGATTTGTGTCCATTAATTCTTTCTTGTAGAGACTGTCCAGTCTGGCCAATTTACATGGCAGTGGGGCATTGCTGGCATTTGATGGCATAGGTCACATTAGTGGATGTGCAGTTAAATGAGCTCCTGATGTAGTGGCGGATGTTGTTGGGTCCAGTGTTATCACCTACAGCCCATAACTTAAACCCCTCCAACATATTATCAGCAATCTACAACCGATCCTGGAAAATGACCCCTCACTCTCACAGGTCTTGGAGGAAAGGCCAATCCTCACCTATGGACAGCTCCCTAACCTCAAATAAATTCTTTCCAGTAACCATGCAACCCACTTCCATCATAATCATCCAGGAACCCATCCCTGCAATCAGCCCCTGTGCCAACTGTGCCCACACATCTATACAAGTGATTTAATCACTGGAGCCAACAATATCAGCCACTACATCAGGTCTTCAGAGTCACAAAACAGTTCATATATTGTTTGTAATAATGTTTTTAATAATTTTTTTCAATTAGTTGACATTGTTTTGATTGTCATAGCAAACTCCCAAACCATTTTAAGCATACATTTGATTTAACTTTCTTAAATTCTCAATACTAACCATAGCACATTTAGACTTTTGGCACAAATCAGAGCATCATCCTTCTTGATTTCTGCATACCATTCTTAAAAGAATATCTGTTTGTTTATTTTATCTTCAAATATATTATAATCACTTCTTAATTTTGAAGGCTTGGAAGAAACCCTATCAAACAAGTTTTTTTTAGAGCTGAGTGAGATTCCTTTATCTTCCCTTTAGCTACACACACATTATGTCTAGTTTTTTAAAATTGTAATTAAAACAAACTGGAGCTAGTGCAGATCAAGTAAAATAAAGGAGCTAAGCAGTTTTTATGAAAGATATATACTCTGATGACAGTATCTTGCATGAAAAGCAAATTCTGTAGATATTCATATTGCTGACATCTTTGTTAATGGAAAAAAGTTTTTAAGGGAGCTGAGTGGGAGTGATTGTTTAGTGTATTGGATGAAACTTCTCTGCCCTGACCATTAAGCTTCTGTGCTCCAAAACGGAGCATGTCCAAAGAAGATCTTTGTTAGACGTGTCAGTGATTGGCAGTGTGGCCTCTTGCTATTTTAAGATAAACAGGACCTGATTTTCAGAAGTGTTAGGAACCTGCAACTTCCATTTACTTAACTTGGAGTGATAGGCCCTCAACTGTTCTGAAAATTGAAACTTCCATGGAATTACAGTAAATCACTACCCAGAGAAAATGTGGATGTGTGTGGATGCTATAATGCTGATCCTTCATGAACATGAAGGTTGGATCCCTGTCATTAATTTTTCTCAGGGTTTAAAATCAAATATAAGAAGTTAGAATTTCTACATGGAACACTGTTCCCATAAGACCTAAAATTGTTTTCTCTATTTCGGGATTTTATTTGGTACAAAAAAGAAAGGCAATACTGTATTTGTGGCTTTAAATTATGGCTTCCAAGAATGTACAAGGAAGATGGAAGCAGTTCCTTTTTCACATAAGGGGAGGTGAAGACTATTTCTTGGGCAGTGCTTAGTGTCTCTAATTCTCACTGATTTTATCAGCAGCTGTAATGCCACTGCTCTGAATGCCTCCACCGCTGCTCTGTAGCAGCTGAGGAAGCAACCTAAGGGGAGTTTATATTTTCTAACGGAGCATTAACTCCTGCTCTGATATCCTCTGAGATATCAATATTATACCAGTAGCTAGTGAAATCAGTGATTAATGACCTAGGCCATGGTACTGTAATAGGAGTTCTAAACTTTTGTAGCTTCTTACCAATCTTGGGTGACAAAGGCCAAGAAATGAAGTTTGAACTCTCTGTCTCTGTTTTATTGTATGGTGCAGAAATTAGGTTCTGTTTGCCCAAATACGCTGATATGTCTAGGTCTGTCTCTCTTTCCATTTGTACAAGTACCTCCATTTTTCTTGGATCTGCTCAAATGTCTTTGTCACTAAGTGTGAGTCCTACATAGTTAATTTCATTCATTCACTTACTCCTGTTCAGTTTCAGGTTCTTTGGTGCTCTGCAACATGTTACACAGTCTCTCATCATAATGCTCTAAATATTCTTATCTCTGCCTCCATTTCCTTCCAATACTCAAAGACCCAAGACATTACTCCTTGCTTTGCTTCAGATACTCAGGTAATATTGAAGGGAACTTATTTTAATTTAAAGGTACCAAAAAGGGAGTTGAAGGTGCTGGTCCAGATTCTTTCTTCCCTATTCAATTAGGAATAACCTCTTCGAAGTTAATGAAGTTATACTTCATGTCATTGGGCCATTAAACTGGAATCATGAAAAGTAGATGGAAAGTATATTTTTAGTGGTGAAGACAATTACCATTGGAACAAACTATAAAGAAAGTAGTGATTTCTCTGTCTCTTGTAGTCTTCAAATCAAGACTAGATGCCTTTCAGGAAGATACCTTATAGTCAAAAACAAGGAATACATTGGTTAACTTTTGTGGCCTGTGTTATACAGAAGTTCAAGTTAGCTGATCTAACAATACCATCTGGCCTTAACATCTATGAATAGTGGAGAATGTACCAGTAGCTCTCTGAATATTTCTAAATTATTATTTCAGGATTTTTAAAGTGTGTTGGGCTTTTTCATAGAATTTTGAAAAGAGGTTTTTCAAGCTAGATGTAAGGAAAGGATACTTCTTCAGTTATATCACGTCAAAGAGCTTCATTTTTATTTCAGTTAAGCTGCATTTATGTCTATTTCGCATTGCAAGCTGGAGGATTCCGGTGAATCTGGCCATATATATACTGCATGTTTAAAATAATTTTCCCATTGTCATGCTGGTGACAATTTATCACAAAAGATGTCTAAATTTTGTTGTGGAAAATATTACTTGCAACGATGCTTGAGTATAACTGCTACGGATGACAAAGCACACATACTAGAAGGAGGGGGAACTATCTCAAGTGTAAATGTTAATGCTAGTAACATTGCATGTTAAGCTATTTATCCTTGAAACAGATAAATTCATGCATCTTTCAACATCATCTGATAGCTCAAGGTCAGTTATATAAAACTCTGACTTCAGTGACTCAAAAATCAGACTACTGATAGTTCTCTATGTTAGTCAATTAGTGTAAACTGTACTGAATTCTGAGCAAATATTAACTACGCAAGTATCTACTATATAGAATAGAGTGAGTGACAAGACTGAGTACTATTTTAAATTTCTAGTAACTAAGCACTGTTTACCAGTAATTAATCATATTATCTGTGCCATTTTTGACTTAACAATATGCTAATATATTCTGAAGATGTTTACTTTTGATTTCAGTAATTATTGATGGCATCCTTTATTGTTAAGGTTTAAAGAGGCTTACCATTATAAACTTTCCTTTTCCTTTTTCTCACAACTGTCTGAGCCTCTTTTTGAGCTGAAATTCTATATGTTTTTTCCTAGTCTAAAATTCTGAACAAATTTTACTGTGGCTTTAGTGAGCTGTTGAAATGTAAACAAAAAAATCCATAATTTTTGTATAATCCAATCCGATATTTTTCAGATAACTTAAAGGTGGTTTCAATTGGGCCTTTAAAATCAAATCTGAATATTTGTTTTAGTAGTTTTAAAACTGTGAGCATTTAAATATGGCAGTTTTGTGAATGGTTTCTAGTTATGTTCTTCTAACATATTTTAAGGATGCAATTATTAAGGATGCCATAGTCAAGGACACACTACTCTGACTGATATTCAGTTGAGGCACTTCTACAATATTTATTATCAGAATATGGATGCCTTCCACATTTAGGAAAATATATAAATACTAAGGTGTGTCAATTAAAGTTTGTGCCTATTCTCATCTCCTCTGAAGTAGAGATAGCTACAGTCTGAAAGTAGCTCCCCCAAAAGTTCTATCTCCTACATATATGAATTTACCTTAGAGGAAGTCTGTTCCATTATTCCCCAAGAGCAGGAAAAACAATGGCAGTTGTAGTTCCAAATGGTACAGTTGTAGTTCCTTTTAGGTATCCTGAGCCCATGCTGCTTAGCACTTTGAAAATAAGACTCAGACCTTTATAGTTAATTGAGGAGAAAATAAAATCTTGAAAGCTTCCCAAGTTCAATATACCCAGGTACAGGAATATACACCTACAACTGAAAACTCCTTTTATGCTTTTAACTGTCACATGCTAAATAACTCTTTATCAAGGAACATTAAGGGTCATTGAGGCTTGGTAGGTTGAGGACACATCAATGTCTCAGCCAAAGACAACTTCAGTGCTTGAGTATGCTAAGTTAAGACTGATTCTTTTAATGTCACTGGACTCTAAATCTACTGAGCTGATAAGCTCCACAAGGTAATGAGCCAGTAGGAATATGAACTGTTAGAAAAAGGTCAAGGAACTTGCAGACTTCACTGCTGAAGATGACTTGACCTTGTAATGTAAGTGCTACTAGCTGAATAGGCAGATCAAGGACTTAACATATATCTATTGATAACATCTGCAAAAACTCCAGTTGTAATTTCATAAACTCCCCTCCAGATAGTTTTCCCCTTCTTTTCTTCCCCCTTAAAAAGTAGAAAAATTAAATAGAAACCCTTTCCTCACCCAATACTCCCTGGAAATGCAAAAACCTACCATTAAACATGCAGCATCAACAAAAATCAGGTGGTTCTTAAGGTAAAAAGATTGTCTGCATTGCTGCTTTAGCTAGATTGCACATTGGCACTGTTTTATATTCGTCTTCTCCTTGTTAAATGGTTTATGGTTTATGTTTTAAATATGCTAGTATATCTAAAACTGTTGTGAGCATCCAGCTTCTTCTTTGTCTCTCCTCAGTTCTACCCTTTAAATTATATCTTAATGTAGTTCATCCTGAAAATGCTTGACTTAATGAAAAATATAAATCATTCTAAAGTAAGGAAATTTTGCCTATGGTAACAGTCTTTGATTCCAGGGCTTTATTGCTGTGTAATATCCCTTGCAATTTTTTCAAAGACGCTTGTTGAGATTGATCCCTAGGATATTTTGGTTTGCCTATTAGGTTGCTCCTCGCAAAGAGGCTATATTATTACCCAGGGAGAATATAGACTATATTTTAATCCCCCTTTGAAACAATATGGGCTAGATTTTTACTTGATACTCATGCCTGTACAAAAGAGTGAGGTTTTGTTTACATGGGAATGTTGCACATACCAGTTTCAAAACTAACCTAATTAACCCGATGGAAATTCCTGTATGTACATGCTTCTTTTGGTTTATGTACAACTTATTCAGGTTTACCTGAAATATGCTCCCAACTGACTTCAGCTGAATTGAAATAAGAGTGGCCACACAGGGTTCCCGGGTTTAACTCAGCCATTTTCATAGGGTAATGTATCTAATGAGCATATATGTTGTGATAATGAACTAATGATGTTCCACTTACGTTGTTTTAGGACATTATCACCTAGGGACATGTACACAATTCAATTGGAAAAAATTAGCAGGATATGGATTTTTTTCTGTTGTCCTGAATTCTTAGTAGTTCTCTATACATATGGGCTGTGTCTACACTGGGCCACTTATTCCGGAAAATCAGCCGCCGGAATAAGGTGCGAGCTGTCTACACTGGCCGCTTGCTTTTCCGGAAAAGCAATGACGATCTACTGTATGAAATCAGCCGCCCGAAAGCTTATGCCGCTCCCGCTGGCAAAAGTCCTTTTTCCGGAAAAGCTTTTCCGAAAAGGGCCAGTGTAGACAGCTTTTCCGGAAAAGCAGAAGAAACGGAAAGCGGTTTGGTCGCCACGAGACCCGTAGGAGCCCTGGACTTCCTGGTAGGGAGGCTGCTGGGCGCACGTGGCAGGAGCACTCGCAGACCCTGCAGCCTGAGCTCTGCCACGTGCTGCTGTGCTGCCCAGCCACACATTGACCGCGCCATGGCAGCTCCGGCTGGTGAGCCCCTGCACCCCAGCACAGGAGGCCCCAGGGGCCGCAAACGCCGGGCCCCATCCTGGACCCCCAGGAGCTGGAGACCCTCCTGGACTTGTGGCAGGAGGAGGAGGGTCTCCACGACCTGCACTCCAGGCGCCGCAATGTGGAGCTGTACACACGGCTGGCCGACAACCTGGCACAACAGGGACACCCCACCCGGAATGCCGAGCAGGTCCGCTCCAAAGTGAAGGAGCTGCGGCTGGGGTACGTCCGGCCAGCGAGGGCAGGGGCAGGACCAGACGCCTGCCCCTACTATGACCGGCTGAACGCCTTCCTGGGCCAGCCAGCCCCGCAAGCCCCGGACGCCCCTGTGGACACCTGCCAGCGCCCCATCAGACGACCCACCGAGCAGGGGAGGGAGAGGACAGCAGCAGCGCGTCCGGCGCGGGAGGAGGCCACCACCCAGCAGGCCCCTCCAGCAGCTCCTCCGAGGCCGAGGCCGAGGCCGGGAGGAACCCACTGGTGAGTCTTTGCAGTTTGCACTCCCAAAGGGTGGGGGCGGAGGGCGGGGTGGGGAGCCAGGTGCCCAGAGGAGGAGGGGAGAGCATTTCACTCAGGCCACGTGAGCTGCACGCTGCGCCGCATGAGGCAGCAAGCAGCACGTGCAACCTCGTGCAGCCTGGCGACCGAGCGGCACATGGCCGCGCAGGCAGCTGCAGGGCACGCCTGGGACCGTGCTGCTCACACACATGCGGCGGGACCAGGGGAAGGGTGGATGCCGGCTGGAACCGGCCAGGGCCCCAGGGACTCAGCCCAGAGCCCTCACCTCCGCCAAGGGTGCAGCACGGAGAACAGCACACTGTCCCATGCCTGGCAGTGAGGCACAGCCAGCTGCTCCTGGGAAAACCGCAGCGCCACAGTCCTCGCCTGCTCCCGGTGCCTTGGCTGGTTCCTCGAGGGAAGTCCCCACTGTGGCCGCACATGTCCCTGGGCTACCGGCCTTGCGGGAGGGATAGTGGGAGGGACAAGGGCCCTGAGTTTTGCTGCAAGGATGGGACACCCCACCCACTCACGCTTCTGGTTACGCCCAGGAGATATCCCACGCGAGGATCTGAGAGCCCAGACCGCCTCTGCCAGATGTGCTCCCAGGCACTGCGTGGGGATGCATCTCGCCTCCCTGTCAAACACCAGCGATTAGCCCAAAGCTTTTCACAGTCTCCACCGGCAGGAGTTCCACAGGTGAACGCAGCACAAGCACCCTCCCGCCTCCACGGGGCCAGGACACAGACTGGTGCTTACAATACTGGAGAGGGGACCCTACTCCAGCAGGGGCGGTCCTCCTTGCCAACATACAACACGGGGGCAGGAGGGAAACCGAGTGGGCCCAAGCCACACAACTGTGGGGTCACCTGGGCTCAGGGGTGGAGGGCATGAGATGTGGGGACAGTGGACGGCCTGCCTGACTGACCCATCCTTTCTTCTCTTCCTGCAGCGGGACCCAGCACCAGACCCGACACTGCGCAGCAGCGGCACCCCAGCTGGCCAACCCGGAGGCACAGGCGGCGGCAGAGAGACCAGCTTCTGCGCCGCCATGTGCGTGCCGTGGAGGCAATCCAGGCCTCCATCGCCGAGCGGGTGCAGGGGGACCTGCAGTGGCGGCAGGAGGGCTGGGCTGCGTTCCTACATGAGTGCAGAGGATGCGCACAACCATGGACATGCTCACGCACATTTGGTCCATGCCATTCATTATGGCATGGCCGGACCCCATGCCCCCGCCATTCCTCCCGGAGCACAGCCCATGCCCCCTCCTATCCCAGCTCCTATCCCAGCCCTGCTCCTGCTCCTGCTCCTGCCCCTGCTCCTGCCCCTGCTCCTGCCCCTGCTCCTGCCCCTGCCCCTGCTCCTGCCCCTGCTCCTGCCCCTGCCCCTGCCCCTGCCCCTGCCCTGCTCCTGCCCCTGCCCCTGCCCCTGCTCCTGCCCCTGCTCCTGGTCGTGGTCGTGCCCGTGGTCGTGCCCACCTCCCCGTGCAGCCTGCCCCCACGCCGGTCTGCCCAGCGTGCAGGCCCCGAGGAGCAGTCGCAGGGGCCATCCATCCCAGTAACTGCCCCCGTCCAGTTGAAGGTCCCCGTCCCAGTCCCAGTTGAAGGTCCCCTGCCCCCGTCCCAGTTGAAGGTCCCCGCCCCAGTCCCAGTTGAAGGTCCCCGCCCCCGTCCCAGCTTGAAGGTCCCCTGCCCCAGTCCCAGCTGAAGGTCCCCCGTCCCCAGTAGAAGGTCCTCCCCTTGTAAATAAACAGTTTTCTATTTTTCTGTTCATTCCTGTGTTGGTTATCGTGTTACTCTAGTAACTGTAGGAAATGATGTGAGATGCCAATTAGCCACTTAAATTTAACAGGGTTACAAACTGCAGACAACAAAATCTGTACTCTATCACTGGGGGCCCTTTTTAAGTGCTCATTGGTTTGTGGCGCATAAATAAATACTGAGACTTTTCAGTAAAATGTAAACCACAAACTATATTTACATAGCTCACAAACAAGCAAGAACAGTTAAAAGATGCACACTACAGATAATTAAACATAGTCTAGGCGCAGGGAGGACAATTGGGTAGTGTTGCTGGCCACCTCAATCCTTTGGTCCTTCCGGGCCTCAGGAGAGGAACAGCCAGGAGATCCTCGACGGAAGATGATGGCGGCTGGCCACCTCAATCCTTTGGTCCTTCCGGGCCTCAGGAGAGGAACAGCCAGGAGATCCTCGACGGAAGACGACTGGAATCAGGTACGCTGACTTGAGCCTTCCGCACGACCCCGAATCCTCGTGGCTGTTCTTCGACAGACGATGGTGGCCTAAACCCTAGCCTAAACTAAAAGAAAAACCCTGACTAAGCCCGACGCACCCGAACAGTCACGATGACGGCCGATGTGCTTTGACCCGACGCTTACAATTGGGGAGGTAAGGGAGGGGGTGGGGAGGGGTAGGGGACGGGCGGGAGTAGTCTGGGAGACCCAGGCGACCCTGCTACGGGCTTGGGCAAACATGTCCACCAGGGCCTCTCTGATGCGCACCGCATCCTGGCGCGCCTGGCGGACGGCAGCTGTGTCGGGCTGTTCCAAGGTCTGTGCCTCGGCTGCCATCCATGCAGGGAGGAAGGCCTCCCGCTGCGCTCCACAATGTTGTGGAGCACGCAGCACGCGGCCAGTACCTCCGTTGCATTCTGCTCACCCATGTCGAGACGGGTGAGCAAACAACGGAATCGGGCTTTAAACGCCCAAAGGCCAGCTCCACTGGGTTTCGGGCCCGGTTGAGGCGGTCGCTGAACCGGCCCGGTTCTGGTCCGCTGCCCTGCAGGGCCGCATTAGCCAGGGCATCAGGGGTAGGCCGCGCCCGCGACGACGCAGATGGGCATAGGCACATCCCCGACAGTCAAGTCTCGCCGGGAAGTAGGTGCCCGCCTTCAACCTGCGAAACAGTCCAGAGTTGCGGAGGATGCGGGCGTCGTGTGCCCGGCCGGACCAGCCCCGTGAAATGTCCAGGAAGCGGCCCCGTGGTCCACGAGGGCCTGCAGAACAATGGAGCAGTACTTTGCGGTTCATAAATGGGCCGCTCGATGTTCGGGCCCGGATGGGGATGTGGGTGGCGTCCAGGGCTCCCCGCAGTTGGGGAACCCGAGGGCAGCGGCCATGGTATCATCCACGCCGCGCAGGCGGATGATTCGCGGAGCAGGATGTTGTTGATGGCGTGGACGACCTGCAGAAGGGTGCAGAGAAACACAAGGGAACACATCACGCACGGCAGGGGTGAGTGTGCGCTCCCTTGGGGCCCCCTTGATTCCTCTGTCCTCACACACACACACACACACACACACCAGGGCCCCTCGCCCCACGGCCCCCACCAGCGGGCCTGTGCAAGGGAGGGACGGCCCAAACCCCTGGCCGACCCAGCCTGGAATCTTGGCTATCCCTGGGCCTGGAGTGCAGCACCTTCCCCCCATCCCACTCCCCCTGGGACTTACCTCCACGACGATCACTCCGACGGTTGATCGTCCCACCCCGAACTGCTGTGCCACCGAGCGGTAGCTGTCCGGTGTGGCCAGCTTCCAGAGCGCAATGGCGACCCTCTTCTTGATGGGGATGGGTGCCCGCAGCCGGGTGGTGGCTCTCTGCAGCGCGGGGGTGAGCCAGGTGCACAGCTGCAGGAAGGTCCGCTTTCATGCGGAAATTCCTGATCCATTGGTGGTCGCCCCAGACCCCGAGGACCAGCCGCCCCACCAGTCGGTGCTGCTCTCGAAACTCCAGACGGGCCTCTACGGTGGGGTGCTGATGCCACACGGTTGCCAGGGCCTCCTGGTGAGGAGTCCAATGCGATCTCTGCCTCCTGGTTCATGTACACCATGGCACCGGCCTGCAGCACGAGCAGCAGGCACTCGTACAGCTCCAACAGGGGCCCGAGCAGGCAAATGGCCACCCACGGCTCCATGGCAGACAGAGCAGGGCAGAAAAACTAAACTCAGGGAAAAGCAGTTGGGGGCCAAAGGGTGGTGTCCCCAAAACCCAGAGGGCAACCACTGAACCTGCTAAGGGTGCCAGTCCCTGGCAGAGGTCCCAAGGGGGAGCAGGAGACCAACGGCTGTCCGGCGAGACCCCTTTAAGCACGTGTCTGAATGGCGCCCGGCCCCGCCCCGAAAGGTCTGGTGGCCTTTGCCCTCTTCAAAATGGCTCCGGCTTCTGCTTTTCCGGAAAAGCGCGCCAATCGTAGACGCGCTTTTCCGAAAAGCGCATCGTTATAACGGTAACTCCGGGACCAATGTAGACGCTCCTTTTCCGGAAATACTTATAACGGAAAACTGTTCCGTTTTAAGCATTTCCGGAAAATCATGCCAGTGTAGACGTAGCCATGTACTCTTCTAGTGAGAGTATGTTGCATTGTAGTAGCATATTCTAATTGAAAATGCATTCCAGTGATGGTAGTTGCTGCATACAGTCATGCAAAGGTAGGTTGGACCTTTTGGCATCCCCAATACTGAGTGGACTGATGCCTAACACCCTTGAGGGGATTTTCTATCTAGGGATTTTGCTTCAAATATTGCTGACTTGGGAAACTCATAAGGGGATGTTCTGAGTTCTGCAATTCAAGAGGGCAAACAAATGAACATGTCAAGTGTGGGATGACAACATAGTAAACTTTGTGCCAGATCATGTGGAGAGTTGTTCTGAAAAGGAGGACCATGTTTCCATTGATTATTCAACAAGTTCATATTCAGATAATGAGGAAGTCATGCTCAGCCATAGTATTAGACTAGGATAAATAGAGATGAGGATAACTTCTTTGCCACTATTCAGTTCACAGAAGATCTACTGAATGAACGTTTGAGCTGTGTTAGAACAATCTGATGAAACAGGACATCAGATCATATGCAGTGAAATGCATCCCCATGTCAGCAAAGAAAAGTTGTCAGCAGTGCTCTGGTTTTCTGGGCCACTCACCTGATTTACTATGTTCCAAAGTAGGGCAACTCTGTAATAATGCTATTGGAGCTGCATCATGGCAAAATGTAGAAGGAGACAAAGGAAACTAGAAGTGGTGTTAAGTATCAGAGGGATTAGTCTGGATCTGCAAAAACGACAAGAAGCACCTTATAGACTAACAGATGTATTGGAGCATAAGCTTTCGTGGGCAAAGACCCACTTCGTCAGATGCATGTAGTGGAAATTTCCAGAGGCAGATATAAATATGCAGGCCAGAATCAGGCTAGACATAATGAGGTTAATTCAGTCAGGGAGGGTGAGGCTCACTTCTAGCAGCTGATATGGAGGTATGAACACTAACAGAGGAGAAACTGCTTTTGTACTCGGCTAGCCATTCACAGTCTTTGTTTAATCCTATACTGATGGTGTCAAATTTGCAGATGAACTGTAGCTCAGCAGTTTCTCTTTGAAGTCTGGTCTTGAAGTTTTTTGCTACAGGATGGCTACCTTTAAATCTGCTACTGTGTGTCCAGGGAGATTGAAGTGTTCTCCTACAGGTTTTTGTATATTGCCATTCCTAATATCTGATTTGTGTCCATTTATTCTTTTGCGTAGGGACTGTCCAGTTTGGCCGATGTATGTAGCAGAGGGGCTTTGCTGGCACATGATGGCATATTTTATATTGGTAGATGTGCAGGTGACTGAACCAGTGATGGTGTGGCTGATCTGGTTAGGTCCTGTGATGGTGTCGCTGGTGTAGATATGAGGGCAGAGTTGGCACCAAGGTTTATTGCATGGATTGGTTCCTGAGTTAGAGTTACTGTGGCGTGGTGTATAGTTGCTGGTGAGAATTTGCTTCAGATTGGCGGGTTGTCTGTGGGTGAGGACTGGCCTGCCTCCCAAGGCCTGTGAAAGTGGGGGATCATTGTCCAGGATGGGTTGTAGATCACTGATGATGCGTTGGAGAGGTTTTAGCTGAAGACTGTAGATGATGGCCAGTGGTGTTCTGTTGGTTTCTTTCTTGGGCTTGTCTTGTAGTAGGAGGCTTCTGGGTACATGTCTGGCTCTGTTAATCTGTTTCCTCACTTCCTCGTGCGGGTATTGTAGTTTCAAGAATGCTTGGTGAAGATCTTGTAGGTGTTGGTCTCTGTCTGAGGGGTTGGAGCAGATGCGGTTGTACCTTAGTGCTTGGCTGTAGACAATGGATTGTGTGGTGTGTCCGGGATGGAAGCTGGAGGCACGAAGGTAGGCATAGTGGTCAGTAGGTATTCGGTATAGGGTGGTGTTTATGTGACCGTCACTTATTTGCACCGTGGTGTCCAGGAAGTGGATCTCTTGTGTAGACTGGTCCAAGCTGAGGTTGATGGTCGGGTGGAAGCTGTTGAAATAGTGGTAGAATTCTTCCAGAGTCTTCTTCCCATGGGTCCAGATGATGAAGAAGTGGTGTTGATAACACAGGCAATCTTTCAAGAATGTACTCCTGCAAGTGCAAGAAAAATAAATGGCCAATGATTCTTTTCTTCAACATGCTTAATATTGCTGGCATTATAAATTCCATTACTTGGGTCAGCAACAATCCCTGCTTGGCAACACACCTGACCAAGATAAAGAAGGTTCTTGTTTCTTATCAATCAAGAAGAACAACAGATGCACATATTAAGAGAAAAAGCCTTGATTCCCATCATCTCACCATGTCTAGTTCTCATTTCTTGGCTATCATCGAAAACCAGCCACCATAGGAACATCTACCAAACTAGACAGTGGACACTATCACATTTGCACATGGTCAGCTGACTAGAAGAGTCACAAATAATGTGGAGAATGCAATTCATTTATATGCACTGAAGATTGTACATTGATGCTGATGTGTGAACATTGAATATGAGACTCGTGCTAGTTCTTTCAGTTTGCTAGTTATATACATTTTGGGGCTAAAATATTAAGGAATTGTTCTTAATCAAATTTCTATTATAGGCACTAATCTAAGAAGTTGTACCTCTAACTGCCTATTACAGGGACACATGAGATGATTAGAGGATTAACTACACAACTTTGTGCCCACAACTCATTTTGCCAATTCAAAAAAAAACACCCCAGCATGAATTTGGCAGATGCATTACAAAGTGAAAGGCCACATTTCAACCTGGCGGCAATAAAACCCGTAAATGATGTTGAAGCCTCATGGGCCCTTTATTCTGTGTTTGTGTGAGGATGAAGTAGGCTGCATGGCAGAACGAGTAGTTTTCATAGAAAATATCTTAGCTAGTACAAAGAAGCAACCTTGTCCCCTTTTGTATCTTTTGCTGAAGTTAACATTGTCTTTGTGCTTCTGGTATTTTGTAGCCTTGGTGCAAAACACTGAGTCAAAGTAGTGTTTCTTTTGTCTCTTTGTTTTTCTGTCCTTTTTCTCAGAGCCTTGAACTCTAGATTAAATGTGGGCCTTGAATCAACCAGCTGTGCTCTCAGGATTTAAGAAGATGGCACCCTCATTAGGATTTCAGAGCATATAACAACTGATTCTGTTCTCATTTACAATGATGTAAATCAGGCATAATCCCATTGTAGTCACTGCAGAAAACTGGTTTAAATGAGATCAGAATTGTCCTCAGGCTTTCAGACAATTGGAAAAGAAGCAGCAGTGTTTCTTCTGATTACTATTAACAAAAGTGTTCTTCCCCACATAGCCTTTTTTTCCCAAAGTAGCAATTTCTTTTGAGCTTTTCTTTCCTTTAAGACTCCTCTTGAATGAGGACAAATGAGATTGATGCTCACTTTCATCAGCAGCCCCGTGTTGGAGCATCAGTGCTGCTATTGATATGCACTCACTGTTGGTTCAGAAGCAATTGTGCCTCCTTTAGGTGTATGGCTTGAAAACTTCCGGGGAAAAAAGAATTTTTGAAAGCTCAATTCAGTAACACAGAATATGCTATGTGACTAGACTTAAATGACAGATAGCTTTAAAAGGCAACAGGGCACTTGATGATTACCTAGTCTGTTCATTCTCTCTGAAGCACTTGGCATTGACCATTGTGAGAAGACAAGATACCGGGCTGCACGGCCCTTTGGTCTGACACAGAATGGCTGTTTTTATGTTCTTAAAACAAAATGCTTGGAAAATCAACGCTTCCTCTCTTTTTCTTGCCAAGTTCTGAGTTCAGGGTATGGTGTTACTTTTGCAAAAGTTGATGATAACATCTAACACTAGAGCAAGGAAATGTTTTTGATTTGATTGTCATCACCATTATCAGATCTTAGATGTGAAACCTGAACTTGGGTCCTGGCATGTGAGTGAAGAAAGGACTACTTGTCACATATTTTGTTTTGCATTTTAACTTTTAACTCTGTACAATGAGAGCAAGTCCCTAGCCTGGATCACAGACTAAGTAATAGGACTCTGAAATCGAGCATTCCCATGGAGCAAAAAGTAAAATTCCAGTGGCACCCGCGTATCCATTCAACTGGGAAAATGGGTAGAGAATCTACAAGCTCATCTGCTGCATCTTTTCCAAAATATCTTTGCTATGTCCCCAAAATCTTTTGTTATGTTGAGATGTAGGAAGTTCTGTGACACACCATGCTGCAGACAGCAGAGGGAGTGGACTCCCTTTTTGGGGTCCTAGCATCTTCTTTCTCCTTTCCTACTCAATCATGTACCTTTGGGCTCGTCTAGACTGCATTCCTCTCTCAAAAGAGGAATGCAAATGTAGCAGATTGAAAATTCAAATGAAGCACGGATTTGCACATCTCGCACTTCATTTGCATAATCGCGTGAGAGCGCTTTTTGGAAAAAAGGGTTTTTGGAAAAAAAACCCCACAGTCTAGACGGGGTTCTTTCGAGAAAGAACTAGGGAGATTTGCAAATCCGCGCTTCATTTGAATTTTCGATCTGCTTCATTTGCATTCCTCTTTCGAGAGAGGAATGCAGTCTAGACATAGTCTTTGTGGTTACCAAGACGGGGGAAGACTTATCCCATAGCAATTATTCTGTTACTGATTTGGTACCGGGGGGAGAATTTCAAATGTGGAAGGCAGTGCAAATTAGATTCCTTGGGCCTAATTCTGCCATCACTTACACCAAGTTGAGTGGGGGGCAGAGCTATATGCTTGCAATCACTAAGAACCTGATTCTGCCATTCTTTTTAATGGTGAGTCATATCTTATACCCCAAGAAGTCCTATTCAGTCACTCACATCCTTTACTTATGTGCAAAGCAGTCCAAGCTGCTTTGTATTGCTTGCTGGTGAGCTAAAGAAAGGTATAGATTAAAGTAGCTTCCATCCTCTAAATTATACCTGCTTCTGACTCAATGGCATGTGATACCCACTTAGAGTGTATTATGAATTAGGGATGTAAAGGAGTAGTTGACTACCTGATAAGCATATACTTATTGGATAGTAAAGTCAACTACTTGCTTTCCCCCCCTTGCTGCCTCTGTGTCAGAGGCAGCAAGAGGGGGAAGGAAGAGCCAGTGCTGGGGCGAGCCAGCTTAAAAGCTGGTTTCCCCCAGCACTATCTCTGTGGTGCGGAGGGGGCAGGAGTGCAGAGTCTCAGTGTCCCGGAACCGGCACGAGCTGTAACTAGGTAGCCCCGGTTTGCACCAACTTCGGGATGCTGCGACTCTGCATGTTAAATGTCGTAAGATCCTGCATTTAAAAAGCAGAGTCACAGTGGGGTTAGCTCCTGGGGCCAGTGCAAGCTGGGCCTGCTTAGTCCTGGCTCTCACTGCCCCCAGAGGTAAACCCACTGCAGATCTGCAGTTTAAATGTAGTCAGAGCTGGGCTGCTGTGTGTGTGCAGCTCCCACTACATTTAAACTGCAGAGCCATAGTGGGGGTAGCGAGCACCTCCCCCATTATCGACTAATTGAGTAGTCGATGGAAATTCCATCGACTACTCGATTAGCTGATTAACTGCAATTTAACATCCCTATTATGAATGTTAGAAAGACAATGTAATTTATAGAATCTTATGCATCACTTCCAGATACATTTATTTAAAAAAAACCCTGAAGATGTTCTGTTTACGTTTAAGGCATTGAATTTTCATCTTAAAACAAACCCACCTCCTCTAGCAAAACTGTCCATATTCTTGTACAGGAAAATGCAGGCCAAAGTATTCTTTACACCAAAATACACACAAGTATCTAAAGTTACAATCATTTGTTCTGTCAGCATGTAAACAGCTGTCAGCTGAAATGCACCTAGCTGTAGTCCTCATTCATTGGAATTAGCTGTTTGTACACTGTGTGATTCAGAAGGCCAAGACACAGCAAGTTCGGAAAGAATACGTATCCCAAGAAAAAATTAGTCAGTTACAAACTCTGTATGGGTATGTCTACACTTGCACCCTCTTTTGCGAAAGTGATGCAAATGTAGACAGTTGAAACTGCAGATGAAGCCGGGATTTAAATATCCCGCGCTTCATTTGCATAATTGCGTCCAGACACTATTTTGAAATAGTGCTATTTCGAAATAACAGACATTGTTAAGATGCGGTTATTTCAAGATGAGGGTTTTCTCTCAAAATAACCACGTCTTAACAGTGTCTGTTATTTCAAAATAGCGCTATTTCAAAATAGCGCCATAATACGAATATGCAAATGAAGTGCAGGATATTTAAATCCCAGCTTCATTTGCAATTTAAAATGTTTTCATTTGCATTCCTCTCTCGAAATAAGGTGCAAGTGTAGACATACCCTATGTTACTAAATATGATTCATTTATTTGTACAGTAACTCAACTAGTTTGTTGCTTATAGACCAGTCAGTCACCTTTCAAATCTTTCCAAAACAGTGTCTTTGATGATGATATGAAAGATTAGATGTAGATTTATACCAAATTTGCCTCAGAGGAGAATCAAGCTAAAATGGGCCAATAATGTAAACATTTGCTCATGCAAATAATTAAGTAAAACTACACTGACTTGATTTTCCTCTGGTGAAAATCTGGGAAATTAACTTCCCTGCCATCAGAGTGTGAAGGTATTGAGGATTGGCTCTCACAAGAGAAGTTTTATCATCCTTCTTTGGGAAAAGCTTCTAGAGACAGGAACTCTATTGAATGTTTAGCAAAATATACATAGACATTTATATAGATGGGAAAAGACTAAAGCACAAATACCAAATAATATGGTTAAAATTAGAGAGAGGAGGAAAAACAAAGGTTTACATCACAGTCTTTGTGCAATTATTGTTTTGTCTTGTCATGTGTTCTTCATATATCTCGTAACTGAGGATCTTAAAACAGGTTCTACATTAGATATATGGTTCAATGCTAATCTGCAGATATATTTTTCTTTTTAGTATTAATAATTCTTTTAAACAGTACTTATTAATAGAAAAAGGGCTTTACAAAGGAGGTATCAGTAGCCCTGTTTTTAGAGGTGGGGAAACTGAGGCTCAGAGCAGTGATGGGACTTGCCCAGGATCACACAGCAACCAGGGACAGAGCTGATAATAGAATCCAGATCCCCTGTGTTCCAGTCAAATGCCCTAGCCACTCAGATGTACTTCCTCTCAGTATCTCCAGGAAGTATAAATCCAGAAAAGAGATGACACCCTCCATGAAGAGTCATCTATGAGAGAATAACAAGATTGCTCCTTTAGTGGTCAGCTTTCAATGAAAAACACCTGGTCCTTTTGGAAAACTAGGGCTTCCATTGATATCATTCTTATTTTCTGAGTCTACTTTTATTTCAAATATGAAGTTAACTCCTGCATTTGGGTGATAATAGCATAAAACAGAAGTTGCTTATATATATATAATTTTAGCATATTTACCTCATCACAATAGAAACATCTATTGATTTATCTACATTAGTAGGAGGGGTTACTGCCACTGTTTATGGGGATTTCATTATAAAGATACTTGTCTGCAGGTTACTAACTTGATTATGTGATGGGACCCCTGTGTCTTCATGAAGTCTGATTCACTTCAGTGGGGCTCCATGTGGGTACAAGTGTTACCTGCACAAAGTACTCACTTTCTAGAGGCACCCACCCTTACCCGTTCCTAGGATTCAGGCGTAACCTCTCAATATAGGCACTCACCCTCACCCATTCCTAGGGCTCAGGTGTAACCTTACACTTTGCGGGTTTGTGGAGTCTTTTATCAGTGAAAGAGCCTTACACAGTAATATCCTACTTAATTTCTATTTATTAACAATCATCAAAAACAGATGCACACACCAGGCATACAGTGCTCACCACTCCCAATAAGACAGATGAACTCAGGATCAGGTCCATCTGGGGGACTCCAGTCTCTGCACAGTGTCATTGGCACAGGGTTGAGATCTGGCAGCTTTGATCTTGGAGTTGTGTCCTGGAGTTGGTTCTCAAAGAATTTCCTTTTGGGCCCTAGTTTACATAGTGAAACCTGAGTCCTGCTTAGCTATACCGTAACCAATTATTTTAGTATCATTTTACTAACCAATCATAACATACTGTAACAGAATTACCTAACCAAGCATATCCCACCATCTTCTTTGGGTTTGTCTACGCTGCAAAAAATGGCCTTTTTTTTCTGAAAAACTACACTTACGTCCACACTGCAATTGCATTCTTTTGACTGTAAGATTTTCTGACAGCAGTAAACCTCTTTCTACAAAGAAGAAGCCTTTTTCCAGAAGAGCTCTTTTGGAAAAAGGCATGTGTGGACAGGGAAGAAGGATTTTTTTCTAAAGAAGAGGCCTCCAGGTGCCCTAGTGGCCACTCTGTCCATAGTAATCACAACTTAAATGCGAGATAGTGTCCAGTCAATGTGGACGTGATCTTTCAAAAAAGCTGACCGCTTTTTTGATGAGCTTTTGCTGTGTGGACGCTCTCTTTCGAAAGAAGTTTTTCAGGAAGATCTCTTCCAGAAAAGCTTCTTTTCCGAAAGAAGCCTGCAGTCTAGACATAGCCTTTGACTTACACCTAGTAAAATTAATCATCCAGCAGACAAAAACAATTAAAAACCAGACAGAGACCATACAGACAAACAATAGGAAAGTGAGGAACATAATTATAGAATGAGGATTCCGCAACCTCAACTATTGATAAACAGTTTCTTGCCAGACGAAATGTTGTTAAACTAAAGGGTTTTTTTACACATCTTGAGATCTGTTTATCTGGTGATAGTGGGTACCATTAGGACAGGGTATCCTTAATAGCCTATTTTAATGCAATTTAAATGGAATGTAAGTATGTGACTCAAGCTTTACAGCTAATGGCTGCCGCTCTTCATTCTGGCTGCAGAGGAAGGCTTTAAGCCTACCAATATGGCTACAGGCCTTCCAATATGGCTATAGAAAAACCATATTGTTACATAAGGGTCTGCCTTAAAGGAATCCAAATTAGTCAGAACTAAGGGATAGGGATAGGAAAAAGAAATGGAAATCAAAAGTTTCTAAATTGTCAAATGTTGGAAACCTTGATTTCCACTGCTGTTTAATGGGAAAGCTGAATCTCCCAGTCCTACATTGCATCATCAAGTTATTGGATTTTTAAAATATATTTTGGATGCTATGTATGTATGTAATGTGCTGTTCCTTGTAGTTAGATGTAGTGATTAGAATGTGGATGATGTCACAGTGGAGTTATCTATTCAGAAAACAGACAGATAAGGCCTAGATATTAAATTCCTTAGATGTTACCAATTTGAAAGTAGGGTGAAGTTTATTTTACCCCTTTATGGGTAGCAGTGGTTGAGATCTTAAGAATACTGATTTGATTTTCACTGCTGCTGTGTAAAGCTGAGACAAAAATACCCTGACAGTTCTCCCTGAACAAAATAAAGAACAGGCAGGATTACTTTGAGTGGATTTGCCATGTCTCAGAGGCCTCCTTGACCTTGTTTAGTGGCTCCTTAATGAGACTACTGATAAAAATTTCAGCATGAGCCTTTCAACTATGACAAGACTGACTCCTAACAGCCTCCTCAACTCCTTAAAGCACATCTCCAATTCTCTAGTTTGTCTTCCTGATGCTATTCATTGTGGTTTCTGTACCCTCACAACACCCTGCTTAACTAACCTTGAGAAAAGTAATTATGCACTCACTATTGATTAGTAAGGATCCATATTTAATTATGTGTAACATGTTCCACTC
Source organism: Rafetus swinhoei (assembly GCA_019425775.1). Classification (NCBI taxonomy): domain Eukaryota; kingdom Metazoa; phylum Chordata; order Testudines; family Trionychidae; genus Rafetus; species Rafetus swinhoei. Next base: position 116,403,857 of record CM033449.1, read on the forward strand.
TCAGAGTTTTAGTTCTTTGTTCATTGATGCATGTCAGGGCAGGTTGCTATGTGCCTTCTGCCATAGCAGTAGTGATCCTCACACTATAGTGAATTTTCTCCCTGCTTTAGGTTGCACAAGGAAGAGAGTTATTTCCTGCTTTCTTCAAGAAGCTAGTGGACCAGTCTTTTGGTGCACATGTCTAACCAGTCATTCCTCCTCCTTGAGCGTTTCCTTGTATTTATTTACTAGTACATTTACCCAGTGTTGCCTGGGTCCATAAGGAGGGGCTCAGGGAAGGGGGCTAGTGATGTGGGGGGTGCAGTAGTCAGGGTTGGGGGTGAGGAGGGTCTCAGCACAGGGGACTGTGTGTGTAGGAGGGATGGTGGGGGGGACAAGGCCCCCTCACAAGATTCATACCAGGGATGCCTCCTCTTCCCCTTTGCTTCAGGGAGTGACAGCAAAGTGCACGGCCTGTCTACCTCCTGTGCTCCCCAATCAGAGTGAGGAATGCAGGAAACTGTGCACTTTCCCATCACTCCGTGACAAAGGGGAACAGCCAGCAATGTCCAGCACCTGAAAGGTGGGAGGGCTTGAAACTGGAGCAGTCCTGGATGGGGGAGCATGCCCCCAATTAACCCCTTTCTCCTTTCTGGTGATTGTCTCTTTTCTGTATCGTTTTATGGGAAGCCATCCCATTCCAGGCACATCCCATTTTCCTGGCACAACCAAACCCTGACCCTGCTTTAAGTTAGGATAAGAGGAAGCTGGATACCAGACTTGGTGGTCCTAGCTCTTATTGTTTGAGCCAGAGGAGTTCTTAAACAAACAGATGGACAGACAATTCTCTCAACTATATAGTAGATTTACCAAAGGGGAATCCTTGTATATGTTGACAAGGCTAGAGCAGTGCTCTAGGATTTGTGTGCAGTAACTGTGGTGAGCACCTGAGAAGAATTAAAATGCTACACTCAGGGAGGTTATTTTATTTTATTCTATTCGTCACAGAGACTGTTAGATCACATTTGTATAAATCAGAACTTTTTTCTTGGCTCCTAGACTTGCTGCAACAATAAACTTTGCCAGGACAAAAAGAACATGTAATTAAAAGCCCCTCAGTTCCAGTACTTACACACCATGTGTTAGTACTTTTTACCCACAGCCTCTTTAGGAGTTAGCTACTTGTGGTGTTAATAGTCAATATTGTTTAAAATAATTCAGAAAGTTAACCTTCTTTTAGATGATTGTGATTATAATCATAGAGATGGTTCCCAAGCAAATACCCAAATTTAGCTTTAACCAGCCCCCCAAAAAAATCTCAAAAAGAATTCAGACTAAGGCCTTTGCATCCCATGAGGTTTTGTTCCAGGTCAGATTGAAAACCAGAAGAAGCTGGATGTTATGTTTTGGTTCACTGGCAGAAATTGGGTTGACTGGCAGAAGTTTCATGAGACTAGCTATCAAAATGTCAGCACCACAGAATGCAAATTTTGACCCTGATTCTGTCTCAATCGCTGAATCCTAGCTTAAACTGAATCCAGATCCACCCATTACCTCCTTGGCCAATCTGTTGATAATAAAAACATTCTTTAGCTCTATATGAAATTCTTTACAGAGCCAAGCGCAGGTCAGAACAGCCTGTGTGCTGGGATGGATTCTCTGGAGATGGGAGGAGGACCCTTTGCCCTGGTCCTGTAACTGCTCAATAGAGGTTAGTTCAGCCCAATGGCTGAAATAGCTGATATGGGCTCTCCTGTATCCCCAGATTTAAGGGGCAAGTTGTAAGGATTTACTTGGGAATAGATCATCTTGCAGATCCTCCCTTCCCTTGCACCACCTTGGCCCCGTCCTCATTTATATAAGAAGTTCACATGGAGCAGGACTCTGCATTGCACAGGAGATACGCAACCCCAGCGCACCACTCTTTGCAACCAGCATTTCCTCCTCCTCCACTCTGTGAAAGTTCCACTGTCTTGGGAGATTCTATGGCCATAGAGGAAGGGCCATGGAGGGAGTGAAGTGGTGTTAATTTACCACTAATATAGGCGGGAAATAAATTATTAGATCAAGCAAGCAGGAGGAACTATGTCTCTGAGCTCCACTTTTGAGTCACAAAGCATCCTTGCAATGCTCATGGGATGGTGCGGTTTACACTGTTATTGTTCACATCCCCTCTTGCTCAGGGCTTGTCTCTCAAGTCACAATCCAACATTTGTATAAGATAGTAGTGCACTGTTGAATAGCTGCAGCATTTTGTTCCAGATATGGCTGTACTGCAGAGGTTGACGCTGTGATGTCTGTGTACGTAGTTTATACAACTGTCAGTATAGCAGTTTGGGAGTCATTTGAATGCTAAAAGAGGAGGATCATTATAATTAAAGAGTTATTTTGCTATCATATGATCTATATGAAACAATAGAGACTGTCATGGAAATACATAGCTATTCCCTAGAAACACATTAAATTAACTTATAGGCTACAAGAAATGTCCCAGGGTATGTCTGTCTATGTCAGGAGCATTTCTGGTTAAGCTGTAAGGACTACAAAGTGAAGCTGGTTAACACTGACATGATGAACTAAGAACAAGACATGCAGTGGTAAATAAAGACAGGGTGATAATTCTTCATGTAATGATGGTAAAGATTCACAAAAAAAGTTACTTTATCCTTGTCCTAAACAAGAGTAGAATAAGGAGACATGTATTATCCCTAAACCTACAATAACTTCCCCTGAGTCTCCAGGGCTGTCCAGCCCAAGCAAAAAAAGAATGGTGAAAATATTTTTAAAAATATTTTTCTTGTTCAGTAGCTATTAGGTGTTGAGCAGGTCCCTCTCAGAGAACAGAAAAGAATTGTTTGGTAAACTTATGTAGCAGTATCTAAAATATAGTAATTTATATGAAAACTTATTTCTCATAAGAATCGGAAGCCAGATAGTTATTGTTCTATAGTCTGGATGGATGTAAAAAAGCAAAATTCTCTTGTTCATATAAACCAGTCTGACTGAAATCCTCCATCTTCTAGTATTATTATATGCACTGCTGCTCCTCTTATTTTATGCCTTATTTCAGGGATGAATTTTGTTACCCAGTTCTTTTAATAAAACCCTTAAACAAACATACTTACTTATTTGTGAAAATGGGGGAAAAAAAGATCTGTGCCTTGATAGAAAGACTGAGAATAGGATTCGTTTGCTTAGATTAATTCAGTGTTAAAATTTATGAAGCTAAACAGTTTATGCCAACTGAACCAGAAAATACGCAGAGAATTTTTTTGAAGTTTCTGCTTAAAATATTTTAAACTTTTTAAATGAAAACTTGGTAGTGTTTTATTTTGGTTTTTAATATTTGGCTTTTTTTAAAGCCAAAGCAGGGGCAGCAAATTGTAAATGTATTTTAAACTATTTAAAATGGTCAATTGTGACAACCACCTAGTTTATACACAAATAGCCAAGTGCCTAGGAGTTATAATTACTATTTTGTTTTAAAGCATTCCCCCACTACTTTCAAGTTTGTAGCCTTTTTATTTATTTAAATTGAATTGAGTTATTTTGTATTAAATCCCTATTGGTTCAGCTCCTGTTGCTACAGTTTTAAGCTCAAAACGGTACAAATTACCGCTGGTGCTTTTTCACAAATTTGGAGACTGTAGGAACACAGAAGTCCAAAGATAGTGACCACAGACATAATCAAAAGCACAAAGCCTTATCTGAACTGCAAGTTTTATTAAAATAACAGGTGAAGTCACAATTAGCCATACGTATATAAATCCTACCAAAACACTTGCAATAACTAAGACTGTAGTTATATTCACATCCTCAAAGATATTCTAAGATCCGATGGACCACTCAATAGACTATCATCAATAGAGGGAGGGCTCCTTCTGGGGTTTTCCATGGTGTCTTTCATTAGAGTTGCTCCTTGGGTATTCCTACTTTTACCCAACCAGGGGAACTCTTTTTATATTGTTATTCTGACCCAGTAAATTGAATGTTGGAAGGTCAATCTCCAGAGCGCCAATCCTTCGTTTAGTATAGACATGACCTAAAAAAGGATACTTGACAATGAAGAACTCTGGAAAGCTGTAGACCTGGGCCAGAGTAAAGATCAACTCTGACCTGAAGCTTTTTACCTCACTTGAAGCTTTTTACCTGAGATAAGAAAAGCTGTTTAGGATAAAAATGTGCATGTAATAAGTTTCTAAGTGGATTAGAACTAGCTAAGCCTTTTTTATTCATTTTAATTTAGTAACTTACTTTGATCTGTTTTCACTTGCAACCACTTAAATCCTACTTTTATACTTAATAGAAAATACTTATTTTATTATCAAGCCCAGTGTAAATAATTGTTACCTGGGGGTTGGGGAGGAAGCAACCACTGTACATCTCTCTCTTTCATTGATAAAGGGGACTGACCTCCTTAAAAACTATCTCTGTATAAAACTTTTTCACAGAGTAAGACTAATTTATTTTGGGTTTTGGTCCCTTTGGGGGATTGGTTTCCTGAGTGCTAAGCCCTTGTAGCTGAGCCCTCCCGGAACTGAACTGGTTCAGTGTTTGTGTTGCTCTGTAGGGAGTGGTAACCCCAGCTCTGTAGTTTGGCTGGGAGAAACCAGAGGATCTGTCCAAACAGGACAGGGTGCTGGGAAGCCCCAGAGAGCAAGAAATCGGGTGTCAATGGCATGATCAGCACAACAGAGGACAACCCTTAGGGAACTTCTGTGATTCAACCCAGCACACTTAGATTTCTTTTTACCGTAAAATATATACAAGACAAATTACTGTATTTCCAGCCTTTGAAAATTTGTAATCATAGATTTTTTTTCATAGGCATATCTTTGAAAGAAATGGACACCTAAATTCCACCCAGAAATGTAAGCATGCACATTCAGACAAGAACTTGATTATATTCTCATAATTACCTATTGTGTGCACAATTGTAGCTTTAATTACCTGTTTGCATATTCATATGAATATTTTGTAGGTGGTTCCTAGGTGACTGTTCTTTTTTTACACTTAGGCCTGAAAAGTATTGTCTATAGAGTATATATTTTGACTGTTAATTTGTTATGAAAACATTTTTCTTTCATATCATTTTATATACATAAACATTTTCCAAAATATTTTAACCCCTCCCAAAATTGTAATTTCAATCTATCAGATGGTAATGAAGAAACCAAACCAGGACACTGTGCTTTTATTATTTAATTTATATTGTGTCTTAAGTACATCTGTATTCCAGAACATCTCACTGAATGCAATACAGATAGTTCAAGAATAGCAGCAAGAGCCTGGAATGATCTTTCATTTCCTTAGTTCAGGTTTCCTTAACTAGATAATGCTACATATCTAGTAAATGCCAAATGACAAGAGACATAGGGAAGGAGTATGAGTAAGAGAAAGATGCATTATTTGGGTTTGAGAGTCATCAATCATATCTCGGCTGACAACCACAAACGAAAGAACATGCCAGCAATACTATGAGAAATCTTGTGGCCTTCTTGACCAATCTATCAAACCTATCAAACTCTTGACTTGTTTATAATGGGAGAAATAACTTCTGGCAACACTAACAGACAAAGAAGAAATTTTCAAATTTCATGAACTTTCAAAGGTTGATCTGACTTCTGGAAGGCCAATAAATACTAAAGACAAGAACATATATATATACAAACAAATGTTAAACTGACTCACTGCATTGATTGAAACCTAATACCCACTTTGATTGCCCTAATCAAGTTACCAGTTAAGGCGAATGCATGCAAAATCAAGTCTAGACTCATAGGCCCATCACTTCAGGTAAGGATGGAGGAGAGGGGTAGTGTGTCATAACTGTTCAAAGATACATTGTAAACTTGCTTGAAAAATAAATGTATGGAAAGGGACACAGAAGTCAAACCTTATTACTCTCTAACCAGTGCTCTCAATTTATCAAAGTACAGTGATGTCCCCCAGCAACAATGCAAGGAATACATTATACTCTGTTTACGTAGAATGTTGTTTTTATGAAGGATTCTTCTATTTCTTCCTTTCAGGTAAATAGGGTTTAAGGTGATATTGGATATGAAAAACCTGGGCAGTGAAGAGCTCTCTCCTTCACTCACACTGTAATCATTGGCACTGATTTGAAACATTCATTAAATAAATCCCAACTGGTTAAAGCAATTAATGACTGTCACATACGGACCTTCATCCAGTCCAAGCCCCTGTGGATCCGGGAATGAAGAAGCACTTTTAATCCTGGTGGTACAAGGGAAGAGAGGACCTTTGGTTTTCTTTGGTGATGCCCCTACCCCCAACCAGCTGAAGAGAAAACACTGAAGGGTCCCTGATAGGGATGTAAGCAGTCTGCTGACTCTATCCGAGGGGTGCGGGGAGGTGAGAGAGGGGAGGCTACTGCAAAGCTGTGTAGCACTCCTGTTCACAATAGCCTGGGCTGGCCACAAACAGAGGCTGTTCCAGCAGCAGCCCCTGTCTGCTAGGAACCCCTGCAGACAGGGACTACTGGCCATGATGCAGGCCTGTCAGCAGTGGCCTGACCTGGTGCAAACAGAGGCTGTTTCAGCCCAGCATGCAGCTTGGCTCTTACTACATTTAAACTGCAGAGCTGCGGCAGGGGTGGGTCCTGGACCCAGAGCAAGCCAGGTCTGAGCCGGGCTGCCTTCTCTTTTCGACTGATCGAGTATTTAATAAAAATTCTATCAACTACTTGATTACCCAATTAACCACATCTTAACATCTCTAGTACCTGGGGAGTTCTCAGTAGAAGGGTTATGTTTGGGAAAAGGATCAGCAGAAAGAACTAGAAGAGGATAAAATGGAAATATTTGAGCCCTGGTCTACACTTAAGAGTTATTTTCAAATAATTCCCCTTATTTTAAAATAACAAGTAGGGCGTCCACACTACAAACCCCATTATTTCAAAATAAGGAGCTGGTTATTTTGAAATAATAACTCCTGCATCCCACTAGGAATAATGCTTATTTTGAAATAGCGGCAGTGTGGATGCTCCATTGCTGCTATTTTGAAATAACTACTCCCTAGAGTCATTCAAAGTAATTACTCCCTAGTGCTTCCTGGAGCTCTTAGTCGAAGTAGCGTGTCCACATTAAGGGATCCTGTCTTGGACTAATTTTGAGGCTTCCCTGTAGTGTGGACACACTATTTCAGAATAGTTATTTCAGGAGTTATTTTGAAATAACTTATTTCAAAATAATGTCCTAGTGTAGACATTCCCAGAGAGGAGTCCAGCCAAATCCTTGGAGATAAAAAGTAACAGAACTATTATTCCTTAACAATAGAATGGGAAAGGCACCATTGGATGCCATTTAGGAAAAGCTTATACAACATTACTTAAAGCCTTAGGGCATGGGTCTGCAAGATGCTGAGTGACTAGTGCTGAGAAATGCTTAGAGCCCACAGCTCTGAGTGAGACCTGTTCCTAATGTAGCCTGTTAAAATGGCTCCCTCTGAGGAGTGTTTCAATGTTGTTTCTTCAGCTGGGCAGAAGGAGAAACTAGGGAGAAAAAAGTGTTCTCACTTCTCACTGCATGTAGAGCCAGATGGCAAATTAGAATTCTGATTTGTGAAAAATTTAGCAGTTTTGAAATTTGGTTTCATTCCAGTGTGATACACAAGAGAGAGAGAAAAAATCCATCCTGGACCTGAGAAACCTCCTTTACAAATAAACATTTTTTTTCTGAAAAATTCCCAACCAGCTCTACTTCGATGAGCTCCTTCCCAGATGGAATTAAAAGCCTGGGTCACAGACAAGCCTGTAGAGAGAGCCAGCAAAGTACTATGTGCACCACTTAAAAATGTGCATATTTTCAGACCTTAAGTAGGATCTAAATCAGGGGTGGAGAATAATTTTCAAAGGGGGGAGCACTTAATGAATTTTGGAATGTGGTCATAGGCCGGCTCTACCCCCTGAAAGGGGTAGGGCCTATGGCTGAAGGGGTGGGGCTGGAGACTAACCTCCCCCCTCTCAGAGCTGTCTGGGGCTGGAGGCTATGAATTAAAAATACAGCAAAGGGCTCATGGCTCCCTACCCAGGGTTGCAGTGGCTATTTAAATTGTTTGCAGCTCCAGCCCCTGCCAGGGTAGTGCCATGACCAGGAGCCATGAGGTACTTAAATAGGTATTTAAATCACCTGGAAATTCAATGGCATGGGCTGCAGGATAGAACTAGAAAGCAGCCAGATGCAGTCTGTGGGCCGGATCGAAGTGTTTGGTGGTCCAGATCCAGCCCCCCGAGCCACATTTTCCCCAGCCCTGATCTAAATGGTACATGGATTCCAGAGATCTTGTGCTGCCCATGTGCATAGAGGTATATTTCCCCAACCCAGCACCTTTCAGGAACTGGACCAAAAATCTTCCAATATAAATGAAGACATAAAGATACAAAAGGCACTCAGAAAACATTACAGAAATGTGAGGATTGACATGACATTTAATTTTAAAAAGTGTCTTGGTTAGCTTCTAAATTACAGACCAGGAAGAAATGCTTCTGATGATATGGTAGCAAAAATCAAATAGAAAAGCATTGGTGATAGTTGTGTCAAGTATAGTACACAGCGTGCTTTCAGATTATTCTGTTGATGTCAAATGCCAAGCAAACTATATAATGCTGAGCTTTGAGAAACTCTGAGTGAATAAGTATGTGCCTACCATACTTCATATATAAAATAAATGCTAATACTTCCTTAGTTGCTTTCTGAAATGATATTTTGACAGCAAAGATGCTGGCTGAAAGTAAGTTACTATGATTGGTGCAGACAATATCTGAAAAGTATAATTAACCCTTTTTATTTAATGCTAAATTTTCCCATTGCACAATGATAATTACAACTGCCAAACTTAGTAGCATACAAACTGCATTTCTCCAATTTCATTGCTTAGTGCTGGTTGTGAAGCAGATACAAACTGTTAATTCAATGGTGTTCTCACAAGTAGTTAAGGCTCAATGTTTTATAAAGAGCAGGTCAATTATGAGCAGCTTTAATTGCAGACATTTAGAGTGAAATACTGTGGAATTCTGCCAGCTTTGGAAAGGAAGAAATGTCACTTCTATGAACATCCTTATTACTGGTGGTGGGGAAACTCCAGTGACATTGAGAAGCCTGCATCCAGCATTTTGGATCCCTTGCAGCCAGGTGTCTAGCTCAGACGAGGAAGCAACACTATATCAAAGTCAAATGTTCATTCTAGTTGTGTTGGACCTTTTGATGGCCTTTGACACTGTGGATCATAATGTACAGCTGAGTTATGAAACATGACAGCTGTGGGTAGAAGGAATTGTGTCACATTAGCTTAGTGTGGGCATTGGTCTACATCGAGGATACTCAAGTCTGGAAGCTCCGGGGGCCACAACTCCGGGGGCCACAACAGCACATACCGAGGGCCACAACTTAAGTGCAGTTGCATATACATGCAAATATATATACAAATATATGCAAACAGCATCTTTCACGCTGACAGGCATGTATACAAATATTAAGGCAAGACTACACAACACACAGGCCTCATTTACGTCAGCTCTGCTTATATTAATAAAAGTCAATATTTACCTGATTCCCACCCATATGACAGCACTTTTAATGAGCAATGACAGTCCAGGAATTTAACTACAAAAATGCATATCAACAGAAGACCATTATATTGACTACTTTTTTGTTTTGGCTCCCACCTGCGGGCTGCATGTTGAGCCCTGCATAAACCCAAAATGCACCGCGAGGCCTCAAATAAACGGGCTGTGGGTGACATATTGAGTAGCCCTGGTCTACATCATCTTCCCAGTAAATGGGCACACTATGTTGTGGGTCTGATTCTGAGGTGCACCCCACCTGCCTGTGGGGCTGGGATGGAGGATGAGGAAAAGTTGCCTTTTAAGAGAACTTTTGTGCAGCCCATATTCCTGGGGCCTTTTTAAAGCCTGCTCATCTCCTGGTGTAAGTTAAAGCAGTCTCAGTGTTACTTCAGTTATGCTTTACTTTCCATGCCCTTCCCACCCTCAATGGGCTTTAGGAAGCAAAGAATAGCTGTAATTCAATGGGACCTGGTCATACCTGCAGCACCCACTATAATGAGGCCTGAGAAATGGGCTGGGGTAAAGCCAGTTCTTTATTCGCCAGGAAGAGCCCCAGCACAAAGGGCTGTTTACACCCATTTTAAGGTTGTTTTGCTCTGCCAGAGCAATGTAAAAGCACCTCAATGTGAATTGGATTCTGCAATTCCCCCAGTACCATAATGGGAATGTGAATGAAGAGCAACTGGCTAGCATTCAGTCCTAATAGGAGAAAGTTTGGGAGAAGAGAAAATGTTTTGAAGAAACAGATATAAAAGTGACCTCGCCTGCCCTAGAAGCATATCCACCCTGAAATGTGTCAGAAATGGCAAATAGTCTTAATCCTTCTTTATTTGTTGCTCCTTTTAGATGCCCAGGTAGAGCAGAGGCTCCCCGGAATTCCCTTTGCCTCCATCAGCTGGCCAGAATGCCATGCTTATTCTTCTTCGGCATGGATTTAGTGACAGTGAACCTCCTCTCACATTCCCTCATACAGTTATTATGGAACAGGGAGGAGAACTGTATTCTCTCAGGATAAATGATGGTCTTTAATCATGTAGGGTGTTGGGACAATACAGTGATAGTACTAGATAACTGTCTATACATAAAGAGAGAGTCCAAAGGAGACTTTTATCAGGGGAAATAGTATATACAGGACTGAGGTCATGACATTTTCTGTTACCTCAGTAATATTGCCCAGGTTTTTCGTTACTTGCTTTTATCCCTGCTGAAGTCCATCTCCATGCTATCATTTGTGTCAGTTACTTTCTGTATGACTTCCCAAGGCTCAAGCTTTCTGGTTTCCTTTCCTTACTCCAGGGGTGAGGAACCTCAGGCCTAGGGGCTGGATGCGGCCCTTGGCTTGCCAGGATCTGGCCCCCAAGGCTCAAGGAGCCTGTCCCCCCCTGCTGCCCCACCACGGAGTTGGAGCATGCAAAATCTACTAGACTGGTTTCCCCCTAGGCTCTGGTGTGCATGGGGGATGTGGGGAGTGTTCTCAGTCAGGGCACTGTGTCAGTGAGGGGTTTTTTTTGTTTGTTTGTTTTTTTGCCTTTCACTTGTGTGTGATTTTTCTATGAGTCAGTGGCCCCGACCCAAAAGAGTTTCCCCCCTCCCCCTGCCCTACTCTTTTCCTTGTAAAAAAAAAGTTATAAACATCACTTCATACTCAAATAACTTTAGTAGCTCTCCATTAATTTCAGAGGCCAGTATTTTAAAACTCTCCATGATTTCTCTTCAGCCCATTTCATCGGCTTTTTCTCTCTCCACTCCCATCCCTTGTATTCTCTCCTCGTCTTCAGCTGACCTCCGTGCTGTCCCTTCGCACAGCTTGCCACCTATGGTTCAAGACATTTCTTTGCTGCAGTTCCTGCCATCTGGAACAACTTTCCTGTACCTCTCTGCCTCATCAACTCCCCCTCTATTTTCAGATCTCGGCTGAAAGCGTATCTTTTCTCTCCTGCCTGTGCTACTTACTTCCTCTCTTTCTCTGCAACTATTTATTATTTAGCGTGTCAACTGTATTATTTAACTCTGTAAAGTATTTAGAGATGAGATATGCATGAAAGATGCTGTACAAAATAAGGGTGGGTCAGGCAATAGGAATTTTGAAACTTCTCACAAGAAGTAGTGCCCTGATCCTTCTCCTTGCCCTGTTTTTTCCCCAGTGTAACTAACTCCCTTAACTTTTACAACGTCATCACGGATTTATGTCAATGCACATGAAGGAGAATGGGACACAATTTGCCAGCTGTTCTAGCCAGTCCATAATGGGCAAGTTCTGCTCTCACTTGTCCTGCAGAGTGGACTCAAGATGAGGGAAATGCAGAGACAACCTAAAGCCACCTTTAGTACAGTAAAAAAGCAGATGCTGCAAATAAATCTTATCTACTTAAGTAAAACACTGGCAAGTAAATTAGATTTTGTCGTCTTTGAAGTACAGTCTTTTTAAAATGCTCACTGCTGTATCTTTTTAATCTTTACAATATGTTATACTAAGCGTCTGAATATATTCAGAACAATGAACGATGTGTGCACATTTTGAGTCATTGATCACTCTAAATCAGGGGTGGACAAAAGCTTCTCAGCAGGCCGGATTCGGCCTGCCTAGGGCTTTGATCCAGCCCATGAGGCAGTTCCAGGCCCTGCCCCCTAGCGCAGGGGTCAGCAACCTACAGCACGCATGCCACTTATGGCACACAAGCAGATTTTCAGGAGCATGCGGAAGAGAGCTCAGTCCCACCCCTCTTCCCCCGCACAGAGGCTAGAGAGTGCTCGCTCCTCCCTGCATCAAGTTAGGCTGCAGTGGGAGGAGGCAGTACTGGGGCTGAGGCTCCTCAGTGGTGCCTCGGCTGGGACTGGCCACGTGGTCCGGGGCCAGCCCTGGTGGCTGAAGGTGCCACTGCCACAGCCAATGCCGTCTGGAGCCAGCTCTGGAAGCTGGAGTTGCCACTGCCACAGCCACGCAATCCGGGGCCATGTGGCCGTGGCAGCGGTACCTCCAGCCTCCAGGGCTGGCCCCAGACCATGTGGGCCGCAGCCTCAGGACCTCTGGGGCCAGCCCCAGTCTACAGTGGTAGACGGGCCTCTAGGGCGGCCCTGGACTGTATCAACAGTGGCAGCAGGGCCTCCAGGGCCAAGGCTGGGCCTGGACCATGTGGGCCCTGGCAGTGGGGTCTCCCTCCGGGGGTGGCCGGGCCAGCGTGGCTGCAGCCATTTCTGCAAAGGGGCAAAAAGCCAGGTATGGTCCCCTCTCATGCCCAGACCCCCACCCCAATCCCCTCACTTCCTTCCCCCCCCCCAAGACCCAGCACCCCCAGCTTGCTCCAACACCCTCCCTTGTTCCTACACCCTCTCTCACACACTGCAGCCTCTGTTGCTCCTGCTCCCTCCACCTGGCCAGACACCCTACTCCCAACCTGCTTCTGCACCCCACCTCCCTCCCAGATCCTGCACCCCATTCCTATCCTACTTGCTGGCAGCCCTATCTCACACACTGTACCCCTAATTTTTATCCCTACCCCAGAGCCTAAGGAGGTCCATAAAATCCACTAACTCTGGTCTATGGGAAGCCCTGAACCTCAGTCCTTCCCTTCCCTTCCCCTCATTCCATGAGGCTGGGGCACCAGAGGAGTGAGGTGTCTCAATTGAGGCCACATCAGTAAGTGTTGGGAGTTATTGGAGGAGTTTTCTTGCTTCTCACTTGTGTGGTCCCCAACTGATTTTTCTGTGGGCCCCCAACCCAAAAAAGGTTCCCCATCCCTGCCATAAATCAAGAAAACATTTTAACCTTTTGTGTTCGACATAATATTTTACTTTATTTAAAATGAAGTTTGATAAACTAACATGAGAAAGTTAAAACACTTAATCTGTTTCATAATTTAAATTAAACCATTCTCACTAGCTACAACTGGTTTAGAAAATAAAGTCACTGTACCCAGCCTGCCCTTGCCCCTGATTCCCCCAGCACATAGATCCGTGAATCAGTTAAATTTCAGTACGCCACTTCTGAAAGGTTGCCGACCCCTGCACTAAAAGGTAAGATCTTCATCTTAATTTATTTATTAATGAAGCTGCTGTAAGTAGGACTTTTATTGACTTTAAAAAGTATCATCGGCACTCGGACCCATACATAGAGGCAAGTAAGTCAAATCTCAGCACTTCACCTGATAGGTTGCTGACCCCGGCCCTAGTGCGTTGCCTGGGAGCCGGAGATGCGAGCCCTTTCAACTGCTTCTATTCAAAGGGTTCATGCTTGCTGGGTAGCTGCGTTGCCTCGCAGCCACCCAGTAGGTGCAAGCCCTTGAAACAGAAGCAATTGAAAGGGCTCGCAGCTCTCAGTCCCATGGGCCCATTGCCTGGGAGTTGCCCAGGAGGTGTGAGCCATTTCAACTGCTTCTATTCAAAGGGTTTGCACCTGCCGGGCGGCTGCTAGGCAACAGGTTAGCAGGAGGGCCAGGAGCTGTGAGCCATGTTATGTGAATTCTAAGCCTCTACCCCAGACAACTCTGGGAGCAGGCTAGCCCCCAGAACTCTCCCCTCTGCTCCAGGTCCCTTCCCATTGACCAGAAGTCACAGGGTAGGAACCCCAGGGGCAGCAAAGCTCCCAGCAGGGTAGTTCTCAACCCTGCCCCTTCTATCTGAGGTTTTTGCCTACCCCTTTTGCCTAAGGCCCGGCCCCTTCCAGGTCAGCCCACAGCCACTTCTGAAATTTGTGAAGTGGCCCCCCTTTAAAAATTATTGTCCACCCCTGCTCTAAATTCACCCATCTATCTTTGTCACACACACACATGCACACATTGAGATTTGGCTACACTTGTTGCACTAAAGTCTTTAAATTGCTAGACATGCCTTTATTTCAAATTATGAATCTTTCACACTCCAGAGCTAGAGCTAGAACAAATCAGGCATCAATGAGACATGGTACATGCTGCCCCTGGAGGCTCTGCCACTGCCAAAGAAGTCAGGCATTGTTGATTATTAAAGTGGCTTTCTGTATATGTTGGCTTTAGCTGACTAAATGCCTCATCCAAAAAGCCCATTAAAATAAGGGTAAGTCTTTCTGTTTACTTCATTGGGCTTTGGATCAGGCCTGTTTTGCACCATATTTAAATATACCTTGAGGTTTTGCTGGTCTCAAAAACTAGATCAATTATTCCCAGATGCACTTTTCAAAAAATAATTATTTTCATTTTCCATGTGACCTTTAACATGGACAAGTATGAAAATTTTGTGGGCAGCTGACTTGACTTCTGTCCTAGAAACTCCAGACTGCCCATGCATAATCTTTCTTGAGTAGAAAAAAAATTCAAATTGATTTGGATGTGAGCACAACTAAAGGGATTGAAAGCTGGCCGAGGAGACACTGGTGACCCTGAAGTGACTTAGCGTAATTTTAAACACCAGTGAAGACAGAGACATTATAAGAACAGAGAGTAGGACTATGAGCAGGAATTATAAAGTGAAATTCAAACTACAAATGGCAAATTAATAGATCCAGACCAAATTCTGCCTTTACTTATATCTTGTGTAATCTCCTTGTACTTGATCCTTCTCACGTGCTGGTTTTAAATATAAAAATTGGATTGGCTTCAGGGAAGCTACTCCTGATTTGCTCCAGTGTAAAAGAGAGAAAAATCAGGTCATTAGGCTTCAGTATGGTTACACGGGACATAAATCGGCAGCAGAGGATAAACAGCTCAAAACACACTAAGTCAACAAGAAGAAGATACTTGATCCATTTACAGGACCTCTCTTCCATTCAGTGCACAGGATGAACACACAAGCTGTAGTATTAAGATTGTACAACCCTATATCTGGCTTTGGATTGCTTGATTTTGCAATCTAAAATAACAGTTGTGGAGTTTTTATGCAATATTTATATAGCTTGGCTAATTATGAATAAATGAGGAATGTAATTTTTATAATCCTCTAGCAACACTGTAAGTTAAGATCTCAAACATGAAACAGAGTGAGAAATTAGGAATGATGGTTTGGAATTGGGTAGAGAAGAGTTTCAATTTAACATCAGGAAACACTTCACAGCAAGTTTTATTGGAAGGGAATCATCTTGATAAAAGTCCCAATTCTAGGACATGTGAAACTAAACTGGACAGAAGCACTGGAGAATAAATACATGATAGGAAACAATCTTACATTGGAAGCAAGACAGAATAAGATAACCTTAAGGTGATATATATATATCTACTGTGAATCCTGCTAGGATTTTAGTAAACCACTTTTTTAACAGGGATAACTGAAGCCACAAAAATGGCTTCTGCAAAATGTTATCAGGAGAGTTAATTACCTAACTTCCCAATTTCTTAAGGCTCACTACTCATTTGAAAATTCTCACACACTGATATATTTAGAACCCAACAGCAGCCTAGTTCAGGCTGGCTGTCACACATGTAGGATGGCTGCTATGTACAAGTGACAGCAATAAATACACTATTAAAAATAGCTCTCTAAAGTCTAGGACCCAGTGTACTCCTATGGTCTAAGCAAAGAATGAAGAGCTAGTAGGTCCTGCAGTCTGAGTCTGAGTTTACTCAACTCAAGCTGCAAAACAAACAAAAAACTTAGTTTTCTTCCACACCCACCACAACTATACCAAAATGCTGGATCAACGTTATGCAGACAAACAAGATATGTTTTGCATTGTATCTACTCTTATATCTAATTCATTATGTAAGTATATAAAACAACCTATATGTCATTTTTATTTAACTAAATGGAGCAACTAGGATTAGTGTGCATAAAATGTATGTGTGCAAAATTTACATGTATGTGGTACTGAGATAATTTATGTAGTCAGTACATAGTTATGCATATTGTGCCAATACAGGGCCTGATTCTCTTTTGCTGGGGTAAATCCGGTATAAATGTTATTAGTCAGGTGACTGGAACTGATATATGATTTCTTTACGTAGCAGGGGTGGAGAACCTAAGGCCTGGGGGCCAGATGTGCCTAGATCTATTCCCCAAGGCTCAGAACTCTGGCCCCCACATAGCAGAACCTGCGCTGGTGCTCCAGCCCCAACACCGTCCCCTCTGCAGGTCTGAAGCACACAAAATCTACTAGCCTGGGCCCCCTAGGCTCTGGTGTGCGAGGAGAATGTGGGGAGTGTCTTCTTCCTCCTCAGTCAGGGGCCATGTCGGTGAGGTTTGTTTTTCTTTTTTTGTTTTTTGCTTCTCACTTGTGTGCAACCCCCGACTGATTTTTCTGTGGGGCAGCGGATACCAAGGATGGAAGTTCCATTCTGTGCATGATCTGGAGGTTTCAGAATTTGGATTTGTTCTGAATCAGACTGAAAATTTCAAAATTCTCCTTGAAGGAAAATTAAAAAAAAAAACCACCTCATTTCAAGTTGCTAAAAATGTTTTGTTTTGACACAGTCAAAATATTTCACTTTGTTTTTGACTTTTATAAAATACACCACAAAATAAAGAAGTCATTTCAAAATAAAAAAATGTTGGTTTTCACAATGTTAATTTTGTTTTGCTTTTCTAAAAATGAAATTCCATCTTAATCAACCCAATTTTGCAAAGTGTTTCAGTGGAGCCTCACATTCCATCAGAACATGCTCCAGCCCTGGGGAAGCTGGAGATGGCTGCCAGGGTAGGGACCCAAACCCACAGTCCCAGGCTTTAGAGAGTGCTGCTTTAGCCATTAAGCCACTGGGACCCACCTTATTCAACTTTCTCTAAGTAGCTGTACTCACAATACCAGGTTCACTTATCAAAGCACAGTACGACCCTACTCTATGACTACTCCCACAGAGTTTAAAACCCACTATGGGGCTGTGCCCCCTGTTCGCTATTCTTGCCAACCCTTCTCTCTCTCAGGATAGGCAGCTCCAGATTTCCCCCCACCCACTGGGGAGGGCCAGGCTGAGGCGTGGCAGCCCTGGCCAAACACAGCTCTGCCTCCTCCTCCCTCCCCCGCAGCTGCTGGGCAGAGCCAAGGCCACCTTAGCCCCAGCCCTACCCTCTTTCCCCCGGCCTCGCCAGGGTCTCTCCCCCAGCCACTGGGGGTTAGGCTGGGCAGTGTGGCAGGCCTGGCTGGAGGCCATGCGGCTTCGGCCGCCCCTTCCCCCAAAGGATGGGGAATGTGTGGAGGCCTTGTAGCTCGTGGCTCCCACAGCTGCCCCAAAAAATGGAGGGGGGAAGAGGCCATGTGGCTTGCGGCTTCCCAGAGCATAAGGGAGGAAGGAGGCTATGACATTGGAGGGAGTGAAGCATGACGTCACTCTGTCGTCCTGCAGAATTTTTTTTTTATATTTATATAGGGATTTCTGAAAGATATCTGCTAAAAGAAGCATTTTATATCCGTGCTCTGCGAGCTATACTGGCTTCCAGTTCACTTCTATTTGTAATATGAGGCTGGTTTAAACTTGAAAAGCTTTCAATAAGCTGGATCCTGGAGCCCTCTGAGACCCTCTGACATTCCTCCTCTCTCGCTTGCTCATTCTCTCTCTCTCTCTGAGAGGCTAGGTCTACACTACAGAGTTGTTTTTCAAAAACATCTGGACACTCGCTTACGCAAAAGTGCATCGCTTTTTCGATGCACCTTTGCAGTGTGGATGCGCTCTTGTGCATAGGGTTGCCAGGTGTCCAGTAGAAAAATTCAGAAAATACCGGACATGTGCAATGTCCGGTATTTTGTGAATTTCCCGCTGGGTGGTGGAGGGAACCCTGGCGGGGCCGGGGGAGCAACTGGGAGGCAGAGCGCAATTGGCTTTGGGAGCCCTGTGGTCGTGTGCAAAAGCCGGGTCGGGTAGGGCGGGGTGGGGGCCGGGACTCCCAGCCACCCCGCCCGGCTTTTGCACGGGACCAGAGGCTCCCATTGCCAATCGCGACCCCGCCTCCCAGCTGGGAGCCTCTGGTTGCAAGCAGAAGCCAGGCAGGGGGAGTGGCTCCCAGCCCCACCCCAACCCCCGCCCGGCTTCTGCTGGCAAGTAAAGGGAGTTCCTGCCAGGGGCGCGGCTGGAAGGACTCTGGTTGCGGCCAGTGGCTGCACACCCCCCCCTCGCCAGGTCTGCTTCCCGCCCCCCTTCCTCTGTCCTCATCCTCCCCTCCAGCTCCACGGCCCCGATCTCCCCCAGCTCTGCTTCCGCCCCTCTTCCTGCCAGCCAGCCCCACGGCCCCGGACACCCCACCAGCCCCGCCTCCCGCCCCCTTTCTCCGGGACCCCCTTTCCTGCCGGCCAGCCCCAGAGGCCCCCGCCAGCTCTGCTTCCCAACCCCCTTCCTCTGGGCCCCCATCCTCCCCTCCAGCCCCCAGCCCCGATCCCCAGCTCTGCTTCCTGCCCCCTCCTCCCGCCTAGCCCCCGCCAGCTCTGCTTCCCGCCCCTCCTCCCGGCCAGCCCCGTCCCCTCCCGGCCGGTCCCTTCCCCCCGCCCCCTGGACAAGCGTGTCCAGTTTTTTAGCGGGGTCTACCTGGCAACCCTACTTATGCACAAAGTTTTTGTGGAAGATCTCTTCAGCGCAAAAAGCTTCTTGCACAAGAAGCCAGTGGTGTAGACATAGCCAGAGAGAGAAAGACACTAATGCAGGTGAAAGTGATTTCGCAGAACACTTTCAGAAACACTGGTTTAGAGAGTTGGGTGAGGGGTAACTGAGATTGTTGATTATTTTCTTTTTTTACACATTCAACTATTTTTGTTGTTGTTGAGAAAAATTAGTGCAGTAAAAGAAAATGAGAAATGTAAGACTTTTGCAGATATGAACAGGAAAAGTTTGAAGCTCTTGTTACCATAACAGCTGCTGAAAATGATTCTTATACACTCTTTACTGTCTGATTTTTATTGTTATCGTTTTACCTGAGAAAGCCAGACATATATTACTTTAGTGCTTTCATATTTACAGCATTTGCAAACCTCTGGATGACTAAACAAAAGGAAACAAAGTATTCCACAACAGTTGAGTGGGGGGAGAAGGGAGTTTTTGCATAAAAGCAGCCTAGGATTAAGAAAAGTGTAGGTTAAACTACAAGAGGTATTTACAGGATTGAGTCAACAAATCAGCTTTAGCCATCACCATACATTTGCTTTGGGACCATCTGTAACTCTATTTCTGGATTGTTTAATCATATTTATAGGGACTGATTCTCCTCTCATTTATACCAGTGTAAATCAGGACTATCTCCAGTTTAGTCACTGTTTCAGATATGAGTGCTATAACGGAGAGGTGAATCAGGCCTACAGAAAATTAAATACATGCTAATTTTAAACACCGCTTTAATTAAATATAATAAAACAGTTTATAAGCCAAATAAAAATATGCATAAGACAGTCAGTCCATAGGTTTTGGATCAGATCCACAACTGATGTCAACCAGCATTGCTTTTTTGAAGTCAATGAGGAAACACTGATTTATACCAAGTGAGGATCTAACCTAACAGTCTCATGGTTGTAATTACTCCCACTATCAGTGAACTGGATAGTACACAACAATTTCTGTGAGTCACCACTTGACTTTGTAAAGTGAATTCATTTTGGCCTTATATGCTGGGCCATGCCATGCCTCTTGTGTGCTTGCACTCTGTGAGTATTGAGATAACATACTTACCCTGATTTCAGTCTCTTAAGTAACCACATGATAAATTTGCATGTGCATGCGTCTGTTTGCTTTTATGCACATCCAGAGCATGAATGCTTGCATTTTTCACCAATAGAAGTTGCTCCAATAAGAGAGATTACCTCACCTATCTTGTCTCTTTAATATCCTGGGGTGAATACATCTACAACAAGACTGAAAACAGTATATTCGGTCCACACCTCTCAATAAATTCAATAAAAAATAATTTTGGATAAAGAATACATTGGAGAAAATCATGACATGTGGAGGTAATTCGTAAACAGGAAAAGAGACTACATCAATTTGATAAATTACTCATTTCAAATTACTCAGATCTGCATAAGCAGGAGGCACATTGTGAAAGCTAAGGGACTAAAGGGGGAAAGAATTATAAGGACTATTTCCCAATAGAAATGTAAAGTGAGTCTATTTCCTACCATGTGCAAGAACCCATCTAACGATAATTTCCCAAAGAGCTTCCACTATCACCCAGCTTCCAAGAGGTTATTATTTTAGTTTGAGAGAAGTCTTCCCTGGTGGCCTAGATAGCTTTAGAGTAAGAATAGTGGGCCGGGCTGAGCCAGCTATTATCTTTCTGGTTTCTGGCAACGAACAAGGCCACACTTGCAAATTGCTCAGTCCCATGGGATGCTGACACCCTCAATTCACATGAATTTCATTGTGGGCTGTAGGTCCACAGCACCTAACAGGGAATACTGAGTGTGTCACAGGAATGACTCCTACATGCCAAACTCAGAATGGAGTCTAAATTGATTAAACTCATACCTGCCTAGCCTCCTTAGCAGTTATAGGACACTAATTTGGAGTCCCTGTGAACTTACTGAAAATGAGTCTGAACTACACCACAGACCTATATTGGCATAACAACTTTGCTCCAGGATGTGAAACAATCCAAATCCAGGAGTGATGTGGTCATACAGACTTAACCCCCCATGTAGACAGCACCATGAGAGTTTTATCGGAAAAAGGTACACAAATTGTGCTCTGCAATTTGCGTACCTTTTTCCGATAGCTTTGTCGGAAGAGGCTTTTCCAAAATTTGGCCCATCTACACTGGGCCAAATTCGGGAAAAACCTCCTCTTTCGGAAGAGCCCTTCTTCCTTGTGGAAGGAGGAAGACTGGGCTTCTGAAAGTGCGCATCTACTCTTCCGCAAAAAAAAGCGTAAAAGCAGATGCGTTCCCTGGATGCGGCAGAGTTTTCCGGGATACCTCTGATATCCCGGAAAAACCCTGTAGTCTAGACTTAGCCTCAGTGAGAGAGTTTCTCCTGCCTGCGTAGTGACTGCCTCTTGAGGAGAGAAAAGACAGAACTATGTAGCACTTTAAAGACTAACAAGATGGTTTATTAGGTGATGAGCTTTCGTGGGCCAGACCCACTTCCTCAGATCAATAAGACAGATTCACTATGCCACCAGGAGAGCTCTCGCCCATCACGTAGAGCATCTTTGAAGCTTACCCATGTCTATATGTACAGCACTGCAGCATCTGGTGAAGAAACTCTCTGCCAATGGGAGTTTGCCAGTTGGCATAATAAAAGCACCTCCATGACTAGCAATAGCTATGTCAAGGGGAGAGCTTTGGTGCTCAGAAGCGCTTATGTCAATGTAATGTATGTTGCTCATAAATTATGCCAACATAGACTATAGTGTAGACATAGCTTTCTACAGTAGCTAAGCTGCATTGATTCAGCAATACAAGCATGGTTTCAGATCCCTGGTTCAGATCTCAAACACATCAATATACAATCTATTCACTTCAACTACTGATTACACTGCAATGAATTAAATCAGAATCCATTAGTCTCCCTTAGACTTACTTATATGCGTAGGGTTCAATTAAGAAATAATGTGCAAAGTGATGTTAAACCTGTAGACCAATTTATACCCACTCTGCCCATATGTAAGGAAGTCCACATTGCTGTATCTTGCACACCAAAAAGGATAAAGGATTGTGAGGGGTTCAGGGTGCGATCACCCCCTCCCGGGATGAGAGGGGGGCTCAGCAGACCCCTTTGCCTCTTTCCGTCCGTGTCCTTCCCGGCCCCTGCTCGGGCGCCCGAGGCAGTCGGGTGCGATTACCCCCTCCCCAGACGGAAGGGGGGGTCAGCGGACCCAGCAGTTGTCACCCGTCCCTGCGGGGTGGGGGCCTGAGCCCCTCAATCCGGTCTCCACCTATTCGGGGTGGGCCCTGGTTCTATTGTGTGCCCAAGCCGGCGTTGCTCGGAGCTGGGTGCTCCTTCGGGGGAGGGAGGGGGACCCGGTCCCGCCCTCTCTCCGGGTCCCAGCCCGGGGCCCTAAGCGTCGGGGCTTGCTCGCGCCCCGACGCGGTAGACGGGGGTCACTCCGCCCGTAACCCGTCTACCCATGGTCGCCAAAAGTGCCCCGCCCTGGGCTCCTTCCTCCCTTCCCAAGTTCCCTCGGGTCGTTGTCCCCACCTCCGAGACCTACCCTGGTCCAGCCGTTCTGGCCTGTCGTCGTCTCGGCGATGCCTCGGGGGTCCGCTCCCGCCGCCGGGTCCGTTCCCGGCCAGGCCGTCCTCTCCAGGGCTGCCGGAGTGGGGTCCAATCTCCGTCCGAGCCGGGGCTGGCCGAACGCCAGCTACGGTGGCTGTCCCGGGAATCCTGGGGCCGAGGCTGGGCCGATTGCCGGCCTCGGTGCCACTCGGGGTCCGTCCTGGGACCGGGGGTTCTCCTCCCTCCCTGCGAGGAGGCCGCCCCCTTCCCCGCTGGCGGCGGGCCTTTTTAAACTGGCCCACCGTGCCGGACGCTGCCCGGAGCCCCTCCCCTTCCGGCGGCGCGCCGGCGTTGCCGGCCATGACTCGGCCACCTAGCCCCGCCCCGTCCCCATTCAGTGCAGCCGCCGGGGAGGGGCTAGTGTTTCCCTGCCGGCGGAGGCACAGAGGCTGAACGCAGCCCCGCCGGCTTCTCCTGCCTGCGCCGCGGCCAGAGGGAGGGGCTTGAGTCCACCCTCCACTTCCCGCGGTGCGGCGGCCCCAGCCGTCCCCCGTGTGGGTCGGGGGTGACCCGTCACAAGGATGAATTAGAATGTGCGCTAAAATGGAAGAAGACAACTTTAACATGCTTCTTCCAACTTTGCATTTAATAAGTTCCACCAATTTAAACCCTCTTACGTGGCAAAATGAGTGTAAGAGACTCTTGACTCCTTTGTACACAGCATCTTTGAATATAGTTGACAGATACTACCACAACGGTTGCTACTACCAAATGTAATAAACGAGTTTTCCATCTGATTTTGGGCCTGAGACACCTTTCTGCAAGAGGACGCCTTACCATTATTTTTTCATATTCAAAGGCAAGAATGTTCTGCATAGCAAGTAATAAGAACAATGATAATAAATTATGGAGGAATATACAGTATTCTTCAGAAAAGCTTACTTTCAGGGATCAGAATATTGGGATTGTTTAAATACTTTTTGGCAGAAGCAGGTATTATGTGTGATGCTTTTAAAAAACACTCATTCCATAGTGTAGGTAGAATAACAATTTCTCCCCCAGAGAATACTCAAGTGACAGACCAAGTAGCGCTAAGAGAAACTTTGAGATGAAGTGTGATTTCCTCAGCCATTATCAGCTGCACTCCTGCGACTAAAATGCATTCCTCAGGAGAGAAAGCAAAGCCAGCCAAGCTTCTAACTAATTTACAGGAAATCTTTTTCTCCTTGGGAAAAGGGCAAGGAAGAGCAGTAGGTGGAAAAATTAACTTTATTGAGATCAAACTCTCAGAACTCAAACTGACATGAAACAGTCAATTATAGCAGAAACATAATATACCAGTCACACAACAGGAGATAAGGATTTTTGTCTTCGGTGGAGCTATGCCAATTTACATCCAGTGAGGACTGGCCCCCACGCAGTAGAGTTTATGTAGTAAGCTAATAAAAAAAATAGTTGCTTTATCTAAATTATGACTCATTCCATCAAATTGCTATTTCTGACATAGGGCAGCTACAACAAATATTATTCAATGCATTGTCACCAATAGACAGTAGTACTAGAATGCATTTCTATAGCATTTTCTGTGAGAGGATAATAAAACTCATTACAGATAGCAACAAGCCAGGTTTAGTGGATGATCTGGTCCATTAATTTCAGTAATTTAGTTTCTAACTGCCACTCCCCCAGTCAGATAAATAGGAATTATTATGCTCCTTTTACAGATGGGGAAACTTCTGGGATCCATTCTGTGTTTGCTAGGCCAGTGGTTTCTAACTCTTTTTGTCCTCATGATCCAATTTTGCCTGTGACCCAACATAATTTGCCTTGAGTGTGGGCTCTGGGGTGGAGGTGAGGATGAGAACTTTGAGGTATAGAAGGAATCTTTGGGAGTGGTCAGGGCTGGAGCAGAAGGATCTTACCTTGACTGGCTCTTGGTCAGTGGTGCAGCGGGGGTGCTAAGGCAGGCTTCCTACCTCTCCTGGCACAACAGACCATGCTGTACCCCAGAAGCAGCCAGCAGCAGATTTCCAGCCAATGGGAGTGCAGAGCTAGTGCTCAGGGAAGGGGCAGTATGTGGAGCCCTATGTGCTCTGTGCTCTCTCTTCTCCCCTCCCCCACATCTAGGAGCCAGGCCTGCAGCCAGCTAATTTTGGGGTGCAGCTCAGTCTGCCTTAGCACCCTCACTGGTCACCTGATCATCTGCAGCAATGAGACCCAGTGCCTGACATTCCATGACCCAGTACTGGGTTGCAACCCCTTGTTTGAAAGCCACTGCACTAGGCCATGCTTCCAGATACTCATAGTGTCATCATTTTATATTGTCGTTCAACTTATGTTCCTTGGGCTGTTTGGTACAAGATTTAGTTGATGGACGATGCAAATAACCAAAAGCAAGTCCATGGCTGAACTTCCCTTTTAGGTTTGAACTATATTTCTTATTGTATTGCAATCTTTGTAGCTTTAGGCATCTCTACCTAGGGCTATGTATGTTTTGAAGTCTTGTATTCTAGTTATATCGCACAGTCTCTGTTTCCATATCAGTACAGCACAGTAAAATATTATGGCATTTTGTCAGTATGGATCTTTCTGAATGACACACAGAGACAGAAACTGAGATACATGATAAGTGTTAAAAATTACCCAGTGGAGAACCTTAACAGTTCTGTTGGTAAAGTCAGGGTGTTGCCATAATACTCAAAGGGACATTTTTAAAATTACACTTCTGCTTGGATTAGGTTTGGGGCTCATTTTTTCAAACACAACACTGGGAGAATTATGATAACAAAAAGAGATTGGAGAAAAAAAATACACCATTTTCCAGTTTGTTTACAATTGTGCATTAGATGGCACGTTGTACATGTGTCACTTTCTAAAGGGTATTTTAGTCACTTTCCCTGATGGAAGTGGTGGAAGAAAATTCCCAATGTGACAGGAGAGAGACTAGATCTTAATCTTCAGAAATTGGAAGGGGTGTCATGAGTAGGTTTGCGACTGCAGCTACAGATTGCATGTGCATCCGTGCTTTTGGTGCTTGGATTCAGCATGTCAGTATCTCAAAAACGGAGCGCACACAAAAACAAACAAAAATGAGTAGCTACACTTGACAATGTGGGAGTTAGTGTTTTAAACACCGAAAAATCTGTGTGGGGGTGGTTGTCTTTAAACATAGCCAGCCCAGTCCTATTTAAGAAGAATTAGGAAAGCCAGAGGATTCTAGAAGGAAGAGAGAGGTGTAGGAAGCAGTAAGATTTGTGTCCTGATGGGAGCTATGATTTATAGTGAAAGAAAGTTTTAATGTTAGAAGTACCTGTACGGTAGATAAACTGCACACGAAGAGCTTAACAAATTATCTAGGACTGAGGTAAAAAGAGCCCTGTTTTTAAAATACAAGAGAACATGCCCTGCTGTGAACTACAAGAAGCCAAAGAAACCTGCTTAGAACAACAAACGGAGGTACCAGTAAGAAGAACTCTGCCTTAGCACAGCAGTAAAAGAATTCTGCTTTGAAATACAAGTAAGGGAAGAAATCCTATTGTACTGTGAGATAAAATGAAGTAGGAAATGTGCTTCCAAAAAACAAAGACAAAGCCGGATTTAGGAACTTGAAAAGGAACACACACAAAAAGGTAGAACTGTAAATACAGCAAGAGGTTTAAGTTAGAAGTGTGGTCTCATGGATGTTGCATAGGATTGGAAGCCAGGAACTTCTCGATCCTGAGTCTCCATTGAATCATCTCTACCCTTACCAAGGGTTATGTTACTTACCTTACCTGCTTCAGTTTTTCCTTTTGTAAAACATAGATGTCTATACTTACCAGCTTCACAAGGATGTTATGAAGCACAATGTTTATACAGTGCTTTCAAGATGTAAAGCTTTAAGTACATTCTAAATATTATTATTATTATTATTATATGTAAAACTCATGATTACAATACAAAACAGGATATAAAATACTGCTGTAAAACAGAAAAGATAAAATAATTTTTATATGGAAACAAAGACAAACTAACTTCCCAAGAACAAAGGATCCTGTATTAAAGCAGAAAGAAAATGGATGTTCATTCAGAGTGAACCACATGGAACTAACTTGTCACAAAGTTATTTATTTGCTCAGTCCCACCTAGCAACAAAGTTGGCCTCTTGCTGATGTCCTGTCATCCAGGGATGGACATGGCATTTCAAAGGTCAGCAATCTTCCACAACAATGAAGTCAGAAATGTTAAAGGGGAGTATCCAAAATATGATTCCAGAAACAGCATAGCTATGTCTACACTGGCCAGCCTTGCGCAAGAACATATGCAAATGAGGTGTGCGCAAGAGCTGTTCTGCTGCTTATTTTCAGGCAGAACGGCTCTTGCGCAAGAGGGATTTTTGAGCAAGAAGGAGCTGTGTAGACTGCTCCTTCTTGTGCAAAAGCCCCTTGCATAAAACGGTGGCTCATTAGTATGTAAACGAGGCATGGCAATATTCATCACCACGCCTCATTTGCATATGTTCTTGAGCAAGACTGGCCAGTGTAGACGTAGCCATGATTAGTTTAGAACAGAATTGGAAGGTTTGGCGGAATCACTTGGGAAATTCCATGGTATCTATGAACATTACAGTATATAAAAGACAGGAAGCTTCATTACACTGATTTAACAGAGCACTCAGTGAATAATAGCACATGTTTTGATAAGTAGACAAAAGAGACTCGGTCATGCCAAAGAGCTCCTACTGAATACTTCAACACAAAGTAAAATGTTCTCCATAAAAACCAGACATTTTCTATGGGGTAAGCAAGTGCCCCAAGATTAAATGGATATCCTGACCACTCAACTACCACTCCCAACTAGTCTTGTGCCTTTGATATTTTCAATAGACCTGGAGAAAAATGACACTGATTGTATATGCATTCATCTTTATATGTAATAACTGAAGAGCTAAGAGAAGATTTTCTATTGGATGGTCTACTAAGAACATTGGAGTATTATGAGGAATATGTAAAATTAATGTGACACAGAGCAAAAAGGGTCAAAATCCAAAGTAACCATATCCAAATCCAAAGTAGGCACACACCAGAGAAGAGTATACATGAGACTAAAAGGATCAGAAGTGTTAGTGCTCTGCAGAAGCTTTTAGCCAAATTAAAATGAATGTCTAGTCATGGGATACATGTATTGCATCTGCAGCCAAGGCAAATATTTTAAAGAAGCAAGCTAAGCCTTATAGACTAAAGCATATTTCCAACAGGGGAAATAAATCTAAATAGGAGTCCAGCTACAATGCACTACATAGAACATGAGTCCATCTGAATATTACCCCATCTTCAGAAGTAAGAGACAATACAGTCAGCTCAACTCAGAAGCCAGATTCTGTGTTTATTTATATCAGTGTAAATTCAGATTTGCTTTATTATCTTCAGTGTTCTGGGTATTCACAAATGGGGTTTTCTGGCATCATTCAAAGGCATCAAAACAAAAGCCTCTTCAAATACTCATTCTGCCTCTGTTTATTTGGTACACTGTTACACGTGAGTTTTGTGGACTGCTTTTGTTCCAGGTGTCCCTGTGATGGATGAATATGCTTATATGTGTCTTCTCAAATGTTGTTTCTGTTGTTACACCAATTTAAAATGAAATGTTTTTAATCAAGCTGTATTGAATTCCTCTTTTCACAACATGTGGAGATCTTTAATTCTTCTCTCAGTTTGACAGTACTAAGGGCTTCAGAACTGCTATAGTGCTCCTTACTGGCTCTAAACCAGTTGTTCAGAGAAAGAGCCTAGAGAGCCTTGCTGTGGTTGTTTAAACAGCATAGTTCATGCATGAGCTATTACCCCAAATTTCATGCCAATTTCTTCAGAGCTCACAAAAGCATTGGGGATCTTTTTTGCAAAATGACAACTGCCTTGGGCCAGCACTGTTTTTCTTTGCAGTTCACGATGACACTCAGGCTATGTCTAAACTACATTCCTCTTCCAAAAGAGGAATGTAAATGAGCCCGATCAAAAATGCAAATGAAGTGTGGATTTACAAATCTCGTGCTTCATTTGCATAATCATGTGAGAGTGCTTTTTCGAAAAAGGGTTTTTCGAAAAAGAAACTGCAGTCTAGAGAGGGTTCGTTCAAAAAAACCCCTCTTTTTCAACAGAACTTGTACTCCTGAAAAAATGAAGCGTACGAGTTCTTTTGAAAAAGGGGTTGTTGTTTTTTCGAAGGAACCCCATCTAGACTGCGGTTTCTTTTTCGAAAAAGCGCTCTCAAGCAGTTATGCAAATGAAGCATGAGATTTATAAATCCGCACTTCATTCGCATTTTCAATTGGGCTCATTTACATTCCTCTTTCGGAAGAGGAATGTAGTTTAGACATGCCCTTAGATTTAACACAGGATACTGCTAAAAAATAATAAAATCAAGGCCTATCTGGGTACTCAACAAAAGGCTAGGTGTTCTATTCTTCAAGAGCAAGACAGTGTATCATATGACAACAAAGAGCAACAAGACATGATCTCACTCTGAAGGCTTGTCTACACAATGGGAGAGAGTTTGATCTCAGTTATGCAGCTTCAGGTATGTGAATAATGTAGCTGAAGTCAATATACTTAGATCTACTTTCCATGGTGTGTTTGCAATGCAGTGTAGATGGGAGATGCTCTCATGTCAACTCCGCTTGCACTTCTTGTTGAGGTGGAACACGAGAGTCAACAGGGGAGTGATCAGTGGTTGATTGATCTCATCTATACTAGATACAATAAATCAATTCCTACTGCATCTATCGCTGCCCCATTGATCTATCCTATAGTGTAGACCTGCTCTAATCCATCTTGCCTTAAGACTGTGAGGAAGCAATAAAGTATAATAAAAGGTGCATAACAAGGATATGTTGTCACACACTACAAATTCAATTTTAAAGTGATCCTTGCATTATGAGCATTGAAATCTCACCTGCTAACAGTAGGGTTAAATTTGGGCTAGTGATTATACTCTCTGTGCAGTTTCACCCTCCTTGGAAACTTTTGGGATTTACACAAGTGCAACTAAGGTCTCCAGAACTGTACATTTACCTGATCATCTCACGTAACAAGTTTAATCACACTGTGTTAGCTATTTATTTTGGTCCTTTGACCTATTTGGAGGATTTGACATTATTTTTGAACAATTTTCCTGCATGCTCTTTACCTACCCTATATTTTCTAAGACGAGAGAGTTGTCATGTTTCTAAATACTAGGGATGAAAATGTGTATATCTTTAAATATAGCCCATTCTAGTTAAGAGAAAATCAAGAACCCAGGCAAACACATGAAAAGAAAGAGAAAGAGAGAGTGTGTTAGAAAGCAGTAGCCTATGTATGCTGACTGGAGCCATTTTAAACTAAAAGAAATAGTTAAGAGAAGTAGCAGTTGGTTCCAGACTTAGAATCATAGAATCATAGAATACTAGGACTGGAAGGGACCTCGAGAGGTCATCGAGTCCAGTCCCCTGCCCTCATGGCAGGACCAAATACTGTCTAGACCATCCCTGATAGGTATTTATCTAACCTACTCTTAAATATCTCCAGAGATGGAGATTCCACAACCTCCCTGGGCAATTTATTCCAGTGTCTGACTACCCTGACAGTTAGGAACTTTTTCCCAATGTCCAACCTAAACCTCCTTGCTGCAGTTTAAGCCCATTGCTTCTTGTTCTATCCTCAGAGGCCAAGATGAACAAGTTTTCTCCCTCCTCCTTATGACACCCTTTTAGATATCTAAAAACTGCTATCATGTCCCCCCTCAATCTTCTCTTTTCTAAACTAAACAAACCCAATTCCTTCAGCCTTCCCTCATAGGTCATGTTCTCTAGACCTTTAATCATTCTCGTTGCTCTTCTCTGGACCCTCTCCAATTTCTCCACATCTTTCTTGAAATGCGGTGCCCAGAACTGGACACAATACTCCAACTGAGGCCTAACCAGCACAGAGTAGAGCGGAAGAATGACTTAAACTTGTCTCTACCTGGACATCTACTATGATTTCAGCCATTCTTTTCCTGACTGGTGCTGTATAACAAGTTAGAGAACCACCTCTTATTCCAAAAAGAAGGCTCCCAGAAGAATATCTTTTTTGATTATTCAATGACAATAACCTGTTCCTGCCAACACAAAGCTACTCAGCTAGGACTCCAAGAAAATGACAGCATCCCCAGGTTACGTGAAGATCGCTGTCCCATCGATCTAGCTCATAGCATAGACCTGCCTGAATCCATCTAGCTTTAAGTTTATGACAAAGGAGTAGAATCATAGAATAGTAGAACTAGAAGGGAACTTGAGAGGTCATCGAGTCCAGTCCCTTGCCCTCATGGCAGAGCCAAGCACTGTCTAGATCATCCCTGACAGGTGTCTGTCTAACCTGCTCTTAAATATCTCCAGTGATGGAGATTCCATAACCTCTCTAGGCAATTTATTTCAGTGTTTAAGCACCCTGACCGTTAGGAAATTTTTCCTAATGTCCAACCTCAACCTCCCTTGCTGCAATTTAAGCCCATTACTTCTTGTCATCAGAGGCCTAGTAGAACAATTTTTCTCCCTCCTCCTTGTAACACTCTTTTAGATACTTGAAAACCGCTATCATGTCCCCTCTCTGTCTTTCTCTTTTCTAAATGAACAAGCCCAGTTCTTTCAGTCTTCCCTCATAGCTCATGTTTTCTTGACCTTTAATCATTTTTGTTGCTCTTCTCTGGAGCGTCTGCAGTGTCTCCACATTTTTCTTTAAATGTGATGCCCAGAACTGGATACAATACTCCAACTGAGGCCAACTGATTAGTGCAGAGTAGAGTCGAAGAATTACTTCTTGTGACTTCATCACAACATTCCTGTTAATGCATCCCAGAATCACGTTTGCTTTTTTTGCAACAGCATCACACTGTTGACTCATATTTAGCTTGTGGTCCACTATGACCCATAGATCCCTCTCAGCAGTACTCCCCCCAGACAGTTGCTTCCCATTCTGTATGTGTGAGACTGATTGTTCCTTCCTAAGTGGAGTACTTTGCATTTGTCCTTATTAAACTTCATCCTATTTACCTCAGACCATTTCTCTAGTTTGTCCAGACCATTTTCAATTTTGACCCTATCCTATAAAGCACTTACAACCCCTCTCAGCTTGTTATCATCTGCTAACTTAATAATTGTACTCTCTATGCCATCATCTAAATTGTTGATGAAGATATTGAACAGAACCGGTTCCAAAACAGAGCCCTGCGGAACCCCACTTGTTATGCCTTTCCAGCATGACTGTAAACCATTAATAACTACTCTCTGAGAATGGTTATCCAGCCAGTTATGCACCCACCTTATAGTAGCGCCATCTAGGTTGTATTTCCCTAGTTTATTGATAAGAAGTTTGTGCAAGGCCATGTCAAATGTCTTACTAAAGTCTAGGTATACCATGTCCACTGCTTTTCTCTTGTCCACAAGGCTTGACATCCTATCAAAGAAAGCTATCAGATTGGTTTGACATGATTTGTTCTTTACAAATCCATGCTAGCTGTTACCTATCACCTTATTTTCTTTCCAGATGTTTGCAGATTAATTCCTTAATTACTTGCTCCATTATCTTCCCTGGCACAGAAGTTAAACTGACTGGTCTGTAGTTTCCTGGGTTGTTCTTATTTCCCTTTTTATAGATGGGCATTAGATTTGCCCTTTTCCAGTCTTCTGGAATCTCTCCCGACTTCCATGATTTTTCAGAGATGATAGCTAAAGGCTCAGATACCTCCTCTGTCAAAGTATGATGAAAGATGCAAAACAAGGCTGTGTTGTCATCCACTACAAATTCAATTTTAAAGTGATCCCTGTGTCATGATCCTTGATACATTTCTAGCAATTGCACCTGCTAAAAGTAAGGCTAAATTTGGGCTAGTGATGATACTCTCTGTGCAGCTTCACATTCATTGGTTCTACCCCCACATTCTCATACAGGGAGTAATCCAAGGATGTGTAGGAAAAACATGTGTTGCTCTGATCATATTCAGCCCTCCTCACTCAGGGCCTGTGTCCATAAAGTGCGAGATTATGTTAATCATTATTTTTTTACCTTTGATATGGTAAAGAGTCCAGGGTTTTTTTCCTCTATACATTTATTTTTGTAGTGTGCTGGCTTTCTGGACACAGATCTTACTAGGAGGTGTTTTTCAACATATTTTTTGCTCTGCATATAAGTACTTTAATATAAAATATATACATTAAATGTAACTGTGAATATTAAATTAAAATGTGATGTTTTTGTCAACTGTAAGTGATTCTCAAACCAGTATTTGTACCTCAGATGTCTGTGGGACTCTGCAGGCTACAAGCACCCAAACTTCCCAATCCTAGAACTGTGCAATCTGATCTATTCTGTAGGGGATTTCTTTTCTTATAGAGTGACTTCCATAGCATAACACTGAGTTCCAGTAAAATCTATTTCCCTTCATACATGCCATATGGAATTTTAAAGCTCTTGTTAGTCTGATTTCCCTTTTAAAACTCCAATCAGATATATTGTGAGAAAAAATGCAAACTAGTAATAATAATTTAAAATTCAATTGTCTTTAACCAGTGGAAATGTAAGAATACAGGGCATAATTCTTTCCCGCATATATCTTGTGTAGTCACATGAGCCTATGTAGGGTAAATGCAAAGTAGGCATAAAACCTTACCAAAACATAATGATGCTGTTTTATATGCAGTCTGTGTTCACTTTGCACAAATTCACTATATAAGCCCACAGAAAATCAACCCCATTAAATGTCCTGTGTAACAACTTTCCAGGGACAGTTCCTCAGCTGATATAAATTAGCGTTGTTTCCATTAGCCAAAACCATTTATTGGAGCTGTAATAGGATGCTCTGCCCCTTTGAGGACCAGGATGCCTAGGGCTACCTAGCCCTGTTCGGTTGTCAGACCCAGGCTATCCTGCAACTCCTGGAGAACCCACAGAAACATTAAGAGGTACAGTTTGCTTCTCAGCAGTGGTGGTGGCAGAAGGTCCAATACCAGCAAAAGGTTCCTGAAATGCCTGGAGAGGTGGGCTCCAAGGAGTCTTACTGGACCTAACGAGGGTAACTCAGGCGTGCCTGGCTGTAGGTTGCCAAAGCTGGAGATAGAGAATGCACCTGTGCCCTTCCTCTGTGCTTTTGAGGGAGTGCTGCTGGCTGGGCGAAGCTTATGTGGGCAGCCAGGATGATGACATTTCTGATGGGAGAGGCCCAAGGAGTGTATCAAACCATGAGGGATGAGCAGTCTGGATCATACGATGAGGTAAAAGCTGGCATTTAGATAAACGGGAATCTACTCTAGAAGCAAATCATCACCTGTTGTCAAGTCATTTCTAATGGGGAGCATGCCCTCATATAGCGACCTAGCAGTTTCAGGACCTTGCTACCCATTTGTTGGGTCCAGAAACTAATTCTGAGGAGAGAATCATGGGCCTACCAACCCTGGAACAATTCTTGCAGATCCTCTGTAGGCGCTCAAAGCTGGGAAAGTGGCTTTTACCTACTGTCTGGGAGGTAAAGTGATGGAGAGAGCAGAGGCCTATGGGCGGAGGCTTGAGTAGCCAAAGTAGGAGTGTCTCATCAAGTAGGGCAAGAAGAGAAAGTGCCCTGAGGCAGCCAGAGAAAACTCTCAAAGTCCTGGAGGAAGAACATGACAGACTCAGCTTGTGTCAGTAGCCCTCTGGGTTTAAGATGTTTTTTTAAAAATGATATTTCCATCATGGCTCACAGAAAAGTAAAAAATTCATTTTAAGGTGTCTCTCTCTCCAAGAAATCTAAGTGTTTTTCTCTAACTATTCTGAAGGCAGGTTCAACAATTCAAGTTACTAAAAGCAACAACACTGTGTGACTCCCATCAAGTGCCCGGGGTGGCTGGAAACTCAAAATGCATCACAAAAAGCCACAATGATTTTCATTAGCTGATGGATAGTATAATGGAATTTGTATTTTACTTCAGCAACAGTTTATCGGGTGAAAAAAATGAACAAATTAGCACAGTGGGTCTCTGGTTCATAACTCTGTATTACTGCAATACACATTAACAACAACAATTAATAGTAAATTGTACCATGTTTGTGTAGGCAGTTCAAATTTGAAAATTTGTTCATTTTTACATTAATATCATGTTGAAGAGTTAGTAAAATTCTATATAAACTGCGTGAGTTATGCTAAATGCAGTTATTCAAAAGAATGAAGAAACACTAACTATTTGGTTATGATATATAATGAAGAGAAATGCAGAAATAATAGCATATTCTCCCTGCTCACACCCTTTAGAAAACGCAGCCTTTACCTTGCAAAATTCATTCTATTCTATTTATATCTCACTGGACAGAGCTATTTATATGACTATTTAATTAGTGACTGTTTTCTGCATTGCAGTCCCCTTCCTTTATTTAGGAGTTCTCTGAATTTACATCAGCTTGACAATTAAAGTTCCAGACTAGTTACAAAAGCCTTTTATATCTGGTTTTCATTAGTTCATATTAAACAATTCATTGGCTTGATTTTCACTTCAGTGGGCCTTCTCATAAAATCAACTTAGGCATGATCATATAAGAAGTGAAATGAATTAATACATCAGCAGATCCACTTCCTAGGAGACTGTTTTCTCTCACGTTTTATTATTGTGCAGATATGCTTGTCAGTCATGTGCAAGATACACTGAGGCCAAGAGGACAGAAAAGACTATGCAACTCTACGTCAAAAAGAATTATTTGAAGTTACAATCAGACTTCATTTGCTTAAGCAGGTGCATAGTCAGCAAATCTCTAATGGGAAGAATTACCCTTTGCTTGGTGCCACTAGTGCTGCAATAATTCAGGGTCCCAACATTTCCATTATACATTAATAGTCTCAGATAAGTTTATAACTCTGATATAATTTTTTTGCTTCTTTCAAAAATGTGTCAAATTCTTGGCCTGGTTGTGGATTTTAAAATTTGTTTTACCAATTTGTGGGTCAAACAGTTTAATTAATATTAAGTTAAAAAAGCCTGGAGGAACAAAAACAATACTTAGCATGTATCAACCCCCTAACATTTTTCAAATGCTGTACAAATATTACATCTTTGTTCACGGTGCACCTGAGAAGCAGGTAGAGGTCTAGGGCCCCCAAAATTCTCCTGTTTTGCAGACAATGAACCTTTTTCCTTACAGGAACTCAACATTATTCACCAGAAACCCCTGCAGGCTAAGTGGAGTTTCAAGGCTCTGAGGTTTTATGTATTTTAAGCCCTATTTAAAAGATAGGGAAAACTGAGAAATAAAACTTACAGCTTGCCCAGTGTTACAGTGTTTGTCAGTAGCAGACGCAAGAATAGTATTTCTGGATCCTAGTTCCATGCTGAGTCCAATAGACCAAATAGACCAACAGACCAAATAGTCTGAGTCCAATAGACCAAATAGTCAAATAGACCAGTAGTTCCATGCTGAGCCCAAAAAAGATGGCTGAGGGAGGTTTGCCTCATTTGTTATGTCCCATCTTCATGTCAACAAGTCACATAGTAATAAGGTCAGAATAGAAAGCCCACCCATGTGTGTACATGGTAAATGATATTAGAACTGTCATATGTCAGGTTGCCATAACAGACCATTGTGCATGAGTCCCCTCCTCAGATCCCCTGTTTGCTACTTCAGTGTTAGATGGGGAAGGGCAGCTAAGTGCTGCTGTATGTTTTCAGATTGTGCTGTAGCACATGATAGCCTGCAACCTAAATATGGAGAAACACATGAACCAGCCTATAATAGTATTTCTAAAAAGAGATCCTGGTGTTGTATATACAATATTCAACAAAAGTTGTTCTACTCTCTTTGCCACATAATGTACATATTTTATTATTTTAAAATTACCTAAATATTTATAGTTAAATTTATCCAATATTTACCCAAGAAACTTTGTCTGGAACATATTGTAATATTGCCTATAAACAAAAAAGTGGTATAATTACATAGCTACCCAAGAGATGGTTCCTGTGTTAATTTATACTGATTTTTTTTAAAACTGAATATTATAGTTATATATTTCCCTGAGAGACCACAAAAGCAATATATTAAAAATACATGCCCTGAAAATATTAACAATTAACTTTATATATCACACAAATGGGACAGAGACTTTCAGAACTTGTTCCATTCGAAGACACATGGCCTTTACACCACTATAATCCATTGCCTTGAATAGAGTTACTTCTCATTTACACCTGTGTAACTGAGTGGAGAATTTGATCAAAGGCTAACTTTTTGCTCTCCATAAATCATTCTGTTCTACCTGGTTTTGTCATCCTTGACTTCAAATGTTCTAGCTGAACTGTCAGCTTGTTAGATCCTTGACACTGAACCATATTAAACCATAGACTTTTGTATAGTGCCTGCTGCATATCCAAAATCTGTGTAACTGAAACTCAGATTAGCTGATAGAGTAGATTCACATGAATCTGTGCCTTTTTGTGCTAACCTTTTGCATTTTCAGCAGGCAAAAAAGTCCATGGTGTAGTCAATTTGTGAATGTAGCTATACAAAATATAGAAACTCACATATCCAAAATGGGACAAATCCCAGAGCTTTGGTATGGGGAGATACAGCCTTATGATTAAATGAATATTTTTTTTTGAATTCCAAGCAGTCGATTTTATCCAACTTAGTTCCATTTAACTTTAATATAATTTTCGCATGTCCCCTTTAATTTGTTTTCAGTATTTCTATCTTTTAATTTTACAAAGGGGAGTAATTTGAACTAAAGTTAAATGTCTTTTCCCTTCCTCTGCATGCAGTAGAATCATAAATGTTTGACATCTCTGCCTGTAGCTACGGAAAAGGCTACAAGTCTTTCCCACACGTGCAGAAAGGGGGTCTTTTCATTACTGGGACAAAATGAGGATTGTTCCACCCTCTGCCCCCCGTTGTTAAATAGCTTGTAGGATTGTACTTATATTCCTTACACTAATGTTTTTATAATTATAATTCATAGCATCAATGTTACTGCAGTTTTGCACAACTTTGACATGGCTATTCTCTTTCATGATATTTTTATGGGAATAAAATGAAAGGTGTCTGCTGGCCAGGTACCCAGGTCTGAAGGCAGTGACCTAGAAGCAGCAGCACAGAATTAAGGATGGCAATACCATGACCCCCCCTCCCCTAAATATCCTTGCAAGTCCCCTTCAACTCTCTCTTTAAGTCAGGACCCCCAATTTGAGACATGCTGGTCTCTCACTGTGAAATCTCTATAGTATAGGGTACAAGCACACAAAGACGAGATTACATGGGAGGGGGGAGACCAGACTTTATGGTCCATGATGTACTTTTCATGGCTGTGAATTTGGCAGGGCCCACCTGTACAGGGCCCACCTGTACTAGCAAGGGCAGTTTTCACATCAGCAAGAACATCATCCAGAACCAAGTGGAATTGGTTACATGGTGGAAGTCCTGATCAGTCCAAGTGACAGTCACCAAAATAATGCTGAGTATTCTGCATGACAGAAGAGGCTACCACAGGGGCAGAAATGTTCACACATTCCTCCCCAAACACTGGGGTGAAGGCGTAAGGGGCCAACAATCAGAGCCAGAAGACAAGATTCAGGGCTAGAGCCTCTCCTCTTCTAACCATACTGTTCAGCACTGCGTCTGCTCTCTCCTGACCCTGGCAGCCTCCAGCACACTGTCTTTCTGGGACCGCAGGCAGGCAGCGTGGCCAGAGGCTACTTGGGAGAGTGAATTAGTGGATCCCCATACCATGGAGACCTTGAAGCAGTACAGCAGAAGGACAGAGAATCCTCTTCCCCCACCAGGTAATGGTGGAGAGCAGGTGCCCCTAGACTGGGGATGGGGTGGGGATGAGTCATATGGGGGAGTCACATGTGGGGCTATGTGGGAGATGACCTTTGCTGGTGCTCCCTTTGCATCCCTCCCTACTACTCACCAGAAGCGCTGACACCCTGCAGAGAAGTCTAAAGGGGAATGGGATTTGCTTCTCTGGGAGAGAAAAACAATACCCTCATTTTACTTACATTATTCATTGCCCAAACAGTTAATAGTTTGGTAATGTGACTGCATTCTTTGCCTGAACTGATGCGGTTTCATTTTATTCCAATGGGAATTTTATCAGTTAAAACATTCTTTCCTTCATGAGATTGAAACATTTCTCTGATTGGGTTTCTATTAGTTGTCTCGTATTCAGAGTTAGCAGTCAGATATAGTGTTAATGTATGTTTCCTGAGTGGTAATAAAGCATGTGCTCTGAAAGCAAGGGGGTAGAGGCAGGAGGAAGCCTTAAAATCTCCTTTCATTATCCCAGATCTTTCTCCAATCTAAAAGCGTAATTTTGTTTTACCCACTGAAAAATTTGTTCAGAATTTTACACCGCCTCAAAATACTTTGCCCCAGAACTTTGGCAAAACTCCTCCTCCTTTCTCCTCCTAACCAGCTTTCTTACTGCAGACTGCACTGCAAAAAACGGTATGTAGTATCTTGGGGAAGATTTGTTTCTCCATCTGTATACATAATATATTAGACTAGATTCAAAAATAGTAATAATAGTAGTTGAGATTTAAATCTTTCTATGCACATACCAAGTATTCTCATGAAGTAAACAAATTATTCCCTGCAAGAAACAGATAGTACTGAGGGACTCCATTGTTATAAACAGGGAACAACAAGTCTGACCTCAGGGGAAGTTTGACGTACGTTCAGTATTGCAAGACACTCTGATATAGGCCACAGGCTGAACCACCAACTTAAGGTCTTTGTTTAGGGTATAGCCCCAAGAGAGCTGATCCATTTAGGCAGCTTAAGACATTATCAGACAGATAACCGAGTAATGTGATGGTGTGCAATTTCCCTTGACAGGTAAAACAGGTATTTAGAAGCATTAGAGGAGCTCACTCCAAAGATGCTGAAAACTGAATGCCATTAATATAGTATTTGAGACAGACATCTTTGGATGTAAAATTGACTCTTTCCATCTCATCTGCCAATACTGCACCATCTATTTATTATTTTTGGATAAAAAAATACTGCCTCTAGAGAGCCTGAAAATGTCTAGAGAGATTGCGGATATGGGCAATATAGAAATGCACGGGTAATTATATTAATTAAATAAGGGCTAAGAAGCTAAGGCCCATATTTTCAGAAAAGAATACTGATTTGGAATGGCTTAACTTGGATTTGGGGGTGGGGATCAACTTGAAACAAGTAAAGCTTACTAGCCAAAGTTCTGTTTCCACCTGCACACATGACATTTAGCACCTCCCTATAGCTAGCCAGATGTGCTAGCTAGCACCAGGAATAATTTGCTTGTGAGCCATGAGCATGAGCTGAAAATCATTTCTCTTCATAGGCAACAAGAGTCTTCAGAGTCACAGTTTGCCTTTAAATTTAAGACTGAATTCAAACTAGGATTTTCAAAAGAAAGGTATAATGATTGATAGTTCTCTTCCTGTGTGTACCGCTTGTATTCACTTCCTAATAAGATATTCCTGACCTGCAGCAGGTTATCACCAACCTGTATATTGTCCCATGTTCAGAGCATGTGCCTAATCACTTTTTAAAAAGAAGAATAAAAAGATGATTTTGATCAACTTCAAAAGTACTTGGAACTGACAAGCACAGGCAAAAAAAAAATCTGTTTGTCAAATGTCAATTGGATGAAAATATCTTATTTCTTATACTGGTCTGAAATGATTAAAGTTATCTTTTACTTTTTCAGTGATTTTTATTGTTATTTTGACTATTAAATAAGGGGAAAGGATTCTGTTTGATGAGCTGTAAAGTTTCAAAATCATTATCAGTTTGAGAGAGAAAAATGTCAGGACTAAAAGGAGGATGGAAAAACGCTTCTGTTTGCTGCAGCTAATTACTGCATCTACCCTGGTAGAATTGTAACTATGTACAGAGCTCTGTGATTGTAGTGGAGGACAGCAGGGACAAAAACACAACTCTGGGTGCTTATTTTGGAAGTTTTGTGCTGCATTTCGTATTACCTTTTAAAGTATAGAAGCCTTTCAACCACGAGTTGGACCAAAACAGTGCCCTAAACTGCGCTCTGCATTTAAACTGGTGGACAGGAGCCAAAGCTGGTGGTACTGGACAAAGGCAACAGAGGGGAAGTAGGATCTCTGCAGCATGTTCCCTTGTCAGCTTGTAGAAACTGTATGGAGGTAAGAGGTAAACCAGGGGAGGATCTTCTGCATACTAACTAGCTATGCTGCTTCCGTGATGGGGCCATTATTCAGATGAGGAATGAGACAGAGAGATTAAGGCACCAATTCTCCCAGTTATACCCTTCTTGCCTAAAAAGTGTTTTACTCTAAAAACAAACATAAGCTAATATTATCTCCTTTTTTTTTTTAAATGTAAAAGATATATTAACCAATGTCAACAAGCTTTTCAGATATTTTTGAATGTATAGGTCTAGCTCCCAGTGAAGTCAATGAGAATCATATGTGAGCACCCTGGAGTAGAATTTGGCCTACAGTCTGCAATAGTCTATAAATATTTCAGTATCATTTTAAAATGAATTAGGTGTCCTAAATATACTTAACTATTCATTCATTTAATTGCTGGTAGGATGATTGTTGTGCATTAAATACAAATTGATCCCTATAGGAGGGTTGATGCCAACTTCCCTCTAATGAGCAATTGTTGGGCCCATGATGTAGAACAGAGATTTTCAAACTGTGCAGCATGCCCCCTAAGGTGGAGTACAAAGAACATTCAGAGTGGGTGGGGGGATAAGTGGACCAGTGGACCTCCAGCACACCTCAATGGGCCATCCAACCTGTGCGTCAGCATAAATATCTGCCGCAGCTACACTGATTTCTGCTCCTGGCAGCCTCTGAGCCCAGTGTTGGCTCCAACCTCAAAGGCTTCCCTGATCCTCAAAAATCTGGGAGGAAGGAGCAGTTATTGTGTCTATCTTTGTCAAGGTTGGGGGAGATGCAACCAAAAATTATAATTCAAAGATCAAAAAGTTTGAAAACTGCTGTTTTAGAGACCATCAGTTTTCCTTGTTCTCTTTTAGCTTGGCTATTTCACAGACAGGACATATTTGTTGGTTAATAAGCTCCTGCAGTTATGGGAAAATTCAGACATCCAAGTTCATTTTCTTCAGTCTTTCTGGCAATAAGAAGGTGTTGTTGATCCATAGGGAGTCTATACTCTCTCATGTGCATTGGCTTTGTCCTTTCCTATCTGAAATATCTCCAATTGTCATTGTGGGAAATTGTTTACTCTTAAGGAATCAGCGAAGTTCCTACCTTCTGTTGCCAGATCCGTTTAATGCAATCCTGGGAGATGGGCAACACTGTAGCCTATCAAATTACTTGCCTATCATGCTAATAATATGGTTGTGTTGATTTAGATTAATTCATTAATATATTAATGGTTAGATTTAGTATAGAGGGACTAGTTAAGAGCTGTAATGCAAAAAATCTGCTAAAGGCTGGTCTGCAGCACAATGTGGCCTGCCTACCCAATGTCTCAGACTGGAGCAACTGGGGGTGGGAGGAATGGCATATCTACCTGGCCAGAGGGCTACACTCAGGGGAGTGGGAGGCAGGCATTGCAAAGCTGCTCTAAGCATTCCCGCAGGCCCTTTGTGGTAGCTTGACTGATGTCTGAGTTCAGGTGTAATACATGAGGCCTTATCTCTGCCCATTGCAGTTTGTGAAGGTCCACTGAATACTAGCACAGCAGCACTCAACTCCTTGGGAGAGGGAGAGGGGGGGCTTTGCCATTGACCAGCCTGGGTACTGGTCTGTGCCCTTTCTTAGCTGTGGATGGCATGTGTGTAAATAAGGGTATGTCTACACTACAAAGTTAATTCGAACTAACAGCCGTTAGTTCGAATTAACTTTCATAGCATCTATACATGCAAACCGCTAGTTCGAACTTAATTCGAACTAGCGGAGCACTTAATTCAAACTAGGTAAACCTCATTCTACGAGGACTAACGCCTAGTTCGAATTAAGTAGTTCGAATTAAGGGCTGTGTAGCCACTTAATTCGAACTAGTTGGAGGCTAGCCCTTCCCAGCTTGCCCTGGTGGCCACTCTGGGCCAAACCAGGAAAACTCTTCTGCCCCCCTCCCGGCCCCGGAGCCCTTAAAAGGGCACAGTCTGGCTACAGTGCTTGTGCCAGTTGCAAGCTTGCCAGCACCCAGCCAGCAGACCCTGCACCTGGCACGGGATGAGCCAGCCACCCGCTGCCACCCAGCCCTCCCCCTCTTCCCAGGACCAGGCTGGCAGCTCACAGGAGCCTGCCCGGGCCGCAAGAGGCGGGCGCCCGCCTGGTCTACTGCGGAGATCGTGGACCTCATCGAGGTTTGGGGGGAAGCCTCCAACGTCCATGATCTCCGCACTAGCCACAGGAACGCGGCCATCTACAGCCGCATGGCTGCCAGCCTGGCCACCAGAGGCCACGTGAGGACCCGGGAGCAGGTACGCTGCAAGGTCAAGGACCTGCGGCAGTCCTACTCCAGGGCCTGCCAGCCAGGGGCCGACCCAGAGGCCTGCCCCCACTTTGAGGCCCTGGACCACATCCTGGGGGCTCACGCCATCCATGTCCCCTGGGTGGTGATCGACCCCGGGGCAGAGGGACCCGTCCCTGACACCGAGGAGGAGGAGGAGGATGCCGAGCTCCAGGAGCCTGCAGGGAGCCTTCCCAGGACCCCTGAGGCACCCCACAGAGCACATCGGCTGTGTCGTCTGAGGCCGAGGAGGGCTCCACATGAGAGTGCCATCGTGCTCCCCTTATGTGTATGGAGGGGGTGGGGGGACAGGGAGCCCAGGGACCGTGCGCCTGGGCCTTGCCCACCATGGAGCAGCAGCTGGGTGTCATGCAGGGGCCCTGGCCTGTTCCCCACACGCCGACCTCGCCTTGCAGAGGGGGGCTGGGTTTCACCCACCGTGTCCCCAGGGAGAACTGACCACTCCTCTTGTTTCACCACAGCCGCAGCACCTGGGACTGCAGGGTGCACCACCCTGCCTGCAACAGCCACCCGCACCCAGGCCAGCAGGCGCACCAGGAACCTGGAGGACTACCACCAGCAGCACCTGCGGCTACTGGAGCACCAGCTCCGCACCCAGGACCACTGGTTCCGGGAGGACCAGCGGCTGCGGCAGCAGAGTTTGGAGGCGCTGGAGGAGCAGGGCCGTGCCCTCAGAGGCCATCTCCAGACCTTGGTCGACAGGTTCCTGCCTCCTGCTGCTCCAGCCCCTGCGGCCGTCCCAGCTCTCGCTCCTCCTCCCAACCCTGCTCCCCCTCCCACTTCCTCCGCACCCCCATCCCTCCTGCCCCACCCTCCACACCCACTCCCCTGACGCCCCGCACCCGCAGTGCTGCGAGACAGGAGAGCCAGCAGGACCCCAACCCCGAGCTTTCCTTCCCTTCCTCCCCTTCCTCCCCCTTCTAGTTCCCTCCTCCCAGGTTTCCCCCTCCCCTCTCCCACCCACATTCCTCCCTCCCTCCACCCCAGTTTTGAAAACAACAATCTCTTTTTATTTTACATAACAGGTGTCTTTATTTAACATTAGGAAGGGGGGTTAGGAAGGGGAAAGGAGAAGGAGGGGAGGGTGGAAGAAGGCCCCAATGGGGCATGCAGGGAGAGTTCAGTCCTCCTCCTCCACCTGGAAGCTCTCCCGCAGGGCTTCCCAGATCTGGACGGCCCCCCACTGGGCCTCCTGGACGGCGGCAGTGCGGGGCTGAGTGTAGTGGCCAGCCATGCGGTCAGCCTCAGCCATCCAGGCTGGCAGGAAAGCCTCCCCCTTCTGCTCACACAAATTGTGCAGCAC
Source organism: Rafetus swinhoei (assembly GCA_019425775.1). Lineage (NCBI taxonomy): Eukaryota > Metazoa > Chordata > Testudines > Trionychidae > Rafetus > Rafetus swinhoei. The sequence continues at coordinate 116,448,238 of CM033449.1, forward strand.
GCAACATGCTGCCACCACGGGAGGGATATTGTGCTCAGCGAGGTCGAGGCGGGTGAGGAGGCACCTAAATCTGGCTTTCAGGCGTCCGAAGGCCCCCTCGATCATGATGCAGGCCCTGGTGAGCCTGGCATTGAAGGTCTGGCGGGAGGAGTTGAGGTGCCCCGTGTACGGCTTCATCGGGGGGTAGGCCGCATCCCCCACCAGGCAGACGGGCATGTCCACGTCCCCGACCCTGATGTGGCGGTCGGGGAAGAAGGTCCCAGCCTGCAGCCTCTGGCACACGGAGGAGTTGCGGAACACCCTGGCGTCGTGTGCCTTGCCGGACCAGCCCACATTAATGTCCGTGAACTGGCCCCGGTGGTCACACACGGCCTGCAGGAGCATGGAGAAGTACCCCTTGCGGTTAATGTACTGGGAGGCCTGGTGTTCCGGGGCACGGATGGGAATGTGCGTCCCGTCGATGGCCCCCCCGCTGTTGGGGAAGCCGAGGGCGCCGAACCCCCAGATGACGGCGTCCGGGTCGGCGAGGCGGACCACCCTGCGGAGCAGCACCTGGTTGATGGCCTTGACCACCTGCAAAGAGACACAGCAAACTGCGAATCACTGGGGCACCTGGGTGGCTGGGAGTGTTCGTTCCCTGGCACTGCCCCGCGCCCCACTCCCAGAAGCGACCCCTGCTGTGATCCTGGCCGCCGTGGGCGGCGTGTAGTAGTATGGCCGGGACAGACCAAACCCTCCCATGCGGGGCACTGTCGCCTCCTCCCCTGCCCCCGTTTTCCCTGGGGCGGCCCATTCCCCCCTTGCAGCCCCCTTTCCCCCCCGGCCCAGTGGCTGGTGAGTGCCGTACCTGCATGAGCACTGCTCTGACGGTGGATCTCCCCACGCCAAACTGGTTCCCAACGGATTGGTAGCTGTCTGGCATGGAGAGCTTCCAGAGGGCGATGGCCACACGCTTCTGGAGGGGGGATGGCGGGCCTCATGCGAGTGTCCCATCGCTGCAGAGCAGGGGCGAGCCACTCGCAGAGCTCCAGGAAGGTGTCCTTCTTCATCCCGAAGTTCTGGGTCCACTGTCTGTCTCCCCAGTGCTCCAGGACGATGCGGTTCCACCAGTCGCTGCTGGTGTCCAGACGCCAGATGTGGCGGGGCACGCTGGCATCCGGGCGCTGCTGCAGCTCCACCACGGCCCCAAGGGAGGCCAGGTGGAGAGGCAGGGGGCTGACATGCACCAGGTGGTGCCAGGCAGCCTCCAGCCATTGCTGGCAGGCTTGCAGCAGCAAGTCCAAGAACTGCACCAGAATGCCCAGGGCGAACTCTGGCTCCATGTTGCCAACTGCGGCGGCGTCCCCAATGGGAACCACCAACACAGGCAGGCGCAGAGAAAAACGCTTTGCTGTCCCTCAGCGAGGTAGGCAAGCAAGCGGAAAAGCTGAGAACAGGCTGTCCAGGGGGGTTCCTTTAAGCATGAGCCTCAGATAGCCTCAGACAGCAGCCACACAAAGTAACTACTGACCTGATGCCCTGCCGGAACCGGTTTCAGCTGCCCTTAAATGCGACCCAGCATCCAATCAGTGTGGACGTGCTAGTTCGAATTAGCAAAACGCTAATTCGAACTAGTTTTTAAGTCTAGCTGCGCTAATTCGAATTAGCTTAGTTCGAATTAACTAATTCGAACTAAGTTAGTTCGAATTAAAGTTGTAGTGTAGACATACCCTAAGAGTCTACCGAGAGCCCCACATTAGTGGTCCTGCTGCTTGTACCTGTCTTTGTGCATATGCTGCTTGATATGGTGCCCCTGGCTGGTAAAAAGCCCTGCCTCCCCCCACACAGCCAACCCCAAGCCTGTTGGTGCCATTGCACTGACTGGGCTGTGTGGCAGTCCAGATGCCATTAGGTGTAGGAGCAGTATGGGTGCAGTACAGCCCAGCCCAACCCAGGGCTGTCTGGTGAATCGAGTTCCCCAGCAGTGCAGTGATTCCTGCTCTAGGGTATAACAAAATGGTTCAGCCTCTGAATGCACTTTCCAATGAGTGCCCTGTCTGCATTACAGCCAATTAGAGGGCAGGGTTCACTTGAATGAAAAAACATAAGCTCACGGTCCAGGTCAAGTAATATGGGGTTATATTTTATCTTTGGTCCAGGCTGTAACAGGCCATTTGCAAAATCAGCAGAAGCTGAGGTTAGTAGATGTCCGTGGTTGAGACATGGTCTCACCCAGATATAGGTCATAGCTTATTTATGGTTTCCTGGGACTGAAAAGGGGAACTTATGTCTGGGACCTTTCACCCACATAGGATGGTAGGAAAAATACCCTCAGACTCAGCAGAGGTATCATTATATAAAAGTCCCAAAATGATTGGTTCAGGCAGAGTTGACTAATCAGGACACAGGTTGTGATAGATGACCACAAAGGCCCATGGTAACAAACTGACATATATGATAATAAGTTGAGAGCAATGATACATTGACCTATAGGAAAAGGACACTTCAACATTATAAACATCCCCTACTGACTATGCATCAAACATGTCAGGGTCAGCTTCACATAGTATAGAAGTGGGACCCCAGCCTAGGGGCAATAGGGAGAAGAAGATGTAGTCCTTGGAAGGGCCAGAATGATGGCCCCTGGTGATGATGGGGAAGGTGAAAATAATGAGAAAGATGATGGGCTAACCCCTGAGATTGTTCTAGAAGGAATGATGTAAGTAAATGGTAAGGAAATATGAATGTACATTCCCTGTCTTATGAAATTGGGGTGTTTGTGACTGTGCTAACTGTATTAATAAACCATATTTGTAAATATACAAGAGTTTCTATAGCGTGAGTGTTGCTACTGTGCACATCAGGGCTCCCAATCATAGAATAATTGAATACTGGGCCTGATCCTGGGACAAAGAACCTGTCAACCCTAAAGGTGGGTGTGACTGCGCATCGGGCAGCCCCCGCCAATGCACCCTCATCCGCAGCCAGATGTGACCCTCCTCCAGCCAGTAGAATAGAAGGTTTTACTGCTTCTCAGAGATACAGCGCAGCATAGGCTCGATATTGACATAGGAGCCAGGGCAGACATCCTTAGTCCTCTGAGGGGGGGGGGAAGGGTCTTCACCCCCTTCCTTAGTCTAAAAACATCCTCCCTTCCTCTAGCCCAGTCGAGACTAACTCAGCTCCCAGCAACTGGTCCCTTAGCCCCCAGGCCCCTTAGCCCCCAGCCCCCACGCCCCTTACTTTGTTCATATAGCCTCCACCTAGCCTGGGTGTCAGGCGGCTGGGCCATTGCCTACATGCCTCCCCTCAGGAACCATCTCCCGCTGGGCACTGCACACAGACACACACAGAGTCTCTGCAGACCAGCATAGGGCAGTAGGGGGGTTACCCACAGCACAACACAGCAACCAGTGAATGCAAAACCAGAGTGGATCCAGGGCCACAAGAGTGGGCAGCACCCCCAATACATCACAATGGGCAATTAGAAATGTAAACATAATCTTAGATCAGGCAACAACACTATGCCTTGTGGGTGTTCATATGTGTGTGTGTGTGTGTGTGTGTGAGTGCGTGTGTGTGCACCTCTTCATTTCTCCCTCCCAGCTCATCAAAACCATATGGTGCTGTGTATATGTTTTGTCAGTTCCTAGAAGAGATAAAGATTGGATGGGAATGAACTGACTCAAGTGCAATACAAACAAGACCAGAGTGATTCTACTGAATTATTAATTTGAATTCTAAAACAGAGAATATCAATTGAAGTTGTAGCAATACAAGGTATAGTAAGAAAAATATAAAAAAGTAAAGGGTAACTTTTCTGGCACCTCTGAACTCTCCTCATGATGAAACATGCTGAAAACTCTGAAAAAAAAATCTATCAGCTTTTAAAACATACTTCCATTGATCATAAAGTTACTGTGTGAGACCTGATTCAAAGCTCTTAGACATCAGTGATAGTTTTTCCATCCATTTCAGTGGGTATTTAACCAGACCCTAAATGCCTAACCATGCATTCCTTTTGCACACAAAACTAGCCCCCTAAATCAATGAGGCTACGTCTATGCTGCAATGTCCCCATGCTACAGAGCAGCACTATGTGTTCTCTTTTAACCTTTCTCATTTTTCCTTATTCTTTTCTTTTTAAACAGTTGCTGTTTAATAAATTGTATTTGCTTTGAACTGTATGTAATGATCAGTGGGTCAAGAAAGCAACCAGTGTAAAGAGAGCACCCTGGAGTGGGGATACCCTAGCCTGTGCCCCAAGTGACTACAAGGTCAGGGATTAAGCCCCAGAAAACCTGGGCCCAGCCTTGTTGGGATTTCGAGGACTCTGCTACTCAGGAGAGTGGAAGGGGAGCCCTCAGGATCAGGGAGGCCTTTGGGTAAAAGAAGTGGGAGTGCGGACTCAGATCCTTTCGCTGGTCCATTTCACCAGGGTAGTATAGAAGCCAGGAAAGTTCCCTACAATAGTGGGACCATTCCCCCACTTACATATAGATAACCTAATTGAAATTAGGAACATTGAGGAGAGCCAAGGAAGAGAACCTGGAAGGGGCATGACATGATCACTTTCAGCTTTCCTATGAGAATGTTATGCTGCAACTAGCAGAGGAGCTGGCTGCAATTCAGTCCTGGAGTTATGGAGAGTAAATAAATATACATTTATCCTCTCTTGCAATACAACATGAGGAAGCTCCAGGAATTTGCATGTAAGTGGAAAATGGAATTTCCTTTGCATTGACCACAATAAATATTCACTCTTTTTAAACTGCTCTGGTATAAACTGTTCTAATTTACACTGACATAAATTAGAAGAACTTTCATTGAGGTCAGCACAGTTATGACAATATAAAACCAGGATGGGAGGAAAATGTAGGGAAATTATAGTTGCGGTGAATACAAATGAAGATGGCTCATTATTGTAAAAATATTGCTTGTGCATTATTGCCAAAGTTAGCTACTGATGGACTTTTTGTTTAAGTACTGGTTTATTCAGTAAAATTAGTCCCTGGATATCTTTAATTTATATATATATATATATATCTTTTAAACAGTTTGTTTATTTAGCAAGAGAGAGAGATCAACTCCTAGACATCTTTAACTTCTGATATTTGTAATTTTTAAATGGTTTTGCATTTCCAGACTATCCTTACATGTATTCTAAAGCCTCTTCTTTTATCAGTCATTCTGTTGGCCTTCTTTGGGCCCATAAAAAGATCTATTCTAGTTTCTACCTGCCGTGTTTTCTGCCACTGTTTGTGTGGTAATAAAGGTAATGGATATTTCATACAAAAATACTAAATATTTTTCATTACTAGATTCGCTTATGTTAAAATATTAAAAGATATGTTAAATTAACTTCATTCTTTTGCTCCTACCCTTCTACTAATTCCTATATTTCCTTTAATTTATCTTGGAAAGTTCCATCTAAGTAACCTAGTGAACATTTTGCCTTTTTTTTTATTTCTTTTAGTTTGACATAGAGCTGTGATCACATCAGATATACACTCTTGTGTCATTTACTCTTCCTTCAGATCTGACCTTATTTTTCCCAGACTAGAAAAGGAGCAATGAAGGGAAAGAGGAGAGAATATATATTCACCACAAATTTCCAATTAACTTCATTTGCTATATAGAGAAGGGTACTATAAGTAGGAAATATATCTTGTTTTCTCAAGTTGCATTGCTCCTTTAGCAAGGACTTTTATATATTTAGGGGTGGAGTAGAAATCCATCAACTGCCTAAGGAAACTCGCATAGATCCAACTCAGACACACTCATCCAGGAACCTACTGCTGCAATAAACCCCATTGCCAACTCTCTCCACGCATCTCTGTAAGCAACACCATCACAGGACCTAACCATATAAGCCCCAACATCAGAGACTTATAAACTGCAAATCCTCTAATGCAATATATGCCACCAAGTGCTAGCAATGAGACTCTGCTGTGTATATTGGCCAAATTGGATAGTCTCTACGACAAAGGATTAATGGACACAAATAAAATATTAGAAATGGTGACACGCAGAAACCTGTAGGGGAACATTTTAACCTGCCTGGGTGCTCATTAATGGATTTAAAGGTAGCTTCTACCACTTGCCACCTAACTTATTCCTGGAGAGGCTAGTATGGAGGCTAGATACCAGTTCAGAGTGGTGGGACCATCTTGTTATGGAGCAGAGGGACAACGAGGCTTGGCTCCGAAACTTCTGTATGCGGAAGTCCACGTTCCAGGAGCTGTGTGCCTGGCTCACCCCTGCCCTACAACGCCAGGACACCCACTTGCAGCCCGCCATCCCCCTGGAGAAGTGGGTAGCTATTGCCCTCTGGAAGCTGGCCACCCCCGACAGCTACCGCTCGGTGGGACACCAGTTTGACATTCAGAGGTCTACTGTTGGGGGAGGTCTACTTGATGGAGGTAAGTCACTCTCTGGGGACAGTCCATGGGGGGCTGGATAAGGGGGACAGTCAGGACCGGGCAGAGGGAATGGGGGAGTGGTAGAAGCCTACAAAAACTCACGATACTATATATGAGAGAGAGAGAGAGAGAGAGAGAGATTGTTATTAGTCTCTAAGGCTACGTCTACACTGCAGAGTTTTTTTGCAAAAACTTGTGGAGTGTCCACACTACAAGTGTGTTTTTGTGCAAGAAAAAGTACAGTAGATCATCAGAAGACAGGGCTTTTTGCACAAGAGTTATTCCTCTTTCTACGAGGAATAAACCTTTCTGCACAAGAGCTCTTGCGCAAAAAGGTGTGCGTGGATGGACAACAGGGGTTTCTTGCACAAGAAACCCCTATCGGAAAAAGCACAGGTGCTCTGATGGCCATTCCTCATGAATGAGATGACTTTGTTAGCTATGCATGGCACAATTTTTTTCCACTATGATCTCTGTTTTCAAAACAAGGGCTCTCTCTCATTCTCATACTGATAGATTCTGCAAGGAAGTGGCTTTGTAAGAGAATGCTTATTTCAACATTTTCTGATGCGAAAGCAGAAAGCATCAGAATCAATTTCCCTGGCTTCTATTAGTCTGCCTCACTTCTTCTGGAAGGTACTAGCTGCAGGGAAAGAATTGTGGGTCCTCATACTGTCTTAAGCATAGCTTTTACTTTTATTTTAATATATTCACAGTGTGACTCCTTTGCATGGAATGGGAAATCATTTAACATATACTGTATAATATAATAGTCCCTGATATCAGTGGTGCATGGCTGGATACTAAAATCAACAGAGAACTCAGTCACTATATACTGTTATCACATTTTTTTCATATCACTTTTCCATTATGTAAAATTGATTAATGTCTTTGGTTAGCCCAATTTCAGCATAAAGCAAGGTATGAGTTATTCTAATTTCTTGTCTAGACATAATTTAAAATGCAAAAAACAATCTCTTTGTAGATATTTATTGTCTTTAGTTACTACAAATTCAGATTTAAAGTTTTGTATGGTACAAAGTATATACTTTCATATTGTAAAGTAAAGCCTAGTCTCTTTGCCAAGAAAATGTTTAGGAACCTAAGTGCCAGAGATGTGTACACAGTGCTTTTTTTTGTGATGGTGCTGCCTGGTACGCAGTACCGGCACCTCCATACGCAGTATCACCACCTCCAGTCAGAGCTCGACAGCTTTTCCCCTGGAGTACCAGCACCGTTTTTTTTTTTAATAAAAAAAAAGCACTATGTGTACGTATAAGTAAGTATTTATTTATTTCCATTCACTGAAAGTTATTAGTTTAGAGTCAAGATTTAACATTCCATCTAATGATATTTTAATTCACTTTAATTATTTATGTACTTAAACAAGTTTCAGTTCAGTGTTTCTATTAAACATAGATTTAAAAAGCTCAAATAATTCACAAGCTAATTTTAAGTTAAGATGGCAATAAACATTGTCTAACAGTAAAATAAAAGCAGAAAAATTTTGTATGAAAATTCTGAACTGTGAAAAAACTAAATAAAAATTCATCAGCCCTTTAGAATGTTTTATTATTTACACTTATGAACTGATGAGCGGAATTTTCAAAATCCCTATAATGAAAACCTCAAAATATAATGATCTAAGGGAGATTACCCTTTCCCTTCTTTCTGTTAACTTTTCACTCAATATGTGTAAAAGAAAGTGTGTGTTTAAATTTTCAGTGTGAAATTTCAATTGGCTTAAAATGAGAAAAAAACCAAGTATGAATAGATTTCCACAGAGTTCAGTCATTAGTCTTGGGATATAAAGCAGTTTTTTAACTGTTAGATGTAACAAAGCTATTGTTATGATTCTAATATATTTGTGAAGAAATATCAATAGTTAAGGAAAATTCAGTTTCCCAGCTGCATACAAAACTGTGCTCTGCTATATCAAAATGAGCACAGGTGCAATCACTAATAATGCAGAAAGCGTAAGTGCACCACTTGAAAGGGATGAGTAATTCACATCCATCATGTTCTTTCTGCTATCCCGTTAAAGTCCCACTCATTGTGGCTGCAGTATCAGTTCATTTTCATTTCTAATTCCTTCCCTGTTCCCACAAACTCTTTTCTTAAGGTAGGTCTACACTGCAGGGCTGTGTCTACACTGGGCCACTTATTCCGGAAAATCAGCCGCTTTTCCGGAATAAGCTGCGAGCTGTCTACACTGGCCCCTTGAATTTCCGGAAAAGCACTGACGAGCTACAGTAAGAAATCAGCTGCTTTTCCGAAAAACTATGCTGCTCCGCTCGGCAAAGTCCTTTTTCCGGAAAATTGTTCGGAAAAGGGCCAGTGTAGACAGCCCAGTAGTCTTTTCGCAAAAAAGCCCGATCGCGAAAATGGCGATCGGGCGGTGGGCTTTCGAGCTTAGCGTCGTGTACGGTAGTATTTCGGAAAAGGCATTCGGAAAAGCATCCTGCCAATGTAGACGCTCTTTTTCCGGAAATACTTATAACGGAAAACTGTTCCGTTTTAAGCATTTCCGGAAAATCATGCCAGTGTAGACGTAGCCCAGGGCAAAAGTCAAATTAAGATACACAACTTCAGCTAAGTCAATTGCCTAGTTGAAGCCTAAATAGCTTAATTCAGCTTTTGATGCTGTCTATACAGCAGGAAGTCAAAGGAAGAACACTCTTCCTTGAACTTCCCTTACTCCTCATGAAATGAAGGTTACAGGAGTTGGAGTAAGAAGTCCTCCATCTTGACATTATTAGGCTTGTTGTGTAGACGCACATTTTGTCATTTCAAAATAATGTCAGTTATTCCGAAATACTGATGTGTAGACATATCCTTATAGGTTACACCACTGGAAAGAGGAGCTCTGAATTCAGTTGGCATAACTGCATAACATTTCAGATATGCATGGGCAGCTCGTCCCTATAGGTGAACTAGGCAGCCGCCTAGGGCGCCAAGCTAAATGGGGCACCAAGTGGTGGCGCAATATCATTGAGAGGTTTGGAGGTGGGGGTGCCGATTGCATGGTTCACCTAGGGCACCAGTTTCTGGGAGCTAGTCTAGGGCCGCCCCTGCGTGTACACCACTGATTAACATGTAGTGAACATGTAGGAATGGCCCCCCACAAAATCATGAAAGCTACTACTCTATGCCTCCTACTCTTTATCTGCTTGTCTTTATCCAGTTACCCTGCTCTCTGGGGTCCTCTACTCCCAGGGAACGCTCCATCATCCTATAGCGACCTTGCGTCAGTGACACACTGCTAGTCATCATCTAGCCCCTTACCTCAGGGGCAAACTGCAGTCCAAAATGGCCACTCATCATTGAGAAAGGGGTGCTGGTCTGCTGCTTCTTCCTATCCCCACTACTTCCTAGTACTCTCAGGCCTTGCCTCCGGCCCTGCAGCCTGGGAGTAAGCTCAGACCAGAGCTCCCCAGCTCTGCCTGCCTTTTCTCAGCACTGCTCTGTCTCATGAAGCCTCCAGCTTCCCTAGTAGGCAGGTCCCTCCTGCTCCACAGCTAGAGCAAGAGTATCTATTCTCCTCCCCCAGGAGTCCTTATTTATACAGCCCCAGCTGGACCCTATTTGGCTGTATCTGCCTCAGCTGTTGGCTCTGCACTCTCCGCCCTCTCCCAAAATGGGTTTTAACCCTAAAAGGGCCAGTGTGGGGCAGATGCCCTATCACAGTTGCTTATTAGCAAAGTTGTTTTATCTTGAAATCTCCAAATCAGAAGTGTTTCTTCATGAAATAAAAACATCTAAGAGACATTCTCTGAGACCTTGTAACTCATTTCATATTTGCTGGTTCTTTTCAAAACCATTGACATACAATGGCAAATGTGTCGGTTTCTGCACATGCCAAACTTCCTCCCTGTTTATCAGACTATACATCAGGGAGGAAAATCAGAAGATTATATATGGTATCAATCAAAATGAGTCAAGAACTCTTTTCAAGCTCAGTCTTGACTCTGTCAGTTTAAATAGACTTACAAAGTGAAAGGAAGTTTATCTTAATTTCATCATTTGATTTTGTCATTAAGTTAGAACACTTTTGTTCACAGTTAAGAGCAGATTATTTTCAATATAAGGAACCCAAAAGTAATCTTTGAACTTTGCTCTTGGCCAGATATGCCATTTAAAATAAATGCAGCTTCTGAGTTTAAAGGAAGGTTATTTTGTTTGGTCAGCTGTTGTATTTATTCTCAGTGCATCTGTAAATCTTTCAGCGATTGATAAGTCAAACAAACTTAGTAATATTAAGCTTTCTTACAAATATCCCATATAGAGTTTGTAATAAAAGGAAGAAATAGAAATGTTTGCATTAGCATAATCACAAGCACAGCAAAAAGATCATTATGAGGTAAGAGGGGAAAAAAGTAGAAAATCTGGAAACTAGGTCATTCAGTATATGTTAATTCACCATTTTCTTTGGTAAAGGACATTTTTGCACAACAGCTACTCTTTCCAGAAAAAATAAAACTATGTTGGAAATATAAAATCATTCCACAGTTATCTTTAACTCCACAAAATATATATATGTGTGTAAACAGACACTAAGGCTTTGTCTACACTACATGCTTTTCCGAAAGAGGCAATGCAAATGAAGCATTTTCTCGCGCTTCATTTGCATACTTTCTTTCTTTCCGTTTTTGCGCAAGGGGTTTTTGCGCAAAAACAAACAGTGTGGATGTTTCCTTTTTGCGCAGAACCCCCTTTTTGCACAAGATCCTTATGCCCCTTGCATACAGGGGACCTAGCAGTTAAATTCTCTTAATTTCCTTCATTCTATTTTGAAAGAGGTGGTTGTCAAGAATATCTGATTTACAACACATCATAAAATAGATACCTTTGCTTGAAATATAATCAAGAAATTTAACAATCAGTGTGTTAAAAACTAATAACAATGTGTACTTTAAACTAAGGTTTGATTTAAAACTTCCCTGTAACACCAAGTGAATAGGAAACTTTAAAAAAAATAGATTAAATGAGAACTCTTGGGTTAATATTTATATTCCCGGCAGTATTAAATATGCTGACACGCACTTTTTGACTAAACCATATTGGAATATACTTGTCCAGTCCTTTTCTTTCTGTGGAATTTTCATTCTCCACAAAACTGTAAGATGTGTATTTGTTTCACTTAAGTTCAGTATTATTCTAAAAGATTTCCCTGGTGAAAATAAATGGGATTTAGGCTCTCAAGTACCTAAATCGCTTATCAAAGTAAGTCTTAGGCTCCTCAATCACTTAGGCCTTGCAATTCTTGGTGAAGTGGTGCCTAAATATCTTTAAAACCTAGGCCTTATTCTTCCTGTGCCTCAAATGCTCCTTAAAAATGGGAATTATCATAACATGCACTGTGGTAACAGGCTATATAAGTTTCATAGATACAGATACCTTTATTCACGATGGGTCATGTATTACTCCACATGTAATTTTCTCCACTTCCTATTTACTTCTGTGGAGTATTGACTCCAGAAATATTGCTTTGACTGTTCATGAAGTAAGGGAGCATGCAACATGAGAAAAGGTATCCAGATCTTACTCTAAATGACTCAGCAATAAATTGTTCTAGTGGTATTTAGTTTGCCCTGAGGTTCTATAAAGAGAACAGCTGCTGAGGAGAACTGTAGCTTCTGCAAGAGAGAGAAAGAACCAGAACAAAGAAACAAATAAAAGAGAGTAATTGTGTAGAAAACCCAGAATTTGTGCCCTGCCTATGGGCATTCTGACTTTAGTCTAAACAAAGGAAGTCACACAAACAGAAAGAGGATATATGAAAAGGAGGCTTTTTCTTATCAAGAACTTGCTTTCCTTCTACAGACATTTTATTATATCTTTATTAGTTGTTTATTACCAGCTTTTGCCAATCATTACCATCAAATCTCTGTCCTCTAGTTAATTTCTCATAAGGCCAGTAGTGGATATATCTGTCTTCAATGGCATTCACTGCATTTCTTTTTTTCCTCACAGAAATCATTCACTTCTGTTTTAAACAAAGGAATAAATGAGGTTTGTTCTTTGTGAACATGACAGACACCTTTAGAGATTAAATGTCCTTAGACAGTTTGGGATCCAGAATCTCTGGGTTGGAAAAGGTAAATATTTTGAGCAATACCTCAGTCCTAATCTAACTGCCTCTTCTGTCAATTACTGTTCTTTCTCCACTTAAATACATTGTTCTTTGTTTGCAGGCAGGTCTGGCCATAATGATTTGCCTGAAGTAGCCAGGAATTCTTAAACTTTTTCTTTTTTGGCATTAGTTTCTCAACTTTTTCCTTTTCCCAAAGCTGGATATTTTCATCCTATAAGCTAGCTCATTTGTCTCTGTAACTCTTCCATTCAACAGCAGCTACTGCTGCTTGGCAAATAGCCCCTCAGCTAGCAGAACCAATTAACTTCTCCCTTTTTCGGCTTAAAGATCTCCCTCCTCCCCATTCTTACAATAGGGTTAGCCAAAGTACATATTACCTTCTATAAATGTATCTCTTGAAAAAGTATAAATGTGCCATGGATTGGTTTATTTTTGTCTTGGAAAATCTCAATTAATAGAAAACTATAATTTTCAGCCTTTCTTTTGTTATAGTCATATATTTTATTAGTACATGCCAACATTCATACTTTTATTAAAATATGAGGTAGCCATGTGTACTTGAATATATAAACTAGCCAGATGAAGTGATATTATAGGTTCAACATTCACCTCATTCATTGCTTTGCCTGTTGAAAACCCAAGATCCTGCAGCAGTCTGGGATTCTGATCAGTGGGATCCTGCAGAACAAACAGTACCATCTCTGCCAAAAATAATCAATCCCCTATAAAGCACTTTGAAAAGTTATGTGAAAAATTTGTAAGTGAATGCTTGTACTGGGCAAATATAATCCTCTGAAATTCACCTTAGTACAGACAGACAGCACATAGCCAATTTATACCCTAGATAAGTCATAACATTGTTTCTAACCATACTATCGAGGGTAGAGCTGATAAACAATTTCCAACAATGTATTTGGCAAATATATTATTCAATGTGGTCAACATTGAACATTTTTTGGAAAACAAATGGGAAAATTTTCAGTAAGTGTTCATGATTTTTAACCCAGTGTTTTGATCAATTTTTGTTTAATTTTGAAATTCAAAAAAATTGAATTTTAATTACAAACAAGGATAACTTTTTAATCTTTTGTTTTTTTAATCAAAATTGCAGTGTCATTTGTTTTGGTGCTGATTTATCTTCAGATAGCTTATGAATTCCCTGGGCTACAGTCCATTACAAATATTCACCAAGCCTTCCAACAACTTCAGTGGGCATTGACTCATGCCCTAATTGCAATTCATTGTTCAAGTTATATGACTGGGCACATATAACACATGGTAGTGACTGAAAATCACTTAAACTTTGCCAATAAAGGGAATGCCTTAAAAAAAGTAGGGATTCAATTCTATCAAGGAAAGGCTAGTCTGGAGAACATAATACCAGATTGAGAACAAGGAATAGTATTTTATTATACTTGGCTAGGCATGTGGACTTCAAATTTTAAAATGACTATGTTCTTTCCTTACTAAGGGAGAGAGAAAGCTATAAACCAGATTTAGTAGCTGTATAACAGAATTTTACTTTCCCTATTTTGTCTTATTCATCCAAATGTAACTCACTGTATATGCCAGGCTTGCTTTTACTTGCAAAACTTGTAACTATTTCCTAATTCTGCTCATTTAATTTTCTGCATGGTAACGGTACAGCTATCGGAATTTAGAGAACATCTGTGTATTTTCTCCATTCCTTATCTCTACCGACTGCAAGCATAAAAATCCATTGGTATCCAATTTATGTCACTGAATCACCAGCCATTCACCACTATCTTTAGTTGCATGACACACAAGAATTCTCCTCAGTGTTCAGAAGGCTAGAATACATCCAGACACACCCCAGCAGCCCATTACTAAATACTACCTATGCAAAGATGCTGATACTTGGCAGACTGTCCTTTGTTTAGGTGAAAAAGTTCTTGGAAGCTAATAACTTCTATGGATTCATCTTTCTAGTACCCAGGGCCATCCTTAGGATTTATGGGGCCCTACGCAGTACTATTAAACTGGTGCCCTTTTGTCCAGCAGCAGCTGGAGGGGGGAAACAACTGATTTAATTTTTAGAGATGTGATTTTATAATCTTCAGCAACACACTAATGAAATATTTTTAAAACAAATTTTAAAATTAAGGTCTTGAGAACTAAGACAGTAAATTCAAAAGCCGAGTTAGTCTGTACAGGAAAAACTTAAAAAACAACAAATAGTCTGGTAGCACTTTAAAGACTAACAAAACATGTAGATGGTATCATGAGCTTTCATGGGCACAGCCCACTTCTTCAGATGACCAGAGTGTTGGATGTCCAAAACTAAAATAAATAGTGGAGAAGGGGGGGGGGGGGGAGGGAGAGGAAAAAATTGGAGGTGGGGAACAAGAAGAGGTAATGGGTATAAAAATACCAAGGGGAAAGCTGAGCTGGAATGTAACAGGAAAGACAAATAGTCTATAAGCACCTAAAGACTAGATAGTCAAAAGAGGCAGATAAGAACCATTAGTAGGCAATTAGGGTACATCTACACTGCACAGCTATTTCGAAATAAGCTATTCCAGAATAGTTATTCTGAAATAACTTATTTCAAAATAGCATGTCTACACTGCAGGGAAGCCTCAAAATTAGTCCAAGGCAGACTTCCCTAGATGTGCTATCTTGATTTAGACCCCCAAGAGGCAATGGAGAGGAATAACTTAGAATGGCCCTGGTGAGGGGCTATTTCGAAATAGCAGCAGTGGAGTGTCTACACACACCTTATTTCAAAATAGCTATTTCAGAATAGGCGTTATTCCTCACAGAATGAGATTTACAGATTTCAGAATAAGCCATCCATTATTTTGAAATTATTTTGAAATAATGGACTGGCTGTGTAGACACTCACACCATTTTGAAATAACAGTGGTTATCTCAAAACAACAAAACTGTGTAGATGCACATTTAGAGAGGAAGAGTACTAACACCAGATACTATACAGACAAAGAACCATTGGCACATTGTTTGGTAGGTTGATAATGTCCCAGCCATCCAGTATCTTTATTTAAACCCACGTTTCTCAAACTGTGGGTCCCGACCCACCAGGGGGTTGTGAGCAACTTAGAGGGGGATCACGAGCAACTTAGAGGGGGGTCGCGGTATTACAAAGTTTGAGAACCCCTGATTTAAGCCATTAGCATGAGTATCAAACTTATGAATGAATTGTAGTTCCAGTCCTTCCCTGTTTGTTTGGCTTGTGGAACTGGTCTGTAACAAAACAGCCACTTGAAGATCTGTTAATGAATGCCCAGGCATATTGAAATGTTCCCCAACAGATTTTTGTACGTTCCCTTTATGGATATCTGATGTGTCCATTAATTCTTTTCCATGGGGACTGGCCAGTTTGTCCAATATATATTGCAGTGGAGCATTGCTGGCATTTGATGGCATAGATTACATTCGTGGATGTGCAGTTAAATGAACCTCTGATTGGTGGCTTATGTGGTTGGCTCCAGTAATGAATTCGCTCGTATAGATATGTGGGCAGAGTTGGCATTGGGGCTGATTGCAGGGCTGGGTTCTTGGATGTTTATAATGTAGCTGTGTAGCGTGGTTACCAGAGAGAATTTGTTTCAGGTTGGAGGGTTGTCTGTAAGCAAGAATAGGCCTTTCCCCCAAAGCCTCTGAGAGTGGGGGATCATTTTCCAAGATAGGTTGTAGATTGTGGATAATGTGTTGGGAGGGGTTTGAGTTGTGGACTGTAGGTAATAACAAGTGGAATTCTGTTATTTTCTCTTTTGGGTCTGTCTTGAAGTAGTTCATGTCTGGGTACTTTTTTGGCTCTGTCACTCTGTTTTTTCACTTCTCCAGGTGGGTATTTCAGTTTTAGAAATGCTCTAGATAGATCCTGTAGGTGTTTGTCTCTGTTTGTGGGATCGGAGTAAATCTGTCTGTATCTTAGGGCTTGGCTGCATACAATGGTTTGAGAAATGTGTCTGGGATGAAAGGTGGAGGCATGAAAGTAAGTGTAGCAGTCCGTGGGTTTCCGGGAGAGGGTCGTGGAAATTTGTCCATCATTTAATTGTATTGTGGTGTCCAGGAATTGGATTTCTTGTGAGGACTGGTCCAGGCTGAGGTTGATGGTGGGGTAGAACTTGTTGAAATCCTTGTGAAATTCTTCAAGAGTCTCTTTTTCTGTGGGTCCATATGATAAAGATGTCATCGACGTAGCATAAGTAAAGTAAGGGTGTTAGAGGGTGAGAAACTGATGGTATATACCTGGAGTTGGCAAATGCCTGTTAAAAGGTTTCATTACTTGAATGGCTCTTTCACAGGTTCTATGTCTTTCTAATAGATCCAGTGGTACCCTAAATTTTCAGGTGCCCTATGCAATTGCATATTCTGCATATGGGTAAGGATGGCTCTGCCAGTAACTTACTGAGAAGCAAAGGCTGCAGTACATCATTCCCATAACCTGCAAGAGTGGTGTTTTCGGCAACTGAGGATGTGGCTTGTTTTTTGTTATATGGTGCCTAAGAAGAGGCAGGCTGCTCCAGGAATGGTGACCCTGTGCCTGAGAATGTCAGGATTTCTGAGAGTGAAGCACATGATAAGGTGACTGTGTCAGTGAATGAATCCCAACATGCTCCAAATGTCTTTGGGGATGTTGGTTTGGGAGGCTAGTGCCCCCCTTAATAATCTGGGGGAGTTGGCATGGCTGATTCAGTGGCTCCTGATGCAGAGGCCTCTTGGCCTGAGCCTGACTATGAAATGGTACTGAGCTCGCCAAAGTGGAAAACAGCTGACACAGGCTGCAGTTCTGAGGGTGCTGAGAGTGGTTCTCTGGTTGGGGTCATGGAGAGCTCTCAGGTAATGATTTTTGGCCCTTCAGTCCCACTGGCCTTCTTCCTTTGGTCTCTTGGAAGTTCCTCAAGATGAACTCACAAATTCTTTGGGTCCTGAATTTTGTGAGAGGAGATACACTCTGGATGCTGTTTGTAGGTGCCTGGATGAAACTAAGAGGAACTGTGGAGTAGTAGTAACAGAGATTTCCTAACCTTAGTCTGTTTTTGTTGGCCCAGCAGTATACTGGGAGATGTCAAGCTCAGAAAGAGAGACACAAACATAAATGGTATAAATTGAGAGACTGATCAAAGTGTCATCTCTTTGATCAATTTAGATGTTGAGGATTTATGGATATAGGAGAACTTGGTGGTTTTCTTTGACTTTTGGGGGCGGGATCTGTTTTTTTCTAATTTTTTTCTAATGAGTACTGGTCTGATGGATAATTTAGTATGAGGATCTGTTATAGTGAAGAGAGTAGGGGCATTAAACATTTAACATCTTTTTGAATACCTGTGCAAGAAGAAGGGGGACATTTTGTTTTTGCAAGAGATGCACATAGATGCATACAACCACACTGATTTGCTTCTTGATTGCAGAAGGAAGGTATTTCTGAATCATAGGTGAACTGCAAGCATAGGGTTTGCTATTCTCTCTGTGGACAAGGTAAAGCCCAGTTTGGTGCTTGTGTAGAAAGTTGTTCCAGAACACCTGACAGTTCAAGCTACTTTTGAGCAATATCATCTCGTTTGATTAATGGCAGGAAAATGTCTGTGATCCAATGGCAGGAAAAGACTGGTTGGCTTTTCTTTTTCTTCTTTTTGTAGAGCCTTTTTCAGACTTTGTATTTTGTTGCACATTGCCCCATAATTGACAGGTTATAATGGCTTTTAAACTATAGAACCTGTATAAGGATGTTTTCTCACTATGTGAATCAAGCATGTAACAGATTAATTGTGCGAGGGAGGGATTCTATTACCAATTGCTAAAATGTGTTATTAGATTCACACAGTGGGAGGAAAACCTTTAAACAGATTGTAGATTTAAAAACATCATCTGTTGATAATCATTGGACTGGAAGGGACCTCAAAAGGTCATCTAGTCCAGTCCCCTGCACTCATGGCAGTATTAAATATTATCTAGACCATTTCGGACAGGTGAATGTCTAACAGCATTAGACCATTTGTCTAACGGCATGGTATGCAATAAAATGCAGGTATCACACCAGTCATTTGTCATACATTTCCAGGTTTGAGAGGCATAAAATCAGGGACCACTAATTACTTATCTATAGCATGTGTAAATGCAGCATTGATACAAGCATGCCATGATGTGCATTGTGAAGTTGCACACCTGAAGTAATACATTGGATGAATTGTATGCTGTTGCTGACGTGCAGTTGACAGCATCTATCTTCATTTGGTTCTTGACCTTGGATAAAGAGCGATGCAGATATATTGTTCCTTTTTCTTGCGTATATTCTGTGTTGTGCTTTGCCTCTACATTTAGCTTGAGAGGTACCTCTTCTCTGATCCAATAGCTCTGTGCCCACTTTACAGGAGTCATATTCTTTGAAAGATTTGGCTGATTAATGACAGGGAAGTTCATGATTTAGATCAGGGCTACTCAACTTTGGAAGCCCTGCGGGCCACAATGATACCTCACAGCACGTGCCAAGGGCCGCAATTTAAGTGTGGTTGCATATACATGCAAATATATATGCAAATATATGCAAACAGCTTCTTTCACACTGACAGGCATGAATACAAAGATTAAGGCAAGACTACACAACACACAGGCCCCATTTAAGTCAGTTCTGCTTATATCAATAAAATGCAATATTTACCCCATTCCCACCCATATGACAGCACTTTTAATGAGCAATGACAGTCCAGGAATTTAACTACTAAAATGCATATCAACAGAAGACCATTCTATTGACTACGTTTTTGTGTTGGCTCCCACCTGCCCGTGGGCCACATGTTGAGCCCCACATAAACCCAAAGTGCAGGCCGCAAACAAATGGGCTGCTGGCCGTATGCAGCCCGCAGGCCGTGTGTTGTGTAGCCCTGATTTAGATAAAGCGTGAGATGGTTTTCCCCTGCACTCCCACCTCCACTCCCCCCAAAAGTGCAAGGAGTAATGTCATGCCATTTTTTCTAAATTTTCTGTTTTACCCATCTTTAGAGGTGGTGAAATAACAGAGGTGGGGAGGGGCAGATGAAATAACAAACTGTTGAAATTCTTCCATCTTTCTTCACTAAATGTTAATTAAAAAGTCATTAAAATTTAGAAATTCAAAAGTATTCACCAGTTTTGCAAACTTTCTATCTGCATGGCTCCACCAAAAAATATGGCAGGCTTTCTATTGGCAGACTAGCCACTAGTAATGACTGGCCCCATTGAAGTCTTCATTGGCAAAGCTCCCCTTGACTTTGTAAGGGGGTCAGTATTTCATTCTCTGCAACACTGGGAGTAATAATGTTTGATGTGGAATAAAGATTTCCAGTAGGGTTGATGCTGACATGAGCCAGATCACTACACTGGTCTGCCTATTGAAGAGAAAAATGCCTGTGGTGACCACTGCAACAAAGAAATGACAATGCAAGTCTAGAAGTGGTGTGAGAAATTCTGGGATCCCTGAAAGGAACCACCTTTTCAGGAAAATGGTTAACAACTCATTGTGATGTTGCTCCACTTAAAATGGACATACTTTCTTCTACCTGCCTGAGAGAGACAAACATAAAAGCACTGGAAGGCATGATGTCTATATTCATTTAGCAGTGCCTAAATGCAGGCTTCAGGCAGTGTTGTGCTCCTTCGAGCAGCACAGGTACATCATTGGCATCACAACAGCCTATGTGTTCACAAATACTTTTTTGCCGTATTTGTCTGACTGAAATCTATTATATTAATTCTCTTCTCTCTCATGCAGCAAATGCTTTTTAGCACTGTAGAAAATCCATGAACATGGAACCAAGAATGGATTAAAGGGTAAAGTTATTCTCTGTATCTTACTTATTAAGTCTCTAATTTTTACATTTTATGCCCCATTATTCTTTGCTGAATCAGAAATCTTCCTAGAGCAAAAATTAAGTGGTGCATATGCTTGCTTCTATTCCAGGTGAAAAATATCTCATTAATTTATTCGGCTTTCCTCTTCCCCTCCCCATCTTGGAGCCTTCTGTGGAGCATGCAAAAAAAGGGGTGGGGGGAGGACATTCCGGTGTTTTGTTTTGTTCTTTGTCTAACTCTAGCTTTAGCTTTGATCATGCAATGCATATCTTACCCTCTACCCCTTCTGAACACATTAACTTCCACTGCATGCCATAAAAGCAGAAATACATTACAATGCAATTTTACAACTATTTGGTGCTACTCCTTTTATATGTCTCAGTTCCTTGTGCCGGAAATGCTCCTCCTACTGGCTCTTTAGTATATCACAGTGCAATGTATAGAAAATACAGCACTTGCCAGCCTGATTTGCCATTTCCATGCATCTTGAGTAGTCAGTCATTTATAACTGCACAAAATACTGCTAGTCTTTCTGGTAGCATTTTACACCCACTTCATTTAGATGTAAGTGATTAGGGTTACACAATGTTGACTGCAGTGGAGAGAAAGGCTGCATTTGTGTTGTTGACTGTCTATTTTTTATTTAGTAATAGAGAGGTAGCTGTGTTAGTCTGATCTTGCTAAAACAAAAAAGTTTTTCCTTTTATTTTTTATTTGTAACCCAAACTTCATACAGCTATTAAAAAACCTCTGAACCATGAAACACAAGCTTTTCTAGGCTCACTTACAAATTCCAGGTTGGGACATTCCTTTATTTCCAGAGGCAAATAAGGACTTGCCTAATAGTATCTGCATCTACCTCTAGTAAAGTTTTGAGACAGAATTTATCCTCCGTCTCTTACCTCACTGCTTCTGTTTTCTGAGCCTGCCACACTTGTTCAGCATCAGAGTTGAAAAGACTGAAACTCACGAAGCAAAATAAAACCTGCTAATGTTGTGTCCCTTTTGTAGTGTCCTCAGAGGAGTATAGAACAAGGAAAAGCTCAAGCCTCACTCAAGGGCAGTAGAGTAGGAGGAAAATCTGTGTGAAGAGGATGGGTCATTGGGGATGGTGCCGTGGGAAGGTGACAGTTTAAAATGCACTGTGTATTAGTTATGGGAACAGGTGGAAAGAGAGGGAGAGAAATGTGAAAGGGGAGGAATCAATGGGTGTGTGATCCCTTTCAAGTTATAGTTTCAAAAAACACAAATGAGAAAATAGACCAAAACTTCAGACTATATAGGCCACAAAAAAGGAAGATGTATTGAACTACCTTTTTGTATACTCACATAGTGTGATGTGACTCTCTTAGCAGCATGGTTCAGGCACCAATTTATGAGCAAGCAGTACCATGAAGAAGTTACATAAATCACATGCTTATTGTGTGTTAATTCCCAAAACATCATCCCAACTCTGCTTAACATAAGATTTAAATATTAGTCAGTCGCCTTTCATCACAACAATTTATAAAAGGCAGGCTTACAACTCCCCCATGCCCATCATACCAGCCTTGTTGGTAATCTCAGTAGAGGCAAACAACCCAACTGATCATACAGTTTGAAGAAATATCCGACCTTCGACTTCAGGATTGAGGCAGGTGAACAGAGCAATATAGTGAACTTGTACTGCTGTGGCCTGGCTTTACCTTTACGCAGATTAACAAAACGTTACTGTCCAGGGTTTATTATTATTTATTGTTTGTGTTATGGTAATGTTTACATGGAACCCAACAATGGGCCCCTGTTGTACTAAGCATCATTCAAACACAGCAATAGACAATAGAATCATAGAACACTAGAACTGGAAGAGACCTTGAGAGGTCATCGAGTCCAGTCCCCTGTCCTCACGGCAGGACCAAGCACTGTCTTTATCATCCCTCATAGATGTCTAGCTAACCTGCTCTTAAATAACCTGTCAGTTTGACACACTTCATGGATACTCAAATCACATAGCATATTGTTAAAAAATTGCTTAAAGGGCAAGAGGAAGGAAATCTTGTAATGCTGGAGATGTAAATGGCTTTGAGAGTTATGGAATCTTTTTCTGATAGGCTAGGTTACACAGGCTCGCAATCCCAAAAGCTCTCCCACCTCCAGTTTGAAAGGAAAAGCTAACTTCACTTGTAGCCAAATGAATTAAAGTCACTTGACCTTAAAGGGGGGGAAATATAACCTGATTCTCTACTTCCAATCCACACTTGTTCCCATGCAGAGACCCTTCACACTCTCCTGTGTGTATGAATAAGCATTTCTCTGCAAGGCACAGTTACAGAACAAAATATGGTGTCCAGTCAAAATGGTAAAAATGGATCAATGCAAACAAGATGCCAATAAGTGAATCAGGTTAATTCTTGAATTTGTGACAGCTGAACTTTGTCACTGTTCTGCCTCAGCACAGTCTTATAGACACTGCCCAGGGTGAGGGCAGTAGAGTGTCTGGACTGTAGGGAGTAATTGGCCACCACTGCGCCCTTTCAGAGTGACCAGCCTACTGCTGTGTAAGAGGAGCTGGTGCATGGCTTAGTAGATAGATCACTAAGAAGGAACCAAGTGTTGCAGACAGTGCTGATGGTAACAGAAGTTTGTATCAGCACTGAAATGGGGGCACTTTCTTATTGGAGGTACTTGTGATGGACATTTCACATTCCTTATGGGAATATGCTTATAAATATGGCATAACTGGAATATGGTTTATGCAAGATACTTCATGTGAGATCATTGGAAAGGTTATAATATATTGGATATGATTATCCTATTTATATGCATGTATCATTTTTTTAGATCAAGTTAGCAATCTTGACCTGTGTATTTGTAATTGCATATTCACTACTTTGGGTACCTCCACTGTTCCGAATTCAGGATTGTGATGGCCATTAGCAAGAGACAATGGACCTAGCTTTCCTGCAGAGTTGTGGGTCAGCTTGTGAAGTATGGAGACAGGGGTCTTGCAGAGACGTGTGAACATGACAGCAGATGTTGGGATCCATCTTGCATGGTGGATTTTTCCACAAGAGCAGAGAGAAAATTTAGACAACACAAATGATTCCTGCCTTTTGCAAAACCTATTTAAGGATGGTGAGTGAGGTTATCCAAGTCATCAGTTCTCTCAGGCTACCTACCCAAGATGACTGCTGGAAACATGTAAGGCTGAACAGGGGGAAAGACTGGACCTAGACTGGAAAGGCATCCACTCTGTTTAGAGATTATTGGAACCACATCAAGGGTGAGAACTTAACTGTAACCAGTTCCCTTAGGCTATGTCTACACTATAAGGTTTTTGTGCAAAACCAGATGTTTTTGCGCAAAAATTGGCGGAGCATCCACACCTCAAGCATGTTTTTGCGCAAAAAAAAAAAAAAAATACAGTAAATTGTCAGGACATAGGGCCTTTTGCTGGTAGAGTTATTCCTCTCCCCACAAGGAATAACTCCTTTTTGCGCAAGAGTTCTTGCGCAAAAAGGTGTGTGTGGACGCTCAAGAGGGGTTTATTACGAAAAAAGAGCCTATCAGAAAAAGCACAGGTGCTCTGATGGCCATTCTGTGAATGACAAGCAGAACTTTCTTGCCCAAGAGTGTCCTTGCAGTGTGGACGTTCTCTTGCGCAAGAGCACATCGTTTTTTGAGATGCGCTTTTGATGTGTGGACACACTTTTGCGCAAGAAGTTTTTGCAGAAGATCTTTTCCGCAAAAAGCTTGTTGCGCAAAAACCTTGCGGTGTAGACAAAGCCTTAGTGCATTAAGTTTAGTTTTAGTTCTGGAGGAATTCTGCAATAGTTGCCTTTGGAGCTATAGAAAAATTGCAGAATTCCCCCAGGACTGCAGTTTGTATGTTCTGTTTTATTTTGCTTGGTGACCAACTTTGTTCCATGTGTTATGTCTTATGACTACTTAAATCCTATCTTTTATACTTAATAAAATCACTTTTGTTTCTTAATAAACTGAGTATAAATAATTATTACCTAGGGGCCCAAGGAATCTGTATGCATATCTTTCTTTACATTGACCAAAAAGGGCAAATTTCATGAGCTTGTACTGCACAGATCTCTAGAACATAAGAATAGCGTAAGTGGGTCAGACCAAAGGTTCATGTAGCAGTATCCTGTCTTCTGACAGTGGCCAATGTCAGGTGCCCCAGAGGGAATGAACAGAACAGGGACTCATCAAGTGATACATCCCTTGTCACTCATTCCCTGCTTCTGAGAAGCGGAGGCTAGGAACACCATTCCTAACCATCCCGGCTAATAGTTATTGATGGACCTATCCTACACAAATGTATCTAGTTCTTTTTTGAACCCTGTTAGGGTGCGTCTACACTGCACTGTTATTTCAAAATACCTACCGTTATTTCAAAATAACAATGTGAGCGTCTACACAGCAATTCCGTTATTTCAAAATAAATTCGAAATAACAGATGGCATATTCCGACTTCTGTAAACTTTATTGCATGAGGAATAATGCCTATTCCGAAATAGCTATTTTGAAATAAGACGTGTGTAGCCGCTCCACTGATGCTATTTCGAAATAGCCCCTCAGCAGGGCCATTCTAAGTTATTCCTCCCCAGTGCCTTCTGGCACTCTAAATCAAGATAGCACATCTACATTAAAGAAGCCCGCCTTGGACTAATTTTGAGGCTTCCCTGCAGTGTAGATGTACTATTTCAAAATAGCTGTGCAGTGCAGTCATACCCTTAAAATCCTGGCCTTCACAACATCCTCTGACAAGGAGTTCCACAGGTTGACTGTGCATTGTGTGAAGAAATACTTCCTTTTGTTTTTAAACCTGCTCCCTATAAATTTCATTTGATCCCTACTTCTTGTGTTATGGGAACAAGTAAATAACTTTTCCTTATTCACTTTCTCCACACCAGCCTTGATTTTATAGACCTCTATCATATCCCCCCTTAGTCTTCTCTTTTCTAAGTGGAAAAGTCCAAGTCTTTTTAATCTCTCCTCATAAGGTATCCATTTCAAGCCCCTCATTATTTTTGCCCTCTTCTGAACTTTTTCCAATGCCAAGTTAAGGCAGCATAAAATGGATTCATCTGAGGTTCAGCTCCCAGAGGGATTGTTACTTGATTGCTGGGAAAAGGTCTCATACTGTGCTGCTTTCAGTGTGTCTGCAGCTTTGGGGGTGTGGCCCTATGCCTGTCTATGCTAAAGCAGGCTGGAGACGTAGGTTCAGCAAGATGGGGTTACAGGGTATCCAGGCTGTCAGGGCAAGCAGGCTCAGGAGAGTCTTAGCACATCAGGTCACAGACCCAAGGGGATACCAGCCCATCACTGTGCTACCTAGAGACATAAAACCAAGCACCTAACTGTGGCTGTTACAGTTGCAAATAGACGTTATGAAAAAGTGCATGTTAGTGCCAGTGCTTTGTCCCATTTCCAGTTTGGGCAATTACATTCTGCCCACCTACAATTCTGTGTGGTTCTGTCTTGGTATGATTCTTCTTCACTCCCTCTACCAAGCTGTTCTTAAGAGGTGCTTATTGCACTAAAAGGTAGCTTAGCTTCTGGGACTAGAAGCTTGTGCCATCTAGCATATCAGAAAAAAAGTTTATTTGGCTTCCAAAGGCATTTATATCCCCCAACATTACAAGATTTCCCCCTCTTGCTCTTTATGAAACTTTTACAAATATGTTATGCAAGAAAACATTTTGGAATCTTTTGGAAAATAGTCTGTGATGTTTACAAGACCTTCTTTTAAGACTGTGATGTTTAATTCAGGCATAGTACTATGTAATTACACAAAACACGCACACACACAATAAAAGTAACAAAACTACTGGATGGATTCTTTTCAGTATATTTTGAAAACCTGTGCTGTGAAGAAATGCATTTTTACGCTGATGAGATTTTAATTAGACACAGTTCCCATTAGCTAAGATTAGAAGCTGGATTACATCTCTTGCATTTTTGAAACATTATATGATGAAAAAGATAAGTGATCAGAGAGAATTAACAGGAAAAGTTTTACTGCATCTAGGGATTTTCTAAACATTTGAACAAAGATAACTGACTTTCATCCACCCCTCCTGATGTGTTTGGATTTATCAGCATGTTTATGTATTGGGAGATCTTTGTTTTAAATATTTATAGGGTGCAAGCTCCTTAGGCATTTAGAGGAGGCTTTGTGAATTCATCATCATGTTTGTATTTAGACATATTTTACTGAAACATTTTGGCATCAACGCAAAATGATCCTTGAACCCATTTCGGCTTTAACATCACTAGGTTGTATGAAAAGAAGGGGGTTCAGTAAGACATGCACTGCTGGAGAGAACTGTAAATTTTAAGCAATATGCTGCTGTTAATAATGAGGAGTGTTGTATTAGCCATGTGGGTGTGAGGATATTAGAGAAACATGGCAAATGAGGTAATAACTTTTTTTGTATTTGACCCACTTCTGCTGGGGGAGAGACAAGCTTTTGAGCTTGCACAGAGCTCTTCTTCAGATCTGGGAAACAATATGGCACTTAAATCCAGGACACCTGTGTTATAGGTTTGTACACACACATACAGGAAAAGCAGGTCACTAGCTACCTATTTATGTTAAAATGACCAATAGACAAACATTTTCCCAGAATCCTTCTGTGATTAGCAATGAGGAGATGGAAACTTCCTTATTCTGCATCTCTCCTTCCATTGCCTTCAGCTTTCTTGCCCTGCTTTTCTCCGTTCCACGATCCTTTTTCACTTCCTATATTGCTTCACTTCACCTGGTGCCCCTCCACTTCCTTCAATCTGAATAAGATGCACGGGCTATCATCAGGCTTCATCATCAGGCTTCATCAGGGCTAAAGATGTTTAAGGATAAGTCTCGGTTCCAAACCCTGGAATTTGGGACCCACAATATTCACACATGCCAATGTGGGTTTAAGTTAGCCAAGCAGCCTGCTTTTCAGCTGAGGGATTTGTTTGTCCTCTTTGGGTAGTTCCTTCCTTGCCTCCCTCCTCCAGTAATTCTGAGAGGGGGAGAAATGAAAAAGAAATGAACGAGAAAGAAACCACCATTGGGGTTGTGCCTGCTGGGCCTCTTTGGAACACTAGTCCATGGGGAACATTCCTGGAAAGTACTTCCATGAGGGTCAGTTACACTCTCATGAGTATGATTCCAACACAGACAGATCAGCCTCAGTGTTAATGGTATTTAGAATTCATCTCCCTAGAAAATATGTAGGGATTAAAAGTGGCACAACACCTTAACCACAGACACAGGAACTAAAAATGCACAGCCTGGCTGGGACGGCTGCCCTTCACGCCTACGCAGGCTTACCGTAAATGCTGCCAACACTCAGGCCCATCTGTTAGAATGGAAGTTAACCCAGTTAGATTTTTTTTTCAGCCCCTTGCCCTAGGTTATGGCCCAAACAACAAAAGCTTTAGCTGTACAGGTTTGGAACAAAAGTCGCACTTCATGTGCTAAAAGATTTTTGACAAGCTGACTGTGATGTCTTTTGACTGAAGCAAAATGCAATGACACCAGAAATTGCCATTTTATTTGTGCGTGTGCATGCACATGTGCGTGTGTGAACTATATTTAATTCTTGTTATGAACAGAAAAGAGCTCATGCTGATGAGATTTTAATTAACCACATTTCTGTGCCAGGACCAACGCATCAGCACGGCATGCCTGCATACACTCTATCACACCTGTTGACATTTAAGTTCCAAAAAAAACTTGTGAGCAAGACAATAGCCAAGCAGCAGAAGACAGGTTCGTAAGACACTGAGGTGCCAAAAAGACAGATGGCGTGCCGCAGGCCCTTTGCAAAAATCAGGAAAGCCACTTGGTCTCTCTGAGTGTGTGTGTCAGTAAAGAACTGCTCCCAGGCAGCCCAAGTACATCTACTGATACCTGCGGATAAACAATAAAAGAAATTAATTAGATGAGACATAAACTGGAGGCTTCTAGCCAAAAGGAAACAATCTCAAATGGTCAGTCACAGGGCATGTGATGCTCTGGCACATGGAGCAAGGACTCACCAAACTCTTAGGGTGGTGGTTGATGATGATGATGATAATGATCACGTAAGGGCCACATAGAAGATCTAGGTCACCATTTTAGAAAATCTGTACAAACATCTAATACGACAGTGGGCCCTGCCTTGGAGACCTTAGTGTCAATAGACTACATGGATAAAAGGTGAGAGGGGAATGGGGTAAAGTGACTTGCCCCATGAGCACCCATCTTGTCAGTGGGAGTGCTGGGACTAGAACCTACATGTCCTGAATCCCAGCTCTGTGCTCTCCACTGGCCCCTGCTGCATCTCCAATTAAAATCCCCCCTGGTTGTGCTGTGCATGCTTATAAATAAAAACAGATGAGTTAGTGCTGTGAGCTTTTTCAGAATGGCAGGTGCTATAAAACTAAGATATATTTACAAGCCATCTGTCGTAAAAACAGATGATCAGTTTGGAATGCAAGTTGCATGCATTGGGCAAAGGACAGAGACACTGATTTGCAGCTCTGATCTGACTGTATTTGCCAGCTCTGAGATATTTTTTTTTAGGCCTGGTAAGTTTGCTAATTAGCTGTCAAACTGGAAATCTGGACTGACCACAATTCAATTTTTAAGTTTAGGAATGTGACCTCTGTCCTTCATCCTCCTAATTCATTGATTTCAGTGTGAGCTGATGAGTACTGCACTCTTGGGCCTAGCTTTGAGCACTCATTTGTGCAAATCTTGGTATTTGGCTCCAGTGCTGCAGTCATTATGGTCCAAAATCCAGTTTTTCAGTAAGAATTTTGAATGGTAAGGACCACAGGATCTCATGAAGACTTGAATTAGAATTACAAGAAGACTTGAATTCCAAATTTGTCCAAGAGCAGAATCTTTTGTGGAAGTTTTATTTAGAATCAAACAAATTAATGTGACAGACTGTGCTTGGACAAAGCAATAATCACAAATATGTGATTTTGTCTCTTAGAAAATATATTATCGCAAGCTTGATTTTAGACTAGCAGTTTTGATCTGGGCAAATTCAATCTAGATATTTCCCAACCAAATATGTTAATCATCCAAAACAGTTTCAAGATGATTTCTGAGAGTGCTACTTACATGCCATGGGAAAACAAACTAATCTGGAGGATATTTACACAATAGCCATAACATTTTCTACAAGACAAGCACTGCAAGCCTCTGCTGCTACAGCTGGATCATGCAGGAGAATCCCTGCACCTTCATGAAGGCCCATCAATCTTAATACTGTTCAGTGTGGGCTCAGAAATCTGCCAACATGCATCCAATTGCAGCTTCCAAGTCCCAAGGCCTGGTCTACACTAGGACCTTAGTCCAAAATAAGCCCTCCCCACCCTCCCTCCCCTCCCAGGACGATTTTGTAAGTGATCTACCAAGCTTGTTATTCTGGAATAAGAGGCCGTGGAATTTGAATTCTGTAGTCCTGCTTTTCATGAGGAATAATGATATTCCTGAACTTGTAAGACTGAAATAACATTAGTGTGGACACTTGGTGCTGCTAATTTGAACTAAGGATGTTAAAGAACAGGTATTTGGCTAATTTTGAGGTCCATACAATTTGTATCGACTACACAATTAGTCGATAAGGGGGGGGAGCTCTGCAGAACCGCAACGGGGGTAGCTCCCAGAGACAACATGAGCTGGGACTGAGCAGTCCTGGCTGGCGCCGGCTCTGGACCACTGTGGCTCTGCATTTTAAATGTAGTAAGAGCCACAGGCTCTTACTACATTTAAAATGCAGAGCCACAGAGAAGGTAGCTCCTAGAGCCGGAGTGAGCCAAGGCTGAGAAATTCCAACTCGTGCCAGCTCCAGGACTGCTGTGCCTCTACATTTTAAATTTAGTAAGAAACGCTGGACTCTGTAGAGGCGCAGCAGTTCTGGACCAACGCGAGCCAGGACTGCTTGGTTCTGGGTCGTGCCGGGCCCAGCAGCCCCTGTTCATGGCAGCCTGGGCTGGCCACACACAGGGGCTGCTGCCAGAGGGCTATTTCACAGCAGCCTCCCAACCCCCACCTCTGATAGATGCAGCAGGGGAGGGGGGGGCAGGCAGCACCACAGAGATGGTGCTGTGGGGAACCAGCTTTTAAACCGCTCCCACCAGCACCGTCTCCTGTTTCCTCCCCCCTGCTTGCTGCCTCTCATACAGAGGGGGAAGTGAATAGTCGGGTACTCGACTCAACTACCAGATAAGCTTAGCCTTATCAGGTAGTCAAATACTCGACTATTCACTTACATCCCTAATTTGAACTAACTGGCCTCCGGGAGGC
This sequence comes from Rafetus swinhoei, assembly GCA_019425775.1. NCBI lineage: Eukaryota > Metazoa > Chordata > Testudines > Trionychidae > Rafetus > Rafetus swinhoei. The sequence goes on from CM033449.1 coordinate 116,478,836, forward strand.
CTCCTGCAGCTCCCCAGAGTGCTTCCTGAGACTCTGAGTCTGAGGTAGCGCATCCACATTAATGGAGCCTGCCTTAGAATACATTTAAAGTCCTTGTAGTGAGGACACGGGACTTCGAATTTGTAAAATTGGGTGCCCAGAACTCTAACCTAGTAAATTCAAAATAATCTCCTAGTATAGACATGGCCTAGGTGTGTCTGTAAGTAATCAGCAAATCAACATAAAACCTTTGCAATCCCTGGTTGGGTCATGTATTTATAAGTGCTGAGTCAATGATACTCCAAAGTAATCTTTCTTTCTTTCTTTCTTTCTTTCTTTCTTTCTTTCTTTTCATAGTACTATCGTTTACATCAACAAGTTCCAAATCACCATGTAATATAAGAAACAACGGTGGCAGCATACATTTTTCACACAAGTCTATTTCTTCTTGAACTTCATATGTCATTGTATTTCAAACAGAAACTACTTTCCTCTCCTCTTTCCATTCTAGAGAGAATTTCACTTCATTAAATGTGTATGTAGTGTCAAATGCTTATCTGAAGATGCTCCCTTGTTTTGAGACATTCTTTAGATTGCATTTTAAGGTTGATTTTTGTGTATTTTCTTTCTGTAATAGAAAGTCATATACGTATAAGAAATGAAGTCCTTCAATTCAAAGTACTGTATCAGCTCACATAACATTTAGTTTTGTGAATTTTCTTGCAGTGAACTTCAGTTAGGAACTCAGAAGATTATTGTGTCAGTGTTACTATTTGAGGGATGGCTGTATAATAGCAAATGGCAATAAATGTTTTTTTTATCTAGATTTATTTTTAGAGATGAGTCAACTTAGGTTTTCCTAATGCCCATGTGTACCTGTCAAGTACCCAACAATCTGTGAGCTATTGAAGTCATGTTTGAATATTATTCCAGACATCCAGAAAATACAATACAAAAATGAGTATGAGGGAGCAGAGAAAGGAGGACCCAGCATTCTAGGGGCTAAAGAAAGCATCTGGGCCCAAATAGCCCCACTCCACTGTATCTGCAACCTTGGTAGCGGCTTTCTTTAACCCTGGGGTTCTTGGTCCTCCTTTCTCTGCTCCCTCACATTCATATTTCTATGTTATTTTCTGGACCGCTGGAATTATATTCAACATTACTTTAATAGTGGGCCTGGAGGGAGGAGAAAAGGAAGGAGCCTAGCTCAGTTTGGGGCTGACTAGTGAGAAGGCTGGAGCCTAGTTCAGCAGTCTAAGGACACAAACCAGAACCTATGTGCTCAACAGTTCCGGGAGCAAGTAAGCCCCACTCTACCTCTCTGGGAAAAGGGGGGAACCTACTTAGAATCCGCAACTATGGGAACTCTGGATAGTTGGGGCTACAACCCAGACATAAGGATTTGAACAGGGAGTGGCTCAGAGTTCCTGGGCCAGGAGCATACGGGGCAGGGGGCCAGTGCCCCCTTTTTCCACTCGCTTACTCAGTGACGTAGCCACCAGGCTACTTGGCTGCCAGGAACCTGGCCACAATGAATTAATCAATATCCTTCAGTGCTGCGCTATAAGTTCTAGGTGTCACACATTCAAAAGCAGCAGTTCCAGGAATGATTTAACGGTGTGATGCTGACAGCAAATTAAGAGGTAGCCCAAGTTCCAGTTCCCAGGTACCATTTTGGCAGGTCAGCATCCACCACTGTGTTTGATAGCTCTGAGACTTTCTTTGGTTTTGGTTTACTCAGGAATAGGGGGCAATGAGATTTGCAGCTGAATTGCATCTTTTTGACATTCACTCACAAGTGTGTGCGAATTGTCTTGTTGCCTGCTTATTTAGATTTCTGTTTCCCTACACAGATGTCCTGTCACTGTAAGTTCTAGATCAGTTGGTTGTTGCTACCCTTGAAGCTAGGACAGGCTTGCCAATGGTGGGGGGAGGAGGGACAAAGGTAGCACTTGCCCATGGGCCCAGGTGATTTAAAGGGGCCCGGGGGCCATTGGCAGCACAAAAAGGCTATGGCGGTCTCCACTCCATTCCAAGAAGCAGCCAACACTGCCCCTGCATCTGCAGCAGGGTGGGGGGAGGAGCAACAGCAGATCTCCACATGCTGTCCCCACCCCAGGTTCTGACTCTGTAGCTTCTTTTCTCTAGGAACTATGGCAGGGGCAGTACCAGGAGGCAGCAGCACACAACGACCCCCTGTACTCCCCCACCTAGCAGCCGCTACCAGAGGGGTGGGTTTGCTCTTGCACCCCAAACTCCAGCCCCAACCGAGAGCCTACCCATATCACAAACCCCTACACCAGCCCAAAGCCTACACCCCCTCCTGCATCCCAACCCATTCCCTAGCCCAGAGCCAATACCCAAACTCTCTCACAGAGCCTTCGCTGCCTCCTGCACCCACACTCTCTCCCAAAGCCAGAACTGACCAAATGTCAGGCAGACCATGTCCACCTGGGCATGGCTTCTGCCTGTGTGGGGGCCCAAAGACTGTTCTGCCCCAGGGCCCAGTATTGCTGTCAGCGGCTCTGAGCTGGGATATAGGTAGGGTTGCCAGATGGTTTCAACAAAAATACTGGACACACTTGACATTACATCACAATCTGCATTACATCTTATTTAGAAAATACTGGACATTTATATTTTCTCATTTATATTTTCTCAATTTGTTTCCCGAACAGAAAGCTCAATTACTGGACTGTCCAGTTCAAAACCAGACACCTGGCAACCCTAGCTATAGGGTATTCTCTGAAGTGATGGTGTGAGTGATCAGTCTGTGTGCTGCCAGTGCTGTTGCTGAAGTTGGAAAGTGCTAGCAGGAAGTTAGCCAAAAATATTTTAGGAAGGCTAACATCCTTATTTAAAAAAAAATAATAACAAAAGGAAAGGGAAGCAACATTGAAGAAATTTAAAAAGTTAGCAAACAAAACCATGCCTTCATGGTTAATTTTTGTTTTATTTAAAGAACAATTTCCATGCCAAATGACAATTTTTCAACCTCAATCATTTTAGCTATAGAGGTGTTTGGAAAAAAAATCAAAATACTTTTCTAATGGGAAATGGCTGAACCATTTTGGCTCTAATATTGAAGAACCTTTGGGCAGAAGCAAAATATAATGAAACTTTCAGCTTTTGAGTTTAAATGTGCTATAACCATTTGTAAACAATTATTGCAGAAGAACCCCATTTGCAAATTTAGCCCCCAACCTCTACTCTTGAAAACACATGTGCATAACTTGAGCACCAGCATTATTAGCAGCATTGATTCCAATGGGACTACGTATAATGTATAATTGTTTCAAGGCCTGGTGCTTTCATTTTTAGAATTTTTTTAAGTGAAAACTTTGAGGAAAAATGACTTTTTTTACAAAAGTATAATTTTACTAACTAATATTGGTGAGACTTTTCTATTTTTAATGAAAAGTTTTATTGATCAGTTTTACTGGTTTTCAGTTTAATTTTTAGATTCCTTTTTTTGCAGATTTCTTTCTGCCATCACCTTTCCTTTGCCATTCTAATCACATGAGCCCACAATCTGTAAAAACATATGCATATATTTAAAGTATGTGAGTAATTATACTTACATGCATAAGTCTTTCCAATCAAGGATCTTAATGCATTAAATATTTAATTTGTCCTTTATTAATAAATATAAAAATAAAAAAATACCTAGTTAACACGTTCGGAGGAAGATTATATTTCCTCATTTTCAGGATGATTTTGCTGTTGCTATTTCTATAGCACTGCTTCTAGGCATTTTTTACATTTTACTTTTTTTTCACTTTCCATTTTATTTCTTTCTCTTTTTTCCTTTTCTTCTTTATTTCTGGACTTTATGACTCAAGACTCTTTTTATAGTCCAAGCAAAGCACAGTGGTTTTAGCATTCTATTTTGAGTATCATTAAAATGTATATAAATGCAGAACAGCACAAAGTACAATAGTAATGGCAGACAAACCTCAACCAGTCACAAATGCCACTGCTTTACACGAAAAACTCTGCTCACTGTGCATTTAAGAAACATACTGGATATTGTGGGGTGGCATAACAAACACTAAATTACCCATGTATTTCTTTTATAATTCTAATACAAAGCATGTTGTAAACTTGGAGTTAAGGAATGCAACAGTAAACAGTATAATCCTTATAGAAAGTTCATAAGAGCATTAAATATAATTATATTAAATTTAAAATGCTTAGATCTTAATCCTGCAGACCCCTATGTGTATGTGAAACTTTACCCACGTGAGAATATTTGCATAAAGATAATCACATCTGTACATATGTGGGGTACCATGGCTTAAAAACATCATAAAGAATTAACAAGTCCAGACTTAGTAAATATTCTATCCCACAGAAGTGCATACCTGGATCACCTGGATTGATTGGTCTTCAGCTATCGCTAAGATTGCGCCGATCACAACACGTCCACCATTCTTCTCGCACTCTTGCCTTTCTTCTCCACGTTCATCCAAAACGTTTAACAATGTCATCTCCCCATCTTCTTGGAGGCCAACCGGGTGGTCTTTTCTGTTCTCGCAGGTACCACTCAGCAATAATTGCGGTCCACCTATTGTCCGTGAGCTGTGCTGTGTGGCTTGCCCATCGCATTTTGTTATGTCTGCTTTCTACAATAATATCTTTCACACCGCTGCGTTCTCTGATTATTTCATTTGGAATACGATCCAGAAGGGAAATTCCCAACATAGCTCGCTCCATTGCCCTTTCAGCTACCAATAGTCGCTGCTCTTCTCTCTTCGTCAGTGCCCACGTTTCGCTGCCATACAACATGGCTGGCAGCACAAGTGCATACATTCAGTGAATAAATCTGAGAGGGACTAACCAATTACAGAGACTGCAGAACTGGAATTCGTCCATAAGTTTGATACTGTTACCCTGGCATTAACTGGTTGGTGGATTAATAGCCAATTTTTCCTGCCTTTAACATCTGTATTTTCACATCAAAAGCTATGAATGGGACACATCCAGCCCACTGAATTAGCCTCATTAACACAGGTTCTGCAATTGACACAGGTACTTCTGGTGTGATATATATCTTGGTTTCTGTTATTTACACTCCAACTCATCTGATGAAGTGGGTTTTACTCACAAAAGCTCATAATTCTATATATTTTTGTTAATCTCTAAGGTGCCACAGGACTACTTGTTACAGTCCGTGAATGACATTGCAATGTGAAAGCTCACCTTACAGATTTTGTTATTCGCAAATACAACTTTCACGATGAGTCATAAGACTTGCAAAGTCATTAATCTCTAATTGTCTATATCTGAACAAGAGCTTGTGAATCTCCTGAAATTTTTAGGAAAAGAAATCTATTGCCATCAAGACTTAACCCTAATGTTTTGAATTTATAAACATCTTTTTAGCTTACAAGACTGTGAGTATCTCAAAATTGACATGTAATGGTTCCCAATTTGCAACTATAGTCATGGAGACACTTTCTGCCTTTCCATAATTTGGTTTGTTTATAAACTGTTTATGAAAGTTACAAGACTGACAGCTTTGGAAACTCTTCATCCTTAAACAGGGCTACTGTATCAACTGGGCTACTGAAATCTTTCCAATCTTTCTGAACATCATTACATTGGCCTCCCAGCACACTGTCCTGGGCCCCCTGTCCTCTGCCTTGCATCCCTACCTCCTGCCCTATGCCCCCACACAACCTATATCCTGACCCCCCCAAACACACTCCCTGCCCTGAGCCCCCCAGCACTTCCAGCCCCCTGCCCATACTCCTTCACCTCCTTCTCAAACTCTGAGCCCCTGCCCCCTGCCCTGTTCCCCCCACCAAATTCTGTGATCTCACAACAAACAAACAAACAAACAAACAAACAAACAAACAAACAAACAAACAAACATGACTTCACTTAAAGACCCAAGCAATGCCAGGTACATCTGCTAGTATTCATATATTTTTACAGTTTTTTATAATAATAATAATAATAATTATTATTATTATTATTATTTTACAGCATTCAGAGGCTCTACATAAGATTGGGCATCCATTATTTTAGGCACTATACAATACACAGACCTGGGCTTTGCCCCCAAAGAACTCAGTTTAACAAATGTATTTGCAACAAACATGGCTTGTAAACTTCAAAAGCAAGTGAATTCCTCATCTGAGACCATATGACTCTCTTCCCAATCTATTATCTATTATGTCTTTCTGTGTCATGTCAGGCTGTATGTTACCTAGACTCTTCATTCTTTGGGTTAGATACTGTACCTCTTAGGAGTTGTGTGCATACATCATGCTGTATTTTAACAATGGTGATCATTAATCAGTTGAGCAGTTTACCATGATTTGTGATGGATTTGACTTTAGTGGGGGTTTTTAAAGCAATACTGAATGTTTTTTTAAAGATTGTTTTGGTTCAAAGAAATTATTTTGAGGGTGCTTTATGACTGATGTTATACAGGAAATCATGACAATGGTGGTAGCTTTTTCTATGGCCTCCTCCCTCCTGGAAACGGGGCTCCCCACTAAGTATATTTCACCCAGGCCCCCAGAACTTAGTCTGCAATTTATTTTGAGATGAAGCTCTCATAGCTAAATTAATAGGATTACTCACGTGAGCAAGTGATACTCAATGTGAGTAAAAGTCACAGATTCACTCCTCTGCTCTGGGAAGGGGGGTCAAAGCTGAAACTCAAGGACTTCAGTCCCAGGTAGGGGGCCTATAACCCTCAGGCTCTGGCTTTGGCCCTGGCAGCGGGGCTTGGGCTTCAGTCCTGGGTCTCAGAAAGTCTAAGCCAGCCTTGGCAACCCCATTCATTAACACTGGTCCTACAATTGACCATTTGCTTTTATGTATCCTAGATTCTGTAATGCACTTCAATTCTTCTGATGTAGTAGTTTTACTTACAAAAGCTCATAACCTAATAAATTTATTAGTCTCTAAGGTGCCACAGGACACTCATTGTTTTTAAAGTTACAGACTAACATGGCTACCCTTCTGAGACAATCCCATTCAAAAGAGTTTCAACTCATTTTGGAGTCTCATCCTGCAGTTTGAAAGCCAGTGTTCTATACTAAAGTTCCATACTCTTGTCCTGGATCACATATTTCCTTGCCTTGTAGAAACCTTGTGATCCTAGTTGAGCCAGACTTGTCAAATGTTAAGGACTTAAGTTTTTCAAATTTGTAATAGCACTTCATTTTCCAACTGCATGGTACAAATATGTACTCTACATATATAATCCATTAATCAAACCATTACCTGATTCCAGCAAGAATCTGCAACTAATTGGATTACCATCAATGAAACATTTGGAATGTCTTAAATTTGTGAACATTTAATCTCTCACTTGTAGTTAAGAGTACTAGTAGAGATTTTAGAGTTCTAAAGACTATTTGTACCAGTAGAAGATGTAATTAAAGGGACAGCTCTTTGACTAATCTTCACTTTTAGCATAAATTCTACTGAAGCTTAAATGTGGAAGGATATGACTGGTACGTGAGGAGAGTAGCATCTTTGTTTACAGACCAGTTGGATTAAAACCCACAAATTTATGGTCCACATATAAGCTATTTCTGGCAGAAGTGGAGGCCATATTGCATACTGTGGGAGTGATTTTCAAAAAACACAAGCCCACAGTGAATTGCAATAATGTGCAGTTGCATTCCCAATTTGTATGTGTGTTTCTGCTAATGCACACACAAACTGGTCATCTGGATACCATAAATAGCCAGCTAGATATCTGATGGGATAGTTTGTGCTAAAGAGCTCAACAATGCAGTAAAGGTGACAAGTAAAGGAAGGTTTACTATTATTTTTCACAGATCATAGATGTTTCCAGATAACTTTTTTCTTTTGCTTGTTGTTTTCTCATTCAGTTGCTCTGAGTGTATGCCTTACAACATCAGCAACTGGAATTAATACAGAATAGCTCAGCTTCTAAATCCACTGCCAGCTATGTCTATTTATCTGGGTCTCCAAATGAATCAACTAGTTGCAATGATGCTAAAAATGTCTTTTTGTCAGAAATCCATAAACTATACAGAATACTGAACCTTGCCACTGAAAAAGCAGAGACTCCAACATCAGTCAAACATCCAGGGAAACTTATAAGTTTTGGATCATGAGTTTTCGTGGGCACAGCCGGTCATCTGAAGAAGTGGGCTGTGCCCACAAAAACTCATGATACCATCTACATATTTTGTTAGTCTATAAAGTGCTACCAGACTATTTGTTGTTTTTTAAGTTTATCCTGTAAGACTAACTCGGCTACCCCCTGAAGCTTATAAGTTTTGGTAACTGTGCTTTTTTACATCTCTCCTTTAAAACCTTACAAAACTTTTCAGTTCAGAGATTTTTGTATGATTTGGATGTAAGGAGCCAATTACACTATCTACAGTTCACAAACAAGTAGAAGACAGATTTGGAATGGAGTCCTTGAAGACTATTATCTTTTCTAAAATTAGGAGCCAAAACCAAAGTCTTTGCCTGAACAACTTTATAAATAATATCTGTCATCAGTTGGATAGAAAACTGATAAATTCTCCAAGTTATGGAACAGACCTCTGATGCTGATAAAGCCAGTCCAGATCTGAGACTAATACTAATCCTTTTTTCCAGACTCTAAGTTTAGCATTGGTTTGGATAAGGATAAATGATTAATGATAGAGTTGTGGTCGTGAATAAACAGATTTTACTCGTAAATCCATATGTATACTAAGTCTGGGAAAAACAGCTAGGAGAATAAACATATTGAATGTAGACTTGCCTTTTGCTCCTAAGATCTTAAACACTGGAGCTTTTAATTCTATTATAAACATTAAGGGCACACAGTATTCCTAATGCATGGGGGAACAGAATGGCCTTTCTAATGCAATGAAGGGACTGAGGCCTATGAAAAAACATGTTGAGGCTACATGGGAACTTTCTTCTCACTATATAGCTCTTTATAGGCACTCTATGGCTATGTCTACACTACAACTTTTTTTCAGGAAAAGGTACGCAAAACGCACTCCACAATTTGCGTACCTTTTTCCATTTTTTTTTCGGAAGAGGCTTTTCTGAAATTTGACCGTCTACACTGGGCCAAATTTTGGAAAAAACCCCCGCTTTCAGAAGATCCCTTCTTCCTCATGGAATGAGGAAGACAGGGCTTCCGAAAGAGTGCATCTGCTCTTCCACAAAAAAAAAAAGTGGAAGAGCAAACGCGTTCCCTGGACGTGGCAAAGTTTTTCGGTATCCCAAAAAAACCCCACAGTCTAGACGTACCCTACGTCTGCAACTCTTGAGCATAGCTCCCACAGAAAGAAGTGGGTGACAAGGACAAGAAGTCAAGGAGCAGCCCTCTATCAAGCGAGACCCTCATTCAAGGTAACCAAATTCATAACACAAACTACAGTAAAACTCCAATAGTCAGGCATCGAATAATCCGGCACTCCTGATAGTCCGGCATCAAAATGGCAAGAGCCTAGTGAGTGAGCTTTGGCAAAAAATGAGTCACAAGGTAACAGCGGCAGCAGCTGAACTGAGCAAAAGGGTAAAAAGGCTTAAAAACTAAAACATTACAGTATACTGTATACAGTATGTACAATAAAAAGGGTTAAGAACAATTTATATACAGTATATAATGTATACAGTATATATATAACCTGCTTATAGTACCTCCTGATAGTCTGGCATATCTGATAATCCGGCACCACCTAAATCCCATAGGTTCCGGATTATCGGAAGTCTACTGTACATAGTAAACCAATACTGTCCTGACAGCTATAACTCATAGTCCGTGGCTTTTGCGTACTCCAGGAGAGAGTATGGACAGGTGGTTGGCAAGTACACCCTGTCAAAGGTGTCATGAAATAGACTGCTGTACTTCCTGGTCTGTGGGAGACCTGCGGTGGAACACAGCTGAACCAAGATCTACAGGAATTGACTTTGTTCATCCCATGGGTCCTCTGCAGGAAATAGCTATTACCCGTCAGAGGAGATAATACAGAGGAGCAGGGGCTCAAAATAAGTCATATAGCTGCAAAGGTTAAATTCCACCTAGTGTCACACAGAGAGAAGGGGAGCAAAACCTTAAGAGTGAGCAAAAAATATTTACTGTAAAACCAAACCTACGGCTTCTAGTCACTACAGTCATTCAAATAATAAATAATTATAATGTTTATAATTATAATATTGCGGTTTTCAGGTATCTAAAAGGGTGTCACGGGGAGGAGAGGGGAAAATTGTTCTCCTTGGCCTCTGATGATAGGAGAAGAAGCAATGTGTTTAAATTGCAGCAATGGAAGTTTATGTTGGACATAAAGAAAAACTTCCTGTCAGGGTGCATCTACACTGCACTCTATACTCAAAATAAGATATGCAATTTGCACTAAGCAAATTGCATATCTTATTTTGATTGTAATTTGAAATAGCTAATTTTGAAATTTGGCGCATCTATACAGTACCAAATTTCAAAATAATGCGCTATTTTTGACATAACCCTTAACGCTCATGGAACGAGGGCTACAGGGATGCCAAAATAGCATGCTCATTATTTTGAAAAATATTTTGAAATAACAGGTGTGTTTAAAAAATGCAGGGTAGCTATATTAGGATACCTCTGGCCCCACTGTCTAGACGTATCCTCAGTGTGGTTAAACACTGGAATAAATTGCCTAGGGAGGTTATGGAATCTCTATCACTGGAGATGTTTAAGAGCAGGTTAGACAGACATCTAACAGGGATGATCTTGGCGGTGCTTGGTCCTGCCGTGAGGGAAGGGGACTGGACTTGATGATCTCTCGAGATCCCTTCCAGTTCTAGTATTCTATGATTCTATCATTCTATGATAATAATAATTTTAAGTGCAAGAGCAGTTCATTCTGCAAAAATATAAATTGGCTAACAAACTGAGTGGAGCTGATTTGTTATGTATGTCTGGTGGAAGCTAGACTGTTTGAAAAATAAGATTTCAGATACAGAGGGGAAAATGCTAAACTACTTCTTGGTTTATGACTTTGTATAATTATTATGCTAGTATATATTATTATTCACATTGTTCCAAATAACAAGATTTTGTTGTATTAGAATATGCTGTGTGGCTGTTTTACCTTGTTGCATCCATTATACTCCTCCCAGTTGTTCACCTTTGTAACATAAAATACAGTTCTTCATTTTTAAGTAGCCAAATCTTCCTCCCCTGTTAAAAAAAAGAGGATGAAAGGCAGAGCTGACCTGTGCCTACCAATTGTTTGGGGGAGGTGGGCACAGAGTGAAAGCAGCCAGATTCCGCATAGTTACTGAGCATGCTCAGTACAAGCTGAGTAGCGAATCTCGGGATGCATGTGGAATGTGGGATCTTCTTGTAATAAAACAACTCTCCGTTCAGTGCCACCAACCTCCTTCACTTCTGCACAAGATATGCCTCTATTCGCTTCTCTATCCATTCCTCCATAAAGCCTGCCTATCTCTACAGCCTTCAGTCATGGAAAGGAAGTTAGCGCTACTCATAGAAGCACCAATACCACAGTGATTTCTGGTAGGAAATGGGGTGGTTCCCCCAGTGAGCATGTTATGGAGTATGTCTGCTCCCACAACCTATCCCCTCCTTGTCATCTGACCATGGAATTGAGATGGAGGAGTTATTAGAAGCTGAGAAACAGTAGGGATTGCTATACACCTTGTCCCAATTATACCCGTTTTCTGTACTCTCTGCCAACAGAGAAGAGCACTAGGTCCAAAGAACTCTTCTTTGGCCTACCTGTTTTCTTATAGTATGCGTCTATGCCTAATGTTGAAAGTAATTTGTTATATCAAAGAGTAACAATGAATAATGAAAGATATTAGAGTTGTGGAGTTAACACTAGTACCCTATTTTTCATATTAGATGCCATATCGCCTCTGACAGAAAGTGAGTAAGCCTTGTCTTGGCCATTATAAAAACAATATTTTAATCTGCTTACATCTCATCAACTTCTTAAAGACCCTGTGGATAGTTTTATTTAATTAAAAATGAATATTTTTATGGAGGATAATGTAGAATATTAAGTTTTTATTAATAGATTACCATCACCTAATTTATGAACTCATGTGGTATGAAATGAACTAAGAAATTCAGTGCAAGCTACTTAATAATCCTTGAACATAGAACTACAAAGATTTCTAATAATGGAATATATTGTACTATCACAGCCAAAGAACCATCCATTATACAATCATTTATTTGATATTAGTTTCCAAGGTGTTACTCAAAATTGAAACAATATATATATATAAGAAGTATAAACCTTGAATTAAAGATGTAATAGACTGGACAGCTGCTCCAGAACAGATATAAAATACTCTGGACTGTTGTATTTATAGTAAATACAGTCTTGCAAATAAAAAGACTAAGCCTGCAAAGCTTTCTGCACAAGTTACTTGTATGAATACTCCTAAAGGGCCTGATCTTGCTCCCACTGAAGTCAGTGGGGCTTAGTGGGAAAAGGAGGCCTAAAATAGTTAAACTTTACTCAGGATAAAAGTTTCAGTAATAAATCATGCTGTGATATTGCTGAATTGTACATGATGGGTTTATTTATCTATTCACGTGCTCATTCTTGGATTGCAAGGGTTGTGAAGCAACAACTGTTTCTTCTTGTGTTTTTATACAAGATGCATCACAATAGGGTCCTGGATTCAAGGTTCAGTTCTAGGACCGGTTTTGTTCAATATCTTTATTAATGACCTGGATGAGGGGATGGATTGCACCCTCAGCAAGTTTGCAGATGACACTAAGCTAGGGGGAGAGGTAGATACGCTCGAGGGCAGAGATAGGGTCCAGAGTGACTTAGACAAATTGGAGGATTGGACCACAAGAAATCTGATGAGGTTCAACAAGGACAAGTGCAGAGTCCTGCACTTGGGATGGAAGAATCCCAAGCATAGTTACAGGCTGGGGACCTAATGGTTAAGTAGCAGTTCTGCAGAAAAGGACCTGGGGGTTACAGTGGATGAGAAGCTGGATATGAGTCAACAGTGTGCCCTTGTAGCCAAGAAGGCTAATGGCATATTAGGTTGCATTAAGAGGAGCATTGCCAGCAGATCCAGAGATGTGTTTATTCCCCTTTATTCGGCTCTGGTGAGGCCACATCTGGAGTATTGTGTCTTGTTCTGGGCCCCCCCACTACAATAAGGATGTGGATGCATTGGAGAGGGTCCAGCGGAGGGCAACCAAAATGATTAGGGGGCTGGAGCATATGACCTATGAGGAGAGGCTAAGGGAGTTGGGTCTGTTTAATCTGCAGAAGCGAAGAGTGAGGGGGGATTTGATAGCAGCCTTCAACTTCCTGAAGGGAGGTTCCAAAGAGGATGGAGAAAGGCTGTTCTCAGTAGTGACAGATGGCAGAACAAGGAGCAATGGTCTCAAGTTGTGGTGGGAGAGGGCCAGGCTGGATATTAGGAAAAAACTATTTCACTAGGAGAGTGGTGAAGCACTGGAATGGATTACCTAGGGAAGTAGTGGAGTCTCTATCCCTAGAGGTGTTTAAGTCTCGGCTTGAGAAAGCCCTGGCTGGGTTGATTTAGCTAGGATTGGTCCTGCCTAGAGCAGGGGGCTGCACTTGATGACCTTCTGAGGTCTCTTCCAGCTCTATGGTTCTATGATTCTATGATTCGATTCAATACACTCCAACTTTTGTAAGTCATATGACTTGGTATCCCACAACATGTTGATTAAAAGATATAAAATTTACATACCACGCATTGCATAGATTAAAAGCTGACTAACTGATACACCTCAAAATGAAATTATAAATGGGGCATCACCATCAAAGAGTTTTTAGTGGTATCCCTCAGAGATCTGTTTCTGACCCTATACTATTTAATATTTTATTAATTACCAGGAAGAAAACATAAAATCATTACTGATAAAGTTTGCAGATCACACAAATATAGAGGGAATGGTAAATATTGAAAGAGGATAGGTCACTGATACAAGTGATCTGAACTGCTTGGTAAACTGGGCCTGAGCAAACAATATGTGTTTTAATATGGCTACATGAAAATGTATACATCTAGGAAAAATGTAGGTCATGCTTATGGGATGGGAGATGCTATTCTGGGAAGCAGTGACTGAAAAAATTGGGGTGTTATCAGGTTTTGGGGATCACCCAGACCGGCAAGAGCTTCTCTCATCACAGTGTCTTTATACTATGTTGCTATGGCTTACAGCCCTAACACCAATCGCCTACCTACAAGCAAAAGATTTGCATTCTGGCTTCCACCAGCCAAATTACTCCTTGCAGAGTGACCTGAACAGCCATTCCAGTCCTGATGAGTCTCCCCCAAACGGTCCACTCTGAGTTCTAGACACTCCGAATTTTCCCTCCAGTTTGTCATCCCTGACAAAGTGAAATCTATTCCCCAAGATATTAGTTCACTTTTGAACATAAACCCCACACAGTTTGCACAATGGAAACCTGCTTGTGATAAAAATAAAGCTTCAGAAGGGTAGCCGAGTTAGTCTGTACAGCAGGGGTTCTCAAACTTTGTGATACTGCAACCCCCCTCTAAGTTGCTTGTGACTCCCTGGGAGGTTGGGACCCACAGTTTGAGAAACACGGCTTACAGGATAAACTTAAAAACAACAAATAGTCTGGTAGCACTTTAAAGACTAATAAGATATGTAGATGGTATCATGAGCTTTCATGGGCACAGCCCACTTCTTCAGATGACCGGAGTGTTGTATGTCCAGAACCAAAATAAATAGGGGAGAGGAGGGAGGGAACAAAAGGAGGCAGTGGGTATATAAATATCAAAGGAAAACCGATCTGGTATGTAACAGGCAAAACTGATAGTCTAGTAAGTTTACTTAATAGAAACATCACAAATTCAAAGTTGAAATAATAAAGAAAAGCCAGTACTGTAACGCAACAAAGAAAAGACACAATCTCAAGTTTTTCACTTCCATATTAACTAAATTTCCCTTTCTAATACAAGTGACTTATTGCCTCTGACCAGTTTCCCAACATACCCTTTGCCACAGAAGGCATCGAGTGTTTCATGGACACCACCCACCTTAGATGCTGGCCCTCCATTACTGAATAAAAACTCAAGGGTTTCTTATTTTTTTCTCCTGGTGTGATGATTCATGACCACTCAGTCAGGGAAATGCCCTTCTTTCTAGGTTTTTCAATATTGGGGTTTTTCTTTTCAATGTGTTTACATTAACTTTAGTGGTCCACCATTGTCTCTTCCTGGCTAGACAATGGATGTGTACTTGAAGTTATTTTCATGCAAACAACTGTTTTGGGAAGAGCCCCTCTCTGCTGTGAGGTGTACTTAAAATTGTAGCACAGGTCATGAGCATAGAATTCTATATATATAACTACATAGAATCATACTTATGATTTGTATACATCTCTTATAACTTTCAGAACATTATAAACTTTTATAAGACCTTACTTGTGACATATTTTGTACACTGTAACACTGTATGCAACCAGTTGGTTCAGTTGGTTCCTTTTCAGGGTTCAGACTCACATTCTCCCACTCCCACTGCAATACTCTCATCAAAAGATCTAATGCAATCCTTGGAGACTTGAGTAGGACTAGGGAATTTATTTCTCTGTGTTTGTTACTGATGCAACCTCTGATGGAATAGTGTTCAGTTTTTTTACTATAATGTTTGAATTCTGTTGATATATCAGAGGATTTAGAGAAGGGCCACAAAAATGATTGGAAGATTAGGAAACCTGTTTTACAATGATAGATTCAAAAAGCTAAATCTAGTTTAACAAAGAGAAGGTTAAGGGATGATTTGGTAAGTCTGAAAGTATCTACATGAGGGAAAATATTAATGGGTTCTTCAGACCATTAGAGAAATGTATCACATGATCCAATGACTAGATGCTGACGCTAGACAAATTCAAACTGGACATAAAGCATACATTTTTAAGAGCGAGAGTGATTAACAATTGGAACAACTTACCAAAGTTGTGATGGATTCTCCACCACTAACAGTTTTTAAATCAATATTGGATATATTTTGTAAAAGATCTGCTCTGGGTATTATTTCAGGGAAATTCTATGGTTGGTGTTTTACACAAGGTAAGACTAGATAATCACAATGGTCCCTTCTGGCCTTAAAATCGATATATTATTTTTCAACTCTAGTAAAGATAGTGTATTTTATCAGAATACATGTCATCTAATTATTGCTAAATAATTGAGTTTGTTAATTATGTTACCTAAACTAATAATAATGCTTCACAGAAATTATTATAAAATAATAATCAGTGATGACTCTGAATATTATAAACTGACATTATTAAAATTGTAGAATAAGTTTTAAAGAAATTCCTATTTTTTTTTTGTTTTTACACGTTTGTTTTACTCCTTTATCTCTGAATTTATAAGCAGTCGATATCCTCATAGCTTGCAGTCCCGTACAAAAGAATATTCTTCTAATAAGTTAACAGAGAATTGCTAATTAAACTGTATAATATTTGCTTTAAGTACAGGGATTTATTTTTGATTGTGTAATTGAAGCATTATTGGTGCTGCCACCAAGAGATAAAAAGCCTCCACCTGTAGTTTATGGATAGATTCAAATAGGCTTGGTCTACATTAGGCACTTATGTTGGTATAATTACATCATTCAGGGCGGTGGATATTAAGGATGTGAAAGGTTAACCAGCAGAGGCTGGCAGTGGGCCCAGGAGCACCACAAGCAAGGGCTGCTCTAGCCGGGCTGCAGTAGTCCCTGCCAGTGGTGGGGGGGGCTAGGCTGGAGTAGCCCTACCCCCTGCTGTCATTCTTAAATCGGCTAACCAGTTAAACATCACATTTAACCGGTTAACTAATTAAATGGGATTTTACATCCCTAGTTGATGTAACTAAGTGACACAGTTATTCTAGCCTAGCCCCTGCTGAAGAAAGCACTGTGTCAATTAGAGGGCTTCTCCTGTCAACACAGCTACCACATCTCAGGGAGGTGGAGCTCTCAGGTCAATTTTTCACTGCAGCATTACAACAGAGTTGAATTGCTGCAGCTACACCTCTACAGCATTGTATGTACAGGAAAGCCTTTAGACTCAATCTTCAAGTCATTCATAGGATTGCCTTAATGACAGCACCACACATTTTGTTTAGGAATTTGATTATTTCTCCAATTACTCTTTTTTTTTGTCTGAGCAATCAATCTGGCCTTATGGCACCATGACACCTGATCCATCTCTAAAATCAGAGCCTGCTAAGAAGATGCAAGGGAACCATCTACTTGAGCTGGTCAGATTTTTCACAATTTCAATGTTCCATAAAATAAATTTTGAGTTTTAATTTTAACAGTGGAGATTTTTTTCAATATTTTTCCTGATTTTTTTTTTTACCTCAGGTAGATGTTTGGGGCCCACATTGTTAATAACTTTGCTTAATTAATATTTTCTTCACATAGCTGGTGCACAAATTTACAAAGAGATTTAATTATAAGAAAAGTTTGAAAAGGTAGAAGATGCTTTTGAGCAACACAGAGACAAAGAAATGTTTAACTCATTTGTGTATATGTGTATTTTTTCTGTCTGATCTGCACTGCAGCATAATATTCCGATAGGTTAACTTTCTTTGCAATTTCATTTTCTAATAGTAAAAACATCTTAGAATCAAAGAATCCAAGAATTGTAGGACTGGAAGTGATCTCAAGAGATTACCTAGCCCACTCCCTTGTACAGAAGGTAGGACTAAGTATTATGTAGACCTGCTCTTAAAAATTTCCAATGATGGAGATTCCCTAAGCAATTTACTACTGTGTTTAACTAACCTGACACTTAGGAAGTTCTTCCTAATGTCCAGTTTAAATCTCCCTTATTGCAATTTAAACCTATTGTTTCTTGACCTCTATCCTCAGAGATTAACCAGAACAATTTTTCTCCTTCCTTCTAGAAATCATGTTTTATGTACTTGAAAACTGTCATCATGCCCCCCGCCCCCAGTCATCTCTAGACTAAACAAACTCTTTTTTTCAGACATTACTCAGAGGCCATGTTTTAGACCTTTAACCATTTTGTTGCTCTCCTCTGGATTTCTCCAATTTGTCCATATATTTCCTAAAATGTGGCACCCAGAACTGTACACAATACTCCCACTGAGACTTTATCAGTATGAATAGAATGTAGAATTTCTTCTTGTGTCTTGCTTACAATACTCCTTCTGATGCATACCACAATGACATTTGCTCTGTTTGCAATTGTGTTAGAGTGTTGTGTCATATTTAACTTGTGATCCTCTATAACCCCTAGATTCTTTTCTTCAGTAATTTTGAATTTTAATCCAGTCCTACAAAGCATTCACCACCTCTCCCAGTTTTGATTTGCCAACAAACTTATAAGTATACTCTCTATGCCATTATCTATATCAATGATGAAAATATTGAACAGAACTAAATGCCAAACCCTGTGGAACTCCACTTGTTATGCCTTCCAGAATGACTGGAAACTGATAACTAACCTCTCAGAATGGTTTTCTCACCAGTTATGCACCCACCTAATTTATGGGAAGATCATTTGAGGCAACATCAAAAGCCTTACTAAAGTCAAGATACACCACATCCATCTCTTCCCCTCTATTCACTAGGCTTTTTACCAGGTCTATTAGATTGGTTTGACACTATTTATTTTTGACAAATCCAGGCTGACTGTTACTTGTTATCTTCTATGTGTTTGCCGATCAATTGCTTGATTATTTCCTCCATTATCTTTCTAGGTATAGAAGTTAAGCTGACTGATCTGTAATTCCCCAGGTTGTCCTTATTTCCCTCTGTTTTTTCACTTATATACACAACCATATATAGGTGAAAACTTCAAAAACACTTCTGTGAATATTAATCTCAATTTTTAAATACTTTTATTTTGACAATATTCCTACCCTCTTTTGTGTTTATGTTTACTTTATGTGACTTTAGCAAATGAGTTAACAAGCAAGAATCATCACTAAAACAGGGATTCTAAAGTGAAAATTTGTAAAAGGAAATTTTTGATTTCATATCACAAGTACATGCACATGGTACCTGACTCTTATGTGCCTCTTGTCCTGCACAGTAAGTAAAAACAAATTGAATGTTATACTTCAGATGATCACAGTGAATTAAGAACATAACATAAGAACATAAGAATTGTTCATGCATGAGCTACATGAATTCACAGAAATTATTCAAACAAATTTGAATTGTGAATAAATACAAATAAAATTGATTTGTTCACAGAAAATTTACAAATAGAAAGAGAGAGAAAACTCTTCAGATACATTATTTGTTATGAATTATTTGCCCAGCTTTTGCCTAGGGTAATATTTTAAAAAGTGTCATAGTGACCTAGGAGCCTAAGTCCCACTGACTTTCATTTAGATGTAGATTCTTTAAGTACGTAAGTCCCTTTGATAAAGGAACTTAGGTACATTTGAAGTTTTATCTGTAATCACTAAGAGTCTGATTCTAAGCGTCGAAAAATTCATGCTGGGTAGTGCCTTACTCCACAAGTGTTCCCATTGACATCCACGGGACTATTTGCACAGGCTTCAACATGAATGAATGTTTTAGAATCTATTCCTAATGTTGCTTTAGGTAGTGGAAGTGCTCCTTTAGTTCAAGTTGCTTAGATATGTGACTTTGAAGAAAGACCTTGAGTTCTGTCCCTGCTGCCACAGTGAAGCCCTGAAATGTCAAGGTGTTCTGCAGTATAGTGAGTACTGTGAAGTCTTAGGTTGCTATGGATCTGCTACAAAAACCAACCAAAAGCATGTTTCAGCCAAAAAAAACCCCACTATTTTTAGCACAGCACCCTACTTATTCTTTTCTTATCTTCTGAAAACTCCTTAATGTGATCCACTTCAGGAGTGATCCACTTCATTATTAAGTGAAATATTTTACTCTTCGAGCCCGTCTCTGGCTGGCAATGTATGTTTTGGTACACAAAACTATTAATATTAAGTTCCCAGGGCAAATTTAGCACACTAGGACATTATGTGAGTATGGACATTCTCAGAAAGAGTTTTGTTCCATAAACTAGCAAACAAAATAATGAGTTCGGCAGCTTGGGAGATATTATCTTGCTCCCGTATTTTTCACTGAATAGAAAACAATTTTTCCTCAAACCAAGACTCCAAAATTTCACAATATAAGTGGTCTCTCTCAGCATGAATTAAAACTTGGAGATATTTATTGAAAATGATTTTACATTAACTTTTGAAATGTCCGGCTTCTGGGATGAACAAAATGGGTGCAATTTCTTTTAGTTATTTACAGTACTGCATGGTATAAGAGAGAATAGAACAGAATGGAGTAGCTTATCCAAACTGCGAGAACATTTACTAGTATGAGCCATGCATGTCAGTAAAGTGAAGGACATGTGATGCACCTGCTTTTTTTCCCATTGTGCCATACCCCAAGGTTCTGCCATAAACTAAGAGCAGCATGACAGAGCCTATGGGCATGGCATAGTCAAAAAGCAGGTGCATGATATACCTTTCACTGGCATGCATGCCATATGCTACTAAGCCTTGCAAACGCCTCATTTAAAAAATCTTGCAAACCCTTATTCAGATACTGAATATTGTTTTATATATTCCTCATTATGTGAGATCATCCTGAAAAATCAAATAAAATTAGCAGATACAGAACCTGTTTCTGCATCCCTTATTCATATTGTTCAGAGAGTGATTGTTAAGGATAGCCAGGTAGCTCCACAATGGAAATGCATGCCTGTGGAAGCACTAACCCCCTCTGCCCACCTCTGGGAGCCACCAGGCACAGGATAAGTGGAATATGGGATTCACCTGGGGAGTGTAGCGTGGTGGGTTTGAGTTCAGCCCACCCTGGGAGCACCCAGACAGCCAACACAGGCTGCCACAGGGATGGACCTAACTCCTGCATTAGGAAAGCAAGATAAGGAACCCTTGGTGGCTTCTGGAGTGGCTGAGGGCTTAGGGCATTCACGTGGGGAGCATTGGGTGGTAGGCTTGAGCCTTGCCCCACTCCCCACCCTGGGAGCAACCTGAGCAAGCCAAGACTGTTCATGCCTCTCCTGTCCAGGGCTCAACATTTCTGAGAATTAGAAAGGTGTCTAAATATGATTTTTGGAGCCTTACTTTAGGCTCATTTTTTTTTTAAATCTTGGCCTTCCCCTTTATGTTTGCTATAATGGTCACGGGATTTATTTTTAGTTGTGTAATCATTTCTATTAGTCACATTCATGAACCTACTTTTTTTTAACTAAAAAAGGTTCAGATAAAAGTTTTGTCAACTTCTTATTTCGAAACCTGTCTCTGATACTGAATCTTTCACTGGTCTTGCCCGAGCTCCTTGGTTTCCCAGTCTGAGTTCCCAAATCTATTAAACTGGAGTAATACTTCACTTTCTTAGGGGGGCGTCTACACAGCAGGGCTTAACTCAAAATAAACTATGCAAATTGAGCTACGTTGATTGCATAGCTTATTTCAAAATAGCTTATTTTGAAATTGGGAGTGTCTACACAGCACTTATTTCAAAATAGAGCACTCTTCCCTTACTCCTTGTACAATGAGGGTTACAGGACTCGGAGTAAGAAGTCCTCCAGCTTGATAGTATTTTGACATTATTTTTAAATAACTGCCTGTTGTGTAGACGCGGACTAAGTTATTTTGAAATAACATTGCTATGTAAATGTGTCCTTACAGGGGACAATATAAGAATAAGTGAAGCA
Organism: Rafetus swinhoei; assembly: GCA_019425775.1. Lineage (NCBI taxonomy): Eukaryota > Metazoa > Chordata > Testudines > Trionychidae > Rafetus > Rafetus swinhoei. Next base: position 116,500,489 of record CM033449.1, read on the forward strand.
CAGATTGTTGCTGGCTCTTGAGATAGAGAAAGGATGAAAGTAGCCTTCTTGTTCAGGGCCAGGTACAAATGCAGTCCTTGTTATCTGCAGAGTGACTTCTCTGCAAGGACTTCTCCCCTGCCAGTGCCTCTTGGGATGGATGCCATCTCAAAAGTGGAGAAGCCACACTTCTTTTGCCCTTGTCCTGACCCTGGGCCAGCAGAATTGCCTGGGTACATAGGAGGCAATGATGCCATGATGCATCTCAAGGGCACACTGTACCCCTTAAGAGCACTCAGATCTCATCCTATTAGGCACAATATGGCCCAAAATGATTTTCAAACACTTTTCAGCTGAAACACTCTATATAGAGTACTGTCAATGACAAATACCTTTTAAACCATTTTCTCCAATAAACAGTTCTAGTTACAGCAGCTTGAGTTCCATGCTGTGTTTCACACAGTAGCAGAATGTGTTGTCAGGGGGCTGCCTTGTAATGGGATATGCTGGGCAGCTCCCCAGGGAAAAGCCATTTGCTCAGCATTTCCTGTCAGTAAGCCAGTATCCAGAAGAACAGTGACTACTCCATATCCTACACTAAATTACTCAGGTCTTGCTCATCCCCTGCTTAGCATCTACTTCGTCACACCTTAGCAGCGAAACAGAGGAGTCCAGCAGCTACTTTACATCTAGACATGGAGTAACTGTCCTTGTGTTACTCCTGTTCTGGGTTCAAAGCAGCTAAATTCCCATACTTTTCCACTGATGGTTGAGATAGGCTGCTGGGTTGGTAGCTACAGGGGATGCCAAGACTAATTTGAAAGGCTACCTACTTTGAAAGTGGAATAGAGCTATTTCATGAAATCCTCCTACCCACTGATTTCACAGTGAGCCCCAAATAATAAGTACCAACCACAAGTATCCCTGGATCATCAAAAAGAATTGAACTACATTTAATAGAAAACTGTGCCCCTGTTCCTTCCAATAATAGCAGATGTGGCAAGCATTTTGCCCTGCCATGGTCATATTTTCTATATACCACATTTTTAGGCATTCCACTTTAATTTCTAGCTTTGCAAAATTTCTCCTGGAATTCTAAACAATTGAGAGAAAACATCCCAACTTTAACAGATTATACAAAAATGTCTAACAAGTGTCATGTGTAGGAAAATTCGTTATGTACGTGCCACCTACTCAGCCACCAGCACAAAAACTAGGGCTGATGTGTGGGAAGGAGGGAAAGCACCATAACTAGGCATAGGGTTATTTGCTGTGATGTGCTTCATGGATAAGAATGTACAGTAAATGATTAGGAAACAGTACTTCTGTGAAGCAATGTTGGGGGGTCATCTCTGACATGTCAGGTTCAGCCTGTTGATGGAAGGACCTACTAGGAGTAATATAGGATTGTTGGGAAGGGAAGATGAGAACTGATAGGAACCAGAAAGGAGTTAGGTAGCTTTTTCATCCCCCATTTCCACCATGATTTGCCATGCCAGCGTCTATCCTGAGCAGGGCTCAAAAGCTGAGATAGTGGCCCCTCCCTCCTGTCTGGTAGATTCCACAGACAGATCTTTCCCTTTATGCCAGAGTCCCTTTCTTTTCCCCTCCACCCTGCTGCCACACTCCCAGGACCAGGAGTGGGGCTCCCTCAGCAAGATTTCCATGGGATGGGCTTTCTTCCCCTCTGCCTATATGGGGTTATCTAGCTCTCCCTGCATCCTTCCACCCCAGGAAGCAATGAGCTCCTGGCCTTCGCTGCCAGCGCTCTGGATAGCAGCGGCCAGCCTCGTATAGTTCTGACTGTACTGACCAAGTCCTTTCTGTCCCTCTCCTAAACCTCCCCACCACCACCACCAGGAAAGCAGGCTCTGCTCTGCAGTTGTAGCAGTAGCAAAGATGACCAAGTGACCCCCATCTGTCAGGATTAGCTCCCTCTTGCCCAGTGAGAGGTTCATGGGTAGCAGGAACGGAGATAAGCCCAAACTGACATACTAATATGTCAGTAACTGCTACCGGGAGCATATTTGGGAGCAGCTGCTTCTAACTCCACACCGGCCGTAGTAAGGAGAGTCCTGCCCAGGAATCCAGAGCAGGTTTTGCTGCTGTCTGCGGAAAGGCAGAGCCCTATTGGATAGAAAAATGTGCCTTAACCGGGGCTTCGCTCTCTGTCTTTGCGTGCCTGCTCCTCGTACAGGGCAGAGGCAGAGAGGGGCACCCAGCCACGGTAGCCGTCTCTGACCGTCTCTCTCTCTCACGCACACACACAAACACGCTCTCTCTCACACGCAAACACACACACATAGAGTTCGTGCTACATTCATCTATGTTAATTCTCGTATTACACAGTCACGCTCTCCTAGACAAAGTTTAGGCTGAAAGGCTCCCAGGGATTTGATTTCACCCAGACAAGCGGGGCTCGAGGGCTGAGCTCTGATATTATATCGCAATAGGACCCGAGGGCCTTGGGAGGGAAAAAGGGGTGCAGAATCCCACTCTGTCGCTTGCTGCCCCCAATACTCCATGCAGGGCTGTCAACACTTTGAATGAGGCAGACTTCAAAACAAATTTCGCGAAATCAGGACTTTTTCGTTGCATAGCCTATCTGGTTGCAACAACCCATTCATCGCTTTTTGTTGTTGTTGTTGTTGTTGTTTTTGTTTTTTGTTTTGTTCTGTTGCTGAATTAACCGGATAATTTACAAAAGAGTAAAAAGCCAAGATAACCAAAATACATACCCAAGAGGGAAGGCACAAGATAAATATATAACAAAAGCAGACCTCCTCTTGCAACACTGTTGTAACTCTTGTTCTTTCCATCACTTCTCCACACACCTTTGGCTGGCATCCATAGCTATGCTATGTCTCATATAGAGTTAGAGTAACTATTTGTTGTGCATAAAGCAACTTGCACACCTGTAAAACCATAAATAATATGTGTCCATTGGGTGTGCACTGGCAATGGTATGTAGGGTCTTATCATATAAAGACATATTCCACATACAGCTCAGCATAAAATAATTCTCATTCCCTCTCTTCTCATCTAAGCGGCCTATGGTCTAAGCCCAGTAAAGGAAATGACTTTGGGAATATCATATTTAGTTGTAAGAGCTCTCCCTCAATGTGGTGGCAACAGAGGCATTCCTCTGTGAATTCTGCAGATGGTACAGTCAGTAGCAAATAATAACTAGGCAAATATCTGATAGTGGGCCTGAGCATTTTGCTGTACTTCTGCCTACTCAAAAATGTTTTTAACACTATTCCCTTGAAATTTAATTCAAAATGTGGGAATCTCCTGCCTAATGAATGAGATTTAAGGGTCTAAGAGGGAGAGAAGTGTCTGAGAAACTAACTGACCAACTAAATGACTGTTTTCCTCCTACCTCTTATGGTAGAAAGAGGCAGAGTGGGTGAAAGGGCCAATATTGGGATCTGGATTCCTATTCAGGCATTCTAAAATTTTATGCTGCTTCCTGGGGTAGAGGCCAGATTTGGCTATTTACCCTCTCTCCCATCTCCCAGACCACATCTTGGGATGGAAAACAAGAAGATCCCTTTGTGCAGACAGAGAGGAGAGGCTGTTCCTTCTCCCGTGGAGAAGGGAAAGGGGGGGAGAGAAAGATCTATTTGAGGGATGAAACTCATTTCCCAAGGGGTAAAAAATCTGGCCCCTTTCCCAATAGCTCAGCTACCCCCAACAGTCTTCCTCCCTATCTGCCTCGGCTCTCTCTTCTCACCTGGTTGGGGGTGGGGAGTGGAGCAGCCACCTGTATGGGGACGCCTCCTCCCTACATTCTGTGAGTCTGTCCCTGCCTTTGAGACGGCTGGTGTGTGGGCCCTGTAGAGCGGAGCTTCTGCCCTGACGCTTCAGTGTGCACAGCCTCCTAGCTCTCGCCCAGCACCGGATCGAGAGCAGGTGCTGGGCACACTCCTCTGCTGCAATGAAACACGCAGGCTGCAGCCGTGATGGACAGAGAAGCACTTTGTGGTGCATCTGTACACGTCTTGTAATAAAACGGGGGGTGGGAGCGCCCCTTCTTTTCCCTGGCTGGAATTTTGGTACCTGGCTTGCGGGTGAGAGGTGTATTAGAGACAGGCAGATCAATCGATCCTGGCAGGGGTTCTCCTGCCTGCAGTCCCCAAACGGGTGGGTGGGGTCTGCAGAGGGCGGGGGAGCCTCTCTCCCCAATCCCCCCCCCCCCCAATGGTTTCTCCTAGCTCTTGTTCTGCCCTTTCAGGTAAGCTGCTGGCGAAAGAGCCCTTCTCCCGCCTCCTGGCAGGCAGTAGCGGGGCATGGTCCAGTCCGGGAATCCGGCGCGGGTTTTGCCGGTGTCTTTGGGAAGGCAGAGCTCCATTGGATGGAGCAATGTGCCTTAGCCAGGGCTGCACTCTCCCGTGTAACATTCAAAGGAGGGAGCGAGGGGCAGGCGCGCTCTGTGCCTGGCTCCCCCATGCACTGGGCTAGGTGCGCGTGCAGCTCGCTCGGCGCTACTTTGCGCGCGCTCTCTGGCGCACATGCACATCCACGCACTCCCAGCCGGAGTTAGGATGCTGCTGCCGCCTCTTCCTCCCCTGCCAGATCCAGCTCCCGCAGACTTGTTCCCACGACTATGAAATGACCAGTCCTCTTCACCTCGCAGCCGCCGCCTGGGCACCTGGTCTCCTCAGCGCAACCTTGAGCAGAGCCGGGGGGGGAGCAAAGGGCTCCTCGCCTCATCTCTCCTGTGCCTGTGCGCGGTGGCCACGCCAGGGGGGCTGTGAACGCGGCGCAGACTCGGGGCCCGGTAGCCGTTGGGCTCCCCACGCTGGCTGGACGAGTGGCAGGGCACGCAGCCACTTGAAGAGGAGAGAGGCTCTTGAAAAGCTGCTCCTCGCTCTTCTCTCCCCCACCCCACCCCTCCATTGCCCAAAGAAAGTGGAGTGCGGGGCTTGCTTCTTCCCCGAGGACTTCAGCTGCTGCTGGGGGTGGGTGGTGGCGCTTTTCCTTGCCTTGCTTCGCTCACCAGCCATGGGGAAAGGGCTGGAAAGCACGGCTGCCCGATGCGGACTGGGACTGGGATACTTACTGCAAACGTTCGTGTTACCTGCCCTGGCTATCCTGAGTGCCAGCAGCACGGGCTCCGCAGCGCAAGGTAAGCCGCTCGGAAGGGGCTCAGCTAGCCACCCAGGCTCTAGTCCTTCAACTCCGCCTCAGCCAGCCACCCTATCTATCTATCTATCTATCTATCTATCTATCTATCTATCGAGATTTGCGGGGCCACACATAAAGGGACAGACAACACCGAGATGTTCTTTCTCGCAATGCACCCAACTCACTGAAATGACCAGGGGAGCTTTCTCCGGGGGGAAGCACCAGGAGCTGACACTGCTCTGATATGTGTGTTCTCTGCGTCTCTGTGTGCATTTAGGCACATTGAGCACAGTTGTGACGATTCCTCTGTGTGTGTGTGTGTGAGAGAGAGAGAGAGAGAGAAAGATTGTGATTTCCTCTGCACACATGCACACCCATCCTCCCTGCCCATGCTGGGGAGTAACTTAAACAGCAAGAACCGGGGGGAATTGACAGTATGGACTCTCGGATCCTCCCATTCCGGGAGCAGAGAGAAGGGGAGGTTGGGATCCGCATGGAGTGCAGCCCGCAGCCTACGTGTAGTGTCTACTGCTAGTGCAGAGAAGTCCGAAATCCTCCTGGAGCTAGCTGGAGGCATCCCTCTCTCCCCTTCCCGAGCTGAAATGGCTTTGGGAAGACAGAGAAGAGAGGAGACAGACCCAAGATGGGTCTCCAATAAGGGGGACATGTGAGCTCCGCAGTCCTGGGTGGTTGGCTGTCATCAGTGGCAAAGGGAGCGATGGGCCGGGTAGCAGTGGCCGCTGACTCCCCGGAGAAACACCTGGGGAGGGCAGCCCGGAGCTGCTCTGCACTTTCCATACTAACTTGGGCACTCACATCTCCTTGCCTCGGGCTCCCTTTCCTCTCGTGCTTTTCCATGGAGTGATCGGTGTGTGATGTGTGTATTGCGCAGCTGGTGTCCCTGATGGGTAGCTTGGGTAAACAGGTACTGTGATTTGTTTAATCATAGTCATTTCTTGGGTCATCTACCTGACAAGTTCGTGTAAACAAATAAAATAACCCTCCACCTCTGTAAGGAAGGCTCCGCTGCCTTATGCTTTTACCCATACTTCCATTTCACACTGAAACTCAGAATATCATTCGAGCTGTTGTTTGCATCAGTTTCTTTGGACTGCAGAACCGCAAGCTTAAGGAGAGAAATTGACTTCAGTGGGAATTTGCTGAGGTGAAAGCCAGGCAGTCAAGAGTACAGTGAATGTGTTGATGTTGGTGTTTTATTTGCAAGCGTCTGCTTGCAGCTCTAACATCTGTATAATTGGGGGTGCTGGAAAGAGACTTTCTCAACCTGTCTAGGATGAATGAGTTTACCGTAGGTACCAGATAAAGACACATCATGTTCAAAAGGCGGTGATCCGGCGATTTGAGCACAGAACTCGGCCTTAGGTTTTATCACATCAAATCAAGAGAAGAGATCAATCAATGAACAAAGCAAGTTCGGCAGAAACGTCAAACAGGAAGATAAACTGGGCAGGGCACCACATGAATGGCAAATTGGAAGTGTTGCTCGTGTTTCTTTGTGTATTCCTTTAGACATCTCTGTGTCTCTGATAGTCTGAGAAAATTGGGAAGTTGGTCCTTTCTCCAATCTGTGCTGAGAAGCAGACCCTCCTTTTATGCTTTTTTCTTCCTTGCCCAAAATACAATATGCCCAAAGGGAGTTAAAATGTGTAGAGCGTAATGTCATTATTTTAATTTGCTTGTTCTGTTTTCTGTAAATAAATGTGCCCCTTTCTAAACTATCATTACTTCCAACCCTTCACAGTGAATGTTTAGCTACTTCTTGAATATTCCATAAAGGGCAGTGAATCCATATGTTGCTAGTCCTCACCAATTCACTACAGATAGTTTCTGTGTAACACTATTTCTCTCTCATACACAGACTTCACATAAAACTTTGCTTGTCCCTTCCTCCTCTCCAACTCCCCCTCGTTCCAGAAGTTATATCAGTAATGGAAAGAATGGAAATGGGTTGTTAGTGTGTCAATGTGGTCAATGAATGTTGGGGATTAGTTGCTCCTGTGTGTGTGTGTGTGTGTGTGTGTGTACTGTGTTTAATGAAGATGAGGTTCATTAAAGCATTTGAAAAAAAACTGTTCACATAGTTACCAATAAGAAAAAGAAAGATTAGAAGTTGATAAATGTTTGTCACAGCCAAGCAATAATATATTTTAGGACATAGATTTTATTGGGGAGTATTGGCACACTGTACATTAAGGAATTCTTTTAAAAATGACTCAGTGGAGAGGTACTTGAGAGGACTCTGCAGATCTTACCCTGTATAATCACTCTGTGAATAAAATCACACTCATTTATGACCTTTTTGACAATACTGTACCAAAGTGTTGCTAATGGCTCTGGGCTTCCAAGTACTCTGATGCCGCTGGCTGACTGTCATGAATCTGAGAGCTTGCTTGTTTTTTAGGAAAGAGTGAAGATATATGTGTTGTATATTATGTTTCTCTCTGTAGCCATTCTCATCAATTTTCTGTCAATACAAGGGATCTCTTAATCTATTCTCAGATTTACCTAATTTTACTGAGACTTGGGGTTAGATAGCATAAGTAGAGTACATCAGAAACTTTATCATGAAAAGGAGGTTTACAAGAAAATAAATGAAATAAAATTTGGGGGGCATTGTGTTGCATTTTTTCTGTGTTTTGTTGTGCCATCATTTTGTATAATTGGTTCACATCTGAATCAGGTTACATGATAGGTGTATAGAGATATTAATGGTACTGTGTGTTGGTAAACCTTACGGAGTTTGTAATGATGAATATGATTGTAGAGAAGGGGTCATGAGGAGAAAGGATCTCCTCACTAACCTCACTTTTTATATCTTACACATTCCATTTTTGCTACTTTTTACATTTTTTCTTAGTAACAAAATTATGTGTAATAAACAGAAAACTCTGGGCATGACTCCTTGCATACACCAGAGTAGGTAAGAAGAGGATCAGGCCACTAGACCTGAAGAAGGTATCAATGTAAACTATGAAAAGACTAGTATACACAGAACATAGCTGAGCTCATGCAGTGAGAGAAAGAGCATGAGAGGTCACTGGCAACTCTTTCGTTGTTTGTGATAGAAAGTTTATTACTTGCCAGGGTGGAAAAATCCAGAGAATGTGTCCAGGATACGTTGGGGATTGTTTGGGATTTCTCCCTCCCTCCCAGATTTCTCTTTCCATTCCTTGTTTGTTAGAACCAGGCATACAATTTAGATGCAGATCTGGATTTGTGATCTTTGTCAGAGTTTGGGAATCTTCAGATCTGGTATCTTGCTTTGGTGATCTCTATATATGTCATATTCCATTTTCTAATGATGCTGTGTGAATGAAAGGGAGCTACAATTTACCTGCAGCCTTGTTATTAATTTTTCTTTCTATGCAGGATTGGGTAACACATTTTTCCACTTTACTTCTTTACAAAAAATATTATTGGTTGATTTTTACTCAGCTTGAAATCCAGAGGCCTTCTCTATTTTTGTCCATTCCCCTCCATCCACAAATAAGTTCACTTTGTGTCTACATTGCTTTGATTGTTTGTGTGACCAGTAATAGAAAATGGCCAGTTTGGAAATCCTTTCTCTCAAGAACACATAATCTTCTGATCTTTGGAGGAATTGGCACAAAATCACTACTAGTTTGGGTTTTGCAAAATTCAAACCCAATTAATGCTATTTTCTAAATAATTTTGTTCCCAGTTTTTCTCTTCTTTAGTATGTAGACTGAAGGAAAGAGTCAGGACATTGTTTTAGTTTTACTTGATTCTAATACTGTATATTCATAATTATTAAATGCTTTTGTCCTCCCTGCTCCACCCCCCTACCCCTTCATCTTTTGAAGAAGGGTAAGGATGCCTTGGGCATTTCTGCAGCCCTCTCTCCTTTTCTCTTTCCAATGCCTCTTGGAAAATAAGTCCACTAATTGAGTAATTGGTGGATTCCCCCCCCCCCCCTCTAAAGATGCATATCTCTGTGTCTCAGAATGTCAGTGTATATGCCACTGAATGGAATTACTAACCAGCAACAAAAGAACATACACTTTCTACTTTACTCACTTTTTTATTTTATTATCTGGAGCCATAGAAATATTCTTCTCCAGTTGTCATGAAGTCATATGAAAAGCCCACCGCTTTTTTAGTTAAAGGGTAATCTACTCCAGAGCTCCCAAATCCAAATATCCCCAAACATTGGAGAATGGGGTTTTAGCAAACCAGACTCAAATCGTGGTCTCATATTCAAGATTGGGGTTCCTCTCTATAGTGGGACCAGTGCAAGATTTTGGAAAATGCCCAGGGCAAGAATTCGACCTATCCCAAATTTCGAAAGAGGGGATGCTGAATTAACTGAGAGCTGAACTGAGAGCTGAATTAACTGACCCAGGCTTATCTCCAGTAAGAGTATTTGTTATTTCCAACTGCCTGCTTGGTGTGACTAGATTGATGGGATTCTGCTTTTGTATGTACCAATTTAATCCACATTAAAGTTTTTCAGAAGTTATACTGCAGCTTCTATCATTACTTCTAAGGCACTCGGACATCAGAGTGCTGAGGAGTTACTAACAGATTTTTGGGCTAATAACGATGTTGTGAGAGCTGGGCTACAAAGTGAAAGTCAAAGGCGATGTACAATACAGGTTTTGTTTTAGTTGATCCTTAACAACAACAAAAAACAAAATCAAAAACAAAACCCCAACACACATAACAAAACCCCAAACCAACCAATCAACCAATCAAAAAACTCTAAACCAAACAAAAACAAAAAGAAAAGAGAGAAATGTTGTTAATCTTAACCCCCCAAAACCTAATAAAATTAAAGTGATAATTTAAAAAGAAAACCATAAGAGCCATATGTGTAGATATTTGTTCTAACTCACTGTATCCTGTATTAGCAAAAGCAGCAGTCTGAAAATGCTTGGTGCGGAAAAAGTGAAATATAACATGTGAATATACTAACCTTTTGGGGATGCGCTTTTTAATTAAATACCTAAATGCATCTTGTTGCTAAAGGAGTGTGTGGGGGGGGGCGGGGGGGGGACTTAATTATCTTGATGCATCAGTGAACCGCTTTTATTTGATAGTGTGGATGTACCAGTATTTGTATAAGTGAAGAAAGTGACGAGCAATATTTCACTGTGAAAATTAATTTCTTTTAAAGTCATGTGCCTGTGCAGGTTTCAATGACATTAATCATTTTGGGCCAGATTTTGCTATAACTTACTCTGATTTTAGTATTGCAAGTAACTTCATTGAAATCAAAATAGCCCATTAAAACTACTTGCTGAGTGAGTGGCAACACACTCAAATCACAGTAAAATCAATGGGGTCAACTGTGAGTAAGGCACTTCTCATTGGGAATAAGGGATGCAGAATCTGGCCTTTTTTATCACTGTTCAATAACTAGCACCAGATTACAACACTTATGAAAAAATATAAACATTGAGTACAGCACCATTTCTGATGTCCTTCCATCTTGTATGACCAAAATACATGGTTTAATTTAATCATCCCAAAGAGCAACATTCTCGCTTCTCTCGTGTTTAATAATAATTGTATGCAAATCATTGATCATGTGGGATTTTTAAAATCAGTTTCAAAACTTTGTCTCTTTACTGTATTCTGGGGAAAACTTTGTATGTAATATGAATAGTCTAAAACAGAATACATCATTACACATATTTAAATGATTTTCTTAATTTAATTTTCAAAAACAGTATTCCTGAAAGCGCAAGTGAAGCTATGTTTCAAAATGTAAGCAAATCAGTTCCACAGCTGGCCTGCAGACCAGAAAAGAAGAAAATGTGCATTATATTTATATTAAAAGACATTTTCAAGTGACTATGCTGACGTCTGTACATTAGTAAAAGACTGATGTTGTGAGTAGCAGGCTTTTTGGCTCAGTCACACAAAGTGCAGAGAAACCCAATTCCCTCTGAAGTCAAAAGGAGTTCAGAGAGCTTAGAACATTAGAGCAAGCTTTCTTACCATGCATGATAAGGCCAATCGTGCTTTGAAAAAGAACCTAAATGTGGAAATTTCATTTAGCATAGTAACAGTCATCTCGTTAGCAGTAACCCATTTTATAATGTATAACATGTTTGTTTCCTGAAGTTGAATTCATTCTGTCGTCTTTTAAGAATTCAAATGAACCCGATGAAATTTTTGAAGAATCAGGTCCAATTATCCTTCTGGAAAATGGTACAAACAGTGCTATTGTGGCCTACTGCAGGAAAAATAGGCTTCTGTTAAAAATTGCTCTAAAAATTATAGTTGTTTCTTTACAATGGGCCAAATCCTACTTGCTTTACTCAGAAAGCACCTTGGGAAGCTGGTTGTAAGTCAGACCAGGAGGATTTAACCTAATGTAAGGAATCAGTTGTACAAAAACTTAGGTAGCTTTTTAATTTAAAAAATATTTTTATTCAAGCCATCTGAGTACATTCCTCTCTAAAATAAAGGTTAATTTAAGCTTGAGTGCTTTCTTGAGGTTGTGATATGTTTCAGTGTAAATGTATGAATGTCAGTAAAGAACAGGAGATACATTTTATTTTATTTTTATTTTTATTTTTTTTGGAATTGAGAGAGAAATGTTTTAGTTTGTCAAGTGTACACATTATTAGCCACCCAGTGGAGGTGTTCAAGTTTAGCAGGCAGCAATCTTGGCGTCAGTACTGATAAAACAGTAATTACCTTGCCTGTCATTTTCATTAGCCATTTTTGCCTTCAGAGTCTTCTTGCAGTGATGAAACAGTATAAGCTTTTAAAATGTAAGTCAGGGATCAAATGCAAGGAATAAAAGAGACAGGCAGGGTTTTTCCAGTCTACTGCAACCACCACCAACATAGCCACAGAATAGTGTTGTACGAAAGCATAGTTCACTGCCAACATTTTTCAAGGACTGGGGAAGAACAGTGATGTTGTAATTTACTGCATGTACTCCACAGAGTCCAGTTTCAAGATCAGATGTCCTTTAAGCATTCCATCATAATATTGTATATCCAACAGGCAATCTTAAGGAAATGACATTAAGCCCTTGGGATGCACATTTCATCCAAACAATGACTTAATTTGCATAATTTGATGTCAGTGTTTTGAATTTTTTTTAAAAAAATAAAATTACATTGAAAATGAAATGTAAACTGGAATGTGTCAAACCAACAATAACACTATTCCTTCCATGATCTGCTGGCATTATAGATACTACATTTCCCTATGCTAAATTTAACTGGAGATCCACTTGCAATATTTATAAGCAGTGGGTGAAATCCTGAAGGTTCAATAAGACTTCCCTCTTTTAATTAAACATAGTCGTTTTGCACAGTGGCACTTGCATCTTTTCTTTTAATCTTGTCACCATACAGGAATACACAGGCAATGAGATTTCAGTAATGTAACACGTGGCTGTAAGATGGCAGGCAGAGACATTATTTGAGAGAAATAAAATAAAGTCCCAACTCTAGCTTAGAAAGTCCCTTTCCTCAGGGCTGACTCTGTTAATATAAAGAAGATTAAAAAAACAAGAGCAAAGCAACTCAGAACAGTTGGTAACAACCACCAGAAGCCTATCCATCTTTTAGCAAGCTAGAAGGGGAGAGTAGATAATCTTACCCCGGATAGTCATTGCTTCTGAAGCTTCTGTAGCTCAACCCCAAATAATTTATTTTATAATCAGGAAAAGTGGCCAGTCCTTGTAACTTATTGCACACCAGCATCAACAGAACCCCTTTTTATGTTATCATACAATTATTAAAAAAAAAATCAGAGCTGACTAAAATTTTTGTTAACCAATTGGGGGCTCTTCCACGGACTTCCTGCTGTGTAGACAGTGCCAAAAGCCAAAATTTCAACTTAAGCTACGCAATTGATGTAGCAGAAGTTGTGTAGTTTATTTCGGCTTTAGTCCTGCTGTGTAGACGTGCCCTTAGTGGACAGTTTGGCCCCTGGTACAAGTTAGAAGTCTCATAGCTACCCTAAGTTACACTAGTTTGTAATAGCTTCCTGAGGACCATAACACCAACAGGGATCACTGGACCACAAGAGTGTTCTAGCTAATTTTGCTCCTGCCTGGTATTTTCCTTATGCTGCCATGATAGAAAGAGTTTGTGCAGAAATGGCAATGTACGCTGATTGCAAATATCCCACACTGGAGGAACCTTTAATGAAGGGGTGGAGAACCTCCAGCCTGTGGATCACATGTGGAACATCAAGGTTAGCTGCTGGCTAACCACCAGACACTTTATTTACCTGAGTGTCTGAAGGCATGGAGCCCTACAGCTTCCAGTGGCCATGGTTCACCCGTTCCTGGCCAACGGGAGCTGTGGGAAACGGTGGTCCAGCCAATGGGAGCTGCAGGCAGCAATTCCTATGGATGCTCAGGTAAACAAAGCATCTGGAGGTCTGCCAGAAGCTAACCTTAATGAACCACAGGCTTTAATGCCTTTTGGGGGAACTTTTAGCAAACCTTTGCATAACACGGGACGAGATCTCTCCTAGTGCACATTAAGGCTATGTCTACACTTGTGGCTTCTTGCGTGAGTAATATGCAAATGAGGCTAAGCGTGGAATATCGCCGAGCCTCATTTGCATACCTAATGAGCCACCATTTTTTTTCAGAAGAGGCTCTTGCGCAAGAAGGAGCGTCTACACTGCCCCTTCTTGTGCAAGAAAAACCCTCTTGCGCAATGCCGTTCTTCCTGAAAAGTAATAGGTGCATACCTAATGAGCCTCTTCTGAAAAAAATGGTGGCTCATTAGGTATGCAAATGAGGCTCGGCGATATTCCACGCTTAGCCTCATTTGCATATTACTTGCGCAAGAAGCCGCGAGTGTAGACATAGCCTAACTGTTTAATCCCCAGAACCGCTTGCTGAGCTAGGTAAATGTCTGTAATTGTTCCCATTCTTGCAGATGCAAGCACAGAGGGGAGAGATGTAAGAGGATTTGCCCCAAACCACAATCTTGTAGCAGAGCCGAGATTAGAACTTGGGATTCTCAGATGCTGAAGATCATGTTCATTGGTCCAGACAATACTGCTGCTTGTCTGACAATTTGTAAGACAGATTTCACAAAAGAAATGCTACCATGACAGATATTACATTACTTTATGAAATTTGAAATTATCCTTGCTCATTTATGGCTTATTTGTATGCATTGGTGGTGTCTAAAAATTGTAAGTATTAAAGCCTAAGGACAAAACTGTATTTCATAACTCAGAAATAGGAACTTACTAATTAATATGATTGCCTAAAAGCTGTGATAGGAGCCAGAGGCCTGGTTCTTATTTCACTTACATTACTGTAACTCCTCTGAAGTCAATGAAGTTACTCAGAATTTGCAGAATCTGGTTCAGTCGAGTTACTTTGGTGGAACACCCCAGTGTAAGTGAAATTAGAGTCACACTCTTCATCTTTACTTTTGATTCACTAACATATTACCTTACTGTTTTACGCATTTTAATCAGTCAGTTTACACTCATACAGATCTACACAAGTCATAAACACTGTGAGGTTGCTTAAGAAATTGAATCAGCACCTTTTTATCTTGCTGAGGTAATATAATCAAGTTTATATGCTTATTCATATGCGTTGGTGGTGTCCTTGCTGAGGAGCTCAGAAAGGTTCAACTGACCTCGCAACAGCTGAGCATTTTGCTCATTATTTGGTATCTACCAATCTCCTTTCAGCCATTTTCACAAGGCAAAGTAGCTTTATTTCTTAGTCGCATACTGACTGAGAGGTTGAAATGTTAAGCCATGTGGATTAACAGTGTATCCTTTGAGAAAAAGAAAGCTTGGGTTTTTCTTGATCCCCTGGGTCCTAGATGTAATTGTTAGAGAAATCTTGAATTCCATCAGTTATATATCCAAGGGAACATGCAACCAACCCTTCTGAGATCCTCCAGAGGAGATTGATTCTATCTCAAGCTGGTTTGGAAACTTGTTAAAACTAATAGTCCCAAAGATGTTTCTTTGCTTGCATCTGGTACATTTCTGGTACAGAAATGAATAGTGGATACTCTGGGAACATACTTAGTACAAAGATTCTTCGAGAACAATAGCTCTACCGTAAATTTGCTGAAATGATTATGGGTAGATGATTAATTGCAGTCTTATAAAATGTTTCATTTATTTATTAACTCTAAAATGCATGGTTTATCCTTGCCCAATCCCAACATATATATTTTTGTTGGAAAGCTTACAGTTGAAAGAAAATAATGTGATACCATTGAGGTTAACTGCAGTTCAGTCATACAAAATCTGAGGAACAAATAATTAGGACACAGAATGCCAATATAGCAAATGAGCCTTATTCTATTCACAGTTTAGACTATCCTTATGTTGGTGTAATTTCACTTACTATATTGGAATTACTCCTAGTTTACACCAGCTAAGTGAAAATTTAATCATGCCCAAGGTCTCAGTCGGCCTTAGCCTACTTTTTCTTTGTAAATTTAACTTACACTTTTGCCAGTTGTGCTCTAAACTGGTACAGACACATTCTTCTCCCCTCTCTTAAAAACATTAATAATGATTTTCTGTGTCAGCCTTATTTCAGCAATTTTATAAATAATGAGCTTCCAGGAATAGCAAAAAGTAACTATAATTTAAGAAAGTCACAGGGCCACAAAGGTGTCCAAAGTGAATTCTGAGGGTCACATGTAGTTTAGACAAGTGCTATAATGAAACCCACAGCTCCTCTTTCTAGGGGATAGGGCATTCGCCTGGGGTGTGGAGGGTGACGGTTTCTAGCCCCGCCCCAGGAGCCCCCAGACTTTCTAGTGCTGAAAAGGGGAGGCAAAATTGATTACCTACAGGTTTTTATTGCCAGTTAACTCAGAGTATTTTCAGGTCCATGAAAATATGGTGGGCCTGTAGAGTAATTAATACATATGGACATGGACATGGGCATGGACTGAGGTCCAACCCTCAAGCAAGTTGCCAATACAATTCTTGATGTCTCATGATTTGGGAATCACAGTAATAAAACCCTCGTAGTCCCCGGTATCTCATTATATATATCTCATTATAGCAGGAAGAGAATGTTAGCTAAGGGTGCATCTACACAGCAGGGCTTAACTCGAAATAAGCACTCTTCCCCTGACTTCCCTTACTCCTCATACAATGAGGGTTACAGGAGTCAGAGTAAGAAGTCCTCCAGCTTGACAGTATTTCAACATTATTTTGAAATATCTGCCTGTTGTGTAGACCCGGACTAAGTTAGTTTGAAATAACACTAGTTATTTCAAAATAATTTTACTGTGTAGACAGACCCAAAGTGACTGTGCAGTTCAGATTTCATCCTTTGCCCACATTTGTGATGTGGAAGTGTTAAATGGAGAAGAACGTGATTTTCTAGTCATGCATTGGGCTCAATACCTTATTCTTTTGGGTCAGAACCTGCCTGGATAGCTACTGATCCTCAAAATGGGCTTTTTGACAGATGTGTGCCCTGATTTTTTTCAAGCCATCATTCTTCTGACAAACTTATTTCATGAAGTCATCCTAAACATGGCTCCAGACTGCTGCTTTCTGCCTCTTTATCAGCTTCTGAAGTCTAGAGCAACTTTTTTATCTCTAGTTCAGTTAAAACTGAACTCCATAGCTGTTCTTGTGTTCCTCACTGCTGAACTGAAATGAAATTAGCGTACTATTTGCTCTATTTTCTTAATTAAATTAACTGTGATCAAAGTGCTAAAAAGTAAGCCAGGAGCTGAAGGTTATGTTATTTTCCCTTCTCTCTCTCTCTCTTTCTCTCTCTGCCTGCCTCTGGTTCATACTGAAGTGGCTCTCCAGCTGCTAAAAGATTAATTTCATTGTTTAAAAAAAACAACCATTGGCTAAATTTTACTGCCAGTGATTCAGCATGTCCTTTCAAGTCTATGGAGTTACTCCAGATTAGCATCCTAGTATTAGAAAGCAGAATCTGGCCAACTACATGTACATGTCCACATAAATATATGTAATATTTAACTGGTCTAATGACTTCCTGCCTGAGCACTCAGTGGGCTTTGAACCTTAGACCTTTGGCACTAAAAGCATGGGCTTCTACAATTTGAGCTAAAAGAATATCACCAGTAGCTGGTATCAATAGCGGGTTATTATCCTCTATAAGGCCATTCACTAGTGTGCAGTATGACATTGATAAACACTGTACATATGCACTGTAAAAGACAAAAGCTGTTTAGCTTTGCTAGTTTCTGTCCACTCCTTGCCCTGCAATATTTCCCTATAGTTCTTATTTTCTCAGAACAAAATAAATGTTATACGTTTATTTTATGTATTGAGCATATCTATTGGATGAAACCTTTCAGCTGTGCTAATTTATTGACTTTCTTCATAAACATTTCTGTGGTTTGTAGTCTCCAAGGGAAAACCTTACATTTCCACTTATAAGAAATCACAGGATGAAAACTGAATTAAAATGACTAAGTGACACTGCATGGCCTATTCATCTGCTACATCTTGCTGATGAGCTTTGTTTATGAATATTTGCTTTTCAAGAAAAAGTTTTCACTTCAAAGAGCATTTGATACACTATTTGGACCAAATCCTATTCTCTTTCCTTATCCACCTTGTCTCACAAACTACCATGGAACTTGCTTGCTTTAATAAGGCAAGCAGTATTTGGTCTTCAAAGACAAAAGTTTAACCATCAGCAGCACAAATGCAGAAAATGGATTTTGCTGGCATAGGCTGGGCTAAGGTTAATAAATTGGTTTTAAAGATAACAGCAGATTCCAGCGTCCTTGGGTTTGTTTTGCATTCAGTGACAGTCACTAAATCAGAGAAAGGAATGTTCAAACAACACACTTGAAGAAAAGTGAATTTTATAGAAAGGGTCCATTCCTGCTAATAGCCAGTAACTGCACATAACCCCACTGACATTAAAAGTCCATTAGCTAAGCCCAGTTTAAACAGCAGCTGATGCTATGTCAGCTAAATGTACATTAGAATTTTTCATGTAATGCAACAATAGCACTTCTGTAATTTTTCTAAAACTATGTACATTAAAGAAAGCAAATGTCATCTGATAGTAATAAGATGCAGAGCTTACATTAAAGTGGGGAAGGAGCAGTAATCAAACTAAAATAACCATCTGGCTACATTAATTAGAAGCATGAAATGGTAACAAGAAAAGCCAAGGGTCACAAGTTTGAGAATTAATGTTAAATCAATATTGTTTTGAAAAATTTAGGAAATTGTGCGTCTGAAATTGGCATGAGGGCCAGAAAGGTGGATCTGAGTTTGGTTTTGCTCATTAAAAATATTATGCCCTAGTTCAAGAAAATCTTCCATTGAAGTCAATAGGAGATTTTTTTTTGTACAAGGAGTACTGAATTGGATTCCAAGCAAAAATGGTAGTCTCCTAGCATATCTGAAATATGTCTGTTTGCAATCGTTTGAACCTGTCATGATGCAGTGTTCGTGTTCAGAAGAGTTTAAGTTGTGGTTAATCATTATTAAAGCAATTAATGTATAGCCCTGCTTAAGCTGGGAAATATTTTGTAGAAATGCTTGATACATGTTTGCTAAGAAGAAAATAAAAGTTATAAATGACAATGTAATGAAAAGTAATGTGTTCTTTATAAAGCTAATTACTCATATTTAAAATCAACCATAAGCTCTTAACATAGAGAGCCCACTAAAGTACAAAGAGCTTAGTTCTGAAATTATATTGGGCACTAACCCCATTTTGATAGATTTTAAAGTTTCCTATGAAAACAGATAATTGTGCTACAACTATAATGCCATTGTGGAGACAGACTGAGAAGTTGTTTAGTAAGCTAATGTGAGAGCTGAGAACAGAACAGTAATTAATCACTTACAGTCACATTCTCAACTACTGTGAAGTATTACTATAATCTCCTCCTCCCCCTTTTCTATTATCAGTCCATTAGTGAAATCCTGTACAAGTACCAACAAGTGTAGAGCTATCCTTAAATACATGGCATACCCTTAGCAAAAACCCTACATATATATTCACAATGGTCACTTCATTTCTCAATGCTCTGTGTTAGAATGCAGACTTCTTTACTCTTCCTTTCATTAGCCTAGCCTTCATTTTTATTTTCCAAATTTGAAGGCATTTTCATCAGTATTGTGCCCAGAACAGAGCATGTGTTAGTGAACCACAGAATTTAAGGAGGGTAATTTAATTGCATTTTTCCCCTTCTGGAAATGAACATGTAAACATATTACTTGCACTAAAGTCTGTTTTTAATTATAAGCAGTGGCTTTTTCTTGTTGACAGATTTTCACATGGAAACCTTTATTGAATCTGAGAAGACCTTTTTGCCATCATTAGTTCTTTTTCCTTAGTGCTTTTATCAAATACAGTAAAATACCATTTGTAATTAATTCTGAGCTTGCATGGACATATTTAATATAATTACCACACAAAATCCTGTTTACTAACATATTGCTTGGGAAACCTGTCTGAATAATCTGCTCTGTGGCACATATAAACCAGACACTAATAACAGCTGCAAATATTTCACAATATAGTTAGGGAGCTTTGATTTTAATTCTAAGCTCACTTTAGGATTTTAGGGATAAAGCATAGGGCAGAAGTGACTTTTCCCATGTTTTCCCTTGTTTCTTGGATGATTTCTTCCCTTAGAGATAAATACAAATCATTACTGTTTTTTATTACAAAACTAAATACATACACATTTATGAGCTGGGAGTATTATGGAACTGAATTATGTTAGCGCTAACAAGATGATGCTGTTTAGATTGGATCTGGACAATTGCTGCATTATAGTCATGAATTTTTTTCATAGCAATATGCATTGCAATGCCAATACACTTTGTCTTTCTGAAGGTTTTACTATTTGTGTCTCATTGGCTGGGTATTTGTGTATTGTGTGTGAAGGAAGATTTGCCTGAGATGTATACATAAACCTGTTAAGTGAAAGTAACTGTGCAGATAATTCCAGACCCCAGCAAGCTATGCAAAATTTTGATAACCACAAGCCAGTTCTTGAGCAGAGTTTACATGGCATTAATGCATACAAAAGACCTATCAGATTGTGCAAACTGACATAATCTGGACCAACCTGTCTAGGAAAGTTTAGTCTTGATGCTAACTGTGAAGAGGAGGAAAGGGCCCATAGCCACTCCATAGTGAAAGTTAAGGAGTTTCCTGAGGCCAGCAAATTCACCTTTATGAACTTTCCCCTGCATTATTCATGATCCATTTGCTGCACATTTCCACCTCCATCCCCCAAAACATATACATTGAAGATACAACTTGTGGGGGATTGGAGGAGGTCAGTGAGGAGGTCTTTGCTTCTTTTGCTCCTTCTCTTCCCCACTCCCCAAGATTGCTAGAGGATGGGTGTAGACTCTTTCGCCTGTTCAGATCCTGGGGTTATAGATCTATGATGGAATTATTAATTTGGGAGTGAGGTCTTTGGGTCATATGGGCTATGTCTAGACTGCAGTGCTTTTCTGGGATACCAGAGGTATCCCAGAAAAGCAATACTGAGTCCAAGGAATTGTGTATCTTTTTCCACTTTACTGTTGAAAGAGGCTTTTCTGAAATTTGGCGCATCTATATGGTGCCAAATTTTGGAAAAAAGTCCTCTTTCAACACATCCCTTCTTCCTCGTAAAACGAGGCTTCAAGGGATGGCGAAAGAGTGCGTCCACTTTTTTGGAAAAATTTCCTCAAGTGTAGCAATTTGTAATTCTCTCTCTCTCTTTTTTTTAAGGAGCAGAAGTACCAAAGCACATTTGATAGGAATCCAGGCATTAATAAAGAGTCTTTGACACTAAACAATCATGAAAAAACTTCTCTATCTTTATAAGATCTTGTCCAACTTAAAAGGACCAAAAGAAAAGACATGCTTCTAGAACAGCAATTACTGTGTAAAATGACTTTTATGGCTACTAATTGCTTTTTTTAATTTTTAAAACAGTATATTTTGTAGATATTTTCTTTTACAATCATCTTCTAAGCTAACCCATCCCCACCTCTGCAAATCCTAATAATTAAAATGAAAAGACTGTGCGTCAGCATTGCCCCTCACTGCCCAGGTCTGTTTGTTCTTAAGAAAGCATCCTATTTATGATCAAAAAATGATATGAACTTTTCCAGGCAGGTCTACTGTCTCACCAAGACTATGTTTTTACTATGGAAATGATGAATACGTTTTGATTATCTTATAGAAATTGTTCATTTAAAAAATAAAGTTATATTTCCTTCCCTCCCTTTTCCTTAACTAGACTATGGAAAAAGCAGACAAACAAGCAATACCTTTGTCAAATTAGTGGTTTCAAAAATGATTTAGAAATAACAACAAAAAGTTTATTTCTCTCATGAACCAGAGATTTCTAAGATATTCCAGTTCTCCTTTTATTTTTGTTTCCTTCTGAAACATATTAGACATTGTATTGGGCATAAAGACAAGAACAGTCTATTTTTGAATACAAATTATATAGTAAACAGAAAAATCTTTCTCCTCTAATTAGCTATTGCATGGAAATTTTGGATAGGAATGAGCCTATTTATTAGAGTTGGTTTGTGGGATTTTGATCCTCAGACTAAATAAAATGTCACCTTGGGAATAGTATAGTATATATTTAATAGATGCTCCTACCTCATGAGTCACAGGAAAAAGGCACATAGGCAGCCTTTTTAAGGTCACCAAAACATGTTATGGATTATGCTACTTTAAGCAACAAAGGGAAGATTATAAAGTAACTGCTCCTTTTTGTCAAGGTTCCAGTAAACACACAGCTAACTCGTCCTGTGTAATTACTACAGGGAATTGTGCAATGGTCTCTTACTGGTAGTTGTTTGTAATAAGGTAGACTGAATCTTGCTGTGAGGGGGCCCACCCTCACTTCAGTAGAGAGGAGGCTTACAAACTCCTCTGGTCTCAGCCAGCACTAACCAGATGTACCTAGAAAGCCTGCTCTGTCTGGAGTGGGGAAACTTAAAAAAGAGAAAGCCTACTCCAGGAAGTGGCTTTGAATAGGAAGACAACTGCTCTGCCTCAGACACTGCTGGCCACAGAGACCAATCAGCAAAGAGGCAGATAGTCACCAACCTTACCTCTCCTGAGACAGCACAAACCAGTGTGAAGAGAGAGGGGTGCTGCAGGCAGAATCTCATCCTGATTAAAGACAATATATTCACAAAGCTAAACCCCAAAAGAGTGACCAAAAAGACTGCCAAAGAGACATGTTACTTTAAAAAAAAAAAACTCTGATTACCCACCCCCTCCTAAACCCTTACCCTTAGGAAAGGAGAGTGAAAGGGAAGTTTTTGTATATTTTGTTTTGAGAATCTGCTGTGTGCTACAGATGGGGGAATGACATTGTAAACAACTCAAATTATGGTCTAGTGGGGACTTTGAGGAACCCCCAACCTACCATAAGTGGTGGAGAACACAGGCATAAGTATGCCTGGTAGACAAGTTTAAAAAAAAGTCATAGAACAGAATAAAATTAAGTAGGTCTGAGCAAGATGGAAATAGAGTGGTGATATAAGTGGCTAGCAGAGATGCAGCATTAACAAGCTACTCAGCAACAGCAGTTCCATCAGCAGTTGCTGAAGCAGTGGGGATCCCCCAGCAGCAAGTTGAGTTTCATGCAGGAACAGAAAAATGATCCTACAGTGAGTTGTGCATATGAATAACTTGCCTCCATAAACAGAGAAATAATGGAGTCTCAGTGTTGGATGAACAGACAAAGACAATCATGGCCCAGCTGCTGGTGCCATGTGGGTACCACCAAACAGGACTGCAGCTTGCATACCTGGACACCTGGAAAAAAGACAGTATTGTCACAGGTATTAGCCCAATTCTACTGGCCAGGCGTGCATCAGGAGGTTTGTAAAGAGTATATTGTTCAACCTGCCTGGAGTGTCAGTCAGCTACAAAGTGATTCCGAAGGGGCCCTTGGTCTCTCTTCCCTTGTTTGAGACAGTCATCAAAACAACCAGAATAGACATGACCAGGCTGCTAGAAAAGACTGCATCCTGGCTCCACCCCTTCTGTTTGAGGCCCCGCCCTTCCAGTGCAGCCTGGGGCCACTTCAAAAAAATTTTTGCCCACCTCTGACCTATGCTCATCAGACCCAATTTTCCCCTTGAATTCATGCTGAACTCTGACACCTCAGATGTTAGACTTAGTGCTGTCCTCTCACAACACTTCAGAGGGGAAGAATATCCAATTCTATATCTGAGTAGGAAGCTATTCCTTAGACAAGAAGGAATACTCAGCCATTGAAAAGGAGGCACTGGAGATCAAATGGGCCTTATGTATTCCTGTTGGGTAGCCTTTTCTCCATCATCACAGACCACTCTCCCCTATGCTGGTTTCACACCTGGAAAGACAAGAACCCACATACAGTCTGATGGTATCTTGAACTACAGAGCTCTATATAGTTTCAGAGTGCAACCCCAGGGAGAAAAGGACTATGTTAAGGTTGATTTCTTTTCACAGGAAATTGGAGATGGAGATGACCTATACCATAACTACCTTTTCAACTTTGTGGGTGTGGGGGGGAGGTCTCAGAGAGGGCACACCCTCACTCTAGTGGAGAGAGAGTTTATGAGCTCTTCTGGGATCAACCAGCACTTACAGGTGCACCTGTAAATCTTGCTCTGCATGGAAGGGGAAGCTTAAAAAGGGAAAACCCTGCCCCAGGAAAAGGCAGTGAACAGGAAGAAGACTGCACTAGCTCAGAGACTGCTGGCACAGGGACAGATCTGAAAAGAGGAAGACAGTCACTGGCATTGCCACCACTAGGCCTGGATGGCAGGAGAGGCTGGCGGGAGATCCTAACCATGATAAAAGACTTGTCGATAAGCCAAACCCTAAAAAGGTGACCAAAAAGACTGGTGTATGGGGCACTCCTTTTTTCTTTACTTTTTTTCTTCTAATTCCCACCTCTCTCTGGGGAAGGAGGGCAAAAAGGACCCTTTTGTTTCTTTTGTTTGGAGACTCTCTTGTGTGCTACAGATAGAGGAAGGGCATTGTAAACAACTCAAATGACTCAAGGGAGCTTCCAATCTACCATGCTTGCCTTGACATAAAACAGAGGAAGTGGTTAAGAGATAGGCCTGTAATTATCATCAGCAGGTGACCAGAATGGAATGTCAGAGAGTTATTTGAAGAGACAAATATTGCTTTAGGAAAAACTTCAGGACTGTCAAGGCCAGACCACAAGACAGTTAAATGAAAACTGGGTGGATGGTTAAAGACAGGGGAGAGATTTCTTTGAAAGCCAAAAGAAGAGGCAAATTTAGTTTAAGTAGACTTTTGGAAAGTTCTTCATTTTACAGTTTACCTACACCACTGGAGCTTTGTGCAAGTGTTTGAAAACTGATTGTGTTATTCTTAAAACTACTAGAAATTTATGAGATGTAAAATAAATATACTTAAAAAAAACAGGAAGAGAAAAGGTTAACATTCATCACAGATTGTTTGATGATTTATTTTCTATGAGCCTGATCCTGCAACATTTTCTAAAATCAGGATTCTTTATTTACATGAATAATCTTGTTGAAGTCAAAGAGACTCCTGGAGCAAAAACAGTATTACTCTCAGAAGTACAGATTTGCAGGATTGAGGGCCATCTTTGCAGTGGAACTTCCTAGATTACAGTAATTCTTTGTAAACTTTGAACACAAGAGGAAGATGTAGAACTAAACGAAAATATGTGCAAGCCTCACATATGAGCAAAGAACTCACTAATGTGCATTGGAAGAAAGTGAGTGTGTATGTTATATATAATTAGAAATGTCTGTCTGTCTGTGAGTCTGTTTGTTCAAGAACTCCTAAATGATAAGCACTAAGACCACCAAATTTGGTATGCAGCTTCTTTTTATCCTAACTTAAAGCAAGGACTGGGGTTAGTCATGCCAGGAAAAGGGAAGTACCTGGAATGGAACTGTTTTCCATAACATGGAAAGGGAGGAGCTCTTTGGAGGTATGCAATATTAAGAGTGACCACTGGGGGGCAGCCAGACCAGCAAGCGATTGGCCAATAGGGCTGGGGCTCACCTTCTTGTCTGACACTACACCAGGTATGTAGCCTCCCTGCTCCAAACCCTCCCCCCGCCCCAACCCTTGAATGCAACACCAGTGGGGGGAGGAGGGGAAGAAAGCCCTGCCAGCCATGGGGGTAGGGTGTGTGAAGGCCCCTGCTGGCTGGGGTGCGGGAGGGCTGGGGAAGAGAGAAAAGGCCCTGCTGGCCAGAAGGGGAGCGAGATGAGGGAGGAGAAAAGGCCCCACCAGCCGGAGTGGGAGAGAAAGCCCCTCCAGATGGGACCCCCCACTCTGAGCCCCTCCTCACCCCAACCCTAACTCTCATACCCCCACATACCCAGCCCCCTGCCCTGAGCCCCTCTTCAACACCCCCCCCATCCTGACTCCTGAACTCCACATGTCCCCAGCCTTATGCCCTGCCCCACTCATCACCAAGGCCCTGCCCTGACTCCGGCATCCCCCACACCACCAGCTTCACTTTTATTATATAAAAAGAGAGGGGCAGAGAGATCTGTCAGGGGTTTTGTTCAATATTTAACATTGCAGCTGGGGAAGGATCATTTCTTATCAATAACTTTCCTGCATTGATGCTAAAATATGCATAATTTTGGTACAACCATTGGGTACAAAGAGTTGTATGTTATATAAATGATAGTGATAAAACAGATGCAAGAGCTCTTTGGCATCACACCCTGTAAAACTCTCAAAAAAATGCAAAAGGTTGAAACCAAATTCTGTAAAATCCTTACTTCTGTGAAAGCCCTAATAAAACTTGGAATATGAAAAAACATATGCAAGTGCTCAAATTTAAGCATGGGAATAATCCCACTGAATCTCAGAATGGCTGCCCTTGTGCTTACAGCTTAGATTTACAGGATTGTGGGGGCCTAAAATGAGTGGCACCGTTCAAGTCAATAATAGGTTAAGGATTATTCCCATGATTAAGGGATGTCAGGACTGGGACACAATTTTTGTCAAGCGTCAGGGTACGTCTAGACAGCAGGGCTATTTCAGGATACCCTGCATCTTTTAAACATGCCCATTATTTCAAAATATTTTTCAAAATAATGGATGCACTATTCCGGCATCCTGGTAACCGTCATTCCACAAGGGTTAAGGGTTGCCTCAAAATAGTGTATTGTTTCAAAATTTGACACTGTGTAGATGTGCCAGATTTTGAAATAAGCTATTTCAAAATACAATCGAAATAAAATATGCAATTTGTGTGGAGCAGATTGCATATCTTAATTCAAGTTTAGGGTACTGTGTAGATGCACCCTCTGGCTCCCATCATAGAAGTTTTTGATTATCTATGTATTTATATTTTTCTGTACCTTAAAGAGAAATCAGATTTCATTTTATATGGGTACGTGAGAAATTTTATTGATTCCTTTTTACGAGGCATTAATGAAATCTATAGAAGCCTAACAAGAGCGTATAGTTAAGTTTGGCAGAATTGCCCGTCCTTTTCACATATGCAAAAAATAAATTGCAAAGTGTTCATTTTGGCTGTTTAAATTGTGTGGGAGTAAGTGAATTCATGAGATTGAACACCTCTTAGTAGAAAAAGAGGGCATGATATAT
Source organism: Rafetus swinhoei (assembly GCA_019425775.1). Taxonomy (NCBI): domain Eukaryota; kingdom Metazoa; phylum Chordata; order Testudines; family Trionychidae; genus Rafetus; species Rafetus swinhoei. The sequence continues at coordinate 116,527,181 of CM033449.1, forward strand.
CTATATGACCCCATTAATTCCAAAATGTGCTTAGCAGAGATTTTTTTGAATACTTTGTTTTCCTGCCTAATGGCACCATATATTTATCACTATAAAAACAAGCAAAGAAGTCAATCACTCATTACACTTGCCAGAAATGCCTTCTGCATTCCCAGTGGTAGTATGTCAAGATCTTGTCCTACTTAAAAAGAACATGCAGGATTTACTCTGGAAATGTACCATTATGAGCCAATCCTTCGCAAATATATGAAGCAGAGATCAACCTTAAAAAGTTAAAATAAACTAGTCACACTTGACCCAGTACACTATAGTAGCAGAGGAAGAGATTGAAAGAATTGGTGTGTCTAAAGAGCTGTGGGGTGAACATGGAACATAGCAAATCTGATTAAAAAGAAACATTGACCTAAAAAATGCATAATAAAATTTGGACAGAATGTGCAATACTTTATTTCCTCCTGAAATACTTTATTATGTCTTTTTCCAACTATGTCTTAAATTAATGAGACCCATGTGAAATCTTTACAGTGAAACTTAAAAGTATGTGAAACTTATTTGACTCCTGTTTTTGGGTTCCATGTCAAACTCAGACCACATTAATCTAGAAGTTTACTAAGCTTTGCTAGCCTTTCAAGGGAGTATGATCAGATCTTTAGTGTATTTTTATCTGCAGAAGTCAAAGCTGTTCACAAAGCTGGGCAAGTATTACTCCATTTTATAGATGGAAAAACAGGAAAGTAGGCAGTCAAGGCCAATGAGTGATCACACTTAGGGTATGTCTACACTGCAAGCTTCTTTCGGAATAAACTTTTCTGGAAGATATCTTACGGAAAAGCTTATTTTGAAATATAGAGTCCACACTACAGGGAAGCCTCAAAAGTAGTCTGAGACAGGCTCCTTGACTTAGAGCCCCAGGAGGCACTGGGGAGGAATAACTTTAGAATGGCCCTGGTAAGGAGCTATTTTGACATAGCAGCAGTGGAGCATCTACACACACCCTCTTCCGAAAAAGCTTTTTCAGAAAAGGACTTATTCCTCATGAAATGAGGTTTACCGCCGTTGGAAAAACCATCCATTATTTTGACTTTCTGTTGAAATAACACAATTGCAGGGTGGACACCTTATTCCGGAAAAACAGTGCAGTGTAGACATGTCCTTAGTCATTTCAATGTGCTGGCTAGTGCTAGGAAATTTGTGCTATGGAAAGCACTAGTGTATCTTACTTCCAATCTAGAGCAAGGAGGAACCCATGGCTAGAATGTGACTCTGAGGGCATGTCTACATTAGGAAATTATTTGAAAATAACTTATTTTGAAGTAATAATTCCTGAAATAACTATTTCAAAATAGTGCGTCCACACTACAAGGCAGCATTGAAATAACACAAAATTATTTTGAAATAGCACATTTACACAGATTGGAGACTGTATCAGATTTAAAGCCCCCAGAAGCACTCCAGGGAGGCCTTGGAGGTAGAGTGCTCATCTTGGAGGCCTTGAGGTAGAGTTTCAGCCAAGGCCACCTGTAAGACTCTCCCCTGTGGCTCTCCACAAGGGGCCCCTGCATTGTCCCTGTGTGCCTTTCCTTCCCCATACCTCCCTTCCCTTGCCCTCCCTTCCCACCTTCCCTGCAGACCTTTGTTTGAACAAACAACTCTTAATTTTTTTATTTGGGGAATATACAACAGGGAAGGCACCGGAGAAAGAATCTAGAATGGGGGAGGTGGGCAGGAGGGCTCAGGGATGGGGCTGAGAGTGCTGCCTGCCTCGGGTACCTTGGAAGGCTTCGGTTGCCTGGCAGGTTCTACCACCACATGTTCAAAGGCCCTGGAGGCCCCTGGGGAGGATAGGAGGAGAAGCCAGGGGTGTGGGTGCGGGGGCAGGTGTGGAGAGTTAGGAGGGTGGGGATATGGGGTGGCAAGTGTGGGTGAGGGGAGTTGGGCAAGCAGTTGGGGGAGCGGGGGTGGGGAGCATGCATACATGTGCTCCATGACAGACGTTATGGAGGAGCACATGGCCACCTGCTGGCATGACAGCTGCTCCCTCATGGCCTTCCACTGCTTTCAATCAGCCTGGCACTCCTCACATTAGGCAGCCCACTCCCAATGCTCCTCATCAAACCCTCGGATGAGGGACTAGAGGCGAGCCATCTGGTTCCGCAACAGGTCTTCCCTGGTGCGCTTTCTGCAGCGAATCCCACTGAGTCAGGAAGATGGCGTGGGAGGTGGTGGTGGATGCTCCATACTTGCAGCTGATCCAGCTGTGAAGAAAAGTGACAAGGGCACACATCCCAAGAGACACTGTGTGTGAAGCCCAGCCCTAATCTCTGAGATGACACTGAAGGTCTCGGTCAGACGATGGCAATGTGCTTTGAGCAGGGCCATCTGTTGCCTACATAAAGGGCACTTACCTGCAGGGGCACAGACATCCTAAGGGAGCCTCGCTTCCTTCCCCCCCAGAGCCAGGGGACAAGCAGGCATGGGAGTGTGCCAGCCAGGCCAGGAGCTTGGGGGGGGGGCAGGGAAGGGGAGAATGGCACTGGTGGCTTCCCACAGAGACAGAACTTTTATTCCTGCCTGCTGGAGCATGAGGGGGTGTTGGGGAGGTGTGTAAGCGGCAGAGTCCACTTGCTAAAGAGAATGCTACTGGGGTCCCTTCCTTTTCCTCCCCCCCCCCCCCGGCAGGTTCCCATGCAGGGTATCAGTCTCCTCCACCTCACCGCACTTGATCAAGCGGATGCTGCCCAAGTGCAGGTATCAGCCTGTGCCATGTCCGGCACTACTGTGTGTTTCCATGACCCCAGCCTCCTTAGTGGTGGCTTGTCGTGGGGGAAGGTGTTCCACTACGGAGTCCAAGGTAAGGCAGGCCTGTCCAGGAACCTTGTGAGGAGGATCAAGAGGTTCCTGTCATGGAGCTGAGTTCTCCGGACTAATGCTTTATATGCACCCATGTGCACAGGCTGCTGTGTGACATCCCTCCCCCCCCCCCCCCGGCCAAGAAGGCCAAGAAAGGAGCGCACATCCCCTTGCAGCAGGCTGCCTTTCCCTGCATGTGTATACGGAAAGTTATGGATTTCCCCTGAAGTGCCTTCGCCAGGATTGTCCAATCCCTGGGAGACATCCTGGAAGTGGGGGGGGACTGGTTCCAGGCTGAAGATCATCTCCTGGCTGGTGGGCATGGTGTCGTATCTGGCCTGTTCCTCCTCCACAACCTCACCTTCATGGGGGCTGATGCCAGGCATGTCCTGGCTGGAGTCGATGATGATGGGGTGGGGGAGATGACCAGTCCCCCTCCCAGGATGACATACAGCTGCTCATAGAAGCAGCAGGTATGTGGTGCCACCCCAGAGTGAGAACTATGCTCCCTGGGCTTAGTGTAGGTCTGCCAGAGTTCTTTGATTTTCATACGGACCTAGTTGAGGATCCACATGTGTCCTTTCTCCACCATCCAACCATTCCTCCTTCTGGTGCGGAGATTCTGGAGGTTGGTCCTCTCCCCCCAGTCCTCGATGAGGTCCAAGATCTCTTCACCAGTCCAGCCAGTGCCCTCTTTCGTCCCTGGCCTGGGGCATCAGAGGGTGCCTCGGGAGTGCTGGCAGCCATGGGTACTGCAGAGGGAGTGCTGAGATACAACATGACTCCAATGAAGGGTGATGCTGTGTGGCATAGGGCTAGCAAGGCTGTCCAGGTGCCACAAGCCCTTTTCTTTTTGCCTGCAGCTTAAACTCTGCAGGAGAAGGGGAGCATTGGAGTTGTCAGGGGTGTGGCCGAAGCAGCCACAAGTACAACTATGACAGGCCCCTGGAGGCCAATTATTTCAAAACAGCAGCAGCTGAGCGTCAGCACTAGCGCTATTTCGAAATAATAGTTTCAAAATAAGTGTCATTCCTCATGAAAAGCAGAAGTTGTTATTTCGAAATGAGCAGCCCATTCTTTCAACATAACGTGCTTGGTAGTGTGGATGCTCCGCTTGTTATTTCAAAATAAGGGCTGAGTTACAATCTCTGCTCCAGGATGCTTTTGAAGCAGCATGACTGTGTTGTCCTTCATAAGAGCTCGTGGTAACTCTGCATTCCAGCCCTTTCTGATTGCCCAAGCTCATACAGTAGGTCAGTGTCATCATCATTAGAATTAGAGCTCCAGCCTCCTGACATCCAATCTTTTGCCTTTTCCATTGGAATGAGAAGAACACTGGATGGAACTAGAAACTACAGAGGAAGCATAGAGTTTGCACAGCTCTGCCGACCTATTTTAGTACTGATCTGCTACTTATTTGCCAGGAGTGTGCATCTTTCTCCAGCACAGATTTCTGTATTAGTTTGTGTGGTTATTTTCTCTTGTGACATCATCTAAACTTTGCTATCTTATCTAAATAAGAATCTACTTTCCCCTACTGCCCCCATTGGATTGGAAACCCCTCTCAAAACTAAAAAGCCCATTTTTTTTCTAACTTGAGGCCTTGTCTACATTGGTATTTTTAGTATCAGAACAACTACATCAATGTAACTACTCTAGTGCAATCTTCTAGACTTGTTGCATTGGTATAAACTAAGGATATTAAATATCGGTTAATTGAATAGTCAATTAACTTCATGAATTCTTTTCAGTTAGTTGACTATGCTATAGTTCCCAGGGAGCCGCTGTGCAGGGGGAGGTGTCTGAGCTCCTGGATCCGGCACAAGCCGGAACTGATTCCAGCTGTCTGCTCATCTGGCTCCTAATACACTTTAAATGCAAAGCCACTGTGGGGGGGTAGGTCCAGGAACCAGTGCAAGCCGGGACTGAGCTGGGCTGCTGGCCAGCCTGCTAAAAAATTTACTGGCAAGAGGTAGGGGGAAAATGTGTGTAGTCGATAGCAATACTCTATATGCTTTTGCTAATCGGTTAATCGACTACACTATTACATCTCTAGTATAAACCATGACTTATATTGCTACAAAATATACTGGTTCAAAGTCAGGGCAAACTGCACTATACTGGAGCAGTGCATCTACACAAGGGATTTGAACCTGGGATAAACTGTACTCATGAAAGTCATGGTTTACACCAATGCTACACTCTGTCCTAAGAGTTTTTGTTGCCTCAATGTGGTTATGCAAGATGCTAATGCTCCCTCCCACCCTCAAACAAGTTCTTGCTCTGCCTAACTTTACCCCGTCAGGTCAGCTCTCTTTCCAACTAAAGTTGAGAAAAGCTGGGTTCTCTTCAGCTTGTCAGTGTTGCTTTTGACTTACCTAGAGGGGTCAATTCATAGCAGTACAAAGCTTTCTATTTGCCCTTTCTTTCCTGCCCAGAGACTGAAAAGTGCCATCCCTTAGTGCCTGGAAATGAAGGACGAAATCCACTCTAGTGCACCAGTCTCTATCACCCAGCACTCTTGCTATGCAGAGATGTGTGCTAACAATACAGAAGTAGTCCCCCACCCAGTCTTAGGCTATGTCTACACTCACGGCTTGTTGCGCGAGAACATCTTGCGCAAGTGTTCTTGTGCAAGAAGTCTTGCGCAAGAAAACGTCCACACTGCCATGTGCGAGCTGTGCTTTTGCGCAAGAGTGCCCATGGCAGTGTGGACGCTCTCTTGCACAAGAAAGCTCTGATGGCAATTTTAGACATAGGGCTTTCTTGCGCAAGAAATCCCTGCCAGCGTCCACACTGCCCTCTTGAAGAGCCCTGCGCAAGAGAGCTTACACCTGTTAAAAAGGGCGTAGCTCTTGCGCAAGGAGCCCTCTCTTACCACACCGTACTGTAAATTTACTTGCGCAAGAGCGGGCGGGCAGTGTGGACGCTCTGCAGATTCTTGCGCAAGAACGGCCGTACTTGCGCAAGAAGCCGCGAGTGTAGACATAGCCTTTCTGTTTTTGTTAGCTACCATGAAGTTAAGACTAGACGTTACTGCATCTCTCAATTACCAACTTCACATTTGTCAAATGAGCACTGATCAATTCTCCCTCTCTCACACTCTTACTCTCTCTCTCTGTTTTGTAAAGTAGTTTTACATGCTTTAATGTTTGTTTGGATTTTGAGTAATGGTCACCTTGGTGCTCTGGTGTTTATAAAATGATGTCAGGGCTGGAAGGCAATGGTCTGCAGTGCATTAGACTCCTTTTCCTCTCTTTGAAAGATATGTCTAGAAAGTCCATTGCCTAGATCTTTGTGTGTGGGAAAAGCCATGGAGTCAAGCTGAAGTATTCTTCTGGGCTACTGTAAGTAAACTGTAGGAACTAGCTGAATAATAAATCTAAACCTCTTTACAACTTCTAAATGAATCAGCTAAAAGACAGGAAAATACATCTGAACGTCCTCCCAACTCTTGATTTCCTGAAGTGTAAATAGCACAATGAATAGGAGCTGCTGCTCCTTTTTTTTAATGGAACATTTTGGATGGATTTCCTCACAGGTTCGAGGTGTAGATGCCTTTGTAGGTTTATTTTGACTGAAAGGGAAAGAGATTTTGATATCCTCAGATACTGAGCATAAAGGATTAACCCTTTCCCTTCAGCTGAGCTACTGAAAACACTACTTTATTGACCAAATCAGCATTATTTTATATTATTTTAAAGATTAAAGGATTTCAGGAAGAGTTTGTAAAGCTTAACTATTATTGCATTTTACTGCTTCTTAAATGTAAACAATAATCCTAATATGCAAACAAAAAAAACAACAACAACAAAACCTTTAAGTAATGCATAGTAGAGGCCTTTTAAAAAAGGCTCAAGACGTGGAACAGAGGGGAAAAGCCACCTTGTCTGGTCAGAGACTTGAACTCTGGACCTTATGATTATAAGTCTGATGCACTACCAGGTGAACTAGCCATTCACAGTGTGAGGGTACTCCACGGAAGTCAGGCATAATACAGTTTTGTAAGAAAAAGAATTCTAGAAACAGAGACCAAGGGACAGGAAACTAGAGAGATGGATGGATCCACATAACTGGAGTCAATCTGCCCCCTTTGAATGCATATCATGCATCTCCAGAAATTATGATTAATGGCCCACCTCAGAAGGTGTAGTAACAGGGATCCATTGACCTTCTGGAGTGGTTTCAGAGATAGATATGTGTGTACAGTAAGCAGACAGGTTGGTGTTGGGGTGTGCAAGACAGGAGGTACCATGCTGAGCTGTCTTGAAACTGTTCTGCAAATCCAGCTGTTAGGAGAAATCAATGGAAAGAGAGCTGTTTTTAAGCATCAGAGACACAGCTCCAAACAAAGATAGCAGCATATTGCAATCAAAGATGTTTTGCTGCCAGGCATTGAAAGCCAGATTTACATTTCTGATGACTCAGCTTTCTTCGTCCCTGAACTGTGCATAGCATGGTTTATGTGTTTGCAGGTGAGTACACCTACTGCACATTTGTACTGACTGCTAATGATGTATGTAGCTATCAATGAAACAAAATCGCAATAAGGCTTCTTCCACAGATATTGCTGTGCAGCTGTGGGTCTGGAGACCGACATATGAGCCAGGTCACCATGGCAACCTTAAAACTGGAAAGTGGACCACGATCTTCAAAGGCACCTAATGATTTTGGGTGTGCCGTTTGAGACACCTCCATGGGTCTTAATTTTCAGAAAATGATGAGCACCCATCCTATGAAAAGTAGGCTCTTTGAGTGAGGTATCTCAATTTGAACTCAAAACAGAGGCACTGAAAATCATTGGGCAACAGAGGGTGGATTTCTTGTTGATTACTATTCTATTCATTCCCTTTGAAGCACCTGGTATTGGCCACTTTCAGAAGACAGCATACTGGGCTAGATAGACCTTTGGTCTGATCCAGTATGGCCATTCTTATGTTCTTAAATTAGTTACTGTTTGTGGTCTTGGCTCTATTGTCAGGATCTCCATGTATTGGCTTATGAGGAGAAGCTGACTTATAAGAAGAGACTGAGGGAACTGGGCATATTTAATCTTCAGAAGACAATAACTAGAGAAATTTGATAGCAGCTATCAACTATGTGAAAGGAGGTGAGTGATGGAGAGGGGGTTCAAAGAGGATGGAGCCAGCCTATTCTCTGGTGGCAGATGACAGAACAAGAAGCAATAGTCTCAGGTTTCAGTGGGGAAGATCTAGGTTGGATAATAGGAAAACTATTTCACAAGAAGGATGGTGAAGCACTGGAATTGGTTGCCTAGTGCAGTGTTTCCCAATTTTATTTGGCTACGGAACCCTTTTAAACTCAAAAGAATTTTGTGGAACCCCTATTAATAGTCTTATATATGAAGAGTGTCAGAGCAAGCTGGGAATGAATACGGGGTCTTGGCCGGGGGAGGAGAGTAAGTGAGGGGGATTTGGGTGTGGGGTCTGGGCACGAGGTGGGATGTTTACTTGGCTTGGCACCCTGCTGCAGCAGGGAAAGCCTCCAAGCAGCACGCTCTTGTTCCCCTAGCAGGGTGGTGGGAGAGAGAGCTTGGTCCCCCCACCCCCTCCCATGCAGTGGGGATATCAGCACAGCTGCAGCACCAGGTCAGGCTTCCCGCTGGCAGAGCGGGGAAAGAGGTTGTAGAAACCCTGACCTTCCCTGCCAGACCAGACTCTGCCGCTTCCCCAGCAGGCTGGGGAGGGGCATGGGGGAGAGATAGTGTCAGCGCATGGGGGGCAGCGGGCCCGAGTGCACCCCGGGGAGGGAAGCAGCAGAGCCCGAGCGCGCCCCAAAGGGGGGTGATAGAGCCCGAGCACGCCCCAAGGGGGAGGGGCAGAGCCCCAGCCGAGTTCCATGTGGCCCCTGCCGGGCTGCAGGCAGCAGTTTAAAAATCCTGAGGCTCAGACCCAGCCACCCCTCTCCTCCTGGCAGCAGCGACTGCTGTAACAAGCTGCCGCCTGCACACATGGAGGAGGAGGCTGTGCGGCACTGGAGTCGGGGCAGTCCTGCGGGGTCAGGAGGGGGCCACGTGGTGCGTGGTGGTGGGGCAGCCGCAGTGGGTGGTGGAGCGGCCAGAGCTGTGTGCCGCCAGAAGCCCACCCCAGCCAGCAAAGCCCTAATCGGAGCTGCCTACGGGCTCTGCAGGGGATGGGGGAGTAGAATTTTCTCGCTGAAACCTTAGTTTCACTCCACAGAACCCCAGGGTTCCGCGGAACACCGTTTGGGAAACGCTGGCCTAGGGAAGTGTTGGAATCTCCAGCCTTAGGGTACGTCTAGACTACATGCCTCCGTCGACGGAGGCATGTAGATTAGACAGATCGGCATAGGGAAATGAAGCCACGATTTAAATAATCATGGCTTCATTTAAATTTAAATGGCTGCCCGCTCTGCCCGATCAGCTGTTTGTCGGCAGATCGGGACAGTCTGGGCGCGCGCGTCGACAGGAAGCCTTTGTCAACCGGCGCAGGTATGCCTCGTGAAATCAGGTTTACCTGCGCCCGATCGACAAAGGCTTCCTTGTCGCATCAGCCGATCAGACTGCCCGATCTGCCGACAAACAGCTGATTGGCAGAGCGGGCAGCTATTTAATTTAATGAAGCCGCGATTATTTAAATCGCGGCTTCATTTCCCTATGCTGATCTGTCTAATCTATATGCCTCCGTCGATGGAGGCATGTAGTCTAGACGTACCCTTAGATATTTATAAGGCCAGGCTTGACAAAAACCTGGCTGCAATGATTTACTTGGGGTTGGCCCTGTTTTGAGCAGGAGGTTAGACTGGATGATCCGAGATCTCTGCCAACCCTAATCTTCTATGATTTCCTGTACCTATTGGCTCCTTCTCAACCTCCCATTTCCTCCGCTGAAATCCATTAAGCTGCACCACTAGCACACACAACCTTTCGCTCATTCTAGTGTGACATTTATTCCTGTGTCTGAAATTCAGGATGGTTCACAAAGTTGATTGTGGGGCTGTCACTGTGGTCCTGTCAATTGCTGCTGTGGGCTTCTCTCTGGAGCTGGAGGCTTCCCAGACATGCTAAGTCTCCTCTCCCCTGCTGTGCACACGTGCTTGTCTGCACTAGAGGATTTACCGTTTCTTGACAATGACTATCAGCTATGGGCAGCTGACGTGCAGCTGAATAAGGTTTAGCTACAGTTGTAGACTGTGTTCATCATAGTTTCAGAAACGGGGGTTAAAACATGGTTACACAACCTGGTTATGTGACATTATATTTTCCTGGCTTGTTCTCAGCACAGATGAGGGGAGTGGCTACCATTGCTGCCTACTTCAGCTCCAATATAAAAAATCTAGCTTTTTTTTAAAAATGAAGGACAGATGTTCTAGACCCAGCTCTGTAACATTAAATAATTATTGCCTACCGAATCTGAAATTATTACAATGTACTTTGTCTTTGTGAACATCTTGTGCTTTTTCCATCATGAGCATTAATAGGAGACAATGCTGTGCAGGTCAGATTTCCTTAAACACCCCTCTTTTCATGTCATTATTGCCTAACTAAGCCTCTTCCACTGAAAAGTCCAGTAGCGGTGTAGTACACATGTCAGACAAGCAAGATGTGCACAGAGGGTTGGGAGGGACATGCCATGTATTCACTGTATTACTTTTTCCTCCGTGTTGTTATGTGATCTTCATGGTCTTCAGTGCAATTTGCAGCCATTAGGACACCCTAATAAACCAAACCAATGACAAGAATTGTCCTAAATAGTGCAGGGTCACTGTTGCAAGATGTAATGCTTTATATCACTATTGTAAGAAACTATACTATGATTTTATAGGAGGACAACTGAGCCCATGTAGTTTTCACACTTTCTTTCTCACACAAAAATAAAGGCTGCACATCCACAGCAAAATGGCTCCAGACCAGTAATTGTGCTATTTATTTTGCCTAACTCATGATTTTATTTTGTGTTTATACATGGGGAATTCATTCTCAATGGCATTGTGACTAAATGGTGTTGTGATTCCACCTGATAGTAGAGCCAATGTTAATAATTTCTGAAACTGCATTAGCTGAATGAATCAAACATGCTGTTGGCAAAGTTGCTGCAGGGTTTTTTGGCATGTGGCATGTACTCACTAGCAGAAGACCTAGTGCTAGATGAGGCTTTCTCTATGCATTTTGTAACCAGAACTGAATACATTTTTGGTTTCAGAAATGGTGTCTTCAGGAAGCTTTCTGGTTCATCTCATTTATTCTTTTGGTAGCTCATTTCCTGCCTATTATTTTTAATTGGCACAAAATGATTTGTGTAGGGTTTTTTTCATGAAAAAATCAAAATAAAGTGTGGTGGTCTCCGTTTTCATAAATGTTATAATAACCCCCTGTAAGTGCCTCAAAAGAATTTGAGCTCTGAACATTTGAAGGAAGTGATGGAGAGAAGGGTGGGTGGATATATGGAGATTTATGCACTTTTGGCCTTCATTTCTTGCCTGCAGCTGTCAGTTGGTACAAAGACACAGTTTACAGAATTGCCTTTGAAGAGAACAATATTAAAATCAGAATCTTTTAGTAAATCTTTCAGAATCTTTTAGTGGATCTTTTAGTAAACTTTAAGATTCAAACTAAGATCAGTGTGAAAGTTAAGAAATAATAAAGAAGGTGGGAAAATTATAATCTTTGAACTTGTCCTTTGAACTTTGACATTTCTTTCTCGCTGTATTGAACTTACCTTTCTTTGGAGGGTTACCAATTGAATATGCACTACTTAAGTCTACATAAGCTTTGCACTGGTCCTTTTAGAGGTGAATAGCACCCACAAATATCATTTGTTTTAAGAAGACAGGAAGAAGACTTGGGGTTTTGTTTAAATTTTAATCTCTTTAATTATGTATCTTTATACTCTAACTCTCACCTTAATATTGGAATTATTGTATATACCTTCATTATCTTAATATCTCTCTTTGTCTATTTCATAATAAATATGCTTCAGTCAGTTAATATATGTACAGTACTCTATACTACAAATAAATCTGGTTTAGCTAATTTATATATGGCATATTAAAAGCATGTACTGGGAAAGTGAAATCATATGTTAGTGCCATTGACCACCTTCTGGGAATATGGAGAAATATTCAAGGTATTGTATTACTCAGTCCATTTCATATTAAAAATGAATTGAAACTCAATTTTAGAAAAAGAAACAGCTTTCTGAAGTGAAAAGGAAGTAGCATGCCCTACCCTTGGATAATTTACTCTAACATGTTTTGATGGGAAAACGGCAAGTTTATTTTCACTGAAATGGACTTAGCTCATTTATATGGGCATTACAATCAGTTGTAGTAAGATAGATATTGTCTGGATAAGCAGAATGGTGAGGAAGTTTATAGCCTTATGCTGCAATACAAATTAGTGAAAATGAATGTATTTTTCATATTTACGTATTCAATGTGCCATAAATACCAGTTCTGTGACTCCTTATTCCCCTTAGTGCCCCTTACTCACCTAAAAGGTGCCATTAAAGTCTAATGGCGTAATAGTTACTCCCACGAGTAAAGGTTTGTGTTGGACGCCTAGAAAATGCTTATATTCTGTTCTACAATAACACTGCATAAAGGATGATAAGAAAAACAATTATTAAAAATCTGTCCAATGAGCAGCTCTTTATTGTTTCAAAGTAATATCATGTGGAGATGTAAGAGAACAGGCAGTACTTGTGCTGTGAGGAACAACTGACAAAAATCATATCTAATTTGCAATGTGAGGTATTAAAAGATATAGTAGCCTAACTTGACTCTTTAAAAGAAAATGTTCAGCAAAGAGGATAAAAGAATAAACTTTAGGGGAAAATCGCTTTCTGAGTCACAGAGAGCACGCAATATAGAGGCAAAATTGACTACCTATATATGTGTGTGTGTGTATTAATATGATAAAAAGAACGTACGCAATGGTCGGAACACATTTTTTCTAATGGTTAAATACTTGCAATTTTACTTCTAACTGAATCCAATAGAACATGTATTAAATAGGTTATTTGGTACATTTATACATATGGCTGTTTAGAAAATTCATAATGTGTGTGTGTTGGCGTAAAGATTCTATTGGCAAAAGTTCAGCTTTTCCTCCCACACTAATATCAGTAAATGGGGAATAGAAACCTGGCTACCCAACCCCTCAGCGTTTTTGAAAATCCCCAGCCTAATTGGTTGCTCCTCTAGAAAGCAGCTCTTAATTTTCTTTGTCGCATATTTTGCAGAAAAACATTTGTTGACATTTTTAGAATGTTTGTTTGTTTGGGGGTTTTGTTATGTTTTGTTCTGAATGATGGGCCTGACTGCAATTACACTCAGACCAGAGGAAATCAAAAGTATCTCCACTCAAGTCAATATATTTTTAGTGGCATAAAAGTACTTTAAAATGAGAATTAGACCAAGTGGTGAAAGTGCCTTTTTTAAATCCTGCATCTGTTAACTCATGTGCCTTTGCAGGTAACTTAACACATATGCAGACAGATGAGGGAAATAATAAAATAATAATAATACATAATTGATAATAATGATACATTTTACAGCCTTCTCTGTAAATGACATTGTCACAGATGTAAGGTCTACTATATCGTGTGGTCTTCCAAGACTGAAAACGTGTTCGGTGGCCTGCTATAGATTTCCTTCCTACTAGAACGAGGGTGGCCAATGATTTTTGATGGGGAGGCAACTCCAAGAATTTGGTAAGTGGTCGAGGGCTGCACTCTCAGCATTCAGAGATGCATGCATGGCCCTGCAGACGGTTTTTCTGAGTGCTGAGCGGGAGCAGGGCAGGCAGGGAGCCGGCTGAGGCTCTCATATGGGCTCTGGATCCAGAGGCTTGGCAGGCCGTATTTACCCTGCGGGCCATATTTTGCCCAGCCATGTGCTAGTATAACTCAACTAATTTCTCTGAAGTTGTTCCTAATTTAAATTTAGGATAAGTGAGATGCCAATCAGGTCCTAATCTATACTGTTGAGAAGCAAGGCTTTTAGCTCTCCAGTGTCTGCAGTAAAATAAGGCCAACAACTTGTGTTGCATAGTTGTTGCTGTGGGTGACTGGAACTATGTAGGAAGCTTTCAGGGTATTTGCAATATCTTTGTGCGTGGAAATTTTAATTACTACAAAAATAATTACTTTTAGAAAATTGGCCCTTTTTGCTTAATGTTTTTTCTGCTTTATATTCATGCTCTGTAGCTGCCAGTTTCTTCTATTCTCCAAGCAAAAACAAAATGGAAACACAAAACTGAACTGCAAATTAGTTTCACTCTGGCATAAGCTCATTCTTTCCTTTTAGTTGCTTCCTCTCTCATAGGGTACGTCTAGATTACAAGCCTCTTTTGAAAGAGGCTTTTTTGAAAGATTCTTTCAAAAAAAACTCTCAAAAGAGAGCGTCTAGACTGCAACCACTTCTTTCTGTGCAGTCGCTTTTCAAAAAAAAAAAAAAAAAAAGAGAACCCAGGCAGTCTGGATGCTCTCTTTCGAAAAAGTCCTGTTCGCATTCAATAATGCCTTTTTTCAAAAGAGCACTTTGGAAAAAAGGCATTATTCCTCATAAAATGAGGTTTTCTGCGGTTGAAAAAACTGTCGCGTTCTTTCGATTTAATTTTGAAAGAACGCGGCAGCAGTCTAGACGCAGGTGAAGTTTTTTCGAAAAAAGGCCACTTTTTCCAAAAAAACCCTGTAGTCTAGACACACCCATAGTTAGGTGAACCAGTTTTGAAAAATTAACCTCCCCCCAGTCATGCTCTCATCCCATGTCCCCCAATCAAGTCTGAAATTTTTTGTTCACTTATTTTAACATATTTGTAGGTAAGGGGAGAATGGAATAACAAGTCCATTTTCTCAGTATTCTGAAAACAAGGACAGGCAGCTTTATGAAATAAGCTGTTCTCATCAGATTTCCAGCCATATTTTACAGCCTTTGGATTTTCAGCTGCTCTTAGGATACATGTGCAAACTTCTTATTCCTTATGTGGACCTTTTGAGGTTTCCTGTCAAAGGTTGTAATATTTTCTACCTCCCAGTGCAAATAGAAATGTGCTAATACTGATTAACGAATATATTTGTCAATAAGTCACTGAGTTTAGTTCACTATGATTTATTGGTTCATATTATTCATTATTTATGAATATTCAGGCAGCATCCAGGTATTATTCAAAATATTTGTGAAACCTGAAAGTTTTCTGAGTTTTAGAGTGAATGATTACTTGTCTGCAAATTCATCTCAGAAGTGTATGATTCATTATTTGCAGTTTCTTGTTTTATGGTTCACAATATTGAAGTCATCCAATCAAAGAGCAGGAGCCATACTATATGACTTATGTGCTTGTCCATGCATTGCAAATATCAAATAGTGAATAGCCAAAGTGAAGAGAGTGATAATTGTTCATTTAATCAATTCACTGAATACTTAGAAATAGCAAATATATTTGAATAAAATAGGGATCAATTTGCAAATTAATCTAAGAAAGAAGTGCTGCAGTATGCATATAGCTTGTAAATAAGGACCTATTCACTGTGCTGTTCATTTTTGTTGCTACTTCTCATTGTTATTCTCAGCCATTCAAAATCATGGTAGTTCTTTTTAAAGGCAGATTTGGCTTATTGGATTTCAGGAGACATGAATTCGAACAGTTCCGTTATCCCCTTTGCATTGTAGATCACATAAAAGAAATAACTTTTCATAAAACAAGTGAAAAGAAAAATTACATTGTTTGCTGTGGAATAAAACCTTTTGTAAAATAAAACAAGGACAATAGGAATCACGGTATGGATTCAGGATTTCTCATCATTGATGTTTAGTGAAAACTAGTGTAAAGTTATAAGTGATTGAGTCTTGTCCTGAACTTCCTTCACCCATGCACATTTATTTTTTAAAAAGGTGTCAGTTCCATTGAAAGGTGACGTTTGTATTCTGAAGCATTTCTGTTTACCGTGTTGATACTTCTGAGGAAAGTGGGTCAGTGAGGTATAACGAAAGAGAAAATGACTACAAAATGTTGGCATGCTCTTCAATTTTACTTGGAGTCATTTCTACTATTAGATCCTGGCTACAACATAGCATAGGGTATACTTATATCAATTTACAATAAAGGTTGTTACAAAATGAAACATGCTAAACCAGTGTTTAAAGTCTTTCCATGGAAGCAGGAAAGTGTACATTGCTTTCAAGGAGAATTACAGCTCCTAAATTGCACATGAGCCTACAGGGTTGTTGATTTTTTTTTTTTTTTAGAGGATCCTCAAAAAGATATCTGGTCTTCTCATCTGAAATGTATTTGAAAGGGATAAAGGAATAAGCAGTGGACGTTCTGCAGCATATGATTTATTGGGAGTTAGAATGTGAGCCATGTTTCTTGAGACACTGTCACTGAAGATATTCAGGCCAATCTGAAAGACGATTATGTAACCTCCATTCCTGGAAAACTGGCAGAACAAGAGATTTCCTCTGGTATTTTATCGGTGCTTGTATAGGGAGTGCAGGGTTATCTTAAGTAACACATTTGCTATCACCGTTGATTTTTTTCTCCCTTATGTAAAAGAAAATCTATTCTCAGAGTACAGATAGTATTCTCTGATCTTAAAGCAAATTGCTAACATCTTTCAGATGTTTTAAATTCTCATGCATCAGTCCCAAAATGAGATGTCTCTGTCTACGATCCACTCCTTTTTTGGACTGAATGTTACAGTTCTTAGCTTCAGAAACTTATATCTAACTACTTTAGGGTACGTCTACACTACAGCATTATTTTGAAATAACTGACATTATTCTGAAATAACATAGTGTATCTATGCTGCCAGCCTTTATTTCGAAATAATGTTGAGCTGGAGGATTTCTTACCCTGACTCCTGTAACCCTCACTTTACGAGGAGTAAGGGAAGTCAAACAAAGAGTGTTCTTCCTTCAACTTCCTGCTGTGTAGAAAGCACCAAAAGCCAAATTAAACTATTTCTACTTAAGCTACACAATTGACGTAGCTCAAGTTGCATGGCTTAATTCGACTTTAGCCCAGCTGTGTAGACGTACCCTTAATGAGTAACACAATTTATAATAGATACAGACATAAGTTATTCCACTTGTCAATCTCTAACCAACAGTGTTTAGAGTCTGCTCCCATTGACTGAAATTAGGAACAGGTCAAATCCTTAGTAAACATATGTACATACAAATCTAGCTATCCCTCTGAGACTTGTAAATCTAGCCACATAAGGAACTCCAGGGAAGTAAGGATTTTTAAAATGGGAATGTGCGATCAAAGACCACTTTTTTCCTAAATGTGAAGAATTGCCATTTCATTCTGGTAAGTAACAAGAACAAGCCATCAAAGAAAAAATAACATATTGGCTTGGCAAGTGTCTTATACCATTCAAAAGTAGACCTGGTTGGATCTGGTGTAATGGGTGAGGGGAAGGAGCAAACTGTGAATATTTTGTGACTGCTAATAGTTTAGTTTGATTCAAACATATTCAAGGAGGGTTAGAAAGAGATGGGATCCATCTAACCAAGAGAGGAAGGAGCATCTTTGCAAGCAGGCTTGCAAACCTAGTGAGGAGGGCTTTAAACTAGATTCGTTGGGGTGAGTGGGAAAGTCGGATACCGGAAAGAAATGCAAAGAGGAACAAGCAACAGAGGAGGACCCCTGATTTGAATGGAGAAGGTAGGGTGAACAACTGGTTATCTAAGGTGTTTGTACATGTATGCAAGAAGCCTGGGTAACAAACAGGAAGAATTAGAGGCCCTGGCCCAGTCCAAGAACTATCATTTGATTTAGATAACAGAGACTTGGTGGGATGACTCGCATGACTGGAGCGCTGTCATGGAAGGGTATAAACTGTTCAGGAAGAACAGGTGGAGGAGAAAAGGAGGAGGAGTTGCACTGTATGTAAGAGAGCACTATGATTGCTCTGAACTCCAGTATATAGAGGGAGAAAAGCCTGTTGAGAGTCTATGGGTTAAGATTAGAGGTGCAAACAACAGCAGTGATGTTGTGGTTGGTGTCTGCTACAGGCCGCTGGATCAGATGGATGAGGTAGATGAGGCTTTCTTCACACAACTGAGAGAAGCTTCCAGATCACAGTCCCTGGTTCTCATGGGGGACTTTAATCACCCTGACATCTGTTAGGAGACCAATACAGCAGTACACAGACAATCCAGGAAGTTTTTGGAGAATGTTGGGGATAACTTCTTGGTACAAGTGCTGAAGGAACCAACCAGGGGCCATGCACAGCTTGACCTGCTGCTCACAAACAGGGAGGAACTAACAGGAGAAGTAGAGGTGGGTGACAACCTGGGAAGCAGTGATCACGAGATGGTAGATTTCAGGATCCTGACCAAATGAAGAAAAGAGAGTAGTAAAATACACACCCTGGACTTCAGAAAAGCAGACTTTGACTCCCTCAGAGACCTGATGGCAGAATCCCCAGGGATGCTAACATGAAGGAGAAGGGAGTCCAGGAGAGCTGGCAGTATTTTAAAGAAGCCTTATTGAAGGCACAGGAAGAAACCATCCTGATGCGCAGAACGAGAAGCAAATATGGTAGGAGACCGGATTGGCTTACCAGGGAAATCCTTTGTCAACTTAAGCACAAAAAGAAAGCTTACAAGAAGTGGAAACTTGGACAGATGACTAGGGAAGGGTATAAATGTATAGCTCGAGAATGCAGGAGAGTTATCAGGAAGGCGAAAGCGCAATCAGAATTGCGAGTAGCAAGGGATGTAAAGGGTAACAAGAAAGGTTTCTACAGGCATGTTAGCAATAAGTGGGTGATCAGAGAGGGTGTGGGGCCCTTACTGGATGAGAGAGGTAACCTTGTGACAGATGATGTGGGGAAAGCTGAAGTACTCAATGCTTTCTTTGCCTCTGTCTTCACAGACCAGGTCAGCTCCCAGACAAATGCACTAGGTGATGCAATATGGGAAGAAGGTAGACAGCCCTTGGTGGGGAAAGAACAGGTTAGGAACTATTTAGAAAAGCTAAACGTACACAAATCCATGGGTCCGGATTTAATGCATCCGAGGGTACTGAGAGAGTTGGCAAATGTCATTGAGGAGCCTTTGTCTATTATCTTTGAAAAGTCATGGAGATTGGGAGAGATCCCAGATGACCGGAAAAAGGCAAATGTATTGCCCATCTTTAAAAAAGGGAAAGAAGGACAATCCAGAGAACTATAGACCGGTCAGTCTTACCTCAGTCCATGGAAAAATCAGGGAGTGGATCCTCAAGGAATCCATTTTGAGGCACTTGGAAGAGGAGAAAGTGATCAGGAATAGTCAGCATGGATTCACGTAGGGCAAGTCGTGCCTGACCAATCTTATTAGCTTCTATGATGAGGTAACTGGCTCTGTGGATATGGGAAAGTCAGTGGATGTGATATACCTTGACTTTAGCAAAGCTTTTGATACAGTCTCCCACAATATTCTTGCCAGCAAGTTAAGGGAATATGGATCGGATAAATGGACTGTAAAATGGATAGAAAGCTGGCTAAAAGGTCGGGCCCAGCGGGTAGTGATCAATGGCTCGATGTCAGGTTGGCGGTCGGTTTCTAGCGGAGTGCCCCAAGGTTCGGTTCTAGGACCAGTTTTGTTCAACATCTTTATTAATGACCTGGATGAGAGGATGGATTGCACCCTCAGCAAGTTTGCAGATGACACTAAGTTAGGGGGCGAGGTAGATATGCTGGAGGGCAGGAATAAGGTTTAGAGTGACTTGGACAAATTGGAGGATTGGGCCAAAAGAAATCTGATGAGGTTCAACAAGGACAAGTGTAGAGTCCTGCACTTGAGATGGAAGAATCCCAAGCATTGTTACAGGCTGGGGACCGAATGGTTAAGTAGCAGTTCTGCAGAAAAGGACCTGGGGATTACAGTGGATGAGAAGCTGGATATGAGTCAACAGTGTGCCCTCGTAGCCAAGAAGGCTAATGGCATATTAGGTTGCATTAAGAGGAGCACTGTCAGCAGATCCAGAGAAGTGATTATTCCCCTTTATTCAGCTCTGGTGAGGCCACATCTGGAGTATTGTGTCTTGTTCTGGGCCCCCAACTACAGGAAGGATGTGGACGCATTGGAGAGGGTCCAGCGGAGGGCGACTAAAATGATTAGGGGGCTGGAGCATATGACCTATGAGGAGAGGCTGAGGGAGTTGGGTCTATTTAGTCTGCAGAAGAGAAGAGTGAGGGGGGATTTGATAGCAGCCTTCAACTTCCTGAAGGGAGGTTCAAAAGAGGCTGGAGAAAGGCTGTTCACAGTAGTGACGGATGGCAGAACAAGGAGCAATGGTCTCAAGTTACAGTGGGAGAGGTCTAGGTTGGATATTAGGAAAAACTATTTCACTAGGAGGATGGTGAAGCACTGGAATGGGTCACCTAGGGAAGTGGTGGAATCTCCATCCCTAGAGGTGTTTAAGTCTCGGCTTGACAAAGCCCTGGCTGGGTTGATTTAGTTGGGATTGGACCTGCCTTGGGCAGGGGGCTGGACTTGATGACCTTCTGAGATCTCTTCCAGTTTTGTGATTCTATGATTCTAAGTCCTTTAGTAGCCAGGAATTCACAAAGCTTTGATGCTAAGTCTGCATGATGCAGTAGAATGAATGCAGCTGACACTGAATACAAATACTATAGTTATGAGACCAATTCTGAAGCCTAATATACTTCTTACCTGACTAGTTTTGAAGTTTAGTTTTGGAGTAACAATATTTATAATTCACAACTAATTCCCTACCTGCCCTGAGGAGTATATTTTCAAATACCAACTACATTCTCAGATAAAATGTCTGATTTGCAAATACTTCATAATGCCAAAAATATCTAAAATAATTGATTTTTTTTATTCAGGGAATTCTGTTTATCTGTCTCTATAGAGGGATGAAATATGAACCCACATATTTGGCTTCTTAGATTAACATTTTCCAAGACTTTTAATGTTCTTCTTCTCATATTATCTTTCATCTCCTAAATCTGAGAAGATGATTATCAGAATGGGCTTCCCTTGTTTTAATTCAAGAAACGATGTTTTGCCCTTATAATTCACAGATTAGTTATCTGCAAATACATTGTATTTGCCTTGGGAGTATAAGGGAGATTAGGAGGTATGGGGTTTTAAGATATAGAGGAGTAACTACTGCAATGTAGTTGTAAAGAGGTGGAGAGAGGTGGAATTCTAGTGAGTTGGAGTTACACCCACTTACAGCAGTGCTTACTTTGATCCCTGTACTGTAGCTTGCATAAATTTCTTGTCTTGTTAGTTTTATGGAAAAATTGTGCAATGCATGCTGGATCATTTGACTGCCAGATTCAGTTAGCTAAAGCACTATATACCAAAGGACATAAAAGCAATATATCTAGCAATGGAAATTGCTGCTATTGATTTTTGTCCCATAAATTGACCTTATTTTTAGTAATAATGGTATCACATTATTACACATAAAGATTCAGTAGAAGTGCTTTTTCCTTATGAGCAGAAGTCACCTGATGATTCCTTATGATCAAAGTCCAAATGATGTACAGGGAAAGATTAGGATTTTGCATTGTGAAAATACATCCTGACCTCAGGCAGTAGCATTTAAATATTTCACATTTCCAAGGAAAATATGTTGATAACAGAATTGCTTCGGTAGTTTGAATGCAATAGGAATTTTCAAACTTTGGCCAGATTAAATATAGGTCCTGCTTGTTGTTCAGATCATTTTAATGTTCCTGTAACTTGTCCACCTTTTAGGGAGAGTTTCTATATTTATTTACCTCTGCAGAGACGCAATTCAGGCAAGTGTGGAAGGAATGCTTGACACGTGAAGTCTCTGCTCCCATTAGTTTACTGATGCTTATACCAGAATTTTGAAGCAAAATCCAGTTTGGTCATGGGTTTCAGATTCCCCTGGACATGCAGTCTGTTCAGAATAGTTCTCATTGTTTTCTGAATTGTTGGCCTAGATCTGTTACTGATGTGGAGTATCTTTAATCCCCTTGAAACAGCACATATGGCAGCTCTAGGAAAAATAATATAGTGCAGCAAACCAGCCTGACAAAGACTGAGTAATGTGGAACATTTTTTTGTGTAGCCCCTTTGCGCTCCCCCTCCCCAGCTTTTTAGACTGAGGCACGTAAAAGGTGACACCAGCTTACTACATTACTTCCAGCACCATCCATCAAACAACAGTAGCAGCTTGAGTTCATCCTTGCTCAAGCTGCTGCTGCACTGAGGGCCAGCAGTGCGGTGTATGCACTGTTGTCAGATGAAGAGCTGCACACCCTTTCTATGAAAGCTCACAGATTCTGGGTGGCCAGATACGAGAGAAGCTGTCAATGCAACAGAGTGGCTTGTGTGAAAGCCTATGGAAAATGAGCTCTTAGAATGGTGGTGCTGTCTGAATCAGTTCAGATAATGAAGCTGTGACCTCAGCTGTCACTCAGAACACGATTCATGCCTAGTTTTCTTTTTCCCACTGAAGATTTAAAACAGCTCGTATAGGGATCAAGGGGGCCTGAATAACTTAGGTGACTTGTGGTGGGTGCCAGCTGGGTCAGTTGGCTTGGGCTCAGGTTCCAAGGCTAAAAAAATCTCTGTGTAGATGCTAGGCTGCAGCTGGACCCTGAGCTGTGTGGTCCTGCAAGGATGGAGGGTCCCAGAGCTCAAGCTCCAGCCTAAGCCCCAACATCTACTCTGCTATTTTTAGCCTCGTGAACCTGGGTCAGCCATGGCCATTCCCCAGGTCTTTTGTCCCTCTGTAGATTAGCCAGCAGTTTGAATCCAGCCTGGTTAGGAGGGATTGGAAGGAGTTTGGCGGCCTTATCGGAAATGAGCTGGTGATATTAGTGGACAGGTCTCAATACCTCAGAAACAGCCTCTGGCACAAAACAGCAAAGCGTTGGCAGAGAAAGTGAGGGCTGCCTGAGCCATGAAGGCTGAACATCTTTTCACTCTTAAGATTGTCTTCATTGCTGTGTTAGCCCAGACTCTTACCATGATGTTGCTTCTGACCCCCTCTAGTCCACATACAAAACCCGAGTTTGGTGATGCTTTAAATCCAGGTTAGTTGGCCAAGCGAGGGGCATGAAGTAGAGCCCAAATTTTGCTTTCATTCATTCTGGTCACCTTCCCACAGGCTTAATCAATCACATACTGATAGTCCTCCAGAGCACATTCTCCCATGTGCTTGGACAGACAGCTGAGTTATCCCATGAGTCACTGGCAAAAAATTAGAGGGCAGCTCAGCTTTCTGCTACACAAAGAACCATGGGATATGCCCCCCACAAGAGAAACACTGTGAGGACTCTGTAACTTGGGTATGGCTTTGCAGAATGAATGCTCACACCCAGGCGAGGCTAACGCATGTGCTCAAACCAGGCCTGGTGGTCACCTGAGTTAACTCTGCAGTGAAGACAAACCCTTTCTCTAATTGAGAGTTAGATGCATTAATTGGATAACTGTTGAGAAGCTTGTACTACAGCTGACTGTGCTAAATGTGTCTGTGTATAAACAAAGGACTGCCTTAGATGAACAAATAGGTGTGTGGGAAGAGGGACAAGAGGGTACCAGCAAAGTGAGTTTACATTAAGTAGTCACAGGTTACCAGTACCTGCCTAGCCATTGTTAATCATTTAACATCAGGAAATGCCAGAAATCTGATCAGCAACCTGATTTTCCAAAATTGCTAGCCTAGTTTTGAGATCAGATTTTACTTATGTTTTGGATATGCTACCTAAATCCACACCGAGTCTTGGAATTGTTTGAGGATGGCCCAACTCTGAACAGGCTATGGCACAAGTCCTGCAGAAACAGCTATGGGTTCTGAGTCCGTAATGGGCCCGGGCCTTGGTAGAGTCCATGACATATGTACCAGAGTTAGTTAAGAGTGTATTATTCTGTATTGTGATGTGCAGAGTGGTCTGTCAATATTTTTAAAAGGCTTAGAGATCTGCAGCTGAGAGGTATAATATAAGTACAAGGCATTATTATTAAAGCTGCACAGCAGTTTGTTAATATAACACAGCACCCAGTTTGATCATTATTCTAGTTATATCAACTTCTGAGAAACAATACTCACATTTAAAGATTTGTAGAATTTTTTTTCTTTTATTTATATGAAATACTTAAGTATAGCTAATGAGACAGCACACTGGGAGTAGAAAACTTTAGTATTACATCTCCCGCTAATTCAATATGATTGTAATGTGCACCATTTCTAAAGCTATTACTGTCATATAACACAATGAGTGACAAACACTACTTAGCATACGGATAGGGGCAGCATCTCCAGCTTTAATCTACCTAATGCCCCCACTGCAAGATATAAATAGATTAAGAGAGAAAATCCAATATTGTCTCCATTCTCCCACCAGAGCGATACACATTAGTTGTTCCTTGCCATCTAATTGCATTACATGGCAGGGATGTGATAAAACATTTAATGGGAGTCACAATCATCTGTCACTTCCCTTTAGCTGGATAACGGCAACATTCAGTATGATTTACATATGGTGCACTTGTACAGGGATCATAGTGCTAACCCACATCCAGGAAGTTGCATTTTTTGCTTATGGATTTTCTTTAATTAGAGT
Source organism: Rafetus swinhoei (assembly GCA_019425775.1). Taxonomy (NCBI): domain Eukaryota; kingdom Metazoa; phylum Chordata; order Testudines; family Trionychidae; genus Rafetus; species Rafetus swinhoei. The sequence goes on from CM033449.1 coordinate 116,551,582, forward strand.
TAAAACAAAAGACCAAGAGTACACAGGCCCCTTGAGGTACTTTAATTAATCCCTCATGAAACAAACCTGAGTCTTTAAAAAAAAGTCTTGAGTAGCTTAGGCCTGAATTCCCACTATGTTGCTCCATTGTTATGGTGGTGTAACTTCATTGAAATGAAACTGGAAGAACAGCAGTGAATTCAGCCATTTATATTAGGCTAAACAAACACTTTTCAGAAACCGTCTTTAGTTAACCTCCACTTTTGTTTGTTATTTAGAGAACTCACACAAATCTCTTTCAAAGAAAATATACACTAAAATATACTTCCCCATCCTAGTTGGATTTAATAATTGAACTCAATAGCAAATCTAAGGCTATGTCTACACTACAGAGTTTTTTCAGAAAAACGGCCATTTTTACAAAAAACCTTCACTTACGTCCACACTGCAATCGTGTTCTTTCGGAAAAAAATTGAAAGAACAGCAGGGTTTTTCCAACATTGGTAAACCTCTTTCTACAAGGAAGAAGACTTTTTCTGAAAGAGCTCTTTTGGAAAAAGGCGTGTGTGGACAGGAAAGAGGGAGTTCTTTCGAAAGAAGAGGAAAGAAGAAAAAGTGGCCACTCCATCCATAGTAATCACAACTTAAATGCAAGATAACGTCCATTCAGTTATCTTTCAAACTCTATCTTTCAAAAAAGCAGATCACTTTTTCTATGCTCTTTGGCAGTGTGGATGCCCTCTTTTGGGACAAGTTTTTTCGGAAGATCTCTTCCGGAAAAGCTTCTTTCAAAAGAAGCCTGCAGTCTAGATGTAGCCTAACACTCCTTTCAATAGGAGCAGGGCTGGTCCATCACTTATAATCTACAAAAAACACAAAGATCATGAAACACATTTTTAATGTTTAAGCATTCAAAAGAAAAGCTAAAGTCCACAGTAGGTGAGTTTCTACTGTGAAAACAGAAAATCCTCTGGCAGGAACACTCATGTAAAAAGAGATAATGGAGATTACTGAAAAGCTGATAGGAATGTGCATGGGTGTGTATGTGTTCATTTGTCTACCGGTCTAACTCAGCCTGAACCAGAGCCTTGAATATGAACCCTCACACAGTCAGAAAAATTCTGATCGGGATCCAGTTTCCCAGATCATCCCCATCTCTCACTGCAACTCAGTTTGACTCTGCTGTTGCTAATGCTTCCCTCTGTGACAGAAGATGGTCCATTGAGAACTGTAATTGAATCTTGTAACTTGGTTTGTAGAAAAAGTTCCCTTCTGAGGTAGTGTCTATATACACTAGGGACAGATTTCAAAATCCCCCTGCTCTGCTAATACCACTTCACCTCCATCAGTGGATAGCAGTGTCCGAAGCTCTAAATGGACCACTGGCTGCTGCCACTAATTTAAGCATTCTGTCAGTTAAGGCTTGCTCTGAGCAGGGTTAGATGACACAGTGTTTACATTTTAAAACAGGGTACCCAGAAGGGATGTAAAATCCTGCTTAATTGGTTAACTGGAGCAGCCCCTCTTGGTGGTGGGCCTCAAGGGAGGGGAGCAGCCAATGGTGGGCAGGGAGCTGCTCCAGCCTCCATGGGTTAACTGGAACCAGTAAACATCATCCATTAAGGGTGATGCTTCCTGGTTAACTGTTAACTTTTCACATCCCTATTGCCCAATATTATTGAATTAGAGTTAGCAACTAGGTGACTTTTTTGAAAAATTCTGTAGTGTAGACAAAGTATAATAATGAGTTTTGGTGATGAGTTGTGGTGATGGCTTTGTAATTTAAATACTGCCTAAACAAGTATAGGAACGAGACCACCAACTCATTTCACACAGACAACCAGAAAAACCTCAGATAGTAACAGCTTTCTGTCATTATAAATCTGAACTGGAGTAGAAACAAGAGCCCCAGGGTGACAGGCTCTGTTGCCCATTAACAATCCCCTGAGGCCTCTTGTCCCCCAGCTGAGCCCATTTTTGACTCCTGCTGGGAGCTTATTTCATATTCCTATTTGCTGTGCTGCACTTCCGGCTCAGGAGCAGTTTGTAGAGAAAGTGCACTCTGACACTCTGCATTAGAGCCCGGAGAGCAGTTTGCCATAGACCTCCCCTGACCTGACTTTTCCTATTGATTCTAAGAAAGATGATGAACGGAAAATATTTTTCAATTTAGTTTTTGCAAGTTGTGCAGGGAGGAAATAAGTAGGGAATTTTTTTTAATTGAATTTCACTTTTAGGCCTCCTGGGACATTTCATCAAGTGTTGGAACAAGCAGAAATCAAGCACTGGGTCTCCCTGCATTTAAAATAACTCCTAACAATTGTGTTCAATAAGGAAGAAAAACAATCTGACATCAAAAAAGCAATGGGAGGGGAGAGATTCATTTATTGATAAAATTGCCTTTGTAGTTTGCCAGTTAGGTAGCATTATAGGATTCTGCTAATTTGACAAGGTCAGTTCATGTGGTTACTATCTGCATTGCAAACAATTACCAAAGGTTGTAAGGCAGCTTCTCTTGTATGAATCACTAAATCATTAACTTTTCTGTCACTGAAAAAGTATCCTAGATACTGTGTGTGTCCTCCTCAATCAATATCCCCAGACTGAGTATCTATGTCCTTTATCTCCCACAGGAATAACTAAACCATTCTGCTAGTTCCAAATCACTCAGCTAATGGGCATAGGAGTAGGGACCTTAATTGTCCCTGACACCAGCACAGCCACTTTTCTTTTTTGCATATCAATACTATACATCTCTGTCAGAGAGGAGGCAAATTGAGTTATGAAAATGCTAAGGTTGGTCTCAGAGTACATTATATTGAATTTGGGGCATACAGACTTGATTCTGTTAACATACCTCAGAATTTTAATATCCAACTGAAAGCAGTTATTTGTCATTCATTGTTGAGGTTGTCTAAATTACTCTTCTACAAACTCATATAATACAATTTCAGCAAAATCTACCATATTTCAAACTCCAGCTATGAATCACTGACAAACCTAATTTTTATGCTAGGAGGAAAGAAAAATAGGAAAACACAAAAATTGATGATAGATCCTGCATAAACAAAACCTAGTAATACTTTGTGATTTGTTTGCTGAAAAACATCCCCTAGTATACATAAACCAGGAACTTTAGTCAATCACACATCAGCCAGATTGCAGTGATGAGGCCCTCTAGTGGTTCATCCTGCTGAAGTAACTTGAGATCTAAAATTGGATTCTGACCAAAATTTTATTTAGGGAGGTTGTTTTTTTTCTAGAATTATAGGATCATTGAGTTTGCTACTTTAGATGTTTGGAGTAGTTGAGAGGAAAAGATGTAATTTTAAGCATAAAATATTTTGCACTGTTTTATTTTGCTAACATTTCTAATAAAGATTTAATATATTAAGAAATATTTAAGCATTTTTATTATTATATTTACCAACATCTCTCCATGTCATGATGATTTTTATGGCTGTTATCCAAACAATAAATATTATAACTATTATGATTGATCTCTTTGCCATACAGCAAAAGAAGGAATTTAGAAACTGGAGCACAGGTTAGTAATGATTGAAAATGTGCTTCTTTTCTTTTTGTTTGTAGCAAACTCTTTGGATCTGGATTATGTGGGTGTTCTAATTGCAATGTCTAATCTGTGGTTTTTAAAACAAAATTTCCTTATATTTGATATTCAGTGATGGAAAGATTTTGCAAATGATCCAAACCAGTAAAACAAATCAGCCTAGAACACTAAGGATATGCCTACACTGCAAGCTAAAGTCAAGTTAAGATACACAACTTCAGCTACATTAATTGCGTAGCTGAAGTCAAAGTACCTTAACTCGAGTTTTGGCACTGTCTATACAGCAGGAAGTCAAAGGAAGAACACTCTTCCATCGACTTCCCTTACTCCTCATGAAATGAGGACTACAGAAGTCGGAGTAAGAAGCCCATTATTTCAAAATTATTTCAAAATAACGGGCTTGCTGTGTAAATGTGCACTCTGTTATTTTGAAATAACATGAGTTATTTCAAAATAAGAATGCAGTGTTGACATAGTCTAATACAACTCCAAAATCCCCATATTTCTAGGTGGTTGGAGAAATAAAATCTCTGTTCAGAACAGTAACCGCCTCAGATCATGGACATTGGTGTTTAACAGCTTCATTGACTTTTCAGATCATCTCTAGACAGTTAAGAACATAAGAACGGCCATACTGGGTCACAACAATGATCCATCTAGCCCAGTATCCTGTCTGCCGACAGTGGCCAAGACCAGATGCCCCGGAGGGAGGGAACACAACAGGTAATCCTCACGTGATCCCTCCCCCGTCACTCATTTCCAGACAAACAGAGGCTAGGGACACCATTCCTACCCATTCAGGCTAAGGGTATGTCTACACTAGCCCCCTAGTTCAAACTAGGGAGGCTAAAGAGGGTGACCAAAATTACTAATGAAGCGCAGGATTTAAATATCCCACGCTTGATTAGCATATTCCCGGCCGGTCACCATTTTGGAAACTGACTAGCCCGAAGTAACTGCCCGCGTCTACACGTGGCAAAGAAGCGGGATTCCGAGATGAATCCCTTAGTTTGAATTAACTGTTACTCCTCGTGGAATGAAGTTTATCTCGGAATCCCGCTTCTCTGCCACGTGTAGACGCGGGCAGTTACTTCGGGCTAGTCAGTTTCCAAAATGGCGACCGGCCGGGAATATGCTAATCAAGCACGGGATATTGAAATCCCGTGCTTCATTAGCAATTTTGGTTGCCCTCATTAGCCTCCCTAGTTCGAACTAGGGGGCTAGTGTAGACGTACCCTAATAGCCATTGATGGACCTAACCTCCATGAATCTATCTAGCTCTTTTTTTTTTGAACTCTGTTCTTCTTTCTCCTCTCATGCATTTGTATTTTACTATGAAAGAGGAATATTCTTATTTAGCTGAAGAGATTTACGAGCATAACTCCTTCTCCATCCATTTGAGAATTTGTGATTTAACAAATTAGCAGCTACATTTTCACAAATATCAGGCTTTTGGAAAAGCCTCCTCTATTAATTATGTCAAAATAGCATTTTTGTTTGTATTTACATTGAAAAGGATACATATGTATGTCTTCTTCTCCCTCCTCTCCCATATTTATGCAAAACTATATACTCCTTTCAGCCTCTTTGGGAATGTATTTCCTCTTGAGGACAGTGAATAAGTTGTGTGTTCAGAGATGCCAATTTTGGTCCTAGCAACTATCCTAAATCACTGAGATGGGCTCTGGATCTGAGCAGGAAGGAATTTCTGCCCCCGTCTCCCACTGTAAAATGGCAATAGTTTCACTCTAATGTTGCTACACATCTGCAGAACTGCAGTTGTATCTGTGATTCTAGTGCACACATTTAATGGGAGGATGGAGGAGACATTTGGCATGGACAGCTGGATCCACCAGTTCTAGCCCTACCACAATCCCTGCACAACCCCAGTAGGCCCCTACAGTGGTGTCATTCATAGCCTGCAAATAGAGCTCCCAAAGCATACCTCGCCTGGCCTCAAAAGTCCTGTTCCTTTCCTCACTGCAGCACAACCATACTGGTTCAGCTTAGGCTTGGTCTATAGTACAGAGTTAGGGCAAGGTAAAACTGCTTATCTCAACCTAACTACATCAGTGTCTACACTACAGCCCTTACTCCCATTGGTGTAAGGGTGTGTCTACACTACAAAATTAGGTCCAATTTATTGAAATGAGCTTTAGCACCCGATTTTATAACGTTGAAGATACATGTTCCCACTAAGCACATTTCATCGATGGAGCGCCATGGCTACCATCAGCACTTATAGGAATGCACCGTGGGGAGCCATCCCACAGTTCCTGCCACCATCTGAATTCTGGGTTAGGCTCCCAGCACCTGATGGGACAAAAATTTCCCAGGTGGTTCTGGGTACATATCAGCCTCCCATAATACACTTACTGCTTCCCTTCTGCCCTTCCTCCCTCCTTGAAAGCAATGACAAACAATTTTGTGCCCTTTTCCCGCTGGTTATCCATACAGATGTCACAGTATGGCAAGCATAGATCCCACTCAGCTGCACACTATTGTGGCAAGCATTGCAAACACCTCACACATTGCAGTTTATCCAGACCTTAGCCAGGAGCTGCCTGTGTGAGGAAGAACATGAGGAGGCCATGCACACAGATGTGCAGGGAGCCATTGAATGGAGCACCTGGCATTTGCTGGTAGCCATTGAGCATGTTGACACAGCAGAACACTGATTCTGGTCCCAGAAAACAAGCACAGGCTGGTAGGCAGTGTTCTCTATAAGTTGTGCACGTGGGTGGCCATCCAGGAGAGATTCAGGAGCTGTTCAGCTGACTAGCAGAGCTCCCGCAGCCACTCAGAGTCATCCGTTTGAGTTTCTACTGGTGGTGCACATCCAGGCTACATCTAGACTGCAGGCTTCTTTCAGAAGAAGCTTTTTTTGGAAGATCTCTTCCAAAACAACTTCTTCTGAAAGAGAGCGTCCACACACAAAGAGCATCGAAAAAGCGATGTGCTTTTTTGAAAGAGTCTCACTTAAAAGGCCACCTGGAACCACATCAGCCAGGGCTTGAGGTCACCAGTTGCTTCCGAGTGCTAATGCCAGAGCCTTACAGAGACACGTGCTTAAAGGGACCCCCCCGCCCCGGGACAGCCGTATCTCTGCTTCTGCTGTGTGCTTGATACCTCTCAGAGGGACAGCAAAGTTCTCGCAGTGCCTGCTGTGGTTGCCCTGCTATTTTGGACACCACAGCTTTTCTCTTGGTGCCACGGAGACAGAGCTGCCCCTGGGCATGTGATGGCCCCACACGGCCATGCTGCAGTTTTTGCAGCACTTTGTGCCAGCTGCCTTCCTGGTCCTGCATAAGCTTGAGCCCCGAGCTTATTCTTGGGACCCTCTAACTGGATGCGGGTGCTACACTCTGGCAACCGCACCCCACAGTGGAGAGGCATTTCGGACTGGTGGGACTGGCTGGTCGTGGAGCAGTGGGACAACCAGCAGTGGCTCCAAACCTTCCACATGTGGAAGGCCACCTTTTTGGAGCTATGTGCCTGGCTCACCCCCACCCTCTGGAGACACAACGCCCACCAGCGGCCCACCATCCCCCTGAAGAAGCGGGTCACAGTCTCCATCTGAAAGCTCACCACCCCAGACAGCTACCGGTCTGTGGGCAACCAGTTTGGCATGGGAAAGTCCACTGTCAGCACCCTCCTCATGGAGGTAAGACATTCTCAGGCTGAAGTCCCTGCATGGGGGGAGGGGGAGTCCTGGAAAAGGGGGACCCTCGGGAAAGGGGGTTTGGGAGGTGTGGGGGTGGAGTGGGGATGGGGGGGACGCCCCGTCCCTGGGGGGTTCTGCAGTCCCACCCTCACACAGCCCTGCTGCTGGGGAGGGGGGTGGTCTGATAGGGGTGACTCCTGAGGTGTTTGAGGGGGAGAGGAAATGGGAGGGGGACGGGCACTGCCCAAGGGCTCAGGCTCTCCCTCTCTCATTCTCTGTTTTGTGTGTTTATTTGTTTCCTTCTGCAGGTTGTGAGGTTCCATCAATTCCATCCTACTGCGCAGGGTCATCCGCCTGAGAGACCTGGACCCCATCGTAGCCAGATTTGCTGCCCTGGGGTTCCTGAAATGTGATGGAGCCATTGATGGAACCCATATTCCATTCTGCGCACCAGAGCATAGACCAGCCCAATACATAAATCGCAAGGGCTACTTTTCTATGGTGCTGCAGGCCCTGGTCGACCACCGTTTTTCCAACAAAACTCTGTAGTGTAGACATACCCCCACACATGCCTTGGTGCACAAAACAAAATTTATTCCACACATAGATGGAAAAAATTAGAGGGAGCATTGCTGATGGGACTGCATAGTTATGCAACTATGGGATGATGACCAGTGGTTACAAAACTTTTACATGCATAAGGGATGATAGCCTAAACTGTGAGCCAAGTGCAGGGAACCTACCAGCTTTTCTTGTAAATTTCACAGCTCTAGCAGCCATGGAATTGACAAGAATTGTAGCCAACAGCCATGCATAAAGGCATACTGCTTCACCTTAACTACACCCCTATGACTCTGCTGGAGTGGACTTACTATGTCAGTGTAACAGAGAGTAGTAGAGCGCTTAGCCTGGTCTCCACAGTGAGGTTAGGTTGAAGTAAGCTGCATTAGGGCAATTTTATAATGAATGTGTCTCCACCACCAAGCCCTTTCCACTGATTTTAAGGACTTTTAAAACAACCCCCCCACCGTTCTGGATCAAACAAATTCAATAAACCAATATAAACAGTTTTAGCCCCACGGCATCTGTTTTTACAAAAAAAATTCACATTTATACAATATACAAAGCGTTTTTGTATGACTCCACCAGTGGCAACAAAACTTTCTTAAGTTGCTGTTTTACACTATGAAAACAGACGACAGACATAAAACACAGAGTTGGAGGAGAAAAGAATGCACTGAGCAGAACTTATTTAACAGCTACTTCAGGAGAAAAATAAAGCCAACAAACTGAACGCAAAAGGCATTACCTTGGATGTCTCCTAACATTGTTATGGTAGTGGCATATCAGTCAGTATTACTGCTCATCATTTTAAAAGGCTATGCTCCATGTTGATGTACGTATAGCCACCCTTCATTAACGTTAAATATGTAAGAAATAATAGTGGTCTCCAAGAAAAGGTAGGCACACACAAAGTTGCTCAGAATTTCAGTCACTTGGATAAAGTAGTTCTGGCAGAGAGTGAGACAGAGTGTAAAAAAAGAAGTGCAGAGGGAGACACAGAAGAAGCACAAATTGAGAGACATCCAGAACAACCAGTTGGTAGCACAACCCTGAGAAAAACCTAGCGTGAAAGCTTTTTTGGAGTGGCGGAGTGTTCGGGGAAATAGAATATTGAAATTCTTTGTGAATAAACAAGACTGACTCAAGAGCACCAGACTCCCTCATCAGTTTATTTTCTCTGCTGGAAAAACCTACAAGATCCCAAATTTTGGCTAGCTGCTTTTGTATAAAAGGATAGAACCCTCCGTTCCCTGTGAGCTGCCACACAACTACCTACTTAGCCTTGCACAGGCGCTCTGGGAGGCTGCTCAAGATGGAAACCTGTGGCAGCCAGGCGAGGGCTGACCCATCCTCACCTGCCCACCCTCCAACCTGCTGCAGCCCTGCTCCAATCCCAGTGCGGCCGGAGTGGCGCAGCCCAGCTCCAGGCTCAACTCTGCTCAGGCGGCCCAGCCTCAGCCCCAATTCCACCATGGCCCTGATCCTGCCGCAGTCAGGGCAGCCCGGGCAGCTCAGCCCCAATCCCACTGTGGCCTGGCCTCAGCCCCGACTCTGCTATGGTCGGCACAGCATGGCCAGGCTCCAGCCTTGAGCCTGACTCTGCTGTGGCTGAGATGACCCAATCCCAGCCCTGGCCTGATCCTGGGGTGGATTTGCCCCAATCCTGCTGTGGCTGGGGTGCCCCAGTGCCAACCCCAACCCTTCTGTGGCTGGGGAGGCCTTGCACCAAAGCTGCCACAGTGGGATGCTGGGAGGAGAGAGCTGGGGGAGTCCTTTCTCAGTGCAATAGCCCTGAAGCACCCTCATTCAGCCCAGACCTCTCTAGCACCTCGTCCTGTCCCAGAACCTGCACCCTCAGCCAAAGCCATAATAGCCTTGCACCCCAACCCTCTGCCCCACACCTGAGCCCCCTCCCACGCTGTGAACCTCTTCACTCCTTGCCACATGAATTTTGTTAAGTGCACCAATATGAAGGTTAAGTGTCAGCATTAATTCCGCTTAGTGGTGGGGGAAAGTAGAAACTCTTTCACTTAGTCTTGGAAACTGTATGTCAGAAGAAAAAGGATGTCCTATAAGTTTCTTACCAGAAGGCCAAAGTTAGAATGGAATACAGTAAGCTACAACCAAAGAGATGCCAAAGAGGGTATTTTATTAATAATATACTTTTTGTAAGAACATAATATTAATAAGTGCTTATGGTTTAAAACTTAAAGTGCACTGTTAAAATAACGAATTAATTCTCATCATTCCATTGTGAGTTATATCGTCATCCCCATCTTAGTGGTGGATAAACCAGGAAACACAAGGATCTTATGTGACAAGGCCACACTGAGATCAGTAGAATAAGAATTAGAACACAAGTGATTTTGGTCCTGTTCCTTTGCTCAGTACATCACTGAGAAGTCTTTCATGAGAATTCACAAACCATGGGTGTGTCTAGACAGCGGAGCTATTTCAGGGTAACTTCCAGTATCCCGAAATAGCATTTTCCATGTGTTGCCACTGTGTTGATTATTTTGAAATAGCTTTTGAAATAACAGGTGCGCTATTCCAGTGTCCCTGTAAAAGGGTTAAGGGACATTTTGGAATAGCGCTCTATTTCAAAATTAGTGCTGTGTAGTCAGTGCCAAATTTCAAAATAAGCTATTTCAAAATTAACTCGAAATAAGCTGTGTAATTTGCATAGCTCAAATTGTGTAGCTTATTTCGAGCTAAGGGTGCAGTGTAGATGCACCCTAAATGTGCACCGACAACCAACAGAGACATTTCTGGGGAGCAGAGTGATATCCAGCTGAATTGCAATCCAATACACAACAGCATGGAGATTGTAACATTTTAGCTAAAGAAGCTGAAGGCAAACATGAAAAGTTCCATGATAATTTTTATATCCATGCAGGGCAGATATAGTTTTAAAGATTTTATCTGTAATCATTTGGAAAGGGTATGCTGGGAGTTGCTAAATATTTTTCTAATATGTTACCAAACCTACCATGTTCATAAGAGGCTGTGGGAGTCAGCTATTCAGTCCTCTGTGTATTCTTACCTTTCTTTTAATGTGTTCTTAAAGTGCTTAGAAGTTTTTTTGCATCTTCTGTGTCCTTGTACTTTTGGCATTCTGTGTCAGTGGGTTTGTAAAATTATACTTCAGTGGTCACTGAAGTTTGAAATCGCAGGCAGCATCTCTTTATTACGTCACTTTGATGTTGTTAAAGGCTGTCAAGTAAACAACAACAAAAACCCCTTTGCTTAGTGCAATTAAGGTTTCTGCAAGACAGTACATCTCTGGTAGTTTATGCAATCATTGTTCTTTTAATATGACTCAGAGAACATTTTATAAGATACTTTAGGTGTAATTTACCATTGAACAATGCAAATTAAACATTGTCTTTTCACATGCCCAAAAAGCTGACTAAAAACTGTTGACTGATGAAACCGCAGAACACTTACTTAATGTTAGAACATATTATCATAAAACAAATTGATAACTGCAATATAGTAGTAGTATGTTCTCCTTTAGAAAACAACTGGCATGTTGGACATGTGATATCTCTGAGTATCAGGGCTTAAAAATCAAACTATGAGTCAAATTCTTAAAAACATCTGTCTTAGTCCTATGGAACTAAACCAGCTTTGGTTTAGTACATTCAAGTTTGACACTTTTCAGAGCAGGCTGTGTCTACACTGGGAAATTTACAAAACAATTCCCATATGAATCAGGATTAGCACCAATGTCCTCTAGCACAGTCTATGCTCCCACAGCCAGACCAGTTTTCAGCTTCATGTCATTTAAACCTTCTGAAAGTGTAATTGGTAAAAATGAGGTCTGCTGCTGGAGCTTTGTCTACATAAGGGCTTCTACTGGCACTGACTATGCTAGTAGTGATGGAATTTTATTTGTTTTGAAAATTCCCCAGGGTGGGCAGCACTTCAGACTCAGGACTGCAGATATTTTAAGTCTGGTTATCTAGAAAAATGTATGTGAAACAGCCAGTTACAAACCATGGATTAAACGACTATTTACCTTGTTGGGAAATATAAAAACAAGGCACTGGCACTCAATGTGCCTGGCTCACCTTGTTTGTCATTGCTTCCAGCAGGCACAGTTGATTAAGGGAGCCTGAATAGAGCAGAGAGGGGGTGGAGCATCTATATTTTGCTGAGAGTGGTCTATGGTTGAGAATTCTTTATAGAGTGATCAGAGGTGTCTGGAATACTTTACAAAGATGAGCAGAGACTACCATAGAACAGTAGACAGGGCAGAGTTGTGTTGGAAGCTTTGAGGCAGGTGATGTAGAACTGAGGTAGTTTGGGCTGAAGCATTTGGGAGAGCAACAGCCTACCTAAGGACTCTAGTGTGGGTCTCTCTGCCCAGCAATTAAGGCTGAAATCACCTCAGCTGGCTCAGGTGGAAGAGCTGCTAGAGTAGCTAGGCAGTACTGGCCTTGGACTTCTCCAGACCAGGACAGCTAACTGTGAGTAAGGATTTGGGAAGGAGGGAAGTGGCTTGAATACTCCAACCCCTCATTTTTGCTGAAAGGACTGAGATTGGGATTGTGCTTAAAACAACCCTAGGGGTGGAAGTATTATTGCATAAAACTTATTCATTTATTAATTGGTGGTTTCACAAGTTTATTCTGTTGTCCTCTCTCCCTCCTCCCATAAAGTTCTCTGTGTCTTAAACCCCTGGATTCAGTATCTGCAAGTGAGGAAGTAGTGCTTGTCAAGGGATCCCAAAGTAGCAGTTACAGTTTCCCAGGTCTTGGTGGGGGTGATTTCAAGCTGGTGTTAATTAGTGCTTTAAGGAAACCCTGTAAACTGAACCCTGTCCTTTGCACTGCCCTGAATGCCTGACTCCAGGATTACATACAGAACAGGCGCAGCATAGAAAATGGCATTCCACACTTTCCTGTATTGTCTTGTCACTAGGCCTTAACCCAGACTTAGAGGGTTAAGAGAGTAAGTCAGCTCCTCACTTTGGCTCTTCTGATGCTGTCAGTTTTACTAGAGACATGGGGGCAGAGGAGCTCTGTGCTCATGTAAACACACCTACTGTCCCATCTAGTGGCACTTAACCCACTTAGAGAGCAAGAGAAGAGTGTGTGCTCTACAACCTTAGCTGAGAGCCAGCTGGCTTTTAGCTCAAATGGTAGAGGCTCATGCTTTGGTGGGAAATGGCCACCAAAAAGCAATTTATTTTTGTTGCTGTGTTTTTTGCAAGGCTGAAGGAAAACAAAATTTGCCAGATTTATTGTGTGTAAACCATTTCCATGGTTCTTCTAGAGTGGCTGTAGATTGCGCTGGATTTTAACCTCTAGTAACCGGTTGCCCAGTAAGCATCACCGTTAATGGTTAACCATTACTCAGGAGCATTACTTGGGAGCAGTCCCAGCCCACAAGGGCTGGGAGTCAGCAGGCTTGTGTGGAGTGGGAAGCAGCAACCTAGAGAAGGGGGGGAGGGGATTGTGAGCCAGCAGCCCAGCATCCACCTGGTTTAATCAATTAACTGGTTAAACTAACATTTAACCAATTATCTAATGAAACAAGATTTTACATTCCAGGCATTTTCTCATGTGCTGCTTAACCTGCTCCTGTGCAGCTCAGAAAGATGACAATGCATCTGAAGTCTCAGAATTTCCTCTGTGATTTGCATGCTCCTTCATTTCCTTCCTGAAACTGCTGTTACCTCTGGGCACATCTACGCAGCAGGGCTAAACTCGAAATAAGCTATGCAATTTGAGCTACACTAATTGCATAGCTTAAGCTGGCTTCCTCCAACTTCCCTTACTCCTCATACAATGAGAGTCACAGGAGTTGGAGTAAGCAGTCTTCCAGCTCACCATTATGTCAAAATAACTGTTTGTGCATAGACGTGGACTATGTTATTTCGAAATAATGTCAGTCGAAATAACTGCTGTGTAGACCTAGCCTCTGTGAGCTGTTAAATACCTACTGCCTTCCACCTCAGAGGTGGCTGCCCTTCTGTGTTCGCTCAAATAATTCCTAAATAGCAGGTAAAGATTAAGGCTGCCCCTGCATAGATGGAAGGAGAAGGAGAGGGTGGCTGTGGATGGCACTACAGGCTGAACCTTCCTTGTCCAGCACCCTTGGGACCTGAGTGGTCCTGAACCATAGAGTTTACCAGACAAGGGGAGGTCAAGGCTCCCTACCCAGGTGTACAGCTCTGCTGCCAGATGGGGCTGTGCTCTCTGCTGCCTGCTACTGCCTCCAGCTCCACAGCCTGCCAGCCCTGGCTGGAGCTGTGACCCTCACTGTGCCAGGCTCGGACAGGGGACAGTCCCACTGCCTCCAGCGCTCCCCAGCTCAGCAGTCTCAGCAGGGCTGTGCTCCTGGCCACTGGTCCCGCCCAGGCTGGGGCTGCACTCCTTGCCGCCAGCCTTGGTCAGGGCTGTGCTCCCCACTATGCCAGCCCCGCTGAGGATGCGCTCTCCACCGCCAGCCCTGCTCAGGCTGCACTTGTGAAACTGGGCAGTCGGGGTTCTCTGGTCCAGATGGTCGTACCGGACCAGGGATGTTTCCTGACCAGAGAATCCTGGATTTTAGAGGTCCAACCTGCCGTTTCATTCTAGCTGCATGGGCAGTGCTAGTTGTCTGTGAGGCGCCCCTCCCTGCCAGTGCACGTCGCTCCCATTTAAAAGATAGCAGAGCTGCCTCTCAATTACGTTCTTTTGGAGCATAAGGAGGGCTTCTGGTGAATCAGCATGTATGCTGTATGTAAGAGAGAGACACCATCCCCCCCCAACCCAGTATACGGTGTGTATATTGCTGTGAGAATGTTAATGGCTTTGGGATGAGAAGATCTGTATAGATGTATTACTATTTATAACATTAGATTATTTTTATTTATTTATGAAGGTACTAAAACTGCCTGTTTATGAAGTGCTGCTTCATTTTTCCTAAAGTGAAGTGAGTAAGCAGTTTTCAGTAATTAATACAAAATGCGAAGAAGCAGCTAATGGTCTTAGCCCAGTCTTTGCCTGACAGGCATAAATGGGGCTTTTCATAAGTGTGTGTGTGCGCAAGTGTTTGCTTTACTTCAAATGTTATGTCACAAAATGAGCAGAACAAAAAGTGTTTGTGAGGCATACTGTACAGTTAGGAAGTGAATTCCTGAGCTGTATAGCTAACTCTGCAGCAGGGCTTGAGAGCACAATTTCTGAGGCTGAATTATGGTCTTTGATGAGAGCAGGCTACAACAATGTACTCTTTGAGAGCCTTGCTAAATTTCAGTTTAGTCGCTGAAATATTTCCACAGTTTATTTTTTTAGGCTCTCTTCCATGGCTGCTTGCTCATAAAGACCTGGCTGTGGAAGGAAATTGGGCAGGAACTTTTGAATTGGCCTCTTGTTTGCCCAGCTCTATTGACCTGTGTAAGGGGCTGTGGCACTTGAGGGACCTTGAGTTGTTTGTTCGCAACTGCTTTAATCGATACATTGTTCTCAGTTAATGAATAATTAAAAATCAAATTCTGATAATGGACCAGCCAGCCTTGCTCAGGAGGTGAAAATCTTTAAGCGGGGCTGTTGGAAGATGGTACTTATAGCTTACTGCCTTAGCCTTTCATTGTCAATGGGAATTGTTTTGACTGGGAAGTTGATATACTGATTCTTAAGTTTAACTCATTAGGTAGATACCAAGAAAGTTGGGCCTGTTTTAAGGAGTAAAATTTTCTTTTGAGACTTGTTTCATTTTCTCTTAATTTTTACAAAAGACAGAGGATGTATAATCATAAATTGATTTTTTTTTTTTTTTTTTTTTTTTTTTTTTTTTTATACACCTTTTTCCCCCATACATGCATTTGAATTTCAGGCACACAAAAATGAGACATTATTTTTGGATTAAAAGATCAAAGATGCTGGACCAAATTCTGACCTCCTCACTGCTGCACTACAGTAACAAAGAGCAGTTTGGCTCACTGAATTTAAAAATATGCCAAGGAGGTTGTAACTGTGAACTTGACTGTGGTCTCATTTACACCAGTGCAAATCAGGGGTCATTTGTCCAAAATCAGTGGAGTTACACTAGCGCAAGCTACTGTGAGATCAGAATCAGGCTTTGTGTCTTTTACGATATAAAACAAAACTCGGTGTGGAAGGCCAGCATAAGTTAGATGTCTTTTGAGCGGTTAAGTGATGAGTATATTCTGGTCCTCTGCAGAGGGGTGATTTTCACAGATAGCCAACAATAATCTTTTAAACAGCTGTGATGTAACACTCAACAATTCCATAATCAGGGGTCAAACAGAATCCTCTCTTTGTATAGTTTTGTAAAGGACAAATAGCAAAGTCTTTGGATTTCTGTACCAGGAAGAAACTTGTCTCCTTTGTCAGTCTAACTAGCTTGAGTATGTTGTTTCTGTTTTAGAAGAATAATTATTGGCTTTACAAAGACGTGACTTTTTTTTCCCCCTGCTATAGACCGTTAAATATTACAAAATTTGGTGCACTGAAAGGTGCCTTGTATCAGCTAAAACTGATGATGCTGAAAATGTATTGACATTTTTTTTGGCACACTGTTATAAAGCAAGATTCAGAAAGGTGCATTTCAACCCACAGCAAAAGCATTTATGCTAAAATATTTGCAGCAATAACCAGACAAAAAAGGAAACTGCTGCGGAGAATGGGGGAAATGGAGCTGTGAGTGGTAAGCAATAATAGATTTGTTAAGTTGCTATTTGTTAAGTTGCTATTTCATTCTGAAATTACAGTGGGGGGTGGAAGAATCTGGTAAACTATTTGAATCAGGGAGCCTATTTTCTGATATAGCAGGCAGAGGACCGGGGTAGCATGGAAAGAAAGCAAAAGAAATTTTTTTCCAAGATGCTTTACATCAAATTGTTAACACTGGACTAATTTCTAACCAGGGGTTTTCAAACTTTGGGCTGTGGCTTGTAAGGGTAAGCCTCTAGCTGGCAGACTCTAGCTGGCATCTGCAGACATAGCCACTCACACCTCCCAGTGACCTCAGTACACAGTTCTGGGCCACCACTTCCTGCCTCTCGCATTGGCCAGGAATGGTGTACTGCAGCCACTGGGAGCTGCAAGTGGACACTTAGGTAAACAAAGAGTCTTGCTACCAGCTAGAAGCTTACCCTTATAAGCCACAGCCCAAAGTTTGAAAGCCCTCTAATCCCCTCAACAGCATCCCCAAAATCCTGTTGTTTGTGCAAAACTTGTATTCACTTATCCAGGAAGTGCAAGAATAGCGCATGGCCCGGGGATAGGACTGAGAGCAGGAGATATTAACTTTTTTTATTTAATAAAGGAAGAGCTCAGAGGGGCAGGAATCTCGTGGGAGGGAGGAGTTAAGGAGTATGGGAAGGATTGAAGAAACAGGTATGTGTGTGTACAGTGTCTAGTGCACTTGAGTCCTGGTCCATGGCTTGGGCTCCTATGTGCTATTGCAATACAAATAATAATTCTAATCCTATAAGCCCTTCTCCCACGTCGGCTAGAAAGAAGTACACCCATGCTTGAGCATGCAGAACTGGTAGCTGCTGTCTTGCGTTCATTGCTTGCACAGGTACCTCTTTTGCTGTGTGCCTGCAAAATTCCATGTCTTTATATGCAGCACGTACACTTGTACATTTTGTTGGTGTGATTGGATGGCCAGTTGTCAAAGGATGGTTGAAAGATATTACTAAGCACTGGATCTAAGTAATGCACATTTCTACAGGTTTTACAGGAAATGAGTGACATCAGAATTCCTGAGGCCAGAATAATATCCTGCCTGCTGCCTTTTATTCTCCTTGACACTCCAAAAAAAAAAAAAAAAAAAAAAAAAGAGTGGTTTGGGGTTAGATTTGCAGGCTGTGGGAATTACAGACTGGGTTGTTTACCAAACTCATGGGGAATTATGATGAGTTTTTTTGCAGGGTTTAGAAAGAATTAAACATTGAATAGTGTCATTTATTTAAGGAAGGCTAAAAAACTAATGAACAGAAAGTCTTCCTTAATCATACCCTTGGACTTATTGAGAGGCATGTTGAAAGAAGAAATGAGGTGTATATATCTTTCCATAAAGATATTTATTAATTTTCAGATATATAAATACAGATTTTTTTAAAATTAAACCTGAACAACCCAGTGTTCTTGAATCAGCATGTACAGGTCTAAATCATGCTTGCTATAATTTTTCCTGGTTCTGCACTCACCTGCTAGCAGGATGGGATGGGGATGCGGGGAAGGAATAAGGTTTGAGGAAACTCCTCTTATACGAGTAGCATGGCAAGAACCTCTCCAGGAGAAAGGGAATATGGTTTAGATACCCCAGCAGGAGTTAGAAATTCTGCTGGGTCTGTTTTGAATTATCTTAGGTATATACAGAAGCTAGTTATCTTTGTCTGGTGCTCAGATACAGTACTCAGGTGATAAACACTTTAGAAATATTTTAGGTGGTCAGGGATGGCCACTCAAAGTCTATAAGCATAAACATAATAAACATTCCTGCATGGGCAAGGCTATTCAAAGGAATAAACTAACAGAGACTGTGCCTATACTACTCAGCTTTTAGAACCAAGGCTGTGTCAACACAGTCCTGTCGCTAAAAGTCAGCATGTGTGAATGCTGTTTGTCAGCACTTTTACAGACAAAATACTTTCCCTTTCCTGCCAACAAAGCAGTGTATACATATTAGCATTTGTCTACACTTACACAGCAAGATTTTGTCCTGGGGGGGGGGGCGGTGTTAAGCACCCATGAACAACAGAAGTTTTGTTGATCAATTGCAAGTGTAGACAAACCATAATACAAGACAACTAATTATCTGCCTCTATTTTCAGCTATTGGGAGGCAGTTTACTTAAGGTTGGCAGTAAGGTTTCCTGCATTCAAACCAGTGTCAATTAAAAAAAAAAAAAAAGGCAGTGGATAAAGTGCCCTAGTGAAGTTGTTTGGTTAATGTCAAGCATCACAGTCTAGGGAGGATAATAGCTGATTAGGTAGAAAATTGTCTGGCAAACAGGAAGCAGTGTGGGAGGCTGTACATTGTAAATTGCCAGGTTTGAAATAGGGTTATCCTGAATGGTTAGTTTCAGGAGGCCTCGTTTGGAAACAGATGTAAATAATTTGGATAAGAAGGGCAGATGCAGAGATAATTATTTATGAATAGTAACAGGGAGCAAACAGAGCCATCAGCGAGTGGAATGTCTGTTTTATGGGAAAGATCCTGGTGGTAATCTGACTTAGCTGTTTCATCCACTTCAGTGGAGTTATGTCCTACTGTGGATCTGGCTCTTTAAAGTGCAATGCACTAATAAGGGGGAGGCAGCAGTAATAAATAAGCCACATATGAAATGTAGAGGTAATGTCAGAAAAAAAAAATCTTCAAATCATTAGAGTTGGGTTGTAAGATTAAAACAAACAAACATGACTGTGAGATTCATCAGTGGAGGGGAAGAAGACAAATGTGAAGATACTGTTATTATTCAAGGCACTAAGGTTCAACCTTATCTGGAATACAAGATTCAGATTTGCTCAAGTTTTCACAGGCAGTCTATTATTGCCTTAGAGATGGTGTGACACATGGCAACCAGGATGAATTTTAAATCTATTTTTAGAGAAAATCTAAAGAAACAAGAGTTTCTCTCTTTGGAGAGGAGAACAATTTAGCATGAGCTAATGTTCATTTAAAAATATAAAAACAAAGGCTGAAAAAGCAGAATCAAATCTATTCATTGTGGCACTGGGTTAAAAAAAAGTCTGTCCAATCATTACAAAATTATGACTAAACAGGGGAATTCAGAAAACTATTTTACTCAAAGGGAAATAAACATAAGGACTATATTGATGTCCAAAGCTATCTAAACCAATAGTGTGCATGAGTTTGAGAGACAGGCTACGTCTAGACTGCAAGCTTCTTTCGGAAGAAGCTTTTCTGGAAGCGATCTTCTGAAAGAGAGCATTCACACTGCCAGAGCGCATCAAAAAAGCGATCCACACTGAATGGACGTTATTTCGCATTTAAGCTGTGATTAATATGGACAGAATGGCCACCAGGGCACCTGGTGCTTTTTCCTCTTTCCTCTTCTTTCGAAAGAACTCCCTCTTCCCCATCCACACGCCTTTTTCCGAAAGCGCTCTTTCGAAAAAAGGCTTCTTCCTCGTAGAAAGCGGTTTACCAATGTCAGAAAACCCCGTCTGGTCTTTTGACTTTTGAAAGAATGTGATTGCAGTGTGGACGTAAGTGAAGTTTTTTTTGGAAAAATAGCCATTTTTCTGAAAAAACTCTGTAGTGTAGATATAGCCCCGGGGGAGATTTATGGTAATAGAGGGGAATTGAAGGATACAATGAAAAAAGCAAGGAAGTGGAGATGAGAAACTTAAAGGGATAGACAGGATTTTGTGGGCCCACTGTTCTTTTACCATTGGATGACTCCATGTGTTTGTTAGGGGAGATGTGGTATACATTTTTCAATTAAAGAATTGTAGTTAAAAGAAGTGTGTTTAGAACATTATTGTGAATTTTACATTTTTCGCTTTTATTTTTCTTTGAACTATCATTTGATTGAATTTCATTTCACATATTATCTTTACCAAATATGAATAATGTCTGCTCCAGCAGCCCATGGAACAGATCTGCAGATGATATGACGTGCCATAGCACCACTGTTTTCCATAGAGTTCCTTTGTACCAGCTGAGGATTGGCTCCTTATGTGCACACGACTTCCACCAAAGTCCGTGGGAGTTCTACCTGTGAAAAGAATCACAGAACTGGAAGGGACCTTGAGAGGTCAAGTCCAGTCCCCTGCATTCATGGCAGAACTAAGCACCATCTAGACTAAGCCTGGGCAAAATACCCTCTGGGGGTCAGATCCAGCCCACCAAGCTGCTGGTTCTGGCCCATGGATGCAGCAGGGAACCTCAGGCAGACTCCCTGCCTGACCCTGATACGCTGTTGAGAGAAGCTACTGCAGGGCTCTGTTTGAACTAGAGATGTAAGGGAGTAGTCTCTGATGACTCCCTGATTAGGATTGAGTACTCGACTTCTTACTTCCCCACTCCCCTGCTGCCTCTGTATGAGAGGCAGCAAGGTGTGTGGGGCGGAGGAGGAGGAGGAGGAGGACAGGAGCTGGTGCTGGGGGGAGCCAGCTTAAAAGATGGTTCCCCCCCCCAGCACCATCCCCCTGGTGTCACCTGCCCACCCTGCCCTGCACTGCTGCCTCTATCAGAAGGGGTAGAGGGGATATGATAAGGGATGATGCCACAAAGCAGCCCCTGTCCATGGCAGCCCAGAATGGCTGCAGGCAGAGGCTGCTCCAGGCAGATCTTACTACATTTAAAATGCAGAGCCACAGTGGTCCCAAACCGGTGTGAGCTGGGACTGTTTAGTCCCTGCTCGTGCTGGGTCCACGAGCTACCCCTGGGTGGCTCTTACTACATTTAAAATGCAGAATCGCAGTGGTCCTGGCTCACGTTGGTCTGGGACCTATCCCCAATACAGCACTACAGTTTACATGTAGTATGAGCTGGGTTGCCTGCAGAGCCACAGAGAGGGTAGCTCCTGGACTGGCATGAGCTGGGACAGAACACCTTCCCTTATCAACTAATCCTGTAGTTGATACAGATTGTATTGACTAGGGATGTTAAATGTCGGTTAATTGAATAGTCGATTAACCTCATGAATTCTTATCAGTTACTCGACTATTCTATAGTCCCCAGTGTGCTGCAGCCCCACTTCCGAGGAGCTCCTTGACACTCCGCGCTGCTGCCTCTATATCAGAGGCAGCAGCGTGGAGTGCCAGGAGAGAGCTGGTCCCCTCACGGACCAGATGCCTGTCACCCCCTGCTGTTGCCTCTGATACAGAGGCAGCAGCACAGAGTGGCAGCAGCCCCTGTCCAGAGGGGAGGGATCTGAGCTCCCAGACCTGGCACAAGACAGAACTGAGCCAGGCTGTCTGTCTGCCCGGCTCCTAATACACTTTAAATGCAGAGTCGCAGCAGGGGTAGGCCCCATCCGGGCTGCTGACCAGCCTGCTAAAAAATTTACTGGAAAAGGGTGGGGGAAATGTGTGTAGTCTATTAACCAATAAGCTTTTGCTTAATCAACTATACTATTACATCCCTAGTATTGACTACACAATTAGTCAATTGCCCGCCTCTTAACATCCTTAGTTTGAACGGTTGTGAGACAGAGGACATAGGAGATGCTTCATGCACTGTTCCCTCCTCCAGCACAATCCCATTGGTTGGTTTCTGGCCAATTGGAGCTGCCTGTTGTCAACAGGCAGCTTGCGAACCACCCTCTTTCCTCCACTCAGGCTCAGAGCTGTTCAAAAACCACATGACCCTGAAGCCAGTGCAGGGGTGGGGTAGGCAGGGAGTCTTCTTGAGAAGGCTGTTGGCTGGGAGTCAAGCAGGTAAATCTCCCAGCCAGAGCCTGCCTCTGGCATTCCAATCCTTTGTCTCCCTACCCCAAATAACTCAAACCCTCTGCTCCCTCCTGTCGCCATATTCCTTCTCAGATCCTGCATCCCAATTCCCTGCCCCAGGTCATAACCCCCTCTTGCCCAAGGTCACAGCCCAAAGCTCTGCACCCTGGCCCCCTAACCCAGGTCACAACTGCTTCCTTCACCCAAACTCCCTCCTTCCCAGACCCCACACCATCTCTTGAATCCCTATCTCTTACTGCAAACTCCCTTCTGCACCCAACCTCCATCCCAGACACTGCACCTCCTCCATCATATATATAGTAGCCCAGTGTCTGTGAGTCTGTAACGCTGATGTACACGGCCATGTCCCCTGGCCGTGTACGTCAGCACCCCCCCTTCCCCCTCCCGCCATGGCGCTGAGTGCTGCACCCCTCAGCCGGGCCACCGTGGGGAAGGGGAAGGGGGGGCGGTGACGTACACGGCCCTGCCCCCTGGCTGTGTATGTCACCACCCCCCTTCCCCTCCCACTGGGGCGCTCAGCTGAGTGCTGCACCCCTCAGCCGGGCTGACGGGGGACCCAGCAGCGCAAGGGGCCGTTTGGGCTCCCCCGCGGCGGGAGGGGAAGGGGTGGCAGGGTGGGGACGTACACGGCCCCGCCCCCTGGCCTTGTACATCCCTGCCCCACTCCCCTCCCTCGCGGCAGCCCGGCTGAGCAGGCAGCACTCAGCCGAGTGCC
Organism: Rafetus swinhoei; assembly: GCA_019425775.1. NCBI lineage: Eukaryota > Metazoa > Chordata > Testudines > Trionychidae > Rafetus > Rafetus swinhoei. Next base: position 116,574,482 of record CM033449.1, read on the forward strand.
ACAGCGGAAGGGGAAGGGGGGCAGGGAGAGACGGAGGGGAGAGAGAGGCAGGAGGGGGAGAAGAGAAAGAAAGAGACAGAGAGAGAGGCAGGAGGTGGAAGAGAGCTGAGAGAGAGAGGGGGAGGCAGTAGGAGGAGAGAGACACAGAGACTGAGAGAGAGAGACACAGAGAGAGAGACAGAGACATGGAGCGAGAGAGCTCAGGAGAGAAGACCTGAAAATCCCGTCTTATGACGGGCTAATTGGCTAGTTAATATAATGGAAAAGACTGGTCCTTGACCACTTTCCAAATTCCTGGAGTGCCCCCCACCATCAAAAATTATTGCCCAGCCTTGATCTAGACAGGTGTTTGTCTAACCTGCTCTTAGCAATCTCCAATGATGGAGATTCCACAACGTATATTTAGAGCTCTGCAATATATTTAGAGCTCTGCACGGATACAAATGTCTATCTGCAGATAGACATCAGAATCTGCAAGGCTCTACTCCTGAGAGACAGGGCCGAGGCAGTACAGCCACACTGCCAGGAGAAGCTGCTGGTGCAGGGTGCTGGCTCCCAGGAGCAATGGGACCACTCTCCTCTCTGTTGGCCATAGTGTCTTGGGAGTAGAACCCTGAGGATACTTAAGACTATTGTAGATAGTCACACCCACAAGTAGACATTTGTATCTGTTCAGGGTTCTCTATATATCCATTCTGACAGTTAGGAAGTTTTTCTTAACATCTAACCTAAACCTCCCTTGCTACAATTTAAGCCCATTGCTTCTTGCTGTATCATCAGAGGTTAAGGAGACTAAATTGTCCCTCTCTTCCTGGTAACAACCTTTTAGGTACTTGAAACTTGTTGGCTACGTCTAGACTGGCGCGCTTTTGCACCAGAGCTATGCAAATGAGGCTCAGCGTTGGAATATCGCCGAGCCTCATTTGCATAGCTAATGAACCGCCATTTTCGTGGAAGAGGCTCTTGCGCAAGATGGGGCTGTCTACACTGCCCCGTCTTGCGCAAGAAAACCCTTTTGCGCAAAGCCGTTATGCCTATTATTTTCAGGCATAACAGCTTTGTGCAAAAGGGTTTTTCTTGCGCAAGAAGGGGCAGTGTAGACAGCCCCGTCTTGCGCAAGAGCCTCTTCCGTGAAAATGGCGGTTCATTAGCTATGCAAATGAGGCTCAGCGATATTCCAACGCTGAGCCTTATTTGCATAGCTCTGGAGCAAAAGCGCGCCAGTCTAGACGTAGCCGTTATGTCCCATCTCAGCATTTTCTTTTCCAGACTAAACAAACCCAGTTCTTTTAGTCTTCCCTCATAGAACATGTTTTCTAGACCTTTAATCATTTTTGTTGCTCTGCTCTTGTACGTTTTTCAGTTTGTCCACATGATTCCTGAAAAATTTTGGCACCTCTGGATCAGGCCTGTAGAAAATACTCATTTAGTATATCTATAGAACAGGCATACTTACTCATGCATCGGTTTCATCTTCAAAGTGTTTTACAAATACTTGGTTAAATTCTGCCCATCTTACACATTGCTTTGCATAGAGCAGAAGCAAGTCTCCATCTTCTTGTATGCGTGTTGTTTTGTTCTCAAGTGTGCAGGCTGCAAAATAAGTCTGTGGGTTTAGAATTAGCTTGCCATAGGAAATATGGTTCTAAATAGGATTCTTAGTCTGTAAGTATCTTAGGTCTAGTCTACCTTATACCTTCCCCACCACGCTGATCAATCTAACCTATGCAACTTGATTGATGCAAATAGTGTAGCAGAAGTCGACATATTTGCCACGGTATCTTCCACATGGTAAGGTTGGTGGGGGCTTCTCTCCCATTAGCTACTCTTTTTATCCTAGTGGAGTTCCGAAGTCAACAGGAGAACTCTTGGAGGTCGCTTTGTTGCAACTAAGCAGATGAGGCAAATCAACTTCCGATGGATCAATTAGTGCAGCATCAATCCACCATGCAGTAAAGACAAGCCCATAGCCCACAGTACTTGCTTCCCTTTTTTGGTCTTGATCCTGTTATGAGGTAGGATTAATTCTGTGGTCCTGAAGCAGTGTTCCCCTTAATTATGTCAACTGTGTTTCTACACACAGCATTCTACTTTTGTGCCATGCAACATTAGGTTTGCAATGAATCAGTTTGACATCCAGATCTGGGTTACCGGAATCAGTGGCTCCTTATCCTTTTCTCCACTAGACCCCAGCATTTCGTGGTACCTCTGTCTTTCATTTGTCCCCACAAATTAGTCTAATACTTAACACATTTATATGGTCTAGGAGATAATAAATAAAAGTAAAACAAGATTTCTGGTTGGTTCAGCTTTCTTGTACCTTGTCAAGAAACTGGGCAGGGCATGAAACACTGCACCAGATCCTACCCTGGAAAAATCAGTTTCATAAATACCAATCACCCCCACTCTCTAACAATCTTCTGTGTTTTAAAAGAGGCACTGTTGTCCTCTGACGCTCAGTCTTGTCATTTTAATCTATATTCTGAATACTTCTAGGTCTGTCATCTTCTAATAAATTGAGGGGGTGTACAAGCACCAATTAACTGCATCAGCTTTAAGGCTTGTGCAAATGACATGGGATGGAAGTAGTTATAGGCTGGTCTTTTGCCAGAAGTTGTTACTCATGTAATAGACTTCTCCATCAGTAGCAAAAGGCCTTATAATAATGTATTTCAAAATAAAAAAAACAGTTAAGCAGACATTCATCACTGAGAGCATTTTCAAAGGAAGTGTCAGACTTGTAATTCAAGACAGCTTCGAAGCTGGATCCCTGAGAGAGAGAGAAACACAGCCACCATCCTTTGTGTCCTTTGGTTTTCCCCATTTGCCTTGTTTCTGTCACTGAAGATGTATGTTTTGCCTCTTCATTATAAACCAAATGCCTAAACCTGCAGCCCTTAACATTCTAATTATCTTAAATGAGAGCTTTGCTTGAGTAAAGACAACGGGATCAATCCCAAATAAGTAGCCACTTTTCTTATTTATTTCAGTGGGCTATGGATAGGGCCTATTATTGGGAAAGACTTTTTCCCCATATGGTTCAGCCCGTGCACCTCCATTCTGACTTGCAACAGACATGCTGTTTCAGATGCATTCAGTTATGCTGTTTCTAATGTCCCTTTGAGAGATGGGACTAACAGACCCATTTCCATTTGGGAACCAAGGCAGGTTTTGAACATGAGTTTCTATTGGTGTTAAACTAGTGCATTAAGTATCCCACTGTACTTGCAATGGAATGGAATGTTTTCTGACACTCATTTATTTCCTTGTAGCTGTTCATAGTGTGGCATAATGCTTTTTAGTGTCACAGGAGTGAAAGACTTTGGTTTTAGTGTACAATGTGGATTGCCAGAATGTAAAAATTCACAATGCCTAGAGACAACACTATCAAGGTACTATTAGTAAGACAACATTTTGTTTTTAACTTCAGATAACTGGAAAATGAAAATTGTTCTCCAACATTTCGACGAGACGTGCTAGAAACTATTAGCTTAAGAGTTTTTTGCCTGACAGCATTAATTTCCTATTCATTTCATTAGCAGGATATTTTTGGTGGGGCTTCTAAATTACAGCGTGCTCCTAACTGTCTAATAGCTTCAGGAAAAACATGTAATAGCTCTCCTTAATCAAAATAAGGGCAAGAGTCTTGTTTATTCCTTTGAAGAACTGCAGGTTACTGGAGCTTGCTTTCACTTTTTAATGCTAAAATAACACAGTTTTTGAAATGTGTAAAGATAAGCAGGAAATGTGCAGCCAGTTACTGGTTCCTAACATATGTATGCTCTCATTTCCCAGTTGCTCTATGCCAACATCCCTTTGATGGTTTTCACCTGCTTTTCTATTTTGTGACATGTACTACCAAAAAGGAGGCAACCATTAGCTAAATAAAACAAAGTTTTGTCTGTGAGGAACATTGTGCTAGATACCTATAAACTTTTAATCAAACAGTTATCTTAATCTCTTCCTCAAGAAAAAATTCTGTTTGTTTTGCTCATGTGACTAGTCCAATTGGATCTGATTTACTACTGCCTTGCACTCTGCATAGTTATCTACACCTGTCCACAGTGGATGACAGTCATGACCATTTTTTTACAGTCACTTAGCACAAGTGTAAATGATTACACAAAAGTGCAAATGATTGGAGAATCAGGATTATTTATGCTTGTGGGGCTTTTCAGGGAGGATTTGTCTACAAATGGGTAAATCTCTTAAAATAAATCTTCTAAAATTTTCCTCTATGGAACCTTATTCATGTTTGGTTTGACCTGGCCCCATCACTGTTTTTAATAATCAGATTTTGGAGATGTTTTGTATTATGGAGTTGTAATTAAGAATCTTTCTTCTTATGTTGGATCTTTGCACCTAGAATATTGCTCCTTCGCATTTCTTTGGCACCTGTGTTTAGCACTTGACAAACATCAGTTAAGCTATAGAGATGCATTTATTAGAAAATTATTATTTTACAGATAGGCAAAATGAAGTACAGAGACGTTAAATACCTTTGATAAGATCACAAAGCAAGTTACTGGCACAGAACCCAGGAATCCTGCCTCCCAGTTGTTGGCTTTCTATGTTTACATATTGTACTTACATGGCCTCTATTACCATTATACCATAATGTTTAAAGTAGCTATCTTCACAATGCATCCAAAGATAAAGACGATCCCCATTTCAGAGGTATAGAGACCCAATTCCACAAAGGTATTTATGCTCCTAATTTCTACTGAAGTCAATGGGAGTTAGGAGCCTAAGTACCTTTGTGGACCTGAGAGAATAAGGGCCAGATTAGTTGTAGGTCTGTTGGCACCTAAAGATATACATCAGTTCCCCCTTTTTTCACAAGCACCAAGCTCTCCTTGAGTTCATTTGCCTAAGGTCTGACAGGAAATCCTTCTGGAAAGAGGCAATTTGAACCCAAATCCCAGGCTAGCCCCAGGGCCCACTAGTTCAAAGGGGACTATGGCTCCCAGCCATTACTACTGAGGCAACCACGGTGGCTAGAGCCCTGGGCCCTTTAAATCACCACTGGAGCCCCACATGGTGTACTGCAGAGCCCAGGGGGAGGCAAGGGGCATGCATGGTCTGGGCAGCATTGAGGACCAGCTGCCCCTAAGCCAGCCCTGCCTCTTTTGCTCAAGGCCCTGTACCTTCCGGGGGCATAAAGCTGTTTCCCCCCCCCACACACACACACACACCTTGCCCAGAAGCCCCAGCAAGTCTGTGAGCTTGCCTATTTATTAATTGCCACCAGGTACATAATGGCACACCGAAAAAGCCAAATATAGAAATTAATTAATGTTCAGTAGATCATTTTGTTTTAGCTCCCTTTGGCTCAGACAATGAGCCTGCAGACTTACTAAATAGAAGAGAGAGGAGTACGGTACGTAGAAAGAGGTTTGAGCTCCTGTAGCACATATGCTAGAAGTTTGGAAACTCTGCCCAAATTCCATTTGTGATTAGATTTGTAATGCTATTGTGCTTTTAAGGGCTTATTAATTACATTTAGAAAGTGAAGTAAATATTTTGGGGGGGGATAATGCAGGGTGAAGGCCATGAAAAGCCATTGTATTCTTGTGTATCAGACATGTGGAATGCAACATGTAGCATACATGTTTTATGTTGTGTTCTCCATCTGGCTAGTTACTGAAGGCTTAGCTTTTCTTGGGCTTCTTTCAGTTATTTACTTTAATCGTCTGCCTTTTATAGAAAAGATTATCTTACAAACTGGATTCTCAATAGTGGATACTTTTTGTTTGTTTGTTTTTTAATGGTTTAATCCTGTGCTTGCTATCTAATTCTCTTAAATGTAATATTTCCCCTGACATACATAAACCCACACAGAATTTCTTGTCATCTTTTTGTGAGAGTGTCTCAAGTAGAAATTCTTTCCTTATTACACTCAGCTTAAGAGCTCAAATGCAGTATCCTTCAACCTCTTCAATATGGAGGACCAACCATTCCATATTCCCCATGAACTCTGTTCCCTTTAGATGGTGCCAGATCCAAAGCCCAGTTGATTCAAAGTCCACTGAAGAATTTCCATTGACTTAAGTCCTTTCTATGCATCCCATTACTATAGCATTTGAGCACCTCACGGACATTAACAGATTTATCCTTGCAACACCTCATGGGGTAGGAAAGGGGATACCATCCCCATTTGACTGATAGGAACTAAGGTCCAGAGGGTGGGATCTGGTTAAGGGACTGGGTATTGCAATGCAGAGCATTACAACACCCAGCTTTTTAGGTACCTAAAAAATCACAGGAATACCACAGCAAAGCACAAAGTGAAGTACCTAGGTTCCCTATACAATGAATAGGGGTGAGAGAGGCACTTGCAAATACTAGTCACTAGCAGTCAGTATGCTAGGTAAGAAGCTGCCTAAGCTAGCCAATGGGAGAAGTCAAGCACAAGTTGGTATATTATTCCTCTCTCTTCTCTCAGAGATAGGTGCCTAGGTCTGGGTTGCAGGGAAGCACCTTGATCTGCTTTGCAATCCATGAATAGGAACCAGCCACTGCAGTCAGGCAGCTTAAATGCCTAAACAGCTTTTTCCAGAATTTGGTGTCTACCTTGCTCAACAGAAAACAGCCAGGGGAGGAGAGGGAGGAGATGTGGTATTTATCCACCATACAACCTTTAGTCCAATGGCTGAGCACACGCATAAGTTATATGAATCAGAGGTTCAGTTTGCCTCTCACTGCCAGAGGGGGGAGAATACCACTTGTCAGAGGTGTGCTGTAGCCATATTCTGATGTCTGGATTCCTCAGTCTTTCTAGTTGAATTTGGTCCACTATACTTAAATAATGAGAGTGACTGGAGCAGGGGGACTGGAGCTGGTAACTCCCACCTCCCTAGTGGATGCTCTAGTTAGTAAACAGACTTGTTTGTTCTCTCTCTCTCACTCTCTCTCTCTCTCTCTGACCCATCTGACTCCATATTTATCCACAATCAAATGCTCACTGGGCCAGAAGGGGAAAAAAGAGAGTATGAGAGGGACTTTTTCTCCCTGGGTTCCCATCACCTGCTGCAATGGTATTTTCTTTATTTTGCCATAGTGGACAGGGGAGACTGACAGAGCCCTACAGGAAAACAGCTGATAGATCAGTGGTTAAAGAACTCTCCTCAGGAAAAAACCAAACATTTTTTTTTTTCCCTCTCAAGGAGAGGGGGGAATTGAATGTGGCTCTTCCACAGTGAGGTAACTGCACTAATCAGTTGGCTAAAAAGTTACAGGGGCATCACCATCTCCTCTACCTCTTCTGGCCAGGTTTTGAATGGGAACCAGTCTGGCAGGCGTGCTCACGCAGCAGCAGCCTGCTGGATTGGGCCCCGCATGTGCCATAGGCAGACGAATGGCTATCTTCTCCTAGTTTGTGAATCACATGGGAGCTTAAGGAAGAGAGATGTGCCCAGACACCTAGAGGGGGGCAGCAGTGCACATCCCCAGGGTGTAAATCTTAAGCACTGAGGAAATGTTTACAGCAGAAAGCTAGGGGACAGATGATAGGCATGGGCTATATGGCCCTGGACTCAGCAATGTTTGGGCCCAGAGCACAACCAGAATGGGGGCCCAGAGTTATAGGGGGCTGGCTGCCCCAAATTTGAGTGATGGTTGAGCTTGGCATCCAAGCTTGCAGTGTCTCTCAAATTTGGCTTGGCTGCCCTGATCAGCATGAGAGAGGCTGTTGTACCCATGCACCAGGTATGCCAGAGATATTGCTCATATGCCAGGTATTTTCAGGCATATGGCCAGATGGGAGGCTTTGCTGTCTAGGTTCCATAGAAGTTTAATTTGCTTTGTGCATGGTACCTAGCAGGACTAAGTGTCTTCCTCTGTGATCTTGGGCAACTAGCAGCAGAGCAAGGAATTGAACGCTGGGTGGTTTTCTTTGAGTCCCAGGCATGCAAGCACTCTAGCCACTGAAGTGTTCTCCATTAGTTGGGAGGGAATTTAGGTGGCCTCCTTATTGGCTGATACCATCAGGGTTCTGTGAGTTGCACAAGAGGAAGTGCTTGTGTCACCAGCTCTGTCATCTCCGAGTCTCAGGGCAAAGTGCATCACAGATCTGAAATTTCCCTGCACTTTATCCGTCCCAGGGATCAGCTCACATCAGTTATGATTTTGAAAATGAACACCACTTCTGCTTCTTCCCTGCATTGCACGTACTAGTGCGCCCCTACTCCTCTGTGAAGGACAAATCTGGTCTCCCCTGTTATCCTAGATTTCAAGCTTGATTTCATGCAGGAAAGAAAAATCTTTTAAAGTGAACACAGTCCTCGGTGCAAGGGCCACTTAATACCTTACGCAAATCACTTTAAGAAGCTTGTGGGAGCGTGTTTAGTCTTCCTACTAGGTTGAAAGGGGTTTAGGTTTCCGCTGATTGACCACTGAACCCAACCCCCTTCTCCCAGCTCCACTCCTCTGGCCCAGATCAATGTCAGTAGTTAAATGGATCAGTTATTTGAAAGCTGTCTGTTGACCTTTCCTTAATGATTGATTGCATAAAAAGTGCACAGGAGTGAGGTTTCCAGCTAGGAGAGCAGTGGCTGCTGACTGCTTTCTCTCACCACTCCCAGAAGACCACTAGGATTTCCCTCAGAGGAATAGCCTGCTTGCCTAGATGGAGGACCTGAGAGTGCTCTCACATAACAATAAAGAAGCTGAAAGCCACATCTAGTCTTCCTCAGTGGCCTAGAGGAATTATTTATGAAGAGAAGACAAGGGTTGAGTGGTTTACTGGCCTTCAAAACGCTCCCTGACCTGAGGTCTGCAATTGGAGAATCACAAGAGCCCTGTATGACAGTTGCCTCAGGGTGTTGGCCTGCGCACTACAAGCGTGAGGAGAAGCGACTGACGGGAAAAGCATAGGACATCTGGTCCCCTCCCTCCCTCCCCTACACACACGTGCCCCTGCTCATTCTCACACATGTGCCTTGTCAGCCCTGAGAAATAATTAACTTTTCTACCTTTCAGTGTGTATTGAAAATACATATTTTTTCCCTACATGCCTTATAGCGTTGAAGGCTCTTTGTGCAATTCTCTTTCCCATTATGCTTTCTCTGTCTAAAACTAAATTTTGTCAGGGCCTTAATTTGCTTTAAATCTCCTGTAACCAGTTCCATGGTAACGATTTTGATTTGTGATGCCTGGACTGTTTTAGCTGCTAGGGATTATGTTAGCAGTATGAATAATAAACCCACCTTTAACTCTTAAAATAAAAGTTTGACAGTGCAGTAAGTGACGTTTTGTTTGCATGGCGGCAGAGAATACAAATTACCCTAATTCAGGAAACACAAAGCAGATAGACCATGATTATGTTGTATGCATCACCCAGTTATAGTCTCTTCTGCTAGATCAGTAATTCGCTGCCTGAGCTCTCTCTTAAATCACTTACTTAATAAACATGTAACAATACTAGCCTATTGTAGGGCACAGTGTCACAACTCGTCTATGCTTAACCCACATTTTACAATCCAGCAATGTGCAGCAAGTAATGAAAAGCTTTATAATGGTATTGCTTGGGTCACATTATAAGGAGCTGCTGTGGGAAAAACATGGTGCTGCATGGATAACTAGAGATGAACCAAAGCAGTGACAAAGAGTTTGTGTACCATGGAAGGGCAGGGTATAAATGCCAGCATCAGTGGTCCCCAAACTTTTTACCTTATACCCCTCATAGGCTTGCAGCCACAACCAGGTGCAGAGCCCAGGGCATGGCACAGGGCCAGCAATGAATCATGGAGCCCAAGATGTGGGACCAGCAGCCAGGGCTTGGGGGGCCAGGAGTTGAGCTGTCAGCACTCCATCCCTACTGCTTCTGGGGTCTGGTTCAGGCCCCAGCCATAGGGCGCACCCCACTGATTGAAGACCACTGCCCTAGATGGGCAGATCAGATTAAGGTTAGATAAATAGCTAGATATGGTGGTGTCAGATATTTTACCAATTGGAGATTGTGTTTTATAACTTGCCAATGAAATATCATAAAGGCAGGCTATTTGGGCTGCTCCCTTCCCCCTCACTCCCCCGATGATCTCTTTGTAACTTCCCAGTACTGTCCGCTTCCACATCAGCTGGGTCCACTCTAGAATTTGCAAAGACAAAACAGAAATGGAAGGGGAGCTGGAAGAGGGAATCTGGGGAAGACTTCTGTAAATAGTGTAAGGAAGATTCAATGCCGAGAGGAGGGTTTGACAGGTGGATGAACCTCCCTAGAGCTTTGTCATCTTGAGTGGTGAACTAGTGGGACTGCTGCTGAATAGGTTTTTGATAAACGGCTGGAGGGATAGGAGTATGACCTGGGTGCTGCTCAGTAAGCCCAGTGGGTTGAGTCCTCAAGACAGTGTAGAGTGGGGAAGAGGTCATGGTGGGCTGAATGCTGGAAGAAAATGCTGCCAAACTGGGCCCCCAAAACACATGGGGTTTGGGCATCTGCCTCCTCAGCCCATGCAGAAGGCCTGCCCTGCCTTTCAGTAGTCTCATGTGGGCAGGTTATATTGATGTAAGAGTGTCCTCAGCAGTTGTGCTACCTCCTCAGTTGTTCTTTTGTCCTGTGCTGTCCAGCCACCACTCTCCATGCCCCACTTGCTGACCCACCCTTACCACGCTTTTGATGCTGGGCCTGCTAATAGAGCTGGCACGGGACTCTTGCACTACCTTACACCAGCTCGTAAGGCCCCATATACAGTGCGCATTATTTGTTCCTTTTGATATCCCCTTATGTTCTCAGTGTCATAAAGGGGAATTACTGTAACTGAGAATTGGGCTCCAAAAGTTAAATTACAGAGGAGAAAATAACCTCCTGACCTATGTGAAAACACCTCTATCAGATTGTGTCCACTAATATTCCCCAGCCCCTGTACTCATCAAAGTCAACAGCACCATCCTATATATGGGATTATTTCTGGTTGTTTAGGACAGACATTCCCACGACCAGCTGCCCTACTGGGAGCTGCCGCCAGCTCAGAATTCACATTGACACAATTCCATTCTGGTGGTGTTTGTAGATAGCTGATCCATGTCAATGTGCTACTGGCTGCTAATCTTAGTCAACCACAGGTGCTGCTAAGCAGTGTCTAAGGCCTATTGTCCATTCAACATCGGCCACTAAATGATTTTTAAAAATGACCAAGAAAAGATGTAGCTGCGTCAATAAAAAGTACAGGGCTTCTGCTGTGTGATAGCGCTTCTTGTCAAATTCTGGTCCAAACTAATAACTTAGTTATGCTCTGAAGGGTGAGAATCAAATAGTGACTTATTGAGTTAGAAGCAAGTGAGATTGATTCAAGCTCTGAAAGTCATGTAAGAAATAATGGACAACTTATTTCTGCTCTTCCTCTTTCTGTAACCTAGTTAAACAGGCTCCATCTTCCCTGACTTGAAATAAAAACAACAAAATAAAACCAGCTGTGGCAGCTGCCCTGCTTGCTCCCAAATACAGTCTGAACTGCCTGTGTGCTAAATATGCACCACTGTATGTGTCTGTCCCCTGCCAATCCCGTTGTAGTTACATATCACATGACAGACAGTTGCTTTTCTTGGAGTGGGCTGGCTGAGAGACAACCACATTCTCAGTACCCTTAAGAAACATTTCACTAGCCAGTTTTAGCAAGAGTTTGGTGTGGCACAGGTGATGCTGGTACCAACTCTCCACACTGGAGGAATGATGACAAAAAAAAAATTCACAGACTGAGAGCTTTTTTATTTAATGTAACTTGTTAAATAATGTTCTGTTAATTCATGCTAGAAAATAGCCCCCCCAAAAAAAGTCTTTTTGCCATTCTGCCAGGATCACTCTGACTGTGTTTATACATCACTAACAGAAGAGTGTCTTTAATGTAATTTGGTTCCGTAGCCATACGGACTTCCTCCACTCCCCTGTTTTTGTAATGGTCCTCTCTCTTGTCCTTTTTACTTTCCCCTGATTAGAATTAGGGCACTTTTGGCTCAAAAAGAGATAGCTAGAGAATGATATGAGATGCTCTGTCCATATCAGAGGCTGGGGGCACTGCCCTAGCAGTTCTGCCAGCCCCTGCCAAACTGGGAATATGGACAGCACAGGGTAATCTCATATTAAAGAAGCCATGTACTGCAGATTGAAAACACAGGGAACTGGGACTGAAATCCTAATCACTCAGATTTCAGGACACAGTGTCCTAGCCCTCCCAACACAAGAAGAGCCCTTTTAGGTGGTAGCACTAACAGATCTCTTATCCTCTCTGGGAGCCTGCCACAAGGAGCCCATACTCAAAACTACACACGGGCTTTTGGTTTTTCGTAAGCATTTCAGAGCACGGTGAGCACAGTTATAGTGTTTACTTGCGTCGTCTTGTGGTCTGTCAATATTACTGGCTTGAGTAGCTATCCCCCATACTGCTGGCAAGGCATTGCACTAGCTCCCATAACATCTTACCTATCAATAAAAAGGTAAAAGAAAACATTTTAACGACAGCTACTATGTTTAATGACCTTGGACACCATCTCTTCTCATGTTGAAATAGTGACCAAGAGCCATATCTAACACAGATTCAATACAGTGCAACTCAGGTGCTCTGTCCTATGAAGGTGCACTCGAGTTAAGCTTCTAGAATTGTTTTACAAGTGGGTCCCATCTTTGCCTAATAACTTGCATTTCTAAACACATTTCATGTGAGGATCTCAGTGTGCTTGGAAGAAATTGATTCATTTAGCTTCCCAATACTCCTCTGAGGTTCTTATCCCCACTTCCCCTACAAAAATATGTCTGATTTGTGTTCCTCCTGCTTCCACCAGATAGTATAGGTAGAGCTGTTTTGCTGGTCATGAGTTTCATAAGCCTCCAGACCTGGTAAAGACACACTCTCCCATGTTCCTGTTTGCTGGCATATCATCAGGTTTTGTAGTCCTTCTCCTTAATGAATACAACTGTTTTGAATAAACCAACTGTAATTCTTTCTTGGTTTCTTTCATGCTGTCTCAGTGCACACAATGACTTTAGAAATTTTGAAAATTAATGCAGGTCACACCACCATGCTTTCTTACTAAAGTTTCTTGGTGAATTTTGAGTTCATAATGTATGCTTTATCATATTGAAATACAGCACCTGCAGTGAGGGTTTTGGGTTTGTTTGTTTGTTTTGTTTGTATTAATGCCAAATCTGATGTTTTCAAAGGAGGCTGAAGATGAAATTAAAATGAAAGCAGAGACTACATAGCTGTTATTAGCCATGAAATTTATTTTCTGAATACCACAGCTGACCTGCAGGTTTAAATGACATTGATTGTTACACTTTAAATTTGAGCTAATGGATTAATGACTTGCAAAGCTCTAAGTAGCCAAAAACAATAAGAATCTATGAAAGATGTGGGTCTCAAGCTATGGATTCTGCTGACTTTTTCTTTAAGTGGGCGCCTGCAAAGCATTGCACAGAAAAATAGTACTATATGCAATTATTCCAATTTATTGCTTAGAAAAATACCTTTTTATAACAGCATCCATTTCTGTGTCTTTAACACCAGAAGCAGAAAACATTAAACTGATTCCTAGTGCTTTCAATTATAATTTCTCAACATAAGAGGCAAAACTTGCTTCAGTTTGTCAGAAGGTAGCTTACCTAGCCATCCTTCTAAATTGTTCAACTTAAGGGAAAGGCAACTGAGTGAGTAGAGATCAAAAAGATATTAGAAACATCCTACCTCCCTTCCAGCATTGCATTTGAAATAAATTCTGCTCTCATTTCCCCACTAAAGCCATTAGAATTATGCACAGTATAAGGGAGGGCAGAGTTTGGCCTTGTGTTCAGTACATTTGTGATTTTAAAATTGCTGTTTGCTTCATGCTTTTATCATCCTGAGTAAAATGTGCCAATATATAAATCCTTTCAAGATTTGAAATATGATTAAAAGGTCACTGTTTAGAATAGAGAGAGACAGTACAGCACATGAGACGCTGATTATTGGTTCTATGATGAATATGTTGACAAGCATTTGAATTTAATAATTAATCATGATAAAACAAAGGAGTGTTAATAATTTAAAATCTCCTAATGCAAAGTGGTAAACTACTTGTACACACGGCTTCTGTTAAATTTTTACTCCTGAGAGAATTATGTGCCAAAAAAATGAAAATTATGCACACAGTGTTTTTAAATTCTGCAAAATATGGCAAATTTTATTTGTCAATAAATGTGGCTTAAACTTGGCCATGGGAAGGGACCACAGCCCGCTGGCAGCATTGAAATAGGAGGTTACTCTGAGGCCCCCATGTCCACAAGTACAGGGACTTGGCACTGATCCTGACATAGAAAGGGCAAGAGCTGGGCCTGCCCCTTGGTATAAGGTGCACCAGGTGTGGCTGGGTAGGTTCAGCCCAGCAGGATCCAAGTATGGAGGGACTTAATGTGGTGGGGATCCAGGTGTGGGGTTTCTGTGTGTGGGCAGTCTGGGTACAGGCAGCTCAGTGGATGCACAGAAGCTCGTTGGGGAGTACCAGGGACAGTGGGGCAATAGGACTGCAGGAGATCCAGGTGCAGCTGGTTGGAAACCAGTGGGGTAGGGATCTGGAGGTGGGAGGCTTGTTGAAGGGGTCCAGGTGTAGGGGATAGGGCAGGGTGAAGGTTTGATGAGCCTGCCTAATGGGGGAACCCCAGTGCCAGGTTCCCACTTCTGTCTGTGAGTCCCCTGTCACCTTTTGTTCTCCATCACCCTCCCCACACTCCCACATTCCCCTCCTTTGCCTCATTCCACCCCCTTTCTTCCTCACTGACTCCTTTCCCTCATTTCCTACACTCCCCTTTCCAAGCCCCACCTCAGGCTCTCACTGTTTCACAGAAAACAGTGCTTTACACTGAAAATGTGGCTATGGCAGGAGCGTTGAGGGAGAGATCTCCCAGCGCTCTATGTAAACCATCTCTACAAGGTGAGTACCTAACAGTAGGCTGGTTCACACAAGTGCTTTTCAGCACTGTAACTTACTGTGCTTCGGGATGCTTTTTTTTCACACCCCTGAGCTGGAAAGTTACAAGCGCTCTAAAATACCAGTGTAGACTTAGCCTAAAAGTTAGCTTGTGTGAACATTGTTTTCTGCACTTTTGTCAACAAAATACTTCCACCTTCTACAAGGGCGGGGGTAGGCTTTACTCCTGCTGACAAAGTAGCATTCACGCTGTCACTTGCTGCAGCAAAACTTTGTCATTGATGGAGAGAGGGTTAAGCACCTATGAACAACAAGTTTTGTCGATGAAGTGCAAATGTAGACATACTCTTAGTTTCGGTCCTATATTAACAACAAAACATCCCACCCTCTCAATGTTTAAAAAATGTTCAAGAGAAAGAAAATGATTGCTTAGAGCTATTAAAACATCTTTTGACTAGGGATATAACATTTCATTTCATTAGTTAACTGGTTAAACATTAAATTTAACTGGGAGCAAGCAGAGGGACAGTCCCACCCCATGTAAGCCTGCCCACTCCCAATCCATGAGCTTGCGCTGGCTGGGAGCTACCTCTCCCCACTCAGTGCAAGGCTGCAGACTCTCAGCCCGTGCAGGCTGTGCCTGGTAGGGGGCTGCTCCTGGGTAAAACTTAACAATTCACAACCCCACTTTTAACCACTTTGACCTAATAGTGTGTGTTATCTCAAGTAAGTGTGTGTGTGTGTGTGTGTGTGTGTACGCACACGTGTTTGATATGGCCAGGCACCAGAGGATTCTTACTAGAGGCTGTCACTGTAGTTACCATGTCACTGTTTTCCTTGACATTTTCCCTTACTGCTTTTTATATTTGTCATAGAGCCAAACCCACAAATGGAGGAGGGAAGAGGGGCAGAAAAGGAGGCAGTTGCCCTGGCATCCAGCAATGCAAAGGAGCCTGGGGCTCCCAGCTGCCATCACTGTTACCAAAGCCCCGAGTCCCTTTAAATATCCAGCAGAGTACCACATACTCCGTGTCGCTCTGAAGGCTGGGTGGAAGCCAGCACCATGATGGTCCCGGTGGTGGGGGGCTGGCCGCTCCTGCCTCGCCTTTCTGAACAAGATCTCACCACTTCTGGGAGCATGGAGCCGTTCTACCCCATCTTGCCTACGGGCCTGTGGAAGCTGTTGGTGCCTCTGCTTACAGCACAAAATAGCTGCATCATGACATTGTGTTATGTCAGTGTGTGATGATGTAGTGTCCTATTATGACTTTACGTCATTGTATGACAATGCAACTTCATGACACATCAACAAAATGTTATGTGTGTGTGACCATGTGTCAACATGCGCCATGGTAAATTTGCATCCAAGTGTCATGATGGTGAAAGGCTCAGAATTGACTCAGGATTGTGCTTCACAATACGCATTATAGGATGTGAAACAACCATGAACATTAGGATTGTCCGAGGAATATCTTTGTGTACCTCTTTTGCATGATTTTCTAGCCTGATGCTATTGTTAATGCTGCTTTGTGAATTGATCAACCAGCATCCACCCCATAGAGACAAAACATAGAATCAAAGAATACTAGAGCTGGGAGGGACCCCTAAGAGGTCATCAAGTCCAGTTCCCTCTCCTTACAGCAGGACCAAGCACCATCTAGATCAGGGTTGGGCAAGATAAGGCCCACAGGTGTTTGATCCAGCTCACAACCCACCCTACCAAGACTCTGAGGTTGGTCTAAATGGCTGGTGGCTCTCCTCAGCCAGAGGCATGTGATGCCTAGAGCCATTTTGAACAGCAAGGTATTACCCAACAATTCCCACTGCAGACCATTCAGGGTTACACTAGTATGGATTTATTTATTGAGGAATTAACACTCCGCTATATGTACTATATGGTTAAACTAAAGAGGATAGAGCTGCCACTAAAGGTTTAAACTAAAGGGGACCCAGCTATCTATCTCACACACAAACACACACACGCACACAGCTTCATTCATTCACACACATTCATTCCTGCCCTCAGGCACTCACACAGGCTTATGGGTTGCAGAAGGAGCCAAGGCATGTAGATTCTGGAGGATCTGTCTGCTGATCATGGCTGGGGAGAAAAGAAAGAGAGCTTCTGGCTGCAGAAAGAGGAGCTTCTCAGAAAGAGAGCTTCTGTCATGTGCTCTCTCCTTTTATTGCCTCTGTACATCTCCTGTGACTCATCCACATTCGCCACCAGGGAGCATGCCCAGACTTCTCTTGATCCAAGTCTCAGCAGCAGTGTCTCCTTGATTGGTCTGATGATTCATCACCTGGCTCCATGTGCTCAGCTTTGCAGTTTCTAATCCCAAACACACAATAGTCTATACTTACACACATACGTACCTATCTCAGGGAAGAATGCAGTTTAGAGCAAGTTACGAGCAGAGTGGATGAAAGTTACAAAAAGTTAGAGTTGCAAGGTTTAGCAAAGATTATTAAGAGTTGCAGAGTTTAAAAGGCAATGCAGCTGAAACAATTACAAAGCTTGAGAGAATCATTTACAAATCATCAGTAATGAAGTGATTTAGAAGACGACTGCTCCTTTCCCTCCCCCGCCTCCGCCCTCCCCGCAATGCAGTCAGCAGGAGGTTTTTTTCAGTCTCTAAGTCATGTGTTGGCAGGACCTCACAGTTTAGTGTATTTCCAGAAAATCCATGTGTAAAATCAAGTAATAGCTCGGCCGGAGGCTTTACGCAACACAAGGTGCCCCCTGGCTGGGAGACCCGGGGAAGGGGGGGAGGATGAGAGACTTCAAGTGATCCCCCCAGGCCTCGATTGGCCTGGGGTAGGGGAGTGTACAAGGTCTCCTCCAACCCCCCCTCCCCACACACACACCCTCTGCCGGGGTGCACAGTGCATAGAAGGAGCCGCTAACTGTTCAAAACAGCTGACGGTTCCCTCTAGGCACTGAGAGATCCTGGTTGGGGCGAGAGAGTTCACATGTTCTCCCATCCCTAGGCCCACTCCCAGCTGCGATGACACTTATGATGTGAACTGCACATATTTACTAGGAGTGAAAAATAAAGCTGTATCTAAAGTTGCAATAGATGAGTTTTAGATTTGGCTACCTTTTTAGTCGTATAATATAACACAACACAATGTATACCACACCTAACTACTTTATTAACTGTATCATTTAATTATCTGATTTGTATGTAGGGGTAATTACACATATTGTGGAGTCTACACTTTTAATGTATTTGTTTATATATAAGGTCAAGGAGAAGTCTGAAGCCAGATTTAAGCTATTCAGATCATCTTCTATACTTGATATGACTATAAGGAGTAACAACTTCATAATACTTATATGCTGTAGTTCCTGTTAATAATTATTAGCTTCAATTCTATAAGCCAGAAAGGGCACAATATTATCTTCAAGAACAAGAGAAGGGTTGCTGTCATTTGACTAAAAATGTATATTTCTTCAGATTTCAGCTATGTCTCTCTAATTCTATTTGGGGTTTCAAGGTGGTTTTTGTTTCTCAAAATCTGGGACAAATTTTAGAAGCAGTAGAGATTAGTTGAAAGTACAGGATTGAAGGAAAAACCACAAGTCATTCCTACTGCCAATGATTTATCACTTTATTGCATATAAAACTCTAGCACTTTTTCTGTCCTGCCTTCTAGCTGCTACATAACATCAATAGCTCTACATATATCTTCTGGGCAATCTGGGGACTAGAAGAGAAATCAAGTCTCGCTTGTTCATGGGTTTTTTTTAAATGGGGAGTTGTGTTTGATTTCTAGCCAACAGAAAGCTCTTTTACTTTAACTGTCTCTGCCCAGTCAATAATATTACAAGTATTCTCAAGACCATCATTTAATGCTTGTAACAGTGAGATCATTCCTTCAAACTGTTGGTCAATTAAAACTGCATCTTGTATTTCAGCTTTTAACCATTAAACACTTTTCTATTTTTAAACTGCAAAGCAATAAAACATGATTTAATTATTTTTACATCAAACAGTCTGTTTAGAATTTAGATATGTCAGCCACCAAGCATATATATAATTTTACCTGCTTTCCATTTAACTCTTGGGTGTTCTGGGAGTTACAGTTAATATTTAGTGATGCAGCATACTGTTCTTGCATCATTCTTGCATTTTCAGTGGCAATGGGGACCCACCCTGAAATCCATGACAGTGGGCATTACAGGCAGAAAAGCAAAAAGATCCCAACACCACAAAGTCTGAGTTCTCCTAGGATTTGCTTAGTGTCCTCAAATCGTATTTATTTATGGAATTTGTCCCTTATATATTAGGCGAAGTCCAAAAGACACCTTCCCTTTTTCTTTGCTTCCACGTCATTATTTCCTAGTTGTAGTTTATATTTCCAGATTGTTTGGTTGTTGTGTGGTAGCAGCATGATTGATGCATGATACCAGCAAAAAGTAACACCAATTAAATAAATCAGACCAAAAGAATATCAAGGCAGTTTCATCTTAGAGCTTATCCATTTTATATTACTTCCACATAATAACTGAAATTGTGTGCCCAGATAAAATGGAAAAGAGAGCTTCCCCAGCCCTTGTACAGTTTATATCGATAACTAAAGAGAATGTATTTTGAGTTGAATGTATTTGTGTGAAAGATCCCACTGACACTGTTGGATAGATGGATTGGTCATTAATGGTAGAGAAAGTAACAAAGTGAAGACCATAAAACACAGTTTTCCTAATGAAGACCTCAGGCTACAACTAATGTAACTGCCTGACAGTTTCTCAGATTTATCAAAAACACTTCTTGTAGTTAACTGGACTTTAAGTGGTTTAAGGACGTATTATCAACATTTTGGTTTTGTGTGAAATAACTCGGGAGAGAGAATTTGCAAAGAATGCAGGCAGGTTTTTTTTTGTTTTGTTTTGAGGAAGTGGATAATAGAAAGGACTGAAATATTCTACAGCACTGGGAACACAAACAGAATATTGTTACAGTGCATTATTATTTATTTGTTCATAATAGCATTCACAATTGTTGTAGGAGATTTCTGGACATTCAAGAAGGGACCAACCATGCTCATGATCAAACGGGGGAGGGGGGCGGGCGGGCTGCAAAAGGAGAAAGGGAGGGAAAGAGGGAGGTTCAAGGGGGAAGGAGCACAACAAATTGGGATCTTTAAAATAAAAGTTAAGTACATTCACTGTAGGCCAGGGTGACTCAACATATGGCCCGTGGGCCACATGTAGCCCGCAGCCCATTTGTTTGTGGCCCATTTATTTGTAGGCCTGCGGTGTGGTTTGGATTTACGTGGGGTTCAACATGCGGCCCGCGGTTGGGAGCCAAAACAAAAAAGTAGTCAATATAATGGTCTTCTGTTGACATGTGTTTCAGTAGTTAAATTCCTGGACTGTCATTGCTCATTAAAAGTGCTGTCAGATGGGTGGAAATCGGGTAAATATTGCATTTTATTAATATCAGCAGAACTGTCTACTTGAATGGGGCCTGTGTGTTGTGTAGTCTTGCCTTAATCTTTGTATTCGTGCCCATCAGTGTAAAAGAAGCTATTTGCATATATATTTGCATGTATATGCAACCACACTTAAGTTGCGGATCTCAGCATGTGCTGTGAGTATCACTGTGGCCCTCAGGTCTTCCAAAGTTTAGTAGCCCTGCTGTAGGTAGCATGGCAAAATTGGCTCTTAATGTGGCATGACTGGTTAGTTTAACAATTTGTTTAGTTTCACTGTCCAAGCTGAGGGAAACACTTAAAGGCCCTATTTAATCAAAGCACTTAAGCATGTGCTCAAGTCAAGATTATTTAGCTATTACTTAAGTATGGGATTCAGCATATGCTTAAAACCTCGATTCAGGTAAGCACTTATGTGCATAATTTAAGTACCTTAAGCACATGCTTCAATGCTTTCATAAATGGGGATATTTTCCTGAATCCAGGCATATGTGTCTTTCTGAATAGCTGGAGCAGGAGTTTAACATCAAGTATGCACTTTAATGAATTGGGGCCTACTTTTAAAAATAGAATAAATGATGTAAAGCAAATCAGATTTTTAAAATTGTTAGCTTTAACAATGTAAGGTGGGGAAAAAAACAGGTAAATTGAAAGTACAGATACTGGGCCAGGTTCTCAATTAATTTCAATATGCCTTCCTTAACTGAGGATTCAGCCCATCATGTTTATCTTGACAATGTCTCTTGATTGTGTAAACTATTCAAGCTGGATAATAATTTCCAAAAGGATCATTTCTGCTTCATCCTATGCTCTGCCTGTGTGCTGCAATTAAGGAATTTAATAGATATTGGTAAATTGTGTTCCTATAGAAATCAGTAAAAAAACAATCCTTGCATAATTGAAGGCCAGATTGGGTCCAACATGACTTCATAGATTTTCATTTTCTAGAAAGTAGGATCTTCCAGTTGGAATTTTTTGATATTCCTGTGCTTTAAATAATGGTTGCTTGAAGGACAACATAATGCAAGGCAATGTGTATATAATATTAATTGTCCTCAGAGATTGAGATCCATAAATATCAAAGGCAAACATAGGGCTATCTTTGTATAGCTCATTTGCCCTCATGTGCCCTTCTCTGAACTCTGGAATCTGCTAGTCTTTCTACACTTCCAGAAAGCCGTAACTCGTAGGATAAATATGATGTTGTGTACATTACATTAAGTAACTGACGATGTTTAAAAAGTACTGATATTTGAAACTGCCTGGTCCAGTGTTTGTTCTCATAACCCTCTTTAATATATGAATATTGTGATTTAAATAATACAAGATTATAGAACAGTCCTCATTAAAGAGTTTATTTAGTGTCTGTGAGAGAGAGCCTGGTTATATATGTGCGCATTCTTGTTCTCTCTCTCTCGTGTAATATAACATTTTTAAAAGAGAATTTTAAAATTCTGCTCTCTTGAAAATTCTCTCTTCCCAGAAGACATCTAGTCATTTTTCAGGTGAATTAGTGGCAGAACATTAATTAATTTACACTTTTTATAGGAATTTCCATCAGAGGCATTTCACTAATAGGATTTCATACTGAATTTAAATTGGAATATAAATTTTGCACAGTAAAATGTCTGTGCTGATGGAAGGAGGGCAGAATTACAACTGAGAGATATTCCAATCTGCATCTATTTTAAGACAACTGAAATGTTACATCAGCATGGAGAAACTGCTTAGGGTGGGAATGAGTTTGTTTACTTTATGATACTTTTTTTTCCCCTGTGGTTGTCTGACAATACTGAACCTTGAATAGGCAGGTCAAACCTGCTGCAGTCTTTTTCAATTGATTTAGATCAATATTTAAAAACTCTGCATCAGTTTAGCTGCCAGGATATAGTTGCACCACTGTAGCACTTCAGTGAAATTGCTCCAACACTGACAGGTGCAGTTGATCTATGTATGTGAGCAGTGGTAGCTGCATTGACAGGGGAAGCCATTAACATAGTGCTGTCTGCATAGGGGGTTAGGTATGTACATCCTTGAGTGGTGCAGTTCTATCAATAAGAACTGCAGTGTACACCTGGCCTTACTGTGTGTTCCAGTGCTATTGATAAAGCTGAGAAGTGGCTCATGTTGCTAAGGCTTTTGTCTGCACTATAAGCTTTTGTTTCCACAAGCTGCCTTTTGGTAACAAAACAGTCAGAGCATACCCACTGCAATGCCGAGTGGGGTGGGGGGAAGACACCCAGTTTCCACTCCCTACAAGAGACTTTTTTTTCTTTTCCCCTCCCTTTATTGTGGACAAAAAGCTAGTGTAGACAACACTGTTTGGTTTGTCCACTGAACTGTCTTGCACCAATATCCCATAACTGGTGCCCTGATTGCTCTAAGTGTTTTGATTTTTGCTGCCCTGCAGGCATTTGCGCTCCCCCCATCCCCTTCAAAGCACTGGGAGGTATCTGACAGCTGAGTGTGCTGGTCTCTTTGTGGCTGAGAAGGCTGAGAGAGAATTCAGAGGGAATCCCAATATGATCTCACTGATCTTCAGACTGAGATTTGTCTCAGGAGATGGCTCTGTTTCGGGGGGGACACTGACAGCTGTTTACTTCTGGCACCAGGCAGTGCTCTTTCCCAGCTCCCAACCCTCCCACTGTGGTTCTGGAGAACTGTTATGTTGCTCTGGATATAGGAGACAAGGAATCACCCCCTGCGGCAGAAGAGAAGCCTTGTATCCCCAAGGCTGGGAGATCTGCAGTCACCAATGCGAGGAGGAAACATAGGGTAGTGGTGGTTGGAGACTCCCTTCTGAGGGGATGGAGGCACCCATCTGTCGCCCTGACATATCGCAGGAGGTAGTCTGCCTGCTGGGGTTGCCAGGTGTCTGGTTTTGAACCGGACAGTCCAGTATTTGAGCTTTCTGTTCTGGAAACAAATTGAGAAAATATAAATGTCCGGTATTTTCTAAATAAGATGTAATGTAGATTGTGATGTAATGTCAAGTGTGTCCAGTGTTTTTGTTGAAACCATCTGGCAACCCTACGTGTCTGCCAGGGGCCTGTATCCAAGATGTTACAGAGGCATTGTCAAGGATTATCTGGCCCTCTGACTACTACCCCATGCTACTTGTCCATGTGGGCACAAATGATACTGCAAGGTGTAACCTGGAGCAGATCAAGAGTGTTACAGGGCTCTGGAAGTACAGGTGAAGGAGTTTGGAGCACAGATAGTATTCTCTTCAGTCCTTCCTGTCAAAGGTAGGGGCCCAGACAGAGACAGGTGCATACTGGAGGTGAATGTCTGGCTGCAAAGATGGTGTCACCAGGGCTTTGGCTTTGGCTTTGGCTTCCTTGACCACGGGATGCTGTTCCAATAAGGACTGCTAAGCAGGGATGGTGTTCACCTTTTGAGGAGTAGGAAGAGAATATTTGGATACAGACTGGCTAACCTAGTGTGGAGGGCTTTAAACAAGGGCAGGTGACCAAAGCCCATAGGTAAGTGAAAAACATGGAGACCTGGGAAATGGGTCAGAAATGGGAGGGAGCATGGGCTATAATAGCAAAGATAAAGGAGGGACAAGACAGAACTGGGAGGCAAAATCAATTCAATATCTTAGATGCCTGTTCACAAATGCAAAGAGTATGGAGAATAAGCAGGAAGAACTTGAAGTGCTAATAAATAAATACAATATATCACATCACAGAGATTTGGTGGGATAATACACGTGGTTGGAATATTGGTATAGAAGGGTACAGCTTACTCAAGAGGGATAGGCAGGGAAAAAAGGGAGGAAGGGAGGATTTCTTGACTTGTATATTAAAAATGTAGACACTTGGACTGAGGTTGAAATGGACATAGGAGCCAGGCTTGTTAAGAGTCTCTGGTTTAGGTTAAAAGGGTTAAAAAATAAGGGTCTACTACAGACCACCTACCCAGGCAGAAGAGGTAGATAAGGCTTTTTTTAAATAACTAACAAAATTATCCAAAGCTCAGGATTTGGTGGTGGTGGGGGACTTCAACAGTCCAGACATAGGTTGGGAAACTAACACAGCAGGTCACAGATTATCCAACAAGTTCTTGGAGTGCATTGGAGACAATTTTTTATTTCAGATGGTTGAGAAAGCTAAAGAGGGGAAGCTGTTCTAGATTTGATTATGACAAATAGGGGAGAACTGGTTGAAAATTTGAAAGTGGAAGGCAGCTTGGATGAAAGTGATCATGAAATCATAGCGTTCATAAAATTCAAAGGAATGGTAGAAGAGAGAACAGCAAAATGAAGACAATGGATTTCAGGAAGGCAGATTTTAGTAAACTTAGAACTGATAAGTTAGGTCCCATGGTAAGCAAGACTAAGAGGAAAAATAAATGAAGACAGTTGGCAGTTTTTCAGACGGACATTATTAAAGGCCCCAAAGCAAACTATTCCACGGCATAGGAAAGATAGAAATTATGGCAAGAGACCAACTTAGCTTAACCAGGATATCTTACATGACCTAAAAATCAAAAAGTCATATAAAAAGCAGAAACAAGGTCAAATTACAAAGGACGAATAAAAGCAAACAACACAGGTATGTAGGGGCAAGATAAAAAAAGGCAAAGGCACAAAATGAGCTCAATCTAGCTAGAGATATAAAGGGTAACAGGAAAACATTCTGCAAATAATATTGGAAGTAAGAGCAAGGAACAGGGTAGGCCCATTGCTCAGTGAAGAGAGAAAACAATAACAAGAAAAATGAAAATGGCAGAAGTGCTTAAAAACTTCTTTGTTTCAGTTTTCACCAAGAAGATTGATGGTGATGGGATGTTTAACATAGGGCATGTCTAAACTTCATTCCTCTTTCAAAAGAGGAACGTAAATGAGGCAAATCGAAAGCGCAAATGAAGTGCAGATTTAAATATCCTGTGCTTCATTTGCATATTTGCTTCCGGAGCGCTTTTTCGAAAAAGGATTTTTCGAAAGTGAAAGCACAGTCTAGACGGTGCTCTTTCAAAAAAAAAAAAAAAAAAATTTTTTGAAAGAACCCGTACTCCTCATTTTTCAGGAGTATGGGATCTTTCAAAAAAGGGGTGGCTTTTTTTCAGAAGAACCCTGTCTAGAATGCACTTTCACTTTCGAAAAACCCTTTTTTGAAAAAATGTTCGGCTGCAAATATGCAAATGAAGCATGGGATATGTAAAGCTGTGCTTCATTTGCACTTTCGATTTGCCTCATTTACATTCCTCTTTCGAAAGAGGAATGTAAATGTCTAGACAGAGCCATAGAGAAAGATGTTGGAAATGGGTAGGTTAGAAGTTAAAGTAAAAAAAGAATGTTAGAAATTACTTAGTAAAGTTAGATGTCTTCAGGTCACCAGGCCCCTGATGAAATGCATCCTACAATACTCAAGGAGCTGAGAAAGGAGGTATCTGAGCCTTTAGCTATCATCTTTGAAAAATCATGGATGTCGGGAGTGATTCCAGAAGACCGGAAAAGGACAAATCTAGTGCCCATCTATAAAAAGGGAAATAAGATCAACCCAGGAAACTATAGACCAGTCAGTTTAACTTCTGTGCCAGGGAAGATAATGGAGCAAATAATTAAGGAATTAATCTGAAAACATCTGGAAGATAATAAAGTGATAGGTAACAGCCAGCATGGATTTTTAAAGAACATAGCATGTCAAACCAATCTGATAGCTTTCTTTGATACGATAACAAGGCTTGTGGATAAGGGAGAAGCAGTAGACATGGTATACCTAGACTTTAGTAAAACATTTGATACGGTCTCGCATGACTTTCTTATCAATAAACTAGGGAAATACAACCTAGATGTGGCCATTATAAGGTAGGTGCATAACTGGCTGAATAACCATTCTCAGAGAGTAGTTATTAATGGTTCACAGTAATGCTGGAAGGACATAACAAGTGGGGTTCCGCAGGTTTAGGTTTAGGTCTGTTTTGGAACCAGTTCTGTTCAATATCTTCATCAATGATTTAGATATTGGCATAGAGAATATGATTATTAAGTTTGCAGATGATGCCAAGCTGGGAGGGTCTGCAAGTGCTTTGGTGGATAGGGTCATAATTCAAAACAAACTGGAGAAATGGTCTGAGGGAAATAGGATAATGTTTAATATCGACAAATGCAAAGTACTCCACTTAGAAAGGAACAGTCAGTTTCACACCTACAGAATGGGAAGTGATTGCCTAGGAAGGAGTACTGCAGAAAGGGATCTAGAAGTCATAGTGGTCCACAAGCTAAATATCAATCAACAGTGTGACACTGTTGCAAAAAAAGCAAACATGATTCTGGGATGCATTAACAGGATTGTTATGAGCAAGACATGAGAAATCATTCTTCTGCTCTACTCTGCATTGATTAGGCCTCAATTGGAGTACTGTGTCCAGTTCTGGGCACCACATTTCAAGAAAGATGTGGAGAATTTGGAGAAGGTCCAGAGAAGAGCAACAAAAATGATTAAAGGTCTAAAGAACGTGACCTATGAGGGAAGACTGAAAGAATTGGGCTTGTTTAGTTTAGAAAAGAGAAGATGGAGAAGGGACATGATAGCATTTTCAAGTATCTAAAAATGTGTTACAAGGAGGAGGGAGGAAAAACTGTTCTCCTTGGCCTCTGAGGATAGGACAAGAAGTAATGGGCTTAAATTGCAGCAAGGGAGGTTTAGGCTGGACATTAGGAAAAACTTCCTAATGGTCAGGGTGGTTAAATACTGGAATAAGTTGCCAAGGGAGGTTGTGGAATCTCCATCAGTGGAGATATTTAAGAGCAGGTTGGATAGACATCTATCAGGGATGATCTAGATCAGGGTTTCCCAACCTATGGGTCGGGACCGAAATATGGGTTGCCATTACATTTCAAAAGGGACACCAAGTGTCTTCCCAGGTGGCTCTGCCCCCTCTCCTTCCCCCTTTTTTGCATTGCCTTGGGTCACCAAGTCTTCCTGAATTGTCAAAATGGGTCCCCATCTGGAAAAGGTTGGGAACCGCTGCTGTAGGGCATTACCCCCAACATGGAGCCAAGCCTCAGGAGGTTTTGGAAGTTCAGTTCTCAGTGGCACATGGACAACAGATGTATAACTTGAACTTAAAAACTCCTGTTGTGTATTCAGTTCTCTCTTATGGGTTCCTGGCATTGCCCTTGTGTCCAAGCTACAAATGAGCCAACAGTGTGACACTGTTGCACAAAAAGCAAACATGATTCTGGGCTGCATTAACAGGAGTGTGGTGAGCAAGACATAAGAAGTCATTCTTCCGCTCTACTCTGCGCTGATTAGGCCTCTGTTGGAGTATTGTGTCCAGTTCTGCCCACCACATTTCAAGAGATGTGGAGAAATTGGAGAAGGTGCAGAGAAGAGCAACAAGAATGATGAAAGTTCTAGAGAACATGGGCTATGAGGGAAGACTGAAGGAATTGGGCTTATTTAGTTTGGAAAGAAGACTGAGAGGGGACATGATAGCAACATTCAAATACCTACAAGGGTGTTACAAGGAGGAAGGAGAAAAATTGTTCTCCTTGGCCTCTGAGGACAGGACAAGAAGCAATGGGCTTAAACTGCAGCAAAGAAGGCTTAGGTTGGACATCAGGAATACTTCCTAACTCACACCGGAATAAATTGCCTATGGAGGTTGTGGACTCTGCATCACTGGAGATATTTAAGAGCAGGTTGGACAGACGCCTGTCAGGGATGGTCTAGACCAGGGTTTCTCAACCTATGGGTCGGGACCCAAATATGGGTCACCATTACATTTCAAAAGGGTCGCCAAGTGTCTCCCCAGGTGGCTCTCAAGGAGCCATTCACACATTTTTTGAACTGTCCTGGGTCACCAAGTCTTCCTGAATTGTCAAAATGGGTCCCCATCTGGAAAAGGTTGGGAACCGCTGATCTAGATGGTACTTGGTCCTGCTGTGAGGGCAGGAGACTAGACTTGATGGTCTCTCCAAGTCCCTTCCAGTTCCAGTGTTCTATGATTAATGTTTTGGCACTAGGCTATCTTTCTGAAGGAAAAAAACCCTATTTTTAGTTTGTGATGCTGGCTGACCAGATGGTAGCTCGCACAAAAGTCCCTGGGCCTTTCTGAATACTGACAAAATGCATAGCTGGAAATCAGTCTGACTCACCTGTGTGTTAGTATTATTAAAATAGGCATTACAATTATTACAATGTGTTTGTTTATGGAATACTTGTAAATTGCTACAAGTATTAATATCATTAATAATATCTGTACCCCCATATTATAAGTATTATAATATTTATTATATTGAGTGTTTGCATTGTAAACCTCTATAACTGTGTAAATCATCGAATAGGAAAGGAGCATTAACTAATGTAAAATGCTGGCTCCCTCCAGAAAGTGTTAGATTCTGCCCACCAAGAAGGCCCACTGAAACCAAACGAGGCATTGTGAAACAACAAGGAACACAGACTTTTTAATTGCGTCCCCCTACACACACACCCATGTAGAGGAGACTTGAGCTTGAACTTTGGGGGAAGGGAACAAAAATCCTGACGAGAGAACTCTACATTGCTTGGACTTGGAAAGGGCAATATTTCCAGTCATAAGTGAGGGATCCCCAGTTTAGCCTGGGCTAGCCCTAAAGGGCATATAGAGCTTGCTTACTATAGAGGCTTCTGCTGCCTTTTGGAACCTAAGTCTGCAACTTAATTGTGTGTGTATATTTGCCTGCTTTAATCTTGTAAATAAGTGCAATGTCTTTTTCTTAGTTAATGCATCTTTAGATAGACAATCCTATAATAAACAATCTTTCGTGTAGAATCATCATGTAATTGGGAGGTAAGCGACTGGCTCTTTGTGCTGGGAGTAACCTGAAGATTACTGTGATTTATTTTTTATTGTTATTTAAGGGACCATCCATCAGAAAAGAAGGCTTTCCTGAATGGCAGGATGGACAGGAGCACAAAAGCAGACTGTCTATGACTCCATGTTAAGCATGTTATGTGCTTGAGCAGTTCACACACACTTGATACTTGGATTGTGAAATCTAAGTCTAGAACTCACCGCCAATTTGGGGTTTGTGATGCAGTTTGTATCAGTAACCTCAGGGCAGACTTCCTAAGTCATTATTTCAGGTGCGGCCTGTGTGGTCTCAATAGAGTAAGGGAAAAAGCTTATTCTATAGTAAAGAATAAAATTGTCAGACACATAGATGGACATAATTTGTTGGGGAAAAGTCAGCATGGTTTCTGTAACGGGAAATCATGCCTTACTAATCTATTCGAGTTATTTGAGGAGGTCAACAAACATGTGGACAAGGGGGAGTCAGTGGATGTAGTGTACTTACATTTTCAGAAAGCCTTTGACAAGGTCCCTCACCAAAGGCTCTTAAGTGAAGTTAGTTGTCATGGGATAAGAGGGAAGGTCCTCTCATGGATTGATAACTGGTTAAAGACAGGAAACTAAGGGTAGGAATAAACAGTAAGTTTTCATAATGGAGAGAGGTAGCTAGTGGTGTCCCCCAAGGGTCTGTACTGGGACCAATCCTATTCAACCTATTTATAAATGATCTGGAGAAAGGGGTGAACAGTGAGGTGGCAAAATTTGCAGATGATATTAAACTGCTTAAGATAGTTAAGACCAAAACAGACTGTGAAGAACTTCAAAAAAATCTCACCGAGCTAAGTCACTGGGCACCAAAATGGCAAATAAAATTTAATGTTGATAAATGTAAAGTAATGCACATTGGAAAAAAATTATCCCAACTACACATACAAAATGATGGGGACTAATTTAGCTATAACTACCCAAGAGAGAGATCTTGGAGTCATTGTGGATAGTTTTCTGACAACATCCACTCAGTGTGCAGTGGCAGTCAGAAAAGCAAACAGAATGTTAGGAATTATTAAAAAAGGGATAGAGAATAAGACAGTGAATATCTTATTGCCTCTATATAAAACCATGATATGCCAACATCTTGAATACTGCATACAGATGTGGTCGCCTCATCTCAAAAAGATATATTGGTATTAGAAAAGATTCAAAAAAGGGCAACAAAAATTATTAGAGATTTGGAATGGGTCCCATATGAAGAGAAATTACAGATACTGGGACTTTTCAGTTTTGAAAAGATGAGACTAGGGGGATATGAGGAAGTTCTATACAATCATGACTGATGTGGAAAAAGCAAATAAAGAAAAATTATTTACTTATTCCCATAATACAAGAACTAGGGGTCACCAAATGAAACAAAAGGAAGTTTTTCTTCATGTAGCACACGGTCAACCTGTGGAACTCCTTGCCAGAGGATGTTGTGAAGACCAGGAATTTAACAGGGTTCAAAAAAGAACTAGATAAATTCATGGAGGATAGGTCCATCAATGGCTATTAGTCAAGATGGGTAGGAATGGTGTCCCTAGCCTCTGTTATCAGAGGCTGAAAATGGATGACAGGAAAGGGATCACGTAATGATTACCTGTTCTGTTCACTCCCTCTTGGGCATCTGGCATTGGCCACTGTTGGAAGACAGGCTACTGGGCTAGATGGACCTTTGGTCTGACTCAGTATGGCTGTTCTTAGATACAGAATTACTTTTCCTCCTTTTCTCCAGGCCTTCAACAGAAAGGCAAAGAGTTCTTTTTGAGGCCTTTAGCATCTTTCTCCCTTCTGGAAATGCTGTAGTGTGTGAGTTATGTTTTCAAGGTAACGCAGCTGTTGCATTTGGCAATAACACACCAAAAGTGAACTCCTTAGAATGATTATTTTTGCTTAAAGCTCCCATAGAGCATCTGCCTTGTGAACTCCGTGATAAATCACAGTAAAAAATCCAGTGGTGATGAGGCAAGTTACAAAAAAGCCTGAAAAGTAAAAGGTGAAGACAGTGGAGGGAGGGAGCATTGATTTGATTTTGATAGCTGCTACACAAAGTGGGCTAACAAAAAGCATTAATGCCCCTTTCAGTTTGCTCAACAGGAGGCTGACTGTCAAACAAGAGAGAAAAGGGCCTGGGTGAGTTATTTGCTGGCTATAAGACTGATGACTTATTATGTCTGAATGGAACCAGAGTTGCCTGCCGGTGGATGTCCTAGTGTACCAGAACAGAGGCCTGGGCATTTACTCTTGGTGGGAGATCATGAAAGAAAGGCAGCAAAGGACTGTTGTATGCAGTGGGCTGGCAACAGTTGGCATGTGGGAACTGCTACAGCTCCCTGCTGATGTTCCGTAGATTCCATTGTGGTCATCTGAAAACACACTATTCTTGTCTGAGGCACGGCAAGGGGGCACTTACAGCTGCTGTGTGGGATAGCAGAGAAGCAGTGGAGGATTGAGTGACTGTCGTTCTGACATGGCCTTTTGAGCAGATACTTAGCACAACAATGTCTCCATGCCACAATTGCATTTTTATGATGATGTCTTGTGTCTATGAAGGGAAAAAGGAACCTGTTTCTAAGAAACTGGTTAATGGTTTTATTGACTGATTCATTATGTCAGAAAGACAATGATAAAGTGAAAGATGGTCTGTATATTGTTTTTTGCTTCGTGTAATAGTGTTAAGAAGCATGGGGGGATAGGGTGGAGGGAGGGGAGAAGTAGTATTTAACAGGTGGTAGGCCTGGGTAAGGCACAGCTTTCAACTGATGGCACTTGCATCGTGTGTGTGTGTGTATGTGTATGTGTGTGTTCTTTTCACCCCCTTTTACTCAAACAAAATATTCCTGATCAGGTCTTTGTGATTGTGTAAGTTCAGAAGAAGCCACTGGATCATGACGTCCTGTATATCACAGGACACCAACATCACCCAGCATCTGCACACTTAACTGAAATTAGAAGTGGTTTTACAGCCTACAGTAGACTAGAACATTATGTGCAAATAGTAGAAAAAGGAACAAAGGTGCACAAATGCCCGAAGCTCCTGCAATGGCAGGAAATGATTGTGTGAGACAATCAGATAAACCTGGCAAGTGACGCACACCCACATGCTGCAGAAGAAGGCAAAATCCCCACTTGCTAAAGTCACTGCTAGTCTAACCTGGGGGGAAATTCCTTCCTGCCCCCACATATGGTGATCAGGTGAATCCAGAGCATGTGAACAAGAACCAGTCTATGAAGTACCTGAGACAGAGAATGCTCAGGTCCACTTCAGGGTCTTGGCCCATCCTTTGTGTCAAGGGCTACGTCTAGACTGCAAGCCTCTTTTGAAAGAAGCTTTTTCAAAAGATACTTTAGAAAAAGCTTCTTTCAAAAACGAGTGTCTAGACTACAACCAGTACTTTTGAAAAAGCAAGCTGCTTTTTCGAAAGAGAGCACCCAGGCAGTCTGGATGCTCTCTTTCAAAAAAGCACAGTTTGCATTACATAGCGCCTTTTTGAAAGAGCACTTTTGAAAAATGGCATTCTTCCTCATAAAACGAGGTTTTCTGCGGTCGAAAAAACTGCCGCATTCTTTCGATTTACTTTCGAAAGAACGCGGCAGCAGTCTGGACTCAGGGGAAGTTTTTTTGAAAAAAGGCCACTTTTTGCGAAAAAACCCTGTAGTCTAGACACACCCTGGGACTCAAGTGGCTTCATGCATGGTTACCTAGTAACCTAATGAGTTTTGCTGGGCCCACTGAGTTCTCAGTAAGTGACTGTGCTTCCTGATTTGACAGAATTGCCAGCACATTCTCATTTAAGCCTTGTAACAAGCACAGAAGCAGCTCAATAAATTCTATGCCTGCAGGTGCTCCAGATCTGCTTCTTGTACGTGTCTTTGCTCCAACCTATGTATGTTCCTGTTCCAGCCCAGAGGCATAGTGAGGGTGTCATGTGCCCGGGGGCAAAGGCAAAAATTGCGTTCCCCGCACGCCCCCACCACCGCCACCACACAGTGGGGCCCCGAACCTGGCACATGGCTGAGCTTGACCCTGGGAAGAGAGGGGGAGCTTGTACCGCATCTTCCCCTGCTCCCTCCAGTTTGGGGCCGGTCCCCCACATGCACTAACCTGCCGGAGGAGATGGAGGAGGGTTGGGCTGGGGGCGGAGAGGTGGGGAGGAGGCTCCAGCCACCACTGGCGAGCGGAGGAGGAGCAGGCGAGCTGAGGGATGACTGGGAGTGGAGGGGGACTAAATTGGTGCCCCCGCTAGCATGGCGCCCAGGGGAAACTGCCCCCTCCGGCCCCCCCCTCACTCACGCTCCAGCGCTAATTTTCACCTTCCTCCAAACCACCTGGTTTGTCCTCTGACCATGGCTCTCATTCCATCTACCAGTTATGCTCTGACCACTAAGCTGACTCCTGTTCTGCCTACTAGGTCACACCACTTAAACACAGATAACACCAAACTACAAGATCTCTTGGTGACCACCAAGGGCAATGACTTCCAGCAGGGTTGTCTGATATGTGATGGGGCAATAAGAACTGCAGTGAAAATGACTGCCTTTTGTTTGTGGAATACTATTCCTATTGCTGGTATATACCTGTTCTTCTTCCTGGTATATTTCACAGGAATTTGTCACCACTGATGAACTTCAATTTTGGATCCCTCAGGGGTTGCGTCACCACACACAGCTCACCAAGTCATTGGCTGAGGTTAGGAGGGCAAGCTTCACAAGGAAAAGAAGAGTGTGATTTGCTTGAAAAAGGCATTCATTTCAACCACCCCAGAATTTGACCTATCTGATCCCCGGAGAAGGCAGCTTATTGAAGACTGATACCTTGAATTTCACAAGGTACTTTTGCAATTGAGCTGCTCAACCGATGAGCTACCTTTTCTCTGAAATTGATTCCCACAAAGGGAAATGATGATGTATGGGTGCTACTGGCCTTCAGGGCCATTTCGAGGGAATAGTCCTGCCTCCTTGAGGCGGATCATACCCCTGTCTCCAACTCTGGACAGATCACAAGAATGTGGAACATCCACAGAAAACATGATACTCAATCAGTGTTGGATTTCCTGGGCCCTTGTACTTTCTTCATTTGAGTCTACAGGAGTGCATCATCCATACACTGAAGCAATGAAAGTGTTCACCTTGTCCTGCAAGGATGAGTACAATGGATTGGAGCAGGAAACTCAATACTGTCCATAAATACTCACTCTTTGTCTGCAGGACCATCAATGGTCATATAATGACAGCTACCTATTCTCTGCTCCCAATGAACAGTCTGTGGCCCCAGCAAGCTGGTCCCTTAGAACCATTGGTGTCTCCCCAGATTCAAGTTTCTACCAGCAAAAAGACCATCTCTATTGTGGCAATCACCTTTTCCATTCCCAAGGGCAATTCTCCACTTCTGGTATTAGGCTGTGCTGTGATGCACCCAATGTAGGGCATTTAATATCTGAAACCGGATCATGAAGTATACTCCAGCCCTATGAACTGATGTTAAATGTATTACATTAAGTCATGAGCCAGGCTGGTGGCTTCCTTCAACCTTTGCCTCTGCCACTATGTTCTAGGTTCATTATCTCTGTGGACTTCATTATGGGTTTACTGTGCTACCAGAGATACTTAGTTATCCTGACTGTGATGGACCTCTTGATGAAGACGGGCCATTTTATTCCCTGTTGCATGGTTCTGTCTGCCAGTGAAATAGCATAAGTCTTCCTAGATCACAGCACGCTGGTATGAATTACTTTGGATCAAGGTACCCAGTTAATGTCTCATTCTGGCAGGAATTTCTCCACTTTCTTGGCACCAAGCCCTTCAACTCAGCAAAGGCCAAATGGAAAGAATCAGTCAGTACCTCCACTATTTTCTGAATTTACATCAGGATGATTGGATTCCACTGCTGCATTTGGCTGAGTGCACATACAGCAATTGGCCCATGCTTCAACTCAATAGAGTTCATTCATTTATAATTAATTTTTAGTGAATTTTCATCTAGACTTATCAGAAGACTACCGTCCTGACAACCCTGGACCTGGTCCTTATTTATCAAATATACCGGAAACTCAGAAATCACTTACTTGATTCTAAAACATTTTAAAAGCACTGTGTTGACCAAAAGCATCAAGCCACTCCTAATTTTACCATAGGACATAAAGTTTGCCTCTTGATCTAGAACTTGAGAATAGGATAACAATCACCAATACTAGGATCATCTGACATGTAAACCTAGTGGCCTTCAGTCTTCAGCTCCCAGAATCCCTCAAAATTATCCCATCTTTCCTGTTTCCTTTTTTCAAGTCATTGCAACCCCTTCCCTGCTTGAGTGAGCTCACCTACACCCTCAATAATAGTCTAAGGGCAAGAAGCATATGAAGTTCATCTGGTCCTAGAAAGGTGAGGGGGAATTTCCAGTATCTAATAGATTGGGCCAAAGGAATGATTCTGGGAACTAGAAGTAAATGTTCATACTCCTGGTATCCTGCAGAAATTTCATCAAAGATATCCTGACAATTAAGGACCACGAGCCACTAGAAAGAGCCCTCAAGCAGCAGGAGGAGTGATGAGTTTCCCTTTGGGTACCACTGAGCCCTCTGACTCAGTAGCCTGGGCTCCCTCTCAGCACTTTGCTGCTGTGATAAGCGGTAGACCACTCCTGGTCCTACATTCCTACCAGCCAGCATCCACACAGGCAGGATCACTCCCAGCTGCAATTGCATACAGGCTTTGGCTAACCACTGCATGAACCAACAATACAGAGGCTGCAGCCAAAATAACCCCAGCTCCCCAGCTTAAGATCCCGAGCTATACCATCCTGCCCTAGTTTAAACTGCACCAGTATAATTTATTACCCATAAGAACAGCCATAGACCAAAGGCTCATAGTCCAATATCCTGTGTTCTGACAGTGGCCAATACCAGATGCCCCAGAGGGAATAAACAGAACAGGTAAACATCAAGTGATCCATCCCTGTCTCCCATTCTCAGTGTCATAGCACCCATTACTTACAGTCTGTCTTCAGCAGTAGTCTCCAACCTTTTTAAGCATGAGATCACTTTTTGAATTTAAGTGGAATCCAAGATCTACCTCAAACCCAAATACCCTTGCCCAGCCTCCTTTGTGCCCCTTTTCCAAAGCCCCGCCCCTGCTCACTGCATCCTCCCTCCCTCCCCCATCCTCCCTCACTTTCACCAGGTTGGAGCAGAGGGTTGGGGTGCAGGTTCTAGTCTTGGATTAAGGGATTTAGAGTTTGAGAGGGGCTCTGAGCTGAGCTTGGGGCAGGCAGTTGGGATGTCAGGAGGGATTCTAGGTGCAGGCTCTGGGAGGGCACTTGGATGCAGGGGTGCTCAGGGCTAGGGCAGGGGCTTGGAGTGCAGAAGGGGGTTCATGACTGGGGTAGGGTTTCGGGATGTGGCTCCTGGGTGGTGGTGCAGTGGGGCTAAGCAGCCTCACCCTTGTCCTGGCCTTGCACCACTCCCAAAAGCAAACAACAAACTCCATCCCAAATCCTGTTGAGTCCCCTCTCTGCAGAGAGAATATAGAGTGGGAAGGGGGCAACTTGACATGAACACCCTCCTCACTCTCTTCTGCCTTGCACAGAAAGCAGGAGGCTCCTGAGGGGACAGCTCCAAGGCAAAGGGCAGGAGATGAGCAGCAGTGGGGGGGGAGAAGCAGCTGAAGTACCAGCCCTTGATCACCTCTTGGCCAAACCAGTTAGGATCATCTGTCAGAGGCTCCAAGATCTACCAGTAGATCCTGATCTACTGGTTGGTGACCACTGGTCTACAGCATTCTCAAGAAGGTTCATCAGATGGGGGAATTACCTTCTGATAAGGCCTATTGTTTTTCCTAATGGCCCATTACCCTGAATAGGCCCTTCACAATCAGCTGTCTGGATAGGAAGCATTTCACCACCTGGGTGTCACCCAGGTGTTACCACTTTTGAAATGCAGCTACTTAATCAATGCTATAACTACCATTACAAAAATGACATATGCACATAAACAGGATAATCAGACTCAGCAAATCATAACTTTTCCAATGACATCAACATGTTGTATCTTGCACAAAATGCATTATAAGTATGCCATTATCTTATCATATAATATTACTATGACAAATATAGGGTGTAGTGTCACAGGGGGACAGCTGGCTCTGGGGATGGTTGCTTGGCAACCCAATGTATTTGGCAAGGGCCCAGTAAGTTTTCACTAAGTGACGGTTCTCTTTGATTGGACAGAAGAGCCAGCAGATCATCATTTAAGCCTCATAGCAACAGCTGCCCAGTGGTTTCTCAATGCATTCAGTGCCTTCTGCACTGGATCTGCTTCCAAAACCAGTCCTCCTTCTGAACCACCTGATTCCTCTTTGTAGCTAATAAACATGTTTATTGTTTTATCTAATCCAGTGTGTTCAAACTGAAGTGTCAATGAGTAACGCCATTTGGGGTAACAAGTGGTGTGCACGTTATTCCCTTTAAGGAATAAAGGATGTGATATATTTTTACTGCCCACGAGAATGGTTAGCTGTACAGGATGTACTTTTATGGGGAAAGGTCTGGGACTTGGGAGGTGTTGGCCTTCTCCTGCAGCATAACCAAGGCTGCTAAAAGTAAGGATGGGGCTGACTAGCTGCAGCACACAAAAAGATAGCTGGGAATGACGCACATGCTGGAAGCTGTTTGTGAGCAGTCCAGCTTGGAGGCTACAGAAGCAAGGCAGTATAACAGGCAACCCTCAGGGCAGGGGTGACACAGCTCCTCAGTGGTTTGGATTGTACCCTGGTATTTCACAGTTGCAATGCCTATACCCCGGTGTGTGACAGTGTCCATACAGGAGGTCAGATTAGATGATTTAGTGGTCCCTTCTGACCTTAGGAAATATGATTGTGACCTGGTGACATGGGAGCTGCATCCAAAATTTACAGTAACTAGACCATATGAAGCTTAATTACTATTCATTAAGCAGTCTTAGCTAAGGTTAAGTAGCATTCAGCTGATGGACAGAGGAAAATCAGGAAGAAGAATGGCATTTCCTTTGTATTTTTTTCATTTCACTGCCACCCTGGATGCTTACATGTTCTACGCTATCGAAAATTGTAGGCAAGCTGTTACATATTTGAGCCACAACATATCTCAGGGAAACTAGTCAGACATGATTTCAACACTGACCCACAGTCAGCCTGTTTAGCCCTGCTGTGTAGATGTGCCCTGAGTAAAGACAAAATAAGCTACACAACTTGAGCTACGTCAATTGCGTAGCTGAAGTCAAAATAGCTTATTTCATCTTTTGGCGTTGTCTACGCAGCAGGAAGTCCGAGATGGAGCACTCTTCCTCTGATTTCCCTTATTCCTCGTAAAATGAGGGTTACAGGAGTCAGAGTAAGAAGTTCTCCAGTTTGATGTTATTTTGCTATTATCTTGAAATAACTGCTTGTAGTGTAGACGCGGACTACGTTGTTTCGGAATAACATCAGTTATTCCAAAATAACACTGCTGTGTAGACATACCCTCAGATATTACATGGTTGACTTTAGATTCAAATCACTTTGGCATTAGAGGAAAAATTGTCTTTGAAGCTTTGCTTCTCAGGAAACAGTCTGTGGAGTGGAAGAACAAGTGTAATCATATTATACAGTTGATGGTATGTATCCCAACTGGGGGCCCATGTATTGTAAGTGAAAGACAGACAAGTGTAAAAAGATTGTATGTTTTCCCAAGGTTGCCATCAGGACATCCACCACCCTCTTGTTCCGTTCTCTCTCTCTCAGGCTTTCCACACATTCCTGCTCCTCACCATTCTGATTCTACAGTAATGCACATCAATACAGTCAGTCACATGGATGGAACACACACACTTGTACCAACTTATACAGCACAAAATACAGGTGCTTTTATTTTGGCCCAAATGAATACCAACCAGAAAACCTTACAGGGGGTTTGTGTGAATGCTGAAAATATAAATGGTGCCTGTCCTGATTCCCACTTTTAATCTTTTAAGACCATTTTAGAACCAGCCTTATTACCTCCCTATCCAGGCTCCACCTTTGTTAGGGGCATGTTAGATAAACAGCCTTCACACGTGCAGAATTGCTGGCTCCCAAGACTTATTTCCATTACTTGTGTCAGGACACTACTAACGAGGTATGAAATCATTCTGACCATGAGACATTTTCTAAGCAAAGTCTCCTCCAAAACAAGCAGGCATTATGGGCCTGAGGGAGAAGTGAAAGCTGCATAGCATGAGGAGGACCTAGGAGAGAGAGATATTTGAAGGCTCTGAGTGGCATTTCTGCATTTCTTCTCACATTTGGTTTGTTTCTCTGCTTTTTGCTGAGAGGCTGGCTTTTAATGCAAGAGGGCAGCAAGGCTTTCTCTGATGTAAGCAAATTAGCAATGAATATAGTTAAGGAGAAGCAAGGATGTGTTTGGTTTGTTCCACTTGTATATTGTTTTAGCTGAATACATAGGCTTCAAGAACCATTTTATCAATGTGCTTTAGAAAAATGCTGGGTTATGTTCCATTACTCAGAATTGAACCAAGTCCTGCAACTTTTTAACTTCAGACCCTACTACAGGTTGAACCTCTCTAGTCTGGCACCCTTAGGACCTGACCAGTGCCAAACTAGAACATTTGTCAGACCACAGGAGGTCAATATTGTCTAGCAGCATTACCAACACTTCCACTGCTTACTGGGACATTTAGGGGTAAATTAGAGTTAAATAACAGCACAGAATACTCCAGAACTGGTGGCTGTAAACAAACTTTATGGGATCACAGGAAACTTGGCCACACCCATATCAGTGGACATTCGGCTTATTAAAATCATGCCAGACCACAGATGTTGCCAGACCATAGAGTTCTGGATTAGAGAGGCTCAGCCTATATTTATATTATACTAGCACAGAGGTGGGGAACCTACTACCCACAGGCCGAATCTGGCTCTCTTGCTTCCTATGATCTGGCACTATGGGCCAGAAGTCCCAAGCTTTGGAAACCCCACCCCCCGAGCCTTGCTGGAGTTGCGTGATGTGTGTGTTCTTTTCTGGCTTCTCAGTTGGGAGCCAGATCAGTGAGGTATTTTATTTTGTTTTTGGTTGATTTTGCTTGTTGGGAACCAAGTTAGTGAGTTTGGGATTTTTTTTTTTTTTTAATGCTCGTGTTTGGCTTTTGACTGATTTTTCTGCAGGTCAGTGGCCATTGCCAAAAAAAAAAAAAAGTTCCCTACCCCTACTCTAGCACCTATAGGACTTGGTAAGATTGGGGCCTAATTGTGTTAGGCACTGCACATACACCCCTCTGAAGAGCTTACAGTCTAAACAGACAGCACAGACAACGAATGGGAGGAAGCAAGTACTACCTGTTTTCTAAAGATAGGGAACCTGAGAGACAGAGAGATTAACTGACTTGCCCAACTTGAAACTAATTTTTACTATTGGATATATGACTGGAGCCACGGATACAGAATCTGTATTGTTCTTACTGAAACACAGCATGGAATGAACATTAAACTTAAATAAAATAAACCTAAATTTAAAAAAAAATGCCAAAGTCATCCAGGAATTTTGTGAGAAAGCAGGCAGCTGAACTTGAATCTCTCAAGTCCCAGCTCACTGCCTTAACCACAACTTTTCAATAAAGTAGTAACAGCAGATGTATTTGTCATCCCAGAATTGGGGCAGTATTTTTGCTAACCACCCCATAGTGCTGTTAAAACTTGGCTATTTAACTCTTGCCAACTAAAGCATAGCCCAAGAGGCTTCTAAAAGAAGTAAGTGCTAGAGCAACAGAGCAAAAAGAATGAGACGGTTTACCAGCGCAGAAGGGGAATTGTTACTGTCGCAATCTGGATGGAGCCTGAAAGGCTCTCTCTTCGTTTTCTAGAGGAAAGAGGTTTTTGGGGGAGTGGGGAGACGGGGGGCGGGTGTTGATGCACTAATGGAGCAGATGTAACCACACACAGAGAATAAAAATTAGTGAGAGGGAATCCCCAAAGAGTCAGCAACTTGGATAAGCACCTATCTTACTTGAAATGTCCCAGTACTTTGGATTTGCAAAACTGCTCTGGAAATCCTCAGAGAATGGAATTCCCTGTGAGATTTCTGGTACTTCCTATTTTTGCTGAGCAGGAAACATGCTTAAACAGGCTCTCACCCTGTATTTTGTCATTTCTGTTTCCAGATGGACTTGGGAAGAAAGGGGGCACATAAAACTGAAATAATAATTATGGGGAAAGGGCAACTGAAACATTTTGAACCTTAGTTTAGGTTGGGGGATGATTTATCACTCTTTAAATGTGCAAAAAAAATACAGTACATACCTTCTTCTCGTATGTGTTCTGACAAATCAGGAGCAAGTCCACTAAAGCAGTGGAATTATCCCATTATAAAATGAGTGATAAATTAGAGAAGAATTAGGTGCATAATATACTTATTAACCAGCCTTGGATACTTCCTCTATTGCAGTGCCTGTCCATGACAAATTAAAATAGGCTCAACATGAAAAATACTAAATAATAAAATGATGGAATTTAATCACCTGATACTTAATCATTGAGTCTGGGGGTAGAAAAATAATATAATATGATGTCTTTATTGAGAGGGAAGGATATGCCAGGGAAAGGGCAATTCTGAATGGTCCATGATATGAAACCATGACTGTTTTTTAAATAAGTACCAGAAGCAAAGCATTAAACTGAGTTCAAACGATAGCTGATCAGTTCTGTGGCCCTGTATACTAGACAACTGCTGACATAATAAATTTAAAAAAAAAAACCACACCAAAAAAGCCTTCTGGCTACCGAAGGAAGTCTAGTTGTTTTTGTGGAAGATGAAGGTTTATTTCTAATTTTTTTACAAGACTTATCACTTCTTTATGATTCCTGGCCCCAGATG
This sequence comes from Rafetus swinhoei, assembly GCA_019425775.1. Classification (NCBI taxonomy): domain Eukaryota; kingdom Metazoa; phylum Chordata; order Testudines; family Trionychidae; genus Rafetus; species Rafetus swinhoei. Next base: position 116,616,513 of record CM033449.1, read on the forward strand.
CCATCTCCCTAGAATGTGATAAAGAAGTTGCCATAAGACTAGAAACTGAATATTGAGATTTCATCAGAACAACGTGAGAATGTGGTACTGCCTAGGAAATTCAGGAGGCCAGTACAATGAACAGCCTACCTAAATGATCCAGCACAAAGGGTTCAGTGGAACAGGAAAAATCAGGTTCATTATTGTATGACAGTACTTTCCTATCTCTGTGGAAGGCTCCAGAAGGCTCCATAAAGCAGTGGATGAGATGTGGTGTATTATGAAACATAGTAGATCATACTCTAGGTCTGACCAGTCAGGTATACTGATAGGCAACATTGTATTTCCTACCTGTATATCTGTCTGATCAATCCTACAGTATGATCTACTACATTTCATAATACACCATGTCTCATCCACTGCTTTTTTAAAATCATTTGGAGCCTTCTACTGGGTATGTCCATATGGTGATTCTGACTTGGGCATATGAATCTATATGCTAAATAGCACTTTAGATGTTGTAGTGCAGGTTTGAGTGTGGGCTGTACAAGCACTTTGGGAAGCTAATAACTCTTTTAGCCTGCTCTGAAGTGCATGTAACCACATCTATGCTGTGCTAGTGTAGGTATGTCTACTGAGCTGCAGTCGCACCTTGCATTGCAGTGTAGGATATACCTTTAGACCAGGGGTAGGCAATAATTTTTTGCCGGGGCCACTTCAAAAATTTTTGAAGTGGCCCAGGCCACACCGGAAGGGGCGGAACCTCAAGCAGGAGGGGTGGAGCCAAATTATTTCCCTGCTTCCCCACCCACAGACCATGATTGGACCCTAGGCACCCCTAGCGGTGGGAGAAGACTTTGTGCGCTTCCTCCTTGCCCCAGACCCTGATTGGCCTCAAGGCGGGGAAGCGGCAGGGCGGGCCGGATCAACCTGCTTGGCAGGCCAGATCTAGCCCACAGAGGCCCTTTTGACCACCCCTGCCTTAGCTGGCCAAGTAGTCAAAAGAGGTATAACATGGAGTAAGGCCCCAACTTTACACCCTGGTTCAGTACTGCCCAGCTATGGTGGAGGGAGCATGGCTACCTATATGATACTTGCTGTAAGCAAGGTGGAAGGGAAGGATTGGAAGTAATCCTGGATCTGCTCTGCACCACACTCCCACATATTCATTGATCAGAGCAGCTGGGCAAGTGCATGGTAGGATGCGGGGTATAGTAAGTAGGTGAGAGCATGTATGAACAACATGAGACATGCAGGGAATACAGTGGCTGACCAAAAAGAAGGAACGACAGCCTCAAGAAATTAATATCTTATTCAGGTTTAATGAGATGAACAACCTGATCACAAGAGACTACTTCTCTAATTTCTTCCAAGTGGATTACCTCAAGGGCATCTAGATAGAACAAGTATTAATAAACTCTGTCATGCATATGCTGGCAGATGTGACACAGCAAATAGGTTATGATCAGACAATGGACCCCACTACACATCCAGAAAGATTTTTTTTAAAAATGTAAAAAATGGGAACTCTAGTACAAGGCATTATTCCTGGAGACCTGCAAAGTAAAAAGAAATCATCCCTTGCTGGTCATGATGGGCAGCCATAATGTATCTTCCTATGGGAGACTAAAATATGATCATAAAGGCTTATCTGCCAAAGAATCAAGATAGTTATCCCAGTAATTAAAAGCCTTTTATAACAAAATGGAAGAGCAAGGGACAAATTGCACAAACTATGAATTGTTCTAATTTTATTCATTAAAGGAATGCAAAATAGCACTATGGACTAAGAACCAAAGTACTAAATCTATTAAGCACGGGAAAGGAAATCTAGATCTAACCACTGGCCACTGATATAAGACAGCTGTTCAAATTGTCAATATTTTGATTTGATGCACAGATCACATGGTATTGTTTCTGATCCCAATTGGATCTGAATAACTTTCAGAATCTAGTTTCCAATGCAGATGCTCTCAATTATAAATTCAATTTTTGCTTTCTGTATACCTTCTGCAATAGTCTTGTTAAATTGCTGCAGGTATACTATTTCTAGAGTATATTTTGGAAATCAAATACATAATGGGAGTAGAGAGAGGTGAAGTAAATTTATCTTTAAAATTTTAAAAGAATTCTTTGGAATCTTTCTTTTTCTCTGTATTTAACTACCCAGTTATCAACATGCTGGTGACAAAAAGCTGTGATTCAACAGCTACTCCTGTGCTAACGATTTCTGACAACAGTAAGCAATTAGCTCCCGCAAGTCTGACCTTTCACATGCTCAGATAACCTCTATAAAAGGAAAGATGTAACAAGTGATATGAAGACCAAGAGGAGGCACACAGTTCCACAAGGGAAATATTTAAAGGAATTCCAAGGAAGTAGAATGAGGTCAGAGGGCACATTTTGAGGTGGGAACTTGAAGGACTAACCTGAGTTATTTACGTTGCTGTAACATTACACTGACTGAAAACACCCTTTAGTTATATACCAACGTCTTTATTGCAGCCCTATGCTAGGTATATGAAGCAATTAGTACAAATAAGCTACAACATTACTGAACATGAGCATATATATATTTCTTTAATTTTACAGCAATAGAACAGGCCAGATATCCTTGTATATTATATTTAATGAGAGAGAGAGTCTACTTTTAATGAAGTCTCTGTGCTCTGCAGTGCACTGAATGCAGATTTGCTAGTTAATAAAGCCCTAACAGTGTTTCTGTTCATGGAAAATGAATCTGAAACGATTGTCAGATTATCTGTTTGGCATGCCTGACTGGTGTCTGGAGTGGCTTTGCTAATGTGCTATTACTCAATGTCATTAACCCATAGAAGTGATTGAAAGGTGAATTTATATTTGCATCATGCTGTTCATAATAGGCGGTGCTCTGGATTAATAGTGTCCTGTGAAATGATGCTGCACAGGATAAAATGAACCATTCATTTCTGAAAGCACATGTCACTACTCCATGAAGGTTCCCTTCTGATGTGTATAGTATCCAGACTCTGAAATGACAGCAACAAAAAGTTGCCTGTAAAAGAGACGCATTTGTTTGCTATTTTGTTGGACATTAGAAACCTGATGTTTTTACTGTTCCTAAGGGAAGCCTCCTATTTTGCCCCTCTGCAGCAAAAGCCACATTAAATACTCTAAAAATATATTGTGAAGAACATCTATAAAAATGTTCCATTAAAAAAGTGAGGTTGGTGAGGGAAATGCAAAATAAAGACTTTCACATTCCCTTACCATGACTTTAAATGTGAATGGATTACTTAAAATGGTCATGTCCTACAACAGTTACTCCCTTCCTAAGTATGTGTACTTTTTTGTTCTATTCGTATGATAAAGCATCAGTATTAATTTGGTTTAGGCTAAATTGCCAGCTGGAGGCTACTTAATGCTTTCAGTCCCATGCTATTTTTTTAAAAATAACATTCCTTTTTTTTCCCCCCCAAGGATTATTTGCTCAGTATAAATTAGCATCCATACAATTCCACTTGAATGTTTCTTTCAATCGAAAGGAGTCTGCAAGGATTTGTCCAGTCTTGTAAAGGAAAAAGGAATGTTCTGTTGCCTATTAAAACAAGTAGAATAGAAGGGAAAATAAGCTATGACTGTATTCTGTGTTTTCTGGAGATCAACTTCTTTTGAGTTTACAACCATGTTTGAGGCCTGATGTGATTAATGCTTTGCTTGTACAGCCGGTCCCCGACTTACAAACACATCGACGTATAACCAGCCGCACTTACGACCAGCCTCCCATTAAGCATGGCCCCGACTTACGAATGGCAATCCACACTTACGAACAATGCAGTCCCATTGAAATGAATGGGGTCCAACTTACGAACACATCGAGTTACGACCAAGTGCTTGGAACGTAACTCGTTCGTAAGTCGGGGACCAGCTGTACTGGTTTTTAAAATAATTTGTGTATTAAAAAACGCATAGAAATGAACTGGTAGCTTTGTTTGTGCCACACTTCACAAAGGACAGACGAGTATGATAGAGTGCCATAATCTCACTCAACATACGGTATTTCAAGTGCTTTCAAGGACTCAGAGAATGGACTTTGACTTGACAACATTAGGAGCATGCTCCTCCAATCAAAACTTCCATTCTCTTTAGGAAGAGGTACGCTTGCCTGATAGTGTAGTAGGAGTCCACCTCCAAATGTTACAGAAGAAAAGTTTAAAGATCTATCATGTAAGTGAAAATTGTGACATTAACAAATTATAGTAAAGGAAATATCAGGGGGAGAAAACTTGATCTTAAATGAGAGGTGTCATGGTAATAAATGGCATCTGAGAGCTATGTTGACAGGCTAGTGTGTCTTGGATGAGGGTATGGAAAACTGCATGTCAGCAGTATGGCAACACTTCTGTGTTACGCACTTGATTTGGATACTTCTCAGCTACATATATTTCCTAAAAAATGCGTTAGGTTAGTGCTGATTCGTTTAGAAGCATAATCTGATAAATGATGGCAATATTCTGTAGACACAAAAAATAACAGATCATACCTCCTGATCTTATTAATTACTGTTGTATTTCTTCCATTTAATCAGATGGAGACCGGTTATGTATTGTCATGTCTCATAATAATTGCATTAATAAGTGTAATTTTTACAATAATGAGAACTGAAACCGAACAGCAGTAACCCCTAAATTATGTTGCTTAAAAACAGATGCGTGCAGAGCATTCTTTAATTTCCTTACTTGTGCTGCTTTGCATTACAGCTTAAATATACAGACTCTTCTTTTGTGCATTAATTTATTTTATTTTATGGTAAAACAAAAGAAAAGAATCCTAAGAAGTTCATCCATATTGACATGATAGATTACAACAGCTTCTCCAGGGGCACACATTCATCATAGACATTTAATACATACATTTAATCTCCTGGATTTTAAACAGAGTCCAGCGCTATTTACCAAGTTAATTACCACTGTTCTTTAGGAAAAGAATTATGCTGAAGGCAGTTTTAAAACCTTTTGTATTTTAATTTTTTAAAAATCTAAATATTGAAATCAAAAGGACAGTGTACACTTATCTGCACAAAGTGGATTGTGCACATATTTCGCAAACCAGAACTGTTCTTTCACTTTAACTCTGGAAAAGATTTCTATGCCAAATGGATTTTTATTTTTGTTAACTAACAGAACACTTTCTGAGCATTGCACACCCAATGGCAAACAAAAAGTGACATATTCTGTCCCATAATGGCACCAACATAAAAGCTGCAGAGGTGAGGTATTAATATATGATCATCTAATTATGGAAATCATTAAGTAAGCCCAGAATTGTAGTGTTCTTCTTTTATTAAATCATTATGCCACTGAAAAACCAACTTTGTGTAGCTTTAGTATATATGAATTGTAGACAAAAGTCTTGATAATTCAAGCAGTTAATTTTTTAAAGGGCAAGAAGTAAATTAGAATTAAAATGCATTTCTTATTTTTATTACTATAACTTAGGCTATCCAAACCTAGAGAATGTTAAAAATCACTGCTGGAGATGTTAGTGTAGTCTTTCATTTCACTCCCAAAGGAGAACAAAATGATTGCCTTTTGTCTCTTCCTGCTGAAGTCTGTGACATTGACTTAAATCTGAGCAGGATCAGGCCCCAAACTGTTCAGTTTCATTGTTGTCTCTAGTCTCTTATGCTTCTTTCTTCTTTTTCATTAACAAAATACTGTTGTGTTTCATTCCCAGTGCTGCATGACCCAGTTAAAATGGTAAAAAAAAAAATCACAGATATATGTTAATTATGAAAATAAAAAACAACCTCCATAAAATATATTTAATGTTGGCTGTGGGTGGAAGAATAAATTATCTTTGGTTTAATAGTGGGAAATGCCTCTGTAAAATCTGTTCAGAACATAACTGTTTGTGTCTACAACAGACTGACAAAGTTCCCTTGACTTTAATAACTTATTTTCATTAAACATATAAAATATATTGTGTTTTAAAAAAAAAAAACTGTCAAGAATGCTTCCAAAATAATTTTAGTGACATTTCTAACTAGGCTAAGCTACACTAATTCCTTGCCAGGTTTCTATTGCTGGTGGGAGAGAATGGGATTGAGCCAAAAATCAATCTAAATATGTACCTTTCTCCTACTGTGCACTCCTCTACTCATGCAATCCATTAATACCCCAAACTTAAAATGTATAAGGAACAACAAACAAACTCTTGTTTTGTGTGGAAATGCCTTCTATATTTCATTTCAGGACAAATTTATATTCTCTTTATAATTTCTAGGAAACCCCCACTAAACTACTTATGGCAAGATCAGTATACATGTTGAATATCTAATTCTAGATACATTCCCTTCAGCTAATTTGGGTGCCTTCAAATGAAATAGGAAATTTTGTTTGGGGAGGGCCCCTCAGTAGGAATGGAGAAGTTTAAGAATCCCCTGCACACCATTGACTCTTTGCCCAAAACTTGAACTAGAACTTTTGGAACATTCAGAACTGTTCAGTTAATGCTCAGTTCCATATAAGAATAATAAGTGCCTCTGTGGAGAAGGCTTACTTAGTTCACTGCTGGGTGCCAGAAGGGGCAGAGGCGTTGGCTGAACAGTGGCCCTTTGAGGAGGAAACCTGCACAAATGGAAGAGCAGATCTTCCCTCCCTATGTCCCTTAAATCAGATAAATAGAACTCTGGCTTGTTAGAAGCGGTTATTATTCAAGGAGAGGTGTAGAGAAAGCAATGTACAGTGGTGGGAGCTGTTCAAAGATTCACATTATTCAGATACGTGTTGAGTAAATGTCTGAACTTTAGGGTGCTTGTGTGAAGTGTGCCTTGGAAAGAGAAGACCTCTCTCTCTTTCTCATATAATCCAGGATGTCTGAGAACTGAGAAGGCAGCAAGCATGGTAGAACCCTCCAAGGGGCTGCGTTTCACTCTTACTTGGATACATTTTATTTTATGGCTTGAAAGGCCAGCCAAGGGGAGGAGCTGGCACTGATCCTCTTGTCCACATGAGAAACCGACCCCCCCATCACTTTCTCTTGAGTGCCCTGGGGGCTTTGTGATTGTTCAATTTTAATTTTTTATTGTTGTGTTAGCTTAACCTGCAGCTGACCCATACAGATTTCATTTGGAGCAACACCACTTAGTAGTAATGCGTTTTCTGACACCCTGTAGAAATTATGCTGCCGGTCTTGTGGTTTCAGCTGTCAGTGCTGGCATAAGTTCTGTCTGGAGCATCCCCTTGTGAGGAGCCTTGTACAGGATTTCTTTCATTATTTAGCACCTTGCTCGTGGCATTACATTTGAACTCTAGAACTTTTCAAGTCCACTTACTTTCCTCGAGTTTGATAGGTGCTTGCTAGCCCTTGGAGTGCCGCACAGATGAAGCCAAACAGGTTCTTGGAATGTCTACATACATGACTGAAATATGCAAGAGATTCAACTCTTGGCAGACATCTTTAAAAGAAAAGTGGATGGAATGATTTTTCACTCCTTCCTTGCCCCCTCCCTCAACACACGCCCCACTCATATATGCCCAAGAGAGAAAAGGAGAGCAAGCTCTTTGTCCAAGAGTGGATGAACACAATTGATGTTGACGACAGCAATGCACATGTGCAGGGTTGTGATTGCATTCAATTTCCAGTGACTATGAATGTGTAAAATGTCCCAGTAATTTTAGGTTTCTGTGAGGAGGAAACCATTATTTTGGGAGCACATACATCAATTTTAAAGCAATTCAAGATGTGTTCTAACAAAGCAGTGTAAAAGTGATTTATACAAAGGCATGCAAGTCTATCTATACTGAAGACTGACCACCCCAAAACTCTGCACAATATCCCTAATTCTGCATCAAGAACTATACAGGTGGACCCCTACATCAGCCTGGACCATCACTGAATTGAGTGAGGTTCTGTGTGAGTTCAGAGTGGTTCTCAGTGGAATTCGAACCTTGTGTCTCTTTCGACTGCTTCCACATGCATACAGCTTGTTCATCCTTCACATTTTAAAGATTCTAGCCTGAAATTCTGGCTCTGTTAAAGTCAATGGCAAGGTTCTCATTGACGTCAGTGGGTCCACGATTTATCTGTCATATCCGACATAATTTCCAGGGATTTATACTGCTCCTCGAAAGCAGCCGTTGAAGGGCTATTTCATAATGCCTGCTGATATGCATTATGGTTTCTTCAAGTGGGATTTGTAAGAATGACTTAGTAAAATGTAGGTGCAGAAATGTAATTAATGCTAACAAAACAGGCTCATTACCATGCTGATTGCTGATTTATCCTGAATACTTTGCTCCTCCCAGCAAACATAATCCTTCAGGAAATCAATTTTAATTTACAAGAAAAAAAATCCAGAAAACTAAAATAAATGTGCCTGTTTCAACTGAACCTGTGGCATAGACCTGGGAGCGCCAAAATCAGATGGACTTGGGATTTTTTTCCATTTTAATATCTTTTAGAAATAGCAGCAGTGTGCATAATTGAATGGCAAGCAAAACAAGTACATGATTAAAATGTAGTGTTAGTGTTGGGCTTCAGTTTGGAAGGAATTCTCTTGGTTGATTATAAACCCTGCAAAAACACAGGAATAAACTCCTGAATGAGGTGGGTGGGAGAGTGGGAGCATGCATACTGGCTAACCCATTGGAAGAGTTCTGTGCGGCTCCAGTACACCTGTTCTGTAGTCAGTGTGTTCATTCTCCAGTGCTAGCAATTAGGCAGCTCTCATAAATTAAAAATCTCACATGAAAGGGGAAGGGAAATGCCAATAAATACTTGATGCAATTTATGCCACAATTGCCAGGGCAAAACTGGTTTGAGGGGGCAATGGATGGAAGAAGCTCCATGAGGAGTTCCCCTCCCAGAGGTTATCCACCCACTCCCTCCTCTGCCCTGCCCCGCATTTATCTAGTTCACATTTGTTCATTGTGGAGCAAACAAAGGGGATTATGGCAGCAGAACTTGTGAATCCTTCAAAATCCACATTGACCCATGGAGCTGGGCTTCTGCACCAGGTCAAGGGATCCTGCTTCCTCTGGCTTCTCACCATCCTGGCTCTACTAAAGCTATGATAACATGACAATTTGCTGCTGCTGGAATGGTCTGAGGGAAGAGAATGGGTTTCTCAGACACAGGGGAATGGTACCATAGGGGCAGTGTCACACACGATGGGAGAAATCAGGATAGAGATCAGGGTTTGGGGAGAGAGGCTAAGAGACGGTTGTGACTGAGTAAGGACTGCGATATTGGACCCTAAATATATAGGAGCTGTCCAGGAAATGACACCCTGAATGCCTATGCCTCACGTAAGGAACGGCAACTGCAGCAAAAAAGATTTAATATTTATGGTGAATAAATAAAGGACAGGCTGAGATACCAGACAAGAATGTCTCTTGTTTGGTGATTAATTGAACTATTAACAAAATAGATTGTGATTCAGGCAAGCAGAGACTTTCTATTACACATACTATATTCTAGACAGAAGGTGCACATGGCTCCAACTGGAGCAGCCATTGGGGCTGGCCTGGAACAGTGGGGGGTCACGGTGCCCAGCCACCAACTCTGGAGTTATTGGGACATTGGGGACCTCTCCCCTGGGGCAGCAGGGTCACACTGCCCAGTTGGTGGCTGCTGCGTGACTCTCTGGGGCTGTTGGAGTGGTGGGAATGCATTAGCTTGCTGGTCTCCCCCCCCTCCCCCCCCCCCCCATGGTCATTCTGGAATATAACTTGTCCCTGCTTTCACAGCCCTCTCTTTCTGTTTGCTGAGAAACAATCCATGCACATCTTATTGTCCTGGCACAGCCAAACCCTGTTTTGATAAGGGGGGAAGCTGCATACCCAATTTGGTAGTTCTAGCTCTTAGCATTTAGGAAAATTTCTTGAACAAACAGGCTCACAGACACACAAACTCCCAAAAATATATAATAGATAATATAAGCTACCTGAGTTTGAGTTGCTTAGTTCACAGGAGATGTACATATATAGAATGCCTTGGTTGTGCCTGGGGCACACAAGGACAAGAGCCCCACTCTGAGGAGGTTGTAGCCTACATTGAATTCAGAGCTAGCCTGTGCCTATGAATCACTTAGATTTAGAAGACCTAGAGGCCTCATTTAACACAGGGGACAAAGCAGTGGTAAATGGGTGTTAAATGGTAGCATTTCACACTAATTTAGCACAGGAATAAATGATTACACAAGGGGCAAAGCATGGTAGGCCAATGCCCATGAATGTCAAGGTCACCTAGTAGGCATAATCCACTGCATAATCCAGTTTACTGAAGTAATTCTAATAGCTTGCTTGCTACTCAAAATTCTTTCAGTCTAGCAGCTGAGCTAGACTCAATGGGCCCCTGAACAAGGTACAGGGGAGGGCAGCTCTGTACTCCCAGAAGGGGTGGAGCCTAGGACAAAAGAGTTAAGGCCAGGGTAGCCCACCCTCAGTGTCACCTGGACTGCACCCACCCATCCCCTCAGTGCAGTCCAGAGTGCAGCATTTGTGGCTCTGCAGTACACTGTGTGGGGTTCCGGTGGTGAATTCAAGTGAGGCAGCCAGTAGCCCCAGGTCCCTGTGGATTGCCGGACCCCAGGGCAATTGCCCCCTCTCCCGCCCATTGGCAGGCCTACAATCTAGGATTTCTTTTTCTAGCATCTCTTAGCTAGAACATTGATGGAACCAGTCTTGGGAAAACCTGCCTTCTTGGGGCATGTCTACACAGCAGGGCAAAATTGCGTAGCTGAATTCGAACTAACTTAATTTGGCTTTTTTGCACAGGCAGCAGGAAATCAAAGGAAGAACACTCTTCCTTTGACTTCTCTTACTCCTCATGAAATGAGGGTTACAGGAGTTGGAATAAGAAGCCCTCCAGCTCGACATTATTTTGAAATAATGGCTTGCTGTGTAGGTGTGCACTTTATTTGATTCAAATAATGTCAGTTATTCTGAAATAACGCTGCTGTGTAGACATAGCCTTGGTGTTTACTACCAGGCCTAGACCTGCTGAAGTTGTGACTACTACATACTATATGACTGCCAACATTTTCAAACTTTTATGTGCCTGAAGAGCACTCTCTGAAGTTTGTCAGCATTTCTATTATAAAGCCCTCATTTTCAGGGCAAATGTAAGTTCTGACCATGAAAGTTTTCTCCCTATTAAATACAAAATTTCCTTTTGGTAGCTTTTGTAAAATCATTTGACTGCTTTCATAAGATACATAGGCTGGAAATATAAACAGAATTTGTGAATTGCTTTTTTGGTGGGTAAGTGGGGAGTTGGCTTTCCTGACTCAGAAAAATGGCTTGTACCTCTGTATTTGGCAATGACTTTCACCACTTTAATATTAAAGTACCTCATTTAGAAAATGTTAAAAACAAAAAAGTGATGCTTCTTTTCCAGAGAAATATTATACGCTTGTTCATAGTTTTGTTTTTTGGTTTTTTTTTTCAGAAAAAAAAATCACAGCTCTCTGACATGTCATGGCAATGATGTGCATGCTACAAATTGCTCAAGTCCCTATTAATTCCATATATTGCAGTGACTCTAGAGCTACTGTTGTGTTTTGTAGATCTACAAAGAACATGGTTGTTCAGGCTTTTGGGGGAGTGAAGATATGGCTGAGACTTGGTTTGTTTGGGGAAAGGGGAGGCATTAATAAAATCAATAACAAATTGTATGGCTGGTTGACTTCAGCTTCATTTTGTGAGTGAAATGATGCTTGTTGTTATGTAGCATTACCGTACACTGAAAGGTGTCAGGTTTCTCAGGGGAATTACTTGTGCCAGAGAAATCCCAAACACAGGGTGGCCTTACAAGAGGACTCATAATATGCTGGTCAGTTCAATTGGATTCATTTAGAAACTAATCCTTATATGGGACATACGCAGTACTGTTCTCTTAAAATAAAGTAATTTAAAAGATTAATTTTATGCACATAAATTACTACATGTTTTGAAAATTATTGTATATAATAATGAGCATATGCAATAGGTGTATGAGTTATTCAATATTTAAAAATAACTCAAATACTGAAAAACATTGACATGCTTGCTTAAATTATTTGCTTAAATGGACATGGACATTGAACTAACTTCTCAACCCTAGAGGTGTCTATATAGGTGAGGATTCAGGAACTTTGACCCTGATCCAGCGCTCATTGAAATTGATGGAAAGCAAACTACAGTAAACTTCCGATAATCCGGCACCTTTAGGACCCAGGGGGTGCCAGATTATCGGATATGCCGGACTATCGGAAGGGGGGGCTATGAGGGGTCTGGGGTGGGGTGGAGGGGATGGGGGGGCGGCGCTGCGGGACCAACCCGGCAACACCCCAGCTGCTCTGCCCCAGGCTTCCCGGAGTCAGCCGCTGGTCAGTTTCAGCTGCGGCTGACTTGGGGACGCCTGGGGTAGAGCAGCTGGGGTGCTGCCGGGTTGGTCCCGCGGCGCTACGGGTCAACCCAGCACCCCAGCTGCTCTGCCTGGGCGCCCCCAGTCAGCCGCTGCTGAAACTGACCAGCGGCTGACTCGGGGAAGCCCAGGGCAGAGCAGCTCCAATTGTCCGGCTGCCTGGAGCACTTCCGGGTTCCAGGTGGTGCCGGACTAGCAGGATTGCCGGACCACTGGATGCCGGACAACTGGAGTTTTACTGTAGTATAATATACATAGGGCCAGATATTACAATCTGATTCTGAACTATATGGACATTTGCCTGAGTTAAGAGTTCAGGATTCAGTCCACATTTGGCCCACTCATGCAAACACTGAGCTCTGTGGAAGATCCATACGTATGAATAATTTAATCATGTAGGAGTTTTCAAGATGAGGCCCTTGATCTGAGGAACCTCTGCATACTGATGCCACAGTTTTGATGAAACAACATACAGATAATAGTCCAAATTCATTTCAAGTGAAACTTTGTTGACTTCAGTGAAGTTACAGCTGAGATACTTTTGGCTCAGAATTCAGAACCGGGTGTTTGCTGTCATGATATTCCCCATCAGTTTCACAGAGAAGACTTCTCTGGCCTCCATTCACACACAGCTTCCACATGGAGTGAAATTTACCAGTTAGCGGGGAGGGGAAGGATTCTCTATTGCTACTTACAGGAGGTTTAGTACAAGGACTGCTGCTCAGGAGGGGAGACTTAAGCCTTTTTTGTGCTTTCTGGATTCTAGAATGCCTCAGGGGCCTGTTTTAACTCACAGTAACTTCCCCAAGGCTACTTATAGGCAGTTCTATAGCCCAGTGTTTCTCAACCTTTTTTTATAAAGTACCCTTTTTCCAAAAAAAAAATAAGTACCCCAGAACCTACAATTTTCAGACGCACACAATTTTTTTCTACCATTGCAACACATTTGTTTAAACAACTTAATCGTAGCCGGGCGGGAAATGAAATTTTTGGGTATAAAAAGTACAAAAGTAATAAAGTGCTGTAAAACTTTAAACAAAAATTCCGTTTTCTCTAAATGTCAGTTGTGTTGACGTACTCTCCAGACTTCTCTCGACTACCCCTTAGGGTACTCGGACCACTGGTTGAGAAACACTGCTTTAGCCCAAAATAGCTGGAGTAGTGTCCATCCGTGCCCCCTGAGGCACTTCCTAGGGATTACCAGTCCTGCACATCACTGGAGTGATGTGATCCCAAATGTTGTATTTTTTTTAATGGGAAACTAAGTGGGAGTTGGATGATGGATTTTCCCTTATTTCCACTCTCACAACCTCTGGGTAGGCAATTGTGGCCTCTCTGGCCAGTCCTTAATATTATCTAGCACAGAGCCGGCATGGGCAGCATAGAGGGGACTTTGGTGCTTGTGCAGCTGTTCTATCCATGGGCCCTACTATGAGTCTTTGGCTTCGCACACAGGGCCGGATTAAGACCTTTAGAGACCCTAAGCACTGAAAAGATTATGGTGCCCCCCCCCCCCCCATATGTAATTCAAAATAAAAACAATAGTATACCGTAAAATCTTTTTTTTTTTTTGTGCCCCTGCTTTGCTGGTGCCCCTAAGCACGTGCTTAGTCTGCCTATTGGGTAATCCATTCCTGCTCACACAGGGTCTTTTACTTGCTCCTCTCCAATAGAGTGGATTTCACCTGTGAAGAGGAGACTTGATTTAAATGAGACCTGATTCCACAGCTGTGTCCTGCACAGAAATTCTGTTGAAGTGAATTGGAGTCTCATACACTGAAGGATGGTGAGATCAGGTCCCGTGTTTAGTGTGCTTAGCGATATTTAAATTGCACTCCATGAAAATGTGGTTAGTGACCTTTTTATAAACCCTTTCATACTTGTTCTTTATCTTTTTTTAATTCTTGATTCATTGTTGTTTCAAAAATATTTAACAGAAGGTCTGTGACTGACATTTCCGAGTGTAACCGGGAGAACAAAATTTCAGTTTGACCCTGGCACCACAGCTGCTGAAATATTAACAGCATTAAATGCAGGTGAATTGGAAATGTGTGTGCAGGCCAAAGATTCCTCTAGGCGGTTTTATTCTGGCTTGCTTGTTCCTTTACTCATTGCCACGAGACTGGAATCTCATCTGCCTTCCTCACCCAAATGAAGAGTGACAGGGGTGATGAGGATCGTGGATATTGGAACAGCATTTCTTTGATAGCAAAAGCTGCCTGTCTGATAAGATTTAACAGGCAATACGAGTTTTTCAGGAAATACAAAGCCACCTTTGAAAAGTGCAGAGAAACTTCACAGAGAAATGTTTGTACAGTTTCTTGCTGATACAGTCTCTCTTTCTCCCTCTCTGTTTTCATAACATATATGTAATTAATGCCCAAATTCACATTTGAATTAAAGTAGCCCACTGAAGCAGTGTTCTCAAATGATCCTACTTTTCAGAAGTGTGTCTGAAAAAGAACAAATCTTAATCCCTTGAGAATATGTAACTGATACATATGCATTGGCAGATTCACAATGGGCCAAATGTGTGTTTGGTGTAACTCCATTTACAAAGGATGAATTGTACCCAGTAGCTTTTATTAACCTGTTCTTTTAGACAGGGGCTCTCAACCTTTTCAGACTATTGTATCCCTTTCAGGAGCATGGTTTGTCTTGCATATCCCCAAGTTTCACCTCATCTAGAAACTCACAAAATCATACATAAAAATGCCCAAGAATCACTGCACAGTATTACTGAAAAATTGGTTGGTTTCTTATTTTTACCATATAAGTATAAAAAGCACAAATGGGATATAAATATTGTACCTACATTTCATTTAATAGTACATGGAGCGGAATAAAAAAAAGCTGTACAAAATTTTATTTTGTACTGATTTTGCTAATACATTTTATGTAGCCTGTTGTAAAACTCGATAAATATTTAGATGGATTGATGTACCCCTGGAAGACCTCTGTGTAGTTTCAGATGTACTTGATTGAGAATTCCTCTATAACACCACATTTTCAATGGCACTTTTTCTGTGTGTGTATAATGTGACTACATTTGCATATGGAAACAGTGCTCTTGAATATATAAGAGTACAGGTCCACCAAGTTAATGCCCAGTTACTCTCAAAAAGGAACTAGCTATGTTTGTAAAGCAGGACTTTTTGTAAATTTGAGCCTAGTCCCATAAAGGCTTATGCATATGAATAATGTTACTCCTGGGAGTAAAGTTACTCATGTCTAAAAGTCTTTTGGACATCAGGGGTATATCTAAACTACATCCCTTTTTCGATAAAGGGATGTAAATTAGACGTATCGAAATTGTAAATGAAGCTGGGATTTGAATTTCCTGCGCTTCATTTATATAATGGCAGCTGTGGCTTTTTTTTTCCGAAAAGCTGCTTTTCGGGGAAAAAAAAAACACGGTCAAGACGGGGATCGTTTAACAGAAATGCCCTGTTTTGAAAGATCCTGTAACCCTCAAAAAATCCTGTAAACCCATCTTGACCACATTTTTTTTCCGAAAAGCAGCTTTTCGGGAAAAAAAAAAAAGCCACAGCTGCCATTATGTAAATGAAGCGCAGGAAATTCAAATCCCAGCTTCATTTACAATTTCGATACATCTAATTTACATCCCTTTATCGAAAAGGGATGTAGTTTAGATGTACCCCAGAGCCTTTGTGCCCTAAATGTGAATGTTCATAGCATTGTTTTCAAGTGGTTTTTGCTGCGTGGATGTTAAGGTTCATCTATATTAGGGTGCTGACAGAGAATGACAGATGTTTCTGTGGGCATAAGAATCTACCAAGAGATTTTCCTTTTAATTTATTTCTTTGGGGGAAAAAAAGTCTCGGACTTTAGTTTAGAAAAGCAAATATTGAAATTAATCATGTTATCTAATTTAGAAATGCATTCAGCTGCATACTGTGAAAAGCAATGTGGAACATTCTCACTATGCTAATATTAGGCAATAGGTACTTGTAACTGGTCTATTTTAACAATACTGCAAGGATTAATATTTCAAAATGGACACACACCCTTTTTTGCAGCCATTAGGATTGTTAATTTCCATGAATGTCATACAAGCTCTCTTGCAAAACTAGTTAATGAGGTGAAGCAATCATTTTGGCATGACCACATTTAGATCATTGGAAAATCTGCTGCATACATAAACAGCTTTTTTTACAAATGTATTAATTAGCCTGATTTTTTTAATAATGTAAAATGCTAAAATTAGCACTTAAATGATCTATGTCCTAGACATGAATTTCAGTACTAATTGCCATTAGGGAATTAATAAAAAGCCAAAAGCCAACTGTTTTCTACAAAGTTAGCTATACAATGGGGTTTACCCCCTCTACCTCCCCCCCATTTTTTCCTGACTCTTTCTCTACTTCTTTATCCCATCCTTCTTCCTTCCCCCCAACCACTGCTTCACATGAACAGCTCTTGCTGGTATTCTTGCAGAGCTGCCAAGAAACTGTGAACAAATTTAATGTCTGAATAACTACTTGGTCTCCCAGTGACCTTGAAAAAATTAGTTTGCGTCATTAAAAATTCATAGAAATGAAATTTTTGTGAGGAGACTGGCACATGCAAAATTAGTACTTGTTGAAATGCAGCTGGAGTAATTCAACCTAGTGAACTTTCCAAATTGTAATTCTTCTGAGAGCTAATTGCACCCACCTTACAACTTCAATTGAGTGTTACTATTTGACTTTCTAAAATAATATCAACCTGTATATCATATAATATGTATGAATAGGTAAAATGCATGTGCAATTTCATAGGAGCAGAGTGTTTAAATATTTTTAGCATTGACATCAGGATATTATTGTAACGGGATGCAGTGACTGTGGGAGAAAAGGAAATTATAATGGATTGTGTAACAATCTTTACTGTATATCCTTTGGGAATTCTGTATAGATTAGGTTAGCAATGTGTTCTAGTTGTGAGGTATCCAGAACTAAATACAGTATTTCCCAAAGACTAGGCTGCTCAAATTAGGTTTTAGATCTAAAAATTACTTCAAACTACTTTGTCACTCAGAGCTATGAAAAATTTTGCACACTGAACACCATAGTAAGATTGATCTAACCCTAACTGCTGCTGTAGGTATGTCTTGCTGGACAGAAAGATTCTTCTGTCAACCTAACTTCCACCTCTCAGAGAGGTGAACTAACTTCATGGAAAAGCCCTTTCTACTGATATAGGGAGCATCTATAATGTGGTATTATAGTGGCTCAACTGCAGCACTACAGTAGTGCCACTGTAGTGTAGACATACAGTAATTACTCGTTTAACATGTGCCCGCTTAACACGTTTTCACAATAGCACAATTCTTTTAGGGAACGTTTTTCGAATAACACAGCCGTCCCCAAAATAACACGAAAATATTCAAGTGGCGGACTACTTTGTGCAGCAGTATAAGTTGATAAAAACAGTGGTAATATGCATGAGTGGGTGAATTCACGTGGTCACAGTGCTCCTCCGCTCACTCACGTGTTTATCTTTGTGTTTTAACAAACTGCGGCGACTTGTGTTGCTAGATATCTTGTGTTGCTAGATATGTAATGTTGACGTTGACGACTCAGCACCAACAAAAAATTGACTTTGCCACCACCACTTGAAATGCAACCCCCACCTTTCCCATTATTTTTAATGGGAAAATTGACCCCGCTTAGCACGTTTTCGCTTAGCACGAACATTTCAGAAATGCATCTATAGCGTTAAATAAGGAATTACTTTACTCTCATTCTAGAAAAGGTCCACAGGTCAGATCTGGATTTAAATCCAAGGTTTTCAGATTTCATGTGTTTTTGTGTTTGGATTGGAGGCTCCAGCACAGACTAGTGTCTGCTGTGACAGAGATATACAAGTTGTACGTTGCCCAGTTTACAGAAGTTCATGTCTCCAGCAGGACCACAGACATTCCATGACCAGAGAGTCCTGGCGGAGGGCTGGTAGCTGGGAGCCCTGCAGGCTGGTGACAGAAAGCCTGGCAGGCTAGTGGCAGTAAGAGCTTGGCATGTGGCAGTGGGTCTACCCAGCAGGACCAGGAGTCTGGCGCACTGGGAGCTGGCTGTACAATGTGGCAGGGAAGTGGGGCATGGGACCAGCAGGGCAGAGGAGCTGGTGGTAGTGGGGAACCAGCCAGGAGGTTGGTGGCTGGTCCTGGGCTGGAGGGGTGACCAGTAGCAGAAGGGGGCAGGTATGACCTCCCCTGCTCTGGCAAAATCCCTCATCTGGAACCGGTCAGGTCCAGAGGGTGTTGGACCAGGGAGGTCCAACCTGTGTATCTGTCTTCATGCTACAGGTTCATTGCATGCTTTTTTTTTAACAAATAATATTTGTTCCTCTTAAATTCTAACAATCATCAGGGAAAAGCTAATATAAGCAGAACAGAATATGTACAACTAAAACCATAGCATTTTAGCAGTAAGGTACCTTACCTTCTGATTCAGTGAATGGCAAGATACAATTTTGCAAAAGTGCCATTTGCAACCAGTTTAGGGACACAAAGCACAAAATCTATAGAAACAGAGCTCTTGGAATACTGTCACTGTGCACACACAGTTCTGATTTTCATTTGGTCCTTATTCAGGCAAAACTCCCAATGAAATCATTAGTCCATAGGCATTGACTAGGGACCTGTTGATCTGGCCTTCTGTTTTTATTGTAAGTTTGTTATTTGGGGAAGAATACTGATGCAAGTGGAAGTACGATTACTGGGCTGGATCCAAAGCCCATTAAAATCAATGGGAGTCTGTCCATCAGCTAAACGGGCTTTTGATCAGGCTACACATGAGCTACGGGAATAGAAAACTATTCCTTTTTTATTATTAAAATTCATGGAAGCTAAATCATGATGTCATTAACACCAGTGTACATTGGAAGCAAGACTACTGATTTCAGAAGAGTTACTATGGATTTACCTTGGGATAACTGAGAGAATGTTGCCTTGAACAGAACTGAACTGAGAGTCTTTATTCCGGTACTTCATTCTCAGTTGGAGAAGGAAAGCACATGTCAAGATAATGCTGTTCCACCAGTTCCCTCACTTATCTCTCAAGCAGAGCTGGAAATTTCTTGAAGGGTATACTCAGAAGTAGGAATATTTCTCTAACTAGAGTTTGTGCCACCAAGCTCAAGATGTGTCCTTGAACTCAGCTAAATTGTACAATGCCAGCTCCGACTCTGTCAACGCATGCACAGTGGTCCATTTTGCTGTCACATCCTAATTAAAAAGTCATTGCTCTCAGTAATGTTTACCACCATTGCAGAACTGGTAGGCAATTTAGACTGAATACGGTAGAACGAAAATAAGTTTGGCTGCTTGATATGTTTTCATGTTAGGATGATCATACAAGCATACATTTGGGGAACCAATTCCAATCCCTATTGATTTTGTTTTGCTCCTGGTTTTTTTTCTTAAAACATAACATGTCACGTTGTGGGGCTGTCTCTGCTGCTTGATGGCATTAACATATATTAGGCCACCCCTTGTGCAGAACTGTCCCGAGGCGAATCCTCTAGTGGTCTGGGATGGAAAGAGACTGCAATTTACTGAGTCCATTATAACCTCTGGATGTGTAGAATGATAATGGAAGTGACAGAGGTGCAGCTGAAAATTGGCTCTTAATATTTTATGTGTTAAAGCTGAGGACTGGGAATCTCACACTGCTCTTCAGGGAAAATGAAGTGGTGTGTGTGTGTGTGTGTGTGTGTGTGTGTGTGTGTGTGTGTGTGTGTGTGTGTGTGTGTTTTTTCATCCTTTTTCAGAAACACAAATTCAACCACTGGGCAAATTTTAGTACTCTATTTCGGAGGGCAAGGTATTTGTATTATTTGAAATGTGCTTCATTAGTAATTTTAAACCAATAATAATTGCATGAAATATTATGAGAACTAAACACATTTATTCAGCATTTATAAGATGGTAGCATCACTATAATTACTGCACTGAAGCTTTTCAAAATATACACATAGTGTTGCTTTCTTTTTGCCGGTGTGTTCAATTGAGGGACAAGCTAAAGTGTTTGCCCTGAAGCAGCATCTTAAAATTGCGGGGGGGTTTTCCTGCTTGGAGCTTTGCAACCTGTTCTATTTCATCACTGCTGTATAATGTTTGCAAATTGTGCTCTTATATCAAGGCAAAATATCCTCACCAAACTATTAAACAAGATTACCATGCATCCATTCGTATGTAATGGGAAATGGATACAACAATCTAAAAATAAAATAGTTTCTTCTTTTAAGCGATGTCTAATGAAAATAGCAAATTGGCTCCATCACCCTTCACCAACTCTTGCCCACAGACATACTACATCTTCTTGATCCTGATTACAAGCAATAGCCAATTATACTGGTTCTTGCAGATTGGATTTATAAATTTCTCATGTTTTCATAGAAGTTGGATACTTAGGGTTGAATGCAGCTGATGAGTGTGTATTCACTGACTCCCATGGAAGGAGAGATTGTTTAAATGATTTGGGAGACTTTTCCCTTTCAGCTTAATCTGTGTGGCTACATCTACACTGCACAGCTACTTCAGGATACTGGAAGTATCCCAAAATAGCTATTCTGTCTATTGAAACAGCCCATTATTTGAAATAGATTTCAAAGTAACGGGCAGCTTATCCCGATGTCTCGGTAACCCTCATTCCACGAGGGCTAAGGGGCATTTTGGAATAGTGAGTTATTGTGAAACACACTCAATTGTATTAGCTTCTTTTGTATTCTTCTTCTCAAAATTGCGTAGCTTCTTTCGAGGTAAGGGTGCTATATAGATGCACTCTGTGTGGGCAAACACTTAAGGGTATGTGGAAACTGCCAAAAATATTTTTAAAAGTATTCTTAATGTAAATTTGCTAACATGGGATAAAAAAGATATGAAGACAAGACCCCTTGGGTAAGCCTATGGGGATGCCTGAGTTATGACTCAAGCTGCTAACCAGAGTTAAATGCAGAGTTGTGGTAAAGAACATACCTTTTATTTGCGATGTTGTTACATAGAGAATCAGGTCATGAGGCACTGAACAATATTTCCAAAACAACCTAAGATTCCAGTTATCTGTTCTGTCCTCAGTAAAAGTGTCATTAACTTTTTATAGAGAATTTTTTTGGGGGGGGAAGGGGGGGTTCTTTTTTTTTGGATAGAATTGCATCCCTTGAAGAGAAGGTATGCTCTGACCAGAATTGTGCCTTACATCCAGCCATGCACTGACCTACTTTATGACTTACATCTAGTTTCCTTATCATAGAATCATAGAATACTAGGACTGGAATGGACCTCGAGAGGTCGAGTCCAGTCCCCTGCCCTCATGGCAGGACCCAGTACTGTCTAGACCATCCCTGTTAGACATTTATCTAACCTGCTCTTAAATATCTCCAGAGATGGAGATTCCACAACCTCCCTAGGCAATTTATTCCAGTGTTTAACCACCCTGACAGTTAGGAACTTTTTCCTAATGTGTGACCTAAACCTCCTTTGCTGTAGTTTAAGGCCATTGCTTCTTGTTCTATCCTCAGAGGCCAGGAAGAACAAATTTTCTCCCTCCTCCTTGTGACACCCTTTTAGATACCTGAAAACCGCTATCATGTCCCCTCTCAATCGTCTCTTTTCCAAACTAAACAAGCCCAGTTCTTTCAGTCTTCCTTCATAGGTCATGTTCTCTAGACCTTTAATCATTCTTGTTGCTCTTCTCTGGACCTTCTCCGATTTCTCCACATCTTTCTTGAAATGTGGTGCCCAGAACTGGACACAATACTCCAACTGAGGCCTAATCAGCACAGAGTAGAGCGGAAGAATGACTTAACACCTGTTAATGTTGGTGTTGTCTCTTATAGAAGAGACAAGTGTTACACCATGTTCAACATAATCACAGGCAACTTTTCATGGTGGGTTTCCTGCCTGTCTGTTCTCTAATCCCTATCTTTGAGATTACATTTCCTGTTCTGTGCCAGTAAAGTCTGCAGCAAAAAGAGGCTCAAACCCAAAAGCCTGAACACAAACCACTTTGAAGTTGTTCCTGCTTTAAAGGATTGCAGACTTTGTAGTAAATACAATTGGACTAGGGTTTGGACTGGGCAGTGTTCATTCTAATTTTTTCTAGTTGTGTGTGGAATAATTTTGTTATGTGCATCAAGTCATGTGCAGATGTGCACCACCATTAGAAACACAAATTGCCAGCTGTGAGTGCTCTGCTAGGAAGTTGAGTGGCATTTGAATCTCTCCTGGGTGTCTGGCCAAGCACTCAGTTTAGAGGGAACACTGGGCCTGGAGTTCTATACCTGGCTACACCACAGACTTTCTGTGTGACCTTGAGCAAATTGCATAATCTCTTAGTGCCTCAGTTCCCCACCTGGGCACAAGAAATAAAACTACATCCTCCAAGGCCTTTTGGGGAGCTACATTCTTATAAAATGTTTGTGATACTCATGTACTACAGCAAGCAGATGATATAAGTACATACAGTAAACTTCCGATAATCCAGCACCTTTAGGACCCAGGGGGTGCCGGATTATCAAATATGCCGGACTATCAGAAGGGGGCTATGAGGGGTCTAGGGTGGTGTGGGGCGATGCCACCCCAGACCCCTCATAGCCCCCTTCCGATTGTCCGGCTCTGCCCCAGGCGCCCCCGATTCAGCCGCTGCTGGTCAGTTTCAGCAGCAGCTGAATCGGGATGCCTGGGGCAGTGCAGCTGGGGTGCTGCCGGGTTGGTCCGGTAGCGCCGCCCCTTGGCGCTGCGGGACCAACTCGGCAGCACCCCAACTGCTCTGCCCCAGGCGTCCCCAAGTCAGCCGCCGCTGAAATTGACCAGGGGCTGACTCCGGGAAGCCCGGGCAGAGCAGCTCTGCCTCGGGCTTCCCGGAGTCAGCCGCTGGTCAGTTTCAGCGGTGGCTGACTTGGGGACAGCTGGGGTGCTGCCAGGTTGGTCCTGCAGCACCGAGGGGCAGCGCTGTGGGACCTACCGGCAGCACTCCAGCTGCTCTGCCCCCAGCCTCTCCGATTCAGCCGCTGGTCAGTTTCAGCAGCTGCTGAATCGGGGAAGCCGGGGGCAGAGCAGCTCCAATGGTCCGGCTGCCCAGAGCACTTCCGGGTTCCTGATGGTGCCGGACCATCAGGAGTGCCGGACCATCAGATGCCGGATGAATGGAGTTTTACTGTAGATGGTTTGCTTCTTGTGCTACTTGTGTGCATTGTGCTTTACAAACACATGAAGATGTAGACTTTAAGAACTACAGTCTACACAGGCATGAAGATCTGAAAATGAACCCAGATCCCAGGTGTTGTGGTTGACCCTGTTTCTGTTCGCTCTCTGTATGGCTAGTTTCAGTTCACTGACTCCAATTGAATCACAGTGACAGGACTGTCAGTTTGGGAAACAGGGTAAGTTGCCAGCATAATGCACGTCTGACTGTTACAAAAGGTACAGAGGGTTGGGGTTTTTTTTATTAAAATGTGTTGTTGTTGAAGTGAACGGCCATGGATACCATATGGGGACAAACACAATATAAAATGAACACCTTCCACATCATTCACAACTCTTTTTTAGCTTGCTCTGTTTAAGATGCAGAACTGAACACCGCCTTATTAAGGTTTTAATTGACTTAATTTGAGAAAAAATCAACAAAGAAAAGAGCAAATAACAACCACTTTAATCCCAAAAGGAACTTTCTCAGTGTACAAACAAACCACTCTGCTCAGATGGTATTATATTTTAATGGATATATGCATGCCTAATTTGTATGTCCCACTCTAAAGCCGTTGTAAGTGAGCAGTCCATTTTTCTAAGAGAAAGCCATTATGTAGATGATGAAAGATGCACAAAAATGTGCAAGGAATTTCAAGGAGCATTGGGGCAAAGGAATAAGGGAAACAGTAGAGGGAACAAGGGGAGAGGGATAATGCCTGGGTGGAATGGGAGTGAGTATGGGAAATTAGGCTATTAAATTCATATTCCATGTCACCATAGAAGTAGGAAATAAGTTGCTTAGAAAAGAACATAGATGCATTTTTCCTACCTTTTAGAGGTTTAAGACATATGAGCCACAGCTTCAACATTTGAATCCAGATTCAGATTTTTGAATCCTTCAACCTTTGGGAATATTTGCATCTGGGTTTTGGATCTAGGTCCATCTCTTGTTTACTGCTGATAATAAAACAGTTCAGGATATTTTTGCTTTTACCAGATGTGTATATTGGTGATTTTGAATACCTTTCATGTAACAGATTCATTCTGGTTTCTCAGAATTAACGTGTCAAGATATACATACTGAGAGAGTTAAGACTTGCCCAGGCAGCTTTGGCAGGTAGGAGCTTCAGTGTAACCTAGAACCCCCGTTGGCTCTTGATATTTTCTGTTTGACATTGGGCTGGTCACTTAACCTCTATTTTCCTCTTATGTAAAATGGGAATATTAAGACTTACTTGCCTCAGAGTAGGACTGTGAGTAAAGATGGTTGAAAAATTTAAAAATAATGATAATTACTGCAGATACAAGTGTTCTGTTTGGTGCAAGTCATAGGGTCAAATTGTTTGTTATTTATGAATTTTTGGATAACATCAGAGAATTCATGAAAATATTTCTAAATCCACCAAATTTCCTGGACTTTAGCATCAAAAGTGTTGATATCTCCTACTTGTTGTTAGCTTTTTATTATTCTCCTGTTTTAAAATATTTTTAATTCAATCAGAGAGGAAAAACAATACTATGTGATCTCAGTGATCAGGAATCAGAGGAAGTTAACAGTTTGCAAACAACTCACCATCTAAAAATTATTTTCTCAAACTATCTAGCAAGCACATAAAAATAACAAACACGTTAAAATAATTTCAAAGTGAGTTCACAAACAAGTGTCTATTAAAGCGAGAGGGCAAGGAGGCAAAATTCATAAAAAAATAAAGTCACAAGGGGCTCTGCATAGATTAACTGGGATGTTTGTACCTGTATAGTCTTTTAAAAACACAGCAGCTCCAGCTAGGTAATATCTGCCACCTACAGCTTGGATGAGCAGAGAACACTGCGTAGTCAAAACCAAACCACATTTTCTCTGTCCTAGGTCTGCTGCTTTTCTCAGAGACTGTCTAGACTACAAAGATCAATTGGAAAAAGAAATGCAATTTGCAATATGCAAATTGCGTATCTTTTTTTGATTTACTTCTGAAAGAAGCTTTTCCAAAATTTGGCTTATCTACACAGGGCCAAATTTCTGGAAAAAACCCTCTTTTGGAACATCCCTTCTTCCTCGTAAAATGAGGGATTGGGTTGGGAGTATGCCACTGTGATGGGTCTGCTGGGACCTGCACTGCGTCAGGCGAGGGGGAGTTGCCGGGGAACGGCGCAGCAAGCAACGAACCCTCCGCTGCTTTGCAGGGAGGTGGAGAAAGCCCCGCACAGCCACTGGCCTGCAAGCGGGGGCGGAGGAGAGGGGGCAAGGCATCAGGCGAGGGGAAGTCAGCGGGGAACAGCGCGGGGAACAGCGCTGTGAGCAGCGAACCCTCCGCCGCTTTGCAGGGAGGCGGGGGAAGCCCCATGCAGCCGCCAGCAATGGGCTGGCTGGGGAAATCATGTTATTCCGGGGATGGTCGTGTAATTCAAAAAATGTTCCCTAAAACAAATCATGCTATCGTGAAAACGTGTTAAGTGGTCACGTGTTAAATGAGGAATTACTGTAGTTACTTTCCTTAGAGCCATCAGCTCAAATTTAGGCAAGCCTGGTTCAAATCTTTATTCTCAAATTAGAAATATTGTGCCTGATCCCGTAGGGTTTCAATGGGATTGAAGGAATGCACAACTCTTAGTACAGGGTTGACTTTCACCTTGTGAACACAGGGTACATGATCACTATCACCTAGCTACTAATAAATGTTAGATTTGAATTTTTCTCACATTCAAGAGGCCAAAGCTCAGATAACAAGGTTATTAGAGAGCCAGATGGTTTTAATGTTAGACACTGTATATTCTGGTGTATACGTCTCGTTGTATTTGTGAGTTTCCTGAAGAGTTTATATTACATGGCACTATAGCTTTGGTACAAATATGTTGCTATCTGCCTTTATAACTGTACAAAAAATTGGAGTATAATAATTTTATTAGTTAATAGAATGTATTTATTTAACAAATGAGATAAAATTAATAGTATTGAGATTGTGCCAAATTCTGAGAAAAGACTAACTTAATCCACCAACTAAACAATATTGGAGAATGATTAAACCAATTCCCTCCTATTGAAAAGAGATTCAAAGAATTAACCACAAATGCTGACAAAGATACTTGCCTAGGGAAATACTTAGAACAGCCCAAGACAAGTTCCTGACAGATTTAATCCCTCCAGTTTGCTAAGAAACTCTAGGACTTCAAGATGCAACACAGAGTGTTTCTGCTCCTAAACTGTTGCAATCAGTAAATCGCTTTGTGTCATGTTTTGTTTGTTTTGCAAGTGAAAAATAACCACAGTTCATAATTTTCTAATGAAATCTCTGTCATCTGTATTATTTTAAGCAGTCAAATCCTCAACTGTGCTGAGCACTTCCTTAGGCCAATGTTGAACTTCTCCATTCCTCAGCCCATTCTGTGCCAGGCCAGTCCCCAACTCCCTACGCTGAAAGTAGAGTAGTCTGATGGCTGCTCTAAGTTGTATTGGCTAGCCGTGATCCAAAGATACCACCCCAACAACTTAATGTTTCAATGCCTCACTTTATTTTCCCACCCCCAGTGATGAGCACAGAGGTGGTAGTAAAAACAACACAAGAATGGCTTTGTTACCCTAAGTTTTGCTTGTACTGGGGAGGGGATCCTTCAATAGCTCGCTTAGTGGGCTTTAGGTTTTAGGCTGAGCTTTGCACCAGCAGTGTGCCAAAGAACTTCTCTAGTGTAGGAGGAAATCTGTCTGTAGTGTTGCATCTTGGATTTGAGAGGAGATAAATAAGCTCTTGTCTCCTTCTGTAGGCAATTCTGCTTCTGGGATTCCCAACTGTAACTTTGCAAGTCCTGGCTGATCACCTATTGACAGAATAGGTCTCCAGAGTTCTTCCATTGCAATCTTTAGCATGAAGAATTTCTGCTTAGGTCATACTTAAAAATAGTCTGCTTCCCACCATTGGCTTCTCATGAGCATCACCAGGGGCTCTCTGCAATGGAAGAAACTAAAAGAGAGTTTTAAAAAAGACTTCAAAAGGAAAATAGAAATCCTGCATAATTCCTTAGAATCCTAGGGCTAGAAGAAACCTCAGGAGGTCATCAAGTCCAGCCCCCTGCCCAAGGCAGGACCAATCCCAACTAAATCAACCCAGCCAGGGCTTTGTCAAGCCGAGACTTAAAAACCTCTAGGGATGGAGATTCCACCACCTCCCTAGGTAACCCATTCTAGTGCTTCACCACCCCTCTAGTGAAATATCAGAGGGGTAGCCGTGTTAGTCTGAATCTGCAAAAGCGGCGAGGAGTCCCTGCATGCATCTGACGAAGTGGGTCTTTGCCCACGAAAGCTTATGCTCCAACACTTCTGTTAGTCTATAAGGTGCCACAGGACTCCTCGCCGCTTCTAGTTAAATAGTTTTTCCTAATATCTAACCTAGACCTCCCCCACTGTAACTTGAGACCATTGCTCCTTGTTCTGCCATCCGTCACTACTGTGAACAGCCTTTCTCTATCCTCTTTGGAGCCTCCCTTCAGGAAGTTGAAGGCTGCTATCAAATCCCCCCTCACTCTTCTCTTCTGCAGACTAAACAAACCCAAATCCCTCAGTCTCTCCTCCAGGGGCGGCCCGTGGATGTAGGCAACCTTGGCAGTTGCCTAGGGCGCCGTGTTTAACGCAGCACCCAATGATGATGTCACGCCAGTGGAGGCAGGGGCACCGATTGTGCATTCTGCATAGGGCGCCAGTTGCTGGCAGGTCTCCTTGAGCCGCTCCTGCTCTCCTCAAAGGTCATGAGCTCCAGCCCCCTAATCATTTTGGTCGCCCTCCGCTGGACCCTCTCCAATGCATCCACATTCTTTCTATATTGGGGAGCTGAGAATTGGACACAATACTCCAGATGTGGCCTCACCAGAAATAGCGTTAATCTCTGGGGCTTTCCCATTGCAAGAGAGAGAAAAGCAGTGGAAGAACAAATGCTTTTTGAAATATGGGATGATAGTCATCTTCAGGTTCTCTCTGCTTGCTGGAGTAAGAAGCTGGGAGACAAGGTAAGTGAGCTAATATCTCTTCCTGGATCAACTCTCTTTGACCACCTTTAAAAGTTGATCCCATAAAAGATTTTACCTCATCCACCTTGTGTGTCTCATGTCTCAAGACAAACATGGCTACAACTTTGCGAACAGAAATAAGAAGTGAGTTAAAATTGCATCAAACTGTGAACAGGATGAGCCAGATGACAGCTTTGTCATTATTTTAAATTGGATTTGCTCTTCACCTCATGACTGACATACTCAATGCTTCTCTTTCAGAGCTGTCAAGCTCTTCTACCACAAATACCTTCGCATCCAGTGAAGTTCCCATTAACTGTCCCAAACATACAGTCATAGGTACTGAGATATGGATTCATACAGGAACCCTGGAACTGGAATTTTGAGGAAGTTTGCACCTTGAACGGGATCTAACCTTTTATAGTTTGAGCTTAGTTCTGTAATGGATCTGACCCAGCACCCTAAGTCCAAAAGACTGAACAGAAGAAACTTTGCATCTGGAATATGATCTCAACTTCACAGTTTGCCCCCTCTGTATTTCCGAAGACATACAAATGGGATGCGCTGTCAGCCTATCTTAATGCGCACGCACAGGTACAGGGACAGATTTAGATTCCATGTACAATGTTAACTGTGGCATTTCTTGACCTGCTTTCCATAAGCACTCACAAGTTCTCAGAGCATAGAAGTTTTGAGAAAATCTGATAGAACTTGATTGATAATGTATGTTTAGGGTTTGTTAGTAAGTGCCTGTTAGTTTAAATATTCTTTTCCCTCTTTCCATCATAGAAATTCCTATTCTGTATCAGCTTTATGTGTAGCGTTAAAATAGACAACTTAATGGGATGCATGAGTAAGTGAAGCATCGGGTGAGTAAAAGGCAGCAAGCTTCATTATGACTATATTATTGGTGCGTGTATTCTCTTCTGAAGAGAAACTAGTAAACTAGAATTTTTCTTTTAATTTTTGTTAATCTGTTGTCTACAAGCTCCATCAAAATAGTAACTCATACGTTGCAAGATGTCATTCCGTTTTGTGTTCATCAAAGTGATGACCAACAAAAAATCATCATCAAGTATCCTAACTGCTGTGGTTGGATGAATCCTTCTTTTACAAAACTGTTTTCCTTATAAAATAATTAAGCACAATTTTGATGCACGCAAGGAACTTTGGGGCCAAAATTAGTATTTAATATGCAGCTAAAGAGTTGAACAATCTTGAGTGCAGTCTTATTGCGCTGCATGGAAGAGGTCTGAATAACTAAAAGCAGAGTAAGAACTGCACATACAGTTCAAGTTTGGTTCTGTTGGGTTTGCTGGGTTCCCACGCAGAGTGCATTGCTTTTTGCTTTTGACACATAGGTTTGAGCTGCTGGAAGCCCCTCAGGCTTTGGGTGGATTTGACACAGCCTTACTTAAACTTAATTTAACTCTCTTGGATCGAAGATAGAGAGCTTTTACTTGATGTTATCCTTACAAGAAGTTGTTAAATATACTTACCATATTCCCTCATTTTTCCCTAAGTGAGTCGGTGCTGCTCTCTGTAGCTTGTGTCGGCAGCAGCAGTGTTTTATTTTCCCTTACGCAAATGTAAAGTAGAGACACGTTTTATTATTTTTTTGTTATTTGGGTGCAGGTCTTAAAGAATACTCAGCATAATGGATTATTTACTGTGAGAATTTAAATGGTTGAAAAGGGGCTTAGCTTGACATGTGAACATTTAGCTATGACTGATGTGCATCTGGGAGTGTTATTTGTCTCACCACATGACCATGCAGAAGGAAACCTCAGTCATTTGTAGGATTTTAAGAGCTCAAAAGACACTGGGGAAGTGTATTGGAATATCTACTAAAGAAAAGGTGGCTAGAAAAATGTCTATATCCCTATATACCTGAGGGAGGGGAGCTAAGGTTGCCCTGTTCTTCCCAGCCTACCATGGGCTGCAGAGTTTTATCAGCTTGGGCTATGTCTACACTATGGGACTTTATCGGAAAAGGGTACGCCAATTTTGCTCCACAAAAAAAAATTGCGTGCTTTTTTCCTATAGTTTTTTTCAGAAGAGGCTTTTCCAAAATTTGGCCTGTCTACACTGTGCCAAATTTAGGGGAAAAACCCCTCTTTCGGAAGAGCCCTTCTTCCTCATGGGAGAAGGAAGACATGGCTTCCGAAAGAGCATGTCTGCTCTTCCACAAAAAAAAGTGGAAAAGCAGATGCTTTCCCTGGACATAGCAGAGTCTAGACATAGCCTTGCTGAACAAAAACTGCTTGCAGATAGTAAGAGGGGAGCAAGGACGGCAGCTGCTGGCAGACGAGGAGGGTGCAAGATATGTTTGTAGCAATCTTTACACTGAAGTCCTTGAGCAATAAAATATAACCTAGACACTGTTAAGTGGTAAAATGCATCCACACTGCACATAGAAGCTGGTCTTAGCTATGCAGGTGTGAACCTAGAGCAGTTCCTTTCATGTCAGTGGACATAATCCTGGATTTGTAGTGAGATACTTGTGAGAACAAAAGTTGGACCACCTGTTCAGGTATTAAGCAGGTCTGTATCTCTCATTGCCTGGGTGGGCCATGCTTGAAGGCAACAGTAAATCACAGTAACATTCACCAATGAGAGTAGAAGAACGGGAGACAAGGCCGCATGCTTGCTGTAAAGGTGACAAAATGGAGATGAAGTCTGTCTCACATAATTTTTCCATTTTAATACCAGAAGGGACATTTTGATCATGTAATATGACCTCCTGTGTAGCATGGGCCAGAGAACTTCCCAGATAATTCCTACAGTCTGTCTTTTAGAAAAACAACCAATCTTCCTTTTAAAATTACCAGTGATGGAGAATCCACCATGACTCTTGGTAAATTGTTCCAATAATTAATTATTCTCATGGTTGAAAATGTACACTGTATTTCCAGTCTGAATTTGTCTAGCTTTCACTACCAGCTATTGGATCATGTTATACCTGTCTCTGTTAGATTGAAGAGCCCATTATTATATCACTCATGTACCAGGGTGGGCAAATACTGGCCCATGGACCAGATTAGGTTCACCAGGGTTAGCCCCTGGTGGGCTGGTGCTGCTAGATTTGCCTTCACCTCCACAGGTACAGGCAATTGCTGCTAACGTAGGCTGCCGAGTACTGTTCCCAGCCCCCATGTGGAGGAAAGTAAAGCCACTGATCTAGGCAAACAGGTGTGGAAACATAACCCGCCCCCATTCCCTCCAGTTCTATTTAGCTAGAAAAGTCTTTGGGATGGGGACTGTTTCTTGTTAATTATAAATGCAGTGCTGAGCACAGTGCGTTCCTCATCTCAACTGAAGCATCTAGGAGCTGCTATAATACAAGCTGTTATTTGTTATAATTATAATACAGATAATAATATTGCAGAATGATGTTACCAGAACTGATATAATATCTACTGCTGTACAAATATGTAGGTTACATTTGGTTTTTACTGAGATAAATGTTGGGGTTTAATGTAGAGGTGCAAAGGGGTATAGTGTTGTGGACATGAAGCATTCATGTTACTTTAGTATCTTCCATGGTGCATTTCTGTTACCTTGTATATCTGAGCTGTCCCTTTTTAAAACGGAAGGGAACAGAGTGGACTGGCTGGCAAGATAAATCTGATTTTCCTTCACTGCTGACAGATTTGCTGCAGAGTTGTTCTCTAGTAAGAAAAAGGGTAAGAAAAAGTAAATGGTGTTTCCACATAGCAACGCTCTTGTATTATATGTGTTGCTTTGTTTCAATGAATGAATAAGGTCTGCATGGATTATTAATGGAGTCAGGGGCACAAGTGAGCTGGCTTTTACCCTGCCATTATCTCTAACGTGCAAATAAACTACAACTAAATTACAGAATTAATCACACTAAAGTCCTGGACCCTGATAAGGGTCCTGCCACTCTATTTTTATTTATTTTGTGCCTGGAAAACAATTTAGTTCTGTTCCCCTGGATGTGCCTTTTGCTTTCATTGCAGTATCATATGGCATTCTGTTAGATCTTATCATTATGGCTACATTAACGTGACAGAGCAGCATTCTAGTGATTATATCCACCTTATTCAACTCCATTGCTAAATGAAGTGGGACAAGAAAGTTAATTTGCTGTGGAGGAAGAGTTCTTATTAGCTAATCTACCCATTGTCCAAGAGAAATGTATTCTATGTGATACAACCCCTGATTTTTTTTTAAATGTACAGCTTGTTCTCTGAAATCACCAGTAAAGCAAAAAACTAAATTCTGATTAGCATCAGACCTCAGGAGACTCTCTGGGTGTTGAGGATGATGAAACTGATTGGCAAAATGTTCAGAACCTTTTATCGGAACCTTGCTGAAATTGGAAAGGAGCCGTATTCCAGTTGTGGTTCAGGTGTAACTAAGGCTGTGTCTAGACTACACCTCTCTGTCGACAGAGAGATGTAGATTACGCATGTCGAAATTGCTAATGAAGCAGGGATTTAAATATCCCGTGCTTCATTAGCATAAACATGGCCACCACTTTTTTGACACGAGCTTTTTGAAAAAACGGCAGTCTAGATGCGGATCTGTTGAAAATAAACCCTTTTTCAACAGATCCTGTAAACCTTTGAGGAATACAGGATCTGTCAAAAAAGGGTTTATTTTCGACAGATCCGTGACTAGACTGCTGTTTTTTTCCGAAAAAGCTCCATGTCGGGGAAAAAAAAGTGGTGGCCATGTTTATGCTAACGGAGCACGGGATATTTGAATCCCTGCTTCATTAGCAATTTCGACGTGCTTGATTTGCATGCCTCTGTCGACAGAGGGATGCAGTCTAGACGTAGCCTAAGATTTCAGAGAAGCAGCTTACCTTTTTAGAATGCCATCATTCAGGCTGCAGTACTCGTCTGACTTACTTTTGCAGGGGTAGGAAAGCTGGTTCTGGATCTGAGAACTGTCGATTGCCCTGTCTGGGTCTTGGGAAGGGGTAGGGGTGCCTGTCATTAAGGCAACCAAGCCTTGGGGTGGAGGGAATCCATGTGCAGAGGGTTCCTTCTATGTTAGTTGTGACTTGGCAAATATTTGCATCAAGACTGAATAAAACCTGAAAAATACTTTAGAACATCAGAGTTACAAACACCTCAGGAATGGAGGCTATTCATAACTCTGAAACGTTCATAACTCTGAACAAAACTTTATGGTAGTTCTTTCAAATGTTCACAACTGAGCATTGAGTTAATACAGCTTTGAAACTTAGCCATGCAGAAGAAAAATGCTGCTTTCCACCACCTTAGTTTAAATAAGACTACAGGTTGGACCTCCCTTGTCCAGCACTCTGGGGACTCGAGCGGTCCCAAACAATGGAGTTTGCCAGATAAGGGGAGGTCCAGTCTGCCTATCTGGCTGAGGGCTCTGCTTCCAAGTGGGGCTGTGTTTCCTGATACCTGTGTTTCCTGCCTCCAGACCAACACCATGCCAGGCCTGGCCAGGGCTGCATCCCCCTCTGCACCAGCTCTGGACAGGGGCTGGCCCCACTGCCTCCAGCCCCAGCAGGGGCTGCGCCTCCTTCCCCCTCACCCCCAGCACTAGCCTGGGCTCTGCACCCAGCGGACTCCTGCCCCAGCAAGGGCTGGGCTCCCTTCCACCAGCCCCAGCCAGGACTGCACTTCTGCATGCACCAGCTCCGACTTGCCTTGTGTGGGGCTGCATTCCTGGTCCCCGGGCCCATTACCTCCAGCCCTGGCTGGGGCTGCACTCCCTTCCGCCAGCCCTGGCCCAGGGCTCTGTTCTCCACCACACTTGCCCCTCTGGGGCTGTGCTTCTGAGCCTGGGCAGCTGGGGTTCTTTGGTCCAACAATATTCGTGGTCCTGCTGGACCAGAGAGTTCCAGATTGTATAGGTTCAACTTGGAGCACAAATTTCTTACCTTGTCAAATCTTTTTTTTTTAATTGTCCCTTTCTTAAAAAATAGTCTGTTTAACACGGTACTGTGCTGTACAGTACTTGCTTTACCTCCCTTTTTCTTCCATGCTGCCTGATTATGCACTTCTGGTTCAAAATACAGTGCATGGTTGACTGGAAGATTAGTAAATCTGGTGTTCCTATCTTTGAAGTTCTATTGTACCTAGATGTGGGTGGTGAAACGTGTGAACTATTCTGTGTATTCTACTGAATTTTTCAGTGACTCTTCTTCAGCCACTTTCATCCTTTTGTGATGATGTTGGTGAATAGTTGAGCAATTTAATTTTTCTTTGAAAATGTGTTCACAAAAGGTCTGTTTCAAGGCTGCAGGAACAAATAATCATTCAAGAATCACTTGTATGTTTATCCAGTCAGGGAACAGAAACATGTCTATGGACCTCATACTGATCTCACTTACAATGGCTTAAATCAAAGTGACCCCACTGAAGGAAATGGGATCAACATTAGTATAAAACTGGTAGAATATCAGAATCAGGTCTCCTGCAATCATTTGAAACAGCTCCATTTTTAAATATATACACCTATCCCATACGTTGACTGATGCATGGTGGTCCATTAATAGGACTCACAGGCACTACAATCATACAAATAAAACAATAATTAGGAGAAAATATTAAAATACTTGTTTTACAAAAACTCATGCTTTCCTCCTTGTGGGTTAGCACAATCTAGTAGAGTCTCTAGAATCACGACGTTGGCACAAGTTCAACAAATAGAATATGAATTTAGTGTATATAAGAGGGTAGAGAGTCATCTGCTTGTGCTGACTCCAAAAAAAAAAAGCAGTTTTGCTTTCCCTCCGGGCAGCAGTATATCCATAAAGCATTCATTTCCCCTCCAGAAGAAGCCACACCCTTTAATGGATGTCTGCGGATATACAACATAAAGACCCAGCCAGTTCAGTAAATCTCTTACAATATATTTATAGTAGTCACAGTATAAAGATCAGACAGAAGGAAATTACGATCTGAGCGTGAAAAGCCTGCCCAACTATTTCCTGAAAAATATTCCCTCAGCTATAGTTAAAAACTGATTAAAGACATCAGCATTTGAGTCTCTGGAATTACTCCCATGAGTCAGGATTTCAGGATTGGGCCCATATAAAGTATTCTGTTGAAAAATACACTTTCTCCACTCATCTGCATGCTGTTGATATAGAAGGTTTGCATTCAGATAGGTCTATTTCATGGATTTCATCTGCAGTAGAGAAAACCCCGCGAGTGTGAGGAAACTGAGTGACACTATTTCATGCTAAAAAATAAGCAAAATAAGATATGAAACTTAAACCCTTTAGATGTATGCAGTATTGTACCACTCATTCTGGGATTGCTTTATGGTCTAACTAAATGTAAAAAAGCAGGAAAACCTGTTTAAGTCTACTAGTCCATTCTGAATGCATGCTGTTGTACCCAAATATGGTAGCTGATAATGGATATGGGCCCATTCACTGATGTAATACACCATGAGAGAAGACCATATGAATTGCAATATCTTGTCACAACAGGGTATATTAAGAACAGAACTGAGGACTTAGCTCTGCATTTCTCTGCCTTTGTCAATTTAAGTCTGACCACAGATGCTGTCATTTTAATGCAATTTTAAAATTTAATATATTTTAAAATTTTAATAGTCTGACTTTCCATTAAAGGGAACAGGGTGTGTGTGGAATATGTTAGTACTGTAGCAAAGATAGTAGATATGGCTAAAACCAAAACATCAGATAACACCACACCTGAACTTTGGAAAGTTCAAATTCAGATGTGCATCAAGCCTAAAATTATACTCTTAAATCTACATCTATGCATTGGTTTTGATTGAGTCTTATACTGCTAAGTAACGGGTCTGATTTAGGGAATCTAAATAAGGATTTAGGGGCATAATTTAGGCTGTTTTAATTCCAAACTATGTATTTTCACCAATTTCTATTATGTAGCCCATGGGGATACAGACAGACACACACACAAGTGAATGCAATCAGCAGAGATTGCATATTCTAAAGCATTCCGATACTATCACACATCAAAACTTTAGGGAGAGTGCTCTTAGGATTTGCTTCTGACGGAGTACAGTGTCTTTCATACAAATTTTATTTCAAAACACTTCACAAAGTTTCATAATAGTTACAGAATGATGTGCAGCATCTGCTTAGGGTGACACTGTCATGGTTAATAAGTTCAAAGCAGATTTCCCCACACACACACACACCCTCCTTTTATACCTGCAAATGTCCACTACATTATTTCCCATGTTTTAACTCTCTCCTCCCACCATTCTTTAAAGAAATAAATATAATAAAGTTTTGGAGCCAATATAGCCTGAATGAACCAGTACCAAAAAAGTGAACGTATACATATCAGGGGGCAAAAACATTCAGGAAAGGAATAGATGCACGTTTCCAAATTGTTACTGCTGACAGCAGTGGGAAAAAATACATATTTTTTTTAAATTACCAGAAATACATATCTTGACAGCATGCTTTCAGGTACTACAACTATCTGCACGCAGACTATCGAAATGCCATACTGTAAGCTGTACTCAAACTCCCACTAACATCTCTGAGAGTGTAATTACTAAATAGCAGTGCTTTGTATAATATGTATAATTGTTCTACACAGTTATAATAAGCAGAAGTAAGGCAGGCTTCTCTGTAACTAGTCTGGAAAGACAAATCTCTTTCTACCAAGAACAAAAAGGGTGGCGTACATATTATGGACTAAAATCCAGATCCTGACAAGACTTATGAACATGTTAAACACAACACACTGTGAACAGTTACATTGACATACATGAAATTATTTAGAGGTTAAAACCCTGACCACACTGACATCAATGGCAAGACTTTGGTTGGTTTGAATGGGGCCAAGCAACAATTCATCCCCGAGTTTAGATACGTATCTAAACTTTGCAGTTTTGGAGTATTAACTCCACACTGTACTCTCAGGTTCAGCCTTTCCTGTAGTCAATGAGATTGCATAAGTGTAAAGGAGGCACTAGCTGTCTGAAATATTTGTTGTCGTTTTTTGCATGAGACCCTCCTAAGGGCTGGTTCTGGATTAGCACCCAGAAGCTGGTTTAAACAAAGCAGCTGCTGCAGCTGTGGCCAATAAATAAATAAATCCTTATTTGATACTTTCTGACAAGATGACTTCTGTACAAGGTAATTTAAAAGCAGATTAGGCCAAGATTTTCAGTCTTAGTGTCCCAAGTCAGGCAATCACATTCATATAAAGTACCAAATAAAGTGAACTTTTTACGGGGATACTATGACTGACAAATCCAAGTGAAGTCAATGGGCGCTCCAGGTACTTTTCATACCTACAAGAATCCAGCCATGCTTGTTTAGGAGCCAAGGTACAAATGTAAGTGCCTGACTTTAGGTACCCAAGTTACAAAATTTTGCCATAAACGATTATTTAAACTAGTGCTGTGCAGAAGTAGATTGTCAGAAGCTTCACTGCTCTGAGCATGTGGATAAAATGGAACATGTAAGTAAATCTTTCCACAGTCAGGGCTCAAGTCAAGATTTGAATCCCTCTGTCTAGAGTTGAGTAGATCCCTAGTCTAGTGTATGGATTAAATTTGTCTGCAACATCATGGCAGTAAATGTCTAATTTAAAAACATAATTTAAATAACTTTATTAAAACCAAACTTGCATTTGGACTGATACAACTTTTATGCCAACTTCTGGCCTGATGCTATGCAGAACGACTAAGTTATATGCTCCTGGAAGAAAAGGATTTATAATAGAAAGGTTGACAGACTGCATTGTCTTTAAAATGCAGTTGAACTCAATTGAAAGTAATGATCTCATGCTTTCATGAGTACTTTTGAAAATTCAACCACTCCTTTATATTTAAATGTCAATGAGCTCTAAGAGTTAATTATGTTTTCAATGTTCAATGCACTTTTAATTGTGTTTCATGTTTTCTTTTATGATGCCATCCACCTGCCTGTGAAAAGTTAGGGACATCTGCTATCCTTGAGTTTGCACAAAACTCTCATTGACAACGTTGTGATTTCAGCATATGAAAAGAGCAGAGTATAACCCACAGCATATTGCTAAAACATTTTTGTTGTTGTTTATCTTTTTTCTCATCATTTCTGTGCCTATATAATAATGCTAAAAGGGACACTATAATTTGTGTTTTCAGTTTTGCAAATTCTGATTCTGTTTTGCTAATAACTACCCGCCCTTAATTTAAAAAAAAGTCATTCTCTGTTGAAGTCCTGTAAGCAACCAAGTATAAAATCTTGAAATTTAGAGTGTTATCAAAAAGGCTGAATACTGGCCAAAAACATGATGGTTAGACAGACTGTGAGGGAGAAGGGAGAGTACGCTACTTGCTATGCAATACTCATAGCACCAGATTTTACTCTTATTAACAGAAGTGCAAATCCAAAGTAATTTTATTGATGTCTGGATTTACACCAGTATAACTAAGCAGAATTTGGTACAGAGAGATCTTTATATGGAACAGGAATAGCAGTTGTTCGAATAAATTGCCTTTTTCACCTTCTCAACAGCAGGACTAGTACAATAATCCAGGAGGATAGGCAAGTGAAAAAATATAGGACCAGCAGTGGGCCTGGCCTACTACATCCTATGTACTACACCTAAGGGAAAGAAAAGACTATACTTTGTCTATGCTTGGCTATACTTACCTGCAGATTGACGCTCCGGAGATTGATCTTCTGGGGTTCAATTTGGCAGCTCTAGTAAAGACCCGCTAAATCAAACACTGATGGCAGCTTGGTACTCCCTGGGATCGCAAGGAGTAAGGGAAGTCAATGAGAGAGTTTCTCCTGTCAACCTCCCAACAGTGAGGACACCACGGAAATTCAGCTTAAGATATGTCAACTCCATCTATGCTATTTTTGTAGCTGGACTTTTGTATCTGAAGTGGGCTTTCTCCCTAAGTGCAGACCTGGCCTCAGTTCTTTGACACTGGTCCTGTTCCTTCAAAACTTTGCTCAAATGAGTAATTTTTATTTATACTAGTCTTCCTATTGAAATCAATGGGAATACATTTGACATCAGCTAACTGTTTAAAGTTTCAAAGAACTTTTTTTGAAGTCCTACATTTTTTGAAGTCCTACAAACAACCATTCATATCATTTTTTGAAGTCCTACAAACAACCAGTTGTGATATCTCAAAATTTAGATCAGTATCAAAATCCCATTGAAATCAGTGGAAATAGTCACAAGTCATATTTTGCCAGATCATCTCATCCATGTTTCACATGATAGGCATGACCAGTTTCCAATGTCTAAAGGTCTCCTTTTTTACTTCTACTCATAGGTACATACAAAATATCAGAAAAAATAATATTATAGATGCAGAATATAGCACAGAGACTCCACTGAAAAAATGCAAGGAATTCTTAATTTTTCTGCAGTGTGTAATTTAAAAAATCTTTAATAAACAAAAATCTCGTTTTCTTAGATAATGTGTCTTGCAAGCCACTGGGAATGTTAAATTACATACACAGATGAGCTTCAGTACAGTGGTAAGAAGGCTTAAATATAAGTGTTCGGTGCTGAAACTCAGTTTGCATTTTTAATAGGCTTGTTTAGCAATATACAATAAACCTATTATGGTTATCAGCACTGTACATTTATGGAAATATAACTATTACAGCTTCATAATTTATTTTCAATAATAGAAACTGGTGATAAGTGAAGGAATTATACAAAAGGTTCAGCTTAGGTTATATTAACTCTAGAATGTGCTTTTCTTACCATAATGTCTGATTAGTTTGGATTTTTATATCAGGTTCTCTTTCCCCTTTTTATTTAGTTAGTGATAGTACTCAGACCTAATGTCTTGGTATTGAATTTTTAAACTAATCTAAAGAACAAGGAAGAAAAAATCTAAGCAAATGACCTATCAAGATTAGGGGCAGTTTATACAGCGTTTACAGGCATTTCAAAGAAAGCTCATTCGGCTCAAAATGAGATTTGGAAATTTTCCATGTGACTTTTGCTTCACAGTTATACTCAATGATATATTGGAAAATAAGTTTAAAAAAAATAAAATTGGCATAACTGAGTTTGTCTGGCACAATGACCACCTTGCGTAAAAAGTTGCTCTGTGTGTGTCTGCTTTAATACAGTTGAATAATACAGGTTGAACCTCTCTAATCTGGTACTCTGGTCTGGCAACATCCGTGGTCTGGCATGATTTTATTTAGCCAGATGTCCACTTCTCATTGGTGTGGCCAAGTTTCCTGTAAAGATTGATTACAGTCACCGATCTTGATTCTCAGTGTTCTGTGTTGTTATTTAGCTTTAATTTACCCCTAAATGTCTTTTAAGAGCCCAGTAAGAAGTAGAAGTCTTAGTAATGCTGCTAGACCTCCTGTGGTCTGGCAAATTCTCTAGCTGAGTACCAATCAGGTCCTGAAGATGCTAGATTAGAGCAATTCAACCTCTAGATTGCTTTTGTGAAGAGATGGGCTTTAAACTAAACATCAAATCTGAAAACAATGTAATTCTGATAAAGTTTGGATCCAAATCTAGACTTGCACTTAGGATCGATGTAATTCTACAATAGGCCAAACTGAAAACTTTGGATCACTTCCAGCATTTGCTCATGTGCATGGCTTACATCTAGTCATTTTTAGATTTTTTTAAAATAGACAAAGTACCACCCTGTTAAATCATTGTTAGAGCAGTAGAGTGTGTCCTGTTACTTTCTCTTGCTTACAGACAGAGGCTTGGTGAAATGGTCTTCTCATGAGCAAGTGAATTAAGCTTTCTCTCTCATTTTAACCCAGTCTCTTAAATAAGATAAAAATACTCATCTTTCTCACAGGAACTTTAAGAGGATTAGCTACTGTAAAATGGTTATAAAATGCTTTGAGGAGATGGAAAAACTACTATATAGGGGAAAAAAACTATGCGAAGTATTATTACTTTTCATCAGGATTGCCACCACCCGCTGCAGTGTCTGGGGTGCCAATTTTAATAATTAAAAGGCTTATTTCCTGACACAGCTTTCAGTTTTACACCCTCTGCCCATAGAAACTTCAGGGTTTCTCTGCTGCTGAGGAAATGGCTGCATATTTGTTTCAATGGAAGAGCTTGCTGCCCATCCAACCAACTGGTCTGTGGAATGCAATGCTGGCAGGTGGGAATGCAAATTTCACTGAAATGTCTAGAGAGCACTGGGGACAAGCAAAGCCTGTTCTGCCTGCTGAGGCCTCTCCCTGTATATTTCTTGGCAAGTGGGCAAATCTGCTATGATGAGTTAAGACAGCTTGGTAGAATGGGATGATGGGAACAGGAGTTCCTGCAGGGCCCAACACAAAGTCCCAGCTCTAACAGTTGCACTGGCTTTTATGCTGTAGAAATAGACTGTGCAGGATTGAGCATGGGGTGGGGGCAGATAAATAAATAGCTTCTTTGAGCTGAAGCTTCATAGTCACAGTGGGGAGACTGATATGCGGCTGCTGCTTTCAACTTTATTGCATTTCACTGCACTAGAGTTTGGAACCACTGAGTGGGAGTCACTTTAACATCTTAGTACAACTAGCTTGCCCTCTATGTATGAAACACTTCCCATGACATGGTGGGAAAAAGAAGGGCAGGAGGTGAAGGGGATGGGGAAATAAGTTTTGGATTCTGGAATGAAGGAGACACTATAGCTTCATAGTATTGTTGACAAAGCAATCCTAATTCTTCCTCACTGCTTTCATATTGCCAGTTATGCCTTTATGATTTATTTGATTTCTTTAAAAAATTTATAGAGGGCCTCCTGCCTAGTTCCTCAGTGGTTACTTACAGAGTTAAACAAAACAATAAATTACACAATGGACAGCATTACAGAAGCACTGTCATGTTGTCAGGAAGTAATAACAGATAATCAGATGGAAGACAAATGCCTTATACTGAGGTACCTGGATTTGGACTGCCAGGAACAGTGAGTTCTAAAGTCAGGAGCCCTCATCTGAGAGAGTCACGCTGCTCATCACAGGGCATTTAATCCTAGGTGCTGACAGCAAAAGCCTCCCATTTGATAAATAGTAACAGTATTGTCACTGATTTTCTTATTACTGGACGTCAGTCATGTTTGGTATCTGCGGGTACTTGTGGTGTTAGCATTGCAATGTAGGTTCTGCTTGTACACATCTGACCTCTTTCAAAGGGTGGCCCAGTGGGATTCTGAGGATTCCTCACCCCACCCCCCCCATTCATTCTGGGGGTCTGCTGTTTCCTCCGTTTATCTATTAGTTGATTGTGAAAATGCAGCATAGTGCTGTTGGTAAACCACATTACCTAACCCCAGAAACCAAGTTGAAGAGCGGTCCCATCCCCAATGTAATGCTACGGAAGCCAAAGGTGTTACAATGGGGATTAATTTTCCCATTTGAATCTGCATCGTGGCTCAGACTGGATGATCGCACAATTAGCCTTTCTCCACTGAGCCCATTACTGCTGATTAAGTGGCCATGCTCTAGATTATTTTATTCTATTCATGTTATTTCCCTTAAAGCATCATGGCTAGTGCAGGATTAAATTATAGAAATGAAGGTGGCCTTACTGGGAGCCTGTTAAATGGTCTTGAGAATGCCAGTCCATTTCATAGCTTAGCTTTTAAAGTGCCTCTGCTATCACTTGAGTAATGTATGTTGATTGTTACAGAAGAGGCAGAGATTTGTTTCTTTGATAAGTTGCTTCCTGCCAGGAGCAATGTAGTATTGTGTTTAGATGAGTGTCAAATAATCATGCTAGGATGGAGGTATTTTGTTGTTTACAGTTCTCATACATTTTCAGTGCAAACCTTTTTCCCTTTTCTGATGATTGTTCTTGCTGACTCTCTCCAATCAGGAGACAGGGTTCTTATATTAATCTCTAAATCAGAAGAATTTAGTTGCCTCCTGTGACAGGATTTGGTCATGTTCCAACTGAAATATATGCAGCTTTGACCAACCACTGTGGGATCTGCTTTTCTAAGCATGTCACAGAGGGAAAAAAAATATGTGGATAGCATATTCTTAAGCAGAAAGAAGCCCTTTGTAATTTCAAAGTGTATTCTCTTCTGATGTTGGCAAAAGGCCATATTCAATGAGTTACATATAACAATATATGTAAGCTATATAATATTTATGTAACAGAAAAAAATAGACACTTGTGATGTCCCAAATAGAGGGAAAGTACTTGGGGTTGTAAAATAAAACAAAAATTAAATTTTTAAAAGAGAGATGGGGAAAAAAGTTTCTCCCCTTACCCTCTTTAAATAAAATTAAACTCAGAAGGAAGTTAGATTACTGTTTATGTTTATAACTATGCTCAGATCAATGGTACTTCAGGATGATGAAGGCATTGGCTGACCACCTTTCTAGGGTGCACTGCTGCTAATTAAAAACAAGGGATCAACAGAACAATTGTCCAGGAAATGCAAGTACAGATTGCAGAAGTAACCTAAAGGGTCATTCCAATTTCTAAACTGTCTTGAGTGGAATCAAATTTTTTTAAAAAAAAAAATCTCCATAGCTGCACAATTTCATTTATTTTCATTCACTTGGACATTTCTTTCACTTATACAAGGCTGGTTTCTGTGTGCTTGGCATTCTGAGTGCATGATGGCACCAAAGGTTGAGAGTTGATATGTGAGAGCCAGTAATTCCACACTGTTGGGCATTCCATGTCTTTTCCTCTAGCACCAGTTCCTCCAAACAGCCGCACATTGGTTGTGCCTTGAGCCCCCTCAATGCTTGTGAATCTGGATTTCCTTTACTTTGTAAGCAACTCTTTCATGTTCCTCTTGCCAGTTTCCATTTCGTTCCAGAAGCTGCCTGGCAGGCTGGACAAAGTCAGACACCAACATCCATATTTAGGCAGCTACGCCAAGTGCCTGGTTTTACAGGTTGCAAAGCATGAATCCTCTCTGCACTCTCCAGTCTGCACAGACACTCAGCAGACTACACCAGTCTTCAGCACAGAACAGCCTGCTCTCGAAAATGTACTGAGCCCCCTCTGCAAACTGGTGCTTCAGAGCTTGTGCTCATCTTTTCTGAGAACCTCCTCCCAGACAGTGCATGGCTCTGCAAATTCATGGAGGGAGTAAAGTCTCCAGCACAAAGACTGCAGTTATGACAGGGTAAGCAAGATGGGAGACTCCCTTCACACCTTTAAAGTTTGTCACAATCTGTATTTAACCTTTGTTATGTGCCATTTTTTGCAACAAGACTGGAAAGGAAAGAGCCTTGAGCCCTCCAGCTAGATTCCTGGATCTCTCACAGAACCAGACCACCGGTACCTAGTCTCAGCACACGAGAGACACTGATTTTCATCATAATACTTCCTTTCGCATGAAAAAATAACAGC
Organism: Rafetus swinhoei; assembly: GCA_019425775.1. Classification (NCBI taxonomy): domain Eukaryota; kingdom Metazoa; phylum Chordata; order Testudines; family Trionychidae; genus Rafetus; species Rafetus swinhoei. The sequence continues at coordinate 116,661,342 of CM033449.1, forward strand.
AGAATGAGGCATGTAATATGGAAAACGTAGGGGAGCAGCTGTACTAGTGTCTGACTGCTGCTTAGCAATTCCCCACTTCACTAGCAATTGAGCGGTGATTAGAAAAGCCACAGAGAGAATGAGAGTTTGTTTGGAGAAGTGGCAATGTGTGACAAACAAAATAAAACATCAGTAACAAACCCCAATACCCGTAGACCCACACACAGCGTGCATTCCCACGATGAAGTCTTTCTCCATTTCAGGTGCATATTAAAACAGAAAAAAACTTAAAAAGCAACTAGTCTGGTAACACTCTAAAACGAACAAAACATGTAGATGGTATCATGAGCTTTCGTGGACACAGCCCACTTCTTCAGATGACCGGAGTGTCACCTGAAGAAGTGGGCTGTGCCCACGAAAGCTCGTGATACCATCTACATGTTTTGTTAGTGCTACCAGACTATTTGTTGTTTTTTAAGTTTTTCCTGTTGACTAACTTGGCTACCCCTCTGAAACATTAAAACAGAAGTTTGTTTTCACTGTCTCTAACACACATCTTCAAAGAGAGCAGACAGAAAGAACAAGCCAGAGTGTGCGTTAACCTTCAGGTCAGAGAATGGACAATAGAGTATTGCATGTCTTGTTCAAGTGTTCCCCACTTTTAATCACCAATTCAGTCTTCCTGTTGACTTCTGTGTGTCTGAGCTAATGTCAGAGCAAACACATACCAGAAGCCTATAAATGCAGCTAACCTGACTTTTTTATACGAGGACTATATTGACTTTACTGCTAAAAGCTGAGTGCTTGGCCTTGCTTTGATTCATATCCGTATACAAACAACCACCTAAACATTTAAGCATAGAACCTGTCAGAAGTGGAGGGATAGGGAAGGAATCTTTTTTTTTTTTTAAACTTTAAATGTGGGTGGGTGACATGGATCAGCACTAAAAAGCTGTCATCTCAGTGAGCAACTGGATTTCATTTCTTTTTTGTTTGACTTCTCAATCTGGATTAACTTGCAAAAAGAGAAACGTTACCACTCAAAGCAGGTAATGGACAGGAAATGGCTTTCACTGCTCAAGTACTTGATCTAATCCAGACAGTCCACACAAAATGATTAAACAATAAACCCCACTTCACTGTTAAGGAATGAGTAATATTTGTTATCTGAATGGAAAGATAAAACTAGGTGCTTCAAGAGGAGACCTGCTTATTTGAAACTCTTCAAAGGAGAATTTTTGAGAAATGTTAATGAAATGTTATCAGTAATATAGCACCTAATGAACTATGAGAAGACGACTTAGCTGGCAAATTTGCTTTCAGTGTTTCTGTCTCCTGTGAAAGGTTTGCTTGGGGCCCCCTGACTACTCTTGCTTAAATAAACAGAGCTAGGGGAGAAAGCTTTTAGATCTCTTAATAAGGAGCCATTACTAGAGGCTGAAAGTGCAGCCCATGAAAGAAATGAACTGTTACGGGGTGGTTTAGGGCTAAGGATCAGGGTAGAGCTGACACTGAATAGTGGATAATAGGCTTCTAGTGGTCAGACTTTACAGGAGACTGAGGCAAACTGTAGCAGCTTTGTCAGAAAAACAGAGTTACTGGGTTTACCCACTTGACCTTTAGACTGAATAGATGGACTTAAGGAGATCACAAAAAGCTTTGCAGAAAAGTGGTCTGCTCCATTCCGCTGATGCCTGAAGCTCTTTTGTGGGAGAAGGAAGTGGTGGGCTACTGCTCTTGTACACCTTTTGAGTTTGTTTGCCTTTATGGATTCTTTGAAGTCTTTGTATCAAAATGTATGCAAAGAAATAACTTGATGGAAGATTCAGGAAATGGTGGTGTACCTGTAATTGCTACATTTCTTTCCCTTTATTATTTTAAATAATAAAATCTATTTAAAGAAGATTCATATGCAGAACAATATATATTGAATACAAAAGACACAGGGCTTCATCCTGCAGATTTGTGTCCAGAGAAATTTCCATTACAGTCAGACCATGGTAGCTTTGGCTGGGTAGTATAGGGATAGCAGGATCAGGCCCCCTCAAATGTTTAAGTAGCATAGATGATGTGTGTCAAACCATTTTTAGCTCGAAGGTTGTGATGATACATTAGGACACATTCTGTCTTTAATTAAACTTGTACAAACTTTTGACTGAGATCTGAAGTTGGCCCTCCAAGTGAACTCAAGTATTTAAAATAAAAATACTGCACTATCATTTTAAAAGAATTTATATAGCTCTGTTTTGAGCCATCTAAAATGAAAACAAACTCAACATGTTTAGGAGGGTTTTTTTTTTTCAAATTTTCAGACAGCTTTAAGTTATGAATCATTCATTTCCTGTTTTTCATGGGATTTTTAATATCTTGTTTTTTCCACTTCAAATTAATTTACAGCATGTTTTCAGACATGCCATGATTCTGTTCTCCCTCTACTTGTGTGAATGTATTTCCCAGTAACGCTAATGAGAGTTATGGACACACAAGAAAGACAGAAGAGACTGTACTTAAAAGAGATCTTTATTTTTATTTCTAATACTAACATGGGCTCTGGAAAGGAGTGCAGGTGGCATATATCCCCTATTTTTGGCAGGTTGAGTTTCTCCCTAGATTTGACCTTTCATTAAAAAGCTATACATTTCTAGCTCTTTTTTGCTCCGGAGGAAATGCCAGCTTTGAGATGTCATAGGTAATTCATTGTCTCTGTCACAGCCAGCCCAGGACTGGCCTTTGAAGCCCACGGACCGCACAGCTGCAGGTACACAGATGTATTTTTTAAAACACCTCAACCAACTTGCAAATGAGGAGTTCTGCCACTGGCACAAAGGCCTTTGTGAGCTCACAAAGGCTATGTCCACACTGCAGTGTTGTTTTGGAATAACTGACGTTATTCTGAAATAGCATTGTCCGCATCTACACAGCAAGCCATTATTTCGACATAATGTCAAAATAATGTCGAGCTAGAGGACTTCTTACTCCAACTCCTCTAGCCCTCATTTTATGAGGAGTAAGGGAAGTCGAAGGAATGGCACTCTTCCTCAGACTTCCTGCTGTGTAGACAGCACCAAGCTATGCAATTGATGTAGCTCAAGCTCCGTTGCTTATTTTGGCTTTTGCCCTGCTGTGTAGACGTGTCCTAACTGCTCCATTGAGCTACCAGTTTGGTCTCTAGCTACAAGGGGGAAGGGCAACTCATCTTTACCATCTGGAGTTTTGTATTGGGGAGGGAGGACAATGGAGTATAGCCGAGGAGGTAAAAGAGAGGACTGCAGTGTTGTAGAGTGTCACAATTTTATCATGCATTTTGTGGAATTTGGTGGTTTTGCAAGAGCCCATGCTTCAGCTTTTCATTTTGAAAAGAAAAAGACAGTTATTAGCCCTTGGGGTGTGCCAGATACTATTAAATGTGATCTCTAAACATACCCAAACCAGCCAGCAAATAAGAACCCCCAAATTTATCATTTTTAAATCTCCTGATTTCTAAAACTATCTGATTTTTTTTTGAGAATATGACTTGGGTTTTTTGAACCCTGAGGTTGGCAGTGCAGCGCTTGATCCATGAGAGCTAACAGTGGCAAGGGGAAGTAGGTCCATAAGAAACAGAAGAAACATTGTATTCAATATTTCAAAATTTCCTCATATTTTAATGTTGTGGCTCTTCGCCATTGTTGACTGGCTGGTGATGGGCTCAGTCAGCGAATAAGGGAAGGAGGGAGCAGTCACAAGTTCTGTCTAGTTCTGTTACCTCCTAGAGGGCACTTTCCCATCAGACTTTTTCCTAGGTTGACTCCGACTTTGCGGTCCACTTTGTTATCCTGATAACTTATAAATGACTTTTATCCCTTCCTAATAATGTCAGTGTTCCTGGGTTGGTGGTTTTGAATGTCAATGGGAGTGTCAGTATGTAAGAGGGAGAGATTTTCCCTCAGTGCTATAGATTGGTAGTACCAAAGGTGAAGTCGATGGAAAAATATTTCTTCTGGTTTTGTCTGTTTTATAAGAAAAATAAATAAAACCTGCATTGTGCTATTGTGTCGTGCTTTTGTTTTAAACATTCAGATTATGGTGAATTCTCACTTACGGTTATTAGAGTTTGGTTCTTAATCCCCTGAAACTCCATTATGAATCCTCTTTTCATAACAAGTACCTCACTGTCATGTATGCAAATGTCTTCTCTCCTGAGAACATCCAGGCACAAAGGGTGCCTTTATTGAATACTTAAAGGTATGTTCTGAGATTGAGTCTTTCATTTAGCACCAGTCCCTCCCTAGGAAAATCAATAATGTCTCTATACTTGTCAGTGAGTTTTCTGTGTTGTTAGTTTCTTCTCAGCATCAGAAAATCTAAAGATACATTTCTGCTTTCTACCACAGAGAAGCATCTCATTACTCAATGTTTGGAGGATCCAGAAAGAGAACAGAGGGAACTGCCCCTCTCTTTGTCTGCCTTGTTTGCGATTATCAGCAATGAACGCCTACATCCCAGTTAAAAAGTTTTAAAAATTACTAATTCCCCATTTTAAAAAATTACTCAAATGTTTCATATTTACCATCATATGTTCAGTTTGTCAGAAGCAGGCTGTAAGCATGCAGGACTCGGGCATGTGTTCTGCTAAAGAGTGTCTTTGTTCCTTTCCAGCAGTGGCAGCTGAAACAGCTGAATTTTTTATGATGTGCCTCTCAGGCCCATGTTGGGCTTGATTTGCAAGACCCAGCTCCTAAGTATCCCTTTATTCAGCTGTAGGTAGCCTTTTTCTTTTCTTTTTTTTTTTTTCTTTTTCTTTCTTAAGCTGGTAAGAACAGTAGTGAACTCAATAAACCATCAATGGCCCTCACTATACAATTAATTGAAGAGACTAGTGTACTAACATATGCAATGTGAAGCCTGTCTGCATCTGCTCCTGAGGTCTTTTTGAGGGAGATACTAGGACTTCATTAGGCACACTGTGTCTGACTCTAGACTAATTGAGCTGTCATAAAGAGTAAATCCATTAAGAAGGTCAGATATGTCTGTTTACACAAAATTCTCAATTTGCAAAGCAGCATTCTTAAGAGAAAATGTTGTCCTCAGTCACTAGACCTTTTGACTGATGGAGTGAGGGGGGAAGGGAAAAGATTAAGAAGAACCAAAGGAAAGAAAATGAAAGGAAAATGAAAGGAAAAAAGAGCCAGAAAATATAGGGTCTAATTGAAATTAGTAGGGTTCTCATCTTAGAGAATGTTTTCTTAACAGATTGCTGCAGCCCTCTGCCTCAAGGTTTTTGATTAAATTAATGACAGTAGAGAGAGGCTCTATTATTGTTGCTGTTTCTGGAAGGAAATTTTACATAGTCTCTCCCCTTCCCTCCTCTCCTAAACCTCAGGTACGATGATAGAATCATTAATTGGGGCCACAGTAGGCCAAGAGGATGAACTTTGTATTACTATGCAAATGTAGGCAATCTAGGAGATTAATATTTCATGTGTGCCTATTTTAACAAGGAGTGTTTCGATTACAGTCTGCTTGTCACTCAGCTGGGAGGCTGGTTGAGAGGGTTGTTGCCATAAGCAAGGTCTTGAACTTATTTTTGTTTCATGCTGGCTGCTATCTTGGGACCAGTCAGTGAGTCCAACATGCTATGTTATGCTGGCTGCTGCTGAAGCTATATGACCAGTGTAATGAGGGAAGCGTCTGGGGGAGGTACACAGCGCCTTTATGAATACCATTGTCTGTTCCAGTGGTAGAGTCTAGAACAGAGCATCAGCACCTCTTATCAAACTTGTTTGTCAAGGATGGGGATTGGGGAGAGAACAGGACCCAAAATGGAAAGGCCAGCAATAATTGTGAGAGCTGTTGAAATATTTTCTCGACAGCCCTCCTAGCAGGTATGTAGGCAACGTACATAACTGTTAATTTGCCAGATCCATATACTGGATTATCATCTGGCATAATGTTTTGTATTTATGTACAAGGTTCCTTACAGCTGCCTTGAAAGGAGGACCATGCATTTGATAGGCATCTGCTGCCAGATGTGGTAGTTGGTGGACAAGGGGAAGAGAGCCCTGGGCCATGCCCACAATTTGACATGTCATGATCCCGTAGGACCATGAATCTACAACCTGGAGTTTCAGGAAATAGTAAATGTTTTGTGGCCAGGTCCTGTGCATTCTTCTTCTACCTCCTTCAACCTTGAACAGGGCAGCTGTAATTATGCCCAAATTAACTAAGGCTCATACGATATTTGTGAGGTGGATAAACATTGTTTTACCACAATGAGTAGGTGGCTAATTGGAGAATTCTTGAGTAGAAAAAACAAAACAAAAATAAACCTAAGACTTTAAAAATATTATTTTGTTTTTCAAATTTTGTTTTTCAAATCTGTGAGTCTGTGTTCCCTCTTTGTGTGTGTGTGTCTCTCTCTCTTTCTTTTTTTTCCCCCTTCACCTTTCAACGAGTGCCTGGCTCAATCAATGCAATAAAACAGATGTGTGTCAAAAATCCCCACTTATGACTGTTTTCAATACCATTTGCCTAGCTCATATCCCATCGACAAACAGATTTTTCAATTTTCTAAATATGTTAACACGAAATCTTTAACAAAATTGCTAGCATTTGTCTGCTGAGCCCACCTCATCTTTTCTCCCCCCCCCAGTGAGTCAATTCCACCCCCAATCTTTGGTGGTGTTTTGTTTTTTTTTAAATAATTTAGTCTTGTTTAAAATAAAACAATTTTCTTTGTTACTCATTGGCAACCATTCTGTCCTTAGAACACAGTTGCCTCAATCCATGTTTGAATACAGTAGGAACGCTTAGACATGCATTGGCAAGTGATCTAGGGCAATGGCCATTCTCTGCCTTCCATAAATCATTTTTATCATTCATTTATCCAGTCTTTTATGTGGCTAAAGAGCCTCTGAAGTGGGGGGGGAGGAGGGTTATAAACGTGTAATGGCTGAAAATTTCAGCCATTACATGTTTGCATGCAGGGGGGAGGATATAGAGGCAGCAGGCAGGTGGAGGGGGCTCATGTGTAACCATGAAGGTTAACTGGAGCCCAGGCTCATTGGTTAACCATTTAAATGACTGTACAATCACATCCCTAGTCTTTATGGTACTGGACAACTAGAAAAACGGAAGGGGCAGAGACTGGCAGAACAACATAGGACACAAAATAGTAAGAGCAAGTCCGAACTTTATTTAAAAAAGAAAGGGTTAATAATGGGGCCCAATAGAAAAAATGTCATTGATCTGTGCAGAAGATAAAAAGGTTGTTTTTTATCTTCTATCTGTGCAGAAGATAAAAAGGACTCTTCTTTCTAGGTAGTTTGATTGTTACTGAAGTTTGCAAGCAAAGAAAATTAGGATGGACGAAGAAAGACCACTTTTTTAAGACGTTTATAGATGGCAGACAGCTACGTGAAAGCAAATCTGTTGGCGCTCCAAGCACACACAACTAAAGAATTCTACTTGGTCACTAGATGACACAGAGATATGTCAAGCTTTCAGTGTAAGAGTTTATAAAATAGCCTGAGCTCTTGGCTTCAATTTAACTTTAAACATCCCAACTGAGTACCAAAAGAAAGAATAGGTATGGAGAAAACAGACTAAAAATAAACAAGCTTGACACAGCCTTTGCATGGGAGGGTGCATGTCCTTCACCAAACTTCAGCTTTATCAGCTAATGCCTTCTCAATTGAAACGTTTATCTTATAAGATAAACTATATGCAAGAAAAAATGTGTGATAGACTGAGGGGAAATACTCAGATAAGTGAAGCCTACAGCTGAGAGAATGAACAAAGGGTAGAGCTCAGAACCTTATTATTTATTAAATATTCATATTCTGGTAATCTTCAGAAACTCAAATCAAGACTGGGGCCCCATTATGCTTGGCACTGTACAGACCCACTGATTTGAACAGATTACAACCTAGACTATACAAAAAACAGATCTAGAATTAAATCTTGTTATGGAAGAACCATATTGCCTGTTATCTCATTGATAGCATGTAAATCTCAGCTCCAGGTGCCGGGTGGTAGTGTTTTTATAGCATGCAGATTTGTTTTCCTGCACAGCAACACTCTCAGCCATCCCTTGTGGGAGCAGAATTAACATTCTATCTCGGAACTGGACATCTTCTCTTCATAGACATGCTTTCCTTGACTTTACATGTTTCAGCCTTAATTTACTGGACTGTGTCGCTATTGCTACACCTTGGACCATGGCATCTCTTGATTAAGCACTTTGTGTTAGGGAAACCTCCATACCCACTCTCTATCATTTATTTTTCATGAATTATCTTGCCAAGTTTTTGATGATATATTTGTGTTTAAACAGGAACTTACTGCATTCACCATGCTTAATCATTCAGGACTCAAGCAGAAGGTCCAGGGTGGGTGGGAGGAAGGGGGAATTAATTAAACTTGTATATTATTTCAGGTGTTCTCTAATAGCCTTTGAGCAACTGTGAACAGAAGTTACAGAATATTGGCACCAATTAAGCAATATATCTGAAGTGTCTTTAAAAACAGAAATACATTTGAACCTCTGCAACCTTGCAACTTTGGGAAATAGGCTATGCCAGATTATGGAATTTTCTGGACCATGGCTGTTCATACGTACATTTTGTTTAGAAGGTGAAAATAAAAACATTGTGTAAAGTACTGAATTTTTATTTCACATGAAACACAGACATGTGGTCTTGGAGGGAAGGAGGGTGCAGAAGCACGCTGGGGTGGGAGTGCAGGGTCTGGGAGGAAGGGAGGGAGGATGCGTGAAGGGAATGTGGGTTTGGGGTCTGGGCATGAGTGGGATAGGAGTGGGTTGTTTACCTGTGGCACACACATGGCTCTGTGCCCCCTGCCACTTCCAGGCATTGCCCTCCACTTCTATGGCACTTTTGAACTATTCTGAGAGCACATTTACTTAAATGCATGCTCCAGAAAGAACCTGGTATACAAGGTGGATGTTTCAATTGAACTGAACTTTTTTTTTTCAGACTTTGAGTCTTTGGGAGGCAGGGAGACAGGGTTGCAATGCTGAGTAAGATGTGTGTACATGTGTTTATTCTAGAAATGACTGTACTTGTTTCTAGTGTTGTTTCATAGGTGAAACAGGAGAAGTCTTCTACTCCCTGCTGCACATCAGCTCTGATGGATTGATGTACTATGCACAGGAAGGGGGGAGGGGAAGGCATGTCTAAAAATTATTTCCCATAGCCTTGAGAAGAACAGGACATATTATTCCTTCTCCCCTTCCCCCCCCCCCCCTTTTTTTTTTAAACTAACACTGAAAACTTTACTTTTACTCCTTAATAGATAGCTGTATTTGATTAAGCTCTTTGAACTGCCTAAATGGTCAGGTGTCGGAGATATATGGGTAGCTGGTGTTTGTTTAGTAAAAAAATGTTCGTGTTATTGTAGTAAAAGACAGGCCCCAGTAGGTTATAAATACACTTTGTTCCCTTGCATCATGCTGCAGTCCAAATATTCATTTCAGTCTTTTGGTTGTTTGCTTTCTTATATATTTCCCTTTTATTGTAGTTCTTTCCTCTCCCAATTATTTTACTGATACAAGACCAAAATCAAACACCCTGGAGACAATACTCCTGGCAGAACTATGGAAACATAACCATACATAATGATTTTCATTAAAACATTTACAGTCGTCATTTGCAAGTAACTGATATAACTGTGTTGTTTGAATACCATGAATTACAGGGCTGTGTTAATTAGGCAAAAATAGGGATCACTATTCCATACACCCTCTCCAGCCTAAAGTGATGTTAAATAGCAATGTCAGGTTTTCAATCCACTTTCAATATTGCTTAAATGCTTATTTTTTGAGGGTGGGAAGGGAAATCTATGTGTTCAGGGAGTTGCGGAGTTTCATCAAATGGGAAGCTGATGCTGAAGAAGCAAGATATGGATTATTTATCTGTCTGCCCATCTAGATTTTTATACCATGTTGGTCTCAATGACATCTAAGGACCTCTCTATGAATTCCAAATAATTTGTGATCAGTTCAGATAAACTCCCAAGAAATGAGTATGTAGATCCAAACCTCCTCTGAAATAACCAGACCTCTAAGGCCTAAAACATTGTGTTGGAAATCATAGAATATCATGAAACAAAATACAGGACTATGTAGCACTTTAAAGACTAACAAGATGGTTTATTAGATGATGAGCTTTCGTGGGCCAGACCCACTTCCTCAGATCAAATAGTGGAAGAAAATAGTCACAACCATATATACCAAAGGATACAATTAAAAAAATGAACACATATGAAAAGGACAAATCACATTTCAGAACAGAAGGGGATGCGGGGGTGGGTGGGAAGGAAGGTAAATGTCTGTGAGTTAATGATATTAGAGGTGGGGAAAGGTAGATGTCTGTGAGCTAATGGTATTAGAGGTGATAATTGGGGAAGCTATCTTTGTAATGGGTAAGGTAGTTGGGGTCTTTGTTCAGCCCCCCGCGGAGAGTGTCGAATTTTAGCATGAATGCCAGTTCAGAGGATTCCCTTTCAAGTGCAGATTTGAAAGTCTTCTGGAGTAGGATGCATGTGATTAGGTCATTGAGACAGTGTCCTTTCTCTGATAGAGAGGCAGCAGCACGGAGGGTGAGGGGGATAGGTTGGCGCCAATACTCATGGGGAACCAACTTTGAAGCCAGCTCCCCATGCATATCGGCTCCTGCAGACCTGCAGAAGTGGGGGGACAGGCAGGAGGCAGTGCTGCGGGGAACCAGTTCAAAAGCCGGTTCCCCCCAGCACCCAGCTTCCCAGTGCTGCAGCAGCATGGGGGGAGGGTAGAGGAGGCTGCCATGAAGCAGCCTTTGTCGGCAGCAGATCTGAGCAGCCACTGTCCATGGGGAGCTCACACCCTCCCAGACAGAGGCTTCTGCCACCCCACACTGCTGCCTCTGATACAGAGGCAGCCGCATGGGGTGGTAGCAGCCTGGGTTACCATGGGGCTCCCTGAGAGTGAGGTCAGGAGCACAAATATCCATCTAATCGTTAAGTTTTCATGCGGTTACCTGACTATTCAATTCTATGATATCTAACATCCCTAGTGAAGACCTTGTGCACGGAGGTGAATTTCACCATGGATTAAAAAGGTATAAACTTTTGTTTTAAAATATTTTAGAAGATATTAAAGATTTGAAATTCAAAAGCAATTTTGACTGTGGTTGGAAGTTGTCACGTTATGGGGGGACTGAATTTATTGTCTTATAAAGGCTGAAAATGTGAGGGCAAAAACCCATGATCTCCATGATTTGAAAAAAAGAATGTGATCTTGAACCGGGATTTATGGCTCCTAATTTGAATACATTAAACTAGAACACAAAAGCCTTCCTCAGTGAGGATATAAAGGGAAGGGGATAGCTATTTTTTTTTAAAATCTATACATGTTTTTCATCCAAATGTTCATGTCAGCTTTAGATCTGTAATAAAATTATCCCAAGAAATATGTAAATCTTCTGTGATTGCAAGTCTCTTTCAAAGGGTTTTTGTATTTGTTTGTTTTGCTTCTTTTTTCCCTTTTCATTTCTTAAAGCTGCTGTGTTTGAATCCCCAAAAGCAGCATCCCAAGTTTGCTAATTTTTTTCTCGAGGAGATTCCATCCTCTGTGTTTGTGCTGTCAATTAAAAGCGGTGAATAACCAAACAATTTGGATCTTCCAGGCTACTGACTAATATTTTGCAGAAAATGAGCAATGTCATCATGCTGAATCATGAGTATAGCAGAACTCACTGAAAGGGTGCATAAAAATGGAAATAAAAGGACTTTTTTTTTTAAAGAGAAGAGTCATGGAAGTGATATTTCCCCCAATTTATCCTAAAAATGTAAAAAAGAAACTGTTTTACCAGCTTTCATAATAGATAGCATTGCAAGGATGAATTTTATCATCATATTACTATGTAATCTGTATAATTCCTTTGGTTGCCAAAATGGCTTTTACTACATTGTTATCCATACAGATTTCACTCCTTAGAAAAGAAATCATGTTTAATCTCTATCTGGGGATTGATCTATGAACAATGCCAAATCTTCCGCAAAGTAAAGTTTAGGTAATAACCTGATAAATTCTGGAAGAAATCATAAAGAGACCACAAGTTCTCATCAGGCACAGACTGACATATAAATAGAGAAGCACATACAATATGAAGATAATTGTGTTATAAGGAGAATGTGCCCTACCTATTACTCCATTGACAAGATGAAATTTATCAGCATGACATTGCAGTGACCTTACAATTCACATGTAGGTAATAAAGGCAACACTAACATTAGCACATAAAGTTCACATTCTGAGTATATTTGTGACCTATTCAGCATAATCAAACTCTGAAGGCCAGATTCCATTGGTGGAAAGCAGGACAACTGATCACATAGTCTGCCCAGAGGGGATGGGTACAGAGTACTCTATGGCCTAAAGTTGAGCAGCAACCCCAAAAACGTATGCAGTGGTGATCAGGGAGAGCATGTGGCCAGGGCCCCCAAGGGATGTACAGTCCAGTTCATCACCTTAACCACCTGCATTAGCAGAGGTTGTCTGGAACCTTCTCTAGGAGACAGCTTGAGACAATGGTGGAAAATTGCCCTTAGGATGTAGGGAAACGCAGCTTGTTTTCTCTTTGACCCTAGGGGTGAATCAAGCTTCTCTTCGCCAGAACTGTTTCTTGACTTTAGGTCCATTTGCCTTAGAATCTACTGTAGTCTTGAGAAGAGTTCTGTGAACATTATATATTGACCATGCTCATAAGAACACCAAACAAGCAGAGCTTACAAACACATATGGAGGGAGATGCACAGAATCCACTAGGAAGGCTACTATGAATCTAATTTAGTTTGTGTTTAGCATTAGTTTGCATTTAGCATCAGTGCTCTGAAAGTGCCTATGAGGGTGGGAGGATGGATAGATTACATAACTAAATCTGAAATGGTCTCATTTGAGGCAGAACCCAGAACTCAGGCCCAGTCTGGCAGAGTTTGCTCAGACTGGAAATCTTTCAGCAAATGGGTCAAGCACAGCTGGGCTGATTGTCGAGTGGATCTCGGCTGAGTTTTGAGTAAATTTGTGTCAGTGCATGATTTCAGGTGTTAAAGTTTTACAATGTGTCAGCTAGAGATACATCAAAACCACATGTTAGATTTCAACATCCTGAACAACTTCTCGAGTTGGATGGACTCTGAACCCAGATCCTGATACAAAGGTCTAACTAAAACCATAGATGCAAACATGTTCCAATGTTGGGAGAATCAGAATTTGGCTCTATATTTTTGCAGTTGGGTCCATATTGGCTTTTAACCCCAAATCAAGCAAAGCAGGTTCACTTTGTTTCGGTGAGTTATTTGAACACACATACCAGGGTGAAATTCTGGGGAATACAACCCACAAAGAGAAGCCACTAAAATGTGAAATCAATTGAACCAGATACATTTTTCTGTCTGGTACCACGCTGTGATGAACTGACTCTTCGGGGGTGAGTATATCCATGGTCATTGGGCCCTCTAAGTAAGTTTATAAAAGAGGAGGGTGCAAGTGGGACAATAAGGCAAAAATGGATAACAGGAGAGAGAGTGCATGTCATTATCTGAATTTCAAGAGACTGCTACTTTCTTAAAGCTCAGGACATTCAGGTATTTGAAAATTCTCTTTATTCGTATGCAGTGCCAATTTATTTTAAAATGGTGAATTTGTGTGGGTTAATATGCCCCACACTACAGAAAGTGTAGAACCAGGACACCCAGAGTAAGACTGTCAGAGTCTTACCTGGCTATTCAGATCAGTAAGGCAAAGTAAGCCCCATTCCTTTTGACTCATGCTGAAATTAAGATTATGACTATGGCCAAGAATCCTTGTTCCCCACTACAAGTGTGTGGGAGGGTAAGAAGTGGGAGGACCTTCCATTGACCAGCTGCAGAGAAAAGTGTAATCTGCTTCACATAGAAGGGTGAAGTAATTTACTCCCCATGCAGGATAAGGAGGGAGCAAAAGAGGAATTGTAATTTCTCTGAGATATAGTCCTTTCTTTGGTCTACTCCTGGCACTGTGCAGCTAAGCACTGCCAGCCCCTTCCTCAGATTATAAAGTTACAATTCGATCCTCCTGAGCTTTATTTTTAAAAAAACATCCCTCCAATCAGGCCTATTGTCAGCCAGATAATTGCACAAGAAGGGTGGAGAAGCATGTTGGAATATAGGTCAGAGAGTCTGTCCTATATTCTGATTTTGTTCTCTTCTTTTTAACAAGCACACATTTACCAAGCTGCTGATAAAAAGAGCTATGTTAACAATGTTCCATTTCTGAATGTGCATCTGCCAGCATTTTAAAACTATTTTTACAGAAAACAAGCAAAAATCGATGGGTTTAGAAATGGGTATAAAGCACATGCAGGTTTTCATAAATGTAAGATGTCCTTGGCTCTCTCCTCCCTGAAATTTCACAGGTGCTAGGAAACTATTTTTAAAATGCAGTTTTAAAATGTTTTCTTCCAAGACTTTGGTCAGTACAGTTCCTGACAACCAATTTTTAGTTAATGATTTTCTTTCCTTTTGTGTAAAAATAGAATCAGGTTTATATTTGCTCATCGCCTTTTACACAACTTTTTTTTTTTTTAGTATGTGTGATGTATGTCTATATATGGCATATAAATCTTGGGTTAGTAGAATTTAAGTTAGCAGGCTCTGGGTTTGTTGATCTAGAGATTGTGCATCTCAACTCATTTGTAGCCATAGGTTAGAAACTATTGAACCCTGGGTTGTAATCTGTCGCTCTGCATTCTATGGGCCTGAGTTCAATCCTCCAAAATGCATCTGGTCTAGCCCTTTGTTCATAGTGCAGCATGGGAAAACTTGACTTTTCACCCAATTTAACAGTCCAACATGCAAAGAAAGTCAGCCCATGCGATTGTGGGGTATGTTCAGTCGACTCCCAGAGCACAAGTCCAGGGAAACTTTGTCTGCACTGTAAAGCAAATAGGGCTTGAACTTTGGGTTCTGGCTTGACCCAGGTTCAGACCCGTCATGCCCAGGATGTCCTGGGATCCTCAGTCTAAGTCCTGTGTTCATATGATTTGTGCATAGACCGAAGGAGGTTAGGTTGCTGAGTTTGAACCCGGGGAGTACATTGCAGTGTGGACATGTCTTTAGATTCTCTCACCTGTGCACACTCTTCTGAGTGACATTTATTCTACATACCTGCTGCATGAGCATGATATAAATATAAAAAAAGGCAACTATGGTTACTCCTTGAGGATGCACCTTACATCATGAGAAATTGGATCACATTTTGTATTGCTTTAGAGATTCTGAAGAGAACTAAACTCATGTAAACTGCAAACAGCTGAAAAGTCCTTGCTACCCAAAGGTAGATTACTTTATTTTTAATAGCCTAGACCTCTTGGCATCTGATTCGATAACCTGGGTGTAATAGACACAGATGTGTGCACGCACACATACCTTTGTAGTTCAAGGCTTTTCTTGCCCCCTCCTCAGAACCGGAAACATAAATCTTGTTTCTCTAATAAAGACATTTAAAGCAGAAAGTTATGATAATATTCCCTATATTTCTAAGTTAGGTCTGTCACTGGCAGTAGGAGGCATTTGTCTTTCCTGTCACTTGGCCTCCTTGCTTGGGCCCTTGGGGACAGCAACATTTGGTTTTCCTGAAATTTTCAATAAAGGACAGGCAAATAATGTCTTTCTCTACACCACTTTTCCAAGCTTAACTCCAGCAAGGGTGTCTTGCAGGTACAATTAAACCATGCTGTTGCCTCAGTTTAGGTGGTCATTCTTATTGCAGCATTTGTCCCCTTCCTGACAAATCACATTATTCCTGTGCCCTCAGACCATTAGTGGGCCCTGAGGGAGCCAGGTGGTGATCATGAGTGGCTGATCTTGCATTCCTCAGCCCTGAGGCAGATGAAGTCTGACTTAGAGAGGTCCTTTGATTCTGTGTATTAGTTAAATGGGGGGATGGAAGAAGGACAAAAAAGAAACTCTGTTGAGTGCTGCCCTATACCTCTGAGCAAACGGCTGTCATCTATTTAATGTTTAGAGTGTATCCAGTGCTGTCAGAAACATTCAATAAGTGCCCCACTTTTGTGCCTCAGGCTTGATTTTTTTCTAGCTGAAGGTTGCCATGTTATACCCTCTGTCCCCCTCCTTCTTCCATCTGTGAAGTATCCTCTTTCATTCCCTCTTCAGTCTCCACAGCAGCAGCGGGTTGCACTACAGAGTTGTTTTAACATGAACACCTCCTCATAAACCTCTCAAATTGTGCTGAATTTTTTTTTTCTTTTCTAAAATGTACTGCTTGGGAATAGCAGTGAATTGACAGCTCTAGAGACTCTAGATTTCCAGAGGAGGGATGGCAATGGTGGCAGCAACATGGACTTCCTTACATTGCCCCACCCAATGTGTCTCCACATATTTCTGAAGGTGCCACTTTTTAGAGATGGATAAATCTTTGTTTAGTCATGGGCTGCTGCAACAAGAGTGCTAAGTATGTCGGGGTGTGTGTTTGGGTGAGCACTTGTCCAACAAGAACTAGACTAGCACAATCAAGCTTAGTTCAAAGGCTACAAAAACAGCCATTAGATAGGAAACTTGGATGCTTCTGAGCTTGGTCACGAGGGACAAATTCATTCTTGGTGCAACTGCATTAAAAAGAAGTGAGTTACACTAAAAAATAATTTCACTTGCAGAGATTACAGTGATAGGGGCCATAAAATTTCAAAAGATAGATAAAAAGCCACTGATCTCAAAATGAAAATCTTCATAGCTAATTTCTAACCTCCTCAGCTGTGCAGTGACCAAGTGCCCTTACAGTGCCTTGAGAGAGAACATTTAAATTTGATTCTGCAATAATCCACTAGTACGTCCATAACCCACTGGTCAGTGTGTGTTACCTCTCCCCCTCTGAGCTCAGTCCACAGATCATGTGAGCCTGTGGCAGACCAGGGCTGCAGAGTCTGGGTTTTTTGGTCAAATTTTTAGAGACTTTTAGCTCGGAAAGCCATTGGTTCACTCCTTGGTGTGTTGGCCAAAGTGGCAGATATCAAAGGTGTCTTTCTTCTATTCATCTAAAATAGCCTAATAGAGAGTGAATTATCACAGAATCATAGAAATGTGGGGCTGGACATCATGTCCAGCCCTCAATGCTGTGGCTGGACCAACCAAACCTAGAGGACCATCCCTGACAGATGTTTGTCCAGCTTGTGTTTAAAAGCGTCCAATAATGGTGATTTCACAACCTCCCTTAGAAGCAAATTACAGAGCTTAACTACTTATAGAGCTTTCTAACTTATAGTTAGAAAAATTTCCCCAGAAGCTCTCTTTCTGCCAATTAAGCCCATTACTTCTTGTCCTACTGCTTCTTCTTTCTAATTGCCCTTTACATATTGGAAGACTGTTATAACTCCCCTCTCCCTCAGTCTTCTTTCCTCCTAGGTCAGGTTATTGAAACCTTTTAACACTTTCATTGCATTCCTCTGGACTCTTTCAAATTTGTCCTAATCTTTCCTAAATTATGCTACTCCGTACACATTACTTTAGCTGGGGCCTCACCGGTGCTGAGTAAAGTGGGGCAATTGGCTCCTGTGTCTCACATTGGACACTCCTATTAATATAGCCCAGATTCGTATTAGCCTTTTTTGTTTTGTTTTGTTTTGTTTTTGTTTTGCAGCTGCATCACACTGACAACCCCTGTTCAGTTGTTGATGCACTATATAACACCCAGGTCCTTTCAGCAATTCTGCCACTTAGCTAGTTATTCCCCTAGGGTTGCCTGCCATCTAGGATTGGCCTGGAGTTTCTGAGAATTGTCCTCCATCTCTGTGTTTTTTTAAAGCAATCCTGGAGATTTAAATAAGATCTTTTAAGAAAATTACTTTATATAAAAGTTCCCAGAATAGCTTCAGGCAGAGTTGGCAATCCTATGTTCCCCATGTAGATTACCACATGGAAGGTGAATTCCAGTATCAGGTGGCATGGTCTTTCTGAGACCAGCCACAGTTTGGATTTACAGGACAAACATTCCCAGGTCATTGGTTTGAGTATTGAGCCACTATGTTCCTAAAGTATCCCAGCACATTCAGTATTAAAACCAGATTCACACTTCATATTTCTAACTTCACATATAAGAAAGATATGTGCACAGACATAAGATATACAGATTCAGCAGATTGTAACTTTAAAATTGATGTTGCATAATGTATTTTGCATAAAGTGTCTTAGAGCTATGTATATTCATAAGACAAATTTTATAAAACGGGAGGGGGCATAATGCCTATTATCCTCTAGGTCAGGGGTGGGCAAGAGAGCCTCCACAGGCCAGATCCAGTCCACTACGCAGGTTGATCTGGCCCATGGATGCCCTGCCGCCCTGCTGCCCCCAAGCCAATCAGGGCCTGTGGACAGGGGAGCGCACGAAGTCTCCTTCCCTGCCAGGGGCACGTAGCAGGGAGAGAGAGACTTTGCATGCTCCCCTGCCCAGGCCCTGATTGACCTGTGGGCAGGGGGAGTGTGCACAGTCTCCTCCCACCACCAGGGGCATGGGCACCTAGAGGGAACCACCAGCTGGTGGTTCTTTCTCGCAGGGGTGGGAACAAAAACTTCACACACTCCCAGGCCAATCAGGGTGTGTGAGCAGGGGAGCACGGAAGTGTCCTGGCTCTGCTCCTTCTGCCCAAGGTCCTGCCCCTTCCAGGACGGCCTGGGGCCACTTCAAAAATTTGTGACGTGGCCCCCTTCTAAAATTATTGCCCACCCCTGCTCTAGGTGCTTCCAAACTGATTGCTTAATGGTTGGCTCCAGTATCTTTGCTGGCTTTGAAGTTAGGCTGACTGGTCTTTCTTTACTCCACTTTCCCAAGCTTAATTCCAGCAAGTATGTCATGGGGGAAAGAAACATACAGCAATCTATGGCTTATTTTGTGGTGTCATCATTTTGGACACTTAAGAAACATTTGCGAAGCTCAACATTTGGCCATACTTAAGGATTCAGTCTTCTTTTTCTTTTCTGTTTGTTTTACTTACCTGAGGCACACCACGTACCTTCAGACAGAGATCTCTTCTCCTATATCACATCAGTAAGTGTCTCAATGTCATAATTCTACCTTTCTCTTGGGTTTAATAAGCAGCTAGGTTCCTGTCTGTCTAGGTAATACATTTTCTTACTAAGCATCTAATGTCTAGACTTCCAAATGCAGTCATGCTATTGATTTTTGCATTTGGTAAACATCATACTTGACACAAAGAAGAAGGTTCTCTTCTTTAATAACTTTGTAGGGGTAACCAGTCAGGTGAGTTTTTACCATTCATTGGTATTTTTCATATTTGCATTCATAGATGAGAGACGCTGTGGAGAAGATTTGAATGTTAATTGAGCTGTGATTAATTAATTTGTGTTTTAAATGAGATCTATTGCAGTGCCTGTGTGGAAACATTGGTCAAAGTGGTCAGAGAGCTCTTAGATTTCCAGAACCTATTGATCTTATATTAAGCTCTTGAGCCTGCATATGTGTACGTGAATTCACATAAGTTACATCATGGAACAGTTCTGGGCCTCTTGCTCAGTATTGGTCATCAGAAGATGTGGGTGTGCCCACAAAAGTTGGTACTATTGTAAATATTTTTGTTAGTCTCTAAGGGCACGTCTAGACTACATGGCTCCATCGACGGAGCCACGAGGCATAACGGGGAGGTCGACAAATGCCTTTGATGTTGACCATGGAGCATCCAGACTACAGCGCTGTGCTGCCAAACAGCTGATCAGCACAGCGCGGCAGCCATTTTAATTTAAATGAAGCGGCGATTATTTAAATTGCCGCTTCATTTCCCTTTGCCTGCAACCCTAATCTACATGGCTCCGTCGATGGAGCCATGTAGTCTAGACGTGCCCTAAGGTGCTACGAGACCATTATTGTGTTTTAAGTTATTTTAGTTACAGACTAACACGGCTACCCGTCTGAGATAATGAGGCAAGTTACTCGTGTCCAAAAGCCTTGGCATGTTCTGACCCTCAGTAAATAATAAAAATGCTTGATTACTTTCAGTAGCATTGAGAGAGATTGATAAATTATTAAATTAGAACAGGAGAAGCGTTATGTTAGAGCTAAGTGTCATGACTGGAATGAGGGGCTGATCCCAGGCCCAAATCCTTGATCTTCTGAGGCCCTGACCCTAGAAGTTGACTCCCTGTGGGCAGACTTCTGAGCCTGTGTGGAGCTCCATTGACATGTGTTCATGTGGAGTCACTTGCAGGATATAATTCTCCCCCCAGACAAAAATCTTTTTGAAGTGCCGAAGAAGGGCAAAAATTCCATCTAGCAGTTAGTACTTTTAGTAGAGGTTCTTTTCAGTGGCCATGGGAGGGGGGGGAAGAGATTTTTTTTAAAAAAATGCAGCTTTCCCCCCTATGTTGAAGCCAACAGACTGAAATATTGCAACTCTTCAGTGGATTTAACATTTAGTTTACTCCTGTTTACTGGACGCATTGGTAACAGGAAATGGAATAACTTTCTACTTCTCTGTGTTAGTAGTGGCTAAAAAAATGATCTCTCTGTTTATCTCCAAGCTCCATGGATGTGTCCTGATACTTGAAATAAACACATTTACAAGGTTTATATATATACCACAAAAGCAGATGAAAGTTTTCCCTGCTTTGCTCAAAGAAAATTTTAAACCATAGGAAAATAAACTTAGCACTTTTAAGAAATACTTTGGTTGATTGAGGCATTCTCAAGAAACAGATATACTCCAAATAAAAACAACAACGTAAGGATGTCTTTACGTTCATTCATATTTAGTAGGGCATGTAAGCACATGCTTTCTTGGAACATAGCCTCCTCCATCACATTGTTGCTTTTGAAAAAATGTTCCCTGAGCCACTAAGTGAAAGTGTCTATATTATAATTAAGTCTGACATTCTCATAAAGTTGGTCTTACAAAGAGTACTGTGACATCAGACTTTTAAATCTGGAAGTTAAGATGGAAGCTGCTTTGTAATAGTTTTCTCTTCTTAGTCACCAAGCTTGTCCCAGAATGAAACGAAAAGCAAAGTTAAGAAACAAGTTACTGAATTTGCATGGGCCCAAAATAATCTTGTAACAATGGAAATCCAGCTCAAGTGATTATTATGGAACAGAATACAGTAAAACTCCATTAGTCCGGCATCCAATGCTCCGGCACTCCTGGTGGTCCGGCACCATCAGGAACCCGGAAGTGCTGGGGCAGCCGGACAGGCTTCCCCCATTCAGCCGCTGCTGAAACTGACCAGCAGCTGAATGGGGAAGCCGGGAGCAGAGCAGCTGGGGTGCTGCCCCTCGGGGCTGCGGGACCAACCCGGCAGCACCCCAGCTGCTCTTGGGGACGCCTGGGGCAGAGCAGCTGGGGTGCTGCTGGTCCTGCAGCACCGAGGGGCAGCGCTACGGGACCAACCGGGCAGTGCCCCAGCTGCTCTGTCCCAGGCATCCCCAGAGCAGCTGGGGTGCTGCCGGGTCAGTACCGCCCCGGCGCTATGGAACCAACCCGGCAGCACCCCAGCTGCTCTGCTGCAGGCATCCCCAATTCAGCTGCTGCTGAAACTGACCAGCAGCGGCTGAATCAGGGACGCCTGGGGCAGAGCCGGACTATCAGAAGGGGGCTATGAGGGGTCTGGGGTGGCATCCCCTCCCACCCCACTCCAGACCCCTCATAGCCCCCTTACGATAGTCCGGCATATCTGATAATCCGGCACCCCCTGGGTCCTAAAGGTGCCGGATTATCAGAAGTTTACTGTAAAAAGTATTTGCAGGCAAGATGCAAAACAGAGATTGACGGGTTTGAGGAAACATGAAGATCCAAATAGCCAAAAGTATAAAGGGAAATATCAGAAAAATATATAAATATGTTAGGAGTAGTAAGCTCTCAGAAATAAGCAGGTTCAACCAGCATATTAAGGGATAATCAAAGGGGATAAGGAAATAAGAGTCATTGTTGCATTATTTGTTATCATTGGTCTTCACAGAAAACACTGAAAACATACTCTGAATGAGTTTACTCTTTACAGATAGTAGCTGTGAAACTGTAATTTGTAGAGGAATCAGAAAAGATCCATTTGGGAAATTTAATCTCAATAAATCATTAGGACCAGATGGCATTCATCTGAGAGTTCAGAAAGCATTGAAGACCAAAGTAGCTGTACTACTAACAAAAAATATGTAACATGTCATGGACAACAACTTTGTATGCTGCATCTGAACACTATAACCATTTTTTTAAAAGACAGGTATAGGCTAAGGAATTGTATATAGGCTGAGTCTATTCAAGTTTATTTCAATTCCTGGAAAATTGTTTTTAAAAGGTAGATTTATAAAGCATTTAGATGATTAAATTTAAGCTAGTTTGTATAATCTACTAGAATTCTTGGACAGAACTAATAAAAAAAAAGTAGACAGGAGAACATTTCTTCAAAATACTTTATAAAAAAATTTTCACCAAAGTCTATTAAGGAAATTTATAACTAGAAGGTGAGAGGTAACATCATTTCCTGTCATCAATTCACAATTGGTTGAGAGAAAGGAATAAATACCCAAATGTCAGAGTGGAAGGAGGTTGTTAATAGTATGTTACTGCAGGAATCAGTACTAGAACAGGGGTTGTCAAATGCACATAATATTGTTGTTAATGATTTAGAAAAGCATCAGAGGACGAGATGGCTCATGCCACTATATTAGTCTGCTTAGTCTATATGAGTCTATATTAGTCTCCTTGCTGGGGCAAGATGCAGCTGGAGGGCCGGATCCGGCCCACATAACACTTTGATCCGGCTGACAGCCTGCATCTGGCTGCTTTCTATTTGTATCCTGCTGCCCATGCTACCAAATTTCCAGGTGGTGACTCAGGTAGCAGGATCCTATTGAAATGGCTCCTGACTCCCGGTTGCAGCACTACCCTACCTTGGGCTGGAGCCGCGAGCCCTTTAAATAGTGGCAGCAACCCGGGCAGCTGCCAGGCAACACAGTAGTGGCGGGAGCCCTTTGCTCTGCTTTTACTTCAAAGCCTCCGGTCCCACACAACTCTAGGGGGAGGCTAGTCCCCACCCCTGCCTGTTTGCCCAGGCCCCGCCCCTTCTGGGGTGGAGACTGCCCAGGACCAGTATCAAAATTCATTAAGTAGCTCTCCTGCAAAAATTATTGCCCATCCTTGGCTTAGTTGATAGTGGAAGTTGTGAGGTACATTGTCCAATTACCTAATTTTGTTAGATATTTCAATGTAGTTCAGTACAGACAGGTGCAAAGTAACACTCATTTGAAGAAATGATTTAACATTGCTATTATATGCAGATAGGTTCTAAATTAACTGTAGGGATAGATAAAGGGACAGATTATGGCTGCTGCATTGCAGGTGCACAAGGGAATGACCCCTTGTAATATAATAGATAAGATCAATTGTGCATACAAGTCTTTCTTCTAGAGCAGGGGTCGGCAACCTTTCATAGAATCATAGAATACTAGGACTGGAAGGGACCTCGAGAGGTCATCGAGTCCAGTCCCCGGCCCTCATGGCAGGACCAAATACTGTCTAGACCATCCCTGATAGACATTTATCTAACCTACTCTTAAATATCTCCAGAGATGGGGATTCCACAACCTCCCAGGGCAATTTATTCCAGTGTTTGACTACCCTGACAGTTAGGAACTTTTTCCTAATGTCCAACCTAAACCTCCCTTGCTGCAGTTTAAGCCCATTGCTTCTTGTTCTATCCTCAGAGGCCAAGATGAACAAGTTTTCTCCCTCTTCCTTATGACACCCTTTTAGATACCTGAAAACGGCTATCATGTCCCCCCTCAATCTTCTCTTTTCTAAGCTAAACAAACTCAGTTCTTTCAGCCTTCCTTCATAGGTCATGTTCTCTAGACCTTTAATCGTTCTTGTTGCTCTTCTCTGGACCCTCTCCAATTTCTCCACATCTTTCTTGAAATGTGGTGCCCAGAACTGGACACAATACTCCAACTGAGGCCTAACCAGCGCAGAGTAGAGCGGAAGAATGACTTCTCGTGTCTTGCTCACAACATACCTGTTAATGCATCCCAGAATCATGTTTGCTTTTTTTGCAACAGCATCACACTGCTGACTCATATTCAGCTTGTGGTCCACTATAACCCCTAGATCCCTTTCTGCCGTACTCCTTCCTAGACAGTCGCTTCCCATTCTGTATATGTGAATCTGATTGTTCCTTCCCGGTGGAGCACTTTGCATTTGTCTTTATTAAACTTCATCCTGTTTACCTCAGACCATTTCTCCAATTTGTCCAGATCATTTTGAATTATGACCCTATGCTCCAGAGCAGTTGCAACCCCTCCCAGCTTGCTATCATCTGCAAACTTAATAAGCGTACTTTCTATGCCAATATCTAAATCGTTGATGAAGATATTGAACAGAGCCAGTCCCAAAACAGACCCCTGCGGAACCCCACGTGTTATACCTTTCCAGCAGGATTGTGAACCATTAATAACTACTCTCTGGGTATGTCTAGACTACATGGCTCTGTCGCCAGAGCCATGTAGATTAGTTTACTAGACATACCCAAATGAAGCAGCAATTTAATGTAGCCGTTTAATTAAAATGGCTGCGCGCTGAGCGATCAGCTGTTTGTTGGCTCAGCGCTAGTCTGGGCGCTCATCGACATCAAAGGCATTTGTCGACCGCCCCGTTATGCCTTGTGGGATGAGGTTTACCGGGGCGGTCGACAAATGCCTTTGATGTCGACCGCGGAGCGTCCAGACTAGCGCGCTGAGCCGACAAACAGCTGATCGGCTCAGCGCAGCAGCCATTTTAATTTAAATGAAGCGGCGATTATTTAAATCACCGCTTCATTTGGGTATGTCTAGTAAACTAATCTACATGGCTCTGGCGACAGAGCCATGTAGTCTAGACATACCCTCTGAGTACGGTTATCCAGCCAGTTATGCACCCACCTTATAGTAGCCCCATCTAGGTTGTATTTGACTAGTTTATTGATAAGAATATCATGCGAGACCATATCAAATGCCTTACTAAAGTCTAGGTATACCACATCCACCTCTTCTCCCTTATCCACAAGACTCATTATCCTATCAAAGAAAGCTATCAAATGTGGTATGCCAAGATTTAACTTTTCCCATCTTCCTCAGTGAAAGCTCTGCCCCCTGCCATCCTGCCCCTGGCAGAGGGGTATTTCTGGACGGGGTGCAGGTGAAGTCATAGCAGGACTGCATTGGGGGAGTATTGACATATCCTATTCTACAGTGTTAATAAAGGGCACCCTAGGCTGTGTCCCCCCAGTGCCTTTGTACAACATCTCAGTTATCATTGTTGAGTCAGACAAACTCCTAATACTGCCTAGTATGCTTCAGGCCTGTAAATATAAATGAGCCCAGGATCTAAACATGAGGTAGATGTCTGATTGAAGATGTCTGCTCAGCAGGTAGTGGTGGCTGTCACAAAGTGGATATTAGACTGAATTAAGAAGGGAATAGCATTATAATGCCAGTTTATAAATCAGTAATATATCCTCACTTTGAATATTGTATCCAGGTTCACTTGTTTCATTCCCAAATAGTGCACATACTCTTTTTAAGTAAAATGGTTCAGCTGAGTTTGTAGAGGATGCCAAAATGTTGCCTTACTAATCCTACCTTCCTAACCTTCCCTATCCACACATACAACCTATAACCTTCTCTGCATCTCTTCTTTTCCCAGCATATAGAGCAAGAGAAGGTTAACCAAAGATGAAAGGTATGGATTGAAGAGGGGGAAAAAAGATTCCTTTATACAAAAATAAGGGGGCATTCTGTGAAATGGATGTCTGTTGATTTTATGAGTCAAGCTGAAGGATTTGGGGAGGGTTAGTGAGACAGCACTTTGGCATCCTCTCCAAATTTAATTGACCCCATTTCACTGAAAAAATGTATGAGAGGGTGGAGAAAAGGAAGGCATATTTGTGTTTCCCACTCCAACCAGAAACGGAGTCCACTCCAGCTGTGTATTCCTTTCTCTCCTAACATCAGTCTGCATCATTTATATTTTCATGGCTAGTTTCATAAAGAAAAGGACTAAAGATTTAAAAAACCCAGCCTTTTAACAAGGGGCTCATAGGAACCTCTTCCAAATCATCAGTGCTTGGTTGAATAGGAAAACTGCCTCCTTGGAAGGGTTGGATTGACAAATTGTTGTAGTAGGTAGGAAGTGTTATGTTTGCTTTGTTGCTTTTTATGCTTTCTTTTTGGTTTTTTTGGGGGGGTTGTTTTGTTTTGGGGTCTGTGTGTGTGTTGTTGGACTATAAACAGTAGTTTCCCTGCCTAGGATTAAAAAGCACATCTCTAAAATGAATGTTTTATGTTTTGGAATTTCATGGAGAGACAATATTTTCTTCTATATGATTCAGGGAATTTGAGATGTCGGAAAAATGCTTTAGAATCCTCCAAGTTATTAAATGGATCTATTTCTACTGTGACTTTCTCTAATTAGATAAAAAACAACTTCCCATCAAAAAGGCTATGCCTTCTGCAGCTCCCCCATTCCCAGAATGAACTGTTGGCAGAAAGAGGACATTGCTGAAATTGTTGCTACCAATTATATAGTAAAAATCATTCCACTGAGAAAGGATTGACCAAACTTTATCTCATTAAGACAAAGTCCAGATATTTTGTTTATGTGTGGTTTAAAATCAATTCCGTAAATTCTTCCAGCTACATATAATTTGGAACAGAAACAGAGTACAAATGGGTATGGCTCCTCTCTTTTGTTTTAATTTATAAGTGAAATGCTAATTTCTTTTCCAAATACAAACTTTAAGAAGGAAATCAATTGGATGGCATGCAGGAGACATTATAGAGAGAAGTTGCAGGAAAGATTGTGAAGGGGGCTCTCTAGTAGGTAAGAGGAATTATGAAAAATGTGTTTCAGACTCAGTAATGTTGGATAAGTGTGATCAGGTAGTAAATTTTAGTCTTGATTGTCAAATTCTAGACTTGATTGTTTTCTGTTTTAGGGTCATCAAGGTAAAGGGGGGAGAGAAACCAAACACTTTCAGGTCTTCAATAGGGGAATATTTCTTCTTGTGTGTTGAGATGGGAAATAGCTTTTTCCGATTAGCCACTTGTCTGAGAGCACCAAGTACAGGGTTTGATCATAGACACCGTATCCTTTGTCTCAATTTACACAGAAAGGTGGAAGAAAATGCATTTAGACAATTCTTGCTGGAAAATTGTAGCTCAAAGGTATAATAAAAATGCCAATTCTACGAAACTGAAACTGGCCTTGGACACATTAAACTATGAAGTATGAGAAGAACCCAGACAATTAATAGCGAAACTGCTCTTAAATATAAATGAGAATTTAGGCTAATGTTTTTGATGATAATCTTTGTAATAGTACAATAAAGAGATCTGTACTTCTGGCCGTGAACATAAGAGCTTATTTAAATGTCCTCTATTCCCTCAAGACTAGGCTTAGATATTTGAAGTGCACCATTATGTCAGTCATTATTTCCTGAGCACATTGACAAAGTTGAACTTCATTTCACCTAAGTACTGAATTTAGCTGGAGGCTGTATCGGCACCATATTGTACCAGCATGCCTGTGAATGTAATGTAAAATGATATGAGATATCTAAGTGCTATTGGTGCAGAAGCTTCTGCTTCTACTGCAAGTGGATGTCACAAGCTCTCTTTTTCTTTTTCTTTTTTTTTTTTTGGCCTGGAAGATACCCTTCATATATATTAATCAAAAGTACACCTCACCTCTCCATACACTGAGAGCTCTCAGCAAAAGCAGTTGTTCAAAAGGAATGTGCTTGTAAGGCCAAGCTATGGACAGAATCCTCTAGTCTCTGTTTTGAGTAATTCCTGGAAGCTCTCTAAAGTTGTCACCACTTTGGGGACTTAAAGTCATTGACTGCAAAACTTTGTGGAACATAGGATAACTAGATAGCAAGTGTGAAAAAATCAGGACTTTTTTTGCGGGGAAGGTAAAGGTGGAGGAGAGGAGAAGGGGTGATGTGTATATATGACAAAACCCCCTAATATCGGGATGTCTGGTCACTCTAGCATAACAACATTGCTGGAGAACACTCAATACACTCTTATTCCTGCAAGTATTGGATTCACAAGACAGTAGAACAAAAACTAGGATCCCAGTCTTCTCCCATTGAAATAGTGCCATTGACTTCCAGGAGTATGATCCTTCTCCCACTCTTGTATTTATAATCTGTTTTCCTCCCTTACGACCAACTCAAAATCCCACTGAAATCAGTGGCATGGCTCCCATTGATATCAGTGGAACTATTGTGATTTGACTGATTTGTATAAGAATGTGCTTCCTCCTTTAAAAAAGAGAGCTTATATAATTTCGTAAATCTGGCTTAATTCAACTTTAATGTAAACTAGTACAGACATGATATATATTTAGTCTCGATAAGTGATAATAGAGAGAGAAGAAATATCCAACTTCATGTATTTATTCTGCCCACTTACTGTTACTATGTTGGCTTAAGGAATGAACAGAAGTTTCCTAGGTGGAGGAAAAAAAAATTAATGTATTTTTGCTTTCCAGGTGTTGTATGTCCAGTTGTTTTATAACCATGTTTTCAGTTCAATTTCTGCATTGTGAGTCTACAAATTGGAAATCTCAGCAGAACTTAGGCACTGGCTTCCACTCTATGCATTCCATAATTGGCAGTGTAGAGAAAGCGGCACATCTTTATTATACCAAGAGGTGCTTTTTCTAAGGAAAGGGTTAATTAGCTTTCTTAGGACAGTGGAAGAGAAAAGACTTAAACTACAACAGCTGTTGTGTTAGATGGGGCTTTGTAAGAAAGCTTTTGAGATATTGCACCCGCCAGAGTTAACTTTTCCTGCTTGAATTTCACAAGCTCACTTTAAAACTTGTGTTTCAAAAGGTTGGGTTTTTTTATTTTTAGTAACATTTTATTAGAGTCTGTGTGGAGAAAAAAATGCAATAACTTTATTTTTATGGTGACCTGCATTTTCTCCCTTCATATAAATAAGAGAATGGCTCACCCGGGAAAAGAGAGAGGGGATTTAAAACAAAATAATAATTTATAAAATACATTACCGCAAGATAAATACATTTCTAAGCACATCTCGTAATCTGCCAGCCTTGCAATGTATAAAAAGCTTATCACTGAAAGCCATTAAGGGAATTAGGACTATACAATACCTCAACACTACTTCATATTGACAGAAGGACTGACCAATGCAAATGATCTCCCAAGCAGATGAATTTACTATGAGACTACCTTGGTCCTAATGAACTGCTACAGCAGCTGAAATCATCTATACATGCTCTTGCTGTATGGGCTGTTTTAATTGAAACCTATCTATGGAATTTCCTTCCCATGTTGGTCTGAAAGAGTTCACATTTTTTAGCCTTCAGGGCCTGGTGCCAAGGTTTTCTGGCTTTAGCTCTGTGAATGGAGTAGGGCGTGTTTAAGCCCTGATTTATTAGATGGGATTCTAATTTTGTTTTAGTTATATTATAGTTGGTACTGTTTGAATTTATACCTGTTCAAGAGAGAGCTCTTCAGATTCTGATCCAGGTTACACTGGTGCAAGGCTGGAGTAACTCCCTTGACTCTGATTTCACATTTGAGAACAATAAGTGGCCCATTTTGACGAGTGCATTGTTCAAAATTAATAAGTCAGTGCTGCTCTCTCCGCTTGGACTTGTCAAAGGGTGAGGAGAGGGACATGCAAAGGGGTGGCTGCAGAGAGGTGGGGGTGTGGGGGACAGCAGGCTCAGTTTGAATGTTTGCCCTTTGAATTAATTCTAGCTGACCTACTTGAGCAATGATTGAAGAATTTTTTTATTCAGTTTGCCCTGATCTATCCCCTGGTGAGGATGTGCTTGTTATTTTTTAATGAAACCATTTTCACAGCCTGTTGTTTTAGGTGTTGAGAATGTAGGAGAGTGAGGTTATTTTTTGGTTCACATTCTATTTTCTCTTTCTTCAAGGTTGCCAGCACCACTAAGTTGCTTTTAACTGTATCCTCACAGCAAACTTAACCTTCCTTTCTATCAAAACAGCAGGATTGTTTTCACAGCAAATAAAAATAGAGGGGGAAAAATCAATTTAAAAAAAAAAAACCCTTTCTCGTATAGAAAAAAACAATTGTACTGTATGCTTCTGTCTTTTCCTATGATTCATATAAAAGTTTATCTGAGGTACAGTGTCTGCCAGAAGTAAACTTTGCTGGCCTAATTCATTCCACATCTCTAGATGAATTGTATATTAAGCATTATATGCTGAAGTAACTGTGAGAAATATTATTAATTTATGCCTTGTGTTCTGAGGTTGGACGAAAAGAAGCTGCTGTATTGGTTGAAAACATCAATCCAACAGGTCTTTCCTGCCTGCAATCCAAATTTTGCCCCTCGCCCTTTCCCCACACTCTAAATACATATGTACTATGCCCCACAACCAACACAACTAGTCTGGTATAATTGTGCACACAGAATTCAGAGAACCCGTGATCCTTATGTGCCAGGAAGCTATACTACACAAAAGCTGTATTGACTCCACCAGGTTGGGGAGTTTGTGGGAAAGCAGGCATGAAGCAGAGTTATGGACATGACTAGTGACAAAGGAAGACTCCTGACTCCTCACAGATGACCTTAAAAAATCCCAACTTTCATTTAAAAAGAGAAACATTTTTAGCCCTCATGGTTACAGAGAAAAGCTGAAAAATGCCAGGAAGACAAATAAAAATGTCCGTGTGTGTGTGTGTGTGGGTGTGTATGTGTTTTAAAAATCATGTTTTTTAATTCATTTAATTCTGCATTGATCTCAGCAAAAGCCTCTGATTAGAATCTGTAAGGAAAATTGATGCAATTCAGAAAATGTTTTTCTTAAGAAAGAGAAGAAACCAATCACTCTAGAAAAGATCAGCCTCATATGGTGTAAAATTTATTGCTTCATATTAGTGAGATGCACCAAGGCTATTAAATAAGCGAATTAATGGTTGCATTGTGTATTTAATACACATTTAAAAATAAAAAAGAAGTCCTTATAACAGACAAATAACAATGTACTGCTTTATTCCAGCTTTTCAATATAACTAGCCTGGAACAGATTTCATAATGGGACACGATTATCATAACTTGAATCTTGTTTAAATTCAAAATTCTGCCTGCAAGCCTTGAGGCCTAGAAAAAAAGACTCTTAGCAAGTTATCTTAAGAAAGCAGATTGCATGGGAAACACTTTTTATAGTCTGTAACATCCTTTGTAATTTACAGAACAGCTGTCCATAATAAACCAATGGAAAAGCTCCTAGTTGAGTTTTTAAATTGCAATAAACAAGTGCAATAGAAAAGAACTAGTATACCACATACAATTAGAAATGTGCAAGTGCCAATTAAAAACTTTGTACCATGCCTCTAGTATACTACACTTTGGGAAAGGGGATGTCAGATCAAATGACTGGTAACGGAAATCAGTCAAAGGTAGGCTGCCCAAAACAATTATCCAAAGAGAGTGCACCAGGGTTGTCAGAAACTCAGCAGTAAAATGTTGATGGAGAAAAAATGTTGTTTCTAAATACAGGTTTTGCTGGGTCCTTGAACCTCATAATTTTCTATTAGTCTTCCTGTTATGTATACAAACAAGTGCCAGGGAATTTTCACAATAATGAGAGAGGTGGTGTAACATTTCAAAGCAATGGGTACTTACTTAATAATAATGACAACCAATTATTATTTTATTTTATTTTATTTTATTTTATTTATTTACTATCAACATGAGCACAGTGTTTGTTAGACCAAGGTTGTTTGTAGAACATATATAGTATATTTATCCCAGCCAAATATCTTCATTAATGCATAGTAAAGATGCTCAAATGAAATTTCCCATCAAAACAATCATTCAAAATACCAGTTAAGGCCACACTGCATCAGTCTCTGCTCACATGCCATAATAGCCATGCACAAACATGTACTCCTCATTTCTGCAAACCTCCTTACACCTGCAGCATACAGCTATCCATAGTTCACTGCGGGGGCCGTGAGAGGAGATTGACTAGCAAAACTTTGTGTGAAGCAGAGTTTGGACCACCACTACTGAAGGAGCTGATCCGTTTGTGGTTGGCCAGTGCAGTGTTCTGTTTTGTTGAACATTATTGGGTCCATTGGCCTGGAGTCTCCTCTGCCCAATTAATGGGAGTGGGAGGGCGGGGCTTACATTAATGGATGGATGTTTACGTGACTTGTCTAAGGGCAGATTTACCAGCCAGCTGAAGAGCTGTGGATACTGAGTTGGGACGGATTTGGGAAAGAGGCTGGGGAGCCTGAGTGCCAGCTAGGGATCAGGGCGCTCTTCTGCTTAGCCTATCTCCCTTCATCCCCAGGTTCATGTTGTTCAGAGAGCTTTCTGTGGAGCAGAGCTGGGAGGCAAGCTGAACAGTGTTGGGAACAGAAGTATGGAGTGGGTTCAGAGAGATCTATTGGCTAGTACAGTAACAAAGATTATTGTAACTTTAACTTTACAGATGCCAAGCTAGCTGGCACCTGTGATGCAGTGGTGATAGCCAGGTGTGTTTTGAATGCATGTGTAAACGTACAAGCATGCAGAGTTTTCAGCATGTGATGATTTTGTTTGAAAATTTATCGGAAGTCTACACACCCACCCTCACACACATGACATTGCCAGGGCTAGATTTCCAAACTAGCAGTTCAGTTTTCTCCTGAAACAGTAATAGCCAAATAATGTCACTGAAAATTCAGTTGTCCTCTGAAGGAATTTGAAGACTACATTTTCTCATTGAACTGTGTAATAGAGGAATTTGATTTTTTCTGTGAGAGAAAAGCTTGACACACAAGTTACTACCAATGCTTCCAAAATCTAGGACTCAGCTGGTAAACAGGCTGGGTGCCTGTAGGTGACACTTTCTACACTGCACAAATGGGAGTCTAGATACAGGGGGGAGGGGAGAGAATTCTGACAAAGCCACACTCTCTCTTTTCAACAAGCACAAAGATTATTTTCCCAAGCAAATGGGTTGCAGTAAAATTTAATTAATGATATTTTTTTCTGTCGCCATTAGTCTATTTTTTTTCTCTTTTCCCTTCTCTCCCCACAGCCCAGTTCAAATCCACACATAGGGTACATCTACACCGTGGGCTAAAGTCGAAATAAGATACGAAACTTCAACTACGGTAATTGTGTAGCTGAAGTCGAAGTAGCTTAACTTGGCTTTTGGCACTGTCTACACAGCAGGAAGTTGAAGGAAGAACACTCTTCCTTTGACTTCCCTTACTCCTCATGAAATGAGGGTTACAGAAGTCAGAGTAAGAAACCCGTTATTTTGAAATTATTTCAAAATAACGGGCTTGCTGTATACATGTGCATTCTGTTGTTTTGAAATAACATGAGATGAGCGTGCAGTGTAGACATAGCCATATATACTAACCAGTCTAATCCAGGGCTACTCAACTTCGGAAGCCCCAGGGGCCACAATGATACTCACAGCACATGCTGAGAGCCACAATTTAAGTGTGGTTGCATAGACATGCAAATAGTTTCTGTCACACTGATGATCATAAATACAAAGCACTTCCCACAATGCCCCAGCGCTCCCAGCACCTCCTCCCTTGGGAGCTTGAAACGCCGACACCCTGTACCTGTCTGTTCCAGCCAGCCTGGCCGCTTGCATCTTTCAATGCTCACCCCACCTGGGAAATGCCTCATTGTTGTGGAGCGCGTTCTCAGTGGAGGCCATATTCAAAGGATCCTACCCACAGTCCACATGTTGAGCCCCATGTAAACCCAAACCGCACCACAAGCCACAAACAAACGGGCCACAGGCCACATGCAGCCCATAGGCCGTGTGTTGAGTAGCCCTGGTCTAAACCTTCCCAAATGGAGACTGGTTCCTGGAAGGATTGTAAGCATTTTAGAATGGTTGAGCCAAACATTTTCCAGAAATACCAGAAAAAATACCAGAAAATACCAGAAAAAAAATTACAGGTATTTAAAAAAGCAAGGATGTTTGGACTCCAGTTGATAGAACTACAGTCACTGATATGTGTTGTTACCTCATGTGTGAAAGTATCTCCCTAAAGATGGCTCTGCCAGGAAAGATTAAGCCATGCTTGAGATGATTAGCTCTGGTACGGCATATGTCTTTTATCATAGAGTCCATCCCAGTGTCTCCCTTCTTCACTTTTATTACACTTCTCTTTATTCTGATAGTGATGAGGGTGTTTGCTGTTGGTAAATACAGGCAAAAAGAGAAAGTTGAATCAGGTGAATTGCAAGGACCCACACACATAGAAAGAGATCCTACAATTTGGATAGGTATTAAAAACTGCTTTGGGATTTTTAAAAACAATGGCTGCTGAATTCATTGTTTATTTGAGAGAGTTGCAATAAATCCAGCACATACATGCACACTTGCCCTCGCCCTCTGATCCCAACAAGATTGTTGTGATAGTGAATCCATGCTGTGTTTGTGACTCCAGCTGGCACTCTTCAGCATAGGTGGGGGGTGTGCTAAGCAGTTCTTGTCTTCTAAATTAAAAGCACTATAATTTATTGTTGTTTTAAAGGTATGTCTTTAGTCGAGCTGGATGCAGTTTTCCTCACTTTTTAAATATTGATGAGATTTCAAGTTCTGAAGAGGGAAAGCTTATCTTCATGTTCTCCCTTTTCTCCTCCCTCCCCCACTATAGTACAGGTTGAACCTCTATAATTCAGTGCTCCCTAGTCTGGCAACTTCTGTGGTCTGGCATGATTTTAGTTAGCCAGATGTCCACTTATCATGGTTGTGGCCAAGTTTCCCATGGTCCCATAAAGTTTGTTTACAGCCACCCATCCTGGATCTCAGTGTTCTGTGCTATTACCCCTAAATGTCTTCTAAGAGCCAGTAAGCAGTGGAAGTGTTGGTGATGCTGCTAAACAATACTGACTTCCTGTGATTTGGCAAATTCTCTGGTTTGGCACTGATTAGGACCTATGGATGCCGCAGTTGAGAGGTTCAGCCTGTAATTAGACAGAATTCTTTTTAGATACATAAGTTCTGTGTGACATCTAATAGTGGTAAGAGGGCATTTGTGAGTCTAGGATGGTGGAAGCGAGCAAAGACTGTGGAACAGGGACCTCAGTGGTAGAAAATCCACAAGAAGAAAGCCTGCAGCAAAGTAAAATAGCCTCTATTTCTCCGGTGCTATGGACAAGCAGTTTACAAATGGGGAATGGTGGTGTAAATAAGGTATATGCTGATCCTGAGAATCCCTTTAGCGCTCTCTGCCCTAAAAACCTAATGCAGTGTGCAGCAGTGGCAAATCTGGAGAGAGAATCCTGAAGGAAATCACACTGACCTCCACTCTACCGCTGATGAAATCCCATGCAAAACAGAGGGCAGGCTCGCATCCTGGGGTGTGATTTACAATTCCCAAAACTACCTAAGGTGATCCTGGCCCCATAATGTCAAGGTAACTTTGTATTTATTGTTCCCACGGACCTCAGAAATTCTGTAGTCTTAGCAGTCACATTTGGTTTGCTCTATAGAAAGGAATAAAGCAAGCCCCAGCCTAGCTTCCCCTTCAGCCCTAGCATCATCTGTTTCATTTTTTATCAATTATTTCCTGATAAGACTTTAGTCTGCTCTAGACGAGGTTTCTTTCAATGAACAGGTGAAAATGGAACACGTTGTCTTGGTGTGTCACACATCTTTATGAATAAATTACTTGGTCTTTTTTAAGATGCATCCTAACTGAATGTAGAGGCGGCACAGAACATATGGGACAAAATCAAAACACATGTCAAAAATGATGGGAAGACAAAGCTTAAGAATTGTTTCAGCTACAGAGAAAGTTCTGATTTTCCCCAGGAGAACTTTGCCAAGTTTCAGCCTTTT
Source organism: Rafetus swinhoei (assembly GCA_019425775.1). Classification (NCBI taxonomy): domain Eukaryota; kingdom Metazoa; phylum Chordata; order Testudines; family Trionychidae; genus Rafetus; species Rafetus swinhoei. The sequence continues at coordinate 116,697,204 of CM033449.1, forward strand.
AATGTGTTCCTTATGCTCTCTTGGCTCATGCCACCAGCTCAGCCATGCATTGTAGGTTTCTTCATCTTTAACAACCTGCTCTTTTAAAATGACTGCTCAAGCATGGCAAAGCTGAAGTGTTTAGGTGTAATAGCATTCCACTGGAAATGGATCAACTAACTGTTTATGAGGCCTCAAGAATCCACTCATGGTGATTTTTAGCAACTTTTGCTGGGGTTGGTAATGGATTGCTGAGAGTAAATAAAACTGCTGTGCTGCTCTGGGTATAGACTAAAGCTATCTGAGCCTAGAAAAATCCACAGGGTGTAAGCAGCATCTCTGGCTTGTATTTCTTTCTTTAAAAAAAAAACAAAACAAAAAACAAACAAACAAAAAAAACTCTCTAAGAGCATGAGCTTGAAGAGGACAGCATTAAATTTCTTTGCAGCTGTTACTTTAAAATATGTCCACTCCTGCTTTGATGCATTGTAAAGTGACAGGTTTAAAATATACTATTCTTCTTGTGTTGTCCTCCCGTCCCAGCTGCAAAATTTCATCTTATCCCTGTTATGAACTCCAATAAATGTGTATATAGAATAAAATACTGATTTCTCTTTGCCCTCCCATCTGCAGATTGCTGCCCATATGTTACATTTTGAGACATAATTTAATAACTAGAAGAAATTAATATGTTAAAATGTTTTGCAAGTGCATTTTAAGTACTTGTTGAAGGTGCCAGATGGACAAGCAGTGGAAAGTGAAGCCCTCTTTTTTTATCTAAAACATTGGTAGCTGCTGTTCATACCTCCCCATATGGCTTGTTAATGGTTTTAAGGTTGGCAACAGTCCATTATTACAAGGAATATCCCTTTTGCCGTGTGCTGCAAAAAGAAGCAGGAAATACACCTTTTGAGTGTAGGTTATTATTATTGTTATTAATAATAATAGTTAGTAATAATAAAAATAGGTATGGAACGGGGGGTCTAAGAAAACAGATCCTTATTGTTAAATACCTAGCTAACATTGACCCAGAAGGGACATCTTCTAGTGCTGTTTCAATGCCAATTATTTGAAAGTCCCCTATGTTGGGACTTCTATCAAGGGTAGACTCAACAGTGCTGTGGAATGTGAGAATAAGATTGAACCACCAATGAAATTAGTAGCGGGCCATATTGCGTCTAGTCCTTATGCCAAAAGAAGTTGGAAAGGAAGGTGTAAAACCCTTCTTCTCTGCCCCAATGTGTAAATTATGTGCTAATTACTTCTTTGGGGGGTTCCTCTTGGTTAGTTGCTGATAGGCACTTCAGTAGGGGCAGGAACTAGTCAGGGGATTGGCCCTGTCCCTCTTTTAAAGTCTGGCTGGTGGAACTGGCTCACTGTGGACTGGAGGATACACTGCATCCTTCAAAGGGTGTAGCTGTGGAAATGTTCCCCAGCTGTGCTGGGAAAATCGGTGACTTGTTAGCTCTCAGCACTCATGCTGAGACCATGCAGTTCCTCATTGGATCAATATAGGTAGGGCCCTACCAAATTCTAAGCCATGCAAAATGCATCATGGACTGTGAAATCTGGAGTCCTCCCGTGAAATCTGGCCTTTTGTGTGCTTTTACCATATACTGTAATGATTTCACGGAGGAGGCCAGCATGTCTCAAATTGGGAGTCCTGACCCAAACGAGAGTTGCAGGAGGTTTTTTTAGTAGGGTCACAGTATTGACTCCCTTACCTCTGCGCCGCCTTCAGAGTTGGGCAACTGGAGAGCAGTCATTGTAATGCTGGCCAGGTGCCCAGCTCCGAAGGCAGCACCTTGTCAGCAGCAGTGCAAAATTAAGGGTGATAATGGCATGTCTGTGTCATCCTTACTTCTGTACTGCTACTATCAGGGCAGAGTGGCTGGAGAGTAGTGACAAAGAGCCCATACAGCAGCACCGAAGTAAGGGTGGTAATACTATACCTTGGCATCCTTACTTCTGCATTGCTGTTGGTGGCGGCAGCTCTGCCTTCAGAGCTTGATTTCTGGACAGCAGCCACTGCTCTTCAGCTACCTAGCTCTGAAGGCAGTGCTGCTGCCAGCAGCTGTGCAGAAGTAAGGGTAGCAACAGTGTACAAGCCCATGCAATAACCTTGCACTCTCCACACAACTCCTTTTTGGGTCAAGACCCCTACAATTACAAGTACAACACCATGAAATTTCAGATTTAAATATTTGAAACGATAAAATGTTTTTAATCCTGTGACCATGAAATTGTCAGGGCTAATTAGGTAGGGCTAGTGTCTTCACAGGCCCAGCCTTAGGGCAAGGCAAGCAAAGAGGTTTCCTTGAGCCCCACACATTCAGTGCCCTGTGCTGTCTGGCACCCACCCTGCACTCGCTTGCTACCCTGGCTGGGAGCTTCCAGGCCGTGCGGCACAGCATGCTGCTTTGGGCCTCGCAAACTCTTTGGCTGACTCTGTGCCTTCATGGCACAGTTGAAGCCATAGTGAGCATGAAAAGGTTACTAACCTTGTGTTCTCCACTCTCTCTGTTCTCTGCTGAATATTCTTCTCCTGTAGAATCGTTTTGACCTTCAGGTCATAGATTTATTTCACAGAAAATTTCAGTCTTCTCCTCTATCCTTTCCAAACTGTCCACCACTCCGTTGAGCTGGTTCTTGTGCTTCGCTCCAGACCCAGATCCTCTCCATCACTCTGTCTGAAGCAGCGAGGTATGTTTTACAGCAGGTACGAAAGGACAAACGGAGGAGCAAAGCTTTGCTAAACAGCCTGAGAGTTTATTAAAATGGGTGGACAAGACTGGCAACCCCGTTAGTTTCAGAGGGGTAGCTGTGTTAATCTGTAACTGGAAAAACTGGAAAAACAACAAATAGTCTAGCAGCACCTTAAAGACTAACAAAACATGTAGATGGTATCATGAGCTTTCGTGGGCACAGCCCACTTCTTGTTTGGTTAGCCTGTAAGGTGCTGCTAGACTATTCGTTGTTTTTTAAGTTTAACCCCATCAATGTTTACTTTTTTCCATGTTGCTGTACCAGGGTACATGTACATACAATTGCAGAGTTCGTATTCTAAGCAGTTAGTCTGTACTGACACTGGCTATATTTCAGTCACATTGCAAAGCAGTGGTCTGTTTCAACCCTCAATTTTTAAACTAGTCCCTTAAAACACTATAAGTTGGGCTTTTAATCAAGGAGTCATCTCAATGTCCAGAAAATTGTTGCAAAAAGTCAGTATTATATGATCAAACTGTACATTTAAAAATCAGCAGTTCACTGTGTTATTTTAGGTTTTTTTTCTCTCTTACTGTTTCTATCTCTATATTTCCTTCTGGTCTGCTTGGAATGATATTTCTCAGTGCATTCTATTAAATAATGGCAGGCACAAGGTCTCTGGTGTTTGTTTAAAAATAGGCCACCAAGAGTAGATGGGTTCTGTTGTAAAAGAAATTCTGCTTACTCGCTGAATGATTTTTTTATTTGCACTAGGACAAATGTGTAACCTTGCTGTACAGAAGCTGAATTCTTCTGGGTTCTATTTATCTACTTAACTGTCTTGTAATCATTGCCTGCAGTAGCTCATGTATTTTTGATAGCAGCCAACCACTTACCTTAAAAGGTCCTATAATCTACAATTTTCCCCCTAACAGATGGATTATCTCAAAGAATAGGCTCCAGGAAGAATGTATAATGTGAATTCATGTAAAATCCTGCCCACCTGTCACTGCTTCATGTATCAGACCCCCAACTTTCAGACCTACAAGTTCTGAAAGTTGAAGTTGAAAACTCTGGCTTCAAGCACATATGCCTCATACCCAGGCTGGGGTTTATAGCCAGGTTTGCGACAGAGGAAGCATATGTTTGTGGCATATTCTAGCTATTACTTGTAAATCTTTTGGAACTGAACTTTCAACCAATGCTTTCAACCAGTTGTGCCAGGGCTGAGCCACTGCAACTCTAGGCCTGGCAGTTCATAACCCTGTCACCTCTGGGCCTGCTGCATCAGTTATGAATGTAAAAAACTAATTGTTTGAGCCCCACAGTGGTGTAGCAAGGTGAAGGTGGGGCGGGCGGGCGGGGGTTACCCCTGGGCGCCACACTTGGGGGGGCACCAATTTAGTCCCCCTCCGCTCCCCCGTCATCCCTCAGTTCTCCTGCTCTTCTTCTGCCTGCCGCCGCCCTCTGGAGCCACCTCTCCACCCCCAGCCCGACACTCTTCCATCTCCGCCAGAGGGTTAGTGTGTGCGAGGGCCCATCCCCAAATTGAAGGGCTTAGACACAGTACAAGTTCTCCCCCTTCCCAGGGTCGGGCTCAGCCATGTGCCAGGTTCAGGGCCCTGCCATGTCGGGTTGGGGCGGTGGGGGGGCAAATTTTGAATTTGAGAGGGGTTTTTTTTTTCCTATTTTCACATAGCTCTTCTGCTTGATGGTAAGGCTCATAGTACATGTGGGTGAGGTAGACTGCAATGGTGTGTCTAGACTACATGGCTCCGTCGACACAGCCATGTAAACTAGTTTACCCGACATAGTTAATGAAGCGGGGATTTAAATAATCTCCGCTTCATTAAAATAAAAATGGCCGCCACGCTGTGCTGACAATCAGCTGATCCGCAGACTGACGGCACGGCGACAAGGGAAGCCTTTGTCGACCACTCCTGTAAACCTCGTTTCACGAGGCATAAGGGAGCGGTCTACAAAGGCTTCCCTTGTCGACCATGCCGCATCTAGATGGCCATGCTGTGCCGGATCAGCTGATTGTAAGCACAGTGCGGTGGCCATTTTTATTTTAATGAAGTGGGGATTATTTAAATCCCCGCTTCATTAACTATGTCGGGTAAACTAGTTTACATGGCTCTGTCGACAGAGCCATGTAGTCTAGACACACCCCAGGAGAGCATATGTATGAGACACTTCACATACAATAAAAATAAAAAATTAACAAAACAATCAATGTAAGTGGGAACAATTACAAACAGCTGTAATATAGCACACTTCTTCATCTTGTGTGCTTAAGAAAATCATCTTTGTCTTCAAAAGATGCAAGTACAGAGTTGAGGTCACTCGTATTGTGTCAGGGATCTCTTGTGTTGTTGCCACAGTGTTCTAACACTGTCAGAGGGCTAAAAATGTGAAGTTCAAATATGTCCACCCTTGCTCTTAACTTCTAAGTTTGGATGCAAGCATCAGGAGTCAGCATGGAAGCTCTTAAGTTTCTACTGTAATAGAAAAGGGGAAATGGTGCTCAGCTAAGTAATGATAAAATTTTCTGAGTCTCTAAGAGCTTTACAACATTAATTAAGACTCAGAACACTCCAGTGAGCTTGGTACATGTTGTTATACCTATTCTGAAGATGGGCAAACTGAAGTACAAAGAATTTAAGGGTGGTGTTTCTCACTGACTTCACTAGGAGTGGGTTAGGCCAATATTAAGCACTTTCGAAAATCCCTCTCTTAGGGTACGTCTACACCAGGGATGGGGAACCTAAAGCCTGGGGGCCAGATGCGGACCCTGGCTTTCCTGAATCTGGCCCCTGAGGCTCAGGGCTCTCCCCCAGCATTGGGGAGACCATGCTGGCACTTCAGCCCCCTGCTATCCTCCCGTGGGGCTGGAGCACACAAGATCTACTAGGCTGGGCTCCCCTAGGCTCTGGTGTATGAGGGGACTAGGGGCCATGGCACTGAGGGTTTTTTTTGTTTTGAGGGGGTTTTGCCTCTCACTTATGTGTGGCCCCTGATTGATTTTCTGTGGGTCAGCTGCTCCCAGCCCAAAAAAGGTTCCCTACCCCTGGTCTATACAGCAGCGTTATTTTGGAATAACACACTACCAGCCTTTATTTCAAAATAATGTGAAGCTGGAGGACTTCTTACTCCGACTCCTGGAACCTGCATTTTATGAGGAGTAAGAGAAGTTGAAGGAAGAGTGTTCTGTCTTCAACTTCCTGCTGTGTAGACAACGCCAAAAGCTGAATTAAGCTATTTTGACTTCAGTTACGCAATTGACGTAGCGGAAGTTGCATAGCTTAATTTGACTTTAGCCCTGATGTGTAGATGTATCCTTAGTGATTTACCCAAAGTTATTCAGCAAGGCCTGAGTCTGCAACTGTCTTTGCTCAGATGGACCTCTGTGCCTGTGTAGGGTCTCAGTGAAGTCAGTGGGAGATTCCAGATGTTCAGTGGAACCCACTGGTCAAAGTGTGTCTATGCTCTATCCACAGAGGATGCAAACCTGTTACAGCTATCAGCCAGAGAAGCTGGCTGTTCAGCTGTGAAGTTGTCGTATTTTAGATGTGTTGCTTACTGCATGCTGAGTTTGGTTCATATCATATACTCCCATTATCCTATTCTGCTGACAACAGAGTAAATGGAAATTTTGGCAAATATGTGACAGCAGCATTGAAAGCATGCTTGTATGTCTCCAGTAAGTTAATCAGCTTTTGATACCTAAAAACTAACTGTAACATGGCCCACAAGACTGATGGTACAATGCTGCAGTAAATTGTTTCTTAGCAGGAAATCTACAGTAGCAGTGTAATTTGGACAATGGAGCGTTTGACAGCTAACCCATCAAGACCGGTGCACCCTGGGGAAGCAGATCACTTTCAGTTTTACATTCAGCCAAGCATTGATGAAGCAGTGCCTAAATAGGAGAATCATTTTCCAATCAAATAACAGAGTAGCTATTTATTCCATCACCAAAAGGGTCTCTGTCAAATACTGATCTGACGAAGGGCCATGCATTTGGCATGCTTATCCAAGAAAGCCCTGTGCTTGACTGGTTATTCTTTATGCATTAGGTACTATAGAGTTTTTTAAGGCCATGGAGTTAGTGAAGATAATAAAAAACTTCTTCTGTTATATGGTCCCATCAGATTCATTAGTGCAAGATGGCATAATGACTTACAGAAGGAAAACTCTATGGCCAGTGTGTCTGTGAGAAGAAGATCTTGCCTGTATTTGCATTTAGTAGAGTGTGTGATGGAACAAAGACTATATATGCACAACCTGACCTGGTTAATCAGCGTTTGGCTCATCCAGATGCCTGAGTATCCAAATAGCTTAAATGGTGATCTGTAAGCAGCGTAAACAATATTATGCATGTACTATTGACTGGTTAATCTGAATTTGTGGAGGCTTTTTAAATCCAAAATACAACTGTGGTTTAAAAAGTGATTAGGATTATCCATGTCTTAATATAGATATTTCTTTTACATAAAATGCATGATCCCTACTTAGCTTCATCCTTCAGTCCAGTCAGTGTATATGATGAATGCTAGGCATTGCTCTTACATGTGGGATCCTGCAAGTCAACACAAATTTGTATCATTTCATTTTATGGGAGAAAAATGTTACAATTTTTATATTAACTATTTGTAAAATGAAGGAATGTAGTTGAAATCTGTGTGTCACTTTACATCCTTTTGCATGATTCTCAACCTTTCCCTCTATCTAAATATATTATTTTTTCTGCCACTAAAACACAATATTGTTTAGCTCTAGAACAGACCAGGATTTTTTAAAACGTGTTACTTACAACACAGAGATAATATTCATTTTGAGAGATGGTAATCTAGAAATTCTAGAGCATTCAGAGCAATTAATATTTTCCACATTCAGCTACACATTTTGCATACTTTTGAGTCTTTCCTTGGAATCTGTAGAGGTAAAATTCTGGAAACAGCTACTTACTTTATTACCTAATCTTATAACTTCTCCAAATACAAATTTTTTAGATTAAAATTCTTCTTACTTACCACGAGCAGGTCTACACTAGGAAATCATTACAAAATAACTTAATTCAAAATAATAACTCTCAAAATAACTGTTTCAAAAAAAAGCTTATTACCCAAGGTAATCAGGAGTTATTATTTCGAAATAACCAGCCCCCTATTTTGAAATAATGGGCTTGGTACTGTGGATGTTCTGCTTGTTATTTTGAAATAAGGGGAGTTATTTCAAAATAACTCTCTAGTGTAGACCAGGGCTAAAACAGAATATTTCTACTGATGAATGCTAATGGTACTAATTTGGATGTATATCTGTGCAACTAAGATTAAATTTGGTCCATTATGTATGTACATTCAGTGTTTTTGAAACACTTCATTAGACGCACAGAAATTACTGACATCTCTGAGGAACCTGGTTCAGGTGTGATGAGGATATATTCTTAGCAATGAGATACCTATTCAAACCACAGTCCTTCAAACAGAATTTCTCTTTTTCCTGTCCATAACTACATCACCTTGAACTTACTCAGGTTTTGTCCATCATCATTAAGTGTTTCCTGTATGTCATTGAGAACACGGCCATAACAGCAACCCACCTATGGGAAGTAACCAGATTTTTGCATAGAACAGGGGGTGGGCACTAATTTTTTTACCAGGGGCCAATTTTTGAAGTGGCCCCATGCCGCTACGGAAGGGGTGGGGCTTCAAATGAAAGGGGCAGGGCCAGGATGCTTCCAAGCTTCCCACCCACAGACCATGATTGGTCTGGGGGTGGGGGAGCCCCTTTGCTTCCCCCCTCCCCAGGTTCCCGTTAGGCAACCATGCCCCTGGTGGTAGGAGGAGACGTAAAGTCTCCTCCCACCCTGCCTGGAACTCGTGGTGCTTCTAAGTGCCGCACACTCCTCACAGGGCGGGGGGCAGGGCAGAGGAAACTTGGCACTCTCCTCCCAACCCCAGGCCCTGATTGGCCTGGGGATTGGAGAGTGTGTGAAGCCTCCGGGGGGGGTAGGGTGGAGGAAACAAGTAGGCAGCACTGGTGCCTATAAGCACCTGAAGATTGGATAGCTAAAAGTTTATTTTGGGTCTGCACATCCTAAACTCATAACTCCAGTCATCTGAAGAAATGGGCTGTGGCCATGAAAGCTCATGATACCGTCTACATGTTTTGTTAGTCTATAAAGTACTGCCAGACCTTTTGTTGTTTTTTAAGTTTATCCATAACATAGTTAACTACATTTTTTGTGTACACTGAAAAAGTCCAATATTATGATAATGAATTTCTGTAATATGAAAGTAAGGCATCTGTTTGCTCACTTTCCTCACTACTCTAGCTCAAAATTCTGTGCTTTGGGAACTTCTCATTGTAGCTAATGCCAGGTCTACACTAGATCTGGAAGGTCGGCTTAAGGAACGCAATTCCAGCTACATAGTATGTGTAGCTGGAGTCAGCCTACTGTTAGCCAAGCTTGGTGGCATCCACACAGTGGGAGGCCAACAAGAGTGCTCTCATCAACTTTCCTTACTCCTCATGACTGCAAGGAGTACAGGCGCCATCTGGAGCTGCCCTCAGTGTTCGATTTATGGGTCTAAATCGAACTCATTAAATCAAATGCCAGAATGTTGATCTTGGACACGGTGGGTCTAGACATGCCCCAAGTGTATAGTATGATGGAGTGACAGTATCTCTGGAGTGCTTATTTGCAGTGCTTATTAATCAGCATCTCTTCTCATCATGGAAAAAAGCAAAATCTTGGTTTTTCATAGGAATTGGGGGAGCTCAGTGAACGAAGTAATAATCTTTAACTGAAAATAATGATGCATCTTAGTATTATTGTTTGACTTTGATTTGGGGGCTTAGCAAAAGTCTGCAGGGAGATACTGTAAATATCTTTCTGCAAGCTTGCATGTCTATGCCATGATTTTAGAATGCAACTAAACCTAATCAGAATATCCAAGTTTTCTGGCAACAATGGCTAATGCAGATTTTCTAGCAACCTCTAAAAGAAAGGTCATCTATTTGAATAATGTTCACATGATTCCATGGGCATTTGTTTTTCAGATGATGTGAAATGTTGTTGGTTTTGGATTTTTTTACAGATATGGACAGGTTTATCTAAACTGTTGCTGCATGCTATTTACTATATGTCATAACCTTATCTTCTTAGTGGGTTTTCCAATAGTGCACAGTGTGCATCTGTGACTGAGACAAAATCAATGCTTATAGATTTAGCTGTGTAATCCTATCACTTGTCCTGCTAGATATGATTTGAAATGTAAAGTTCGTTAAGGTTTAAATGAACTTGAAGGCTCAGGTCTCTAGAGGAGTTTTTAGTTTCTTAGACAATAATCCAACCCTTTCCTTATCTTTTTCCCCCCTCTTGTCACTCTATCTGTCTCTGTCTGCTTCCTCAGTTAACATCAAAAAACACTTAGCCATGGTCAAAGTATTTATTAATGTCTTTTTTAAAGTAACAAGAGCATCCATGCTGCTAATCATATTCTCAATACTTGTAAAAGCAAGTGGATCACTCAAGATCCCTCTACAGGAGTCTGGGTAGTATTGAACAAGGAGAAAAAATTATTTTTGCTGCTTTTATCATGAAATCAGTTAAAAAATCAACTATAAGTGTCCTGAGGAATAGCCCATTACATGCTTAAATCATTTCCTTCCCAAAAAATAACCCAACCTGTCTCCAACCTTGTGTTACACTCAAGTACCTTACATGATATGACTTGACTACAGTATGCGAAGGTTTAACCAGTGGGGCTGGAGCAGTCTGTGTCCTGGCCAAAGAGCCTCCATCTGCAGCGAGTCAAAGTGCCATGCAAGCAGGGGCTGCTTTGTCCCACTCACTCCCCTTTCATCAGTTAACCAGTTCAACAATATGTTTAACCAGTTAGCCAATTGAATGGGATTTTACATCCCTAGTCTTGGCACTAAGTCATTTGAATTGCAGGCTTTTTAAAGAAGCATTTAGAAATTTTGGTTTTATTAGATATTGATGTTAATTTTAATTATTTCTCTTTATCAATTTCTGGAAGAACATGCACATTATACAGTTTTAATTGATGGTGTTAATAAAGCCAGAATTGCTGCATACGTCCATAGAGGAAGCAACATAAGCATGGTGTGTTTGCAAGTATTGCTAGTCCCCCGTTTGTAACTAGCTGTTTTTTAGTGGCACTGCATTGGCAAGAAGCCGCTTTTCAGAGAATCATAGAAGATTAAGGTTATAAGAGACCTCAGCAGGTCATCTAGTCCAACCCTCTGCTCCAAGCAGGACCAACCCCAAGTAAATCATTCCAGCCAGGACTATATCAAGCCTGAGCTTAAAAATCTCTAAGGATGGAGATTGCACCACCTCCCTAAGCAATCCACTCTAGTGTTTCACTACCTTCCTAGTGAAATAGCTTTTCCTATTATTCAACCTAGATCTCTTCTACTGTATCTTGAGATCATTGCTCCTTGTTTGTCATCTGCCATCACTGAGACTAGCCCTCCCATCCTTTTTGGAACCCCCCTTCAGGTATTTGAAGGCTGCTATCAAATCCCTCCCCATTCTTCTATTCTGCAAACTAAATACACTCAGTTCGCTCAGCTTCCTCAAGTCATGTGTCCAAGCCCCCTACCCATTTTCATTGTCCTCCACTGGATTCTCTCCGATTTGTCCATATCCTTTCTGTAGTAGGAGGGCCAACGCTGGATTCAATACTGCAGGTGTGGCCTCACCAGTGCCAAATAAAGGTGAATAAACACTTTTCTCGATCTGTTGGCAATGCTCCTATTAGTGCAGCCCAATGTGCTATTAGCCTTCTTGGCAGCAAGGGCACACAGTTCACTTATATCCTGCTTCTCATCCACTGTATGTTTTCTGCAAAACTGCCACTTAGCTAGCTGGTTCCCAGCCTGTAGCAATGCATGGGATTCTTCTGTCCTAAGGACAGGACTCTGCAATTGCTCTTGTTAAATCTCAATAGATTTCTTTTGACCTAATCCTCCAATATGTCTAGGTCACTCTGAGCCCCATCCTTACCCTAGGGATGTCAAATTTAGTTTAATCAACTAGTTGATGGATTTTCCATCGACTAGTCGATAAGCAGGGGAGCCACAGTGGAGTTAGCTCCTGGGGCTAACCCAGCTGCGTCTCCGCCTTTTAAATGTATTAAAAGTCAGCAGGCTCTTAATGCATTTAAGAGGCTGAAGCACAGCAGTGGGGACCCGGCACGAGTTGGGGATTAGCTGTCTCGGCTCGCACCAGATTCCCCCTGCTGCACTTCTGATTTTTAAATGTATTAAGAGCCGGCAGGCTTTTAACACATTTAAAAAGCAGAGGTGCGGCATCTGAGCCTGGAAGAACTGGGAATCAGCTGATTCCCGGCTCGCGCCCAGTCCCTGCTACTCCCCTGGCTCCCCTGCCCCCCATGGAGATGGTGCTGGGGGGAACCAGCTTTTAAGCCGGCTCCCCCCAGCACCAGCTCCTGCTCTCCCCCCCTCCCATTGCTGCCCCTGATAGAGGCAGTGGGGTGGGAGGGAAGTGACTAGTCTAGAGACTAGTTGGCTATCTGATAAGCTTTTGCTTAACGGATAGTTGAAGAGTTGCTTATATCCCTACCTTACCCTCCAGCGTATCTTCCTCTCCCCCTGCTTAGTGTCATCCATGAACTTGCTGAGGTCACAATTCATCCTATCATCCTGATCATTAATGAAGGTGTTAAACAAAACCAGCCCCAGGACCAACCCTTGGGGCATTCTGTTTGAGATTGGCTGCCAAGCAGACATTGAGCCATTGATCATTACTGTTGACTCCAACAATCTAGCCAGCTTATAGTCCATTCAACCAAGCCAGACTTCTTTAAAGTATAGCTTTTATTTGCATAAGTAGCAAAATAAAATACTGTGGTTTGAGCCTTTTAAAAAAGGCTTTCTGGTTTTGCCATTTGGATATTAAGAGTGATAACTAATTATTCTTTTATGTTTTGGTCCCTTAACATTGAGCCTGTCTTTTTACTAATGTTCTATCCTTTTATAGATAAAGCATTTGGATCAGGCCCTGAATTCTCATGTCTGTGCTGCAAATTTGCACTTATCTTATATTTGCTGCAGTCAGAAAGTGATTATTTTTGTGGTGAGAGATAGTGACAAATTCTTCACTGTCCAACTGGGTAACAAATATAGGACTGTGTCTGAGATCCACATCAAACTGCAACCCACTTCACACTGAACCTAGGTTTTGCATTTTATGTATTGGTAAACTTCAGCCAGGCTTGGAAAAGTTTAGTGAATGTAGACTCAGTTAGTTCCTATCAGTTTCTTCCCTAGCTTTACTCTAGCAACTGACCTCCCCACAGCTAGATCTCTTTTGATGATGTCTAAAGAAAAGAGGATTGAGTGGCTTGTTGAGAAACTGTTGGACTGCAATCTACATGGTGATGGCGAGAAAATTGTGAAGGGACCAACCGTAGAAGAATCCCTTTTTGGGTTTCTTAAACTTGAATCTCTAAATGAACCTACAAATGTCAATAAACTTCAGTCTCTTGGGAATTAAGAGGTATCAGTCCCCAAACCCGTTTGTGAACTGAATGCATTAATTTTCACATCCTGCAAAAAGTCCATGAAGAGCAAAGTCCTGATTTCCTCACAGGATCAGTGTGCAAGGCAGCCTTGGCAAGGAGTCCCAATCTAATGTTTAAACTGGGAGAATGAGTAGAAAATTCACTTTAATTTTCTTGTGGATCCAAATCTGTTGCTGTAAATCAAGGCTAATTGCAATGTTGTTTGGGTATTTCTCTTTACTTGGCAGGAAGGAAGTCTTAACAGTGAACTTTAGAGGAGGTGACTTGACCTTGTTGAGAGGTGCCCTATTCAGGAGATGCCCAACAAGTAGAAGAAATATAATCTGTATGTAGATAGGGTCTTAGAATTCTTCTAGTTGGCTTGCTTTTATAATCCAACTAGATAAGAGTAGTAGCAGAAGAGATAAGTGTGTTTGATGCAAGTAGGTGTCTCAGATCATATATATATAACACTCCCATCCAGTTCCCAGGTGCAATAGCAATTGCAAGAAGATTACTAATACAGTGATTTTTATGTCTCAGAGTATACTGTTAGCTCAGTAGAAAATCTTACTTTGAAAATCATTATCGGTGTGGCCAGATGTCTGCTTACATATAGACAGCCGATGGGCTGAGCTTTGATATAATTCTTTTTCACAGTGGCAAGAATAATCCCCTAAATGACCTTCCCACAGTTCACCAGTTTAAACACACAGCTTGTGTATCAAACACATCTGCCACCAGTAAAGGTTCCCCTCTGAATGAAATTGTGATGTGTGGGGAGATCAGTGTGTTTGGGGAGAGGGCTTTTGCTGCAGCTGGGAGAGATAATTTTCTGCAACAAATCAGTAAGACCCATGTGGTGTGCATATTTGTAGGAAGGCAGTGAGTTTTGTTGCTGATTTATTAATAGGGATGCATTCAAGATTGCAGATCTTGTTATTGAAGCCATCGGAGTTCAGAAGGAGGAGTTTCTAATTCAGGGCTTTAGTTTTAGGCATATGTGTCCAGCTAAGAAATATGGAACTGGGTTTGCATTTCAAATCTTAGGAGTCTTCAGAAATATATTTCAGACTTGGATCCACATGTAGTTAATAACAACATTTAGCACATAGACAGAACTTTGCACCTTAACTTATTAATCTTTACAATATGCTCTTGAGGCAGGAAAGTATTATCATTCCCACTTTATGGATGGGGAAACTGAGGCACAAAGCTGTTACTAGACTTGGTGAAGGCCGATCAGTATGTCAGCGGCAGAGCCAGAAGTAGAACTGAGGAGCTTTCTGTCTCCTGCTGTTATGCTCAGTTTAGAACACGTGCTATTTCTCCTAAACAATATTTTAGAGGAGGATGAGGGTAACCACAACTGCAATTAGTGGAAATCAGGGTCATCCAGGCTATGTCTACTCTTCAGGGTAAACCTGAGTCTGCTGGACCCAGGCTTGTGGACTCAGTGTTTAAGCCCATGCTGGAATATCCCAGCTACATAATGTACCTGTATAACTGCTAGACTCAGCTTTCTGTCATGCTAATGCATCCATGCTGTGCCATGCAGATTGCCCGATGTGGTTCTGAGGCTTGAGCTGCATCCACACTGCAAAATGACTGGGTTTGGACCCAAGTCACAGTGGGACTTGGGCTCTGATCCTCACCCTTTCCATCAGGGCAGGTACCTGGGTCCTGAGTGCTCGCTTACCTGCATTAGACAGACTGATTTGTATGTGGACGGTTCATCTCAAATCTAAGGTATGTCTAGACTGCGGCTCTATTTCGGGATACCGGAAGTATCCTGAAATAGCAACTCCGTGTCTTTAAACATTCCCGCTACTTCCCAAAATAGTGGGAGCACTATTCTGGCATCCCTGTAAGATTTGTTTGAATAGTGCCTTATTTTGAAATTTGGCCTGACTACGCAGCGCCAAATTTCACAATAAGCTCTTTTGACGTAGACTCGGAATAAGCTATGCAATTTGCGTTGTGGAAATTGTGTAGCTTATTCCGACAGAAAGGTGTTGTCTAGACACACACTCAATCAGAGCACAGGCTTAGCATGCCAGATAGATATACTCAGAGAAGCTTGAGGGTTTAAAAACTGTTCCTCAGAGTTTCCCTCAAATCAAACCAGTGGCTGCGTTCTTCTGGACGTTTTTCTGAAAAAATAAAATAGTTGTTGCTGCTGCAGCCAGCTGTAGCAGGATGGCATCTGGGATTTAAGTGCTGTTTAAGACTGTGAAAGTCATCTATTTTAATAATTGATTGTTCAATTAGTAAAGCAAATGTTAAAAAGTTAGACAGCTCTTTTTATCAGTGGCGGCATGGAACAGTTGGCTGCAATTCATTATCAGTCTGAGGCTAAAAAACAGAATTAAAATTCTTATTTGTTATTCCCATTGTTTGTGTTTTCCTCCTCTATTGTTCATAGATTGTGTAATATAATCAGACAGCTAAGTACACGCTCTGAATAATATTAGATGGTGATTTAGTGTTGATTATTATAGCACTGGTAATAGCTTTGGATAACATGAGAGCCCACAAACTTGCATACTCGGAATAACACCAGACCCACAAATTCTTCTGAAAACTCTGGGGATAAAAAAACAGGCGAGTAGGAGTTCTTGTGGAGGAGTACTGGAAGGCCTTCTTGTGCTGCTATTTTCAGTTTGCTTTCACAATGTCACTGTGTCCAAGGTGATTGCATTTTTGCAAAAGAATGCTGAAAACGCAGTGCAAGCAAATCAACTTTTAGTCAACTCTTAGAGATGAATTCATATTTATGATGCACTTTATAGTGTACATTTTTTTAAAAGTTTACTAGCTCAGTCACAAGGACTTTGAGATTTTTCTTGCTTTGAGGGTTACACAAATCCCTTATCAGAAGTTGCACAACAGCTGGACCTCTTTAGAGTACTTTGTTGCAGTCTAGAAAAATTCATTTTAAAACCTGCTGTTAAAATATTGTACAACTGATCATCCTTCCAAATTATTGATGACAGTATCTAAGGCTTCTATAGTGCTTTTCATACAAGGGTCTCAAAGTAGGTCACAAACATTAATTAAGCCTCACTACACTCCTGTCAGATTGCATAGCAGGTACCATATTATTAGCCCGATTTTTCAAATGAAGGCTGCAGTGGAAGATAGGTGGCTAATAAAAGTATCCATATATATGGATCTCTTCTACTTGAAAGGGTACCGACTCTCTTATGCAACACCATGTCAGCCTCAGCATTTTTCAGTCTATAGCCCAGAGGTTTGGGAATCTGAATTTGCAGGGAATTTTTTTTCTTTGAGTTTAAGAAAAAATGTAAGCTAGAAAGTTAGCATCAGTCAGTGGAGTGGGAAGAAGGGGAATTGGGACACCAGCTCACACAGCCATGCATGCACACACATGCACACAAACACACACACATAATAGGGACAGGCCAGTTCTCCTAGGGAAACAACAGGGGAAGCACTTTCATAATTGATGGCATGTGACATGGTCCGAAAAATCTTAGTAAGAATCTGATTTGTAATTCTACATCCATTGAAACTTCCATTGGCTTAAGTGGTCCAGGATCAGAGCTAAATGCTTTCATGCAAGTGAATGTTTGGAAGTGGGACATGAGTATGTAGCTGGTTGGAGTGGTAAGAATCTGAGATGGGGTTATTGAGATGCATTTTACCTAAAACTTTTTTAAAGGGACAGTAGAAGGGAAAAAACAAAGTCAAGGAGTTAAATGTAAAACTCAAAGCAAAGGTCAAAAACATAATTATAAAACAAAGACAAAATAAAGAAAGGGTTAAATTAAAGAATAATTTGGAAGTGCTGAATAAAAATTAAAAAAAAGGCATTTAATAAGATTTACCTATGCATTAGCATGATCATTTTGCCTGTGTTTGTGTATCACTTTCCTTCTCCCTTCTTTTGCATTTGCCTTTTTCTGGATTCTAAACTCTTTTCATGTGTGTTTCTACAGTTCCTAGTACATTGGCACCTAGTCCTGATTGAGACTTTGAACGGTACTATAATATATATATGAATCATTATATTAACAATATGCCCGTACACATAAAAACAATGAGTAGTCCTGTGGCACCTTAGAGATTAACCAAAATATATAAAATCATGAGCTTTCATGGGCAAAATCCTCTTCATCAGATGAATTTGAGTGAAAATAAGAGAAACCAAGAGTTATATTTAACAGCAGGAGAACTAGGGTTTTGCCAGGCATCCGGTATTGGCTCAAAAAAAATGAGGAAAAATGGCTCTTGCGCAAAGGGTTTTTTTGCGCAAAAAGGCACCATCTACACAGCGCTTTTTTGCACAAAAACCTCTTGTGCAAAAGGGAAAGGAAGAGGAAATGCAAATGAAAGCGCAACATATGCAAATGAGTACTCCATGCGCATTTCCTCTTCCACAAGAGGATCGTAGTATAGACGTAGCCTAAGGGCGCATCTACACTGCACCTGGAGCTCGAAATAAGCGACGCAATTTCAGCTATGCAAATTGTGCAGTTTATTTCAAGTTAATTTTGAAATAGCTCGTTGGAATAGCGAGCCCGTTGTATTTCAAAATAATGGGTGCGCTCAAAAGACACGGAATAGCTACTTCGGGATACTGAAATAGTGCTGCAGAGAAGAAGTAGCCTAAGGTGCCACAGGACCACTCATTGTTTTGTGTCTATGTGTATATTGTTAATGTAATGATTAGTATATAAAGAATATCAAATATAAAGAATATAGAATATAAAGTCTCCATCAGGAGTAGGTGCCAATATACTAGGCACCTAGGACCATTCGCTGTTTTTAAAGTTAAAGACTAACACAGCTACTCCGCTGAGATTTTAGCATGTCATAAAGTTAAACTAAATCTCAATGTGATGAATTATTGGTCAGGTTATGCAGTCATAGGCATAAGATAAATTGCAGAAGTATGCTGTGTGTGTGAGAGAGAGAGACATACACACTGGAGAAGTAAGTGAATGTATAAAATATCAATAAATATAAAATATATATTTACCTGCTTCTCTTGTGACGACATAAGAATCACCTCCACGTATCTGGGATATAAAATAGCTTTTCTCTACTTAAATTTGTATACTTATTCTTACATTGGTGAAGAACTGAACATTGACTTTTCTGTTCTTCAGACTAGTATACTTTTGACAGGAAAATTTCAGAATTGAAGACTTACTTTTAAAGCAGCAGGAACTGTTTGAAGCTGCTCAGACACTTGGAATATGAGACTAAATCTCAGGGCAGATGGAATATTAGATAGAGTGCAAGCCAAGCCATCAAAGGAACTTGATAAATGATCACATAGGTCTATATTATGTATCACAGCTCCATATTTCACACATGGATATCGTGCTGCATCTCTTTATAGATCTATTTATAAATAACAACTATTAGCATTTTTCATCTTTACAATTCAAAGCACTTTACAAAGGAGAGCAGTATCATTATCTGCATTTTACAGATGTGGAAATGGATGCCCAGAGACAGGCAGTGAATTAACCAAGGTTACCCACAAGGCCGGTGGTAGAGCCAGGAATTGAACTCCAGCTTTAGCCCAGTACATCCTGGATATATACATATTTAGCTACGTTACTTGGAGGGACAGTAAATGTTTTTTTTTCTTTTTCCCTGGCAAGTTAATTTAAAATAAAATGGCAGCTGCTTGAAGTCATACAGGGGTTCAGTGTCTAGATCAGTAGACAAAATGCAGGCAAAGCTGTCAAAGGTGTGTGGCAAATGTATTTATCACAAACTTCTGTAAGTGATAGCTATCTTCATCACATATAGGGGCAGATCCTCACCAGTGAAGCTGAGATGACTACTGTTGTCTCAGAGTATAACGGTGATTCTGGCCTTTTAGTCTTATGCTTGATTTGAACTGAAAGTGCAGAGTGGCTGTTCGGAGTGCTGGTCTCAGTCTGTATATGGGTAAAGTCTCAAGCAATTTTTGTAATGAATATGCTAACCTGGTTTTGGCTGTGAGTAAGAAGGGGTTGTCCTATAATAGCCGGAATTTGGGCTTAATGTAAAACCGCAGGTTTCATGGTAATCAAATTCCAAATGTTGGTCGTATTCAATGTAATTAGCTAGCAAGCGGCACAAATGGATAATTACTACCTAGTTATGTGACAGTTGTCTTGCAAATAAATAAGAATTACAGTGCATGGTTATAAGTACTGTGTATAGAATAAATTGGTACCCAAGGAAGAATAAATTGGAATGAGTGAGGGAGTCTTGGTCTGTGTCAAAGGAACCTATTAAAAACCACTGCTTCTTTGAACCTGGATTTTATCTTTTAGAATTGGATATAGCATCTGTGATATCCTGGGGGTCTGTCATGTTTGTGGCAGTGTTTGTTATGTAGTTTAATTTAGACCTCAAAAATAAGCCAAACACTTAGAAAGCAGCTGTTCTTTTAAATGCATTAAGCAATTTACTTTAGGTAATATGTAACCTATAAAATTTTAATTTTGGATTAAATAAACCATATCCTTCAGCATAACTATTGCACCTTGATGTTCAAAAGATGAAATATAGGCACGTTTAGTGAATTTCTTCTCCAGGATGCTCCAGTGGAGAAGGGTCAATAGTTTCCTAATGAAAGCAGTCAACAACAATTTCTCTTAGTAAGCTCAAAGAAATTAGCATTAAACAACAGGCATCAATGGCTGGAGTTTTAAACGATTATGTGGTTGGATTGCTACCTACTTTAGGAAATAGCTCTAACAGGTAATGCACTGACTAGTTAATTGATAGGAAACAGTTTAATTATTCCAGTGCTGTCTGGGGTATAGTGTCAAAAAGGAGTGCAAACAACTTGGCAGCAAAGGTACAAATATTTGTGTCTCTGTGCATGCATGTATGTCTGCTTTCCACTGTGCTGATATTATGCATTTTAATCTTAAAGATGTGAAACTGAACAGATGGTTTGCTATACTAGGATGGTAGTTGAAATCCCCTTCCCTCACAGTAATGAGCTATTTCACAAATCGGTACTCACCCTTAAAAACTTGTCAGTTCTGCTTCAGATGTATTGATAAGCTTGTATCTGTATCAACAACCCTACAGGACCAGATCCTCAGCTGGTATAAATCAGGGTCACTCCATTGATATCAGCTGAGAATCTGCCCCTCCTGTATTTAATGTAAGGGATATCTAGAAATCTGCAATACTGAGGTAGAGTTATTTAGTTATTTACAGCAATAGCTGAAGCAATTGTCATCCATTAGAGAGACATTTTATGCTACATGGTTCAAATCAAATTACTATTGAAGTCGGAAAGAATTTTTCCAAAGATGTTAATGGGCTTTTGTACCAGAACCTAGGATTAGTACAATGAGAGGTTTCAGCAGGGAATACACATGGTTATAGAAACTGTAATGAATATATGGTCAACCATTTCAAATTATTTGTAAGGTCTTACAACTCCCATTTAAGGCATGTGAAACAATATGTGGAGCGGTAAATGGGTCAGCTATATCTACAACATTGCAATAAATGCATGTATTTCCTTCCCTTTCTTCTGGTACACCTGTCTTAGCTCCTTTATTTCCATGCAGCACTGGCATATCCTTTCTCCACCATGCCCTGTGTGATCTTGGCATAGATATCAGCATTTCTTTTATTGCTTCAGTGTTCTCCCAGAAGCTCATGATACCATCTACATGTTTTGTTAGTCTATAAAGTGCTACCAGACCATTTGCTTGCTGTTTTTTCTCCCAGAAGAGATTCCTCTCCCCACACAGCAATATCATGTGTGCTGCTGAGTTGTGCTGCCTGCTCTGAGGTCTGCTCGCCATGCTGGCCTCACAGGAAATGAAATTCAAATTTTCCCAGGGCTTTTCCTGTGCACCTTGAGAGCAGCATAGTTGAGAGTGCTGGTTAGAGCAGTCACAGCAGGGCACTGTGGGACATCTCCCAGAGGTCAAGAACATTGACTTTCACAGTGCTGCATCTGCACTACCGTGCAAGGTCAAACTTAGTGTTACTCCTTGTGAGAAGCAGGAGTACCAAAATCCATTTTAACAGCCCTTAAAGTCAATGGAATGGGCATGGTGGTGTGGATTTCTTGTATAGAAAATTGACCTAGTACAGCTAAGTTCAACCTAACTCCCAGTGCAGATCAGTCTTTATAGTGCAGTGTCATGTACACTCCATAAGATCAGAGGAGTGATCAGAATTTGACAGATTTTATTTTTTTACGTATAAAATATAAATCGAAGATTTAAAAAAGATCACACTGTATAATACACTCCTTTGGAAACTCTTCTCTACCCATTATGACAAATATTTCCTGAAGAATCCTTATATAATCCATTTCTAAGTTTGCATCATCTGTACTGTTGTAATGATTTGGAATAGGCCACGAACTGCACTATTGGCAAATTAGAGAATGAAGGAGCTTTTTTAATCAACTTTAGATGAGACAGTGCCAAGAACTCTTCATTCATATGGATTCTAGTCTGAATTCATTAGAGGTGAAAACAAACATATGTACACGCAACCACAAGGGTGAGCTAAAGCAGGTTTTTAAGATCTTGCTGTTTTGACAAGTGTCTCTTTTTTAAGATGAAAAATATTTATTGAGGAAATAACTTGGAGATTTGTTTACTTCTCTCTTTAGCTCTTTTAGTGCTGGTGGAAACTGCAGTATTGTCAGTCCCTGGGATAAAATTCCTCACTTTTCCCCACAAAACATAACCTGGATCTTTCCTGTTCTGTGGCAGTGCCCCACAGCCATTTCATCTCCAAGTATTGATTACATTTGTCTAAACCACATTACTGGGTTCCACATAAGGGTACCGAGGGGAAATTTAATGGCCTGTGACACATAAGAAGTCAGACTAGATCATCTAATGGTCCCTTCTTGCCCTTAAAATCTATGAAACTATGGAAGAACAACTCCAGCACAGATAATCACAGTGTGAGCTTCCTCACGTTGCTTAACTGCCAGGATGCCTCAGTCTTGACTTGGAGGATTTACTTTTGAGAGAGAGGATTTTTCCGTAGCAGATCCTTAGGATCTCTTCACGAATCCTAGTTAGTGCCACCTATGGTAAAGGTGATTTTTTGTTGGACATACTTGTGCACTAGGAACTGGATTTTTTTTTTAAATCAACTTATTTAAAAGTTTTATTATAATTTATCATTTAAATACTAAACAGTCATGGAGAAAATCCTTGAAATTTATAGCAGAAGAGTGATTCAAATAGTTCTGTTAAACTTATTTGCATTTGTAACAGTGCTATGCAAAACCTCACAGCTCTAGTTTTTTTCCATATGGCTAGGTGGGTATTTGTATAAAAATGTTTAAAATTTCTTGATCAGAGAACATTTCTTTGCATGTTTTGGTTCCCATCTCCCCAAAATTCTATGATCAATTTGAGATGCATATAAACTCCAAACAGCTAGAGCAGTAGTCTCCAACCTTTTTAAGCACGAGATCACTTTTTGAATTTAAGTGCAATCCAAGATCTACCTCATATATAAATACCTTTGCCCCGCTTCCTTCCTACCCCTTCTCCAATTCCCCGCCCCCGCTCACGCCATCCTCCCTCTCTTGCCCATCCTCACTCACTTTCATCAGGCTGGGGCAGAGGGTTGGGGCACAGGCTCTGGTCTTGGATTAAGGGATTTGGAGTGTGAGAGGGGCTCTGAACTGCTCTCAGGGCAGGCTGTTGGATGTAGGAGGGGGTTCTAGGTGCAGGCTCTGGGAGGGTGTTTGGATGCAGGGGTGCTCAAAGCTAGGATAAGGGCTTGGGGTGCATGAGGGGGTTCATAACTGGGGTAGGAGTTTGAGATGTGGGCTCCATCTGGGCACTGCTGCTGACTCCTGGGTGGTGGTGCAGTGGGGCTAAGGCAGGCTCCCTAAAGCAGCCAGCAAACTCCATCCCTGGTCCTGTTGTGCCCCCTCTCTGCTCTGTGGAAAAAGGATTCAGAATGGGAGAGGGGGCACCCTGACATCAGCACCCTCTTTTCCCTCCCTGCCCTGCACAGAAAGCAGGAGACTCCCAAGGGAAGGGGCAGCTCCAAGGCAAAGGGCAGGAGATGCACAGCAGTGGGGGGGAAGGGCAGCTGAAGTATAGGCACTTGATAGCCTCTTGGCCAAACCAGTCAGGATCACCTGTCAGAGGCTCCAAGATCTACCAGTAGATCCTGATCTACTGGTTGGTGACCACTGAGCTAGAGAATCCTGGGAGAAGGAATTGGAAACCTTTTGTGAGATGTACAGAAAGAGGTTTCATCATACCCCCCCCCCACCCCCCCCAGGAAAGGTTGGCAAAAACCCATTTATTCACTCCTGGAAGATTCTGTAAACCTTGCATACACCATCACTTTTCCCAAATATGAACAAGAATATGTGATTTCAGGGTTATTACAGGTTTAAAAAGTATGCCTAATGCCATGATGAAGACTTTGCAACAGTATAAAGCAGTGGTGCGCAACCTGTGTGTTGCGACCCCTCTGGGGGTCCTGGCTGTCTTCCTGGGGGGTTGCAGTACCGTGCCGGCTGCCATTTTGTTTTCCTGGCTCAGCGCCCAACTTACATGCGGCGGGGTTGGGGGAGAGTGACAGGGGAGCATAGTGGTGCTTTGGTGCTTTAAATTAAAGGGGACGTTGTTCCCAATAATTTTTTGTTTGTTTGTTTGCTTGTTTGTTTTGCTCAACAAAAAATGTTCCCGGCCCTGGGGGTCGTTATTTAAAAAAGGTTGAGCACCACTGGTATAGAGAGATATATGGTGTATTAGTATCTACACAGGTAAGGAGAGATGATATTATTATTTATATCCCTGTTGGGCCTAGTCCTGGGACCAGACACTGTTGTGCTTTGGCATTGCACCCTAACATTTGAAAGCTAAAAACTGTATAAAAATCATCTTCCCACCTCCACCCCGCAAAAAATGTCTTTGCCTAAATGTTGCTGTAGCAGGTTTGACTCAGTGCTGCAGTGCCTCCTGCTGGCCAGTTCTGTGAATTCGCTCTCGCAGCTCCAGAGTGTCCCCTTCCTCTGCTATTACCTTCCTCTCCTTCTCCACCACCTGTCAGGAACCATGTCCTTCCCAGACCATGATGCCCTTTCCCCAGGATACTGCTCAAGGCAGCACCCACATTCTGGGGGTCCTCCCCTTGTGGGCAACTCAGCTATTTCTAATCCCACGATTTTTCTTGTGAGCCACTGTCATTCTTCATCTAGCCCCTTCCCTCAAGGGCAGACTACGGTCTGAACTGGCCACTCATCATTGATATGGGGGTGGGGAGTTGGACCTCCTGCTTATTCCTACTTCACCTGCCCCTCTGCAGTCCTAGGATCATTTTTAGGCTCCTGTAGCAGGGCCACTGCCTGGGTATTAGTCAGGCTGGGGCTCCCCAGCTCACCGTGATCTTTCTCAACACAGTTCTATTCCAGGGACCTTCCTAGTAGGCAGCTCAGTTCCTTTCCCCTCATAGCTGGAGAGGAGATGGAGCTCCCTCTGGCTACCCACCTTTTGGTATAGCCCAGCCAGGTCCTGATTGTCTATTTCAAGCCCTCTCATGATTGGTTACTGCCTCCAAGGGCTGTTTAACCATTTATTACCCAGGATGGGGTGATTATCACATTACACATACACACTCATCAAGTCCCACCCACCCCTGGGACTAGGGATTCTCCTGCCCTGGGAAATCCAGAGATGCCCTTTTAGGCTCACTCTCCTCTTCTCAGTTTCTTCCAACTGAGCTTGCAGACATTTCTTTTGCCCTATGACAACCCAGTACTCCTTACCCATATCTTTCAGGTGAGCCTGCTGTGCCCTTGCCAGCCATGCACACAGCCCAGGGTCCTCTTCCATCAGGGCCTAAGATCCTACCAGGACCTGTTCCACCCTGGTACTAGTCTGCTTCTCTGCCCCCTCACCTTGGTGAGCCTTGGGCAGGTCTACCACCTTTACACTCTCACCCACCATGCACATCTTCTCCCTCTTTGGTCCCCAGGCACCACGTCCTTTGGCTGCTCTCCCCTAAGGGGGCGGTGCCACTTGTGGCTGCCAAAGCATGCTCCCTGACCCTTTTCTGCCTTGGGCCTCTCATGGTCATGGATGGTTGGTGAAAGTAGGGCTGGGGGAGGCACACCCCAACCCCATTTCCAGCCCCGCACCATCTGCTGAGGGCCTGCCCCTTCCAAGGCCCCCACTGGGAGGCAGGGCAGTGTACCATGCACATGCCCCCGCTTCTGACCATGAGGAGGGAAGGGGGGAAAAGGGAGTGGGCAGGCACATGCTTGCCCCAGCCTTCCCAGCTCTGGAGCACTGGGGGAGGGAGGCGGGCATGCCACACAGCCCCAGCCTCCCCACCCTCCCTGGAGCACCAGGAGGGCGGGCATTGGGGGCAGCAACACTCCACCCCCAGAACACCTACAGCAGTCATTCTGGGGGCAGTGTGTGTGGGGCGGGGATGCCTGG
The DNA here is from genome assembly GCA_019425775.1 of Rafetus swinhoei. NCBI lineage: Eukaryota > Metazoa > Chordata > Testudines > Trionychidae > Rafetus > Rafetus swinhoei. Next base: position 116,722,891 of record CM033449.1, read on the forward strand.
CAGTTTGGGAAAAACTGGAGAGGAGACTGAGCTCTTGCTGGATAGCCATCTTTTTATATAGCCCAGCCAGGTCTTGATTAGATTTCTGAAGCCTTTTGCTGATTGGTTGCTGCCTTGCAGGGCTATTTAACCCTTTAATAACCAGAACAGGTGACCGCCCCCTCACAGTTGCCCTAGAAAAAAAATCATATTGAACTCTTAATCTGCTTGTCCATTCATTTAGAAATTTGCATTTGGAGACAGTGGGGTGGGGAGGATAAACAAGTGCCAACTGTATGAGTTAATTATTGAGCTAGAGGCCAACTCACTACACACATTATTGATTAGATGTTGAACTGAAAGATGTGTGAGATCATGAGGCTAATACCAAATACATGTGTTACTTCTTGCTTGGATGGTTTAAAGATTAGCTTGTTTTCTAATAACAACTCATGAAACTCTAACTCTTCGAACAATCTGAAAATAAGCCCATCGATCAAAATAAATTTGGGATAAAGGAAGGAAAAACAGTTTTATTTATATACTACAGTACTACCATACTACAAGCAGTCAAGTTATTTTGTCTGTTACTCAGACCTACACTTTCATATATTCCTTTCTTTCACAAGAAGCTAAAGGAACATTATATGTACTCTCAGAATAGTTGTTTGATAGATACAGAAATTCTGAGGCTTGGATGAGCTATTGAAGTGTTGATTTTTTACTCTTACATAGTTTGTTGATCCATCCAGCAAACTATGGGGAAGGGGGAGAATAATCGTTCTGATGCATTCCACAGGTCTCTCATCCACATTTTTGTTACATATTCTGTACTAATTCTCTGCTGAAGTTCCATGCACAGAAGGCCTCTGCCACAGAGATATGGCCTGCTGATGAGAGAGAATTTTGCTCTTAGTCAACTGTGATTATATGAATAACCAGACAGAGAACTATAAGGTCTCTGCCTCCTGTAGTACTCTAGAGAGCTCATTCAAATAAGGTTGAGTCTGGGCTATATTTATCAGAGGAGTAGTGGGAAAAATGAAATTGGGCATATTCAGGATGGTTTATGATTCCACATCCACAGAACTTCATTGTCATCTGTGTTACTGCATGGCATGTTCGCATGGACTTAATCATAAACAGGGCTAGAATTCAGCATCTTTCATGTCAAAAACACAGGTCTCTACCACTTGAGTTAAAGGAATATTTTTGTTAGATGTATTAACATTTGTATCACAGTAGCACCTACTGTATAAAACTATACTATATAGAATACTATAGATCTAATAATACAAGAAGGCTAACAAACAGAGGGGAAATGTAGTCATAAACATGCATGTGTATTCTATGCTATATAGGACAGCAGTGATTCCTGATTGCAAGTAGGGTTACCAGATACTTTCACAAAAAATATCAAACACGGAAGGAAAAAAATTGGTTGAGCAAAAAAAAAAAAAAGAGAGCCGCACAAAAAAACCTAGTCACTGCGCCTTTAAATCCCCGTGCTCCTCCCACCCCCACCAGACGCGGCAGTGGAAGAATGTCCCAAGCGGCCTTCCATCCGAGAGAAACTGATTTTTCTGGGGGTTTTTTACCAGACAGAGGCTGCAAATACCGAACACCTGGCAACCCTAATGGCAAGTACATTGCAGTGTGTTGGACTAAATTCTTCTGCTCTAATCTATTGTAGGAAAAAATATTTTAAGGCATTTTCAGACAGACTATGGGCTGATATAAATCAGATAACTGATTACAGAAGCTGAGGTTTGTACCCTTCATGACTTGGCCAATGTCTCCAAGCTATGATTGGGGTTGAGGTTAACAGTACATATCGATACACTTCCGATACAATTATCCGAAATCGAGTGTTTTTGAATTGCTGGCAATTTGAAGTTAAGGTAGCACTTAAAAGAAAGCCTCACATGTTATGATATGGAAATTCACTATTAGGGTCCACCAGGCAAACTTAACTTTTCCCTGTAGTGACACCACATAATAGTGCTATGCATATAATTAAGGCACTTTAGTGTTTGTGATCCCTCATTATTGATTTCCCCCCCTCTCCATTACTGTCATTACAGTTTTCTCTCTTTCCTATAGCTATCTACATTCCCCTTATGCCCACACACATACACACATCGTATTTCCTTTCCCTCCTGTATTCCCCTAACATCCTAAATTCACAGTCTTACCATCTTTATTATGTATTCCTGGTGTAACTGTTGAACAGTAACAGGAAAAATTACCATTAATCCTAAATATTTGTCATCAATATTTCAGTGAGATTTAAATATAAGAGAAGTATGAAGCATCTGTGTTATTCAGTTATAAAGATCATTTGGAAGAAAGATGCAGTCTGGCATCATGTGCCAAATTATTTAAAGGACCCATTTTAAATTAAGTTTTAACTCATAAATTAATCAGTTTACTTGCATAGCCTGAGAAAATTAATTCTTTGCTCACAGTGTAAGTGCTGTAATTTGGGGGTGGATACACTGTATTCTATATACATTGTAAAATGGGAGAATTCCTACTTTCAATGCAAAACTCAACTCAACCACTGTACTAAATACTATACATACATGTAGTAAGAAAGAGTGGCATCAAAGAACATACAGTTCAAGTAGATAAGATGCCTAAAGGATAGGAGAGAGAGAATCATTATCCCCATTTTATAAATAGAGAACCAAGGCACAGAGAAATTAGCTTGCCTGAAGTTCATACAGGGAGTCTGTGGGGGAGCTGGGGATTAAACCCATGTCTACTGAGTTTCCATCTCATCTGGAGTCTGACTGAGAAGACTACCCTTCTACATACCCTTTATGTTTCACTCAGGACCTTACTATCTTACTCATGGCACATTGGATTGGTCGGGACTTGTTTCCTCTGCAAGAACTTCAGCCTTTCATTTTCATACCCAGTGGAAAGCCTGTTTACTTAGTCTTCAGGGTTTAGTTTTTATCAAAGGTATGCAAGGAAGCATGTAAAGAATTCACATAATATTTAAGGGCATGATCCACCTGACTACCACATTGTTATATATAGCATTTACTCGTTATTATGATGTCACTGCAGTAATGGACACAGCTGTGAGAGAACTCTTGGTATCTGTAATACAGAGCCCTTTCAAATTTTTTGGCAAATCTGAGATATTCAGTACACAGTTCACTTTACAGCTATGATAATCAGATGTTCCATAATGTTATGTGATTGAAAAATGCTGCCATAACACCCAGCCTCCCTCTCTCTTCTGTCTCTACCTGCCCCCCATATTAATGGGCACCTTTTCTGATTTTTCTCTCTTATTATGTGGAGCTTCATCCAGGCAGCTGGGTTGTATTAAATGCTGAATGCATCATAGCCTGCTATGCTTACTCTGGGGCAAAAAGCCCAGCAGTGACATCCATTTATTGGACTAGTCTTGAGTCTCCTCAGAAATACTTTGGGTGCCCCCACAATGGTTGCAGCCTCTCAGAAGGCTCTAGTTATGACCATGCCTGAAGTAATAGGCGCTGTCACCACCATGTGATACATTAACCACATGAGGGCTTTCTTCTCCTTCACTTTTGTCAAAATGAAGTAAAAACTGTTCTTGGCACAGTCACTGCAAGAATAAATAATAGACAATTCGCAGAGCGCAGTGTTATTATTCTGATGATATTGACTGGCAGTACCAGGACACTGCAGAATTAGCTTTGTCTAGCGAGCAGCTGATCATCAGTGACAGCCCTAATAGTGCTTATGTCAGGAGACAAGCAAAGAGCTGCCACAATGGATCGCACATATATATAATTGCTTTGAAAACAAATTTGCTAATAGAATCACAGGAGAGAATTGGCAGAAAAGAAATGGTTTATTGCATGCTGAATTTCCCTAGGTTTTTTTTTTAATTGTAACTCCATCTCTGGAGAATCCCATTTACAAAGTTTTTGGGGGGAGTGATAATTAATAATAATTACAATAATGAATTGTGTTTTGCCTAAATAAGGAATGAGGCTTAAAATGAGTATATCCAGCCTAAGTAAAAAATGACTGAAAGTTATTACCTGTCCAATGGCTTTTTTGGGTATCTTATTATCATTTATATAGCACCATAGTAGTGCACTGTGCACTTTGTAGGTAAATGAAAAACAAAGGTCAATGCCTTAGAGGTTATAAAAGTTAAGAGCCAATCTCACTGAGATTGCTACTTATTCCTACATTAGAAGGCACTGTTTGCTGAAGCTGAGGATTTTGCACCCTCATCCCAAAACTCCTCAAGAACCAGATAGACAAGGACACCTGTACAGAGGCTCCATCCCTTGAGCAACAAAGCTGCAGGAGTGAATAGGGGTTTGAAAAAAGGACAGTAAATAAAAATGGTTGTGATATGTATAATGAAGGAACTGCAGACCGAGTTGTCACAGCAACAACATAGAGAAAAGGAAAAGGAAAAACCATAAAACCCCCAAATAAAGAGGAATGCATAGATTTAGCAGATGAGGCAATAAAGCAGAAAATAAATATTGTGAGGCAAACTGTACCAAATACTTGCATGAATCTTACTTTTATTGAAGCTGATAGGCGGTTCTGTATGAGATCAGCAAAGCAGAATCAGGTTCAACGTACAAAAAGCCAAAGAACTAGTATTTCTCTGAAAATTAATAAGCCTATCATAGCTCTTTTTCTTTCAGTGGGAGGAATTTAATGAAAATAATCACATTTAAAAAAAATTAAATGCAAACTTCCCCTCATGCATTTTGGGGATGGGTTTGGGTTTCTTTAAGACCCAAGACAAAAAAAATCTGTTGTGCTGGTTGCTGCTACAGCTAGGATGTCCTCCGAATAGTGCTCCTATCACAGATGTTGATATACAAACACAAATATCATGTATACATTGCTAATGTGTTGTTATAGCTAATGAAAGCTATGATGATTTACACCAGCAAAGGGTGGACCCAGTATGTATATAAGCACATAGCTCTATAAACTCTTGTTTACAGATACCCAGCCAACTCCAGATCAATTAAAAAACACATTACTGGTACACAGAGAAAGCACTGGCCTGGAACTTGGGAAACCTGGCATTGGCTCCTGGCTCAACCACAAACTTCTTTTTTGGCTTTGGACAAAGTACTCAGGGTATGCCTATACTGCAATTAATAATCTGTGGCTGGCCCATGCCAACTTGGGCTGCAGGGCTGTTTAATTGCAGTCTAAATGTCGTGGCTTCCAAGCTGGAATGTCTATGTCGCAACCAGCATTCACTCGTGATTTTTTCATCCATGTGTGGAATAAATTATATGTGCACCAAGGTAAGTGCAGCTGTGCACCACCAATAGGAACACTGGCTGTGGGTGCTCTGCTAATCAGCTGAGTGGCACCTGAATCTCACCTGGTTAGCCAACCGAGCACTTAGCTTACTGGGAACACTGGCTGCAATTAAACAGCTTTGCAGCTTGAGCCCCACAAGCCCAAATCAGTTGACTCAGGCCAGCTATAGGTGTCTAATGGCAATATAGACATGCCCTAAGTCTCCCCTGTGCCTCTGTTCCCCATTTGTAAAATTTGGGGGTAATTATTTTCACCCCATAGGCGTGTGGGGAAGATAAAATCCATTGCTGATTGTGCTGATTTGACTTACAAAGTATGGTGATGAGGGACAGAGAGGTAGGATTGGACAGAAATGATTCATATTTGGTGGTGGTTTCACTGGCCCCCTAGTCGTACTTGTCTTGTGGATGAATGAAGAACGTTGGAGTGTCAATCTAGTGTTTTTGCTAGCACATATTTATATTAAAAAGACATACAAGGATAAAGATGATTGTTGGTGGAGACAATTGTTTTCAAGCCTCTAAGAAGATATTACAAAATAAATAACTATTACAACTAGTGGAAAAAGAAAAGGAAATAAAGGTGATTTAAACAATATTCCTTCATATTGTTCTTTTATCAAGTTCTTTTAATATGGAAGGTAAATATCTCCACAACTGACTGCTGTGGTTGGTACTGAAACAATTTATGGTTGGATCAGTTTCCACACTCATCATCAACTTATTTGGGACTTAGCATTTACAATGCATTATTTAAACACAAAGTACAGTTTCATATTCATGATTTCCTTAATTACACATTCTGTTCCATAGCTTGGAGTTCCGAAGAGCAGTTACCATATGAGCCTTCACTGCTTGAGCAATGAAGAACAAATTGCTGTACATGACAGTTTATCTCTGATTAGCTAGGGACAGTAATGCATGAGATGCAGGTGAAGGCATTAATCTCCTTAGCTATCCAGAAATGAACTGTCATGTACCACAACGTGTTCTTTCCTGCTCCTTCTACATATTTCCCCTCCACCCACTCCCAGGTTTCCTTTCATATATATTAAACATATTGTGCAATTGACATTTTCTGACTGACAGTGTTTCATTGGCACTTTGCTTGCTGGCAGGGCAGATTAAGAGCTATGAATGCCAAGGATCTGGGTGCTGCAGTTTGAAGGACCTCAAACAGTAAGTGGTTGGAGACCAGCTTGTTGCTGTGGATACATAACTGTATACATAGCTGTATCATGGATTGGAGGCATTTGCAGTGTTTCAAAATCTCATGAGTCTCATAATAATTATTGTTTTCCTTAAAGTCCCAGCTCCTGGCGTTAAGTGCATACTGATGAGTTCAGCCTTCATTCGGAAAGAAACTCTTGTAGCTGTCAAGAAAACTTCAAAATGTGACCCCAGTGCACCTTAACAGCACAAAAAGCAGAAGGCAAACAAAAAGAACGCCAAGTCTCTGGATTTAAAATCATGAGATTATGTAAAAACAAATCTAATGATTTTGGTGATTTTTAAACATTTGACTTTGGCAATACTGCATTCACTGATCAGTTCCTCAGGTTACATCACCAATGGCACATCTACACAGCAGCGTTATTTCAGAATAACTAAAGTTATTTTGAAATAACAAAATGTACATCTACACAGCAAGCTGTTATTTCAATATAATTTTGAGATGAAGGACTTCTTACTCCGACTCCTGTAACCATCATTTCACAAGGAATAAGGGAAGTTGACGGAAGAGTGTTCTTCCTTTGACTTCCTGCTGTGTAGACAGCGCCAAAAGCCGAATTAAGCTATTTTGACTTCAGCTACGCAATTGGCATAGCTGAAGTTATGTATCTTAATTTGACTTTCGTCCTGCAATGTAGACATGCCCCAAGGGAAAGTCACAGAAAGGGCATTCCTTACTAAAGAACCTGTCTTTGAACTGGAGATGTAGTATTCTGGGGAGAATCCCAAAGGATGGTATCATCCCAGTATAATCTGTCAGTCAGTTGACTGATTTCTAATAAATTAACTCATCTTCGCAGCCAACATCAAGAAGCCACTTGTGCCCCCCGATTTCTGATCATTTTGCTCAAAGCCTAGCTTTGGCTTTGCAAAATGTGTGCCAGTGGGATACAGAGGTTTTATTCAAGTTTTTTAACAAATATATAGTTCAATATGGACTTTTTTATATTGATAGGAGGCAGGTGTCAATGTACGACCACTTGCCAAGCAAAAGGCATGGGTTTTGGGGAAAGACTGGATTTTGAAAGGACAGACGTGGCTACCCCTTGGCCTCCTGAGGCAAATGCTGACTGCTTTGTTCTTACAGTACCTGTTTACAGATTTGGCATAACACACCTTGGCATCATTTTAAAGCACAATGGGAAGTGAACCAAAACACTCCCTTTGTCACAGGTATTAACAGCAAGCAAGTATACAAGGTTTCATGCTACTGTATATTTTATATAATAGCCGAATGCACAATGGACTGTTTTAATTTAGGTATTTATTTATATGATGTGCTTTTGCCACTTAAGACCAGGAGTGTAAAATTGAACTTTTCTAAGGTAAACCTTCACTTTCAGTGGCTAATAATTAATGATATATGTGTTCCAGTCCCTCTGCCCCAAGATCTAAGAAATCATGAAGTGTGATCTTTTCATCATATAGCTACAGATGTGTGATGTAATACTACTGTGTGTTGCTGACCACGAATTGGAAATCTGCTGAATGAGACTAACTAAGCTCCTATTGAGTTAGTGCTGTTCAAATTAGTATTGCCTAATGTCTGGCAGAAAATTTGCTCAACAGCCACTGGAAAGCCATCTCTGACTGTGGCCATCAATTTGCCATCTGGAATAAGTCTGAATTCACTTACAGCTTCGTGAATCAGAATTAGTTTCCATTTATCTCAGTGCTGTTTTACATGTGTGTAACTGCGTCGGGTGAGATTAGAATGACACCTGTAGTCCTGCTCAATAATTCTTTAAATAGAGAATATCAGGATGGATAGAGCAAATTGGTTGCTGGCTTCTGGTGTAATACACGTTGCACCTCCCTAAACCAGGACTCTCTGATCCAGCAACATCCGTGGTCTGGCCACAAATGTTTCTGGATGAGAGAGTGGGGCAGGAAGACCAGCAGCTAAGAGCACGGCTTAGCCTAGCAAGGCTGGTGGTAGTGGGGCCAGGGCCACAGCAGTCCATCCAGCAGCAGAGTCACGGAAGTCTGGCAGGGGAAGCCCAGCCAGGGCTGAGGAGCTGGGGCCACGGCAACCTGGAGGGAGCCAAGGCAGCCCGGCAGCCCAACTGGAGCCACATGCTGCCCACAGTACCACAACAGACTGATCCGGGAGCAGGGCGGGGACCATGGCAGCCCTATCGGGGCCGTGTGCCTCCCAGCAGTGGAGCAGGGGTCATGGCAGCCTGATCAGGTCCAGCTGCTGCCCAGCAGTGGGACCGGTCCTGTGGCAACCCGATCGGAGCCATGTGCCACCCAGCAGCAGGGCTGGAGCCATGGTAGCCAGATCTCACCGCAGAAAGATAAAATGGATAGCAAATCATGTAACCCTGCAGCTTTCGTCTGATGTACTAGAAAGCAAAGAACAAATGAACTAGGACTGAGCACTAGAGAACAAGATCACTGAAGACCTTGAATTAATTACATCAGTGTTACTCCTCTTTTACATTTTTCATTAATTCATTTGTGTCTTCATCCCGCTTAACAAAAACAAATGTACCCCATTCCTTGTTGCTTATTGCCGAAGGCTCCCGTGGAAAGGAATAGTGCTTTTAATGGAGATGGCTGAATCTCAAGAAGGTTTAGATGTGTGGATCAAATCAAGACTTGAGTAAGGCCACATGTCAGAATATCACATTTTCAAAACATGGTCAGCAGTTGCAGGTTCACAGTTAGGGTTGCCAGATGGTTGAAACAAAAATACCGAACACCCTCCCTCCCCCCACCAAAAAAAAATCACCATGGAAAAAAAAGGGGGGGGAGACCAAAGTTGTTGAGCAAAAAAAAGGACTCCAAGCACTTATTAAGCCAAAAAAAAAAATTAAATTAAAACAGCATGTCCCCTTTAAGACTGAGTGCAGGGATAGGAACAGGGGAGCAGTTGAGCACTAAGACCCAGGGGAACCATTCCCCTAGGTCTTTTGGCCAGCAGCCATTTTGTGCCGGCAGCCTTGGGGAACCAGGTAAGCATGGGGGCTGGAGTTGCGGGGATGGGGGGAGGGGGAGGCTGGGCGCTGAGTGTTTGTAGGGTTGCCAGGTGCCCAGCATTTTCGCCCCTGGCTGGGGAAAATTTCAGAAAATACCAGACATCTCAGGTGTCCGGTATTCTCTGGATTTTTATTACCGGACAGGAGGCAAAAATACCGGACTGTCCGGGTGAATACCGGACACCTGGCAACCTTATGAGTAGTTGAACAGTTATTCATTTGTTCACACAAGAAAGGCAACTGAAGGCACAAATGGATGTGCATGCGAAATTCACACATGTACATTTACAGGCCAGGTTAAGGCTATCTTTAAAAAGAAAGTATGGCCCTGAAGATTTTTGCAAATATTACACTGCTCTACAGCCAAAATGCTTCTGAAATAAATGTAGTCAAACTTTACTAATTCTGGGTCACTGAGAACGAAAATGATGCTTAAAATTGTTGATTGGCTCTAGTTTTCAAGATATGCTATTGGGTCAGTATATACGACCCTTGACTTGAGAATGGCGGAGGATAAGTGAGTTATAAAGGAAGGGATCTCAATTTAAACCAGAAATGACTAAAATACATCTTTGACTGGATCTATGAATAAATCTATGACTGGGTTTGGACAGTACTTGCTTTTTAGACAAAACAATGAATGATGCAATCTGAAGCTGGTATTGCGTCATACATGATATGAATTGCAACATGTTATTCCTAGAAGTCATGGGTGATGCAATCATAACGAAGCTTACATCACTCTGCTGAACAAATTGCCCTATATCAGCTCTAGAAATCGTACAGTGTCATGCTCTCTTATCTGTCAGTGTTTGATTTTGCAAAGGGACACATTTCTGTTTAGCCAAAGTGAGCAGAGATGCCTCGTACTTGTGTGAACAGTGCAGATAACTTCTGCTATGTTTGTGGTGAAGTGACTTTTGCATCACAAAAGCGCAGTATAACCACTATGGTTAAGAAAGCCTATCACCTTTATTTTGGCTGCAAAATTGGAGATCAGGACAAGAGGTGGGCCCCACACATATGCTGCAACACTTGTGCAACAAATCTTCGCCAGTGGTTGAACAGGAAAAGGAAATCTATGCCTTTTGCAGTGCCAATGATTTGGAGAGAGCCAACAGATCATACCAGCAATTGTTACTTCTGCATGGTGCCTCCAGTTGGGAAAGGTGTGTCCAAGAAGAAAAAGTGGACTGTGCATTATCCAAACATTCCATCAGCTATATGCCCAGTATCCCACGGAGAAGGACTGCCAGTTCCTGATGCACCAGAATCATTCTCACTTGAGTCAGACGAGGAAGAGGAAGAGGATGAAACTTCTGGTCCTGAACCATCAATGTCACAGGACCCACATTTTCTCCCATCCTCCTCCTCTGAACCACACCTCATAACACAAGGTGAACTGAATGACCTTGTCAGGGATTTGGAACTACCCAAGAGTAAGGCAGAGCTGTTGGGCTCCAGACTCCAGCAGTGGAATCTCCTGGCAGGTGATGTTAGGGTTTCCATGTTCCGTGACCGTCAAAAGGATCTTGTCCCATTCTTCTTCATGGAAGGTGATCTTGTAGCCTGCAACAACATCAATGGTGTGATGGCAGCCCTCAACATCGTTCACGATCCGATTGATTAATCGAAGACGAGTCTTAAAGCTGTTTTGCTGCATAAGGGCAATGTTTTGCCATCAATTCCAGTTGGTCATGCAGTCCACATGAAGGAAACCTATGACAACATGAAACAACTTTTGAGGTGCATAAACTATGACCAACATCAGTGGCAGCTTTGTGGCGATTTGAAGGTTGTTGCTCTCTTGCTTGGTCTGCAGACTGGATACACAAAGTACTGCTGTTTTCTCTGCGAAGGGGATAGTCGTGCAAGAGATTCCCACTACATCAAGATAGATTGGCCTCTCTGACAGTCATTGGAGCCTGGGAGGAAAAGTGTTCAGCATCCACCACTTGTTGAATCAAGGAAGATTTTGTTACCACCCTTACACATCAAGCTGGGTCTGATGAAGAACTTTGTCAAGGCCATGGACAAAACACAAGCAGCTTTCAAGTACCTCCGTGGAAAATTTCCAAGGTTAAGTGAAGCTAAGATAAAGGAAGGTGTCTTTGTTGGTCCTCAGATTCGTGAACTTCTTCGAGATGATGCATTTGACCATGCACTGCGTGGCAAGGAAAAGACGGCATGGAAAGCCTTCCAGTTAGTGGCAATAAATTTTCTCGGAAACAACAAGGCAGACAACTACAGGTTGTTGGTGGAAAACCTCCACAAGGCATACAAAAGCCTTGGTTGCAACATGTCACTAAAGATACATTTTTTGCACTCTCATCTAGATTTTTCCACCGAACTGCGGAGCAGTGAGCGGCAGCTCTGACGATTTCCCAGGACATTGCAACAATGGAGAAACGCTATCAGGGCAAATGGAGCCCATCAATGCTTGCAGACTATTGCTGGACAGTGACAAGAGATGCTCCATTTAATGAATACAAGAGACAAGCCAAGAAGCGCCGAGTAGACACTGAATAGGACTAAACTATGTACATAGTAGTTTTTTGCCTTTTGTTTCATAATAAATTGTATTTATATAACCCTTTTGCTGATTTTTAAAGTGTTACATAAACAGGACAGGTGAAATATTATCATGTAAAGCAACCGTAAACACATGAAAAGACCTAGGTTTACAATTTATGATTTAAAACTCTACTATCTACACAACATACATAGACGTAAAATGTAAAAACTTAAATATCTTGGAAACAGTAGCCAATCAGTTGTTTTAATTGTCATATTTGAATTCAGCACATCAAAATACATAATAAATAGCACATTTTATCTCTGAAGCAGACGACTTCTAAAAAATTGTAGACCAGTGTTATCTGAACCTCTGGGATCTGCAAAATTGAGCTAGATTTGATTTGTGCCACTAGGAATGGTCTATCTAGAAATACCTCCATCAGTCTTTCTCATACTCTATCATTGTGTTGACTTTCAGCTAGAATTCTTGAAATTGTAATGTTATAACTTTATACTGTTGTGATTTTTATTGGAACCTAGAAAAATCTTTGGGTTGAGTTTTGGGTTGGTTCTTATTTTGCCCAAACCAGGGAACACAGCAAATGATTAAGTCACGGTAGCATAGCCTAGTGGCTAGATCACAAACCTGCAAAGAAAGGTACTTGGACCCTGTCCCTGTAGTATAATCCTCATGGGCAGATTTCTGTGCCAAGTCCTACTGGTATCCATTCATCCATGTGGAACATATTCTTGAATTACGTTTTTCACTTTCCTCTGTTGAGAACATTTACTATGTGCCCTTGCTCACGGCTCATGATACTATCTATATAATTTTGGTATTCTCTTAAGGGCATGTCTACACTAAGAAATTATTTCAAAATAATAACACCCAAAGTAACTATTTTGAAATAGCGTGTCCTCACTACAGGGAAGCCTCAATATTAGTGTGAGGCAGGCTCCCTTAATGTGGATGCACTGCCTTAACTTAGAGCCCCAGGAAGCACTGTGGAGTAATTACTTTGAATGACTCTGGGGAGTGGTTATTTCAAAATAACTATTTCAAAATAAACGTTATTCCTTGTGGAAAGCAGGAGTTATTATTTCAAAATAACCAGCATGTTATTTTGAAATAATGGGCTTGGTAGTGTGGATGCTCCGCTTGTTATTTCAAAATAAGGGGAGTTATTTCAAATAACTCCCTAGTGTGGACCAGAGCTAAGGTGCTACAAGACCTATTGTTTGTTTATGATTTTTTTATGTAAAAGGTAGTATTCATTATTATGAATTTATCTAGTTCTCTGAAGTTGCAGTGATGATAACATATTTTGTACAAGTTACACCAATGGCAATTTATGTTTTCACATGTACTAAATACATTAGGCAGCAACAGAACAGTTAACATGCTGATTATTCGTATTTATATCACAGCAATGCCTAGCCTAGCTCAGATTTGGGACCCATGACCAATGTCAGTATCAATAGACATAGTAAGAAAAAGTCTCGCCCCATAGAGCTCTAATTAGTAGTAGGACAGACAAAGGGAGAGTTATTAAACTCATTCTACACACGAGGAACTGAAGCATAATAAGTGTGTAACAGAGGCAGGAACTAACCTCCCATTTCCTGAGTCTTTGTCCAGTCTCTGAACCACAAGACGATTTGTTCTTCCTCAAAAGGGATAGGCTGGCACTGTTCTCAGCGCCTTCAAAGGGTAAGTGTTGGAACTGCTCTGGGGAGCTTCTACTGTCTATGAGGTACATCTGTGATTGCAATGGGGTATTACTGAACTCGCAATAGTGTCTCCTTTTCTCTTGATTTCCCATAGTTGATTTGAGGCCATTTCTGAGAGAGAGGTTACAGCAGCGCAGCTTTACAATGCAACCACGCTGCTGCAAGAGCTCCCATGTAGCAGCTCTGTTCCAAGGGGAGAGAGCACTCCCTGAGCATAATTAAACTATCCATAGTGAGCAGCAATAGCTATATCAACAGGAAAAGTGTTCCTGCCAACATAGCACTGTCCACACTACTACTTATGCAAGCGTAACATTTGTCACTTGGATGTATGCATGTTTTTCACATCTCGAACAACACAAGTTTTGCCAGCATAAGTGGTAGTGTACGTGTGACCTTAGAGTAGCTTTTTTTGGAAGGGGCTCTTTGTGGTGTTCAGTAAGCAAGGGCAGAAATAGGGGAAGTTGGAGATTTACTGGCCAAGGCAGGAGAATGTATTTTTTGGCTAGCGGCATTCTGATCCTGCAACAGCTTTGCTGTGAATGAGCTTTCATAAATACATCATGAGTTTGTGAATCTTTCTGTTCACAAGGCTGTTTTGTAATACTGTAGACAACTTACATTTGAGGCAGCTTTTGTGTAAGATTGCAAGAGATTAAAAATATAATGCTGCACAAGAACTTTAGCTGAACCCATTTAGGGTTGGGGAGTAAGGCAAAAGCCAGGAGCCCACTGGTTAAGGTTGCCGTCCTTGGTTAAGTAAATTGGAGCTGGAGAGTAACAAATCAGCAAGACCTAGAAAGGAAGAGTGGATGAAATTAGTCACTGTAGGGAGAAAATTGCACTCTGTAACCAAATACTGCTATACATCAGGCCTTTCATGAACTTTAGAAATAGGTCTATGAATTTAAATTGTTTCTGAAAGTCATATGAGCTACACTGTATTGTACTATACCACTGTGAACCCTGAAATCAATCCATTTCCATTTCCAGCTTTAGAAAAGGATAGGGTGTTAGTATCAATGAACTAGCTGTGTTTTCTTAACATTTTTTGACTGCCAAGTTTGTTGATGGGAGGCGTGGAGGGGGAGGGGTAATGCAGGGAGAGAAAAGAATATGCTTTCTCATCAATAAGCACAGGTGCTCCAGTAGCTACATTGTCTATGTATCTCCTCTAATAAACAAACTCCTCTGCATGGAGGAGACTACAGGTTGAGCCTCTCTAGTCCGGTATTCTTGGGACCTGACCGGTGCCAAACCAGAGACTTAGCTGAACCACGGGAGGTCAATATTCTCTAGCAGCATTAGCAACACTTCCACTGCTTACTGAGCACTTAGAAGATATTTAGGGGTAAATTAGATCTAAATAACAGCACAGAACACTGACAGCCAGGTCTGGTGGCTGTAAACAAATTTTATGGCCCCACAGGAAACTTGGCCACACCAAGTGGACATTCAGCTAATTAAAATCATGATGGACCATAGATGTTGCCAGACCAGAGAGTGCCAGACTAGAGAGGGTTCAACCTGTAATAGCCATTTAAATCATTGCAAGTACTCTCAAAATATATGAGCATTTTGACACTTTCATTTTTCCTCATAGGGAAGAACAGGTTAGAATTTTTGCATGAAGATTTCAGTTGCATGCCCACTTCTTTCCACTTGTGAGCACCGAAAGCCACAGTAGTTCCAACAGTCCTGTGTTTTTCATCTGCCTAGGGTATAGGCACATTAAAGTCTTCTGTAAGTTGCAAAACAAATTGATGGTGTGTGTTTTTTAAAGTCTTCATCCCATTTCTGATTCCAGACTGCAGTTCATGTTCTTCCATCTAATTGTCTAAGTACCTGGATGTCTAATTTAATAATGACTATTTATCTTATTTTTTTTCCCTTTACCAAGGCTGAGAGACAGAAACCATCTCTCTTGACTTCCCCCACCTTCTAGAATTTAGCTAATGGGTTTCTAATGCAATCTAAACTTCTGCTGAGATACATCAGTCACATATAAAAGAATTTATGGTTCTTGAAAAATTGGCCATGGATACAATCAGATAAGTAGTGCAAGCCAAATAATAGTGGTCATTAAGATCCAAGGAAGAAAGTGGTGAATTGGGGCTTTTTAAAATAACACTTGTTCATAGGAAAGGTGCAGCTGTGTATCTCCCTTTTGACCTGTGGTATTAATAGCTGCTTGTGATGAATTCATATATTTGGGGTAGAAGCAAAATGGAGAGATAATATGCAGATTTTTTTTTTAAGGTTTGGGAAGGTGGTGGTAAAAATGCTGACTCTTGGAAGTGCTAGAAGACTGAACTCGTTATCCTAAAATGCTGGCTTCTAAACCCCAGCTGTTTTCTCATTTACATATAGTCTTATATTGTGCTCACACACCACCATAGTTTCTGAGCTCCTTCTAGAACAGAGGTGGGCAAAAGGGCCTCTGCGGGTCGGATATGGCCTGCCAAGCAGTTGATTGGGCCCACAGAGGCCCTGCCGTTCCCCGGCCCCCAGGTAAATCAGAGTCTGGGGGAGAGGGAAAACGCACGAAGTTTCCTCCACCCTGCCAGGAGCACACAGCGTTTAGAAGCGCCGCACACACCTGGCAGGACGGGAGGAGATGTCGCATGCTCCCCCGCCCTCAAGCCCTGATTGGCCTGGGAGTGGGGGGAGCACACAAAGTTTCCTCTGCCCTGCCCCCACCCTGCGAGGAGTGCATGGCATGTGCCCTCCCTGCACCAGGCACCAGGTGGCCCTGCTTCTAGTAGTCCATTAAGTAATATGATTAATATGATGTTGTTTATTCTCTCAGCTTCTCACCAGAGGGCCAAGTATGTGCAGTGGAGTGTCTTGTTTGGGTTGTTTTTTTTTTTTTAAACTATACATGTCGTTATGTCTGTTAAATAAGGCAAAGTAAAAGAAATTCACCTAACATGTTGCGAGGAAAGTGGTAAGGTGTGTGAGGAGCTTTAGCTCCTGTAGGAGTTTGTTCCCACTCCCCAGCCGTTCTTTCTCCTGCGCTGATGAGCTTTACCTTTATTGCAAAGAGTTCCATTATGTCAAAGGAATGGCGTCACCCAGCATCTTCATCACAGAGCTTCACGTGGTCTTTTAGTTGTGTTGGGTCTGCATCATTAAGTGCCTTGAAAATAATCAGCAAGACCTTAAGCTTCATTCAGAATTGGAAGGGGGAAGCCACTGTAGATAGATGGGGACCATTGTGCTTGCTTCCAGTAGTCTGTGCTGCTGAGGAGATGTGCTGCAGCATTGTGTACTAGCTGGAGATTCCTAATTGCTGAAGGCTTTGTGCCCAAAACCAAAACTCATGAAGTAAGAAAACATGTAAAGTGCAACATAAATGTACAGATCTCCTGGCTGGAAGAACAAGGTGGGATTTCTTTTTAGCAAACAGAGTTCTCAAGCCCTGCCATCTCCATAGACCAAGATATCAAACTATATTCTGCCATATAGGATGATTTTTACATCTGGTTCCAACATCCACATGTGCACAGATGAGGACTATTTAGTTTAAGCTGTAATATCTCTTCCAGTATGTTGGTGTATCATGGAAAGTTATATGTTGAAGAACAGTATCAACCCTTTAATTTCTTAGTTTTATTCACTGTAGCACAATTGGTTTATTGACATGACATCCAGATAAAGAACTAAAATCTGAATGTCTAACTTTAAAAGTATACATAGAGTTAATCATCTTCAAATTTTGCCGAAGTTGTGTGCTGTGGAATATTCCCAGAAAATCTGTTTCTTCTGTGTGCTGGGAGGGTATTTTACACGTTATAAAATGCATCCTATCTACTAACCGCAAAGGTTTTGTTAAGTCTTGTAAAAAAGAGGGTTTTTTCATATTAATATACCAGGAACCTACTTTCATCTTCATGTAAATATGGCAGACTTTGTCCTAAGTGACAGAATGCCTGAAGGGAACTTTAGAATGAATAGTTTTAACAAAAAGTATCTTAGACTAAGCCTTGTCCATCTTTAATTAGTTATCAGGGTTAGAAGAGGGGTCAAGAGCCTGAAGCTGCTTCAGGACTAATGCGTCAAAGAAAAGTGAAGCGTAACACTGAAAAGGAAATGATGCTCCTTGGAGGTTTAATAATTTTTTGACCCTGTGTCAACCATTATGACTACTAATGGCAGTTGGGGCAGAAATGTTTCAAATTAAACTTCGCAGGTGGTTCAGATTGAAACCTATTGCATTAACTTTGGGATACAGCCTCTTCAATACTACTGTCCAAGTGGGAACAAATATATATTTAGCTACCCACAGAGAAGGAATCCTATGTTGTGACCCACAAACCCTATTACCTGTACTGTTCATACGTTGTATTACACACATTCTTCCTTCCCAAATATTTATTATTTAAAGGGAGACAATAAAAATATTAATGAGATGCAGCTAAACTGCTCATAATCTCATGGCATGTCCACATCTAGCTTGAGCAGTTTTCTAATTAGATCAAGTGCCTGGAGCTCACACTTTTGGAAAGGGGTATGTGTGCCCTGTAAACTAAATACTTAAATGTTTCTCCCTGTGTTTTTGTTGCATGAGAGACCAAGAGAGATAAAATTTCAGACACAATTTGTGACCCACTTTCTTTTTTATTTTAACTTAAATATTTTATTAGTTTTAAGGCAATAAAAGAGAAGGTGACAGCACAAAAGACTATTATATACAGCACTGTAATAATTAGACGGCTGTTTCATCAGCATCTTTTCTAGTTTGCTCAAGCTTTGTTGTTGTTTTTTTTTTCAGATCCTGCACTTTGATAACCTGACTCAGTAACCAATCCAGCTCTGTACAATAGCACTGCAAAGTCAGACTCTAGCTCGTTTTTCAAAAGAGCAAAAAAAAAAAAAAAATTGATGAACACAACTTCTCAGAATTCACTCACTAGGCTACAATCCTGGGTCAAAAGTTTAAACAAACCCCAACTTTTATGCTTTGCAACTTGGTTAATCCAAATGAAGGGGAGTATGACTGTTTTGACTATGTGACTAATCGTAGAATTCTGGTTTTTATTAGGGATGTAAATGTGTAACTGTGTACATGATTAATTGATGAGCCTGGGCTCATCGGTTAACGTGCATGGTTATACGCAGCCCCCCACTCCTGAGGCACCAGTGCTGGGAGCTGGCTATAAAGCTGGGAGCTGGCTCCCCTTGTATACTGGCTCCCCGTGTATACTGGCTCCCCTTGTATACTGCCATACCCCCGGCCCCTTGGCTGCTGCCTCTGTATCATAGTTACAAGTGACTATACAGAATACAGTGCAGTGCAGAAAACAGGCCTGCAACTCGTTATCATAGATTGAAAAGTCAGTGTCATATCTGTGTCATGGAGGGTTATCACAATCGTCTTTAACGAAAAAAAATGCCCCAACATGTCTTTGATAATCAGCTTTTCAAACTTCTTGGGCCAGGTTCTCCCCTGTGTAAATTAGTCTAGATCCATTGTGGATCCAACTCAGTCTTTTTTATCTATCAATAGCATGAAGGCAATAACACAAAGAAACATGCAGATGTCTTCATTAGTTCCTATAGAGATACAAATGATCATAAATGTACTTCTCCAGAACAATTTTACTCCCTCCTATAATGCAGGCAAGATTTCCCTCATCTTTTATGTAACCTCATTAAGTAATAATGCTTATGTAGGCTGAATGCAGCACTAACAAGTACATATGGCTAACCAGGCCATCTCTTGCTTGTTTGAGCAAGAGCCTCAGGACTGATGCAATTTGTCCTGAGCCAGTGGAAGACCATGTTAACGCAGCCTTAATTTACATAATTGTATCTGTATGAATGCTAATGAGTCTGTCTTAAATTACCAACATGACACCTTCAGGAACGTTCCTCCTTAGAAAGATGTGAGGTACATTTTGAAGGGACAGATTTAGGTTCTGCTTCTTCTGCCAGTCTAGTCAATGGCAAAGCTCCCATAGGCTTTAGTATGGTCAGGAGCAGGCTGTTAGTTATGATGATTAATTAAATGTGATTAGGGAATGACACATGCTTCATGAACAGTATTAATTAACCTTACAAGTTGTCCTATAAAATCAGGATGTATCAAATAATGGAAAAGCCTTTGTCTTCCACTGTTTGGGCCTAACTCTCCTCTCTCTTATGCTGGTGTAAATCAGGGGTAATTCCACTGAAATCGGGTCGTACCTGAGATCAGTGGTGTTACAAGTGCTACATTTCTGTACATGAGAGGAAAATCAGGCCCTTTGATTTTTTTTTCTGGACATTAATTGGTGATAATAAGGCTGTAACATAGTACGCTCCAGAGGGAAAGCAGAGAGAAAAAAGGAAATCCAGCTCAAGCACATTTGTCTGTTGAGAAGTACCTACATTGGCAGCATGAGCTTGACTAGTTAACACTGAGTTTCTTTCATTCTGAATTCTTCTATTCTTTGTTTTAAAACCTATTGTGTCCCATGCAGTTTAACCGACAGAGGCAGCCTTTGTGTCTGGAATGAAACGGGACATCTGATTCTCCCCTGTCTTGCATCTTTGTAAGAGTAAGGAGGGCTTGAGGCTTCTAGCTCCGCCTGGCCAAAAAGCTGCAGAAGAGCCACCCGGGCAGCTGTGGGGAGCTGCAAGCAGCAGCGGATATAGGGCAGGATGTGAGCGGGGCGGCTGCCCCGAGCCCCGCGCTTCAATAGGCCCGTGCACTCGCCCTGCGCACGCTACTTCCGGTCAGCTGCTGCCGAGGCACATGCGCGAAATTGTGCCGCCCTGGGCGCCGCGGCGCTGCCCTGGGCCCTGCAAAATTATCATCCGCCCCTAGCTGCAAGACCCTTCATCTGCCCTGGTGGAGGGGCCAGAGGTGGGGAGACAGATCAGGGGCTGCTCTCGGACAGGGGTGACATTTTGGGAGGGAAGGGGGGGCAGCAGCCTTGCGCTCCAGGATGTGGCTTGCTTTTCATCCTGTTCCCCAAATGGAGCTCACTAGCCAGGTGTGAGGGACATGCACGGAATGCAAATACTTTCCCCTTGCTCCCTGATAGTTTGGGGAATGGGATGAAAAGCAAGCTCTGTCCTAGAGTGCACTGCTGCTGCCCCCTACCCCAGCCTCCCAAAATGGCACCCTTGTTCTCCAGCCACCTCTCCCTGGGTAGGTGGAGTGGCCCAGGCTCCCCTCAGCTGCTTAGGCTCCCTGGGCCAGAGAGGCTGAGCACCAGGGGGA
The DNA here is from genome assembly GCA_019425775.1 of Rafetus swinhoei. Taxonomy (NCBI): domain Eukaryota; kingdom Metazoa; phylum Chordata; order Testudines; family Trionychidae; genus Rafetus; species Rafetus swinhoei. Next base: position 116,743,860 of record CM033449.1, read on the forward strand.
AGAGTTGTAGTATGGGGCTGGGCCCATTGTGAAAAGTGAGTTGGTGTTGGCTCGCCCTGTCGTGGTGCCCCCACCTCACATAGTCTTTTACATCTGTGAAGAGGGAATGCAATGTAGGATAAAATGCAATAGGAAATGAACTCTCAGTCATTTGTTCAAACAGTTCTACTGCCCATTGGGAGCACCAGCAATAGACTTGTACAACAACTAAGGCTCTGAATTGTTCAACAATGAGATCTCAGTGTAACTGCTGTGAGGAGAAACTTCTCTTGCCTTTCTCTTCTTCTCAAAGTTCTGTGTTAGGTTACAGATGGCAAACTAGTGGTAATAATACTAGCCCAAGAGTTAATGAACTTGTCACTTGCTCTTCCCTGGAAACTGCTTCTCTTTGCTCACCATTGATCCAGAGCCCAAAGTCCTTCTCTCATCCAGAGCAGCTTGGAGATTTTTGGATGAGCCCTTCTCCTCCAAAATGCAGCCCTTGAAGCTGCAGAATGCCTCTTCTGCTGACAATTTGGCAGTCCTGGGCCACTAAGAAGAACAAACACACTTGTTCACTTCACTGTTAGATTTCCTCCTTGAAGGGCTTTAAAAAGGGCTCCCCTCCAATCAGTAACCTTCAGAGGAAAGGGGGTTATAGCATGGCAGAGATATTACTTCCCTTTTCTTATGGTAGGAGTTTAGTTGGGGTTTTTGGTTTTTTTGTTTTTTGGTGGTTTTTTTGTTTTGTTTTGTTTTGTTTTGTTTTGCTGAAAAGCCCCCAAGACCATCTAGTGACTCTTCAGTGCATTTGTCCTGCATTTTTCAAGTGTCCATTTATGCCCCTGTGGAAGTCTCCTTTAAATTAATGTGATTCTTTTAATCAAAAACATGGGAGAATTCGGTTCTTTCCTGAGAGTGCATATTTTTTGTGTCTGACCAGAATTCACCCTGGTCAGACTCCCAAAAACATCAGACTGGCCCCCAAATCATGACATTTAAAAAAAAAAAAGACTGTTACATTTTTTAGGGCATTCTCTTGATTTTTTTTTTAACGCTCCTGCCCATCCCCAGGGTGTGTACATGTGACAGTTAGTGCTGTCTGCTCTCCCACATGCCCTCGATAATGTGATTGTAGATTGGGTTCTGCCTCAGGACCTCTCATCCCCACATCTGCCCATCTCCTACCCAGCAATTAATTATGTCTCTCAGTCCCCAATCAGTTCTCTCCTCACCCAGTCCCCCTCAGCTCAGCCCCCTCCCCAGTTCAGCCCCCTACCTCATCAACCCCCACCACTCTCAGTTCATCTTTCCAGCACTCACCACTTCTGCTCAGAACCTACCATCGACACAGCCTCCCCACGCCATCATCCCCCAACCTCCTTACTTCAGCCCTCCTACAGCCCTATCTCGCCTCGTTAGGGTTCTTCACCCTGCCCACAACCACTGACCCCAGCCTCTCAAACAGGTCAAATATTATTCTGTTATAAGGGTAACCGCTTCTTGAGATTTTTGGGCAGCTTCCGTTTCCAAGTATGTCGTGCCACAGTATGAACGTGTGCTGGGTCTGCCTGTGCTGGCTCCTCCACTGGTCATAAGGTTTCTCAATGGGGATACAAAGTACATACACCTTTCTTCTCAACATACTGCTCATTACATCCACATTTGCCCTAGATTTGTTCCTAGGGGTAAGACAGAAGAATAGGGATATATGAAAATGCAACATTATGCACTGGCAATTCCTTTTACTGTAGTCTTCTATTTCTATCCCATCCTCATTCCTGCTGCCTTGGATTCTCATTTTCTTGTTTCCCTATTCCTTTCTCATGTTATAAGGCCCCATTCTCATCTGCACTAAGGGCTTATCTTCACTACAGCTTCTCCCATTGGCTTAGTTAATCCACCTCCCTGAGAAGCAGTAGCTCTCCCATAAACATAGCACTGTCTACAAGAGGGGTTGGTCAATATAGGTATTTAGTATAGATCTGGCCTAAGACCTATCTTCACTGCCCTGGCAATATAAATGGGGTGTAAAGTGAGTAAATTATATTGCATACAGGGCTCAATTGACAAATTCTTTGCCTCCTTGCTTCCCATTGGGTGGTGCCATAATGCTGTGTGTCCTTGACAGGGAAACAGGACTACAATCACAGGAATTACCAATGAGTGTTTTCCTTTATGGAAAATGTTTCTCCCATAAAACAAATGATTGCCACAACCCTGATAAAGTTATCTCACAGTGCTAGCACCTGCTGTTAATTTCACAGTAAATAAGACTTGTTGCCGCAGAAAGCTTTTTAATCATAACATTAAAAACTTAGCAGAAATCCCATACATACAGTTAACTCCAGCTGCCTTTATTGTAATGTATCATGAATGATCTCACTGAGTGATGGGTATCCAAATGCAAATGGAATTAGCTTTGCAGCCATTCCTTTCAAATTACTCTTGAATCACTCTGAAGTAAATTCCATTTGAGAAGAATTTGCTTCAAGTCTCAGACAAAGAGATAATGGCCCTATATATTATGATATAAGCAATAATACTTTAAGTCTGCAATTCAGAAATATAGTGAGTTATGTGCTGCGTTGATGAGAATTAAAGCTTGATATATAGTAATAAAACTGGTGATCAAGGGATAAATAGATTAGTGTTCAGAGCACAATATTTTCCTACCCTAAATTAGAGCTGGGATGCTAGTCCGTAAAAAGTGGAACATACTAAAAACTCTTCCTTTGTCACAAGTTAATCAAAAAGTGCTGTATTATGTACAGTTTCAGCAACAATGCTCCAAAAGAGGGCAGAAGCCTCTTAAAAACAAGAGAGCCATGAGCATGACAAGGATATTTTTGCCTAAAATAAAGATTAAAATGTAATCCTTCCACAGGTCTATTCTGTGTAAGATCCATGCCTGATGTCAAATGCTTCAGCTCTGTTGATTTCCATAGCATTTCAGCCATTTGCAGTAAGTTTGGATGTGGCCCACTGTTTTTATTTTCAAACCACTGTTGTAGGATGTTAAAGGAGGGAGGTAAAATAGCATCTCTAAATTGAGAGAAGCCATTGAAGTATAAATCAGCATTAAATTTATAGATGTAGGTAGCTTTGGTAAATGTACTTTCTCAGAGTGAATTAACTGCATGAATGAAACCAGGTTAGCATTTTCATTAATCAGGTATTTTGTCTTCTCAGTGTGGAGCAGTCAATAACAACAGCTGGGTTGTACATTTTATTACATGAAAATAAAGATGAATGTGACATTTTACAGAAGTAAACTCACCGTTTGCAATAATTGGGCACAAATGGAGTCCTGTTATGTAGGAGAGCACTCATGTCTGAGTATTTGTGTTCGGTCCAAGGGGCACGTTACACAGGGTATTGACAGAGTAATTAAAAATCAAGCACATGATTTCCTTTTTAAAGGTGTAATTCTTTTACAGACCACTCTTTGAAAGGGTATTTTTCTGGCATTGGTATAGAATGTTGAGATAAGTCAGATAAGGCCAGGCATGCCTCTTTGGCTGTGTCTACACTGCCATTTTCAGCGCTAAAAGTTTAGTCATTAGGTGTGAAAAAACACACCTTTGACTGATAAACTTTTTAATGCTGAAAAGCACTAGTATAAACAGTGCTTTACTGCCAGGAGTGGCACTCCTGGCAGGTTTCTGTCACTGAGAGAGTTCTCCCCCTGTTGATAAGGCCTACTGTGCCATGTCACAGTGCTTGCAGAGCTTTGATGTGGGCAGCGTAGACATACCCTTTGTTGCACTTCCAGAGGCTGAATTTTTAAGGGTAAGTCTACACAGCAACATTATTCCAAAATACTAGCGTTATTTCAAAATAACTTAGTCCACATCTACACAGCAGGCAGTTATTTCGAAATAATGTCAAAATACTGTCAAGCTGGAGGTCTTCTTACTACGACTCCTGTAACCCTCATTGTCTGAGGAGTAAGGGAAGTCAGAGGAAGAGTGCTCTATTTCGAAATAAGAGCTGTGTAGACAATAAGCTATTTCGAAATAAGCTACGCAATTGACGTAGCTCAATTTGTGTAGCATATTTCAAGTTAAGCCCTGCTGTGTAGACACATCCTAAAATATCCAAGAGGTTGTACTTTGGAAGACACAGACCAAATATTGGGCAAGGTTCAGACCCTTTTACATGTACAGATACAGACTCACAGATATACACACATCTAAATTAAGTCCCATCTAAATTGTAGGAACAACTATAACTAGGAGACTTGGTTATAACACTGTACTCTCATAACGTGGCTGAAACAGGTCTTATAGATTTAGGACTGAACTGTATTCTAAAGAGTCGGTTAGATAAACTTTTAAATGAACAGATTTCTACAGAAATATAAATACTTCATATAAATGTCTCAATCTCATTTTGGAAGGGGATAAAAAAGGAACAAGTTATGACAGGGTCAAAATGGTACATGTCCCTTATCCAGAGGACTTTTGTTTTGAATTATTTTATTTTGTACAGGTTTATAAGGGGTCTAAATCTGGATTCTTCTGAGAGGCCTCTATCCACCCCTAACACAAGGATGTGCCTGAAGAACACAATCCAACAATTGGATCTTGGGCTGTGGCATGATTTTGCATCAAGGCTAAAAGCTGCTTGTTCCCATCTATACTGCAAGACCAAACACCGTTTTACCTATGTCAGGGACTGCTATGTTGTAGTGTGGTTCCCTAACATAGCAGATTCAATACCATAGATGAAACATGTAAAGCCCAAGTTTCTTTGTCTGTGGGGCTACATCTACGCTTTAGTGCTATTTCGGGATACTTCTGGTATCTCAAAATAGCTATTCCATGTCTTTTGAGCACGCCCGTTATTTCGAAATATTACGGGCTCACTATTCCGATGTCCCTGTAAACCTCATTCCACAAGGAATAAGGGACATTTTGGAATAGCAATTTATTTCAAAATAAGTGCTGTGTAGACACCGCCAAATTTCAAAATAATCTATTTCAAAATTAACTCGAAAGAAGCTACACAATTTGCATCGCTCAAATTGCATTGGTTATTTCAAGCTCCAGGTGCAGTGTAGACACAGCCTGGGAGAATGGAACAATGGTTTGCTTTTGCTTTCCTGCAGCAAGAGATCTAATCACTTCTGGGAACTTAGAAGTGCAAACTGAGTTGCAGCTCTGATTCCCACAGCCTGATAAGGCTGTCTTATTACCTCTTAGCTATGTGTAGCAGATGCCCATGTTAAAGACCCTGCATGCTGATGAAGATGAGGTTAGCTTTGTCATATGATTGCTTTCCTTTGTTAAGTACAGCAAAATCCAAACATGTTTGCATTTTAGACATTTCTCTACTACTTTTTTGTTCCATATAATGTTAACTTGTTCAATCATAATAATCATGGAGGCTTGTAAAAGAATGAAGATGCCTATCTGTGGAAAAAAGTAAAAGAATTGAATCTTATCTATTTTGATTTTCTTATATGTACAAATATTAAGAGAGAAACAGTATCACTGTGTGGCAGAGCTTCTGTATGTGTGCTCTAACTATGTGTGACAATTGTAAACACCTATCTCACCAACATCTCTCTGAATGTGATTCAGATGCTATTACAGATAGAAAGGTGAAATTTGGGCTTCATTGTAACTTTTGTTAAAATACAATAGTATACAGTATATTTAATATACAGTATATTAAAATTAAATAAGAAAACTGGCTCACAGTAAATATTCTCTGAGCTAGTCTTTGGGCATCTGGAGGGATATATCTGGTATTCCCTCCCTATATTCCAGCAAGCCAGAAGAGGAGCTGAGTTTGTAGTGAGCAGTATTAGAAAATCCACTTGAAAATAAAAACAGTGTTTAAATGCTAGAAACGGGTGCTCTCAGAAGAGCAGCCCAAAGCCTGCACCCATTCCTGAGATAGAGCTATCAGACTTGTAGGAAATAAGGAAGGAAATTTCTTCTCCTCTGCCCAGGTTTCCTTTCTTCTGCCTTTTTAGTGCTTCCAGTTACATCTTTGATAAGAACTAGTTAATTGTTGAGGCAGCATAAGCATTGTCTCTGATAATGTACTGAGATCTATTGGTGAAAATAAATGCATTTGTTTTTCCAGCCACCAGAAATTAGCGAAGCAATACTTGTTTAATTATAAAACATGTGTGCTTTGTTAGTTTCCATCTGTCTGCTCACCAATTTGCAAATAAATGACCAGAAGAAAAAAGATGCATCCTGTGGCAATTCAAGTGAAATGATTCATCTCTAATGTCTGTGTATGTTTATCTGTATGTTTGTATTATGAGTAGATGCATAGTAGGGATGCACAAATTCCTCTTGCCTTAGCTCAAACACTGTTGTCATGAATGCCAAACTTTGATTCAAACTCATGCATTTAATGTCATATTCCACTTTGGAAACACTGTGGAGGAAAAGGAAGCGGAGAGGAAAATCTAATGGTGGGGGAGCAGGTGCAGAAATAGCGTGAAAAGTGGAACATACAGTGGCTAGAGTGAAAATCACAGAGGAAAATAATGAAAGAGAAAACATTTAATGAAAATTAAATCAGTTTTTCATATTGTGTGCAGGACACCTGCTTACAGAAGACTAGTTTTTGGTAAAGGGCTCCTTCTGTCTTTGTTATTTTATAGCAGAGGCTTTTCCTATGATAGAAAAATACTGGGATTTATTCACCACTCCATCACTCCTGTTTCATGATTTGACTAAATTTACTCCAATGGAGTCATGCAGTAGTGAATTGGGCCCATTATTGTTTTTAAACTGAAATACCCTAAAGGAGAAAATGAGAAAAGGTTTGTGAACTCATATTACAGGTTTGAGATTCATAAATAGTTCAAAAGGTTCATAAAACCTCAAACTCTGTAAGATTTGCTAATGCCTAATGAAGATGTACTGTGTAACTCTATACAGCTATGTAGATAGGTACTGTATTCTCTTCTCCAGCCTCTTTCATCTGTTATTGTTCTTCCTTATCTGTCTTTCTACAAAAGTGGTTGCAGTAGAAGGAAAGGCTTTCATAGCCTTTGTAATTCCGGACACAAAAAATATAGGTAAACCTAGAGGAAAGAAAGGTAGCTGTCTGACATTTAATCTTCATGGAAACTGACAAGAAGAGGATAGCTAACCTTCTGCAGTATTTTTAGTTTGATATTCTGTGATGCTTTATTGATCATCACCAGCGTCCATCACTGTGTATAACGATAACTGCTTCAGAGGCAGAAAAGAGGAGATTGAATGAGGCCTTCAGGACTGTCAGCTTCTTGCTGATGGATCTGTCAATAGTTACTGTTCCCTCATCCCTTTGCCACTGTGAGCATCTTGAATGTTCTTGCAGGTTGAAAAGAGTTTTGCAAGTCAATGGGAAGAGGAGTATTCTTCAGTGAATTCTCACTCTCTGATCTTGCTGGTTTCATCTGTGAAAGTGTGTAGAGATGATGCTTTGCTTGTAAAAAGGGGTTTAATGGAGGAAAAGGAATGAAGCTGTGTGAATTAGCTGATTTTCAATGTTTCCACTAGTTTATCAGACTGGGGTTTTTTCAATGAAATCTTCAGTGAATTTACTCCTGGTGAAAAGTGCTGGTTTGACAGCACAGAAGAAGACCAAAGCCCTTTATTAATCCACAGAACACATCTGTATGATTTGGTAACTGTTCTGGGCTCTGTGTGAAGTGAGTGAAGTATGACTAGTCCCTCTTCCTTAGAGGGCATTGAGCAGGTGAACACGCTACAAAAAGAATACCAGAATTTGGCACCCTTGTTAGCATTTTCAACAGAGAAGCCAAAGAATGAATGAAGAAGCATAGACTGGAAACTGATGCAGCCTTTTAACTCCTACTGTCAGTTTCATACTGAAGCTCTAGAGGTAACATCCTAACCATTACTGGACATGTGTGCACACATATATTCAATTAGCATCCACACAAAGTGATATTTGTGCATGCTTATTAGGTGTGCAGAATTGTATGGGTATGATTGTGCATGTTTGTATCTAACAATTATGCTCTTGTATTCTCTAGTGTCAGTTTAGGTTAACCTAATTTTGTACTGGCGTTTAATAAGTGGCAGAACCATGTGCTAAAACTATGTTCTGTCATTACCATTGCCACTGAAGAAAAATAAAAAGGAACCATTCATAAACACACAGTTAGCAAATGAACCAGAGGCAACAGAAGGAGCAGGGTGTAGAAACAACTTTTAGGTTGAAAACAACTCTGCATTTAAACTCCACTTCAAGAACATTTCCTGGGGTTTTTTTGTTTTGTTTTGTTTTGTTTTGTTTGAAAAGGCATTCTTTTCCCTTGAGCTTTTTAGAAATGCTTGTACAGGTTGAACTTCCAAAATCCGGGACTCTCTGGTCTGGCAGGGCCACAGATGTTGCTGGACCAAAGAGCCCCGGAGAAGGCGGGAGCAACGCAGGAGATGGGGAGCCCTGGCTGGATCAAGAGGCATCTGTGGAGACTCCTCCCTGGCTGGGAACCCCCAGCGTCCGTGGGGACAGGAGGCATTAGGGGTGCCCCCACCCTGGACGGGGAATCCCCAGTGTTAGCAGTGCCAGGTGGCATCTGGGGAGGTGCAAATCCTGGCAAACCCCTGATGGCAGCGGGGCTAGGGTGACTGGGCAGCCTCTGTCGGGGAACAGCCCCCAGGTGAAGCAGGGCTGGTGGAGGTGAGCAGGCTGGCAGAGGCGGGTGCCTGCCCTATCAGCAGGGTGGGACAGCTGGGCTCCCCGTCTGGGGAAACCCCAGCAGCAGCAGGGCCAGCGGTGCTGGGTGGCCCCAGCTGGAAACCCGGCTGGAAACCTGTTGACCTGTACTGCACTAGCAGGGCTGGCAGCTGCCAAACAGTCCTGTCCTGGAACCCCAGGAAACCCCGGGGCAGCAGGCGGGCAGCAGGGTGGGGAGCCATGCCAGGACAGTGTTAGGAGGGCCAGCGGCAGGGCAGGGAGCCCCAAGAGGAGGAGCCCGGGGCAGCCAGCAGGGGAGCACCGATCTCCCCTGGCCTCGCAAACTCCCTGGTCCGGGACAGCTCAGGTCCCAAGGGTGCCAGACCAGGGAGGTCCAACCTGTAATCTCTAACCGCCAAAATTTCAGCTGCTGCAATTTTCAAAAGTTTCTGTTTTCTTTGTTACAGATGACGATTTTTTTCACGAACTCCCAGAAACATTTCCATCTGATCCTCCAGAGCCTCTGCCTCATTTCCTCATTGAGCCTGAAGAAGCTTACATTGTGAAGAACAAACCTGTTAACCTGTACTGCAAAGCCAGCCCTGCGACCCAGATCTATTTCAAGTGCAACAGCGAATGGGTTCATCAGAAGGATCATGTGGTGGATGAGCGAGTAGATGAAACTTCTGGTGAGGCATTTGTGTGTTTGTGTTCTCTCACTATGTCATTGGGGGTGACTTTAGGACATTAGTGTGTGCAGTTCGCATTTACACTGGCAGAAAGATATAAAATGGACTTGCCTAAAATAAAAAAAAGAGGCTCAATTGTGTGCTAATTTTAAAAGAGTCACAATGATTTCTCCATTTACACTGCTGCTGACAACATCACAGAATTGGCTTCCTTTCTCAGTTCTCTAATTATTGTCAGTTCTAAACTACTTACAGTGTATTCACACCGGGCGGAGGGGAGGGGAGGGGGAGGGAGGAGGGACACAATGCTAGCTTTTGAACCACTCTTATGTTGAAGGGTTAAAAGGGGGGAGAATGTGAAAAAGAAGAAATTATTGTTAGCTTCAGGCAGAAAATAATGGGAAGATACAATATTCCTCCATCCAGGAACTATATACTGACTCCAGAGCATGCAACTGGCTGCTGTTCCATTATATTCTGCTGCTTGCTACATTGACTTGGTACTAGAGAGACCTACAGCAAATTAGGAAGAAATGAACGAAAGAGGCTAAATGTCCAGTCCTAATCCAATCAATGCCAAAACTCCCATCGACTTCCATGGAAGATTAATAGGGTCCTCAAAATATAAAGGAAATAAAGAGGCTTAAAAATGTGAGCTATAAACAAGCCGTGTCAAAGATGTGATTGTCCAAGTTTGGAAAGACTGGTAATCTGATAAGGTTTGAGTTCCATGTAAGGGAGAAAAATGGAGCTTATTTCTATCTTGATGGCTATGAAAAATAACTGAATATCAAGCAAGAAAGTAGTTTTCATTTGGGAATTGCTCCACCACTTGGTCTAATTATTCAGAAAAATAACTCCACCAGATGTCTTGAAAGTCTCATGTGAACTGGGTTTTATTTGTTTCAGCTCATTTATTTGCACAGAGTTCAAAAGCATAAGCTTTTAACAGCACCGTGGTTCTCTCAGCTTGAGAAAGGGAAAGATGATTGGGGGAAGGGCTACAGAAAGGAAAATCAGGAGGAAAAAAACCTTTGGATCTGTTTGTCTGTTAGTTATAATAGGATCTTTCAATAGGTTGCAAAGTTTGTAGAGGAAGAAGACTGGAAGAGGGGAATATTTCTGTTGCTTACTACCTCCTCTAGTTCCATCATTCCTGTAAGACTGGGAATCTGCTAGCATGAACCTTTCCCTGGCTTTCAGTGGATTCAGTTTTCATTACATTTCTTCCTTAAGCCTTATTAATATTAACACTGAGAAATTGAATAATGCCTATAGTTACTGACAATGGTGGCCTGTCAATACAGGTGAACTAGGCGGTTGCCAAGATAAATGGCCGTTGAGGGCTTTGGAGGCGGAGGCGCTGATCGCGCGCCGATCGCGTGTTTCGCCTAGGGCACTAGTTGCCCTAGGGCCGCTCCTGATTACTGATACTATAAAATGCACTTAACGTTCACTTTTTAGACTTAGAGACCTGATTCTCTTCTTAGTTATACTGGGGTAAATGTAACTCCTTTGAAAACAATAGTGCTATGTCCCAAGTGTTCTAAATGTTTGTTTTTAAATTCCTGTTCTTAACTGCTTCTGATAGCAGGAGAAGGAAGAACACGTCACATAAATGTGCCAAATCTAGGTTAGCTTTCTTACGGTAGCAATGGTCTTACAGAAAATAACGGTACATCATTTGCCTCAAATGACAAAATAAATCACTTCCTATTCTTCATTGCAAGCCATGGGGTGGGTGAGCACAATACAAGGAGCAATATTCATTTGTACAGGCAGTCCCCGGCGGGTTACATGGATCCGACTTACATCGGATCCCTACTTACAAACGGGGTGAGGCAACCCCGCACTAGCTGCTTCCCCCCAGCAGACCAGGGAGACGCGGAGCGGCTTTTCTCAGCAGACACCTCAGCTTGAGAATAAAGGACTGACGGAATTGAGGTGTGGGAGAATAAAACTGAGCTCTGGAGAAATGTTTGGCTAGAGTTTCCCCTACAATATGTACCAGTTCCGACTTACATACAAATTCAACTTAAGAACAAACCTACAGTCCCTATCTTGTACGTAACCCGGGGACTGCCTGTACTAAGTCAACAAACCAAGCCAGCTAATAGTGTCCAGATATATTTTCCTTAGGTCTTTAATGCTTGTGAGGTCAGACTTACTACTGACATGGCACCTGGAGGTAGAAATTACATTTAGTAGGGCCACCTTTGTCTCCTGAACCTCAAACAGAAATGGGGAAATCTTTTAACCATCTTTCTTATGGCCCCTTTCTTGACAGCATCTACCCAATTGGGTTTGAACTGAGAAACATAACAGGGCATTCGAACAGACTGAGATGCCACTGTTATCTGCAAAGTTCTGAGCATACTTTGATCACAACTTGTGTAGTATCCCAGCTGCTTAGCTGGAAAATCCAAGGTTAGCACGTGTCTAATATTAACATCATGCCTCACCAATCCAGTTGATGAGATCCTACCAAATAAAGTGCCAGAGCCTTCACTAGAGAAAAAAAAAACCGCTATGATAACATAGAAAAAGAGGATCTCAGAATATCTGCAATTACAACATCTCTGGAGCTTCGGAATGGAAAGAAGTTTACATTGATCAGGGAAAATAGCTTCTATAAAAATGTTGGACCAAATATGAGCAGTTACTAAATTCCAGAGAGTGAAAGGCTCTTATATTAATATGCTAGCTCTTTCCCAGATGATTTGTAAAAAGCCACTGAAGAAATTTGTTGGAGCTGGTTGACTTTGAGAAAAAGTTGTATGAGTCAATGGGCCTCAATTCATTTCTGAGGAACGATAGACATGCCTAAAGAAGAACATGCAATCAATAAACATACTAGATCAGCAGCTTAGTAGCTTGCATCCAGTAGGCTAGCAAAAAGCTTTTCCCAACTCATGTGTCACATTCCACCATGTTTGGGACTATACAGCCTCTGTTACTATACTCCACTGGTCAGTAATGCTATTGGCAGATATTGGTAACTTCCTGGTTTGTTGAGATGGTGGGTTATATTTGTCAGGCCAGCTCCTAAGAATTGTCATCATCCCTTTTTTCTTTTGTAATACAATTTTATTGAGGTCATTACCCAAACAGGTAGATCCTGTCCATAAAGACAGATTGTGTCCTTCGGTACATATGCAATTCAGGGATGGTACAAGGAGTATGTAACAGCAGATGTACCCCTATTATACGTGCCAGGGGGCCTCAGAGAGGAATTTTTGTCTCCCTGGGGCAATTTAATTATCTAAAACCACTAACAGTCAGTCAATGACACAATTAAGCCACACAAATAATAAAAACAAGAGCTTAAACAGATTTCAGTTATACAACATTTTTATTCTGGATGTTGCTTGAGGGTTTTTAGAAGATGCTTTCATCTTTCCATGTTAGTCATATGACCTGATTGACTGAGAAATAGGTGCATTTCTCTTCACTGTTATTTTGCTATGCTATCTCTCAAACACTGAGCAGGAAAGCCCTGTTGAGTTGTTTTTAAAATGCCATCTGAGAACTAGATTTTCTCTCTTCAGTCCTCTGATAGCTAAGCAGTGACAAGGAGAACAAAAAAAAAAAAGGTAATGAAATGTGGAAGCAAAATAATAAAGTCTAATCACACACTCAGTACTTTAAAAAAAGGAATCAGAGTACAGGGAAGAAAGAAGAATATGAAATAAAGGTGTAATGCTAAAGGCATTTAGTTCAGTAACTTACCTTCCAATTAAAAGGTAAAATGTTGAGAGAGAGAAAAATGTTTTCAGCGGTTCATGGACTCTGAAGCTTTGGAAACACTGTGAATGAGACGTATGCAAAAACAGTTGTGCTTCTTCCCGATGTGGGAAATTTGTTTCCATTGTTAATAAAAGCTACACAGTATATGCTGGGTGATATGCCAGCAATGACACAGGATGCAATATTGGGGTGCAGTTCTGCTCCTAACAAAGAGAGTTGCTGGGAGGGGGGAGGAGTATGTGGTGTAGAAGAGTTAATTTTTGTAAGAGACAAAGAAACATTTATATCTTTTCTCTGTGTAAGATGGGGAAGTTATTACAGTATAACAAAGTCGGGGTGTTATGTAGGTGCTTTGCATCATGGAATATTTTAGAGCAGTAAAACATTATTAGTCTTATAGAGTATGCATATGGACTTAGCCAATATCCATAGGAATTACTGCTACTGATCAAAGACACTGAGAATAGTAAAAGGTGACAGGATGTTCTAGACTACACATTTATTAAATTAAATTAGCCTGGTAATAGAACCACGCAAATGCACTTAGAGTGGATTCCAAGAAAACAGAAGTGTCTTATCTTGAAGATCTTTGAACTCTGTTTTTGATCTTCAGCTCCACTGGAATTTTCTTCCTCTATTAAAAGTTAAGCATTTTCTTAAAGATGTCCAAATGGGTGCTTTGTTATTCATCAGTGCACAGCATATCTGGCCTTGTCATTTCATGCATACATGGAATGGTAAGCCAAAATGCAGTCCTTTTTTGCTTTTTTACTGAAGTATAAAAGTGAACATTGGTAATATTTTGTTTTAAAGAGAGAAGATGAAAGTAGGAAAAAGGGAATATATTTCATTTTATGAGCTGCTATCATATAAGATAACAGCAAGGAAAAGAAACAAATACTGCAGAACTAATGCTTTTGAAGCCAAGAACAGGATACAGGATACAGCACAGGAAGGGCAAGAGCACCAGTAATCATTAGTGTAATTTGTGCACATTTTTTGAATTATTGTGCAACTGAAACTGATTGTGGATAAGGAATTGTTGGTGTATTTGCTTTTAATGGGAAAGCATTTCCCATTGCTGCAGTGCTGAAAGTGATGCAGATGCACGCACATTGAGTCTCTTGGACTTTATATCCTGTAGAGTGCTTGACATCTCAGCAAAGCTAAGGTTAAATGCTACCAAATCAGAATGGACTCTGCACTGTTGTGTGTGACTGCATTGGATGCACAACAGAAAAGAATCAGGCCCACAAAGGATTTACTTCTTGTTTTTTTATTTTTTTATTATATTCAATTAGTATGTATTTTTGAATGATTTCCCCAAAAATATACAGAAAGGTTATATAGACACTCTCTTGTACATTGCAGTGCCACTGACATACACTTCACCCTCTCCTTCAACCAAGGAAAGAACATTTGGAATTATTATTTCCTAATGCCGCAGCTGCTAAATAAATAGGCACTTTAGGTCATTTAGCCAATGTTAGTGTTTTGCCTACAAAGTCTCTTGCTCAGGGAGAAGAGGACAGTTGGGGCCATGTCTACACTAACTGGAAGATTGACCCTGCCACAGCTGATCTTCTGGGGTTTGAATTACTGGGTCTAGTGAACACCTCCTGGTTCTAATTGTGAGGGTGCTCTCATTGGTGCTTGTGGTCCTGGTACTCATGAGGAGTAAGGGAAGTTGACAGGAGCATTGGCTTCCACTAACCTGACACTATGTGGACGGCCTGAAAACACGATTTAAGATACTTCGATTCCAGCTACGCATTTAATATAACTGGAATACCATATCTTAAGTCAACTTTCCCCTTTAGTGTAAATCAGGCCTTAGAGTTTGTTTACCCCCTTCTTCAGAGATCCCAAGGAAGAGCAAGGCAGAATAAGGACCTTTGAGTGCTCCTGCACTAGTAGTCTTTGAATGTACAATGAGGATTGCCTGACTTGTGTGCCTTTTGACCAGTAATACATTCGTGCTAACAAGAAAAATTGTTTCAAGTTCTGAAATAGATCATTTACTTAGATTTCACTCTAGAAATATTTATTTCAGTAGCCATAATGTAAAGACTCATTATTTCCATTGTGAAAATGGTTCCAGGGTGGAGTTAATATACACAGAAAATGGACATGAGACCATGTATTGTCATGGTTATGCTTCCATTGTAACTCAAAAAACAGAGCTGAAAGTGGCTTGTCCTAATAAAATCCCAAGGTGGATTTTTATTTGGTAACCTTTTGCTTATTATTCGGTGTTCAGGTGTCCTTTTTGTCAACTTGCACATCCTTTTCCATGTATCTTTTCAAGCTTATCTTACTAAACCTTACTGTCCCTCCTCTTGTTCTGACATCACCTCTCAATTCATTGTATTTCTAGGTAGGTCTCTAAGCCCTGGTCTATACTAGGAAGTTACTTTGGAATAACCTTCCTTATTTTGAAATAACAAGTGGAGTGTCCACACTACCAACCCCGTTATTTTGAAATAACAGGCTGGTTATTTCGAAATCTGTACTACTGCTTTCCTCAGGAAATAACACTTATTTCAAAATTGTTATTTCGTAATAGCGTTAGTGTGGATGATCTGGCACATCTAATTCAAAATAATTGGCCTCCAGAGGCCTACCACAGCCACACTTGTGGCCACTCTGGCCACACCTACCAGCTCCACTGCTCCCCTTCTCCTGCGGAGCTCAAAGCAGCAGGCTCCAGAAGGGCTTGTGGCACATGAAGAGCTTTGCCAGCCTCTGCAATACAGCCCAGTAGATGGAGCCATGGGAGACCCCAGTGCTCCTCTGAGCCCCCCATGGCTGCCAGCATTCCCGCAGCACCCTCGGCTGTCACTGGCCAGGGACGCAGGAGAACAACATCCTGGACTGTCGCAGAGATCCTGGACCTCATCGAGATCTGGGATGAGGAGACCAACCTCCAGGACCTCCACACCAGAAGCTCAATGCAGATGTCCACAACCAGATGGCCACCAGCCTGGCCAAGAAAGGCCACGCTTGAACCCTTGAGCAGATCCAGATGAAAATTAAGGAGCTCCAGCAGGCCTAGAACAAGGCCAAGGAGCAGATCGAATGCCCTGGGATGGCACTTCACGCATGCCACTACTGTGAGCAGCTCAATGCCGTCCTGGAATGGGGGGGGGAGGGCAGTCACCTCTCCCCGCATCCCGTCATCATAGAGTCTGGCCAGGACATGTCCAGCATCAGCCAGCATGAGGGCAGGGTTGCAGAGGATGATGGCAAGGAGGAGGAGAAGCAGGCCAGCCAGGTGAACATGCCCACAAGCCAGGGCTGTTCCTTACCTTGGAGCCAAGTCCCCCCTCCGCCCCCCTCCAGGGTCTCCCAAGCATCAGATGATCCTGGTGAAGGCACTTCAGGTGAGTTCTATAACTTTCCCTATACACATGCAGGGGCAGATGACAGGCTGCAAGGAGCTGTATGCTCCTCACTCACCCTACTTGGCCTGGGGGTTGCACAACAGCTTGTGCACGTGGTGCATGTGGAACACCAGTCTGGAGCACCTAGCCCCATGACACTCTCACACAATAACCCCTTGGTCCTTCTCACATGATTCTTGGAGAAGCCTACCTTACCCCAGACTCTGTGGTGAGACACCTTCTCATGACAAGCCACTACTAAGGAGGCTGGTGTCATGGAACCACACAGCAGTGCCACACACGGCACAAGCTCATGCCCGCACTCAGGCAGCATCTGTTCTCAGTCAAGTGCGGCGATGAGAAAGAGACTGATGCCATGCATGGGAACCTGCCAGGGGAAGAAGGGGAGACATTCTCTCCAGCAAGCGGCCTATGCTGCCCACACACACCTCCCCCAACTTCCCCACCTCCAGCGGGCAGCGATAGAAGTTCTCTCTCTGTGGGATGCCACCATGCAGGACCCGGCATGTGCAGGGCTTGGAAGGAAGCTGAGCCACCCCATTCCACCTGCAGGTTCTTGGCCTGGCCAGCACATTCCCATGCCTGCTTGCCCCCGGGATGCAGGGATAGAGGTGCTCCCCTGGGATGTCTGTGCCACTGCAGGAAAGTGCCTGCTGCCTAGGCAACAGGTGGTGTTGCTGGAAGCACATTGCTATCGTCTGAACCGAGACCTTTGGTGTCAGCTCAGAGATTAGGGCTAGGCTTCATACACAGTGTCTCTTGGGGTGACAGCTCCTGTCACTTTTTTTTCCACAGCTAGGCCAGCTGTGAGCTTGGTGCATCCCCCACGTCCCGGGCCATCTTCCCAACTCCATGGGATCCGCAGGAGGAAATGCACCTGGGAAGACCTCATTCATGAGCAGATATCTGCAGTCCCTCATCCGGGGGGTTCGATGAGGAGCCCTGGGAGCCACCAGCTACCTACCTGCCCCTGCCCCCTCCCATTGCTTCCCCTCTTAGCCCACCCCCCAGGGGCTGCAGGGCCCCAGAACATGAGGTGGTAGGACCTCAAGGGCAGCCGAAGCCTCCCGAGCTGACTGAGGCAGGCGCCAGTCCCAGTCCCCCCTCCACCTGCCCTCCCCCATTCCAGGTTCTATCCCCAGTCCCTTTCCTGTTTTATATCACCAGATAAACAGACTTGTTTTTTCAAACAAAAAAGGCCTTTTTATTTGCTCTGCAGGGGATGGGGGAGGAAAGGCACACGGGGCAATGCAGGGGCCCCTTGTGGAGAAGCACAGGGGAGAGTTTCAAAGCTGGCCTTTGCTGAAGCGCTGCCTCAAGGCCTCCCTGATGTGCTTGTCGAATGGTACTGGTGTCCAGCTGTTCATATGCCCTGGCCAGCCATTCAGCCTCTCCCCCATACCCTGGCAGGAAAGTCTTCCCCTTGTTCTCACAGAGGTTGTGGAGCACACAACAGGCTGACACCAAAAAGGGGGTGTTGTGCTTGCTGAGATCCAGATGGGAAAGAAGACTCCTAAACCACCCCTTTAAGTGGCCAAAAGCACACTCCACCACCATGTGGCACTTGCTCAGCCCTGTGTTGAAGTTCTCCTTGGTGGGGACTAGGCTGCCCATGTAGGGCTTTATAAGCCAAGGGAGCAAGGGGTAGGCTGCATTGTCCAGGATGCAGATGGGCACATCCATGTCCCTGACCCAGATGATGTGGTCAGGGAAAAAAGTGCTGGCATGCATTTTCTGGAACAGGCATGAGTTCCAGAAGATGTGGGTGTTGTGTGCCTTCCCCAACCAGCCCGGGATGTCGGTGGAGCATCACTTGTAGTCCACAAGGGCCTGCAGCACCATGGAGAAGTACCCCTTTCTGTTGATGTAGTCTGAGGCATGGTGGTTGGAGCCCAGGATGGGGCTGTGCATGCCATGTATGCCCCACCTCCCCCCCACACACACACACAGTTGGGGAAGCCCATGGTGGCAAAACCACATTACCCAGAGTGATGATACTCCATAGCAGCAGATGGTTTATGGCCTTGGCTACATGCAGGAGCTTTGGCCCCAACTGTGGATTCCCCCACACATTCCTCCTAACTGGTTCTCAATGGAGCAGTAGCTGTCCAGCATGGCGAGCTCCCACAGGGTGATGGTGATGCGCTTCTGCACGGGGATGGCAGGTTGTTGTCAGGCATCCTGTCACCTGAGAACTGGGGTGAGCCACTTGCAGAGCTCCAGGAAGATGGCCTTCCACATGAGGAAGTTCTGGAGCCGCTGATGATGATCCCCTCACTGCACGATGTGGTCCAACCAGTCCAAACTGGTCTCCCTTCACCAGAAGTGGCATTTGACAGTGTCCAGGGGATTGAGGGACATTTGCAGCAGCAGAAGCCTGAGGACCTGGTGAAGAGGTTCTCCAGTTCAGACTGGTCATTGTCCTGCTGGAGTAGCATGTGGGCAGTCTGGACAAACTGCTCCATGAGGCACAGCATGAGGCCCATGAGCCTGGCACTGCTTTGCAGCAGCTCTGACTCCATGGTGTCACTGCTGTGGCATCTGTAAGGGCAACCAGAGCACAGTGATGCTGTTTGGTGTCCTGCAAGGGGGAGGCAATGGGGGAGTGGCTTGTGAGACGGGCTGTAGAGAGGGGCCCTTGAAAGCACGCCTCGCAGGTTGCCTGACCAAGCAGCCACAAGAAGTATCCACTCACCTGGTGCCCTCCTCTGAATGCCTCTGAGGGCTCCAAGTCCGAGGCAGGCTCCAATCGGTGTAGACATGCTATTTCAAAATAATTCTGAGCAATTTCAATGCTCCCTTATAGCAGGGATGCACTATTTCAATTTTGTTATTTTGGGAGTTATTTCGATTTTACTTATTTTGAAATTATTTCCTAGTCTAGACATGTCCTAAAGGGCAGAAGAAAAGTTACTTCCATTACCAAATTTGTGGATTTCCCATATTAAAAATACTAATAATAGAATCATAGAATACTAGGACTGGAAGGGACCTCGAGAGGTCATTGAGTCCAGTCCCCTGCCCTCATAGCAGGACCCAGTACTGTCTAGACCATCCCCGCTAGACATTTATCTAACCTACTCTTAAATATCTCCACAACCACCCTAGGCAATTTATTCTAGTGTTTAACCACCCTGACAGGAACTTTTTCCTAATGTCCAACCTAAACCTCCCTTGCTGCAGTTTAAGCCCATTGCTTTTCGTTCTATCTTCAGAGGCCAGGAAGAACAAGTTTTCTCCCTCCTCCTTGTGACACCCTTTTAGATACCTGAAAACCGCTATCATGTCCCTTCTCCATCTTCTCTTTTCCAAACTAAAGAAGCCCAATTCTTTCAGTCTTCCTTCATAGGTCATGTTCTCTAGACCTTTAATCATTCTTGTTGCTCTTCTCTGGACCCTCTCCAATTTCTCCACATCTTTCTTGAAATGTGGTGCCCAGAACTGGACACAATACTCCAACTGAGGCCTAATCAGCGTAGAGTAGAGCGGAAGAATGACTTCTCGTGTCTTGCTCACAACACACCTGTTAATGCATCCTAGAATCATGTTCGCTTTTTTTGCAACAGTGTCACACTGTTAACTCATACTTAGCTTGTGATCCACTATAACCCCTAGTTCCCTTTCTGCCGTACTCCTTCCTAGACAGTCGCTTCCCATTCTGTATGTGTGAAACTGATTGTTCCTTCCTAAGTGGGGCACTTTGCATTTGTGCTTATTAAACTTCATCCTGTTTACCTCAGACCATTTCTCCAATTTGTCTAGATCATTTTGAATTATGATCCTGTCCTCCAAAGCAGTTGCAACCCCTCCAAGCTTGGTATCATCTGGAAACTTAATAAGCGTATTCTGTATGCCGATATCTAAATCGTTGCTGAAGATATTGAACAGAAACGGTCCCAAAACAGACCCCTGTGGAACCCCACTTGTTACTCCTTTCCAGCAGGATTGTGAACCGTTAATAATTACTCTCTGGGAACGGTTATCCAGCCAGTTATGCATCCACCTTATAGTAGCCTAATGAATTGGCCTCTTACATTGAGTCAGTCCCAAATGCTGGACTGTTGTCTATTGTAGCCTGCTGAGGTTTGGATCATGAGGCTAAAATATTGTAGTGCTGTTTTAATAAGGATTACCACAAATTATAGATGAGGATCATTGTTTTCACTATGTTATTGTCATGAACTTTTTTTAATGTCCATATTCTGTCAAATTAAACTCTTCAGAATAACCATTTTTCAGCAAAATACTGTCAATTTTCTACTTTCCCCATCCAAAAACTCTCTTCTAGTCCAATACATTCCAATGAAGTTTAAGAATGTGACCCATTATTCCTGTTAATTGTTTTCAAATGTTGACAAGCCTGAGCACTGTATATAAACTGAGTAACAATACCATTTTCTGTCCTAACTTGTGTCTGAGTGGTGGGTGTTATAACTGAGTGAAAGAGTGAGTGTAAACATATATGTCCCAAAACATTGCCATCCAGTGACAAAAAATTAGATAGCTGTATTTCTCCAAATGACTGTAATTCTTCAGTAAAATATGATGTTTTATTATTATTATTAATAATAATAATAATAATAATAAATAATACCACACAAATATTTTTCCTTCACAAAAACATTTAAGAGTGCTATCATTTTAAACGTCACTCAACCCATCTCCTTCCTCCACATCACTCCCAGTGGTCATATAGGAACTTCTCATGAGAAAATTGTGTGAGAACAGGCATCATTAATACAATAAAAGCTTTATCTACCCCACAGCTTTTACAGCTTCAAAACCAGCTGCAGGGAACTTGGCCTCTCTGTGGATCAAGACCAAGGTAGCAGCTAACAGCAAGACCCCTGTGGCCATTTTTTTGAAGCAGGAAAAGCTTCTGCTTTTAGCTTGAATACAGTGAAAATAACACAACTGTAGAGATAAAAAGTAGCTTCTAATGCTTCAGAATTGGGAATAGGGGAATTGCTACATTCTGAGAGACAAATTCAAGATGGTGACTGCTTTTGTAGATGTGAAAGCAAACTTTACACTATAAAAATCCCTAATGCTTCACACAGCAGGGGATAATATGATGATAAAGCACTTTATAATTACTTCAGCTAAATTAAAGGATTTTATTAGGTTATGTGGATTAAAAACATTGGGCTGGATATTCCTTTTCTGTGGTAGAAACTCACAAGAAGAGAAAGGCTTTCCTGGGAACTATGTACGGTCACATCTTAAAGGTTTCTCCTCATCCTATCCTGTAAGAAAATGAATTTTCACTCATTTAGTGGGGGAAAGGACTCATGTCCTCAACCCCTATTCATCCTCAGAATCCAAAATAAAGCAGAAGGCAAGTATGAGGATTCTAGAACTGTCTTCATTGTCTCTAGGTCTTCTCCTCTCCTGCAGACAACTTTCTGCCATTGCCTGTCCACTCCACACCTCTGTCCTGCAACCTCTTCATGGGGGCTAGTAGCCAATGAGGAGGAGTTAATCCTGCTTCTGTGAGCAGCAGCGAGTTCCGTGGGTTAAGATACTGGACCCAGAAGCAGACTTTTCTATTGACTTGTGTGTCCTTACATCAGTCTCTCAGTTGCTTTCAGTTTTCTCACCTGTAAAATGGGAATAACAATGCTTGCTCACCTGTGTAAAGTGCTTTGGGGACCTGTGGGTAACAGCTACTATTTATGTATTTTGTTATAACAAGGTTAACTTTCACTCAGCTGTCTTCCCTGTCTGGTGTTCTCTGGCTCCGGTCCCCTGTTTGTCCAGCAGGCTTCTAGCAGAGAAGGGTGCATGCCACTCATCTCTCTGGCTGTGTGTGGTGGATAAGGCCCAAGATGTGCAGTAATGGGAAAACTAGTAACGTGAGCAGCCTGGTTTTTTCCCTCATTAATCTGAGTAATTTGAGGATGCCCGTGCTGATTATGCTTCTTGGTTCAGGGTCAGTTTTGCTACAGCCCTGCCCTCCTGTTAATCCTTTCCAATTTGCAGTCCCAAGCTTAAGAGACATCTTAGTTGAAATCCCCAATGAGCCACCACTTGTCATGCCACCAGGCAGAACTGAACCTGAGGCCTCTGTAGCTTGGTACATGAACCTCTACTGGTTAAGCTAAAAGCCAACTGCTTCTCAGCTGAAGCTGTAGAGTAAACTCATTCTCTCTCTCTGTAAGGGTGCGTCTAGACTGCAAGCCTCTTTCGAAAGAGGCTTTTTCAAAAGATACTTTCGAAAAAGCCTCTTTTGAAAAAGAGCGTCTAGACTACAAGCAGATTTTTCGAAAAAGCGAGCCGCTTTTTCCAAAGAGAGTCTAGACGCTCTCTTTTGAAAAAGCACAGTTTGCATTCAATAGCGCTTTTTTTGAAAGAGTACTTCCAAAAAAAGGCATTATTCCTCATAAAATGAGGTTTACCGCGATCGAAAACACTGCCGTGTTCTTTTGATTTACTTTTGAAAGAACACAGCGGCAGTCTAGACGCAGGTAAAGTTTTTTCAAAAAAAGGTTACTTTTTTCGAAAAATCCCTGTAGTCTAGACACACCCTAAGTGGTGTAAATGCCACCACATGGGACAGTACACCACATTCACAAGGTGTGTAGGTTATACTTGCATCACTGATTGGAGGTGTTTAAGGCTGAGGAGCAGTGATTTATTGAAAGAGATTGTGTTTCCATTTGAATTTAGGTTTTGATCCTTTAGTGCTTTGTGATATAGAGAGGGTTTGCTGCTTTGAATAAGGTGATAACAAAGAGTTGAAACTATGGGTCTCGAACTGGGCACTCAAAAAAATGAAGGCAAACAACGTTTCCCGAGACTTCCAAAAAATTTCACATTTATGATCCAAAATGTCTTTTTCCACCTCTCAGTGATTTGATTCTGTGGCCCAAATTCTGCACTAACTTACATCCCAAATTTTGCACTAACTTACATCCCATGAAGTCCCACTGAAGTCAATAGGAACTCTGTGTTGAAAATCAGCACCGTGTTCCACATCCAGATGCAACATGGCTTCTGTCACCACTTTACTGCCTTTTCACATCCTTTGCTGTGATAATTCTTCTGTCTCTTACAAACTAAGAAATATCTCTTGATGGTCAGGAGGTAGCGCTCTCATTGGCTACGTCTAGACTGCAGGCTTCTTTCAGAAGAAGCATTTCTGGAAGAGATCTTCCAAAAGAGGGCATCCACACTGGCAAAGCGCATCGAAAAAGCGATGCTTTTTCGAAAGATAGCGTCCACACTGAATGGACGCTATCTCATATTTCAGCTGTGATTACTGTGGACGGAGTGACCACCAGGGCACCGGTGCTTTTTCCTCTTTCCACTTCTTTCGAAAGAACTCCCTTTTCCCCATCCACATATGCCTTTTTCCGAAAGAGCTCTTTTGGAAAAAGGCTTTTTCCTTGTAGAAAGAGGTTTACCAATGTTGGAAAAACCCCTCTGTTCTTTCAATTTTTTTTTCTCGAAAGAACGCGATTGCAATGTGAACGTAAGTGAAGGTTTTTTTTGGAAAAACAGCTGTTTTTCCAAAATAACTCTGTAATGTAGACATAGCCATTGTTAGGCTTGTTGAGGCTTGAGAACACTTTGGATGTAGAACAGGGAGTCAGTTCCCAGAGCCATTGCATGTCTGTCTGGTGAAAGTCACTTGACTGTGCACTCAATAAAAAAAATAAAAATAAAAAACACCTTTGAAAGCAGTTGTGTCCTTCGTTGTTTTGTTTTTAAGTTCTCAAGATTTCTAAGTTGACTGTGAAATGTGATCCATAACTGGCAAAAGAAAAAAAGTGATGATTTTACATTTCTCTCCAAGACACCCTGTTCTGCCACATTATATAGACTTAAAAAAAAAGACTACCCAGAAAGGCTCCCTAGTGACCCCTTGTGTCCGTCACACTGCTGATTGTCATTATTCCTACAACATCTATACCAGCCATTGAACTGTGACACTGCATTAAGATCATGGAAATAGGGTCCTTTTATATCACTACAGCTGCTCAAAACTCACTTAAACTAGGTGCTGTGTGTGTGTGTGTGTGTGTGTGTGTGTGTGTATACACCCCAAACTGAAAAAACTTTGGTATATATACTTAGTTTTTGGAGAGGGGGAATCATATTTATTTTAAATTTCCCCATCCTTCGTTACACAAACACATGGTAAACATGCTTTTCAAAATTCAGAAGCTCTCTGTTGGCTTCCCAGATGGCTGAAGTTCAATAGTTTTTTGTTTGTTTTTTTATGATTTCCTCAGTGTCTTCTAGCAAAGTGTTAACCAGGCATTATGCCTTTTGCCTGCACATTGAGATTCATCTGCAGGCTCTAAACTGCCTCAGAAGTGCTTCAATTTTACATGAGCACTAAGCTGGGGACTGGGAAGCATTACCCAGTGCTGAAGGCACAGATCATTAGAAAGAGCATGTAAATCCTCTGAACCAGAAATAAAAAGTGCATAGATTTTCTTTGAGAAATCTCAACTGCAGCTTTATGTAAAACATGAACCCTTGGCATTTTTTTCCTGGCCTCTTTAAAAACAAAACAAAACAACAACCTTAGTCACACATGCCTCGACCACAGAAAAAGCACTGGGCTTTCTGTCAGGAGCTGGAGTAACTAATGCAGTCCCTTTCTGTCATGCCTGTCCATCTGAACATCTCCTCCCCCACTCTCCCTTTTAGTGGTACCAGTTCTTCAAATATTGCTAAGGGACCACCAAACGTGACTGCAGTGACTGCTGAATGACAGGAAGCCCTGAGCTGCCGTGGTTTGACACAAATGCAGATGTATTCATGGATCAGAGCCCTGTATTATTTCAGAAATTATAGATTCCAATGAACATATAGCTGCACACTTGAACTGAGATTTCTGGAGAGATAAATTGTACTAGGATTTTTAATTTTCACCAAGGTGGAGTAAGAAACCCCAACGGCATGAACATATGACACTAAATATGTGAGAGAATCACTCAGTTTTGGTGCAATTTGTAGATGTTTTGCACGAGTGGGGTGGAACTGGAAATTGTCTCCATAGAAGGAGATTTATTGTGTATTTCCTTTGTGAAAATATTTTTAACCGAAAGAATAACCAGCTCTGTGTTGTTTAAAGGTATTTGAACTCACATGTCTCTTGAGGGAAAGGGAATCTAGTTACTGGGACTCCTACTGCAACCTTCAAATCCTATTCCTGTCTGCTCAGACAGAACCCCACCCCCACCCCAACCCCGTTGCAGATTCGCTGCACAAGGGGGAGCAAGCAAGACTTGGGGAGGGGATGAAAGCAAAGGATGGCATTTAGGACTCAGTGTGACTATGTGAGTGGCATCAGAGAATCAGGTGCTACATTAGCTGCGTGACACGAGTAGCCTCTCCAGAGCATCTTCATAGCCACTTTGTCACCTGAGGAGAGAAGATTTCTTTCCACATCCCCTCCGACTATACAGATTCAATCCCAACCACTTGGCCCCTGGATTAGGATTAGAATTTGCACCTGAGTTTAGAATGTATCCCTCTGTGCTCCATATGGAACGTGTGTGAGCTCATGATAATAACACTGTGTATATTCCTCTCTTTGATCATGACACAAGATAATATTCCTCTGTCTGGTCTTCTGCAGCAGCCCAGATGTGGATAAAGTTCCTCTCTGTCCCCAAGCAGGCGCAGTACAGGTAGATGTTTTGATGATATTATCCCATTTACACAGAGATTCCTGGCTCTCAGACCCACTAGCTTTGTCTTCAGCAGCTGGAGCATCATTGCTGTTAGAGCTGAGTGAAAGGCTTGAACACAGGAAGAAAAGCAACAGACCTCATAGGCCTAATAGCATTTTTGCCCAGGCACTGGTGTGCACCTGCCTCCAAAATGGCACCGGAGGCACTGGCAGGCTTTGCATACCCAGCAAAATAAGTCATTCCTCCTTTTTCAGCTACAGAAGCTGGCAGAGACCCTGGAACAAGAAACATTCCTTCCTTCTCTCTTCCCACTTGAGCAGCGCAGCCCACTGCCCTTACAAAGAAACGCTGCACGAAATCCAGCTGCTCTCTTGGGACCTCCTGAGGGATTTCCATCCAAATTCTGCTTCAGAGTCTGTGGGGCTTATGGAAATTGCCTTTAATTCATTAGGGGAGAGGGAGGACTAAGCTAAGAAATGGGGGGGGAAAATGAGCCTCTCCTTTGCAGGACCCTCCCATCTGAGACAAGACCTGTTACCAGTAATCCTCAGGTTACTTCTATTACAAGAAGGGAGAGAACAAGTAGGGTAGAAGGACAGCCACAATGATGATCCCTGATTCCCTCCCCAAAGGGAAATAGGAATTCAGGCTCTTCAAGGGTTTACCTTCACCTGTTAGCTCTTAGCTGCAACTGCCTTGTCTTCACTAGTAGGTTACTTCATGTTAGCTAACTCGAGCTAAGAATGCACCTTTTCCCCTGGTGAAGAGAAGGCTATAAAGGGCACAGACGTAGCTGGCAGCTATTCATTTACAAATCTGACCTCATATACAGAAAATTACCATACGATCCATCATCTATAGCCAAGCCCTTCGATACAACCGCATCTGCTCTAATCCCACTGACAGAGACCAGAAACTTCAGGATCTCTTCCAAGCATTTATAAACCTCAACTACCCACCCGGAGAAATAAAAAAGCAAATTGAAAGAGCCAAACGAATACCTAGAAACCAACTACTACAAGACAGACCCAAGAAAACCAACAATAGAACACCACTTGTCATCACCTACAGCTCCCAACTTAAACCTGTCCAACACATTATCAATAAATTACAGCCTATACTGGAACAGGACAGTAAACTCCAAGAAGCTCTAGGAGACAGACCCACAGTCTCCTATAGACAACCACCTAACCTCAAGATGATTCTTACCAACAACCACAGGACATACCACACTAATACCAACCCTGGTACTTTCCTTGCTACAAACCCGTTGCCAGCTTTGTCCACATATTCACTCTGCTGACACCATTATTGGGCCTAACCAAGTGAGTTATAAGATCAAGAATACATATTCCTGCACATCCAGAAATATAATTTATGCTATCATGTGCGAAAGTGTCCGTCTGCTTTGTACATTGGACAAAGCGTCTCAGACACTTCGCCAAAGAATCAATGCCCACAAAACAGATATCAGACAGGATCACAAAGAAAAAACAGTTTCTTGCCATTTCAACCAGAAAGGACACTGTCTCAATGACCTAATCACATGCATCCTACTCCAGAAGACTTTCAAATCTGCACTTGAAAGGGAATCCTCTGAACTGGCATTCATGCTAAAATTCGACACTCTCCGCGGGGGGCTGAACAAAGACTCAAACTACCTTACCCATTACAAAGATAGCTTCCCCAATTATCACCTCTAATACCATTAGCTCACAGACATCTACCTTTCCCCACCTCTAATATCATTAACTCACAGACATTTACTTTCTTTCCGGCCCCCCCTCCCCCGCATCCCCCTTCTGTTCTGAAATGTGATTTGTCCTTTTCATATGTGTTCATTTTTTTTAATTGTATCCTTTGGTATATATGGTTGTGACTATTTTCTTCCACTATTTGATCTGAGGAAGTGGGTCTGGCCCACGAAAGCTCATCATCTAATAAACCATCTTGTTAGTCTTTAAAGTGCTACATAGTCCTGTATTTTGTATTAGCCAAGCAGACATTATGGGTAAGTCAGAAAGAGCAGATGCATGCAATAACAGGGTGAAGAGTTGTTGGTAGGGTTTTAAGTCACTTAGCTTTATTATTTATTTATTTCCAAATATTTTTATTTTTATTTCTTTGTTGTTAAGGTTGCAGTTGATGGAGAAAACAAAGTACTCAGGAGGCATGCCATAATGCAATCATCTCTGTCCCAACAGAATGCAGAGAGAACATTTTTCTCAGTAAGAATCATTATTATCTGAAGCAGTTCTCTTTGTGCTCAAGCTATTTATTAATTTTTGAAACACCAAGACACCATTATAGAAGTACTTTGAAGCATTTGAACAGAGTCATTCTATGGCTGTGAGAGACCCATCTCTGAAAAGTGTAAACAAGTGATTTAACTTTTCATTAATTATAAAAAGACTATTTCATTGAGTAAAATTATTCAGTACCCACTCCCCCCAAAAGAGAATGTGTGCTGGGTCTGTGACTGAACAGTAAATCCAATATTCTAAGTCAGCTCTAAGGGTATGTCTACAGTACAGAGAAGATCAACACTGCCACTGTCAATCTTGCAGGATTTGAAATAGTGGGTCTAGTGAAGACACACAAATTCAAACTGAGAGGGGCACTTCGGTCAATGCCAGTAGTTCTGTTTCCACGAGGAGTAAGGCAAGTCAAAGGAGAGTGTTCTCCCTTCAACTTCCTGCAGTGTGGACAGCGCCAAAAGTCGAGTTAAGGTACTTTGACTTCAGCAACACAACTAACATAACTGAAGTTGCATATATTAATTCAATCTTATCCTGTAGTGTAGACATACCGTCAGTGAAAATGTTAGCCATACGCTGTTTGAATGACTATTTTAACCACAGGACACTAAATGAAATAAGCAGCTCTAGGTGAGCCTTTTATTACATGTATCTGAAGTCATATCTTTGGCTTGTGCTCTTGGCCAGTTTGATAAGATAGGGAAAATTCTGTCTTTTTTTATATGAGACATAAAGCTAATTCAGACTGCCAATTATAAGTGCTGTTGGACTCTTAGTTGGAGTTGAACAAATATGAGTGAAACCATGGCCTCACTGAAGTCAGTTGCAAAACTCCTATTGACTTCAGTGAGGTCAGGATTTCACCTGTGCAGGGAGCTATGAAGCATCACAGTCTAGTCTAAGTGGCAAGACCAGGGATCTGGGGATCAGAAAAAAGTAGCTCTATTACAGGCTCTGACACTAATTTATTTTGTGATTTGAGCAAGTCACTTTACTCATTTTCACCATCTGTGAATTGTAGATGGACATATTTACACGCCATTGTAATGCACCTTAAGATCTTCGGTTAGAAGGCACTATGTAAGTGCAAAGCATTACTAACATCATAGTTACTTACAATAAACATATCACACAATATTTCCTTATCCCAGGCATGATGGGTGACAAGCTGCTATCTCCTGGGAGATGCAATTGATGATATATTTAATTACTGGTTGAGGAAGTATCTCTTGGTCAATTGAAAGCACAAAAAACACAAAAGAAATTAAACATACAATTTCTCAGAATTTGAAATCTGAATGTACACTTGCAGCTGCATTCTTTCTGGTTTTTGTTCTGCCAAACAGTCAAACACATACTAATAACCAAAAATTGCTCCAGTAAAGTCTTAAAGAGCATTTTCTCGCGCGTGCGCACACACACACACACACGTTACTGTAAAATTTTCAGTGTACCTTAAAGAACATCAAAATAATTTTTGGCATAAAAAAGCCCAGTAGATTGCAGATATTAACCCTCATGACCTGGACAGATTCCAAGCTGGATAATTAAATTCTGCTTTGCTGAAATTCCTCCTAGACTTACCAGTGAATACAGTATTCATCGTTGTCTGCCCTAAACTATTGTATAGGGTTATTGTGCCTGATAAAACAGTTGTTGGGTTTTACCACAGGAGTGAATATTATATGATTCTGTTACATTTATGGACATTTTAAATAAAGAGATCCGGGGCCTGGCTTTGTAAAGTGCATAATCTACCTCATAATTTACTTAACTAGTTAATATGTAAAATATTAAGCACTTTGAGATCATCTGCTAAACTGTGTATCTAGAATGCAAGTTATAGTAAAGGGCTATGTTTATAAACCATAATTCCCTCCCTGCTCTCCCTTTGCTCTAGTAGGGGAAGTGATTAGCTGTTCTTCTGTAGCAGCTGCAAGTGATTATCCCAATTATTCCTCCAATGTCATGTGCTCACTTAGATGTACCAATCAGCAAGTAGGCAGATTAAGCCAAGGCTCTGTCTGTTCTGTGCCTCTTCCCACCAATTTCCCCACCCACAGAGGTCCAAGTAAACAGTGTAGGAATGTAAGGGAAGTTCTCTCTTTTTACTCACTTGCATGGGTGTGTGGTCCAAGTCATCATCCCTCCCAAAACAAGTACAATTTTCCATTGCAAAGTAATAAGAGGCATGTAGTACTGGTAAATAGTGACACATCAACAGCCGTGGAGATTGAGGCTTTCACAGAACTGGTGTAAAACAGGAACTTTCAATGCTAGCTGCCCTTAATCTCCTCATTGATAGGCCTCAAGTAAAGACATCAATATGTCCTTACCTGGAGGGACAAACTGGAGGTTGTTGAGTCCTTGGGATCTCTGCTGAAAGTTCCAAAGTGATGCCAATTAATGCCAGTTTCAGACTTGCCAAGTACATTGTGTTTCGCTTCAGTCTACAGTTGTTGGGCCCTTTCTATAGAAAACCCAGATCCTGGATGCAGACATCCACAAATAAGTGAGTATTGTGACCCATTACCCTCCCCCACTTGCAGCAGGTGTGTGGAGTTTTAAAGTAAGAATTCCACAGATTTAATGGATTTTTCTGATGGTAGGCTCAGTGTTGAGGGTGGGTGGATTTCATATGAAATCAGAGTGATTTCTGTGTGTAAAAAGCCCTGAAATTTAATATTTTCAAAGTCATCTTTTCTTTCTCAGATTTATTTCATAATTAGATTATCCAAATCCACAAGACTGAATTCTAAGCACGTATTTCTCTCCTTTTCTTTATTCTCCCTTCAGGGCTTTCTCGTGTTTTCTTATTTAAGTTTCAAAACTTTGAGCAGTCCTTGGGGCTCCCTTGCAATTTTCCAGATTGTTTACTAAGGTCAGAGATCTAATGCTTGTGAATTAAAAGTGGGATGCATACTTTTATGGATCCCTTTTTTTCCTGGTGTACTTTCATAGGATGTTATTACTAGTTCTCATATAAAATTGACTCAAATGGCTTGACTTTCTGCTTTGAATTCTTACCTGAAAACTCCACCCACACACACCTGCTGCCAGTGGGGGAGGGTAATGGGTCACAATACCCACTTATTCGTGGATGGCTGCATCCAGGATCTGGGTTGCCAGTACGGGGAAGAAGTGTATATTTCCCAGGCCAAGGGACAAGACCCAAACTAGGAGATAGTACAAGCAAAGTTTCCACCTCCCTCCCCCCCATCAACTTCTTGCTATTTGTTGCCAGGAACGAAAGTAGGAGCTATACTGTAACAACAGCATGGAAGCATTTAATAAAGATAGTATCTTTATTTATTGCATTTACACCAATATATGATGCCTATCAAACATTCTATCAAACATTTTCCCATAAATGCATTCAATTATCTTCCTACAATTGGGCTTGTTATTGCATAACTATAAAATAGGAAAGCATCTGCTTTTGATGCTTCATGTTTGAATTTATGCAAATATATTAATTTATGCAAATTTGCAATTTACTGGATTTTTGTCAGGCTCCTGGCACGGATGCTGTTGTGAATGGGGTTTTATTCTGTGATGTGGATACTGTATGCTGGGAACCCAACTGGAACGATCAACTCATTCACTGTAGAAATGAAACAGCTGTGGGATGGTAACATGTTCAGTTATTACTGATGTGAGGTAGATTTGAATTGGTGTCCTAGAGCATAAGTGCTCCATAACCAACTACTAGTCACCTGAGAGTCCTCCTTTTATGTGTGGTGCCTGTGGGGCAGAGCCATGGGGAAACATTTTTTTAATGGTGTCTAATGTTGCATTCACAAGTATGTGTGTCCGTATATGGTCAGGCGTAGATTTGCATGCCCAAACAGGCCGCATTCAGAATTTGTATGCACAAATATGCAAGCCCTCTAAAAAAAAGTGGGGGGGGATATAAAGTGAGTGGTATAGAGTAAATTTTAGGCTGATTTATATTCCATGCAATCAGTGAGGTTGCATGAGGTGTGAACGAGTGCAGAAGTTGGCCTGGTGTGAGTATAAAGGCTGGACTACCTTTAAATCAGGTTATTTGTAGATCTGTAATAGCAAAGTCCTAAAAAAAGCAGTAGAGGACATAGGAGAAATTATTCAGTTGTTTTGGCCAGTCTCTTGGTTTCATACAGTGTTTAATGGGAGGTTTTCAGGATTTAACATCACCTATTGACCTACCTTAAAAGTTACACCTCAAATCAATTGAGTCCTTAGAACAGGGGTGGCCAATAAGCAGCCCATAGGCCAGGTGTAATTCTTCGGGGATAGCTCCTGGTAGGCCACCAGACACTTTATTTACTTGCATGTCTGCAGGTAAAGCAGCACACAACTCCGGCTGGCCACAGATTGCCATTCCCAGCCAATGGGAGCCACGGGAAGTGGTGGTCCGGACTGCGCCACATCCTTCGGCTCTCTGTGGCCAATGGGAGCTGCAAACTGCCATACTTGCAGATGCACAAGTCAATAAAGTGTCTATCTACTCACGAGGGTCTAACCCTGGCAAACTGTGTCCAGTCCATAGTCCGCTTATTGACCACCGCTGCCTAGAGCAGCATTTGTGATGCAAAAGATGGTTCAGGAGGAGCATTAAAGAAACGAGTTCAGCCTATTTTCTGTGGTTCAAAAGCAGAAGCATCTGTAGTTAGTAGTAAGAACAGGATCTCTCTTAGAAATCCTTTCAAGGTTATCATGCTGTTATTATTCTCCTGTGAGATTTTTAAGCAGTACAGTATAGGATGAACGTGGAGAATCTGTATCAGGTCTTCTGTGGGATCTATGTACATTGGGAGCTGAAAGCCATTGAATCAAACTGTAAACCCTGTATATAATGGGGTGGTTATATTCACTTCAAGCTAGGATACCCCCTGCCCTTCTGGTTCCAGCATCTATATATGTACAGCATCATTCTAGCTGATGATAGGTCAGTTGCACTGTATGCTGTCTCAGATTAAATGTTTCCTAACACAATTAGAAAGTAACACCATGGTAGGGATTATTTTTAAGTAATATTTTGACCTATCACAACACAGAAGAAAATTACTCCATTCCTAGTTGTATGATTCTACAGCCAGATTCTGCCACCTTTTCTTAGGTTGAATGATACTTTACTAGGTAAGAAATTCCTTTTAAATCCCCGGGACTCCTTGTGACCTGAGCAAGCATTACTGAGCATGAAGAAGGCCAGCAGAATCAGACCCTTACAGTTTGTGAAAGTTCAGGAGGAATCACAGCGGGTCACCTTAGCCTTATTCATACAGACTATAGGTTTAACCTCTCTAGTCTGGCACCCCCGGGACCTGACTAGTGATGACCTAGAGAATTTCCTGGACTATGGGAGGTCAGTATTGTCTAGCAGCATTATCAACACTTCCACTGCTTACTGGCTCCTAAAAGACGTGTAGGAGTAAATTAGAGCTAAATAACAACACAGAGCACTGAGAGCCAGGACTGGTAGCTGTAAACAAACTTTATGGGACCGTGGGAAACTTGTCCACACCCATGATAAGTAAACATCCAGCTAACTAAAATCATGCCAAACCATAGATGTTGCTGGATCAGAGAGTGCCGGACTAGTACCTTATTTCAATCCATAGTACCTTATTTCATGAGTAATTAATGTAGTTCCTAATGGAGTAAGGTGCTACTTAGCAAAAGTAAGGGTTTCTGAATCTGGTGCATAAATATCTACATTCATTACCTTTACATACAGCATATGATCCCATGTCATGTCTCAGCAACAGATTTGATCTTCTGTATATTCTAGAAAAAGTGTTTAGCTCCGAGATAGATGTAGCCATGTGTTGAAACTGTATTTACTGATCATACACTTTTAAGCAAAAAGGCACAAACAGAAAATGTGCTTCTAGATGACTACCACACAATTTGTGAGACCAAAAAACTTTGAACAAACTGAAATCTATGAACACTTTAGTTATGACCTAGAAAAGCAATGCCTAATCTAGCTTGCTGTTATTAAAACAGAATATATTAAGAACCAAGAGATAAAAGTTATGTAAGTGAGTGTATTTAAGGGATGTATTGATATAATGGATATTTCCTATCTTCAGCATATCAGAAACTGAATTCGCATCCAGAATTTTAAGTCCATTTTATAATCATTATTAACCAGTACTCTCCTTTCATTATAAGACTCCTTGCTTAGCCCTCTAGTAACCTAGCTCTCTGCTCCCTCACATTCCATTATAATCAGCCTCATTGTAAAAACTTAATATTGTAACATTCAAACTGCTAGGCTCTCACGGCTATAAAAAGTGGGAATAGTCTGAAGTGAGATCTTTAGACTAGCAGCAGTTACACTGTGAAAACGTGACTCCTTTTGAGCACATCCTGTACATATCAGCTTTTTTTTGCTTCTAGACAGTACAGTGAACAGCCCCGGACCATTTTTGGAGCTAAATGAACTCTTTAAAGCAGAGCAGTTCTAGAAGGTGTGCTATATTTCCAAATATATATATATATATATATATGTATATACTGTATTTGGTTTTTACTTTGTCGAAGTATAGCAATCAAATTTTGAGTGTTTAGTTTCAAGGCGAAAAGCTAGTTATGTGTATTTGTCAAAATAGCTTATTTCCTGGGCAAACATAAAAATAAATAAACTGCAAAGATGGTAGGCTATATAATACCTACCAGGAAAATTCATCCAATTATAAACAGTTCCTATAGAAAATATGTATGATCTGTACGCTTCAATTCCTGTAGTTATTTTCATTATGTTATGTTGTTAATCGAGTTTTGGATGCAAAGAGTGTGCCACATAAATGACAGTGTACAACTGCTCATAAATAGCAATTAATCTTCAGCTTCCTGAATGGAGCCTTTATGAGGCTGGGGGTAATATCAAGGGTGTGCTTGGTTTCCAGAGCATGCAGCACACTCTGTGCTGTACTACCAGGAACATTCACGTTATGAATATCACCTTGTAACCCATGTGGCAGGAGGCTGGGAGTAGCTGTCTTGAAAGGGCTCAAGTCTGAAAGACACCTAATCCTGTGTTAGTTATTCAGGAATGGGGACAAACTATGTACACTGAGATCCGAGTATCTTTTAATTAGATTTCCTGGCATGACAGTAAGGAAAAAGAGAATCAGTCACACTATATATACATAATATGTGTATGTGGGATTTATATACTTAAGGTCCTTTGTTGGACTACATTTTAGAAATAGTGATGTATTATGGATGGAAACACTCTGCACGTTTATTGAGACTTTGGCATCAGCAACACAGTGAAAATACGTTAACAAGTGGTGCATAGATTGCTCCTCCTCCCCCCCTCCCCCAGATCTTGGCTGCCATTTTAAAACTGAAGTGAAGAGCATTTGCAGAGGGCTTGTGAACTTTAAGGGTGAGACTATGCAAAACACCAAGTACGTCAATTGCTGATAAAAAGTCATCATCTTTCCAACAGGTATTGCAGTGGTATTGGAGATACAATATTTCCTTGTGCTCAGAATAGGAAAAAAACGTTGCACATGAGGTAGCATTGTGTGTTAACTGGGTGAGTGCTAGGTTTGCAATAGCAATGATGGCCACTGTTGCTGTTGCAGATTTTTAAGGATTGCATTACAATGTATTGTGAGAGGATATGTGGGAAGGCAAGTTAGGGTCCAATACAGAGCACAGTGGTTGCAGTACTGTAGTGTAACGCCTTGTTACACTTACAATAATTATACTAGAGATACCATTCATGTAATCAATTGCCCTATTTTGATGAGGGGCGAAGCCATAGTACAGTATGATTAATGTTTGAGTGAACAAGAGTTGCTCCCTCCACACTTCAGTCCATCAAAATCCCAGACCAGGATGATAAATTTTTTTTAAAGGAGAAGATTTGAATTTTTACACAGCTCCTGATAGTGTGAGATGGGAACACGTTTCATATCAAAACTATTCTTGCCTGATCCTCACCTGGAGTCAATATGAAATGGAAGCAATGGAGCTTATAGGTACTCTGGTTTACACTAGCTGAAGATTTGCCCTATGCTTTATAGGGAGAGGGTGTGTGTGTGTGTGTGTGTGTGTGTGTGTGTGTGTCTATAAAAAGGTGGGACTGGACTGAAGTAAGATCTTTAGACTAACAGCAGTTGCACTGTGAAAGCATGGCTTCTGTTGAGCACATCCTCTACCTATAAGCTATTTTTGCCTTATAGACAGGCAACGAACAGCTCTGAACCACTTTTGGATCCAAATGTGCTCTTCAAAGCAAAGCAGTTTCAGAAAGTATTGTTTGCCACATTTCAAACACACACACATACGCATGCACACACACACTCATGCTATATTTTGTTAAAAGTATAGCAATCAAATGTTGAGTGTTTAGTTTCAACGAGAAAAACTAGTTATGTGTTTCTGTCAAAATAGTTTGAAAAATTCACTTGTTCACTCACTTTATAATGTTTAATGAGTAAATGTTATTTTTCTTAACATCCTTCTCAAGTTAAGGGCTGGTGAGTAATTATTAGCGAGGGCTTGTAAAATTTTGTAAGAGTTTTACAAGCATCTCACATGTTTGCTCTCTCTTGCTCTCGCGCTCTCTAATCTATTACTTTGAACAATAGCTTCACCACCTCTAATACACTTGGGATATTAATTGTATCCTGACAGGTTTGATTGTTCGGGAAGTGAGCATCGAGATTTCCCGTCAGCAGGTGGAAGAACTCTTTGGACCCGAAGATTACTGGTGCCAGTGTGTCGCTTGGAGCTCTGCCGGCACTACTAAGAGTCGAAAGGCCTATGTTCGCATTGCATGTGAGTACCTTTTCTCTCGGGTGTTTGAGTGGGGGATTTTGCTTCTAACCACATACACTGAATAAGCCTTGAATCTTCTCTGGTGGTTGATGCATCATATTAGACTTCAGGCCACCAGCATTTCACCTAGATGTGGCAATATAAGAACTAGGGGGTCACCAAATGAAATTAATAGACAGCAGGTTTAAAACAAACAAAAGGAAGTTTTTCTTCATTCAACACACAGTCAACCTGTGGAACTCCTTGCCAGAGGATGTGGTGAAGGCTAGAACTTTAACATGGTTCAAAAAAGAGCTAGATAGATTCATGGAGATTAGGTCCATCAATGGCTATTAGCCAGGATGGGTAGGAATGGTATCCCTAGTCTCTGTTTCTCTGGAAGTGGGTGACAGGGGAGGGATCACGTGAGGATTACCTGTTGTGATCCCTCCCTCTGGGGCATCTGGTATGGGCCGCTGTCGGCAGACAGGATACTGGGCCAGATGGACCTTTGGTCTGACCCAGTATGTCCGCTCTTATGTTCTTATGTCAGTTTATCATTTCTTCTGTTTCTTAGAGCAAGACTGGCATTCTCCTCCTTCAAGGTTTTTGAAAAAAGGTCAAAGATAACAAGTTATTTGTGAAATCCTGCAATGGTTCTGAACCAAGGAAAGTGCTTGCAGCTAATAGGCCAGAATTTATCAAAGCAAGCCCAGTGGTGGGATAAGAACACTTCCTCTGTGTTTCTCCAGCCATTTAATAATGCTTTTTCCTGACAGAGACCAAATTTAGCATATCACCATAATCGGAGGGGAACTATGATAGCAAATATAGACATCTTAATGCTTAACATTTCATCCATGCTATGCATGGTTACTAACCTCAATATTTATTTTAAAACCTTTCTCCACTCTCAATCCCCCCACAAAACAAAAAGGGCAACCAGTTTCCAGACAACAGATCTTGAGTTGACAGTACAAATATTTAATGTTCATTAATTTTCAAGGAGGAGCTTGTCTTTGTAATACAGTATTTGCAGCATGGATTCCCATTTCCCTTTCATGCGGATTAAGCGAGTTTCTATTTAGTTCAATGCAAGCAAGCTGAGTAAATCAGAAATTATTATACCTGCCTTTGCAGAAAGGAACAAAGAAACATTGTTTGGTGAGTGCTCTTCAGCAGCTGGATACTTGGCTGGCTCGTCTATACTGAACATAGCCTGAGATTTTAGAACAAAAGAGAATTCCTTTTCCAGGAAAAAGAACATATCCCTTACCAGGAGAATGGCTCTTGTGCAAGAGGGTTTTTTTGCGCAAAAAGGAGCCATCTACACAGCTCCTTTTTGTGCAAAAGCCTCTTGTGCAAAAACGGCTGCTATTTAATTACACAACTGAAGCTTGGTGATATTCTACTCCACGCTTCATTTGCATAAGCTTTTGCGGAAGAAGGCTGCAGTATAGACGTAGCCTTAAAGAGGAAGACTAGGGAAGGCCTATTTGCTTAGCATTTTGCTATGTAATAGTGTCATCTCAATGAAATCACTTGGGTTGAGGCTGCATAGCATTTCTACAAATCAAGCCATTTATATGTACATGTCTAGGTAAAGATTCAGGAGGCTAATTTTAAGTACCCAAGTTGGACACTTTGGACTAACCTACTTTGATTAGAAACAGATCTTGCCTACAAATTTTGGATATAGAGATGAATCTGCAGAATAATTTCCCCAGGATTCAGTGGTGTTTGGCTGCATGGTTTGGGCTTTGCCCATGCACAGACTACTTTTAATCAGATTATCAGACATTATTGCATCAGATAATAATACCTTATATAATGATTTTCATCAATAGAGCTTAAAGAGCTATAAGTAGAGGAGTCGATACCATTATTCGAACGTAGCAAATATTTTCAGACTAATAGTTTATTCGTAAAGTTTTGGGTTGACAAAACTATTCATGATTTTGGGTTTAATTTAGCAAATAGTTTTGACCAAAAAAAGGGTGGGGGAGAAATTACCACAGAAAGTATGAACATTCCATTTCCGCACTTCCAAAACAAAATGTTGCAACACTTTATTTTGAAACACTGTTTGGGTTAGAAATTTAGCTTGGATTGTTGTATTAAAATAAAGGTAAAAAAAATCCAATAAAGAAAACCAAACACTTTGTTTTGGGTCATACAATAAGTGTCATTTACTCTCAATCAAAACATTTTGCTTTTATGTTTTGGCAAGAAGAATGAAAAATTCTCTTTCAAATCAAACCAAAACAATTTGTTTTTTGGGTTTTTTGTTTTGTTAAGCTACAGAACCAAAACATCTATTATTCACTAAGGGTTTGTCTGCACTACAGGACATGGTAGAATTAAGATGCTGAACTTCAGCTACGTTAATTGCATAGATGAAGTCGAAGTAGCTTAACTCAACTTTTGGCACTCTCCACACTGCAGGAAGTTGAAGGGAGAACACTCCTCTTCAACTTCCCTTACTCCTCGTGGAAGCAGGACTACCAGCATCAAGCGGAGCACCCCTCTCAATTCAAATTAACTGTCTTAACTAGACACACTAATTCAAACCCTGGAGGATCCACAGAGGCAGCTTTGATCATTCTCTGTAGTGTAGATGTACTCTAAGTTCTTATAACGGTCCCTATTTTGAGGATGGGAAAATTGAAACCCAAACATGTACTGACTTGCCTGAGTTTCCCCCACCAGAAAAGTGGCTGTCAGGAGGATAACATCAGTCCCTTTCCCATTCTTTATCTGCTCACTAGGTGATGATGGTCTTAGAAGTACATAGATACTTTGCTATCACAGCAATGTGTGTACTATAAATGTATATGTATACAAAATCGGTGTTGAATGCCAATTTCCACTAATTTTTGAATGTTTCAAATACGGCATATTGACTCCTTTGTAGTGGCAAACAAATATTTCTATGGTTCTCTTGGGTCTATCTGTCAGGAAAGCAGTGAACTTTAACTGCCCATTCCAAATGTTAGCTCTGTGCTTCAAAGCAATGTTTCAACAGCTTTTTCAGATTACAAAACTCACATTAAATCACCTTTTAAATTTTGGTGCCCTGCCAGTTAGCACTTGACAGATGTCCCTCCTATATACTTCAATTAAAGGTCTCAATGTGTATCGGATGAAGATAACAGGGCAATGTTAAAATTATAGATGTACAATTGTGTAATTGGGGAAAGGGCTAAACAGTGAGGTGGCAAAATTTGCAAATGATACTAAACTGCTCAAGATAGTTAAGACCAAAGCAGACTATGAAGGGCTTCAAAAAATCTCACAAAACTAAGTGGGCAACAAAATGGCAAATGAAATTTAATGTCGATAAATGTAAAATAATGCACACTGGAAAAAATAATCTCAACTATACATACAATATGATGGAGACTAATTTATCTATAACTACTCAAGAGAGAGATCTTGGAGTCGTTGTGGATAGTTCTCTGAAAACATCCATTCAATGTGCAGTGGCAGTCAAAAAAAGCAAACATCTTGAATACTGCATACAAATGTGGTCGTCTCATCTCAAAAAAGGTATATTAACATTGGAAAAGGTTCAGAAAAGGGCAACAAAAATGATTAGGGGTTTGGAATGGGTCCCAGATGAAGAGAGACTACAGAGATTGGGACTCTTTGTCTTAGAAAAGAGGGGACTAAGGGGGGATATGATAGAGGTCTATAAAATCATAGAAGTGGAAAAAGTGAATAAAGAAAAGTTATTTACTTGTTCCCATAACATAAGAACTAGAGGTCACCAAAGAACTAGAGGTCACCAAATGAAATTAATAGGTAGCAGGTTTTAAACAAACAAAAGGAAGTTTTTCTTCACACAGCACACAGTCAACCTATGGAACTCCTTGCCAGAAGACCAGGACTTTAACAGGGTTCAAAAAATAACAAGATAAATTCATGGAGGTTAGGGCCATCAGTGGCTGTTAGCTAGGATGGTAGGAATGGTTTCCCTAGACTCTGTCAGAGGCTGGAAATGGGTGACGGGAGAGGGATTGCTTGAAGATTTCCTGTTCTGTTCACTCCCTCTGCGGCATCTGGCATTGGCCACTGTCAGAAGACAGGATACTAGGCTAGATGGACCTTTGGTCTGACCCAATATGGCCATTCTTATGTTCTTATGTAGATGAAGATATAAACAACCACTGCCAAGAGTCTGTCAATGTTTTCAACATACATTTTTTATTTTCAGTGGCTTGATAGAAAAAAATAATTCAGGACAAATATCTTTGCTTGTGAGTGATATTTTTGATGACATTTAAGAAAGAGAGGGAGAGAAAGTCAGTTGATTAATTTTATAATGCTTACACATATTTTTTAAAATGGAGGAACCAAGCCCTATGAACTTTCGGTGTCGCT
This sequence comes from Rafetus swinhoei, assembly GCA_019425775.1. NCBI lineage: Eukaryota > Metazoa > Chordata > Testudines > Trionychidae > Rafetus > Rafetus swinhoei. The sequence goes on from CM033449.1 coordinate 116,785,397, forward strand.
TTTTGATAATTTTTTGCATACTTTTCCTTGATTTGGGGCAACAGAAGCACAGACACAGAAAAACCATCTATTATACACTGCAATTTTTTCAATTGATCTCATAGCTAAAGAATCATAGAATCATAGAATACTAGGACTGGAAGGGACCCCGAGAGGTCATCGAGTCCAGTCCCCTGCCCTCATGGCAGGACCAAATACTGTCTAGACCATCCCTGATAGACATTTATCTAACCTACTCTTAAATATCTCCAGAGATGGGGATTCCACAACCTTCCAGGGCAATTTATTCCAGTGTCTGACTACCCTGACAGTTAGGAACTTTTTCCTAATGTCCAACCTGACATTTAAATATTTATATAAACTCTAAACACCTACAGTATGTACATCAGTGAATGGAGATATTATTGTCTACAAGGTAATAACAATTAGCTAAATTCTATGCTCACTAATGTTAATCCAGAGTTTCTCAGTTAATGTGTTGGTTGACTGTGAATTGTACCAACATGACTGAAGCCCTATTTCACCAAGATACTTAAGCCTAACTTTAGGTACATTCCATTCAACTATTTCATTGCTTAAAGTTCCAGCTCGGGGATCAGGGGCCAAGGTTTGCATTGTCCCAAACCTTTGTGCCATTTCCCGAAAACTTTTCCTACTTCAGCCCTATCAGGCTTCTGCTCTATCACACTTTCTTCAGGTCCAGGATCCCAGGCTTCGACTGTCCCCTGAGTCTACCCTTTTTCCTCTGTAAGCCCAGACAGTGACTGCTGTCTCCTGCCCCCTCTTCCTGATGTTGTACCAGCTTGCCTGCCCCTGCCTGGCTGGGCTTCATCCCCACTTCGTGCTTGATTATCAAGGCTATCTCCCCCTTGGGGTGGCCTATCAGGTTACTTTACCCACCTTGGACCACAATAAGCCTTTCTAGGATAGTGTGCAGTAAACACCCCATCACACTTCTCTAGACTAGTTTTGAAACATAACTAAAAATTCAGCTGTAGACATACCCACTTAACTGTGACATCTCAAATCCTATATCTTCTGGGCGTGCCAAGGTAGGCTTTGCATGATGAGATCAGAAAGACCAAGTGTGACGAAATTTAAGACGGGCAGAAGGCAGTAGGAGGGTCCAGCATTGCTGCATGAGGAAACAGTTACACTCAGTTTAGAGTGGTATAGCTGCATCACTGCTGTAAAATCTCTAATGAAGTGCTCTATGCCAACGGGAGAGACCACTTCCATCACCTTAACTACTCCAGCCCCCTCCAGCCTCCTGCTGACATCGAGCTGTTCACACTGGTGCTTTTATAAGTGTAACTTATGTTGCTCAGGGATGATTTATTGATACCAGTGAATTTCACTGTCTGGTGCATGTTGGAGAGCCATGGCCCAGAGCACCACTGAGCTAGGAGAGACAAAGAATGGGCTCCCTCATATGATGCACCTGTCTGTTCCTTAACTTTGCCTGCAGTAGACACGCAATGCTGCATTTTGAATGAAACAAAACGCAGCTCAACTGTCTGATATTATGGCATCAAGTTGGACATTTTCATTTTTAATAAGTACAAAAAAAGTGAAGGCTAATATATTTGGGGAAGGCAAACCCTAAAGTGCTCTGTGTGCAGCAGTTACCTCTCCTTAATAGCCATAGCTGGTGATTTTAGCACAAGTTGTGCCATACCATGATGACATAATTAGCCCTTTCTAGCATGTTCAGAAGAAAAATTCATTTTCCCCCATTCTGGCCACCAGTGTTATTGCTGCTACATTGTAGAATTATTGTATTCTCTGGAGGACCAGTTCTGAAGTCCATTAAAACAACAAAAAAAATTGCATTCAACAACTCTGTTCATTGACCGTGTAATAGAATTAACTGAAAAGTAATTTGGAAGTGTGAAGAATGTGGATCCTGGAAAAGCAGCTTGTATTTATTTAATGCAAGGTCAGGCATGTGTCAGAAAGGACATAACAACCTGGTCAATGGGAGTTCTCTGCAAAAAGTCAATAGAAAAATCATGTCAGCTAAGCAGAGAACTTCAGTTGTTCAAAAGAGAAGGCATCTTTAAATTTGGAGTGAAGAGTGGTGTTTTTCAGAGTGATACACATGCTGGAAATTTTAAACTGGAAGTGAAACTGAATCAGAACTCAAGATTGTGACTTCCGTCAACATTGATAGGCCTTGTCTACACTTACTGGGAGATCAGCACTGCAGGGAATTATCCCTTGGGGATTGCTTTAGCAGGTCTATTAAAGACCCAGCAAATCGACCTCTGATCTCACACTCACCAACTCTGGTACTCCACCAGAGCAGGAAGCAGAAGAAGAGTTGACAGGAGAGTTTCTCCTGTCAGGGCCAGTGTGAGACATGTGCAGTCGGTTCCCTCACACCTGGCCCCGCGCTTTTTTTATTGGCTCTTTCTGCTCACTGGGCACATCCTATTCTGAAGCTCTTGCCTGCACATGGTGGCAGCAATTCCCTCCCTACCTGGGGGCCCCCAGCCCACAGGAGAAGAGTAAGGTGCTGTAGGTGCCAGTGGTGAGGGTGCCCCTGGCTGCCCAGCCCTCTGCACTGCTGGCTCAGGAGCTCTTTGTGTTGCTGGGGGAGCAGCTACTGCAGCCCTGCACAGGCAGAGCGGGAGCCCTGGGCCTGGTGGGCAGCCAGTGGCAGCCCAAGCCACAGTGCCTCATTCAAACTAGGCCCCTCAAATAATCCTGAGAGTCCTGTCTCCCATTGACACCCCTCCACACACAGTGGAGACGCCGCACTAACTCGATCTAAGGTACATTAACTTAGTTCAACTTTGTCCCCTAGTATAGACCTGGCTATAGTGAAGAACTGGGTGGTGTGATGCCTGCAGGTTTGGGCCATTTGTAATTTAAGTTTGGATCGTTCTTTTCAATGAAGGTTATTCCTGAATAGCAGAATGGAAACTCCATGATTTTCCCTGGAATCCTTCCACTGGAGTGTTTGGTCTCCTCAAAATAAAAATGCTGGAGGTGGTTCACCTTTGTAAACTGCCAGATTTCCTAGGATCAGTTTAGGCTTGAAAATCCTAGGTATTTTAATAAATTAACAAATGGAAACAGAATAAATAATGTTGGAGCTGATGGAATGCAATTCATTTTCTGGGATTCATCATATTAGATGGTGCAAATACAATTTTTCTCATCATTCCAGGCAGGCCCTAGTTATACTAACTCTATGAGGTGCTCAGATGCTTTGAAATGTTAACGTACACTGGGGTTAAATATACTTTTCTTATTGAATTAAGAGACTACAGTTTTATGGAGAGAAGACAAAGGAGTTAGGATAGTTTTTTCCCCCCCTTTGTTAAAAGTATCCAAAACCACTGCAGCATTTTAAAACTAATATTTGAAGAATGCTGATCTGATTATGTGGATAAAATCCTATATTCTCGGCTTGAGCAAAATTCTCATTGAAAAATCAATGCAAGCTGTGCCTGTGTAACCAAGAATAGAATTAAACCCAGTGAGGGTTTCACTTGATAAAGACTAATTAAGTACTGTAGGATTTGACCTAAATTATGGGCCAGTTCCTTAACCGGTGTCATTGACTTTAGAGGTGCCATGACAATTTACCGTAACTGAGGATTATGTCTTATCCATTTACAGCACAACTGAATAAATATGAAATTGGCCTGATTTTCTTCTCATTTGTACCACTTTTACATTGGTGTGATTTCACTAGATTCATTGATTTGCCCCTGAAAAAGTACAGTCAGACTCAGGGCGGGTATATGTACATCCAATTTCAAAGTTGCTAAAAAACTGCTGCAAGAAATAAATAGCTTTCTTCCTAATTTCATTGGAGTAAGCTTTTTGCGTAATGAATCGAGACGCCTTCTTGGTTTTGGATCCTTTCCAGTATCTTGGAATGGAAGCTTGAAAAAAATCATTGCACTTTCCTCTAAGAAATCACTATTTAATAAGGAATTGTGCTTATTAAACTTGCATTTACTTTTATATTAATTTTCTATAGACATAACTAAATGCCTTTTTTTCCAGAACTGTTTTCTTTAAAAGAAGGGAGTTTAAATAATAGTTTATATACAAGTCTCATACTATATACAGATAAGATTAATGTGGTACAGGAAAGTGGATTAGTTTACCTGATGGATTATCTCCACTTATGTTGGACAGAAAGACAGATGTGAAAATAATCATACATTCATTACTTGCACTCAGGTAGTTAACCTTTTAATTCTGGGGTTCTGTGCTCATACATTATGTTGCTGAATTACTTATTTTTCCTTTCTTTTCACATCCCAGTGCTCTAGCACCCCAGACGATATTGTGAAGGTCCATTGCCACCAAAATATTAGAGAATAATTATAATAATATTAGACAATTAATTATAAGATTTAGGAGAAAGGGGACAGCTATCCTGAGACAGTAAAAGGAGAGTCAAGAACACTTAGGAACATGAAATATGAAAAATAAAGGGAATAGGTTATTCATTGTATGTGTAGATTGGGCGGTACTAAAGAGGGGGGCTTGATTCCTTCTTCTTTTCAGATTCAGTAATTCCCAGTCAATGAGTGTTACGTGTATCCTGTGTGGAGAAAACTGGGCCACATGGTTTTGAGTTGGAATTACTCTTGAGAGAAAGGGGGTAGTCAAGTTAATCTGTACAGGAAAAAACAATAAATGGTCTGGTAGCACTTTATAGACTAACCATCTACATGTTTTGTTAGTCTATAAAGTGCTACCAGACCATTTGTTGTTTTTTCTTGAGAGAAAGATAGACCTTTTCCATCACAAGTCATAGAGAGAAGGCATTTTAGTACTCATTGTATGCATTAGCTCATTTCACATTTTCACTACATAGAATCATTCCTGTCAAGCAATGTTTTCTAGTAGGTCTTTTTGATACATGTGACTTTGATTCTGCAGTTGATAGTAAATTAGTGCATTTATAATCAAGTGTGATCAAGACAGTTTTAAGTATATTCCATCTTGAAAGGAGACCAAGAACCAACTACCTTTCTCAATGGACATCATATGCAACATGAATCCCACCCAGTCTACCTTGGAGTAACTTAGATCGATCTCTCGTGTATCTTAACCATGTGAGGAGAACTGCAGCTAAGGTAAGGTTATACAACAACCTTCAAAGCAATCTTCATAGGGAGCCAGCATTGAAACTTTGTGATCATCTAATTTAGCCTTCTGTTAGTCTACAACTCAAAAACATGCTCTGTTAGGCTTCATTTATCTCATTCAAGTTGGTTGGCACATACCTGCACTCAACTATGCATGTCATACCACACCGGACCATGGCTTTCTATGATGAATAACATCACTGCTCCACACATCCCTCACAAGGATGTTACAGCCAGATTGGTTGAGAATATCAGGGCAATCTTGAACCTACCACTTTACACAGACCTCTTCAACCACCCAAGAGTGTGTTGCAGGCCCATTTGCCCTGTTGAGATTTCTCCTATTCTAACATAACCACACATGTGTCTGGCTTTGATTTGCCATGCCAGTCATGGGACCTTCTGAACAAATTTCAAACAGGCCAAGGTCAACATACAGACAGCCTTCACCTCTGGGAATATGAGTATTCTACATGCAGTGTTGGCCAAAGACAGACAATATTACACAATATTTGGCTTCTGTCTGATGTTGGTTTGAAGACTCAAAAGGCTGCCACAAATTGATTTGGCAAGCTCCACATCCAGTAAGAAGAAGGATTATGATTAGGTTTCATAATAAATTCAAGCTTTGGGGTTTCACAGTATTGAGTTAAAACACATTGAATTAAAATGGACATTAATGTCATTGTTAGTGTTACTTTCATTTAACAAATCTCTTAATTTGTGTGTCTTATTAGCTTCAGTGTGCGCCTAGGGGATATCCTGCATATATTGTCATATCTCATACAAATAAATGTCTTGCAACAAAGCCAGCTTGGACCCTGAAGGAGATGGAAATATAGTAATCAAGTAGTTAACAAAAGCTTTGTGCATATATTTCTACATATATGATAGTCCACTGCTAGAGACAGATTAATGAATCAGAAAAAAAGTGTTTATGCTGAATTTAGGTGTTTTGCTTACAGAAATGTCTTTCAGTTCCTATATGGTATAACTTCAGCTTCACAAGTAATTGCAGATGCACATCTAAAATCATTAACTAGTATGCTTCCTTTGATACATTTATGTTCTTTTAAAAAAAGACCTGCAAACATTGTGAAAAACTCATTTTTGTTTTATGGTTTTTTTCCAAGATAAAACTGAACTTATGGATTTTTAAATGCTTTTAATTTCACTTTCACATTTAAATTGATATAACATAGTTAAAAATACTAGAAATATTAGTAGTGCAGTCTTTGCAGTGCTGAATTCACTAGGTATTTTTTTTCTCATTCTAAGTGATTTAAATGTGAAAATTGCTGATCAGTTATACAAATGGATAATTGTTGTATAAGAATTTATCTGACTCAGCATGCCTAAAGCTGAAGGAATTCATGCAAAACAAGCAATTAATCTGAGAAAGGGCAGACAATCAGACTCTTCAGATTCTTCAAGCTCAAATAGTGGCCAAGTTGTTGAAGATGCCATGGAAGAATGCAAATGTCATTTTCACAAACAACAAAAATAAAATGAATGAATGAGGAGAGAAGCTCGTAAGTCCATCTTAATTTTCTTACCTATAAGTATTCTGCATATAATCTAAACCTCAATGAGAAATGAGTACCTAGCACAGAGTATAGTCAATAATTATTTTGCCACTGCCATCAACCCGGCTGGTTGAAAAGAGGGACTGAGGTTCTGGCTTCCCAATGTTATTCAGTAGAACTCTCAGGATAATCATGGGCAGGATTTTGAACTCCATTACAGCAATTGTGCACTTGTTTGCACAAAACTTTCCAAGGCCAGATGGTCTAGTCAATGGAAGATTCCCCCCTGAAAAGAGGAATTGTTTGGCTTCTTTGCCACTCTTCTACTGGCTGTAAGTGTTGGGAGCATGGCTGAGCAAAGAGTATGTTTCTGTGGTATCCATACACTGCAGCAGAACTTGGGTTTCAGTTGGTGCTATTTAAAGCAGTCTTTATGCAGGAGACTAGGATGGTGCAGAACTGGCTTCAATATTGATCTGGAAGCACAAACAGCTCTTTTATTTCTCCCCTGCCACCCCATCCTCAGCTGTCCCATTCTTCTCTGGGCTCAGCTGAGACCCTGGTTCTATGTCTCTACATTTACATTTAACTAGAAGAGGTGTGCTGAAATTTGCACCAGGTGTGAGGAGGACTTTGATCAAAACACAGTATGCATTTTACACAAGGGGCTCTCCAGAGCAAGGCATGAAATTTATAAAAACAATTGATAGAGGTTTCAGTGGGATGGGCCACTGAGGACAGAATTATCACAATCTCACTGGAAATCTGGCTTAATCTAAGTAACAACAAAGAACTAGAACCACATACAGACAAAATAAAAAATTAATATATAGAAGCTATGGAACCTTCAAGTTACTCTAGCCACCAGTGTGACTGATCAAATACTCCGCCTCGAACAAGAGGAAGAAGTAACTGAAATGTGGCAATGAAACATAATGTGGAGTTCCCTTTTTTTCCTCTAGCGCTTGAAATTGAAAATCCAGATTTCACCTCCCTAATGTGTGTTTGCAAAAGAGGGCATCACAAGTTGTAGAAAATGATAGAAGCGAAATCTTCAAAGACAGAACAGCTGAATTCAGAATTTTGGCAAACTATAAAAAGACTTCACTCCTGTCCACCTAACTTGGTATCACTTGTGCATAGTTGAAATTGTAAATATAGTATGTAATTTATGGTAATTTGATGAGCTTTTGTGAGGCTGAGAGAAACTAAAACAACATTGGTCGTTTAATTCTTTAGAACATTTGTCTCCAACACGATACAAACTTTATGTGAAAATTTTGCTTATCTTATCTCTCCATTAAAACAGGTTTTTAAAAAAATCCTCACCAAAACCATATTACTTGTTTCCCCATGTTATGGCTATTGCTTCTCATGTATAAAAATCTGGAATGTGAGAGGAGGGGGAGATATGCATATATACACAACACGTATACTATCTCTTGCAGTAAAGAATTTTCATGCTCTTAAAAATTTATCTGCCTTAAAGCATCTTTGCAAAAAGCTGCATCTTCTGCTATTAACATCAGCTCATACTAAATCAAAATTGGGTGAAAAAGAATGTTTTAAAAAGCCCAGCTCATTTTCTGAAGACGTTTGTTTGTTTGTTTTAGAGGGGAAAATCCTAGTTAGCGTTACTGGAAAGTGCTCAAAACAGAAATGAGGAGTCTTTAAGGTCTGTCAAGGGCAAAAATCCATCTTTTGCTGACATTAATGCTGCATTGTTCTGTACATTTCTGGTTTACATCTAATTCCTGGCTGACAAGTGTCCGTTTTTCATGCTTATTCATCAGTCACCCTAGCATTAACACTGCCTTGAAGGCATCTGCCCTGCCTCTTATCGCCTTTCTCAGAAATGATAAAGGATATCCTTAAAGTTTTACCCACCCACGCATCACAGTAAAACCCAGAGCTACAATGAAAGAATAAAATACAGTTTGTAAAAAAAAAAAAAATGTTTAAAGAAAAGAAAGGTCATTCTTTGCTGACTGCAAAGAAGAAAGCTAAAAAAATGGAAACAGTGTAATGCCAGGAGTTAAAATTACTTGTACACATAAACTGTTACCTTTGGGAGATTAAAAATATAATGTCTGAGGTTTTTTTAGACTAAGGATGAATTACATTTGGAATTTAAAATTGAGCCACTTAAAATATTTCATAATAAGGGTCTATTTTTCCGTGCCAAAAAAGCAAAGAAATTCAGACGTGTGTTTACACAGAGAGATTGATTCTTCCATTCTATTAGTCCAGTTTTACACCAGTGGAAAACCATTATTTCCAACACAGCTGCAAATGAGACCAGCTGTCCTGATTGCAGCAGTTTATCCCTGGGTATTTCATGAATTTCAGAATGATGTCTCACCCCAGTATACTCTGTGTCTGTGTATCTTGAGCTATGCCTGTAATACATGGCACAAAAGCAGTCATTGGCTTCTCTGGGACTGCACGTTACTTAGGAAAGTAGGGTTTGGCACACAGTTGCATCCCAGAACTTTAATCTTTAAACCTGAATTTCTTTCAATTACATCGCACTCTGAGGAATAAGAAAAATATCTGTTTTGCAGCCTGAGAGTTCTAGCCAAACCAAACCCACTTCAACAGAAGTTCCAAAGTGACTCCCCATGAAGGCTGCACCTTTCAGAGCAGTTATGTAGTGCTTAAATTATGCAGCTGTATGAGCCATTACTTTTTTGATTCTCCAAAGCCTGTTATGGCTGCTTATGCAACAGTCAAACTTCTTGAGAATGACACATAAGAGGTATGCTGATTCCCTAGCATAAGATGTGGATTCTTCAATGTCCAACTTCATCAGCCTTGGAAGCAAGGGTGCCATTTCAAGTGCATAAGAGGGGCAGCAGCTGTGCGCTCTGGGACGCAGCTAGCTTTTCATCCCATTCCCAGACATTAAGGCTGTGTCTAAACTATATCCCTTTTTCGATAAAGGGATGTAGATTAGGCACATCGATATAGCAAATGAAGCCGGGATTTAAATATCCCACGCTTCATTTGCATCATTTTTTGAGGAGTACAGGATCTTTCAAAATGGAGCATTTCTGTCGAAAATGCCCCGTCTAAAATGCCAGGAGGGGGTTTCGAAAAAGCCCCGTTTTGAAAAAAAGCGGCAGCTGCCATTATGCAAATGAAGCGGAGGATATTTAAATCCTGGCTTCGTTTGCAATATCGACGTGCCCAAACTACATCCCTTTATCGAAAAAGGGACGTAGTTTGGGCTACGTCTAGACTGCAAGCCTCTTTCGAAAAAGAGTGTCTAGACTACAACCAGTACTTTTGAAAAAGCAAGCTGTTTTTTCGAAAGAGAGCACCCAGGCAGTCTGGATGCTCTCTTTCGAAAAAGCACAGTTTGCATTACATAGTGCTTTTTTTTTTCTAAAGAGCACTTTCGAAAAAAGGCGTTTTTCCTCGTAAAACGAGGTTTTCCGCAGTCGAAAAAACTGTTGCTTTCTTTCTATTTACTTTCAAAAGAACGTGACAGCAGTGTAGACACGGGGGAAGCTTTTTGGAAAAAAGCCCACTTTTTTCGAAAAAAACCCTGTAGTCTAGACGCATCCTTAGAGACAGCCTAAGGGAGTGAGGAGAAAGTGCTTTCATTCCATGCATTCCTCTCACACCTGACTGGTGAAGGGAGCTTCCTTGACAGTATCTAATGGCTCCTTTAAGGACATTAGCATGTTACCTCCCTTACTTGAAGTATTTTTTCAGTTTGCAGATCACTGACCCACTGGCATGTACTAGTGCTTCCAAACTATTACAGTGTATCAGCTCACTCAGTGTTGGGGAACTTTATGTGCATTAATCCCACCAAATAAAAACTCTACTGGAACTTTTGATGGAGAAAACATACTGCTCACACTTCTCTCTGGCACCTGCTTATTATAATCAGAAGAAAGCTTGTTTCTATACTAAATGTGATAATTCCCAAGCATGGGTAATGTATTTTAATTTAAAAGTATTAAAGCTTTGTTTTAAAAAAGGTAAGAGGGCCATCAAATTCCTATGCTGCTGTTTCTTATCATAACTGAAAGCAAGGTAAAGGTTTGGTTGTGCCAGGAAAATGAGTTGTGCCTGGAATGGGATTGCTTCTCATAAAACCATACAGAAAAGAGGTAGAATCACCAGCAGGAGTGGCCCGAGGCCGGCTGCGGCAGCTGGCGCCCCAGGCGGAACGCACAATCGGCACCCCTGCCTACAGGGCCATCAATAGACTGACATCATCGGCAGGGCCCCGGGTGCCCCCGTGACATCATCATCAGGCGCCCCGGGCGATGGTGCCCTAGGCGGCGGCCGAGTCTGCCAATAGCCACGGGCCGCCCCTGATCACCAGGGAGGTAAAAGGGGTTAGCTGGTGGCACACCCCTCCCTGTCTGGGACTGCCCCACTCCAAACCTCTCACCACCCTTTAGGAAGGGTGAGGGGGGCTAATGCCCCTGCCCCAATTCATACAGGAACATTGCTGGCTGTTTCCCCTTCATCAGGGAGTGTGGGGAAAGTACAGTTTGCTACATGCCCATAGGCGGCGAGTTATATGGGCTCGTGGTGCCCATGCTCCAGGAATATTCAGAGCCGGGGGCCCTGCTCCACCAATATTTGGAGCTGGGTCTCTCCCCTGGCCCTGCCTGGAGTGGGCCCTGGCCAGGGGCGGACTGGCCCGGCGGGACACTGGGAATTTCCCGGTGGGCCGTCGTCAGATGGGCCGGCTGGAGGCTGCTGGCGGAGGAGGGGTGTGACTGGGCAAGCCTATCACCCCGCCCCCACAAGAAGATGCCAGCGACCGCATCGTCAGAAACTGCGCCACCTGGCGCGCCTCGGTGCTGCTGTGCATGCTCCGGTGGCCCCCACGGGCACTTCAGCTGGGGCCGCACAGCTGAGAAAGGGGGCGGAGCACGTCACCATGAGGCCGGTGGAGGACGCGGGAGGCCGGAGGGAGCCAGGGCTCCAGACGAACGGGGATGAGAAGCACCCCACGGCGGACGGACCAGCGAGGGGGCTGCCCGAGAGCCCAAAGGGGCAGCACCCCGGGCAGGGAGCCGCAGGTCCGGGTGTAACCCTAGCGGTCCTGGCGGAGCACAACCGGGAGGTCCAGAGGCGCAGTCCCGGGGGAGGGAAGCGCCCGACCGGTTGCAGGACAGTGCGCTTGTACTGGGCGGCCTCTTCTTCAGCTGAGTGCGGCCCCCCCTCCACCCGTGTGCCCCCTCCGGCCGGCCAGCCTCCCTCGCATGCACCCCCGCAACTCCCCTCCCCGCCCGTAGGCCCCCGCCTGGCCACCCCCTGTCTGTGTTCTCTCCCCACAACTCCCTGCCTGTGAACCCCTCCTTGTCCGGCGGCCCCCGCCTGTGTGCCCCTGCCCACTATCCCCCCCTTGCTACCTCCCCTCTCTTCTCCTCCCCTGGCTCGGCCTCTGCCCAGCAACACCGCACCCCACCTCCAGGCCCACTGCAACCCTGCTGGGACCCCGTCTCCTCTTCTCCCCCTCGCCACCTCCCTGCTGCCCACCTGGATTCCCATATCCTGTCTGGCTCTCTAAACAATCCACCTTCCCCCTACTCACAGGGCCCTGAACCTTCCCCCACACACACACCTGCCCAGGAACCCAGCCCCCTTGTGCTGTGTCCTGACAATCTCACCAGGGCCGGCTTTAGGCCGATTCAGCCAATTCATTGTAGTATCTGAAAAGCTGAGATTTATTACTACTTTACTATTTGATGTGACTGTATGCTACTATTATTAACACTGTATTCTCCCATTATCCCCTAGTTTTAATAGTGTATTAGGAAAAATAAAACCTGTTGCAATCGTTTCTAAAATATGTTTATATACAAATGCTGGATATAGAATCATGGACCTTGAAAGATCATCTAGTCCAGTGTTTCGCAACCTTTATTTATAAAGTACCCCTTTAAAAAAAATTGTAAGTACCACCAGTACCTACAGTTTTCAGACACACAAAATTTTTTTCTACCATTGCAACACATTTGTTTAAACAACTTAATCATAGCTGGGCAGGCGATGAAATGTTTGGATGTAAAAAGGACAAAAATAATAAAGCGCTGGAAAACTTAAAACAAAAATTCAGTTTTCTCTAAATTTCAGTTGTGTTGACGTACTCCCCAAACTTCTCTCGAGTACCCCTAAGAGTACTCGTACTACTGGTTGAGAAACACTGATTCCAGTTCCATGCACCGAGGCAAGACTAAGGATTATCTTGACCATCCTTGACAAATGTTTGTCTAACCTATTCCTAATAACCTCCAATGACAGAAATTCCATAAACTCCCTAAGTAATTAGTGCAAGTGCTTAACTATCCTTTCAGTTAGGAAGGTTTTCTTAATATGTAACTTAAATTTTTCTCCTTATCCACTGAGTACAGAAGAAGTAGCAATGGGTTTAAACTGTAGGAAGGGAAATTTATCACACTCTTCTTTATAACAACCTTTTACATTTTACATGTCCCACCTCAGTCTTCTATTCTCCAGAGTCCAGACTAAACAAATCTTCAATCTTTCTTTGTGGGTCATGTTTTCTAGAGCTTCCCAAGATATGGGTCCTAATACAACACATATTACTCAAGCTGTGGCCTTATCAGTGTTGAGCAGAGCAGAGGAATTACTTCTCCTGTCTTGCTTACAACACTCCTGCTAATATAACTCAGAACGATATTTGCTTCCTTTGACACAAGTATTACGATGCCCATAGGATGGTTTGAGATAACAGCTCTGTGTCCTGCACTTTGGGGGATTCAATGGGCCCAGAGTGGCCTGGGAGACTACCAGGAGGCCTGGCACCAGCAGCAAGGGTCAGGACTGCCCCCACGCTTACCAGTAGCCATGGAAGCCTGCTCAGCTCTGCTTTACTGCAACAGCAGGAAGCGGAGTACCCGATCCCAGCCCACTCTGCTTGGCTTCCCCAAGCAATGCAGCTGAGAGCCAGACTCAGGAGAGCCTAGAAAAATGGACCTGGGTCGCTTCACTTCCTGCCACCGTGGTGAGTGCAGTGGAGACCCCTGCTGCCCACACCAGGCCTCGCTGCTAATCCTCTCGCACTGCATTGCTTAGGGGAGGGGACTTGAGGGAAGGGGTGCAATTGAGGTGATGCTGGGGCAGGAATAGGTGGAGAGGGGCAGAGCAGGGGTGGGACTTTAGAGGTGGAGTGGAAGTGAGATGGGGACAGAGATGCGGTGGGAAGAGCCGGGGGTTGGGTGTGTAGCCTGGAGTTGAGGGGGGAATTGCCCCAGGCCTTGTGCCTTAAAAGGAACGGCCCTGCATTGTTGACTGATATTTAGTCTGTGATCCATGGTAGCTCCCAGATCCTTTTCTGCAGTACTCCTTCCTAGGCAGTAATTTCCCATTTTATACACATGCATGTAATTATTCCTCCTGAGTGCAGTATTGTGCATGTGTCTTTACTGAACTTCATCCAATCTATTTCAGACCATGTCTCCAGTTTATCAAGATCAATTTGAATTCTAATCCTCTCCTCCTAAGCACTTGCAGTCACTCCCAGTTTGGTATCATCAGCAAACTTTATAAGTGAGCTCTCTATGCCATTATCCAAATCATTTATGAAGACATTGAATAGAATATATTAAATATATGTTGCTGTTTGGAGGTAATAGATCTCCTTTGGGAGTGTCTTATAGGTGCACTAAACATTAAACTCTCTTTCTGTATTTTACTCAGCTAAATGCAGTTCTTAATTTGTGCTTGTTTAAAACCAGAAAGAAAACTGTGACAATGGTGCACACTACAGTACTGCTCCACAATGTCTTTCCTAATTTTCCTGAACAATGGTTTGTAGCCGTAGTCCTGCACTGGGTTCTGCATGGACCAAGTCAGCAGGTGCTCTGGCAAGAATGTGGCACAGGGAGCTCTGACCACATTGCGCCTCAGGGAGTACAATGCTTCTGGTGCTTATCGCCCTGCTTATCAATGGGATTCATTGTCCATCCCCCTCTGCACTGGACAGAGAGGGAGCAGAGCCATAGCTCAGTTTTCTTTCCTCTCAGCTCCCTATCCAGGACAGCAATGTTAGGCTTTGCCCATAATGGGAAAATGTGTCAGTTTAACTAAATGAGTTTAAAATGCGACCAAGTAAGTTACCAACGTAAGCAAAGTCAATATAATCAAGGGCTAAAATGGTTTAAGTACACCTGCATCACAGCTTTGCCCTGATTTACCCAGATTGAAGTTTAAATTCAGTTAATCAAACAAGCACACTTTCTTGGGCCATGTCTGTACTAAGTTGGCATAATTACAGCACTACAGGGTGTCGATTTTTCACACCCCTGAGCTCCATAACTATGTTAACCTAAAGTTTTACTGTATACCAGCCCTGAATTTAGGTAAGGCCTTTGTCCAGACAGAGTCCTGGTGCTCCGAGAGTGCAGGGATTCCCGCTGTGATTGATGTGATTTGGTAGGTGGGTGGAAGTTCCTTTTTGTTTTGTCTCTTGCTTTCTCATAGGAATATACACAGGAACCAAAACCAATCCAGCTCCAAGTGAGGATTGTTAGAATCTACTTGAATTATAACCTTCTTGAACCAGGGGCCATCTTTCTGTTCTGTTTGTACAGCACCTAGCACTGTAGGGTTGTGGTCTGTGAATGGGGCTCCTAGGCACACAGCAATACAATACAGCATAATAAAATTTCTTATAAATCTTTTCTGACAGAAGTTCTCCAGCATGATGAAATGAAGTGAAACATATGTTCCAGTCCATTGACTCTAGGTTCTCTTCAGGCCTGTGGTGGTGTGTCCCTGTCTGCTTGGGGAGACCCTATCACACATTCTATGCTACTACAATCATTTGTAAGTTATTTCAGGAATTATTAATGATCTCACAACCTGCTTTTGGTTTTTACTAGATCTCCGGAAGACATTTGAACAGGAGCCCCTTGGGAAAGAAGTGTCTCTGGAACAGGAAGTCCTGCTCCAGTGCCGTCCACCTGAAGGCATCCCAGTAGCTGAGGTAAGTGACAACAGTTCCCTGCACTAGCAAGTGCCACTTAGTTGTCCTAACTGAGGCCTAATATGTGGCTAATGGTGCAGTGAATTAGGGTATGGCATGATGAATGGGTGGTAATGGAGACCTAACTGCCTGCTGCTGGTAGAATAGATTGATTGGGAACTGATTAATGACTTTTGAGTCAATTAAATGCCCCACTGGGCAGAGCCACAGGCAGTTCAGTTTAATTTTTTGTTCTCTTTCATGAAATCAGAACACAGCAGTATTATATCTGGCATCAGTAGGACAAATACCTGGTGGAATTTATGAATGCAATCCTGTTATTTTTTGTTCTCTTCTTTAAATGAAGCAATTGCTATCCTTGAAGCAACTGGCTTTCATGTCTTACTAAAACATTTATTTTTAATTTTCAGTATTTAATTTTCCTCACACATTTGTGCACACAGACTGCACAGTTCAGTAGACGGGCCCATGCCAAGATCTGATAAGGGAGTTGGCAAGCTGAAGCAGGGTGGTGTGAGGGGAGATAATCCATCTTCTAATATGGCTTATCACTTTTATCTAACAGCAGTTAAAACACAGGAAAGGGTACTCTTGTTTTCTTACTAGCAGGAGTAACTGCCATTTAATAAAAGCTGTGTCTGTAGGCAGTGATGGACTCCTCCTTGAAAAGGAGCACACCTCAAAATGGTGGTGATGCTTGTGGAACAGGACTTTGAACTTATTCCTGGCATGAGAGGGGTCATAGAATCAGCGGGGGACCTCTGAAATTCTAAATTCAGCTCTGCTGATGAGTAGAAAAAAAATATTGTTAATGATGGTAATTCTCTCATCAGAAGTCTCATTTTTTTTCTACCATGCTCAGAAGAAACTGATGCCAATTTGCATTAGGATAAGTTAGTCTGTCATGGTTAAGTATCAAAGTGGTTGTCACTCACTGTTGATGGCTGATTTCTCAGGAGATCAGGCTTAATGTGTTACATCCCTATCAAACTAGAGCTTGGATCTAATCAGAATTGCAAAAAAGTGTCTACAAACAACAGAAGGAATGATTAACATATTAGATTACTCTCTCTCTCTCTGTCTCTCAGGCTGTTTTCTTTCCTCTCTAAGATCTCCAAAATCTCAAAGAAGCAGTTGAGTCTGGTGAGCCAGCTCTATGACACCCATGATATTAATCAGTTGACTTTCTTCAAGAACTTATCAACTTTTGTTATTCCTATTGTGTTGTGCCTTGACAAGCGTATTTATAATAGGGCACATCATATTGCAAATGCTCTTGGGTACTGAGGGACTTCATAACCTTCACTGGGAGCTGAGCTTGCTCATGAGCACCAGTTATTAAGTGCAGATTTACGCACAGCTCTGCATCTCTAAGCAACTTAACAGCTGTCAAAAAACAGAAAGCCTGATCATGTGGCAGAGAACAAACAGCATGATTTAGCCTGGTGATCAGAAAGGATGAGCTCCTCTCTGTTATTAGCCTTTTTAATTGTTCTTTTTCTTAAATCAGATTAAATCCTTCTTCCACTGAACTGCTTTAAAGGCTAATATGCCCAGGTTTCCATGCATGCTTCATAGTGCAACATATCCCAAGAAACTGATCTGTGAAAAGATTCTGGTTAAATTGACCATGATGATAATTGTTCTTTTTCACACTCTAACATGAAGTAGTAAAAATTCATGGCTACAAGCTAATTGGCTGTGAATCTTATTTGTACTTTGGTCGGGGCAGACACCAATTAACACTTGGCAGGCTTAGGAGTCCTATGTTCAAAAAAACTATTCTTAATGTTTCTTCCGCCCCCTCTTGTCACTTTTGAAGTCAAGAGGGAGATCAAACACCCAGATTGGAGAGAAGCCTAATGCAGCTTCTTTGTAGACTCCTTCCAAGACTATTAAAAGAACAAAGACCTGAACATTAATGAATGGGAATACCTTAATGTGACACTTTATTACTGTCACTTGCTGAAGCAGGAATGATAATTTTAAAAAATGGAAAGATGAAAGATAACTTGGTGGGGCTGAAAGATTACATGATTATTTTAATTTCAAGATGAATGTGTTCTTTGTTTAAGACTTCATTTATTTGTTCTGAGAACTTTCTGATATGATGATATAGTTAATTGAGTGAGTAAGAAGGGACTCCAGGAAGGCAGGCAATCAACTGTTAGACTCTCTCACATTACAGAATGAATGTTTTGATTCTGACATCCCAAATCTGGCTGGATAATGTAAACGCAACAGCTATTAGCAGTGTTTCCAGATTCCAGTGAAGCAGACAAGAGTACCTCAAATTATTCCTCATTACAGACTGCTTCTGTGCCCTAGAGACAGATTACCATGCTGTCCCATACAAGCCAATTGATGTCCCACATTTTCCATCTTTTTAAATGATTAATAGTTTAAAAAAACTTATGCTGTAGAAAATGTAATTCACATTGAAATTACTATATAACCCTTTCATTGATATTTTCCAGCTTTGTTTTGCTTTTTTCCTTTGCTTTAACCTGTATTATGATGTGCTGGAAACAATCCACCCT
Source organism: Rafetus swinhoei (assembly GCA_019425775.1). Classification (NCBI taxonomy): domain Eukaryota; kingdom Metazoa; phylum Chordata; order Testudines; family Trionychidae; genus Rafetus; species Rafetus swinhoei. The sequence continues at coordinate 116,803,566 of CM033449.1, forward strand.
TAGGAGGATAGCAAAAAGGTGCCTGTCAATGCAAAGGGGATTTAGACATATAAGCATGGTTAATGACAGTTAACCACATCAAGCCCCCATGGATCAATGGCAGGACAGATCCTTTTATTTTTAGTAGGTTGAGCCATGTCACAGTTTTAACCCTCGCTCCAACCCAACCCTCAGGGAGAAAGAAAGACTAAGACAGAGGTGGGGGAGCAAAGCTTTTAAAGCAGCACTTAACAGTGATTCAGGTCCGCTAAGGCATCCTGCACATTAGAGTGGATTGAAACTATAGTCCCCTAAAAAGCGCAAGATCCAAATACAAGGGTTTGTGTTACAACACAATACTCTGAAGGTCTGAGGTCAAACTAGAAGTCATCCTGCTTGCTCACTGGGGACCATGAAAGGCAACAAATGATTTGTTTAGTCACTATGGAAATCAAATCAACTTCTCTCTGGCTGTATACCCTGACCACCAACCAAAAACAGTAGTAATGCCAGCTGCACTCTGGCAGGTTGCAGGAGAACTGACACAGTAGGGAAAATGAGCAGTGAAATGGCAAAAATCTCTTTGTCTCTGTCAGAGAGACACACCCCCACCCCCCACCCCACACACACACATACATACACACACCAGACTTCTTTTGGAAGAAGCTTTTCTGAAAGAGATCGTCTGAAAAAAACTTCTTCCAAAAGAGAGCATCCACACAGCAAAAAGTGCATCGAAAAAGCGATCTGCTTTTTCAAAAGATAGTGTCCACACTGAATGGACACTTTCGCATTTAAGCTGTGATTACTATGGATGGAGTGGTGACCACGGCACCTGTGCTCTTTCCTCTTCTTTCGAAAGAACTCTCTCTTCCCCATCCACACACGTCTTTTTCTGAAAGAGCTCTTTCGGAAAAAGGCTTCTTCCTCGTAGAAAGAGGTTTACCAATGTCGGAAAAAACCCTCTGTTCTTTCGATTTTTTTGTCATAAGAATGTGACTGCAGTGTGGATGTAAGTGAAGTTTTTTTCAGGAAAATGGCTGTTTTTCTGAAAAAGCTCTGTAGTGCGGATGTAGCCAGAGAGAGAGTACGAGAATACACTGGCTCATTCTAGGTTTCCAAAAAACTCCATAAGCAAGATTCATTCCTGGTGTAACTCCATTGAAATCATCTGGGAGTGGAATGAGAAAACAAGCTGAAAAGTTCATTGGTTCTGTATTTGTGCCACATTATACTGTGCTTTTCCAGTTTCCACAGTTGAGACACTGGGCTATTCTAAGATAAAAGATGATCATATAAAAAGCATCTGAGTTGTTGGATGGTTATTTCAACAAATAAGACTTTTTGAGATTTGTATTTGACCATCACCAAGCATTAGAATTAGTGGCCTCATTTTCAGAGATGCGGAGAACCCTAAAATCCAGTCAAAATCAATGAGATCTGTAGGTATGTACCTCTTCTGACGATCAGACAGTCCCAGTCCTTTGGGTTCCATCTGAAGCTTCAGCATTAATTCTGCCTCATCGCCGCATGTGGACTCTTTCAAGCATCTCTGAAAAACCAAGAAAGGAGCACATTCTTGATGGGGGCACATACTGGGATTCTCCCAAGATAACACTGCAGAATGATTAGCAATTAATTCATTTGCTCATTTAATTTGTTCTTTGAAAGATGCCAGTATCATATTGTGAGTGAGAAATACACTCTGAGACACACATCCCCATCAAATTAGCTCCTTGCAATAGGTTATAGATCAAAACATCAATGAGATGTAAGATTAGTTAATATGCTATAAGCAGCTAAATGAAGTTTTGCATTGAAATGTGTGATTTGCTGCACCTTCAACAAGGAGATAATTGCTTTTCTAATTATAATTGGGCACAGCGTACAAACTTGGTGACCTAGCTGAGCTTAAAAACTGGTATTATATTTATCTATATTTGCATTTTTAATTAGGAAGGGAGGGAAAGGGAAAAAAAACCCATCAAGGAGTCAAGTGGCAAATGGGGGGTGGTTTGGGAGGCGGGGGGTTGGTCCAGTCAAAGTGAGTGTGGGGTAGACTTTATTCAGCTGGTTTTGCCTGGGCAAAAAGCTGGTGGCATCCAGGGACTTCTCCAAATAGGCAGCATCAGGTGGCTGCTCTGTCTAATTGATTATTAATGTGACTGTTGTTTGCTTTGTTTCATGAGAGGGTTTAAGTTTTGATGTAGTTCCTTATTGGGAACTTGCATTTCAGTTCAAGTTCAAGTTCATTGTCATCCCACTAGAGTCTTACATTCCCTGCAGGAAAGGGAGCTTGTAGAGAGAACAGAGGGGTTGATGGCCATGAATGTGGATCAGCTGGAAAATGGCATTGTCCTCTGTGGTCTTTTGTGATACATGATGGAATTACCTGTGGGTCAGGTATCAATAGGAGAGAAGCTGGAAGAGGCCACTTTGATTTGCAGCATGTAATGAGGCACATCTCTCCCTCTTCCTTACTTACCAAATACCAACACAGCCTATTTGCCTTCTATTTTCAATTGTGCTAAATAGGTGAGAAGGGCATAGACAGCCTTTCTCCTCCCCCGAAACGAAAGACAGGACTATGCAGCACTTTAAAGACTAACAAGATGGTTTATTAGGTGATGAGCTTTCGTGGGCCAGATCCACTTCCTCAGATCAAATTGTGGAAGAAAATTGGCATGACCATATATACCAAAGGGATACAATCAAAAAAAGTGAACACATATAAAAAGGACAAATCAAATTTCAGAACGGGGGGGGGATGAGGGAGGGAGGTTAATGTCTGTGAGCTAATGATATTAGAGGTGATAATTGGGGAAGCTATCTTTGTAATGGGTAAGATAATTAGCATCTTTGTTGAGGCCCAGTCGTAAAGTGTCAAATTTAAGCATGAGTGACAGTTCAGAGGTTTCTCTTTGAAGTCTTGTGTTAAAATGTCTTTGAAGCAGGATGCAGGTAGTCAAGTCATTGAGACAATGCCCTTTCTGGTTGAAATGGTAAGAAACTGTTTTTTCTTTGTGAAACTGTCTGATATCTGTTTTGTGTGCATTGATTCTTTGGCAAAGTGTCTGAGACGTTTGTCCAATGTACATAGCAGACGGACACTGTCGGCACATGATGGCATTAATTATATTTCTGGATGAGCAGGAATATGTGTTCTTGATCTTATAACTGAATTGGTTAGGTCCAATGATGGTGTCAGCAGAGTAAATATGTGGTCAAAGATGGCAACGGGGTTTGTTGCAAGGGAAAGTTCCAGGGTTGGTATTAGTGCGGTATGTCCTGTGGTTGTTGGTAAGAATCATCCTGAGGTTAGGTGGCTGTCTATAGGAGACTATGGGTCTGTCTCCCGGAGCCTCTCGGAGTGTAGTATCCTGTTCCAGTATAGGTTGTAGTTTATTGATAATGTGTTGGACGGGTTTAAGTTGGGGGCTATAGGTGATGACAAGTGGTGTTCTATTGTTGGTTTTCTTGGGTCTGTCTTGAAGTAGATGGTTTCTGAGTATTCGTCTGGCTCTTTCAATTTGTTTTTTTATTTCTCTGGGTGGGTAACTGAGGTTTATAAATGCTTGGTAGAGATCCTGAAGTTTCTGGTCTCTGTCAGTGGGATTAGAGCAGATGCAGTTGTATCGAAGGGCTTGGCTATAGACGATGGATCGTATGGTGTGTTCTGGATGGGAGCTGGAGGTATGTAGGTAACTGTATGAGTCAGTGGGTTTTCTGTAGAGAGTGGTATCTAATTTACCATTGGTGATCTGTACTGTGGTGTCCAGGAAATGGCTCTCTCATGTAGAATGGTCCAGGCTGAGATTGATGGTGGGGTGTAGGTTGTTAAAGTCTCTGTGGAATGCATCCAGTGTTTCTTGGCCATGGGTCCAGATCATAAACATGTCATCGATGTAGCATAAGTAGAGAAGGGGTAAAAGGGGACGGGATCTGAGGAAACGTTGTTCTAAGTCAGCCATAAAGATGCTGGCGTACTATGGGGCCATGTGGGTACCCATGGCTGTGCCACTGATCTGGAGGTATAAGTTGTCCTCAAATTGGAAATAATTGTGGGTGAGAACAAAGTTACATAGGTCTGCTACCAGATTGGCAGTGGTGTCCTCTGGGATAGTGTTTCTAATTGCTTGTAATCCGTCTTCATGTGGGATGTTGGTGTATAGAGCTTCTACATCCATGGTAGCAAGGATGGTGTTATCGGGGAGGTTATCGATGTTTTGTAGTTTTCTCACGAAGTTAGTAGTATCTCAGAGATAGCTGGGAGTGTTGGTTGCATAGGGTTTGAGAAGAGAGTCTACATAGCTGGATAATCCAGTAGTGAGCGTGCCGATACCTGAGATGATGGGACGTCCGGGGTGTCCGGGTTTATGGATTTTGGGAAGCAGATAGAACAATTCTGGTCGGGGTTCAGAAGGTACTTCTGTGTGGATTTGGTCCCAGGTAGATGTAGGGAGTTCTTTAAGGAGACAGTGTAGTTTCTTTTGGTATTCTGAAGTGGGATCAGAGGAGAGAGGTCTGTAAAATGTGGTGTTGGAGAGTTGTCTGGTTGCCTCCTGGTCATAGTCGGACTTATTCATAATAACCACAGCACTCCCTTTGTCAGCTGGTTTGATTATAATGTCCGGGTTGTTTTTGAGACTCTGGATGGCATAGTGTTCAGCGCAGCTGAGATTGTATGTCGCTTGTTGTGATTTGTGAATAATGTCAGTCTGTGCATTGTTGCGGAAGCTTTGTATATAGAAATTATTTTTCTTTTGGTGTTGATAGGGGGGATCTGGTTGGTCAGATTGATGTTCATTGGTAGTTTGGAAATATTCTCGTAGGCGGAGGCGGCGAAAAAAAGCCTCAAGGTCACCACAGAATTGAATCCAGTTTGTGGGGGAGGTGGGGCAGAAAGAGAGACCCGGGGATAAGACAGACTCTTCTGCTGGGTTGAGTTTGTAGCTAGAGAGGTTAACAATATTATCCGGTGGGTTGAGGTAGTTGCTGTTGTAGCCTGTTGTGTGGAGCAGTTTAGAAAGTTTATTGTCTTTTCTTTGTTGTAGGGAATAGAAGTGTGTATAGTAGATTTCTTGTCTGGTGGAACAAAAGTCTTGTAAGGTGTTAGTTGGTGTGGATGTTTGTCTTGAGATGAGATTCTCAAGAATGACATCTCTAACCTAGAGAATCTTATCTCAAGACAAACATCTTAAAGAAGCAGTGAGGTACATGCTGCCGCCATGCAATCCTCTCTCATTACCCTGCAGTGTGCTATGCAGGACATCTCTGGTACTGGAAGTACAGCTGCCTGGCACCACTTTCCTTCATGGCCTGCCGTTAATAACAGCAGGCTTCTCTGTATAGTTGTAAAAAATTTAAAACAGAGGACAATGTAAACAAAACAGCTATTAGCAATATCTCCCAGTGCAATATCTCTGGTGAGGCAGACATTCCTCAAAGTGCACCAGAGACAGATTATCACGCTCCCCTCATAAGATTCGTCCGTCTGTTACTGCTTTTGGTATGGTGATCAGAAGCTGATCCCTGTAGGACAGAGTTCTCTTGGTCTCTGAAGTATATGAGCTGATTGCCATTGATGTAGCTTGCACAACTGGAACTTTTAGTAGCATTCACAAAGTTATCTAGCCCTGGTATTTGCCAGGATTCCTTCCTGGGGCAGTACGTTCTCCTGGTTTAGTGCTCAGACCATGTGCTGTGAGTGTTTGTTCTAATATCAAAGTACCCAAGCTGTGGTCCGTAAATCCCTTGCTGGTAATCTGTGGTAAAATGGCTCCTCCTTCTTTCTTGCCAGCTGTTAAAACCAGAAAACCAGAAAACCAGGGCCCTACCCCTGCCCACTCCATCCCCCCTCACTCCATTGCTTGCTCTCTCCCACCCTTGCTCATTTGACTGGGCCAGGGCAGGGGGTTGGTGTGTGGGAGGGCTCTGACTTGGGGTGCAGTCTCTGTGATGGGGCCAGGGATGAAGGGTTTGAAATGCAGCAGAGGGCTCTGGGCTGGAGCCCAGGGGATCAGAGTGCCAGAGGGAGCTCTGGGCTGGGGCAGGAGGTTGGGATGCAGGGAGGGGGTGAGGGCTCCAGCTGGGAGTGCAGGCTCAGCGATAGGCTGGGGATGAAGGGCTTGTGGTGCAGGAGGGAGCTCTGGGGTTGGGCTGAGACATTTGGAGTGTGGAAGGGGGTTCTGGGATGGTGGATGAATTGGAGTTCAGGAAGGGGTGAGGGCTCCATCTCTGTGTGCAGGCTCTGAGGTGGGCCTGGGGATGAGGGTTTTGGTGCGCAGGAGGGGGCGCTAGGCTTGGAGGTGGGGACAAGAGAGTTCAGAGTGCAGGACAAGGTCTGGGGTGCGGGTTCCAGGATGGAGTTTGAGGTGTGAGAGGGGATATGGGTGGTGCGCTCCCAAGTGATGCTGACCTGAGGCAGCCCTGGCATTTCCCAGGGACTCAGGAAGTCCACAAAGCTCCTGGGAAGTGGCAGCATGTCTCTCTGGCTCCTAGGCAAAGAGGTGGCCAGAGGGCTCCATGTGCTGCTTCTACCCACCAGTGCCACTTTGGCAGCCAATGGAAGCTATAAAGCCAATACTCTGGGTTGCACTTGCAGGCAGGGTCAAGATGCAAGGCCCCCCTGGCTGCCCCTCTGCCTAGGAGCCAAAGGGACATGCCACCACTTCTGGGGGCTCTATGATTCTATGAATCAGGAAGCCACAGACACCCCCCTCCCTCCAAAGCATAAATACAGTACAGTGCTGTGTTTAGGATTACCAGATGATTTCAAAAAAATACCAGACACACTTGACCTCAGATGCAGGGGGGCAGCCGGGAAGGGAGCAGGGCTGGCCGGGAGGGGATCGGGGGGAGCGTGGATGGCCAGGGGACATAGGAGGGGGAACCGGCTGACAGGAAGCAGGGCTGGTCGGGAGGAGGTCGGGGGGAGCGGGGCTGGCCAGGGGAGATTGGGGGAAGGAACCGGCCAGCGGGGAGCAGGGCTGGCCGAGAGGCGGTCGGGGGGAGTGGGGCTGGTCGGGAGGAGGTCAGGGGGAATGGGAGGGGGGAAATCAGCTGGCGGGGAGTGGGGCTGGCCTGGGCCCGCACAGATTCCGGGGAGCTGTCCGTCCCGCACACGGTCCCAGTCGGGCACCCCGCCGCCACCCCCCTCATCTCTACTGTGTAGTTGCGTACTGATACTCATGATAATAATAAAACTTACTTAATTAGAAAATATTGGACATACCCAGACAGAAAGCTCAAATACCAGACTGTCCAGTTCAAAACTGGACTGTCCGGTTCAAAACCAGCCACCTGGCAACCCTAGCTGTGTAAGATGTAGACCCCCCTACAAAAATAAAGGGAAAGCAGAATTTTAATTCTGCATGGTAAAGTTTTAAAGCTGCGTTAAGTCATTGTTCAGTTGTAAACTTTTGAAAGAACACCCGTAGTGTTTTGTTCCGAATTATGAACTATGCCCATTGCCAAGCAATGTTCCCTCTAATCTTTTCTGCCCATGTACGGATTTTTTTCATCCATGTGTAGAATAAATTTTTATGTGCATTGAGGCATGTGCGAATGCGCATTACTGATAGAAACAAACCCCTAGCTGTGGGCGCTCTGCTAATCAGCTGGGTGGCATTTGAATCTCTTCTGATCAGCTGCACAAGCGTCCAGGTTACAAGGAACACTCTTGTCAGGTGTTTGTAACTCCAAGGTTGTACTGTATCCATGAACCTAACAGTGAAGTTTCCTAAATCCCATTACCTGAACCATCGATCCATCTTCAGCTCTGAGGCTTTTTTAAATAAAAGTTCACCTCTATATAGTACTTAAAGTTGTAACTTTCTCAAAAATAACTAGAATTTATATAGCTTCCACAGCACAAACTGTACATTTTAGTACTCAAGCAGTGAGCTGGACATATGTGCAATTAAGGAAGTGTTTCCACAGCAGGAAAACAAATCCCCCTTATTGGCAGTAGAAGCAGAAATAATGACAACTGAATAAAATATCACTATGGTTTGCACTCACTGTTTTATTCCCTTATGAGTTTTGCAATCGCTCACAGTTGTAATTTCAGCCTCTTTGGAGACCACCTTTAAAAAAATGAAGTGTAGAAATCCATTTCCTGTCACTAGCATGCAAAGAATACAGCATTCTATTTAGTGGGCAGTTGGTAGGATGAAAGTGTGCATTTGAAACCAAATCTAAAAATCAAAGAACAGTACTCTTCAAAGAGGCGTTCAACTCTCAGGATAACTAGAATAGTTGTTAGCTCAGTGACCCCTCAGAAATCTGGGAGTATCCTGTTACTTACATGGATATTTCAGGCTCTGTATAGACTGGTAGTTTATTTCACCAGTTTTATATATATATATATATATATATATATATATATATATTTATTTAAGTTCCTCTGTGGTCTGACTGTTGTAGCAATTCACACATATTCTATCTTCCTAGACTATAGGACTCCAAAGCTGTGATTAGAATACGAGGAGTGTTAGAAGAAATACAAGTTCAATAGAGATACTGTTCAGCACAGCAGTGTAATTTTAGTCTCTCTATAGGACTGTATAAGAAGGGAGCCTAAATAACTAGTAAGAAATTGCAGAGTTATGGCAGTAGATTGGAAAACATTCAGTAGTTCCTCTTAGGTGCTGAGCAGCCATCAAACCAAACAGAAGACACATCTTGTGGTTCTGACTCCGATTTAAATCAAACAAATCTCTCGTTGAAGTCAGGAAGCCAAATCTTGTACTCCTTGAATTTTGTTCCTGGAAATCATTGAGTTTTGCCTAAGAACTAAATGACATCAAGATCTGGGCTATTCTCTTCAGAGGTATTTGGGGTACTCATCACCTGACAGGATCAGCCCCAGTGCAGATTTGGGAGGGAAATAAAAATGTTGTTTCTGCTGCCACCATTCCAAGTGAACAGTCCTGCATTGGCAAGAGTAAAGGATCTATATGACCCTATGTGCCTTTTCCATCCCTTGTCTTCTGTGATTATGCTTCCACCTCTAGCAATTTCTAAACCCGTCAGAAAAGCTTGCCAAGGAGTTTAAGCCTCTAGATAAAGCTAGTAGCTTGGCATGGCTGAGTTTGTATCAGTAACTGGCTCCTGTAATAGCTTTTCCCATTTTTATAATCACTTGTTTGATTAATGTACTCTCCATTCTTGTACTCTGCACTATACGCTTGCACTGCTTTGTATGCTCTCATTTCCATTATTTTAGTCCGCTGCTCAAAACATCCTGATTAGAGCATTGAGATATAGCCATTGTGATTATTGTGGGTTTTCTTGCTGATGGTGTCACATATCATGTTGGGTGGCATGTGGCAGATTCCCTCTGTTAATTAGAACAAATGTGCCAATTATGTTAATGTATCTCCCGATACCAATCAGTGAATAATTAGAGACTGATGCATCTGTCTCTCACCAGGGAGTAGAATGAGAAAGAATAAGCTGCAAGGTGCATTGCTCTAAATTACTGCCACCTTCGGATTGTGTGACAGGCCCAGTGTCATGCCAAGCTTGTAAGCAACACAACACACACAGGTAGAATTGGTGGCAGTCCTGGTACTCACAGGTCTGAAAATCACAACCAGAGATCATAAGGAGCCATAGCAAAAATCAGGAGACCTTTATGTGTTCTCTGCACCAAAGCACTTATTTCAGTGTTTTCTCTTCTGATCTAACATTTTATATTGCTTCAGTGCCTGGAGACCTCAAACAGGCCACACTGTACAAGCATAGAGTAAATGACAGTACTTGCCCCAAGGAGCTTATAAACAGAAAGTGAATTGTTGTGGATTTCATGTCTCCTTTCTTTGCAAGGCTGATGTGGAAGAACACTGAGTTATATATTATTGTCATTCCCCACTGGTATTATCACTACATGGGAAAACTTCTAGATGATGGTTATGTCCCACATTGAAGGATTTCTGGTTTGATGACAGAAAATTCATGTCACAGTTATAACTACGGTCATCTGAAGAAGTGGGCTGTGTCCACGAAAGCTCATGATACTATCTACATGTTTTGTTAGTCTATAAAGTGCTACCAGACCTTTTGTTGTTTAAGTTTAAAGTTATTTCAGTGATTCCTTGATTGATTGATTTCAGCAATCCATGCACATATACACAAATGTTTATATTTGAAATTATATGAGGTTTTGGTTCACACACGCACGTTTAGGCTACGTCTAGACTGAACGCCTCTTTCAAAAGAGGCTCTTTCGAAAGATACTTTCAAAAAAGCCTCTTTTGAAAAAGAGCGTCTAGTCTACAACCAGTACTTTTGAAAAAGCAAGCCACTTTTTCTAAAGAGAGCACCCAGGCAGTCTGGATGCTCTCTTTTGAAAAAGCACAATTTGCAATACATAGCGCCTTTTTTTGAAAGAGTACTTTGGAAAAAAGGCGTTATTCATTGTAAAACAAGGTTTTCAGCAGTTGAAAAAACTGCCATGTTCTTTCGATTTACTTTCAAAAGAATGCGGCTGCAGTCTAGACACAGGTGAAGTTTTTTCGAAAAAAGGCAATTAAAAAAAAACAAACACTGTAGTCTAGACACACCCTTAGTTACTAATGGCCTAATTTTATTTATATATAAAATACTCAACTGTTTGTTGTTAATAGTTCTAGAGACATTCTCTGATTGTAATGTTGCAAGCCAGAAACCTATTTAGAGTCATTGTGACTGATGCTAATAAATGTACTTCATCAGCAGAGTTACAAAACAAATACTCTAGAAATGTGTAAAACAAAAAAGCAGTCATATAGTCTTTAAAGTGCTAACAAAATAGTTTATTAGGTGTTGAGCTTTTGTGGGGCAGACCCACTTCTTCAGATCATATTCTGAAAGTGAATAGGTATGACCATTTTATAACAGAGGGATACAAATGGTCATGCCTATTCACTTTCAGAATATGATCTGAAGAAGCGGATCTGCCCCACAAAAGCTCATCACCTAATAAATTATTTTGTAGTCTTTAAAGTGCTACACAGCTGCTTTTTTGTTTTACCAAAGTCAGACTAATACAGCTACCTCTCTCTATCTAGAAATGTGGTTCACCAGAATAAAATTAGAGAAAGTGTATACACTTTCTGCATGTATTAGGTTAACAACCTAACTCCTTGAGGAAAGATGGATGGGATGGCATGATTAACTAATCAAATAATCGATAAAACTTGAATAATAACAGTATGAATAATTGCTGTCACCTAAGAATTATACCATCTCAAATCTGCTCTGTTGTCTTACTTTGTATATTTGGCAGTTGCTCGATTTACTGCTTCCATGAGAAAATAAGTTGTGCTTTTATCAATTCTGTTTACACACACACACACTGAATTTCAGAGGTGTTGACTGAGCACTGAAGTCAATAGCAGCTGCTCAGCAACTCTGGAAAAATTAGGCCATTAGTAACTAAAAATGTGTGGTAGCCAAAACCTTATTTAAATGTTGTAATAAGTTTTTAATTAGTTAACATTTGTACATGGTTTTGAACAAGAAAACACAAGATGTGCTAATTATTATTGGAATCATGTGCTTTTTGTCTTTCACATTACTTGTTGCTGATTACCCAAATGTGTGTGTAAATATAACTTATTTCTCCTGTCTAACCAGCCATCCACTGATCGTTTCCTTCAGTGATAACAACAATCTGGTGTTAGTGACATGATACTTCAGTCCCATTGACATAATTATATAATCATAAATAATGGCATTCCATAAAGAGTCAGGCAGGAAGATTAGAAAGGGCACTGTGCTTATAGATACACACGTTGATCAGCAGGGATAGTGCAACAGGAACATGACAGCTGAGGATTTTGGGAAAATATATTTTTTTCAAACTTTGAGTGTAACTGAGACTAAGAAATCCTTTCTGCTTTGCATGTTACATATTATGCAGGGAGCAAATGTTGCTGGGGCATTTGTGAAGACATTTTTTTTCCCCTTTGAGGATTTGGGGCACAGCCAGAGGCAGTATACAGAATGAAACAGAGAGATCTTTGATTTGTTCTGGGATGGCAGTCTTACATTTGCAGGAAAAGGTATTTATCTCTGACTGCTCTTATTTAGTCAAATCAGAATTGTCTTATCATGAGTCAAGATTGAATAAAAACATGCATAGTTTTGTGAGCAGCTGTAAGACTCTCGTAAGTTTGTTTATTAAATTAATTAGTATTTTGGTATTAAGGAAGGGATGCTCTCCTGATCAAGGCATATTTATCTGCACATGAAAACCAAAACTATTTTTTAATGAATCTAGGCCATCATTTCAGCCCAGTCTTCTCCCTCAGAAATCAATGGGAATTTTTCCATTGACTTCAGTCGGAACAGAAACAGATCCTCAGCTTGGAGACCACAGAAAGAGGAGCAGTAAGTGACTCATTTCTTCAACATTACATAGGTAGTGTTTTGTAGAATCTCAGCTTTGCAATCCTATATTGGTATAACAGAAATACGTATTTAAAAAGCAGAAAGACCACACTTGTCTGTGTGAGAGACAGAGGTTAAGCTGACATCTAAAAGGCAGAGTAGTGTGAAGAAGGGAGCTTTGGGCTTGTTTCTCAGTCTAGATGCATGCAGCCTTGACCTGCGGGTGATGCAGGGAACAAACATTGCCACTGACTGAATGGGAAGCTGTCCATCTTGATTATACTTGATTCCTATTAGGACTCAATTTGGCTGAACACTAGGAACACCACGGAAGAAATGGGAGTTTAGGCTTCTTGCCAAGAATTGACAAAAGCTTAAATCTTCCATGGAAAATAAAACATGAATGCTGCTGTTGTGACAGAATGGTTTCCAAAATGTGCCTCTATCTCTGTCTTTTACACACACACATCCCCACATACCCACATTTTTCCATTTCTCCAACTCTTTTTGCACCACCAGAATTTTTAAACAATAAATCATTAATAAATGTAAAGTCACAAAAATAGTCCAAGAATGTACTATGAAGATTGAAATTTAAAATAAAGCCCACTGCAGGACAGGGTCTTTGTATGCTTTACTGGGCCTTCCTTTGGAAACAAACAAAGAGAAAGCAATCAGACACATTCAAACAAACAGCCTTGCAATTGGATTGGGAATTACGAACTCTTGTTAATAAAACTGTTACTAACAAAACAGTGTGCTCTTTTCTAAAATATTGACTTGAGACAAATTGAGAAGAACCTCTAAGGAGATTTGTCTTTTGATTATTGCAGCTGGGGTGCTAAAATTATATATGTATAATATATAATATAATATCATTATAATTAATTATAATTCATAGCTTTCTTATTAATAATGGCAATACAATTATTTAATTAAAGAACACTGTAAGAGGATCCAGTGATTTTGGTCCCAGCCTCAAACAGCTTCTGATGTAATATTGAGAGTGGAACAGGCTGAAAAAATTAAATACATTTCACAATATTTTAAAAGGGCAATTTTTAATTTTGTTAATTTTGTTTGTATTTTTATTTAATTTTAGTGTATGTGTGTGTGGAGGGGGAAATAACTCACTTTTAACCACCGTCATTCCCCCTGGTAAACAGGTTGGGGGATTTAAAAAGTGATACTGTTATAAGCCCCCATTGGGGGGAAAAAACTAAATTTCGCTGAAAAATGAAAAATGACAACCAAAAAGAAAAAGTTCAACACAATTTTCATTTTTCATTGAAAAGAAGGTTTACATAGAAAATTTCCAGCCAACTCTAACCCAGACTTTTCTGTTATAAAATATAAATTAGATATTGAAGAAAAGTTTGGGTTCCTTGCCAAAGAGTCAAGGTACCATTGTGAATGCAGAGATCAGCATGGAAAATGTGCAACTAGCTTTGAAAAAGGCTTTTGAAAGAGAGAGTTTGAAACTGTTTCAAGAGTACAGGTTGGTTTAAAAGGAGATTTAAATGTGCAAGTGGAAAACAGAAAAGGGTGCATTTAGAAGAGAGGCAAGGAATGTAAAAGGAGAAAAAAAATTGGCTGAAGTGAAGACAGAGTTGTAAGAGAGACAGTAGTTAGAGAGCATTGGAGGTTCTCAACTTTATGCAGAAGCAAGAAGAAGCTAGTGAATGACAGTATGACATGGGCTGACTGGTGGAAGAAGATTATCTTGTATATGGAAAAAAAGAAAAATTGCTAAATAGGAATGAATCATTATTAAAATTACATTATTTTAATAAAATGTATGAAACTCTAAATAGAAAACAATGAAATTAATTATCTGAGTGTCTGAATACAACCATGAACATATTTAATCACTTTATTTTTATTCAGCTAGAATAAAACAAAGCAGTGGGAAAAACTGCAACTCTAAAGAGAGTTGTGATCTGAACCTATTGGCTGGAAGTGTTTATATAGATAATAATACAGGTTGAACCTCCTAAACCGGGACTCTCTGGTCCGGCAACATCCGAGGTCCAGCAGGGCCATGGATGTTGCTGGAGCAAAAAGCCCCAGACGCAGGAGAGGGAGCCTTCCGGGGAAATGTTGGGGCTACAGAGCCCTGGATGGGCTCCCGCTGTGGAACCCTGGCATCAGTGGGGCCGTGTGGGAGCCAGGGACCCTGGCTGGGGAACCCCCCAGCATCAGCAGGGCTAGGCAGCAGCGAGGGAACCCCCAACATGGTCAGGGAATACCTGGCGTCAGCGGAGCCAGGTAGTGGTGGTTGGCCCTTGCCGGGAAACCCCAGGGAATCCCTGGCGTCAGCAGGGCCAACCCTGGCTGCTGGGCCAGCAGCAGCCAGGGGACCCTGTCTGGGGAAACCCCAGTGGCAGCGGGGCCGGCAGAAGCAGGGGAATCCCAAGGAACTCCCGATGGCAGCAGGGCTAGCAGTGGCAGTGGACCCCTGGGTGGCAGCCAGGCAGTCCCCTCCGGGGAACCCTCAGGACCCTGGTGGCAGTGGGTGGACATTAGAGAGGAGAGCCCCAGCCAGGCCAGCTTTAGCGGGGCCAGCAGCAGGTGTGGGGAGCCTCAGGAAGAGGAACCTGGGAGCAGGGCAGCCAGCAGCGGAGCATTGATCTCCCTAGTCTGGCAAACTCCCTAGAGAGTTCTCAAGGGTGCCAGACCAGAGTGGTCCAACCTGTATATTTTAAAGCAACTTTTCACCAAGAAATCTGGAGGAGGAGAAAGAGTGCACCCTCTGTCATAGTCATTTCAGGTAGGTAAAGTCAAATTATTCATGGTTAGGGGCCTTAGCCAGGGACTTGCAGGTAGAGTGGCATATTTGCACAGGAGCATAAGAGCTATGGCAGCTCTCCATTAAATTTCTCCCAACCATCTCTGTGCTCTCTTATTTGATGGCGTGGAATATCCATGGGAAGGCAGATTGGCCTGCCACTCCCATCACACACTCATGGAATAGTGAGCAGTTTCAGTATATGTCAGACTCTTCATACATTTTCCAGCTAAACAGACGTTTGTGTCTTTTTCTTATATCACATTCCAAAAGTTTTTCCATCCCCCTGCACCACTGGGACCATAATCTGAAAAAGAATGGCTACTCCTGCTCTCCTAAAAGGGCTTAATCAGCTTTAAATTCTGTCCGGGATTGCAGAAGAGGTGTGCTGGCAGAGGCCCCTTGGAGATGCACTTAATCAGTTTTCCAATTAGACCCGGTAGTCATACACCCTTCCACTCTGTCATTTTTGTGATCCCCTGGTTTTTGTTTCCATGAGCCACACTCGATTCAGACTTTCCCTGAGCCTTGGTTCCACAAATTGAACCTAGATAGTAGACTAGGCCAAATTATTTGTTGGGAATAAATTAGCTAATGAATTTATCCCTATCTTCTGTTTGCGAAAGATTTGCAAACAAATGTTGATACTTACACATGTATATTTGCTGCTAGTCAATGTCAGACAGGCTAAATGAATGAAAGTAGGCTTGTTCCCAACTGGTCTTTCACCAAATGCTGTTTGTGGTGATTGGTCATCTATATCTTGTGGTATTTCTTTTGCTCTATGGCTAGATGGCTGAAGCATTCTAATATTGAGAATAGAAATTGATTAATAGCAAATATGCTTCTTTGTGTATGAATATGCACAATCACCTGAATAGGGTATTTGCACAAAAAAACCAAAGATGCCCCTAACATTAGAGAGGACAAAAATCTGCTTGTGCTGATATTTGCACCCACTGAATTAAAAAATGAATGAAGATGACC
The DNA here is from genome assembly GCA_019425775.1 of Rafetus swinhoei. Classification (NCBI taxonomy): domain Eukaryota; kingdom Metazoa; phylum Chordata; order Testudines; family Trionychidae; genus Rafetus; species Rafetus swinhoei. The sequence goes on from CM033449.1 coordinate 116,819,698, forward strand.
AAGCTGAACATCCAATCAGTGTTTAAACATACTCATAAATACTCTGTTTTGAGGTATTTTACCAGCTCTTAGCAGGAATGAATTGAGGTGTGTGTGATTAAAATTAGGAGTGCCCCTAATAACTCACGCCACTGGTCACAGTGGTTTGTCTGGTTATGATATGGAGCAGGACTCTTTATTGGTTTCCAGTCTTGTTGATGGTTAGGCTGTCGTTCAAATATCTTTGGAAAAGCAGAGGTCTGTCAGTACAAGTCAGGCCTGTCTTGGCAGTTAGCACCTTTTAGTTCCAGTGGGTTCATTTTTATTTTTCTTTCTTTAATTAAATCATGGGCACATGCTTTGAAATGGTCTAGTGATGTGAAGGCACTGCTTTGATCCACCAGGGCCCCATCCCTTCCTCTAGAGCACTCTTAGTTCAAATGAAAAGAAGCCACTGAATGTTCAGCCAGCTTATGCTAAAGTGGCTCGCAGCGTCAGCTATAGGATAATGTGGTGTTTTTTTAGGCAGGCAGTAAAATAAATGTCTGGATAAAAATCACATTTACAAACATCTTTCTGTGTAACCAATGGAATCATATGTTGTTAAACACAGAAATATTTTTGGAAATATACTTACATACAGGAGAAAAATAAGCAATTTTCTATCCTTCAGTATTCCCCAGCTCCCTCTTTTAGTTTATCCTGATTATATGGGGTGTTTATCATTATTTTTCACTCATGAACCACAACTGAGCTCTGAGTCCCATTATGCTAGGCACTCCTCAGGCACAGACATCTTGCCCCCACAGTGTACATAATCTAAACAGATGAGACAGACAAAAGAGTTGAAGAGAATAATTACATGAAGGTGCTTCTTGATTCACTAGTGGGAGATTTTTTTCCATGTACATCCCCAATTTTAGACAAGTTTTAACAAAAAGTCAGTATCTATGTCCTTCCATATCTGCCTATCAGATATTGAAAGCCTACATAAACTATACAGGGGCAACCTTTGAAAACAAATGGAACAATTTGAAGGCAGAAGTTCCTGTGAGAGGGAGGAAGAAATTTGGTATGTAAAATCCCCGTGTAATTGGTTAACCAGTTAAACATGAAGGTTGCTTCATGTTTAACCAGTTAACCAATAAAGTGGGGAGGGGGCGCTCCAGTACAGCTCGGCAGGAGTGGCCACTCCCTCCCCTCCCCTCCCCCCCCCCTGCCCCTTCCATGGCCAGACTGGAGCAGCCAGACAGCCACCACCAGCTTCCTAGGGCTGGAGCTGCAGTCCAGGCAGGAGCAGCCAGGCAGTCCCCACACAGCTCTCCCTGGCCATGGACCTGAGCTGGAGCTGTGTCGGACTGGAGTGGCCCTCTGCCCCCCACTGCAGGCAGGGCCACTCCGGATGCCTGAAGCAACCCCTGCCAGTGAAACTCCGGGCACAGATGGGCTACAATGCACCTGGACCATCCACAGACAGGGGCTACTCTAGATACCCCGACCAAAGGGGTCTGTTTTGGGACCGGGTTCTGTTCAATATCTTCATCAACAATTTAGATGATGGCATAGAGAGTACGCTCATTAAGTTTGCAGGTGATACCAAGTTGGGAGGGGTTGCAACTGCTTTGGAGGATAGGATCAAAATTAAAAATGATCTGGACAAACTAGAGAAATGGTCTGAAGCAAATTGGATGAAGTTTAATAAGGACAAATGCAAAGTGCTCCACTTAGAAAGGAACAATCAGTTTCACACATACGGAATGGGAAGTGACTGTCTACGAAGAGTAACAGAGATGTAGCCGTGTTAGTCTAGTCTTGTGAAACAAAAGACTGGACTACGCAGCACTTTAAAGACTAACAAGATGGTTTATTAGGTGATGAGCTTTCGTGGGCTCTACGAAGAAGTACTGCAGTAAGGGATCATTGTGGACCACAAGTTAAATATGAGTCAACAGTGTGACACTGTTGCAAAAAAAGCAAACATGATTCTTGGAAGCATTAACAGGAGTGTTGTGAGCAAGGCACGAGAAGTCATTCTTCTTCTCTGCACTGATTAGGTCTCAGTTGGAATATCGTGTCCAGTTCTGGGCACCACATTTCAAGAAGGATGCGGAGAAATTGGAGACGGTCCAGAGAAGAGCAAAAAAAATGATTAAGGTCTAGAAAACATGACCCATGAGGGAAGACTGAAAGAACTGGGCTTGTTTACTTTAGAAAAGAGAAGACTGAAAGGAGACATGATAGCATTTTCAAATATCTAAAAGGGTATTACAAGAAGGAGTGAGAAAAATTATTCTCCTTAACCTCTGATGATAGGACAAGAAGCAATGGGCTTAAATTGCAGCAAGGGAGGTTTAAATTGGACATTAGGAAAAACTTCCTAAAGGTCAAGGTGGTTAAACCCTGGAATAAGTTGCCTAGGGAGGTTATGGAATCTCCATCATTGGAGATATTTAAGAGCAGGTTGGATAGACATCATTCAGGGATTATCTAGACAGTGCTTGGTCCTACTGTGAGGGCAGGGGACTGGATTTGAGACCTCTCAAGGTCCCTTTCAGTTCTTGCATTCTATGATTATGTGATTAAGGGTGATGCTTACTGGTTAACCCAGGGGTCAGCAACCTATGTCTCACAAGCCAAATATGGCTCATGAGAGATCTAAATATGGCTCTTTCACTGGTTGCGCACCTGGCAGGGAGGAGCAGAGCACAAAGAATTGTACTTCCGCCCACCTCCTCAACAGCAGCACTCACCTTCCTTGCACCTTGAAGGTAAGCTGCTGCTGCTGGTGGGCTTGTGCAGGAAGGAGGAGGTGGAGGAAAAGGGGAACCAGGATTGCATGGTGGGCAGCTGCTGGTGTTTTCTAAAGAGCTGCTCTGGGTCACGCCCAGAGGGGGGAGGGAGGATGCAGTGAGATTTGCAGCAGGGTTGGGGGCAGCAAGGCCTGTGGGGGGGGCGAGGGGGACAAGGCTGGGGGTACATCCCAGTTCCCTGAGACACTGCACAGCATCTGTCTGTAGCTCCAGCAGCCACCACGTGGAGGAGAGTTTGATATAGAACCTAGGGTTGCCAGATGGTTTCAACAAAAATACCGGACACATTTGACATTACATCACAGTCTACATTACATCTCATTTAGAAAATACTGGACATTTATATTTTCCCGAACACAAAGCTCAAATACTGGACTGTCCGGTTCAAAACCAGACACTTGGCAACCCTAATAGAACCGTGCTCTAGGAAGCCCTTCTTTTCCCCTGGTTGTATCAGGTTCTTTTGATGTGGTCACCGCTGTGCTGGCTCTGTGAGTTAGTGCCCAGGGCAGTGCTATGAGTCAGGCCCATAGTGTAGGGAGGGTGGTGGGACTTGCAAAGGGGGATAAATAGGTGCCCGGGAGCTGCTGGCTGCAGAAAAACAAGACTGAGAGAGCTGTTCGCTTCCCTGCCAGGGGAATAAACTCTGCTTGGGCTGCCAGATGCCTGGGCTCTCTACGAGAAGGGGAGGGGAGTTAGGGCTTTAGATCAGGGAGGGACACCTGGGTTCTACCTCAGTCTGGCCGAAGTCCCACTGTCTGCCAGCCCTCATCATGTGGGGTGGCCCGGGAAGGCGCACTGGGGTGTGGAGTGAGTGAGTGAGTGAGTGAGTGAGTGAGTGAGTGAGTGAGTGAGTGAGTGAGTGAGTGAGTGAGTGAGAGAGAGAGAGAGAGAGAGAGAGAGAGAGAGGGAGAGATCACCCTGGCCTGCAGTGTGTGTGTGTGTGAGGCTACATCTAGACTGCAAGCCTCTTTCGAAAGAGGCTTTTTCGAAAGATACTTTTGAAAAAGCCTCTTTCAAAAACGAGCGTCTAGACTACAGCCAGTACTTTCGAAAAAGCAAGCCACTTTTTCAAAAGAAGGCACCCAGGCAGTCTGGATGCTCTCTTTCGAAAAAGCACAGTTTGCATTACATAGCGCCTTTTTTCAAAAGAGCACTTTTGAAAAAAGGCATTATTCCTCATAAAACGAGGTTTTCAGCAGTCGAAAAAACTGCCGCGTTCTTTCAATTTACTTTTGAAAGAACGCAGCAGCAGTCTAGATGCAGGGGAAGTTTTTTCGAAAAAAGGCCATTTTTTTCCAAAAAAACCCTGTAGTCTAGACACACCCTGAGTGTGAGTGTGAGAGTGAATAACAAAATCATTTTACCAATCAGTGTTTCCACTCAAATTTTTCATTGGCCTCTCTTATGCACACTCATTGCATGACTATTTTGAACTCCTTTATTTTAAAAAATTGTGGCCCGCATTTACAAAAAAAGTACTCCTCCCACAGAAATTCCTGCCTACGGGCCCTTCTTGAGGAAAAATGTCTTGCAAGTCAATTATGAGTCCACTGTTAAGTACATAATCAGAAAACAACTTTTCACACCTAATAACTATTTATGCTATAATTAATCATCATGCTGTATTTTTTCAGTCATGCAAATGAGCATTCTTATATGGCTCTTTGTTGACCACTTGTTCTGAATTTTGATGTAGCTTGGCTCTTTGGTTTGAAAAGGTCGCCGACCCCTGGGTTAACTGGTTAACCTTTCACATCCCTAGAAGAAATGAACACTATACTCCACAGTGGCTACCTTCTCATTTTAGTGCAATGTTTTATTGGCAGAACAGGCAACATGCAGCAAATGAGTCCTTTGTAATGTAGTTTGATTTACAGCAGTTTCCAGTAGGAACAAAGTCATCAAATATTGCACACATCCAGAGGGTAAAGCCTATGCGGATTGGCATGGTGTTGAGTTGGGACCTACAAGGCCCCAATCAGGCAAAGTCCTGGCCCCAGCCCAGATCCTGGGGCAGGCCCCATGGTCTGGCCCCCATCTGACCATAGCATGGGTAGGAGTGGAGGCTACTATCCAGCTGCTGCAATCCTGGCCCAGACCTTCGCCTGGGTGCAGCAGCCCAGCTCCTGCCCCGTTTAACCTTCTGTGTCTTTTGTCAACTTTTAGGTGGAGTGGCTGAAAAATGAAGAAGTGATTGATCCTGTCGAAGATCGGAATTTTTACATCACCATTGATCACAACCTGATCATCAAGCAGGCACGTCTTTCTGACACAGCTAATTACACCTGTGTGGCCAAAAACATCGTCGCCAAGAGAAAAAGCACTACTGCTACTGTCATTGTCTATGGTAAGTGAGGCATCGTCTGTCTGCCCACAGAGCAAAGTGCAGCCTCTAGGTCAGAAGTGCTCTGTGTAGTTCTGTGATGCAGCTACCACCATCTTTGATGAAGAAGTGAAATCTGTGAAGACTACAAGTTCCTGATTTCTATGCACTATCTTCATTAGAGTGGCCAGGCTGCCAAGGAGGCTCTCATCCAGACAAAGTATGGATAGCCCTGTCTCCTCATTCTCTTAGTCTTCTACCTCCACTTTCCCTATTCCCCCATAAAATAGGCCTGAGCATGAAGGCTATGTCTGCCTCCCATGAATATATTGCTCTTTATATTTTTGAGGCAGAAGATGTCCGGAAGGACAGAAGCTGGTCTAATGATACGCCAGCTGATTGTCCTGGTGTTCATTACAATCAATTTAATTACAGGACAAACAAGTGGATAAAATTCCTATGATTACCCTGAGCATTCACTTCATGCCCAGAGTAGTAGTTATTCTTAATTATAAGCAGTTGCATCCCTAAAGTTACAATTAGGGCTTTTTAGTTCAATTCTATAGCAAACTCACTGAATGGAGTTGATTAGCAGTGTTCGTGATGCGGGGGGGTGGGGGCCACATGGCATAAACATTCTGTGTTCTGATCGTGGTGAATAATATTCAGACATGGGACAAATTTCAGCCTACACATCCAGTCTCTTTTCCAAACACACAGAGTTAGACTCTCTAAGCATAACTGAAGCTGTTGCTGAAACTCTCAAAGAGTGGGCTGTGCAGGTGGTGGGGGACAACCAGGAGGCCTGCATTGGGGAGCAGCCATTGGCTGTGTTCTCACTCTCAGAGCTATTTTAGATGAGTGGCATGATGCATAATATTTAAAAAATGCAGAGATTAGGACATTTGAACAGTTACATGTTTGTCAGTACCCAAATACCCAGACTTCAGTATGGAGCAGTACTGGTCCATCTAGTTCTATATGTGTGTCACATAGGGTACGTCTAGACTGCGAGAATCTTTCCGAAAAAAGATTAGCAAAATGCGCTCCGCATTCTGCGTATCTTTTTCCAATACTTTTGTCGGAAGAGCCTTTTCCAAAATTTGGCCCATCTAGACTGGGCCATATTTTGGAACCCCCCCCCCTTTGAAAGCCCCCTTCTTCTTCATGGAACAGGGAATACAGGGGCTTCCGAAAGAGCGCATTTGCTCTTCCACAAAAAAAAGTGGAAGAGTAAACGTGTTCCCTGGACGTGGCGGAGTTTTTTCGGGATACTGCTGGTATCCCAAAAAACTCCCCGCAGTCTAGCCATACCCATACTAAGGTTCCTAACAGAAAGGATAAACAGTAAATGTTTTCCCAGAATTATGGGGCAAACAGTATCATTTGTGGGTTCAGTCTGAGCAGCCTAACAGGCTGAGTAGCTGTCATATGGACTCCTCATCTTCATTAGGCACAGGCTCTAATCAGGACTGGTGAATGAGGTATACAGTAATTCCTCATTTAACACTATAGATATGTTTCAGAAAATGATCATGTTAAGTGAAAACATGTTATGCGGGGTCAATTTTCCCATTGAAAATAATGGAAAAGATGGGGGTTGCGTTTCAAGCGGTGGTTTCTGAGGGGAGGTGTTTGGCTCTGGGAAGAGGAGGAGGATTAGGTTGGGAGTATGTCCCTGTGACGGGTCTGCTGGGGAACGGCGCGGCGAGCGGCGAACCCTCCGCTGCTTTGCAGGGAGGTGGGGGAAGCCACATGCAGCCGCCAGCGATGGGTTGGCTGGGGAAACCCAGCTGCCGGCCTGCAAGCGGGGATGGAGGAGAGGAGGCAAGGCGTCCGGTGAGGGGGAGTCAGCGGGGAACGGCGCGATGAGTGGTGAACCCTCTGCTGCTTTGCAGGGAGGCAGGGGAAGCCCCGCGCAGCCACTGGCAACGGGCCAGCTGGGGAAATTGTGTTTTTCCGGGGACGGTCGTGTAATTCAAAAAACGTTCCCTAAAAAAAAAATTGTGCTATTGAGAAAACGTGTTAAGCGGGCACGTGTTAAATGAGGAATTACTGTACTCTGGCCTTATCATTCTGTGAACCTTGCTGTGAAGACAGAAAAGTAATGTGTTGAATTTGGTATGACAGACCACATACTAAAAGAGAGGAGCATAGCTGATGAGTGCATCTGAACACTAGTTATCAGAGAGTCACTATACGTAGTGGTTTATTTTGCATGGAATATAGTGCACCTTTCAGGATGCATCTATTTAGCTTATAAAGTTCAAAATTCACTATTTGACCAATGATAGAAAAATAACTCAGTGCTCAAAAATAACCCAATGCTAGACCATATTGGGTCTATATAGAGAGGACAGCTATTTTAAATTGATTGTAGCCACAGTATAGGAAACTGAAAGGACTTTTAATTCAATTTCTTGGACTTCGACAAAAAGAATGGGTTTGAAAGGGAGATTTGTGTTTTTTTAATGCTCTTTGTCACCTGTCACCTTTCAGTCAATGGCGGCTGGTCTACGTGGACTGAGTGGTCAGTGTGTAATGGTCGCTGTGGAAGAGGCTATCAGAAGCGCACAAGGACCTGCACCAACCCTGCCCCACTCAATGGTGGTGCCTTCTGTGAGGGCCAAAGTGTCCAAAAAATAACTTGCACCACTCTGTGTCCAGGTACAGTATGAAAGATTCACAGACCAAGATGTGATTATCTAGTTTTTTTCAACATCAGGTATTTTAGAAAATAACTTAATCACAACAAACACTCCTTTTATTAATGGTAAATCCAGCATTTCAGTGAATGAATACTAAATTGTGTTACATAAGTAGATAAAACATTGTACATAGTGTAGATCAAACAGCAGTGGATTAAACCCCACTACTGCACAAAGCTTGCACCATCATCTGAGTCTTTCTAATTCAGGGGATTTGAGTAACATTTGCAGCTTCAAATCTTAAGAGATAAATCTCTTTTGATCTGTCCAAAGCCGTGGAAATAAACTAGAATTTAAGTACAGAACATTATTTTGACTAAACAGATCTGTGACATCAGTTTCTGAGCATACTAATTTCTCGGTTTACAATGTAAAAATGAGTAGAACATTTGAAACGCCTAAATTATCTATGTTAAACTTGACATTACACATCTGCCTGTAAACAAAGACAAGAACATTCCTGCCCAAAGTATCCACACAGTCTCATATTAAAATAATTTTAAAATTAATCAAAAGCCAGAAAATTAAAATGTGAAATGAACATTTTATCATTTTCAGTACTGCTTAAGGGCTCTGGGTAGCCTTTGCAGGGACAAATTCTGCTATCCTTCACTCATATTGAGGAATATTTTCCTATGCATTGAGCGCTACTTACTGTAGGTGTAAAATACTACAGCTTGAACCTCTCTAATCTGGAACACTCTGGTCTGGAAATATCCGTGGTCTGCAATGATTTTATTTAGTCAGATATCCACTTTTCATGTTTCCTGTGGTCCCATAAAGTTTTTTACAATCACTAGTTCTAGATCACAGTGTTCTGTGCTGTTATTTAGCTCTAATTTACTCCTACATGTCTTCTAATAGCCCAGTAGGCAGTGGAAGTGTTGGTAATGCTGCTAGAAAATATTGACCTCTTGTGGGCCCAAAAATTATCTGTTTTGGAACCGGTCAGGATCCAAGGGTGCTGGACTAGAGAGGTTCAACCTATACTCAGCATAAGTCAGGAGCATCAACATTTGTCTTTTAATGGTGGGTGAACTCAGAGAACTTGAAGTTCATGTCAAATTCTGGACACTTAGCAGAGCCTCTTTAATCTAAATATTTAATAAATCCAACTATTCAAATCAGCACTTTTAAAAATGGGATTATCAAAAGGGCCCAGCCTAGGCCTAGTTCTTCTTGCATTGAAATGAATGGAAGTGGTTGTATTGACTTTAGTGGGGGCAGAATGGGTTCAACACTGAGCTCTTGTCAAACTCCCATTATGGGCCATTAATTTTGAAATCAAATTGTGGATTTGGGAGCCTAAGTTTTATGTCAAAATCTTGGCCATAATTTTTATTCTTACAGCATCCCTTTAAAAACATGGCCATGTAGTTTACAAACATGGATTGTAGCACAGGTAATAAACTGTATGCACAGTTTAATTTGGATGCTTTTGCTGATTGTGCCTTTTTCAAATGAAATATTTCAGTAGCTTTAGTTATTTTTCGGAATACCAAAAATAATGATCTTATAATACAGAATAATTTCTTGCCAATTTTTTGAGTGTGACTGTTATTTAAGTGCCAAAAACCATACATTTCCGGGATTTGGATTTTTTTTTTTTTCCTTTTCTGGAGAAAACTTTTGTTTCCATTTCAAAAAAAGATAGGAGGCTATAGAAAGAAAGAGTACACTGGGAAAAATATCAGTCTAGCATTCATTCTTATACCAAAGCTATAAATTCTACAAAGCAGCAGCAGCAGCCTGAGTCTTTTCCTTAAGCCAGTTCTTTGTGTGATTCAGTGGCTCAAATCTTGTTACTGGGACAGAAAGCCTTAAACATCTCAGTAAACTATTGGAATCCAACCCAGACAGTATTAACTGAAAGACGCAAGTTTCTGATGGGCACTTGGTGGCCCAACTGCACTGAAGAGAAAACTCTCAAAAACCACCACTGTAGTTAGCACTAATTATTAACCCTTACTGGCAATCCAAAAATATATTTTAGGAGTACATAGAGACTGAACTGCCTCATTCCCCTAACAGTAGGTTCTTCTAGGGCTATCCTGAGGCAACATAGCAAGGCATTGTGGGGAAGCTTGTATTACTATGATCTATGCTGTACCAGATCTGTGGATAATAAAAATAAAGATTTCAGTCCTTAGATCTGTCAGTCTGGCACCTTTCACAAGGGATTAAAGTCAAAAAGGTCTTTTAAAAGCAATCATTTTCTCTACTTCTATTGATATTTGCACCTCACTCTCTGACCTTCCCTAAGTCATGTTGCTTTCTTATCACAGTGGATGGTAGATGGACAGCGTGGAGTAAGTGGTCAACCTGTGGAACAGAGTGTACCCATTGGCGCAGGAGGGAATGCACAGCGCCAGCACCGAAGAATGGTGGGAAAGATTGTGAGGGTCTTGTTCTGCAGTCCAAGAACTGCACAGATGGGCTGTGTATGCAGAGTAAGTGGAAGTATATTAATCTGTTGTATTGATGTTGGAGTTTAGAAAACATATAGTCATTTTAAAAAAGCAAATTCAAGCTTCAGTTTTCTCTCCCCCCATAAAAACCCTCCTATAAGTAGAAGCTGGTGAGTGTTCAGATGTGCCGTAACAACAGAGGGAAGAAAGCTGCATTTAAATGATGACCAAAATAACCCATGTGTGGTGTAGCAAATTTGTGCTAGCCAGGCATTGTCTGAATTGGGGTTGATGCAAAACCTCAGCAAGTATAGAAAGGGATCATGTGTAGGAGGCAAACCCCCTGTAGGCTCCCTGGAATGGTCCTCCCAGTATCCTATGCCAATTTTTTAGGGGCGGGGGGAGAGAAGAGGGGAGCGAATGGATAATTGTAATGGTCCCTGCCTTTTCTGAGACTCTCTTTCAGTCCCCTCTCCAAGTGCACGTCTCAAATGACAGCCTGTACTCCACTTCTCTTTGGGGTGAGATCTGGTTGTGCCAGATTCCTTCCATCTGGTTCCCAAATCTGACACTCACAGGCATAATGGTAATAGCACCTGTAGGACTCCCCTAAAAGAGTTGGTGGACAGTAGTATTATGTGGAGACACAGAAGCAGCTTAAGGTTCACAGCACTCAAAGAAATTCAAAACAACAGAGGAACCTGCAGGCAGGATCTGTGTTACCTATGCTTGGCATCCCCTTCAAGGCCCTCCTAGGTAAACATAGCCTTGATATCCTCTGTTCTCTTCGGGACCCAGCTATAGCCTGTTGACAGCAGACCCTGACTCACTGTCCATGTTTACATCTCTGTCCATGCTCATTGGCATTCTCTGAACAGCATTTCTCAACAAAATCAATCCCCTGCCCTTTTCTAGGCCTAATAGAAAATGGTTTATTATCCTCCTTTGATCCTAGGTTTAGCCTTGGGAAGAGTAAACAATTTTAATTTGGTTGGTGCCTGGTAGGGGGCATTACCCAGGTAACAGCTTCCCCACTGTTGCCTCAAGGACTCTTTTCTGTGTCATTTTTTTGCCTTTCCTTTTTGGTCCCTCTAACAACCCCTTCTGCTCTAACCCACTGTAAACACGGTAATGCACCACACACATAAAAACAACACAGATATTGCCCAGTTCTCCACAGCTGGGTCCTCTTTTGGTTCCTTTGAGAATAATTTTGTACCCCCCAGAAACGAGGAGGGAGCAGCCTTTGACCTCTCCCTACTACAAGGAGTTAGCTTGTCCTTGGCCTACATGTGGAGTGCTTGGGGGAGGGAGGAAGGCAAGCTCCTTCTATTGTTCTTCCCCAACTGTGCACCCATGCAGATGCCAGAGATCATCTAGTCTAGAGTGTATATATAATTAAACACTAGCTAGAGACACCTGCAGAATAAATGGACTCCTTTATGGGAAAATGCTGTTTCCGGGGCCAAGATTATATAAACAGACTTGATGCAGGGTTATCTGTTGTGAGGTTGGGGCAAAGTGTCCTTCCCTCTTAATCCACAGGGAAGAAGTAGTCTCTGCATCTCTTGTATCCCCTCCTTTGAGGGAAACAGCTAGTGGATTCATGTAGTTTGGATCTAGTGCACTCTCTAAAACTGCCATTCCTCATCCTAATATGCACCAGTGTAGAAGCTGAGGGTCTACATCATAAAAGTGTGCAGTGGGAGTGCAGCATTCTCTACATCTAGGGTCTTTCCTACCCGCAGAAGAGGGGTCAGGATTTGTGTAGATCTAGGATTCTATACCCACAATAGCCCCATTTGACAAGAGAGCCTATTATTCAGTGATTCATTTGGATATTCACATCTCTGCCATAAACAAGCACACATCCAGGACTCTGGGTGCCCTGGATTAGACACATGACACATCAGTTACTCCAAATTAAACAAAAATCAAACAAAACTTCCAGGGACATATGTAGAACAAAATACCCCACACAGCCCCACCAAAGTCCTGTACTATCATTCTCACTGGGCCCATCTTCTTAAGGGCCAGGAAGATAAGATGGATTTTGCAGCTCTCTCTGGAGGTTAATGAACTTGAGCTGCTTCAGACCATAGAGAGAACTGACTTGAGAAGACTTGGGAAGATATTAGACAATACCCTGCCTGTTGACCTCTTTGTCTCTGAGACCAATGGGGCTCCAGCCCAAGGTATCTGCTGATCACAGACGTGGCAGCGTGTCACAGGGAAAGAAGCAGTCTCATGGATAAAGAGGTCTTAGGATTGAGAGGGCTTTTGTAGTTCAAAACTAACATTTCAAAAAAAAAAAAAACCAGCCTGGTAAAGCAGACTGTAAGCCTTTGGCACCATACATTTGTACACCCAAAATTTGTTCTAGGTGCATTACTTTGATTTTTTTTTAAACATTTAAATGAATTCAGTGCCAGGCTGAGAGTGCTGGAGACTGAAGCCGTCTTTTTGAAGAACAGATACAGCACTGGCAACCCACGCAAGTTTCAACACACTGATCCTTTCATGTGCCTCAACCTCTAAAACTCAGAGAAGAGTTCAGTCTTGGCCACTCCCCTATAACTTCCAAGAGGTTGCCAAATATCGTCAAGGGTTATGTTGGGGTTTTGTTTGGTTGGGCTGTTTTTTTGTTTGTTTTGTTTTTTGTTTTGGTTTGTTTTGGTTTTTTGTGAATTTGACACCTGTTGTCAAGGAACTGAACTATCACACTGAGTCCTTCTGATCATATATTAAAAATGGAGATCCTATCTGCAGTGCTGGTTCATTAAAGATCCACTGAACTTTTAATAAAAACAGTAGTTGGTTCCAGAGGCTTTTGCCAAAATTTGCCTTCTTCCTCTTCTCTGAATTGTACGGTACCTGCTTTCTGGTTCTCTCCCTGCCTGCAGTTCTTCATCACCCACAGGGCTGCAATTGTATCTGTGCAGTAGCTATCTGTTTACAGTTGTATGTTCATATAGGCCACAGAAATGCCATTAGCTAATATGTCATGATTTTCAGGCACGACCAAAGGATGATTCTATACCAAATCCCTGAACTATCTTGTCTCAAAGCATGATTTTTTCTTCATTTTCCAGGTTAACTAAAATCCAACTCATCCACATGGCCAACTCCTTCATTTGAGTGTATTGCTTTGAGTGACAGCTGCACAAAACCAGCTGTAGTTCCTCCATTTTTATTTTTGTGGGGAGAGAAAAGAAAAGCTGAACTTTTCTCTAATATAAAAAAAAATCATGCTAAAGGCAAGTGATATTGCACCCTGAAAATATGGATTTGTAGTAAGCTAATGTATCTATAACTGCAGTGATGTGAATGAGCCATTACAGTAAATTAGCAAGCAAAAAAGCCACCTTCACTCTAAAGAGCTCTTTATTACCAGATTATATTTAGACAGGTTTGTGTCATCTTTGGACATACTCATCAGCACAGTCATTTAAGCAGAAATCTCATGAAAACAAATGTATAACGCTGTTGCAGAATAAAAGCCCTGTAGGGATCCCATTTTTATGTAGATGATATATTGCATTTTGTTTGTGAAAGTGACTGCTGGGACTGAAGCACAGCTCTTCAAAAGGAGAGGGGGTGATACTAACATGAATCCCACTTTCCATTTCTGCATGTGTATGGTGTGTAGGGGAGAAATGAAAACTATACATTTGCATATTGATCTTCTTAGCTCCAGAGGTGGTGGTTGTCCCTCAGTGCTGCATTGTAATAGTAATGTCTTTATACTTATGGGGTTCATATACCTGTAAAACTTACAATCCCTGTACATGATCCATCACTGTAAAAAAGATTGATTTGCCATATTTTATAACTCGGTGTCTGCTATTCTTTCTCTCGCTCTCTCAATTCATGTAAATATATTCAGAACACTTTTATTTTTACTTCTGTATGGGGCTGGGTTCCTCCAGATGAACTCATAGTACATCTGTGTGCTGAGCTAAGAAGGAACACAGGACCTTTTCATTGCTGAAACACACTGAAATTCATTACGGATTATTAGATTTTCATCTGGATTGCATCGGAATTATAGTTTTTCATAATGCAGAGGTCTTTGAATCCAGATCACTCATTTTCCTAACATTTCCAGCAGCTTTCCCTTGTAGGCACATGGATAAGAGCCAGGGGACCTAAGATCAAACCCTCTGTGAGCTTGGAATTTTTTCCGATTTCTTCTTGGCTCACTGCTTAATTGCATGGTGTGCAGATTCTACCATTAGAGCAATTTCTCCCTTCCTTCCCAGACTCACTCTTTATAAAAAAAAAACCTTATCAATTAAGTATAGTAATGTAGAGATCTAAGAATTAGTACATAGCTTCTCAAAACAGGAGCAACTAACGCATTGCTTTGACAGAAACTCATTTGTAAAAAAAGATATAAAACAGATATCCCAGAAAATATTGGATTGAATCAGTCTAATTTATAAGCTCTTTCTCTTCCAGTCTATTATTCACTACACTAACATCACTTGGGCAAATCAATAAGCTCTTTCTTCAGACTGCCCCTACTCCAGCACAGAGCAGCAGTCTGTACTGCCATCGATTTCTGTGGGGATGAAAAGTGTGGAGCCTTCCCCGTCCCTTGTAATTACAGTATTTTACACCCAAAGCTGCAGTTTCTGTTACTGCTAACCATGGAGTTTCTGGTGCAACTCTGCTGTCACATTTATTCAGACTAATGATCTTGCTAGTGTACACACACTCTCTTATTCACTATTTTCCCCTTAACATATAAGAATGAATAGTCATTAAACGAGCATGCCTGCAGAGAGACAGGAAGCAGACTGAAAAAGAAAAGTAACTGCAGTGAAAATGTAGGACAAGCGTTACTACTGTAAGCCTCCAAGTACACTGCATCACCTAGCAGGAGTCTTTACAATAATGTAATAATTTATTGTAATGGCATTAATAAGCCCTCAGCATCATTATATACTGTGTGTGTAATAAAAACTAGCACCACCCACAGTAATTAAATTATTTACCACCATATTTGTAACATATCCTATCTGAAGCACAGAGACTAGGTTAAATATTACAATGCTTTCAGATCCTCGCCTGCAAGGCTCTATTGACATTCAAAATACTCCTTATTATTCATTGTTTTAATAATAGCAATGCCAATCTCGGACGAATATATAATTTGTCATCTTTATGCATAAGAGGGTTAACATTCTACATTTGTCCCCTTTTTCCTGCCAGGCATCTATTACATAAGTTGCTTCTTAAGAAGGAAGAAAGGTTAACCTAGTATTAATGACTTCTGTGCTTTCTGTTACAGCAGTTTCTTGCTGGAACATACTTATTCTGCACATGTGCTGCTTGTTCAGTGTAATACACCCGAACCTTCTGATGAAATATGCATTGGTTTCCCTTTTTGGTTGGGTTTGAAAGGAGAGGTGCTGTGAGGAATTGTAGCCCAGAGTAACCTGATGGGAACCACGAGAACTTCTGAGCGACTGAGTGTGCAAAGAGTAAGGGAATGTTTTTCAGAATCAAGAGGGAAGCAAAGTTGTCTCCAGGGAGATGACAATGTTAGCTAGAGTGTGTGTAAAAGAATGAAAGGCAATCCTTTATTAAAAGCATGTGGGTTGAAAAACAACTTTTAATATGTTCAGTCTCTCTGCATACTAATGTACCCCCACCTGGCCAGGCATGCTGAGCTTTTACAAGAAGAGCTGCTTTTATTTAAAGGATTCTCTCATCCTTCCCTTCCAATCCATTTATGGGGGAGGATTTCTGTAGCAGTTGTTGTTTGATATAAAATTCATCCAGATCTACAAGTCTGTTTGTTTAACCTACTAATAAACATTAGGCTATTGTTTGGACTCTATTGAGTTTGGACTCACCTTACATGTGTTTGTATTACATTAATGCGAAAAGGCCCCAAGTCAGAACATGGCCTCTCTGTGCTAGGCACTGTACAAACACTTAGGATGTGTCTAGACTGCATCCCTCTGCCGAGAGAGGGATGCAAATCAAGCACTTCGGAAGTGCAAATGAGCCCGGGATTTAAATATCCTGGGCTTCATTTGCATACTCACGTTCCGATGCTGTGCCGATCAGACTCAGTGTTGAAAGTGAAAGTAAAGTGTAGCCACGGCTCTGCTGACAGCAGGGAGCTTTTTCGGCAGCTCATGTACTTCTCATTTTTTTATATTTAAATCCCGGGATCATTTGCACTTCCGAAGTGCTTGATTTACATCCCTCTCTCAGCAGAGGGATGCAGTCTGGACACAGCCTTAGTGAAATAATCCCAGTCCTGATCTAACAAAAGGCTAAAGGGGAAACAAAGACACGGTGAGGTGAAGGGACTTGCCTAAGGTCTCACAGCAGGCCAGTGGCAGAGCTGGAGATAGGAACCAGGATTCCTGATTCCAATGCAATACCTTATCCACGGGAGCACAATACCTCACCATTAATTTTAGAAGAAGATATTTTTTCTAAAGCCTTTGGACTTGCATTGACAATGTCAACTACTACTAATCTCAAATATCTTTCCTCTATATATCTAATCATTGTAAATTCCCTATCTCTTCCCTTCTTTTCTCTTTTAATAATCCCTTACATCTTGCCAAATAATATTAATATATAATAATAAAAGAACTTCTTCACTTAGATGAAAAGAAAGACATATGAACTGATAGTAAATGTCTGGTGGATGCATTATTACTGACATAGAAACAGAACACTATAATAATCATATATAGTGCTTAGTTCAGCCATAAATTACCAAGTCCCATGCAGAGATGGGTAAGTATCACTATTCCCATTTTACTCAGTTTACCAAGGCACAGAGAGGTTACATGACTTTGCCACTGACTCACTATTTGACCAGTGGCGAGTTAGTGCAAGCTCTTAATTCCCACCCCTAAGGTGTGTCTAGACTACATCCCTCTTTTGACAGAGGGATGTAAATTAGGCACTTTGAAATGTTTTGAGGTTTATAGGATCTTTTGAAAAAGCCATCCCTTTTCAAAAGAACCGCGTCTAGACTGTGGTTTTACTTTAGAAATAGCAGTTTAATATGAATGCTCAAATTATTGCAATCCTAGGTTTGTGTGTCTGTGCTCTGCAAATCCAATATAAAGTGTCTAGACCTTCTGGATTTTCAGGTGTGACTCCAAAAATAGGTGATAAGAATTAGCCAAAAGGGCAAACCACTTACCTATTAATCTCTTAAATGTCAGAATTGCCTAGGCTAATTCACAGCAAATTTTAGCAAAAAGTTATTCTTCTCTTCTACATGCTTCCCCACACATGTGGCATGTGTACTTAAAAACTGAGAAAGGACCTTCCTAAGGATCTTAATGAAGGCCCAGAAATCTAATTCATAATGAAAACATAGTTGTAGCCTTATCTATGAAATATCATAATCTTTCCTTCAACATCAAGAAGATACTTCCAATTTAACCTACCCTCTCAGTAAATGCCAGAATCAATAAATGAGTAAGTAGTAGGAGAGATCCACAAAACCTCAAACCCCGTACTGTTGGCTCACCCTAAAACCTGTCAATAATTATACTTTTAGAAGGAAGATAAATTATGGTGTGAATTATCTGTAGGATGTCTGAAGTCAGATCTAACCTTTGACATCATTAGTGCAAACATAAAAGCCTTTCTGTAAAACAGCAAGTGTCTTAATAATAGAAAGAGACTGGACATATTTCTTATGGTTGGCTCCTAGGAACTTGAGACTTTTTTTTCACCACCCCAAAAAAACCCCAAAAAACCATGATGCCCTTGTGGAGATCACATTATCCATTTATGTGCGATTGCTACTGGGAAGCAGCAAAGAAGGAAAGTTTACGAACAGCTATTGTAAGAGAAGCTGTAGATTATTCTTACTATCGGCATTATTTATTCCATAGGAAACCTGTGTTAGGAGAGTATTCCAAGAGCACTCAAAGTCAGATCTGCTCATATCCTTAACTCTGTCCTTGTGTGCAGAGCCAGATGTTTGTCTCCACTAATGTCCCTAGGGGTCATTCTGGTGTTAGTAAGGAGATTGAGACTAGCCCAAAAGGGTAAATTGAAGAGTTTCATATGATAATGTGGGAGGATCTCTTTGCTGGTATTCAACACTCCTCCTGGTTTCTCCCCACCCTGATGAAGGGTAAATGATGAGTGCATGCTGAACTGGAAAGGCTCATAGCTGGATTACTCTGGCTCTAACTGGCATAATGGTCAGAGGGCCTAAGAGCCATTGCAGCCACCTTGCCCCCGGAATCAAGAGGACAAAAATTACCTTTGGCCACCATCCCTCTGAAATATACTGAGCAGATTCCTGGCACACCCAAGGAAGTGGCCCACAGTCTTTTATTACCTGGCCTCATACCATTGTTCAAATAATACAGCTTAACATTATACCATTTTTTGAACAAGCTTAGATGCATGTGTCCCATGGCCCCTCTTCTTCCCTTCCACAGGGCACAAGGCAAGGAGCACACTTTGCAGACAGTTGCCAGGTGCCACATTGATTATATGACAGTTCAGCACTGTACTGCAGAAAGCCTCAAGGGAACCCAGCTAGGATAGTGCAGAAACCCTAGCTGCAGACATGTAACTCTGAGAGTTTATAGTTCCTGTATTTTATTTCTTAGTACAGGATGTAGTTTAACATCAAACACTAATAAACAAGCAACCTTAACTATGGTTTTCCAGCTGATTTATAGGGGGGACACCAATCCATTTTCTAATGCTTTCATTTAGTACCCTTTCTACTAAAGCAAACAAGTAAAGATAAAATTGAAAAACTGAGAAAACAACGCAACAATTTTTTAATGTAAGTATATTAGAGCTTTCAGCATATTTGATTTCATAGAGAAAAGGAATATTAAAGCTTGATGTAGTAGGGTTTAGTTTCTAAGAATTTTTTAAATCGCTTATTTTAATGTGTATATATAAGGTAGGATTGATTACTGATTTTAGGCAAATATTTTACTTTTCTGCTCTACTATAATAGAAAAATAGAATACAAAATCTGAAAAGGGAAAAACCTATATCTTTTTTTAGAACGTTACTTGTAAAACCATGCAATTCAGAGTCTCCATTTTAAGGGAAGAATGAGATCAAGGGCCAATCCTCCATTGGTATAAGTGGCTGGCATTATGCCAGCAAAGAATTGTGTTGGCTGCATGTGTTTATGTTGTACAAATGCTGCACTTAATGTAAGGCAATTCCAAATGTTAATGCTGCTCCCTCAGTATTAATTTAATCAATGTGCATATTTAGTGTTATGCATGAATAACAAACAGTAATATATTACTGTTTATATTTAACCAGGAGAGTAGACATGCATACAGACCATGCATGCATGCACACATGCAGTATGGCTGAGTTAATACTGCCAAGGCACCTTCAGCTTTTGCATGCTCCTACTTTTTGAGCCCTGTACTTGATCCTGTCACCTCAAGTTTGCATTAACTAGCAAATTCAGCAGACTGCTATTGAATACTTCATTGGTGGTATTGGTTCAGTGTTATAGTGTGTGTACAAGCATTGAAAACATTTCCCCATAGCAGCTTCCATTGGGGTCGGCTGTGCCATTATGGTGGCCTTTATAAAGCACCGTCGCCCCAATCCCTCCTTCAATTCCTTCTTACCATCCATGGTGACATTGGAACAGTGTCTCTTGATCCCATAGGGGCCCACTTTCGCAAGGGCTTAGACAGGCTCTTCCCGCATTCCCACCCACTGGTGCCCATCTGGGACCTTAACTTAATCATCACCAAATTCATGGGTGCACCATTTGAACCAATGGCCACATTCTCCCTTTTACACTTGTCCTGCAAGATGACATTCTTGGTCACCATTAGATCCTCTAGAAAGGGTTCACAGTTGAAAGCACTTACTTCAGAACCTCCCTATATTATTTTTCATAAGGACAAGCTGCACCTGGCCTTCCTACATAGGGGGATCACAATTTCACTTGGGGCAAGACATATTCCTTCTGATTTTTTTACCCAAAGCCAAAGGCCGGCGCCTGTCAATAAGTTCTGCACATGCTGGTTGTATGCAGAGCCGTCATGTTCTACACTGAGTGCACAAGGCCATTCGGGAAAACAACCCAGCTTTTTCTAGGGATAGTAGACCACATGAAAGCCTCCTGGTCTCATTGCAGGTGTGTTTCTTCTCAGACATCTGCATCTGCTATGAGTTAGCTAAGATCACAGCAGCTGTGGTCACAGCCCACATGGCCAGGGCATAGGCCTCCCCAACGGTGTTTCTGGCCCAGGTCCCAATTCAGGGAATTTGTAGGGCAGTGACCTGGTCCTTGGTGCATATGTTCACTGCTCATTATGCCATCAACCAGGAGGCTAGAGATGATGCAGCTGTTGGCAGAGCGGTACTCCAATCAGTGATTGCTAACTCCAACCCCACCTTTAGAGCATAGCTGCATCGGAGTCACCTAATTGGAATTGACATGAACAAGTACTCAGAGAAGAAGAAAATACAGCTACCAACCTTCTCATAACTGGTGTTCTTTGAGATGTGTTGTTGACGTCCATTCTGATACCCACCCTCCTTCCCCTCTGTCTGAAGCGGGAGCGGAGGGGTCAGGGAAACAGTGGTATATAAAGGCCACCAAAGCAGCACCCCTCCCGGGGTGGGGAGGGCAAGAGGGAGGGAGCTCCACAGCTAACTGACAGAATCTGCTAAGGAAAAAAGTTTTCCATGCTTGTGAAATGAACATGACTAATATGTAACCTCATATCCCCCACTGCCATCAATGTGTGTCCTTGAGCCTTCCGCTTGTCAGTGCTGCTTGAATTCTCTCTCTCTGATAAAAGTAAAAGCTCTTTTTAAAAAGCTATTCAAAAGTGCAGCTCTGAATTGTGAGTCTGTAAAAATGACATGAGAAGGTTCAATGTTTCATAGAATCATAGAATCCTAGGCCTGGAAAAGACTTCAGGAGGTCATCGAGTCCAATCCCCTGCCCAAAGCAGGACCAACCCCAACTAAATCATCCCAGCCAGAGCTTTGTCAGGCTGGGACTTAAAAACCTCTAGGGATGGAGATTTCACCACCTCCCTAGGTAACCCATTCCAATGCTTCACCACCGTCCCAGTAAAATAGTGTTTCCTAATATCCAACCTAAACCTCTCCCACTGTAACTTGAGAACATTGTTCCTTTTTCTGCCATCCATCACTACTGAGACAAGCCTTTCTCCTTCCTCTTTGGAACCTCTCTTCAGGATGTTGAAGGCTGCTATCAAATCCCACCCCCTTCCCTCCCTACTCTTCTCTTCTGCAGACTAAATAAGCCTAAATCCCACAGCCTCTCTTCGTAGGTCATGTGCTCCAGCCCCCTAATCATTTTGGTTGCCCTCTGCTGGACCTTCTCCAAGGCGTCCACATCCTTTCCATAGTGGGAGGCCCAGAACTGGATGCAATACTCCAGATGTGGCCTCACCAGTGCCGAATAAAGGGGAATAATAACTTCTCTAGATCTGCTGACAATGCTCCTCCTGATGCACCCTGATATACCATTAGCCTTCTTGGCTACAAGGGCACACTGTTGACTCATATCCAGCTTCTCATCCACTGTAATCCCCAGATCTTTTTCTGCCAAACTGCTGCTTAACCAGTTGGTCCCCAGCCTGTGACAATGCTTGGGATTCTTCCATTCCAAGTGCAGGATGTCCTTGCTGAACCTCATCAGATTTCTTTTGGCCCAATCGTCCAATTTACCTGGGTCATTCTGGACCCTATCCCTGCCCTCCAACTATCTACCTTTCCCCCTAGCTTAGTGTCATCTGTGAACTTGCTGAGGGTGCAATCCCCTCATCCAGATCATTAATAAAGATGTTAAACAAAACCGGCCCTAGAACCGACCCATGGGGCACTCCACTTGAAACCAACCTGACATCGAGCCATTGATCACTACCCGTTGGGCCCAACAGTCTAGCCAGCTTTCTATCCACCTTACAGTCCATTTATCCAATCCATACTCCCTTAACTTGCTGGCAATCCATATTCCCTTAACTTGCTGGAGACCGTATCAAAAGCTTTGCAAAAGTCAAGGTATATCACATACACTGACTTCCCCATGTCCACAGAACCAGTTACCTCATCATAGAAGCTAATCAGATTGGTCAGGCATGACTTGTCCTTCGTGAATCCATGTTGACTATTCCTGATCACTTTCCCCTCTTCCAAGTGCTTCAGAATGGATTCCTTGAGAATCCCCTCTGAGATTTTTCCGGGGACTGAGGTAAGGCTGACCAGTCTGTAGTTGCCTGGATTGTCCTTCTTCCCTTTTTTAAAGATGGACACTACATTTGCCTTTTTCCAATCATCCAGGACCTCTCCCGATCTCCATGAGTTTTTAAAGATAATGGCCAAAGGCTCTGCAATGACATTTGCCAATTCCCTCAGTACCCTCGGATGCATTAAATCCAGACCCATGGATTTGTGTATGTTTAGCTTTTCTAAATAGTTCTTAACCCTGTTCTTTCTCCACCGAGGGCTGCCCACCTCCTTCCCATACTATGTTGCCCAGTACAGTAGTCTTGGAGCTGACCTTGTCTGCGAAGACAGAGGTAAAAAAAGCATTGAGTACTTCAGCTTTTCCCACATCATTTGTCACTAGGTTACCTCTCTCATCCAGTAAGGGCCCCACACCCTCTCTGATCACCCTCTTATTGCTAACATGCCTGTGGAAACCTTTCTTATTACTCTTCACATCCCTTGCTAGCTGCAATTCCAGTTGTTCTTTCGCCTTCCTGATTGTTCCCCAGTTCCCTGCATTCTCGAGCAATATATTTATACTCCTCCCTAGTCATCTGTCCAAGTTTCTACTTCTTATAAGCTTCCTTTTTGTGTTTAAGCTCGCCAAGGATTTTCCTGGTAAGCCAATCTGGTTCCCTACCATATTTGCTTTTCTTGCTGTGCATTGGGATGGTTTCTTCCTGTGCCTTCAATAAGACTTCTTTAAAATACTTCCAGCTCTCCTGGACTAGTTTGCCCTTCATGTTAGCATCCCAGGGGATCCTGCCCATCAGTTCTCTAAGGGAGTCAAAGTGTGCTTTTCTGAAGTCCAGGGTGTGTATTTTGCTGGTCTCCTTTTTTCCTTTTGTCAGGATCCTGAAATCTACCATCTGATGACCACTGCTACCCAGGTTGCCACCCACCTCTACTTCCCCTACTAGTTCCTCCCTGTTTGTGAGCAGCACGTCAAGCTGTGCATGGCCCCTGGTCAGTTCCTTCAGCACTTATACCCAGAAGTTATCCCCAACATCCTCCAAAACTTCCTGGAATGCCTCTGTACTGCTGTATTGGTCTCATAGCAGATGTCAGGGTGATTAAAGTCCCCCATGATAACCAGAACCTGTGATCTGGAAGCTTCTCTTAAATGTCTGGAGAAATCCTTATCCACCTCATCCACCTAATGTGGTGGTCTATAGCAGACACCAACCACAACATCATCTCTGTTTCTCCCGCCTCTAAACTTAATCCAAAAACTCTCACCAGGCTTTTCTCCCTCTATATATTCGAGCTTTGAGTAATGTTTGTGTCTCAATGATTTCCAAAACAGTTATGCTCAATTTATAAGTACAAAAAAATAACTCATTGAGTTATTTTGTTGTTCGTGGGTTTTCTTAGCAGACTTCTTAGCAAAGGCAGCATGCAATCTGAAAGTCAAGCCTGGAATAAATGTCATAAACAGGAATAAAAATTCTTCAGGCCTAAATTATGCCCTCCGTGTCACCTGTGCAAGCCAATGTGGGTTTACCCAGATGCAGCAAATTGGAATTTAGTAACCAGTTCAGTAGCTGATGCACAGGAGGGAATAGAATCCAGCTGCTTTGTCTTAGATATGTTGGCTTTGAAATTCATGCAGGCCTAGCACACACTAAAGCTTTATTTTTTTTTCCATTTAAGTAAATAGATAGGACTTTTAATGCTCACCCAAAAGCAGATCTTCTGAATAAGATGATACCATTATTATGTGGCTGCATTTCCATGAAAGTGCTACTGTTTTAAAAAAAACTTTAAAAATAACAAATAGTCCTGTAGCGCCTTAGAGACTAACAAAAAATTTAGATGGTTTCATGAGCTTTTGTGGGCACAACCTACTTCTTCAGATGAATGGAGTTTAAGGGGTCCAAATTCCAAATAAAGAGCAGAGAAAAAGAGGGAATGTGGAGGGAAAAGAAAGGAGAAAAAATGGGAAAAGAATAGTCAATTAGAGTAGCTGGTGTTTGACTTTTTATGTCATTAAGATGTGGAATGTAGTGGGTAATCCAGTTAAGGTCTTTGTTTTAACCTCTATTGTAGGTTTCAAACTTGTAAATGAAATTAAGTTCTGCAGCTTCTCTTTCAAGCTGATTTTTGAAACTGGCTTGTAATAAATTGGAAACTTTGAGATCCATTAATGAGTGCCCAGGCAAGTTAAAATGTTCTCCAACAGGTATTTCTGTGTGTTACCTTTTTGAATATCTGATTTGTGTCCATTAATTGTTTGTCAGAGAGACCATTTAATTTGGCCAATATACATGGCAGAGGGGCATTGCTGGCACTTGATGGCATAGATCACATTGGTGGATATGCAGTTATATGAGACTCTGATGTGGTGGTTTGTGTGGTTAGGTCCTGTGATGATGTCGCTTGTATAGATGTGTGGACAGAGTTGGCACCAGAGTTGATTGCAGAGGTGCCAACTCCAGTGACAATTCTGGCAGCATGCATATAGAGGTATAACTTGCAAATAAATCTTTTTAACAAATAAGAAATATATAGTATAATCACATCAGGATAAATTTGACACTGAATATTTAAAATCATCTCTGTGTTTACTTGCCCACGAAGACCTGAATCCAGGTTGCTTTATTTCCCCAACCACAGATGATGCTTGAAAGTTCTGCACCTCTTTCATAGACTTTGAGTAGCAGTTACTGTATTTCATCAAATATAGCACAGGGAACACTGGACTTTGAACTCAAAACTTGTCATGTTAAAACAAAACAAAAAATAGCTTTTCAGTTCCCCTTTATACCGCCTCTTTTTTTTTTCTTTTAGGGAGTTTTGCTATTATAGGACATTTTGTAGGTTGGATTCCAGAAGTCATCTTTGTTTGCAGCAGGGAGGATATCTAGGACTGAATTCTTCTTTCACTGAGTTTAATAAATCCAGTGCAATTCCACTGATGTCACACCTGTGTCACTGAGAGCAAATTTAGTCCCGTATCATCTCCTCACAATAGACCAAGATGACTTTAGGTTTCCATCAAATCACTGAGGTTTCCATATTGCAAGGTGACACTGGTGCAGCTGCAAATGCTAGCATGAAGTGATGGTTTCCCTACCAAGAACTAACTGACTGTGCTTTCAATGCCTCATACTTTCAGCAGTTGCTTACCTGACATCTCGCCTTAAGAAGAGCTCTTTGTAAGCCCAAAAGCGTGGGCAGCCAGTGTGCTAGGTGGGGGAAGAACCTCCAGCCTGGCTCCACCCAAACTCTGCCCCCAGAAGGCCTGCTGTAGGCTTCTGGGGGCACAGTGTTGCTGCCCTAAATGCCTGCCCTCCCCATGCTCTGGGTCAGGGGAGGCTAGAGCCATGTGCTCTCTTCCCTCCCTGGTGCTCCAGGCCTGGGGAGGCTGGGGCCACACATCCTCCTCCCTCCCCAGTGCTCCAGGACCGGGGAGGCTGGGGCCCACACATGCCCTTCTCCCTCCCTGGTGCTCCGGGGCTAGAGGGAGCTAAGGGCTGGGGAGGCTGGAGCCACACGCTGCCTGCCCTCCTCGGTACTTCCCAGCTGGGGAGGCTGGGGATGTGCACCGCTCGCCCTCCCCATGCTCTAGGACCAGGGAGGCTGGGGTCCTTGTGCCCACCCATTCTCTTACCCTTCCCCTGGGGGGGGGGGCAGGGAGGCAGTTTGGCTCCTGTGGGGGGACAGGGTCACAGTAGAAGTGATGGGGTTTGGGGCTCGCCTTCACCAGCCCTACCTTCACCGACCACCTATGCTCAAAAGCTTGTGTCTCTCACTAAGAGAAGTTGGTCCAGTAAAACATATTACCCTCACCCACCTTGTGTCTCTTCTCTCCTTGCATATTTTTCATGTCCTAAACACCAGTGTTTTGAGTTCACGAGTACTAGAGAGAAACAATTATTAGTAAGGACGAAGTATGTATGTTAAAAGCAAACAGGGACATCTGCCTCAAGGCATCATACAAATGAGTGAGGAATATAATATTTCGAAAAGTAAACACAAGCCCGGAATCATTGCTGGGAAATAAAGCATTATGCTGTCCCAGGGTGCTGTAGCAAAGCAGTGCTATCATAAAGAATACCTCTGTCTGCCTCTAGTATCTCAGTTAACAACATGGTTATGTGACAGGTAGTTAGCTTTCATAAACACTTGGCATTTTTAGAGTACGACTTTAAAAGTGCCACACTCTGAACACAGGAAAGGGAGTCTGGATCTGCCAATGAATCCCTCTGTTGCTTGGGACATGTCATTTGCCTAGGCAGACCTGATTGACTTCCATGAGATTAGTCTTGGACCTTCTGACTTGTTCTCTGCATTGGGAAAGAGGGAATGAAATAAATGCCTACTTCATAGGGTTATTGCACAAAACCAGTAAGAGCTACAGGAAGAGAAAAAGTGCTATAATTCTATTGTAGGAGATGGAAAAAAGAATAAAAGAAAGAAAAAAGACATGTTGTTACTGTTTATCTGCTTTGGAATGAAACTGGATTATGTTACAATTTTATCAATATTACACCATGCCTTCAAAGATTTAAAATAAATAACTTTCTGACCTCAGGTCCTTTATTGATTTTATAATGATTTCAAATAGAACACATTCAGTTTCCAGTTCAATTTGCTTTCACCCTGTGGGATTCCTATTGGATTCCTGTTACTGACAGGATAAAATAATTCCAAGGAAATCCAAAAAGAGGGTGTTCTGTATGGGGTTTGCTCAGCAAATGGGTATTTAACCTCTGACCAATGACTACAAGTCTCCTTTAGCTCTCTTAGACCAACAGCAGGCTGCTATAATTAAATAAAAAAACTGTTTGGAGCCCTACTGAAAATGTCCTGGGAATTAAAGCATATGGCAGGGGTAGGGAAAAAAGACTTTCCATATGCTAATGATGCTTGATGTCTGAAATAAATTAGATCCATTAGAGTTTATGCTCAATAAAAGAAAGACTTTAAGCACTCCAAAGTTAGTGACTCGAGACCGATTTTGGCTCTGAAATTCAATCTGCCTACTTATTAATTCTTAGTGAGGCTCTGGAGCAGACAGGAGATGCAAAATCATAATTCTGTGCTGAATCAGAATTTTAAAGTACCATGGGTTTCTTTCCTTTTTTTTAATTAAACCATTTTTCATGCTTTCCTTTTTTTTGTTCCCCTCATTAATTTGATTTTGTTCCCATTTTTGTTTAATTTCTTTCTTTTTAAGGTTTCATTTATCCTATTTCAACTGAACAGAGAACCCAGAATGAATATGGATTTTCTTGTAAGTGTAAGGTTTGACTTTATGTTTCTGGATACTGATTTGATGCTCTTACTTGTTTCAAGATTTACATTCAGCCTAGCTATACGTGCATTAGGAAAGAGGGGCACAATGTACTGCATGTGTTTCATCCTGCTTGTTTAATGGAGGGAGGGAGTGGCAGTGTTACAATTGTCAGTAGGTTCATGCGAGAAGATAAAGTGGGGGAGTTGATATATTTTATTAGACCACCTTCTGTGGGTGGAAGAGACAAGATTTCCAGCTATGCAGAGCTCTTCTTCGTACTTCACATCTGTTAAGCTGGAAAGCTTGTTGTGTCTTCCACCAACAGACAATGGTCCGATAGGAGGCATTACCTCATCCACCTTGTCGCTCTCATCTCCTGGCACTTAGCACAGTTACAGTTAAAAAGACAGAATATGGAAGAGATATAGTATCTTTCAAGCTGGAACTCAGAGATCAGCTTCCTGAGTACCTGTTGATAGATTAAAAATGGGTTGCACTTTGAAAAATTGAGATTTTAAGAATTAATAATTGCTAAGAGCTTATAGGGTTTGATCAGATTCTTTCAGCAATTGCCATATCTCACCTGAAAAGTGAAAGGCTCACACTTTGGGAAAGCAGAGAACACAAAATTGCTTTCCCATGCTCAAATTAAACAACAATTGAATATTTGAAAGATTTGATCTGGTTGCAGGTTCTTTTCTCGGTATGCTTCATCTAACAGTGGAATACTTCGCTACACACACAACACATCAAATTTTGATCATATATTCAAACCTTTTGGAAACATATCTGGTAGAAAATGATGCTAGATATTACCCTGGGATTAGTGCAAAGGTTATGATACAGATAGTGAAAATCTCATGGACAGGTCTTGTTCCCAAAGCAGAGCTACAGTGAATTTGGCTGCTTTTTGTAAATTACAATAACACTCCGTGTTGAATTCTGCTCTCAGTAGATGGTGCTTGCTTCAGCATTTGTCTCATTCCACTAATGAGAGCTCAGCATTTGTTTTGCTCTGTGTTGCAGGGTTTTTAACTCAAATGGGGTGTGGGGGGAGGCAGGACGTGCTCTGGAAAGAAACTAATGGCTTGGAATATTATACTTAGAAAAATATTCTAACTCAGTACACACACATTACCAGGATGTGCCAGGCATGTCCACAAAAAGTGGCTTTTTAAAAAGTAAGACATGTGAAGTAAAAACGACTTCTGTTATCCAATGTATCAGTAAATTAGCCTTCAACTTTTCCCTGGGAATTGCTATGGTGTTATACCTCGTTTAGCTATATTTGCTTTATAATTAGAGTTATAAATGGTTTGTTATGCTGCCTAGTTACTCAATAGGTAGATATATAAGGCATAAAAATAGCTAAGAAAAATCTAGGATCATTTTTCCACTGAAAGCCCTGTTATACAGCTCTGGAAATGAATTTTCTATTAACCTATAAATGAGATAACAAATGTCTGAAGGAAACAGCGGTAATATTGATATATACTCTTATACATTCCTGAGACCAGATACCATTGAACAATGTTTAATTCTTTTGTCCCTCCAGCTGCTCCTGACTCAGATGACGTAGCTCTGTACGTTGGCATTGTGATAGCTGTAATCGTGTGCCTAGCTATTTCAGTGATTGTGGCACTGTTTGTGTACCGGAAGAACCACCGTGACTTTGAGTCAGATATTATAGACTCCTCGGCACTAAATGGTGGATTCCAGCCTGTTAACATCAAGGCTGCAAGACAAGGTTAGTTGTCATTTCATATCATATGACTAATTCAGGCAGATGCGGTAAGGAAATGGTTTCAGGGTTGTATGAATTATATTTGCTGGATTTGCTAGTTGCCTTTTCATAGAAAAAAGAAAAGATTATGCTCATTTGTTTTTGTTTTTTTATAGCCAAGTGCTAAAAGCTTACACTGGGATTTTTGAAACCTGTTCTCTAGAGCATGAAACAGAGGAGTATAAACTTCAGGGGAATGGGAGTGTGTGACTGAGAGACACACACATAGATATGTGGAAATGAGGATCCTGTCCATATAAATGTCAGTAGCAAATATGCCATTGACTACAACAGAAATAGGATTCATTGTACCGTGTCTTAGAATAATACTCTAATGAAATAATTCCATCACATTATATTTCCCATTTTACTGTCTGATAATCATGTTTACTGAAACCCGTCTCTGCCTACATAGAGACAAGTGTGGGAGATGCTTACTACTGAGAGATAAGAAGTTGCTCTGGGCAAACAAGGTACAAGATTCAGTGGATAGAAAATGTAATGTAATGGTCAGAATTTCTGTCACCAGTTAATAATAGCATAATTATTTGCAGACATCATCATACAGAAAATGAAAACATAAAGCTAAGAGTGGCTCTTGGAAACTACACTTTGGGCCAAAACATCTGGCTTTTGATGTCATACTTTGTATATTAAAGTTAAATCAAGAACAAAAGTAAAATTGGTGGGAAAGTTTTAAAAATCAGACCTTTAAGAGTTCGCTCATTAGTCCCCTCAGTAATAGAACATGAACAGAAAGGCCCACCAAATTCTCACCCAAAAGGAAATTCTCCATGATGGGGATACGGCAATGTGTAATATCCTGTTATTCTTTCTCATGTCCAACACAGATCTCCTGGCAGTGCCACCAGATCTCACATCTGCTGCAGCCATGTACAGAGGTCCTGTCTATGCTTTGCATGATGTCTCTGATAAAATCCCAATGACCAACTCTCCAATCCTTGATCCACTTCCCAACCTGAAGATCAAGGTATATAATACCTCGGGTGCAGTCACCCCCCAGGATGACCTGTCTGACTTCTCGTCCAAGTTATCGCCACAGATAACTCAGTCTCTGCTGGAAAATGAGACCCTGAACATGAAGAACCAGAGTCTTGCTCGGCAAACAGACCCATCATGCACTGCTTTTGGCACCTTCAACTCCCTTGGTGGCCACCTGATCATTCCCAATTCAGGTAAGACCTTCATTAATTGACTTTAGAAGTGCCTAGTGAGATTTCAGAAGTGGTGGTTGATTGGTGGTTTTAAGCAAAGCCATCTATCTCTTCTTTTAGACAGGAAAAACAAGGTTACTCCTGGGAATCCGCTTTTTCTATGTTTATCCCAAACGGCATTTTTTTCCATTCAGGTTTACTTGGCTATTACACATATCCTTTCCCAAAAGTCCTGGCCTTCTTTAACAATAAATCAGAAGATGCTGAGCCACTTCTTTCAGCAATATTATACCTCTGAATTTCCCTGACTGAAGTGGGATTTAGCATCTTTTTCCTTTCATACAGATCCAAACAAACAAACAAACCACATACACCCTCCAAAAGACCAACTTTAAGCCAGAGAGCCTCCTTATCATACATAAAAGGACAAATTATTAGAAAACAGATCAGTTGTTCTTGTTCCAGTTTGCTGCAGACTGTTCAGTGCTGAAGGAAGACAGCAGAATGCTAATTTTCTGCAGGTGATTAAATAGCTTGCCTAACACATTTTACATGGCAAAGGAAACCAGGGCTTTAAGTGTCTCTTCCATATTTCTTTATTATATGCTATTCAGGAACTGCACAAGTTAGTAACGGAAAAACTCCCTAAGTTCTGTTAAAAGCTTGGAAAATGGCTATGCTCTCATTTAGCAAGATAGTAGGATCTCAGTTAACCAAAATTTTCAGTGTGATGGTCTATGGAGAGGAGTGGGCTGGGGTGGCTGTCAGATCAAATGTTTATTACATTCAGGACCAGCTTCTCAAGTGCTCAGCACCAGCAACCAGGACCAGATTTAAAAGAAAACAAACAAACAAAAATGCAGCTACATTCCTATTTAGACCTCAAATGAAATGGTTAGATTTTCACAACCCCACCTGGTGATCCCTATTCTTCTCAAAGGGTATGTCTACACAGCAAAGTTATTTCAAAATAACAGCCGTTCTTTCGAAATAACTTCCCTAGCGTCTACACAGCCAAACCACTATTTTGAAATTTAATTCAAAATAGCGGAGCACTTATTTCGAATTTGGTAAACCTCATTCAACAAGGAATAATGCCAAATTCAGAATATCTATTTCGAAATAAGTGCTGTGTAGACACATATTGAAATAGGGGGCCTCCAGCCTCAACCAAGAACACTCCTCTCCCTCCCCACTCCCCGGAACTCTTAAAGGGGTTGACTGGCCACAGTGCCTGTGCCAGCTCCAAGCCTGCCAGCACAGAGCCAGCAGTCACTGACCCTGACCCAGTGGCCCCAAAACATGAGCCAGCAAGCCACTGGCAGCCAGCCCTCCACTGCTCCTCAGGAGCAGTCTGCCAGCTCCCAGGAGCCTGGCAGGGCCCGGAGAAGGCAGGCGCCTTCCTGGTCCATGGTGGAGATCATGGACCCTATTCAGGTTTGGGGGGATACCCCCAACGTCCATGATCTCTGCACTAGATGGAGGAACGTGGCCGTCTATGGCAGGATAGCTGCCAGCCTGGCTACCAAAGGCCACATGCAAACTCAGGAGCAGGTTTGCATGAAAATCAAGTTGGTCCGGCAAGACCCCCAACGCTGAGCCCTGAGCATCCCCTCCCCTTTCTTCCCCTTGCTTCCCCCCTTCCAGCTCCCTCCTCCCAGGTTCTCCCATCCCCTCTCCCACCCTCTCTCTTCACCTCTCCCGCCTCCTTTCCCCAGTCTCACCAGAGTTTCATACCCCCTTCCCCCCCGTTTTGTTAAATAAAGAGAGTTTGTGTTCATGAAAATACATGTATTTTATTTGACATCAGGAAGGGGGGTTAGGGAGGGGTAAGTGGAAGGACGTGAGGGAGGAATGAGGCACAAGCCCCCAGTGGGGCACACAGGGAGACTGTTAGTGCTCCACAGGGTGGAAGCTCTCCCGCAGGGCCTCCTGGATACTGACAGCCCCCCGATGGACCTCCCAGATGGCAGCCTGCAGCAAGTGCAGCCAGGCTCATAGCAATGCATCCAAGAGAAGCACCAGAGTGCCCAGGGACAGCTCTGGCTCCATGTTGCAGAGTGCTGTGATGTCCCAAGTGAGGGCAACCAGAGCACGCCAAGACAAAAATGCTTTGCTGTCCCTCATCGAGGTAGACAAGCAAGCAGGGAAACCTCAGCACTAGATGTCCGGGGTCGGGGGGAACTTTAAGCACAGACCTCAGTTAGCCTCAGGCAGCAGCCCCACACAGTAAGTCCTGACCTGGTGCCCTGCCGGAACTGGTTCCGGCCAGCCTTAAATGCGATTCAGAGTCCACTCAGTGTGGACGTGCTATTTTGAAATAGCAAAATGTTATTTCAAAATGCATTTTGTGTGTAGATGCGTTATTTCGAAATAAGCTATTTTGAAATAACGCTGTAGTGTAGACATACCCAAAGGCGGTTAGTGGATGCTGAATACTTTTGAAAATCCAATCTCTTTCCTTTAGTGATCTAAATGGGAGCTGAGCTTTTCTTAAAAGGAAAGGGAAAGGGAATGAAAATGAAATGAAATCTGGCTTGATTGTGGTTTGCTGAGCTCTGTTCAAAATCTACTCTGTAGTGTTGTAGAGTCTTCTAGTAAGAGGTTCAGTTCATTCTCTGGTTACTTTCCACCATGCTTTCCACGTGTACTACTAAGCCTGTTACTCATACACAATTTAATTTGCAATATTAACTTCAGTTTATACGTGGAAAAAGTGCATTTCCATAGGGGCACTTTAAAAATAATTAAAACAAACTAAACCATATATATCCATGAGCTATAACCCAATACATTGGGCTGTCTGTTCAGCATCCAATAATATTTATCTACCAATTAACAGCAGTCAAAAGTCCCTCATCTGCCCTAAAATCCCTCCCTGGACATCTGAGGAAATACATGGGTGAGGCAGCATGCCCAGAAGCTTAATGTATATGGGTTATGACAGACCCACAGGGAAACAAGTTCCAAGGTCAAAAGGTATTTGAGACAAACGCCCTGCCAGCTGTACCCTTTTAAAATGGGGGAATCCATCTCAAACACATCCAGTGGTCACAACTGTGGATGTACTGCTTGGAGAGAGAGGTGGTCTCATGTAGCCAGGCCCAAACTATTCCGAACTATTCATATGTCAGTGAAGACTGTCCAGTGCAGCATCCTTTTGTAAGGATATCTCTCACACGCACTTTCTCTCTCTCTCACGCACACATCCTTAAGAATATTGTGTTCATAGGTTTGCTTCAGCTGTCTATGTTTTATGGAGGAGAAACTAAAATTCCTAGCATAAATTTCTGCCTGCTCCAGTTCAGCAATGGTAGCTGGTCCAGAATTTCCCAGCTGTGGGGACAACTAAGTATTTGTGCCTCATGGTAAAAGGAACTGTCCATTTTCTGGGGAGCCAAACTCTACATTTATGAAATCTGCCATCATGTAGGCACAATGCACTGTAATCAAACACACCACTAATTACCACTAACTCATGTTTTCAGTGCAGGGTGGACTTGACTGGCCAAGGCAGGGTATTGGAATTCTGGACCACTCTTCCTGAATGGTCATATAAGGGAGGTCAAGTAGCTCCATTTTGTCCTAACTATTGTAGAATTAAAAGTTAAGAACATCTAAATATTGGATGCCAACCACATGACCAACTCCTCCTATTGTTTCCTGGGACAGTATTCTGCTGGCTTTGGTTTTTGTTGTTGTTGTTGTTGTTCTTTATTAAATAAGAAATGCCTGGGGAGAGATGTTCCACTACAGCTGTTTGAAATTTTAGACACAGTTGTTGGTTTCCCCCACATTTTACAAGGTAAGCAACAGAGTAACCATCTGTTTGTTCCTTAAATAAAAAAGGGTGAGGAAAAACGTCCAGTTCTACACTCCAGTAGTTCAAAACAAACACATGGGAGGCACTAGTATCCAATCAACTGACAGATGCAGAAGCCAGGGCAATAGTAAATATTACCGTTTTTCTTGAGGGTTGATTGGGAATCTGGTGTGTAGGGCTTTGTCTTCAAATCTCCTGTCATTCTTCATCAGAGGCATGGTTGTCTTTCTTTCTTCATTACCTTTTATTTGTGTCTCTTCTGTTTTGCAGGAGTAAGTTTGCTGATCCCTGCAGGGGCCGTTCCCCAGGGAAGAGTCTATGAAATGTATTTGACAGTTCACAGGAAGGAAAACATGAGGTAAAAGACTCTACTTACAGTGCATTTGCTTGAGTACTAATTATAGAGAAGGGGAGAGGAGAAAATGTACTAACTAAAATCTCTGATCAGCAGATATTTATGCAAAGCCAATTGTGTTGAGGCTGCGTATTGGTTTTAAAGCAGACTCAACTGAGAGCTGAGGATAACTTGGCCACAGAACCAGCTCTTGATATTTTCTTTTTATAACTTCTGCAAAAAGCTTTCAAATTTAGGGGAAGCTGAATCCAAGTTAGAAGTGAGAATAATGCAGTAGCCATCATTGGGATACTGTAGCCTGTACATTGCTTCCTGAGCCCACTAGAGGGCACAAAGAGGGACTAAAGCACAGTTTTCAAGCTTGGGGTTACTATAGTTCCATGCTACCCCTGATTCAAGGGTGAAGTTATCTACACGTTTAGAATTCTCAAGGAGCTGACTGAGAAGATATCTTAGCCATTAGCAATTATTTTTGAAAGGTCATGGAAGATGGGAGAGATTCCAGGAGACTAGAAAAGGGCATATATAGTACCAATCTCTACAAAGGGAAATAAGGACAACCCAGGGAATTATAGGCCAGTCAGCTAAACTTCTGTGCCATGGAGCAAATACCTGAATAATCAGTTTACAAACATCTAAAAGATAATAAGGTGATAAGTAACAGTCAGCATGGATTTGACAAAAAGAAATTGTGCCAAACCAACTTGATAATTTTCTCTGCCACGGTAACAAGCCTTGTGGATGGGGAGAAGTGGTAATGTGGTATATCTTCATATTAGTAAGGCTTTCTCATACTGTCTCACGTAACCTTCTTATAAACAAACTAGGGAAATGCAACCAAGATGGGGCTACTATAAGATGAATGCAAAAGTCACTGGAAAACTGATAACAATGATTCACAGTCATTCTGGAAGGGCATAGTGAGTGTGGTCCCACAGGGATCAGTTCTGGGTACAGTTGTGTTCAAAATCTTCGTCAGTGATTTAGATAATTGCATAGAGAGTACACTTAAAAAGTTTGTTGATGATACCAAGTTGGGAGACATTGCAAGTGCTTTGGAGGATAGGATTAAAATTCAAAATGATCTGGACAAACTGGAGAAATTATCTGAATGAAGTAAATAGGATGAAATTCAATAAGGACAAACAAATGCAAAGTGCTCTACTTAGGAAGGAACAGTCAGTTGCACACACACAAAATGGGAAATGACTGTGTAGGAAGGAATATTATGGAAAAGAATTTAAGTCATAATGGCCCACAAGCTACATATAAGTCAACCGAGTAACACTGTTGCAAAAAAAGTAAACATCATTTTGGGATGTATTAGGAGTCTTGTAAGGTAGACACGAGAAGTAATTCTTATGCTTTACTCTGCACTAATTAGGCCACAACTGGGAGTATTGTGTCCAGTTCTGGGTGCCACATTTCAGGAAAGATGTGAACAAATTGGAGGAGGTCCAGAGAAGAGCAACAAAAATAACTGAAGGTCTAGAAAACATGACCTAAGAGGGGAGACTGAAAAAAATAGGTTTGTTTAATCTGAAAAAGAGATGACTGAGAAGGGACATAACCATTTTCAAGTACATAGAAGTTTATAGCAGGGGTGGGGAACCTCAGACCCAGGGGCCGGATGCAGCCCCCAGCTTGCCTGGATCCAGTCCCAAGGCTCAGGCTCTCCTCCACCCAGCATCGGGAGCCCGTGCTGGTACTCCTACCCCACTGCCATCTCCCTGTAGGGCTGGAGCTCACAAAATCTACTAGCCTGGGCCTTCCAAGGCTCTGGTGTGAGAGGGGAATGTGGGGAATGTCTTTCTCCCTCTCAGTCAGGGGCAATGATTTTTTTTTTCTTCTCACTTGTGTGGGGCCCCCGATTGATTTTTTCTGACCTAAAAAAGGTTCCCCATCCCTGGTTTATAGCAAGGAGGAGGGGAAAAAATGTTCTTCTTATCCTCTGATAATAGGACAAGATGCAATGGGCTTAGAATGCATCAAGGGAATGCATCAATAGGCTTAAAATGCATCATTAGGAAATATTTCCTAGCTGTCAGGATGGGTAAGGACGAATAAATTGCCCAGTAAGACACTGGAATCTCCATTATCAGAGATTTTTAAGAGCAAGTTAGACCAACACCTGTCAGGTATGGTCACTCTCTAGATAATACTTTGTCCTACCATGAGTACAGAGGACTGGACTAAATGACTTCACGAGGTTCCTTCCAGTTCTATAATTCCATATCACAATTAGCAGACAAGCTTGACAACCTTGTGTGCCTGTGCTACTCTTCAGGTTCAAGCTATCTTGTCAGCTATCACCTCTCTAGAATTAACTGCCACTTTCCCAGCCAGATGTGAGGCACTTTCTGGCTGAGTCTCATACACCCCTCACCAGTCCCATGCCCTGTCTTCTTCCTCAGAAGACCTACTCTAAAGCGGGGAAGGGGGCAGCACTGAGAGAGATGCTTTCGCTCCATGACTCCCAGCTCATTTGGAGGCTTGACAGAAGCCTCTGAAAAACAGATGTAAAGCTGAGGACGACATGCTGAGAGTTAAGTCAAGATTATTATGCAGGCCTCTCATGGCCTGTTCAAATAATTAATTATTATTGTACCTATCAAATTTCTAGCAAGCTATCATTTTATGAAATAAAAGCCCATTTTACTACAGAAAAATAAAAAGTACTTGTTATTTAACTTACTAAAGTATGCTTCAAAATGGGGACAGAGTCTGAGGTAAGCTAATTTTTCAGAAGCACCTTAGTGATTAAAGGAGATGAAGACTCATTTTTAAAGGGAATTCTATGTTGCTGGAGTTGTGTACCTTAAGCTGACTATTGTAGACTTGGCCTTAGCTTTATAGGTGCCTAAGTTCACCTAAGGTATATAGGTGTCCAAAGATGCAGGTAGATGCCTAGTAGGATTTTTTCAAAAGAACCTATCCATGTGCAGTGTGCCTTCATAGGCACGGTTTAAAATCCCACCGGGCTCCTCTCTGCATCTTTTAGATGTCTAAATAGTTTTGTAAATGTAGCTCCTAGGTATTTTTGACAGTTTTGCCCACAACACCGAGTGGCTCTATCAGAGAACTGAGAATGAGAACTTCCAGTCAGATTTTGTCCTGTCTTCACCTAACCTGCTCTGTGACCTAGGACAAGTTACTTATGGTTAGATTACTAGCTTAGGCACAACTTCAGAGTCTGGGGTGAGACATAGGCTACCCCGCCCCAGGAAAAGTGATTCGGCATGGTGATTCTGAAAGATCCATTGAATTACCTACTCCCTCCTTTCTCCAAGGACAATGTTATCTAACCATGCGCTGGCACAGCTACTCCAGAGAGTGAATAGGGAATGGAGCCAAAGCTCTACCTCTTCTCCACCTCTCTCTTCCCCTGCTCAAGGAAGGGAATATGCAAGTTGGCAGTCCTGCTTTCTCCTAGACTCCCAGACACAGGGACTAAGTAACTGCCATCCTCATACAAAAATGGGCCTTACTCCTCACTTCCCTGCCTGGGCATGTGGTCCATTTCGCAGTCCAGCGCTCAATGTTGGCTGAAAGGAGATCTAAAAGGCCAAGGTATACTAGCAGCAGTTGGAGCAAACCTGCTGAATAGCATAGAGAAATCCTACTCTTTAGTCTGGAATAATGTGCACAGAGACTCAATGACAAATGTATAGCTAAGTGATCATTGCACAGTGCTATGCTTCTTTCTCTTTCTTATAGCTAAATCCAGTTTTTAGCTTAGACCTTTGATAGTTTGTGTTGTGCACTTAGCCACAGCTGTTGTATATCATAAAATACTGTGCACTGCTCTCTGGCAAGGTAGTCCTTTACCCATGCTAAAAAATAATCTTTTCAAAGAAAGATTAAATAAAAAAGACCTTCATGCTTACATTATTCATGTCTTCTGCTTTGAAAGTAACTAATTACAAAAATGGCCGTGTCTATATTCACATTCCCTACTGGTTATTTTCATGTTCGTTTATGCTATATTTTTAAAAAGACTAGCAACCTGTAGTGAAAAAGTGTCCCTCTCTTGCAAAGGGAAACTATTGCTAACCCAAAGAAATTTCCCTGTGCCTTCATTGGAATGGTGTCTCTACTGTTTTACTTCCTTTTCGGAGGCAGGGGTGTGTTCAAATGAATCACCCAGAAATTACTCCTACTGCTACTTCTTAATTTGGAAGAAATCATTGTCTCTTTTCCCATTCAGTGATGGGGACCCAACATAGCAGGCCAGTCCTTGTTTTTACTTCCCTTTTAGGGCTATAAACCCACTCTACCTGGTTTATGATAGCAGTTGTCCTGCAGGTGGTAGAAACCAGCATAGAGAGAGCATGTTTAAAGTAGTGCCACCTGAGAAGCAGAGTGAATGTGGGGGAGTGTGTATGAAGACATGAATGGAAGGAAGACATCTTGCAATTGCAGGAAAGATTTTGCAAGAGAGGAGAAGACTTTTCCAGCACCTCTTTAGAACTCCAGTCTCTTCACACTTTCTAAAAGCAACAGTGTATACAACATTTAACATGAACCATTTAGGCCTAGATTTTGAAAGGTGTTTATATACTCAGTGTTGAAACACTGACCTCATTTAATAGCTTAAGTCTCATTTTCAAAAGGGATTTGGGCATGTTGAAGCTTAAATCCCATTGACAGTTGATGGATTAAAACTCTGAAGTGCCTAAATCCCTTCTGAAAAGGAGCTTCAGATCCCTAAATCAATTAGGAGTTGCAATACTGAACACAGCAATGCCTAAATACTTTAAAAATCTGTGTCTAATTGAATAACTCAGGGTTGGGGAACCTTTTTAGGGTTGGGGGGCACTGACCACAGAAAAATCAGTTGGGGGCTGCACACAAGTGAGGGGGAAAAAACAAAAAAACCTTCACTGATGTGGCCCCCGACTGAGAAGGAAAAAGACACTACCCATATTCCCCTCACACACCAGAGCATAGGGGGACCCAGCCTACTAGTTTTTGTGTGCCTCAGCCCTGCAGTGGCATGCCAGCACTGGCTCCCCAATGCTGTTGGAGCCCTGAGACTCAGTTGCCAGATCCAATCAACCCTCCCAGGCCTGAGGTTCCTCACCCCTGGTATAAATCCCTGGGGAGTGTCTACACAGCAGTGCTTACCTCGAAATAAGCTATGCAAATTGAGCTACGTCAATTGCGTAGCTTATTTCAAAATAGCTTATTTCGAAATTGGGAGCATCTACACAGCACTTGTTTTTTAAATAGAGCACCCTTTCTCCGACTTCCCTTACTCCTCGTACAATGAGGGTTGCAGGAGTCGTAGTAAGAAGTCCATCTGCCGTCCAGACCTGCAATCTCGAGAAGTGTGCTGCTTACCAGGAGCTCACATTCAGGATGTGACCGAGAGTCTTCCGAAAGTGATTAAACCTTCAGATCGCTACCCCTTCCTGCTTCTCCATGTAGGAACTAACAATACGGCCAAGAATTACCTTCAGCAGGCCACAGAAGATTATGTAGCGCTCGAAAGAAGGATCAAGGAATTTGAAGCACAAGTGATGTTCTCGTCCATCCTTCCAGTTGAAGGAAAAGGTCCGGGTAGGGATCATCGAATTGAGGAAGTAAATGCGTGGTTGCGCAGGTGGTGTCAGAGAAAGGGCTTTGGTTTCTTCGACCATGGGACTCTTTTCCGTGCACAAGGATTGTTAGAAAGAGATGGGATCCACCTAACCAAGAGAGGAAAGAGCATCTTCGTGGGCAGGCTTGTAAACCTAGTGAGGAGGGCTTTAAACTAGGTTTGTTGGGGGACGGTGGCCAAAGCCCTGAGGTAACTGAGGAAGTCGGACACTGGGAAGAATCACAAGGAGGAACGAGCAACAAAGGAGGACCCCTGATTTGGATGGAGAAGGTAGGCCGATCAACTGGTTATCTAAAGTGTTTGTACACAAATGTGAGAAGCCTGGGAAACAAACAGGAAGAATTAGAAGCCCTGGCCCAGTCAAAGAACTATGATTTGATTAAAATAACGGAGACTTGGTGGGATGACTCGCATGACTGAAGCACTGTCATGGAAGGGTATAAACTGTTCAGGAAAAACAGGTGGGGGAGAAAAGGAGGAGTTGTTGCTGCATTGTATGTAAGAGAGCAGTATGTTTGCTGGGAACTCCAATATTTAGAGGGAGAAAAGACTGTTGAGAGTCTATGGGTTAAGTTTAAAGGAGCAAACAACAGCAGTGATGTTGTGGTTGGTGTCTGCTACAGGCCACCGGATCAAGTGGATGAGGTAGAGGAGGCTTTCTTTGGACAACTGAGAGAAACTTCCAGACTGCAGGCCCTGGTTCTCATGGGCGACTTTAATCATCCTGACATCTGTTTGGGAGACCAATACAGCAGTACACAGACAATCCAGGAAGTTTTTGAAGAATGTTGGGGATAACTTCTTGGTACAAGTGCTGAAGGAACCAACCAGGGGCCATGAGCAGCTTGACCTGCTGCTTACAAACAGGGAGGAACTAGTAGGGAAAGTAGAGGTGGGTGACAACCTGGGAAGCAGTGATCATGAGATTGTAGATTTCAGGATCCTGACCAAAGGAAGAAAGGAGAGTAGCAAAATACACACCTTGGACTTCAGAAAAGCAGACTTTGACTCCCTCAGAGAACTGATGGGCAGGATTCCCTGGGATGCTTACATGAAGGGTAAAGTAATCCAGGAGAACTGGCAGTATTTTAAAGAAGCCTTATTAAAGGCACAGGAAGAAACCATCCCGATGTGCAGCAAGAAAAGCAAATATGGTAGGCGACCAGATTGGCTTACCGGGGACATCCTTGGTGAGCTTAAACATAAAAAGGATGCTTATAAGAAGTGGAAACTTGAACAGATGACTATGGGGAATATAAATATATAGCTCGAGAATGCAGGGGAGTTATCAGGAAGGCGAGAGCGCAATTGGAATTGCAGCTAGCAAGGAATGTGAAGGATAACAAGAAAGGTTTCTACAGGTATCTTAGCAATAAGAGGGTGATCAGAGAGGGTGTGGGGCCCTTACTGGATGAGGGAGGTAACCTAGTGACAGATGATGTGGGAAAAGCTGAAGCACGCAATGCTTTCTTTGCCTTTGTCTTCATGGACAAGGTCAGTTCCCAGACAAATGCACTAGGCAACGCAGTATGGGAAGGAGGTGGACAGCCCTTGGTGAGGAAAGAACAAGTTAGGAACTATTTAGAAAAGCTAAACATGCACAAATCCATGGGTCCAGATTTAATGCATCCGAGGGTACTGAAGGAGTTGGCAAATGTCATTGCAGAGCCTTTGGCCATTATCTTTGAAAACTCGTGGAGATCAGGAGAGATCCTGGATGATTGGAAAAAGGGCAAATGTAGTGCGCATCTTTAAAAAAGGGAAGAAGGACAATCCAGGCAACTACAGACTGGTCAGCCTTACCTCAGACCCCAGAAAAATCATGGAGAGAATCCTCAAGGAATCCATTTTGAAGCACTTGGAAGAGGGGAAAGTGATCAGGAATAGTCAACATGGATTCACAAAGGGCAAGTCATGCCTGACCTATCTGATTAGCTTCTATGATGAGGTAACTGGCTCTGTGGATATGGGAAAGTAGGTGGATGTGATATACCTTTACTTTAGCAAAGCTTTTGATACGGTCTCCCACAATATTCTTGACAGCAAGTTAAGGGAATATGAATTGGATAAATGGACTGTAAGATGGATAGAAAGCTGGCTAGACTGTCGGGCCCAATGGGTAGTGATCAATGGCTCGATGTGAGGTTGGCGGTCGGTTTCTAGCGGAGTGCCCCAAGGATCTGTTCTTGGACCAGTTTTGTTCAACATCTTTATTAATGATCTGGATGAGGGGATGGATTGCACCCTCAGCAAGTTCGCAGATGACACTAAGCGAGGGGGAGACGTAGATACGCTGGAGGGCAGGGATTGGGTCCAGAGTGACCTGGACAGATTAGAGGAGTGGGCCAAAAGAAATCTGATGAGGTTCAACAAGTTCAAGTACAGAGTCCTGCACTTGGGACGGAAGAATCCCAAGCATTGTTACAGGCTGGGGACTGACTGGCTAAGTAGCAGTTCTGCAGAAAAGGACCTGGGGATTACAGTGTATGAGAAGATGGATATGAGTCAACAGTGTGCTCTTGTAGCCAAGAAGGCTAATGGCATATTAGGGTGCATTAGGAGGAGCATTGCCAGCAGATCCAGAGAAGTGATTATTCCCCTTTATTCGGCTCTGGTGAGGCCACATCTGGAGTATTGTGTCCAGTTCTGGGGCCCCCGCTATAGAAAGGATGTGGACGCATTGGAGAGGATCCAGCGGAGGGTGACCAAAATGATAACGGGGCTGGAGCGCATGACCTATGAGGAGAGAGTAAGGGATTTGGGTTTGTTTAGTCTGCAGAAGAGAAGAGTGCTGAAACTGCTGAAACTGACCAGCGGCTGACTCGGGGAAGCCTGGGGCAGAGCAGCTCCAATTGTCTGGCTGCCTGGAGCACTTCCGGATTCCAGGTGGTGCCGGACTAGCAGGAGTGCCGGACCACTGGATGCCGGACAACTGGAGTTTTACTGTACTTAAAAGATTGTTACAAGGAGGTGTGAGAAAAAATATTCTCTTTTACTTCTGATGATAGGACAAGAAGCAATGGGCTCAAATTGAAGGAAGGGAGGTTTAGGTTGGACATTAGGAAAAGCTTCCTAACTGTTAGGATGGTTAAACACTGGAATAAATTGCCTAGGGAGCTTTGTGGAATCTCTATTATTGGAGATTTTTAAGAGCAGGTTAGACAAACTCCTGTCAGGGACTGCAGGGGTCTGGACTTGATGACCTGTCAAGGTTCCTTCCAATTCTAGTATTCTGTGATTCTGTGCTTGGGGACATATGTGCAGCCCCCTGAAATTTAGTTCACACTTGTTTCAGAAAAATATGAAGCAATTCCAGTAGCTCAAGCTGAATCAGAAAGTCTGTTATTCCTCAAAGTCCTACAAATCCCTTCCTTCTCTTTCTTCTCATGCTCTTCTAAGCTCTTCTCCCAGACTGATTTTGCAGGAATCCTCTAGTAACAAGAATTTGACAAGAGTTCCCTCAGCAATCTACTAGCACCGTGTTTTCATTGATTGAAGGGACTGGGT
This sequence comes from Rafetus swinhoei, assembly GCA_019425775.1. Lineage (NCBI taxonomy): Eukaryota > Metazoa > Chordata > Testudines > Trionychidae > Rafetus > Rafetus swinhoei. Next base: position 116,863,665 of record CM033449.1, read on the forward strand.
GTCGGAGCACTCTGAGATGTTTGTTTCATTTCGTCCCTACTAAAGTGTATGAAAGCAGGAAGATCTCTGGGAAAACACTACCTTTCCCATGGTGAAGTGGGGCTCTAATATTTCATAATATTTTCTGCTGCCCTTTAAAGGCAATCACAAGGTAGTTGTTTGGTGCAAATATGTTAGAGTGGGGACAGGTCTGTAAGTTCATGATAAGAGTGGGTTTCTTTATTTACAACTTTCTAGTGGGATGTTTTTCTATTACTCTGCTTATATGCTTATTCCTGTTGCTTTGAGCATGCTGCTCTGCCAGCTGGCTCCTGCTGGGCAGTAGCAGAGATGAGTGAAGCTTTCGTGTTGACTTTAAAGCCCACTTGCACTAAGTCAGAGTTGAATGTTTGCTATGTTTTGTGAACGGTTGTGGTGGGGAGGAGGATGTTTGCACAGTGGGGAAATGCTCAGCAAAGCCCACAGGAATGTTCTTCAAAATGCTCAACAGCCACCCTCTTCCCCCATGACTACCTACATACCATTGCTCTCTTCAAGAGTGATCAGTGTCCTCTTTCCCTCTTTGTTGCCTCCTGGGGATAGGTGGCTTCCTCCCTGGGCTAATGAAAGTGCCACCTCTACATCCCTACCTTCAGAGGAATGTCACCCGGGGTCCTTCCTATCTCATGTGTCTTTTTTGATGGAGAGGGTCAAGAAATATCGTAATCCAATCCCATGGAGTTGCAAGAGAGAGAAATGCTCATGTACTGTAGTAGCTGTTCACTAAGAGGCCAGAGTTTGTAGTTTATCCTAGCCAGATTTCTAGTCAACTATCAGGTCTTCCCTAGCAATCATGTGCTAAGGAATTACTAACAAATTGTTTGGTAGGTTTCTAGGGAATCCATGGGGGTTCTGTTGCTATTGTACTCGGTTTTACAGGGAACTGTCTGCTCTGGCAGCTTAGTGCAGAGTTGCTGGAGTGGGAGATGAAGGGTTTTCCTATCCTGTTCTCCTGAGCAAGGCAATGGATGATTCTGCCTGACCCCCACCTCCTTAGGACCCACAGTGCCATGGGGAAGAACTACACCTTGTGAACATTTAAGGGTTTGCTGGGCTTGGGAAGCAGAAGGAGGGGGAAGAGACAGTCTTGTTCCTTCCTCCTCTTGATGGCAAAAATAGATAAGGAGAACATAAGAACGGCCATACTGGCTCAGACCAAAGGTCCATCTAGCCCAGCATCCTGTCTTCCGACAGTGGCCAATACCAGATGCCTCAGAGAGAGAGAACACAACAGGTAATCCTCACATGATCCCTCTCCTGTCACCCATATCCAGACAGACAGAGGCTAGGGACACCATTCCTACCTATACTGGCTAATAGCCATTGATGGACCTAACCTCCATGACTATATCTAGCTCTTTTTTTGAACCCTGTTAAAGTCCTAGTCTTTACCACATCCTCTGGCAAGGAGTTCCACAGGTTGACTGTGCTCTGAGTGAAGAAAAACTTCCTTTTGTTTGTTTTAAACCTGCTGCCTATTAATTTCATTTGGTGACCCCTGGCTCTTATATTGTGGGAATAAGTAAATAACTTTTCCTTACTCACTTTTTCCACACCAGTCATGATTTTATAGACCTCTATCATATCCCCCCTTAAGTCTCCTCTTTTCTAAACTGAAAAGACCAAGTCTTTTCTTGCATGCATGTGTATTACAGCCTAGGAAGTTAGAAGGAATATTTCTTTGTGAGCTAGCACTAGGGTAAGCAGACTAAACAATTTCTTAGACTCCCAAACAGCTCAACGAAGTCCCTGACTCATGTATATGTTGTGAGGGACTTCCTAATTAGATCCTCCAATAAGGATCCTCTTTAGGGTTCACCACCACATGCACCAAACTGCAGGCTTCTGTAGACCATGTTATTGCATAATTAGCCTTAATACAAGCTTTATGCCTTCTTTTGAAACAGCTGGGACTAGTCATTTCTAGGAACAGGGTTATATTCTTGATGGGCCCTTGGTTTGATTGTATATGGCAGTTCCTGTGTTCTTATGTGAACCAGTCCTTGTAGGATTTGCACAGATTTAGACAGCATCTATTGTTATATAATCTAGTCAGAGGCAAGAATTTTATTAAATATGGCACAGCAAAGGCTATCAGGATTGTGTTCCTGCACCAGGCACCGTAGTATAATAGGTACAGCAGGAGACAGTGTGAGATGTAAATGAGACAGTAATTCACAAAATCAGGGAAAGTGTCTTGTGCTCTTCAGAACAGCTGCACCAAAGTCCTCATTTAGAAATTCTGGGTACAGAATAAGAAGACAATTTTAGGTCACTTTTCACTCCAAAGCACTTCATAGCTGTGTACAATCTCTACCAATAAAATGCAGCTATTGCAGTTGCTGGGGAGAGGAAATATTAGCCATTGACTCTGAAACGAAGACCCACATAAAAAGTACCACTGGAACTCTAACAACCATAAAGAGCAGACAGGACATCAGTTCCGAAGATCGCACCCAAGAGACCCACTTAAACTGAAAGTTGTGTGGATTTCAATTTGTCTACCTCAGAAGAAAAAAGAGGGGCTGAGTCAGCTCCGACAGGATTTGAACTCATGATTCTGGGTAATCGAGCAATTTCAAACCTTATTGTTGAGACAGCTAAGCCATCCTTCAGAAACCAATAGCTGTGGAATTGCTGATTAATTTGTTCCAGGAAAAATTGCTATTTTCACCAGTAAACTTTTAGTTTAGTGGGGAAAAGAATCTGCTAAAATCCAGTCTCCTCCATTCCCCTAAATCCCATTTTCCCCAATTATCCTAGACAAAAATAATCTCCTAGATTTCATAGCTTGCCCATTAATTTCAGTTAAAAATTCAAAACAAGAACCAAAATGCCCCAACAGCCAGCAAGAGAGAGAGAAACTCTTCATTTCTTCTTTCCTCTATAGATAGAACTGGACAGAGATACCCTAGGTTCAATCTAGGACACTAGATTTTAACATAAAAGGGGGAGAGACAGCAAAAACCTAGACTAGCAGTAAGGAGAAAATAAAATATCCCTCTCTCCAAACTTTCTGTTAACCTGACTAAAAGGGTGACCAGCTGTTGGTATGAGTTATTTATTTCTCTCTTCCCACTCTGCTTCCTATTTTGTTGTGAGGGTTTGTTTTTTTTTAGAACAACTAAGATTGTAAAATCCACAGTTAGCACTGCTGATAGCAATGTGTGCTTGTTGGAAAGGGGGCATTTCTCTAAGAGTGCGCCCATCTGCAGCCTAAATAGAGACAACAATGGCAGTTGGACCTACTTGAATTAATAACTCAATTAAAAGCATAAAGCTGGGTGTGAAAAATCTGTATATTGTGAATAAATGGGGGATTTTATTAGCAGATTGTTCACAACTAACAAATGTAAGAAAGAAAAGTGTGTGGAAATGTTTTAAGAACTTCCAGTTGCATATTTTTCATTGGCTGCAGTAAACAAAAGCTGAATTCTGCTCTCATTTACAGTAATGTAAACCAGGAGTAGCTCTCCTGACTTCAGTGGAGTTAGTTCAGATTTACACTGAGACCTTGTTTACACTAACACCCTAAACATGGTTCCATTAGGAGCATATAGTATTTTAGGCTTAATTTGCACTCGGTTTGCACACGTGTAAATGGCTGTGTACGTTGCAAAGCAGATCAGAATCTAAGCCCTAATGTTTCTTACATTATGATGAAAATTTGTCATTGGCCACTGCTGGACGTAATATTTCTTTGAGATCACTCTAAGTACTATTATTACTATTTTTATGGCCAATCTTTTTATTCCATACAAAAGTGCTTACATCCACACCAAATGTAACTAACTTTCAGTCATTTTTAAGATACTGTAAAGAAGCTTTACTAAAGGCAAGATGTATTATTCCTCCTGCATTAATTTTGTCCACTAATTTTGTAGGTCAGTCCAAAAATCTTTCATGTTTATGTGACATGACTTGGTCTTTATTAGTCAAAGCTTTTTTTCTGCCCCTCATGCTTCAGTTGTACTTTAAATGGATTTAAGTTAACTGTATGATTAAGTCTGTGGATTTGCCACAATTATGACTTTCAGTACAAGAACTGTGATTTTAAAGATTTTCTAATAATAAGTTATAGTCTTTTTAACTTACCAAGAAAGTCTCCTCCAGGAGTTAAAAAAAAAAAAAAAATCTGAATCCACTAATTTCCAAAGTATTGTAGTGAAGCACGGGAGAGAAACATAAGTCTGTGAATGGTTTTTAGGTCATTTACAATTAAATTATTTAAATATTATTTATTGACTAATAAGAAATATTTTGTTGAAAGTATAAACTTGTAATTTGTGTGTGTATGTGTGTGTGTTTTGTAAGGGACTTATCCAGCTCCTAGTGAAGTTAATGAAGAGATTCCTACAAAATTCTGTAGGAGTATTATTCCCATACATGATTGTTTGTTCAGGAGTTTATTTGTGTTTTGTTTTGTCGTGTCAAAACAGCCAGGCTAGAAGATTGTAATTGACAGAATTGCTGTATTTTACTTTTATTGAAAGATACGTACTACATTGGTTAGTTTTCAGTCCATGACTTTACAAATATAATTACCATTGGTTTAGTAAATTTATTAGCTAATTCTCGTAGGACCTACAGATACATGTAATCTGGATTTGCTGTTTTATATAGATTTCAGCTCCATATCAACCTTCCTTTATCTGCTTTTCACCAATAACTGTACTGACAAGGGGTAGAATTTTAAAAGGAACCATAGGCCCACTTTCAAAAATGACTTTAAAAACTTGGCTTTCAATGAGACTCAGTCCTGGGTCACTTTTGAAAATAGAATTTTGGCTCCTTAATTACATGGTCTTTTCTGAAAATTTTATCCAAGGCCTGCAGACACACACATGCATACTTTGGTTAATATAAGTAGTTCCAAAGAAATCAATGGCAATGCTTAAATGAATACAGGTCCATTGCATGATTAGTGTGTGCAGAATTGGACCTATGGGACTCAACTGTGAGCCACCCAGGCTCCTGTGAACCCAATGGGTTCATTGCATACTATGTTAAAGTCAAGTAACTTGCCTGCACTAAGCCCTGTTGGTCTCACATTCTTACTCGGAATTTCTAGAACATGAGTTTGTCCTCTGTATAATTTAGGGATATCTTAGATGATCCTTGTTTCACTATTTTTGTCACCCACCAGATGTTTGGGTCACTCGTGAGTACAGTATCCTATAGTTTTAAATTCCCCAGTAGTTATTCTGGGATTTTTTAAAATTTTACATTCCTGTCATCTATTCCTGATGGTCCATTGCTAAATCACTACAAAATTTCCTTTGTTTTAACTTACTCTACCCTTATTGCAAATATTTCACTAGCACCTTTCTCATTACCACATTTGTATGTATAGTCTTGTATGTATGTGTGACATATTATGCCTATCTATTCTCTTTTTCTTCCTCTCAGAACCACTAAAGGTAGCCCCGGTGGACACATTTAAAAAGTTCGTTCTGGTTGTACGGATATTACTGGTTCTAGCATAATTCTTCCTTTTTTATTTAAGGGAATATCATTGGATCTAGTAATCATATCAGAACATTGATGGATCTAAAACCAGAATGCATTTTTTAAAATTTGCCCATAGTAAATGAATGTTCCAGTTATGAAAATCCTCTCATGGAGTTTCAGATGTGGTCGTTACTTCATATTCTCCTTGTGTTCTATGATTCTTCTTGCCTAGAGAGTGAAAAATTCTCACTTATGGTTCTTTCAAGAGCCCATATTCACTTGTTTCCTATGTTAAACCCCAGGGGCTGCATTTCAGTGGTGAGTGAAATGATGCCTGTGTATGTGGTCAGCACATCTTAGGGGGATCCTTAGGAATGCTCTGTAAACATGAGATGTTATTTGCTCTTTATTCGTCCTGCCCCAACAAACAAGTGCTTTTTACAAAAATTGTTGTGAAAGTGTGCAGTGTGTTTCCAATCCTTTTGCAAGAAGGACTTTTTTTTCCCTCTCTCTAGCTGTATCTAGGTCCTTTTGAATTTAGCTAACAAACATGTCTCTCCGTAATCTTGTCAGGCCACCAGTGGAAGACAGTCAAACCCTTTTGACCCCCCGTGGTGAGCTGCGGGCCTCCAGGCGCACTGCTGACACGGCCTGTCATTCTAACCATGCACCATTGTGCAGAACCGAACACAGAGGACTGGAAGATCCAGCTGAAGAATCAAGCAGCCCAGGGACAGTGGGAGGTGAGTTCACAGACTGAATACAGCACTCCCATCTTTATCTTATGGAAACAAAAAGAAAACCCCAAACATATACAGATAACGTTGATGCCTAACGTTTGGGATGTTCATGGGTATAACACTGGAAAAATTTACCTGCTGGTACATTATAGAGCACACACCTCTCTCAGTTCTGGAGAACTGGGTTCAAATATAAATCAGGCCAAAAGTGAAATGGACGTGGGGATCCGACCCGGGCTTTATTGCACTTTTGTTTGTGACCCAAAATGAATTTAGTGGCACAATTCCGTATGACTAGCCAGGTCTGCTCAAAAGAGGCCTGGATGTATGTCAGCAGAGTTGTTTGGGGAAAACTTGCACAGTGCTTTCTGTTTGACTCTTCTGTGCTAGCGACCTTGTGGATTTACCCTTTGAGAACCTAACCTTCAGCAGGCTGGTCTCAGGCACAAGAGAAATATTTAACCTTAGGGCTGCCCACTTGCCACAGCACTTAAGGACAATGAGTTTCATCTTGAGTCCTTCTGCAAGGTGGCTTGTATTTTTCCTTAGCTCCTCTCTTCCCCTAGCTCTGCAGTTCGCCACGCACCGAGGCATGCTTCTGGTCGATGCATACTATTTCAAACAAGTGCACACAATCAGCAGGGATGGAATTAGAGCTGTCTTTTTGGATTTATCTCATCTTCCTTTTCCCTGGCTACCAACCAAGGGAGAACACTGAGCATGCCCTGCACTGCAGAAGGAGCTTGTAACACTTTAGCACGCAGTTTGAGATAGAGAAAGAAATGTTGTACAATATCAACCAGTGATAAATAGAAAATAGTTTTACAGTTATGTATAAGGACTGGTTTTCTATACATACAGACTTTCACTAATGCTAGAACTGTGTGCTAAAACTAAAATGACAGAAAAACTATTCATTACCCAGTGGAGGGATCCAACTCGTTCTTTAATGGAGATTCACTTTCCTTAGAAGTTTTCTTTAAAATGTTGTAAACTTAGCTTATGCCACTGATGAATGAACCTCAGGGTTAGAGTATGGGCTCAGTGTAGATAAAAATCTAAAGGTTGAATCTTTGGTCAAATTAAGAAGACCTCCTAAGCTGTTTCATGAAGACATATGTTCACAGGGTATTTCTAATACCTCCTGTTCTGGTTGGACTAGATACAGTAGCACAGTGGCCTTCTTTGTGGGCTTTTGACCCATCAGGCTTCTGTCGTAAATGGCCACAGAGGTGAAGCGGTGGCAAGGAGAAAGAAAGGACAAATGAAAAACACTGAGAAAAGTTCAGTTCCAGATCAAATCTAGAAGAGGGAAAATATTTTCTAAGCCGGTTCCTACCTCTCTAGTTTGTAGTGCTGGGTTCACCAAGATAACAGATGATAATAGTGCTGCAAACAATCCTCAGCTGTAGAACTTGGGCTATATTTGTGTATTTTATATTGAGTATATCCTATCTCTCTTCCTTGCAATTCTCAGAGGTACAGTAATCTTCATAGGCTGTTGGTGTATCACTGCTTCTTGATCTGAGTCATGCTACCAGAATGCAGCATTGCAGCCTTATAGAATATTAGAGCAAAACACACCTTGATGAGTTTGACAGAATGCTTGAAGTCGGCACTGGTAATGCTGAAGTAACTGGATCCCAGGTCACTGTTCCCTGTAAGCTGGGTACTTGTGTGGCCACTCAGGAGAAATTCAAATGCCTCCCCGCTGATTAGCAGAGCTAGGTGTGTTGTTTCTACTGGTGGTGCACATTCACACATGCCCAGTGCACATAAAAATTTATTCTGCACTAGTATGGAAAAATACGTACATGGATGGAAAAGATTAGCGCTATCCTTTTCCCAAGGTTAGGCAGTGATATAATGATCCTGTGCCAAGATTTTTTTTTATTTTACCAGGAGGAGACACTGAAGGTATCTACATAGTATGTACACTCTGTGAGATGCCACCTCCCCATATCCTTCTCCTGGCAGACTTGTTTGCTTCTGAAAAGCCTGTTTTACTGTGCCATGAAACGTGGCACCCCGTGGCTTCTTTCTCTGAGCAGATTTTAATGAGGGCAGTGTGACTGACATGGCACCTGGACTGACAGCCGTAAGGACCCATTTTCAGGGCTATCCTTGAAGGAATATTGCCTGTGGCACCAGTTTTTCTCCAAAAGCTTTCCAGCGGATGCTTTCCAGGCCAGTGAATACTTGCACATCTAGCTGACTAATCTGTACTCCAGAGAAGTATCTCTCAGCACTGTACATATGTTTCTCATTCATTTTCTGTTCATTACTAGCATCCCCTGATTTTCTTTTCCTGGAGTCTCCCTTCTTGTCCTTGAAAGAGCTGTTGCCTGCTGGAGGTACTCATGCTGACACCAAACTAGGGCTTGCATGCTGTCTGCAGAGTCCACAAGGTCTCTGGCTCCAGCACAGAGAGTCCCATCTTCTTCCCTCTACTGGAACAAATCTTCCATCTCCATCCCCCAACAGATGCTTAGATTGCCATAGGCAAGGAGTTCCTGCCAGGGCCAGTATAAATGTTTCATGACGTGGCCAGTAGGGGGGGTATAATGAGCATCGCAGATGGCAATCTGTCTTCTGCCCTTCAGGAGGTGATGTTGCCTTTGCAGCTGTGCCTTTCCTCAACCTGGGATCCTGAATCTGCTCCCAAACGCTGGTAGAGTCCAGCTGCTCAGTCCACTGCCAGACACCAGCTTCTCACCTCATGACAGGAAAGACAGTGTGGCTGAGTTCTGCAGAGCCTCAGGCAGCCCAAAGCTGCTTTTGCAGTGCAGAACCACAATCTATGACAATCACCTTTTATTTCTTTTTTCCAAATCCAGTTGAAGCACATAGTTCCATGTGTAGACTATAATGTACAATGCCAAATAGGGAAAATAGCGGGGGGAGGGGGCTGTTTTCTTCTAAGCACAGGGAAAAAAGTGAAAATGCTCTCTGTTTATATGTGTTTTTGCCTGGACCCTGCAGTGTAGTCATGGGGAATTATTCTGATAAAGCAACAGGTAATATTCTTTGTATATGTGGCACTCAGCCATCACACATCACATCAGACAGGTTACCTCTCCTGTCTGAATCCTAACAGCCACTGATTATGAAAATTAATAAATTAAGACTTTTTATTATTCACTTAGTATGTCTACACTGCACACTTATTTCAAAATAAGCTATTCTGAAATAGTTTTCTGAAATAGCTTATTTCGAAATAGCACATCTACACTGAAGGGAAGCCTCAAAATTAGTCCGAGGCAGGCTTACCTAATGTAGACATGCTATCTCAATTTAGAGCCCCAGGAGACACTGAGGAGGAATAACTTAGAATGGCTTTGGTGAAGGGCTATTTTGAAATAGCATAAGTGGAGCTTCTACACACCCCTTATTTTGAAATAGCTATTTTGGAATAGGCGTTATTCCTCATAGAATGAGGTTTAAAGATTTCAGGATAATCCATCTGTTATTTTGAAATAACACAATGGCTATGTAGATGCTCGCATTGTTATTTTGAAATAACACTAGTTATCTTGAAATAACGGTGCAGGGTAGACTCATCCTTAGATAATATATTGAGTGTTCATGCCTGGAGCTGGTCAAATAATATTAATCAAATGGCTCATTCAACCAGTGTTGTTGCATTTTTTTTTGCAAAGTTATGGTGGTATTTTTCATTATTTACCCAGCTCTACTCATCACTCTGAAAACACCTACGTGCAACATATAAAACAATCATAAGTTTTATGTAGCCAACGGCAGGTACAGACCATCAGCACCCAACTGCATCTTCCTGTTCCTCCCTGGGAAGCTCGGAATGTTACATGTTGATTAATAAAATGACTCAAGCAGGAAGGACTTGAGATAATTTCTGGTACTTGGGTGACCATTTAAGTTGATGGAGTTCAGCAAGCAAGGCACGATCTCTGAGTAGACTTTGTCTGGTTACTAGCCCAATCCTGATTAATGCAAAACAAATGGGCTTCTCTGGTGTCTGGACTTGGCTCTCTAACTCTACTTGTTTATTTCTTAGGATGTAGTGATGGTTGGAGAGGAGAACTTCACCACCCCCTGCTACATCCAGTTAGACCCAGAATCCTGCCATATCCTGACAGAAACACTTAGCACCTATGCCCTGGTGGGACAGTCAACCACCAAAACAGCAGCAAAACGTCTCAAGCTGGCCATCTTCGGGCCACTCTCCTGCTCATCGCTGGAATACAACATCCGAGTCTACTGCTTGGATGATACTCAGGATGCCCTTAAGGTAAATGCCATACACTTTACCATCTAACTCTAGAAGGCTTGCAGCAATTGCAGTGAATAAACTCTACATTAACTTGCAAAGGCTTGTAATTTGTATTCTATAGATCAGTGTTTCTCAAACTTGGGATTCCGACCTAAAAGGGAGCCTCACCATAAATGCTGATGCTATAGGGACTCCAGGCTTGGAGCATCCAAGGAAAAAATTGTGGACGCTCAGCACCCACCAACAGCTCCGTAGATCAGTGCCTGCCCCTTCTGCCCACAAGCAGCCCTTCAGATCAGCTCCTTCCCTGCCCCAGGCCTCCCACCTGCCATGATCAGCTGTTCAGAGGCATGCAGAGGGTGCTGGGGCAATGGGAGTGAGGACTTGGGGCAAGGGGTGGAGTGGGGTCTGAGCTTGGGGCAGCTCAGGGTTGAGTACCCTGCCTCCTGAACTAAGGAAGTCAGAGCCTATGTGTCTCACAACTATTATAAAGCAGGTTACAAGATGAATGGTACTGCCACCTTTACCTCTGTGCTGCTGCTGGCGCAGGCACTGAAGAGCTAGGCAGCCAGAGTGGCAGCTGCTGGCCAGGAACCCAGTTCTGAAGGCAGTGCAGCCACCAGGCACAGCACAGAAGGAAGGATTAAATGATATAGTATTCTTGTACCCATCCCCCAAACAGCTCTCCCCCCAGGAATGTCTTCTACTTGGGAAATATGGAATACTGTTTTTTCAAACACTTTTTGAAAGGTTTTGGTGCCGTTGACAGCAATGATCATGATTCTGTGCTTCATTTAATGCTTCTGAGATAATTAGGTAATTTCCTAACATTTTTGCAGGGGTCACAGCCTAAAATATTTCCAAAGGGGAGACAGCAAAAATGTTGACAACCCCTGCCCTAAATGATTTTAATCAATTTTAATTTAATTTAATTTAATTTAAATTTTGATTGGAGGAAGAGCTTGACAACGGGACAATATTTCATAGAAAGAAAAAAACAAAGCAACTCACCCAAAACTCCATGTTGTCTTTGCATAATGATTTCTCTCACATGCTGAACTAATCGTCTCCCCAGCATGCTTTGTTCTTCTGTATCATAATCTGAATTCTGAGATTTTTCCATTATTAAAGGGCCATAAGGTACACAAGAACCTCATTCATTGTACTTTTAATGGTAAGTGCTAGCTCCCAGGAGATGACAAAATGTATAAATATGTCTTTGTAAATAGAAAATAATGATGAAAGAAGTTCCTGTGTTGTTGATCACTGCCTGCTCTTACATTGCTTTGATATACCTCTCCGTGTACTATTTTGTGCTAAGAATTTGCAATTGAAATACATATTTGCCATTGCTTTCTACAGCAATATACCTAACTTTTTCTGTATATAACTCGAGTATATACATAAGTGTATACATACATTTTGTGAATATGCATAATGTATGTATACATGTGTATATCCAGTATCTGTAGATAGACATAAAAAGACAGATGTTCATTATAATAAATACACTAATTCATGCACAAATACATATGAATGTAGGTTATTGAAAGATTTTCTGTAATCATAACCAGTTCTACAGATGCCATGTATGTAGAGTTCCAAGCCTGATGCTAACTGATTAGCTGTACTGCCTGTGATGTCTAAGCAGCGTGAATTGTGTGTTGGGTACAGAACATTGTTAACCCCTGTACTTAGAATAGAAACAAGCCACATTTAAATGTGTGCACACATTGCCCAACATGAGAAATGTTTGTGTTTCTCAGAGTGTTGACTTTCACTGTGACTGGAAAATTCCATTTTCCTCTCAAATGCTATTGAGTATCCTGTCTTCCTAGACATTCAAGTTGATTATGTTTGTCAGTGCGTTGGTGGAAGTGCTTTCTAGAGTTAGGAGGAATTTAGCAAAGCAGTGGACTGAAGAGCGGAGTAGAGACTAGCATATCATAGTCCAGTGGTTCCCAACCTTTTTTATATCATGGACAGGCAAACCCATTCACAAACTTTTGGTAGACCGGCAGCATTATATTTGCATGTTCATTATACAAATAATGAATATGCAAATACAATGTTATCAGTCCACCAATGGGCCATCGTGAACAACTGGCTTCAGCTGTGGCAGCTGCTGTGGTGGCTGCCAGAGCTGAGGCCAGCTGCTGTGCAGCGGCTCAGAGGGCCAGCGTGTACCCCAGCCCTGGCCCTCAGAGCCATCACAAACAGCCGGCTTCAGATCTGGCAACCACCATAGCCCAGCAGCCAATGGTTCGCAGGCCGGCACTGGTCTGTGGGCTGGTGGTTGGGAACCCCTGTCATAGTCTGTTGCTTAGCACTGGGTTTGTTTGAGATGGCTGGGAACTGGATCTGGAGAATTATGATTTCTGTCAGAGCTGACCCCTTTGGAAACAATTATTGTTCTATCATAGAGCAGTATGATGTATTTCTCTTTACAAGTTGGGGAAAGGGATTTCTGTACCCACCAGGCTTGAGGATCTCCAGAAGCCAAGACCCTCTAATGTCTTTTTGGTCCATTGGTTTATTAAGATCTGAGATGAAAATGTGTAATTCAAAGCTGCCTTGTAGCAAATACTGATGCTGTTTCAATTCTGCTGTGAGTTTCAGAGTAGAAGGCTTGGGCAACAGGAGACAGCTGAATTCAATTACACACCTTTCAGTAGATTTTTAAAAAAATGTTATTTACGCATTTGTAACTCTGTCCAGTAAAGTTCATCTGAATAAATAAAATTGTGCAAAGCATCACAAGTGCAGTTGAGTAAAAGAGACGGAAAATACTTAATACCATGCAATAATAATGAAGGGAAGAGAGAGGGTTATAAATCCCCGTAGAGATTGTGTTGACGTTCGGATGTCAGAATACAAAATTGGTTTGTAATTTAGTGGTTAATTCCACACTTTTTCTCCAGCTCTGTTATTTATTCAGAGTGTACTACAAAGAGCTCAGTGTTGGCAGTGTTGTGTCTTCTAGAGTCAGAGCAGAAGTGTCCTCCTGGCTCTTTCACATGCTTGGACTTACATGGGTGGGCAACAGTTAACAGAGACTTGTGAACAAGTACATCATGACCTCACTCCACTGGGTGATATTAGCACTGTCTGCTTTATTCAACGGAGAGTGAGCATTTCAACCACAGTTTATGGAAAATAAAGTGTATTTGGAAGGGGAAAAGTGAATAAACCCTTGCAATGTATTCTGAACTACCACAAAGACTAAGGGAGAAGCATGGAAGAAGCATTAAAGAGAACCAAAATCTGTGTTGTGGGGCTTGGTCAATGGCAGCACTTTGCACAGTCATGCATGGGCTTAATATCTGGGTCTCAATTCTTTGCTCTGTGCAATGAAAGGGGCAGAAAATATTTTAGTTATGGTAGCTCTTCTGACAGATTGAGGGGCAACACTGACAGACTGCAAGTGGATTATAAAATCTTCAGGACGGGCACTGTTTTTGTTTGTACAGTGCCTAGCACAGTGTGGCCCAGATCCATGATTGGGGTAATGGATAATATTATTATTAATAATAAAATAACAATAATAATATATAATCCAGTCTGTAACTGGAGGGTTAGTGATTGCTGGGATGTGGGTTTGAGTGGAAAGCTGGTTGGTAGGAACAAGGGCTGCTCAGGTCTTTGACAGAGGTTTGAAAGGTATCTGGGATAATGGTGATTTGGGACTGGGGTGGAACAGAGACATGGCAGTCTGAGGAGAAGTTGTTTGAAATTCCTCACATTCTAGAGGAGAGGTTGCTGAATCTGCATTTCTAAGAGCTGAATTTGGTAACACTGAAGAGCAGTGGGTGCTGGAACTGGGGGGTATGTCTAGACTACATGCCTCTGTCGGCAGAGGCATGTAAATTAGACTACCTGACATAGTCAATGAAGTGGGGATTTAAATATCCCCCACTTCATTAAAATAAAAATGGCCGCCGCACTGTGCCGGCTCAGCTGATTGTCGGCACAGCGCGGCAGTCAAGACTCAGATCGGTTGACAGGGAACGCCTTTGTCGACCGTTCCTGTAAACCTCGTTTCACGAGGCATAACGGAGCGGTCAACAAAGACGTTCCCTGTCGACTGATCCACGTCTTGACTGCCACGCTGTGCCGACAATCAGGTGAGCCGGCACAGCGCGGCGGCCATTTTTATTTTAATGAAGCGGGGGGATATTTAAATCGCCGCTTCATTGACTATGTCAGGTAGTCTAATTTACATGCCTCTGCCAACAGAGGCATGTAGTCTAGACATACCCTGGGAGTGCTACTATTCCCCCTGGCTAGAAGTAATAATAACAAACACCAAATACAAGGTTTCTATAATCAGCACCCCTACTATAAGATTTACCCCCCAGTTAAAGAGGAGCATGTGTGGGGTGGGGAGCAGAATGAAGGCAGTGGGAGCCAAGAACTTGTCAATAGACCAACTGCTCTAGGCTGGTGGTACAGGAAATGTTTTGACATCGGAATGTTTGAGTTGGGGGGGAGGAGGGCTTTTCAGGGGGTTATGTATTTATTTCAATAGCACCAAATGCATTGTATTATTATTTAGAAATAAGAGAATCTGACACATACTGTGTCCATAATTACTAAAGGATGATGAGCAGTTGCTACAGAAAGCACAGTGCTGTATTTATTCCACAGCTTTCCCCTCTAATCATGCAGAGTAAGTTCTCTCCATAGAACTGCCTCAGCAGTCTGGGGAATCTAATGACTTGTCACAAGTAATGGCTTGGTTAGTGGGAAGTCTGCTTGTTTCTTTTTTCCTTCTGTTTGTGAAGCAGAATCGCTTTCTCATGCTTTAACATGGATCCATAGTGGAATTTCCTTCACTCCACAATCCCCAACCGGAAGGCTGTGACCCCCAAAGGAGTTGCAGATGGGTTTCAGGGAGGACCACAACCACTGTCTCTTTCTTTATGAGTAGATGTGTGTGGGGGGGACACCTGAAACATTTTGGTTGGAATAGCAGGTCACAGCATGGAAACACTTGAGGATCGCTGCTTTACTCCTGTCTGTCCATTTAAATGGCTCCTGTCACTCCAGTAGCTGAGCTCCTTTACTCATAGTAGAGACCGGTCCGCAAGACAGCTGCCATACTGTAGCAGTGATGCAGCTCACACAATTTAACAGGCATGCCACACTGCTTTTACCCTCTGCCCCAGAGTGATATTTGGGTTTCCAAGAGCATATTATTCATGTTCCCTTCTGTTGTCTATGTGGCTTCATGCACATCCATCCTGTCTCCTGGAGAAAGGCAAATCATGTATCTTTGAAGCCACAGACTTATGTTAAGTTTGTTTGGCTCCCTCAGGGATGCACAACTGCAGCATTCCTTTTCCTTCTCCTCATAGACCATAAACCATAAACCATGATTGCACTCTTCAAATATATTAGAGGGATAAATACCAGGGAGGGAGAGGGAAAGGAATTATTTAAGCTTAATACCAATGTGGACACAAGAACAAATGGATATAAGCTGGCTAGTAGGAAGTTTAGACTTGAGATTAGACGAAGGTTTCTAACCATTAGAGGAGTGAGGTTCTGGAACGGCCTTCCAAGGGAAGTAGTGGGGGCAAAAGATCTATCTGGCTTCAAGATTAAACTAGATGGGTTTATGAAGGGGATGGTTTGATGAGATAACATGATCTTGGTAACTAATTGACCATTCATTATCAGTGGTAAATAGGTCAATGGAGGGATGATAGGAGTTACTATAGAGAACTTTCTGGGTGTCTGGCTGGTGAGTCTTGCCCACATGCTCAGGGTTTAGCTGATCGCCATAGTTGGGGTCGGGAAGGAATTTTCCTCCAGGGTAGATTGGCAGAGGCCCTGGAGGTTTTTCGCCTTCCTCTGTAGCATGGGGTACAGATCACAGCTGGAGGATTCTCTGCATCTTGGGGTCTTCAAACTATTTGAAGGCTTCAATATCTGAGATATAGGTGAGAGGATTATTCTAGGAGAGGGTGGGTGAGATTCTGTGGCCTGCATTGTGCAGGGGGTCAGACTAGATGATCATAATGGTCCCTTCTGACCTTAAAGTCTATGAGTCTATAAACCCCCTGAAATATGTCCCTTTGAAGGGTTCTCCCCTAC
This sequence comes from Rafetus swinhoei, assembly GCA_019425775.1. NCBI lineage: Eukaryota > Metazoa > Chordata > Testudines > Trionychidae > Rafetus > Rafetus swinhoei. The sequence goes on from CM033449.1 coordinate 116,880,243, forward strand.
TGTTCTTCGGTGTGCTGCCGCCATATTGTCTCATTCTCCAGTTAATTTGCTTTTCTTGTTGTTGTAATGTGCAAATGAAACTTGCTTTGTGTTGATCTACAGAGTGTTGGATTGATATTGGAGACATAGGCAGGCAGGTCAATCAACATTTTGTCTGGAAAAAACTTGTTTCTCTGTGCTGCTTGTTTGCACAGTTTATACATATTTTGATACCTCCCTCCAACTTGTTGAATAACCCCATATGTACATCTCATAATATTTATGATAGCCAGTATCATATAAGCTTTCATTTCACACCTTAGACAACATTCATTATAGACAAATACTATGACAACCATCTGTTAGGTGTAGTGCATTTGTCAAAAACTGCACAGGAGTTGTTGCATAATAGGGAATTGTTTTGCAAATGGATATTAAGAGAAATAAGATGGAAGCCTGTTCTTACTTCTATGAAAAGGCAGAGTTAATAGCTGGGATTTGGAGCTAAAGATGGAAAGGCACAGTGTGGTAGTCCCTCACTCTTCAGTTTGGAAGAAGGCTACTCTGCCTTGTTGTCTCAGGGTTATAGTCTTCATCCTGGGGTCACAGCAGGGGGGCCAAGCTGTAAGTCTTCTATAGTTCTGGGCCCATCTGGAAGAGGCAAAGGCACAATAATAGGCTGGGGCCCATGTCCCCACCCTTAGACAGGCAATGCCCTGTGGATTCTCTAGCTTGTACCCCCCCTCCCCCCCCGAACTGGGGCCGCCAGAGCAGCTGCTGCCTGCCATGCCGCCCGCAGCTCCAGCCCTTGGGATGGGCCAGGGCCATGTGGTGGGTGCCTTGGTGTTCCTGCTCCCCCACCATGTGGCCCAGCCCCAGAGCAGCTGAGCAGCCACTGAGGAGGTGGGAGAGAGGCAAATTGTTGGTGGATGCCCGCGCAGGGGCGCACCTTGAAAGGAATGCTGGTTGTGACCTGGGGCAAGGGATTGTGGTGCAGGATGTGGGAGGGAATATGGGGCAGGAAGGGGGGGTAGAGGGTTTGGGTTATGTGGGGTAGGGAGGCAAAGGGTTGGAGAACCAGAGGCAGGCTCTGGCTAGACTTGCTTGCTTGACTCCCAGCCATCAGCCTTCTCAAGCAGATTTCCTGCTTGCCCTGCCCCCAAACTGGCTGCAGTGGCCATGTGTTTTTGAACAGCTAGGAGGCTGAGGGGAGGGTGCTTTGCAAGCTGTCTGTTGACAACAGGCAGCTCTCATTGGCCGGAAACCAGCCAATAGGATTGTGCTGGGGATGGGAGCAGCACCTGAAGGCTCACAGCTGTTCAAACAAAGGCCCGCAGGGGGACAGGCACAGGCAGGGAGTCTGCCTGGGGCTCTCCACTGCATTCAGAGGCTGGATCCAGCAGCTTAGTGGGCGAGATCCAGCCCGTGGGGGGTATTTTGCCCAGGCCAGTCTTAGCAGGTACGGCTGTGTAGAAAACCAGCCAAAGAGGCAAGGAATGCTATAAACGGTAGCATAGACAAAGCCTTATGGCTGCTGAAAGACAGGAGATGAACTGGGTATCCCATCTTCCCATTAATTTTCAGCTTCTATAATTTAGCCTGAATTTGAGCCTTAGCTTCATTCAGCAGAGGTTGACAGTAGGTTTCTCCCATCCGCATAAGCGGCTATCAGGGATAAAGCTCAATCTTTTCAAGCTTGTGTGCTCATCTTTTCAAGCTTAGATACCCAGATCCATAGTGTCCTCTTTTCCCACTAGTCACACTGAGCACCTGCAGCTCCCACTGCAGCCCCTATTCCAGTGCTGAGGAAAGTAGATGAGTGTAATCAAAGCTGCTGTTCACACATAGGCCTTCACAGTGTCTGTTGTATAACCATATGTGCCAGCATGCATGCTTGGTAGCTACAATTACCCCACCAAATACCATGAATCTTCTTTTAGACATCCCAGGGATATAATTTGAACATAATGAAGATCTATAGTAATCAGATAATTACTATCGATTGCTCTTTAGACATCTTGATGAGGTAATTAGGGCATAGTGGAAAGAAACTGGAACTGATTGATTGGCACAACCTTCATCTAAAAGGTTCCTAATTATGTTTCTTTTTTTCTAATAGCTGATAAACAAACATCATTTTAGCTTTAGAATTTGTCAGGTGCCAGGTTCATTGGGGACATCACTTTCTTTATTATGCTAACTAGATCCTGAGTGTGATCAACATCAGCTTATTATGCCTCACAGCTAAAGTAGAGGCAACTTCAATTACCTCATCTTTTACTTTCTCTTCTTGGTTTCAAAAGCCCCTGATTTCTTGTTGAAGGGGGGTGCTTAGTGTGCACCTGTGTGTGCATGACACATTTTGTGTGTATGTCAAAGCTAGTGCTTGTGTGCAATCATGTGTCTGGCTGGGTTTATACACAAGCGTAGCATATGTGCATTTGTATTTTCATCTTTCATATACACGGCCTCTATCTCATTGTGGGTAGCATGCAGCAATGATGGGGAGGCCCAGTAATCACTGGAAGTGTCATTACTCATAGGCATATCATTCATTTTGTATATTAGAGCAAAAGCGTTTCTTCCCTGTCTCTAGTCAACTGTTGATCACTCATCACTGTTCCACTCACTCTCTGAACCACTGTGTGTTCACACTTAGATGCACATTGTGTTCCCTTTACTGTTGGGCATTTTTTCAGTACGTAATAACAGCCCTGTGACAAACAGGTTTCTTATTTCTATTGCATAACCTGAGGCACAGAACAGTTTGAAATGAGGGATAATTTGATTGGTTGGTGTCTATCACTAGTTGTATATTGATGAGACCACACCTTCATGGAGAGGAGCTCTTGAAAGCAAAATATTAAGACTGCTATTAAGTGCCCTCAGGATATTCAGTGTCAGGCCAATGCTTTATCAATACACAAACATTGCTTTTGTGTTTGTGCTTTGACCTAGACTCTCACAAGCAATTAAGCAAGCCAGACATGGGACCCAGCCTGTCAAGTAATGTGTTTCCTAATATCAGTGTGTGCAGTTCTCCTGGATAATACAGGCTGTACTTGTGTTTTTGCATTAGAAGTGGGATGTAAAACCATAAGAGAGGTGTGTGTGATTATTCTCAAATCCCTGCATTCAAATGTCTTTCCTGTAATAACTATGTGTTTACATGGCAGTATTATTCCTTACAACGTACTCCCTGTTATACAGATTACCGCATCTGCTGCAGTTGGTCTACAGGGAGCAGAAGTACAGCAAGTCTTTTTATAGCATATTTGTAAAGAATTTTTCTGATCACAAGTTGACCACTTTCTGCTGTTATTACTGACTTTTAGGAAGTCCTACAGTTGGAGAGGCAGATGGGAGGACAGTTACTGGAAGAACCAAAGGCTCTGCATTTTAAGGGAAGCACTCACAACCTCCGTCTGTCCATTCATGACATTGCCCACTCTCTCTGGAAGAGCAAATTGCTGGCGAAATACCAGGTAAAAATCACAGAATGCCTCAATGATGGCTAAAATGCATGGGTCAGAGTAGAGGCACTTAAAATACATGGTGACCCACAACTGTGCAGCATTCTTTTAAAAACAAGATTTGGTGACTTTTCAGGCCCCTATACTCAGAAGTTCTTGACAAGTGTCAGAAGGGTTAGTCTGTATCTGCAAAAACAACAAGGAGTCCTGTGGTACCTTGAAGTCTAACAGATTTATTTGGACATAAACTTTCATGGGCAAAGACTCACGTTGTCAGATGCATTTGAAGAAGTGGGTCTTTGCCCACAAAAGTTTATGCCCAAATAGATTTGTTAGACTTTGAGGTGCCATAGGACTCCTTTTTTTTCAGAAGTTCTTGAGGCTATTGACCATAACCAGCCCTTTCCTCTCTGTTACACACATATTATAATTTATTTGAGCAACAGAGGGAAGTAAAGGATTTAGTTTCTTTTAACCATCCTCATTAGTGTAAGGCCACATAACAGGCCAGGGTTTGCTTAATTTTGAATGAAAACCAAAATTCCCTTTTATCAATGCACTGGGAAAGAAATTTTGATCAGTACACTCAGAGAATCTGCATCTAGCAGGAACATTCAGTGCTAAAAGGACAGGACTTAGGGCACAGATGCAGCTGCACCACTGTTGTAGCCTCTCTAAGCTGACAAGAGAGAGCTCTTCTACTAGCTTAACTACTCCATCCCTGACTCGTGGCAGTAGCCATGTTGGTGGGAGAAGCTCTCCTGCTCATATAGCTCTGTCCACACCAGTGCTTATGTCAGTTAAACTTACATCACTCAAAGAAGGAATGCACTCCCCCCCCCCCTCCCCCGAGTGATGCAAGTTCTACATTACATTAGCTGTAATGTAGACGTGGCTGTAGAGTCAAGAGTTAGCGCATAGAGTTGTCACCAGCCAGAATATATGCATTTTACAGCCTGCGACCCCTAGGGCCCAGTACTGAGAGGTGTGGGCTGCCCTGAGAATTTTAAAGGGCCGGGCCCTTTGTACTCAAGCAGCTGATTCAGTCTTAAGGAAGCAGTAGAACAAATATGCCCACCTTTGTAAAGTGTGTGAGGGCTCATCTAGACTACAGGGAACAGTATCTTCTTCCGATCGCTCTTTCGAAAGCAGAGCTTTCCGAAAGTGAAAGTAATTAAGATGCGGCTTTTTCAGCAAACCGCCCCCTTTGTCGAAAAGCCGCTCTTCCTCAAAAAAGGAGGTTTACATGGCTTCTTTCGACCGTTTCCTGTAGTCTAGATGAGCCCTGAGAGAACCGCAGAGCACCCTGGGATTCATGAAGGTTCCTCATCATGCGGGACAGGGGAGGAATTGCTGGTTTTGATCTGTTTCCATAACATGGTTCAGTTGGTCCAGTGCAGTGAATGCTTTTCACAGGGTGCTAGACTGGGGAGGGGACCACCATCCCAAAGAGCACAGCACATGCTTCTTCCTTCTTCAGAGAAACTGCACAGTATGTCCTTACAACACTCATGATCCCATTCACTGTATTCATTCCACAGCCTTTTGGGAGCTGAGCTGAATGTTCACTGAGATGCATCAAGACCATAGATGCCCAGGATCGGTTCAAATTTTTCCTGCATTTTCCTCCTACAGGAAATTCCCTTTTACCACATCTGGAGTGGGTGTCAGAGAAATCTACATTGCACCTTCACCCTGGAAAGATTCAGCCTGAGCACACTGGAGCTGGTTTGTAAACTCTGCGTACGGCAGGTTGAAGGAGAAGGACAGATCTTCCAACTCAACTGTACGGTGTCAGAGGTAAAGGGGCAAGCCATTTCCACACTGACCAGTGAGGAGCAAATGTGGTAGTACTTCCCTAGCAAACATCCCTCAACCCATCAGCATTCCCAATGCTTACTTGCTATGCTCATTAATTCTCTCCTTCCTCCTGACAGCTGAGGTGATTGATAGGCTTTCCAGCCTCTCTCATGACTGCTCTTGGTACTTTCCCTTCTCATGAATGCTAGATAGTAGATGTGGATTCAACTATCTTCTTCACTCTTTCCTTGTGTCCTTCCTGGCTGTTCTCTTGGCTTCTCTCTGTGCCTTCCTCTGGAACAAAGCATCCTTCCTTGAAAGCAGACAAAAAAGGAATAGTAGGTGTGTCCTGGGTGGCTCTTCTTTCCTCCCTGCAACTCCTTCTTTCTCCTGTGCACAATGTCTGTTTGCATTATAGAATGTAGGCTATTCTGATCCTCAGCCATCCACTCACCCTCCCTAAGTCCCATTGTTCTCGCAGCACCAACTTCTCAGGAGGAGGTGGTGGGGAAGAGTATCAACTGGATTGATGTGAACCAGTTCACTCTGAGCCCTGACAATAACTGATGTGAAATAGGAAGCTCAGAGCTGCAAGTTTCCCCCCTCCAAGCTTCAGGCACTCTCCCCACCTCCAGCAGACTAGAGCTGCTTGCTGCAGCTGGGAGCTCCAGGCTCCCACAGTTCCTAGACACCTCAAGCAATGATGAGACCCTGCAGCTCTCAGGCGCTGCAGGCTCAAGTCACAAAGGTCTCTGGAAGTTACAACCTGTGACTCTCCATGACAAAATCGCAGCTGTAAGCATAAGACATTTGATGTGGAATCAGCTTTCCCTCCATTCTTTCTTCCTGGCAAGTTCCAGTGGCTTGGCTTGCTGAACAAACCTGCCAACAGCTAACGAAAGATACAGCTGTATCTCAATGCAAGGGGAATACCTAGCAGACCCTAATGACCCATGCTCCTGAAAGGCAGCAGCCCTCTTTCATATTTAACTATATTGTAGTTATTTATAGATGTTTAAATATTTCAATCAAATGTGCCTTGAGCACCCACAAGTTCTTTAAAAGTCAGCACATACCATTTACCGAACCAGTGCCAATTTTCAGAGTCTTCTAAAACACGTACCTGTCATCATACATTCAAGCAAATACCTGAGGATATTGGACTTACAGATCACTTTACAGATATACATCATGACTTGTATGTAAAATCAGACTCCTTTGGTCACTAGAGGAATGGAGAAATGTAGAAGGCACAGAAGAGTACTATCCCCAGGAGCATTAGGAATGATAATCTGTAGATTTGAGAGTGGATGAGTGCATTAGCCTAGGGAAAAGAGCCTGAGTCACTGGGTCTTTTGCTTTGTTGTGTACCAAAATTAATATCCCAGGGAAAAAATGTGTTGGAGATGGTACAGGAGTTTGGCAGTGATGTACTGCTCTGGTCCCTCTGTTTTGGTGACCTTAAGACTTGAAGGACATCAACTCTTGAGGACAGTAAAACTTAGGCCAGGTCTATACTAGATCTGAAAGGTTGACTTAAGGTATGCAACTCCAGCTATGTAAATAATGTAGCTGGAGTTGACATACCTTAAGCCGCACTTGACATCATCTTCACAGTGTGAGGCTGATGCGAGCAAACACTCCCATCAGCTTCCCACACTCCTTGTGACTGCAAGGAGTACCAGTCTGACTGGAGGTGTCCTCAGCATTTGATTTAGTGGCTCTTTACTAGACCTGTTAAATTGAATGACAGAAAATCAATCTCTGGTGCATAGGTATAGATGAGACCTTAGTGGTATGTGATGCTTGAGGATAAGGGCAAATTTTACTACTCTGACCAGCACTGGCAGCATCTGTGAGCCAAGTTACTCACAGAGCCAGAGCCCCTTGATAGGGAGTTACACAAAGGAGGAGACTTGCTATCCATCTGGATTTTAACAAGTTTGTCTTATGTCCTATCAGCTGGGTGCCTGGGACACTCTGCGCCCTGCAATAATTTGAATGATGCAACATCACAACATGACATATGAGTCAGCATGGGAACCTTGTGAGGTTACCTCAGGGAATCACAACAGCATAATGAAACAGAGAGCAATGCTATTATTTATCTTGGAGGCAAGTATATGGGGCAGTAACAGGGAACTAGGTAAAAAAAAAAAAAAGTGGTTGCAACATGTTAAAGTTAGTGTAATATCATCTCTTTATGAATTGACCTTTACAAGTAAAGCTAGTTTTGCAAAGGTTCGGATACAAGAAAGGGATGAGGAAACCCACTGTAATCACCAAAACAAGTGCCATTTTGCTCCTGTGTCCTCTGTATACAACACAATATGAAATGAAAGACTGGTTATGTTTTGGTTCCCTGGCTCATAGTTAAAGATAGTTCACCACTATAGAGCAATAAGCTTGGCCTGCAGAGCCCTACTCAATCTTTTCCTCTTTTCCAGTCACCATTTCTTCCCAGACTTTCATGAGCCTTTTGACTTACAACTGTCTGTAGTCAATGGCTCTGCTGACATTAATAAGGAATGTCACGATACCATAGCAACCACTAGCACTTTCCCAATCCACAGGCCATATCTCTGAGCCACACAGCTTCACCCCTGCTGGTTTTGGATGGCGTTTTCACTTTCCAGGCCCAGCAGGCCTTCAAAGTTCAATAACTGTACAGCTCCAACAACAACAGAAGAAGCAGAATTTGGGAGGGGGGAGCTGTCCCTTTGATGATTGCCTTCTGTCTGGAGTGTACATATGCTGGCTGATGAAAAGGATGGTGGATCGGGCATAGAAATAAATGAAAAGGAAGTTAAAATCCCCCCTTTGTGAAGAAATGATCCTTCAAATAGTGTGGCTGCAACATAAAGACTTTCTGTCAGTTCCCTCCGGATAAAGAAATTGAATTCTTTCATGGTTCTGCTGCAGTATGATACCTCCAGATAGGGACGGATGGGAGAAATGTCTATGGGGTTTCTCCACAAGCAGCTGACAGCTTAGATAAATAAATAATTAAATCAGTGTAAATGAGATAGTTGTGAGGGTTGGTAAGGAAAATAGAGAGGCATTTTATCTGTAAGTCACCAGCTGAGATTCACACCAGGTTGTTAGTGACCCAAAAAGTCACTGTTGTCATCAAGCGGCTGCTGACCTATGTGAATATGTTGCTGGCCTTCACACACATCCCCCATTCCTAATGAACAGTGCCTTAGATAAACTTGAAAAACAACAAATAGTCTAGCAGTACCTTAAAGACTAACAAAACATGTAGATGGTATCATGAGCTTTCATGGGTACAATCCACTTCTTCAGATGAATGGAGTATTAAAAGTCCAGATCCAAAAATAAATAAGGGATGGGGGGGAAAGGAAGGGAAAAAATAGTGAATTAGAGTGTTCAAGTTACCAGAAGCTGATAGAGAAGGTGCAAATTTTTCTTAAGTTCCTATTGCTAAGTTGGTTAAGACATGTGGAAGGTAATGTCTTTATCCTTCATACCTTTTTGTTGGCTCCCAAACTTCTAAATGAAAGTTCCAACGCTTCTCTGTGTATTTAGCTTGTGGAATTGCCTTAAATGATATGGTCATTGGCACTCTATTAAAGCATTGTTAGATCAGAGAGATATACAGCCCAAAAGCCCCCTCTCTCCTCAACAGGCACTAATTACATCCTAGTGGCAAGGATTGCAAGGTATGAAAAATGAGCCCTAAGATGCTTCTTTCCACTTTTAAGAACTGAGACACAGAAAAATATTTGCTGGAAGTTTTCATTGAACCCTCTGATGCTGTACATGCTCATGGATAGACAGCTGACTTCAATCTCCATGGCTTGATAAGCTGGCACCTTTTATGAATTGCTACATTAATTTTTAAAACTTACCCCCCCCCCCCCATCCTCTTCCTCAATTATTCTCCCTTTCATATTCCATATTATCAATCCCTATAAAGGAATCAGACAAAGGGTGAAGATCAGCCAGGCACAGTTACACTAGAGTAGGCATCTTTACTATATTACTAGAACAGCTACTCAAATGTAACCATTATGTTGGCAGAGAAGAGAGAGACTTTGAACTGTGAAATCGTGGAAAGTGAATTCTTGGGGGTGACTTTTAGAAGGGCTGTAAGATGACAGCCAAAAGTTACTTATTCTGCAGGGCCCTGACAATGTGCACCATTACCCATAACATCTGCTTGGTTATTGGGTGTAAAGTTGCATATTCAACAGGGGACAACATAACATTAAAGACAGATGGTAAAACTACTATCACAAACAATTACTGTATAAGTGCTGTGTTGAGGTAATCTCTTATTTAACCTAGCAGAGAAGGGAAAGAGCTGGTGGTAGCTTTAATAAAACTCAAGTACACACAATAATTATCTGCTGCTGCTTATATGTAATAAGATCTGGTAATAGTTTCAAAGGGAACAGAAATAACACCATTGTCTTGTGCTGTGATTCCATCCATCAGGGATTAATGCAGTGAGAGAGTAGTGCTCATTAGTGAGGCTACGGATCATGAGAATTGTTCATCATGGTTGGTACATAGTGACATTCCCACATCCACTGTGGAAGGGGCAGGAAAAGCAATTGGTGCTAAGAGCTAACATGCAGGACTGTGTCACAGGGGCGCAAGTAACTATTTGTGGGGGAGAGAGGAGAGATGCAATATATGACTTTGGGCCCCATCTCATCTCATGGCTCACCTCTTGAGCATTACTGCTTAGCTAATGTAAATTATTTTGCCCCATCTTGTCAGTGTATTAATGAGCAATTAAATAAGTTTGCGTAGTTTTAATTATGCCTAGTATTTCATTTAAAGAACAAAACCAGTGATTTTATGCAAGTCAAAAATCAGCACTTCCCGTTATGAATAAAATTAAATGTCCCGTAATTTAAATTTGAGCGCAATCACTTGCATTGCTTAATATCTCATAAAAATAATCCTCCAATTATTCAAGATGGAGATTTGTTGAGACATACATTACATTGCAAACAGGCTGGCATGAAAGAAAGATGCATGAGTCTATAACTGTAAGTTTTGTAATGCTGCTATGTGTCCAAGATTTCTGTGAAGGGAGTGAATTGTGTAAGCTTGTGCTCAATTGATATGACTGCCAAGTTTGTTAAAAGCTCTTGGTCCATTATAGACCACGGGTAATTTGAGGATCGGGGGTCAGGGCCAGAAGCTGAGGGCGTGGGGAGCTCAGGGTAGTGGGTTTGAGGGGTTCAGGAATAAGGGCAGGGAGTTAGGGAGGAGGATGAGGGCAGGAGGGATAGAGGGTGCAGGAATCAGGGCAGGGGACTGGGCGGGGAAGGGGGGTGAGGGAAGATTTATCACCTAAAAATGACACAGGTGTGGGAATCTTCCCCATCTCCTCTGCAGAGAAGACTGATAAAAACAATTCATTTAGCTTTTCAGCAATGGCCTTATCTTCCTTGAGTGTTCCTATGTCACCTTTATCATCTTGTCACTCCCTTGCCTGTTTAGCAGGCTTCCTGCTTCTCACGTTCTTTAAAAAATTCTTGTTAGTTTTTGCAACTTTAGCAAGTTTCTTCTTAAACCTTTTCTTGGCCTGCTTAATTATACTTTTCCCTTAACCTCCCAGAGTGTGTGCTCCTTAATTATCCTCACTAGGTTTTGACTTCCATATTTTAATGGGTGCCTTTTTGTCTCTGATGACCCCCATTACTCTGCTGCTTAACCATGGTGATGCTCCTTTGGTCATCTCATTATCTTTTCTGATTCAGGGGCGACATTTAGTCTGAGCCTCTCTTATGGCGCTTTTAAATAGTCCTCATGCTGCTTGCAGGCATTTAAACTTTGTAACAACTCCTTTTAATGTTTGTCTAAGAAGCATCCACATTTTGAGAGAGTTCTACTTTTGGGAGTTGCCATGTTGAGGTTTTTGGGCATTATCCCCCCCCTAGAAGAATGTTGAATGTAATTACAGTAATTCCTCATTTAACACTATAAATGCGTTTCTGAAAATGTTGGTGCTAAGCAAAAATGTGCTATGTGGAGTCAATTTTCCCATTAAAAATAATGGAAAAGGCGCGGGTTGCGTTTCAGGTGGTGGTGGCGGCAAAGTCAATTTTTTGTTGGTGCTGAGTCATCAATGTCAGCATTAGGTAGCTAGCAACACAAGTCGCCACGGTTTGTTAAAACACAAAGATAAACATGTGAGTGAGTGGAGAAGCACTGTGACCACGTGTATTCATCCACTCATGCATATTACCACTGTTTTCACCAGCTTATACTGCCGTGCGAAGTAGTCTGCCACTTGATTATTTTCGTGTTATTTCGGGGATGTTCGTATTATTCGAAAAACATTCCCTAAAAAAAAATTGTGCTATTGCAAAAAACATGTTAAGCGGGCACGTGTTAAACGAGTAATTACTGTATATTATGGTCACTATTGCCTAGCGATTAAGCTACAGTTACCATTTGAACCAGATACTGTGGGGTTAGGACTAAATCAAGAATGTCTTCTCCCCTTGTGGGTTCCAGGACTAGTTGCTCCAAGAAGTTGTTAATGGTGTCTAGACATTTTATTTCTGCATCATGCCTTGAGATGACATATATCCAGTCAGTATGAGGATAGTTGAAATCCCCCATTGCTATATTCTTATTGTTCAAATGTAGAATCCATACAGATTCTATGGTACAGTTTGTTTCATTTAACACTTTTTCTTTATTTAACTGTTTTCTTTAACATATACTGCCACTTCCCCACCAGACCTACTCTGTCATTCCTAAATATTTCACAGCCCGGTATTACCATGTTCCATGGATTATCACCATTCCAACAGGTTTTTGTGCTCAATATCCCCAGTTGATATGAGAGACTCTAGTTCACTCATCTTAGCAATTAGATTTCTAGCATTTCCAGGTAAGCACTTGTAAGCATTGGCAATATTCAGTTGCTTGCCTTTGTGTGCTATATTTGATGGTTCCTCACTAATTCCTACCTGTACTTTATCAACTTCTTTCTATCCTGTTTATGAGGCTATAGAGTTCCTCCCTTCAATAAATTCATCTGTAAGGGACATCTCTGTCTGAATTGTCTGCTCCTCCACACCTCTTGGCCTTCCCACATACATTTCATTAAAAAATACTCTACAGACTTTTTAATTGTGTGGGCAATAACCATGTTAATATGGGTGAAACATATCTCTCCTCTGTAAGAAGGATTCTTAATGGGATCACCTATCTTCTGAAAGGGTGATCTCATTACAATTGCAAAAAATCTGAACCCAGCAGAGCTTTCCAGAGTGGCTGAAAGATTCATCTTTCCCTTCCTCTTTTTTCACTTATGCATCTTGCCCTTCTGGATTGTGACTGGGCCTGAAAGCAAATGGGCCAGAATTCTTCCAGAAAGGATGTTCTTGAAGTGTTTCCAGACAAAGAAACTCAGATCTCAGAAACTCAGATAGACAGCAACCAACATTTAGTCTCAGGATTTGTTTGGGTGAGATCCTAAAAAAATGTAACCTCCAGAGTTTGCAAGATTAACCTGCTGTTTTAAACTGTTATGGTGGGTTTTCTCTATATACAACGCATGATAAAACACTTTTCAGGCAAGGAGATAGACAAGGTCCCTGCCTCAAAGCATCTAACACTTGTTGTTCATAGATTATTCAGTTAGGTATGTCAAATGTGTACCATTTGGTAGGTAAAGTAATAGGCTCATGTGGCTCCATTCCCCCCATTCCTGCAAGCCAGATGGCAATAAAGAGAGGAGTAAAATGTCAAAGAAACCCACCGGGGTAGGTGAAAGGTGACTGCCAGGATGTGGAAAGCCTATGTTATTTGTTAGCCCCTGACTTGGTGTAAAAGAAAGAGCAGAGGAGGAGGGTTACAGTAGGAGTTGGGGAACAGCATGTTCCATGTCTCAGTGCAAACTGAGGTCTGCATAAAAATGAGGGATCAGCTAATGCCTATAGAGACATAAACTAAGTCTACATGGATTGTATCTCACCAAAAGACTCCAAGAGCTCAGGTGCTAGCTGTAAGATAATAACAGCTTATCCACTGAGCTGCTGTGATACCATTGATCTATATCTGTGTCTCTCCATGTGTGTGAGGGTTGCTCTACCTCTTGCTACTGGTACACCATGCCTGGACCCATACCGAAGAAGGAATGGTGCATCAAAAATACTCCTTCCCCCCCAAGTCCCATAAAACTCTGAGGCATATATGCTTTCCCCTGAACTACATATTTTCATTTACACAGGTAGGAAACATAGGGTCCCTTGACGCATTTTCTGTCATCTGGCTTGCTCCCCTCTATTTGTGGTTGCCCTCTTCTGAGAGAGTTTCCCATACAGAGAAGGCACCGATATCTGCTTTACAGCTCTAAGGGTGGCATTTTGCCCTAAGAAGGAGCTTGTTCTTTTCCCCTAAGCAATCACATTAACTGAGGTTTTCTTCTAGACCAACCTGGAGAGGTGTGTGTAAAGTTAGCTATAAATATTTTTGTTCCTTTCCATTAACTGACATAAAGTGCATGTACAACCTGATTAGCTGCTACTCCCCTAACATGAGTAATAGGATTCTGCATAAATGTTTGGTGACTGCTTTTGTGTTCAGTAATAACACTGCTTTATTTCCACCCCCAACCCCTTCTACAAAACTTAGGAACCTACTGGCATCGATTATCCTCTCATGGATTCAGGAAGTACCATCACCACCATTGTGGGACCGAGCGCTTTCAGTATTCCCCTGCCCATCAGACAAAAGCTCTGCAGCAGCCTTGATGCCCCACAGACCAGGGGCCATGACTGGAGGATGCTAGCCCACAAACTGAAATTGGACAGGTGGGTGTGTTGCTTGTGTGAACTCAACAACTTGGCTGAGGGACTACCTAAGAGCGGTTCTTAAATACAGCATTATTCCAGGTGTCCTCACAGAAGAGGGGGTGGAGGAGGGGAGTTCATTCACCCCTGTCCTTGTTAAAGGCCCAATCCAGGTAAAATCTGTGGACAATTTGCCATTAATTTCCATGGGAGAGGAATTTCTCAGAGAACTTTTTACAGAGTAAGTGGGCCACAAAAAAGCAAGGTTGGATGAACCACATAGGCAAGAGGACAGTACCACTGTGAACAGGTGGGGCAGATCCTCATCAGCCGGTCTAAATGATCCCAAGTGTGCGCAAGCCAAGAATGGGGGCGAGGCAGTCCTGATTTACACTAACTGAAGATTTGGTGCAGAAGGATACAGCACACAAGTACAGTGCAAAGACCTACAGATTAGTCACAGCGAATGCTCATGAAAAGTGTACATAGTGGGTGTGGTTTGTGAATAGTTGGAATCAGCATTGACAGTGGCAGTCAGTCTTACAAGAGGATTTCCCTTTGTTCTGCTGCAGGTATCTAAATTATTTTGCTACAAAATCGAGTCCAACAGGTGTGATCCTAGATCTTTGGGAAGCCCAGAATTTTCCTGATGGCAACCTGAGCATGTTGGCAGCAGTCCTTGAAGAAATGGGAAGACACGAAACAGTTGTTTCTTTGGCGGCAGAAGGAAAATATTGATGCAACCTTGGAATGAAAAAGAAGACATGGAAAGAGGGTAGTGAGAGTGCCCTGTCAGCTATGAATAAGAAACAAAATGAATACCCAGACCAATGAGTTTCACAAAAGACATTTCAAAGAAAACAACAGCCCTGACTTTCACATGTGTTTTCCTTGTACATTACCACAGGATCTAAAAGAAATCATGCAAAGTTGTACCTTGAAAATATAAATCAACCTACCTTTCCCCTCAGCTTGGCTGTACACTGCTTGGTACAGGATTTTACAGTTTCCTAGGAAACGCTTTTTATTGCTATCCAGATGTATGGATAAACTTTCTTAACAATCCCAGTTTCTATGGACGTTGTTTACATCAAATACCGGACAGGGGTAAGGAGACTGTCCATGGCTCTTTATATTTTTATTTAAAGCCATTCTAGACAAAGTTGTGGACAGTTGGTTGTGGCTATTTCAGATTATCAATTTCCAGTGAAATTCAGCCTTTGGCTACAAAGCCATGCATCAAGAGTCTCAAAATAATCCTCCCATCATTGGATCTGGTTGTAAAACCAGTGTTTTGAAATGTGTGCATCTGGAAAGCAGATAATCTGGGTGCTAGGCAGGAATGCATGTTCCTCTCGCCACCTTCAAGGGAATTCCACAGGTTCTTTATGAAAAATAGCTATAGGATTGTAGGGAAGATAGGGAGTCATTTTCAATTCACAATACATATATAAGCTCCCTTCTTAAAGAAAGTGTGTGTGTGTGAGAGAGAGATGCAATGTGGAATGGGGGTGGGATAAGAGGAAACAACCCTGCACACAGATTTTGCTATAATAATTATTTACTGATAAGTATCTAGTGCAAGGATTATTATTATTTCATTTTAATTTCTAATTTTGTCAGAAGCCTTTGTCCGCATCCTCCAACCCTTGGTTAGGCAGCAGAGCATGCTCACCTGGTTAGCATGCACTGGACCCGATTCTCCATAGCAGAGAATCTAGTTTGATGAGTGCCAACTACCGTATCACGTGAGCTTCTGCAACACCCCCTATTTACTAATGATTTGAAGAGCAAACATCTCATTGTTATGCTGGAAGCCAGGGCTACCCCGTGCCAACGCTGTGAATGCACCCTCCCAAACCAAACACACAGAGCTCTTAATTTTCAGAAGCATGTGTAGCACCAGGTACTTCCCCTCGATGCCTGACTTGGATAGTCTGGGGTGACATCAGGCAGTGTGTATGCAAAACCAGGCATGCGTGTTCTGGAAAATTAAGACCTTGAGGTCTGATTTTTTTTTTTTTGCGGGGGGAAGGAGGTCTTGAGCAGCCCATCACTCCCATTTACTTTCCTTGGGATGGTGAGCGCTCAGCCCAACTGAAAACCAGTCGCCTCGGTTTTAATCACGAGTGTATGATAATGGAATGAGGAGACTGCTCCATTTTATTCTACAGGCAGGTTCTGCCCTGTGATCCATAAAGTGGTTCGTTATTCCTGCTCTCCCTGCATGCAGGGAAGTGCCATTGGAGGCCAGGAGCGTTCCACCAGGCAGGGTAGTGTAGGGCAATGGTGTTGAACAATGCTATTCAGCAGAGCTTTGTCCTTGCTATTTCCACAGCCTAGAAATGCTCTTCAAAGTTGTCTTAGTAGTTATGGCTCGAACTCATTCCCACTGTTGTGGAACTCACTCATTTGTGTTCATCTCCTGTCTCTCTTGACCATTTTGATGCAGCTGATGGGGGGAATTGTTAGGCAAGTGAAATTAACGGTTGTTATTCTGGCTGTCATTTCTTATTTTGCTTGTGCTTAGTGGGAAGAGGGTGACTCCTTCGTATGATGCAGGGCATATCATTTCAATATTTCTTCCTAATCTTTGCTTTCCCTTCCAATGCTAGGAGAGTGTTCTCACCCATGCTATTTGCTCCAGGCTTCGAGCCAACCACTGATGCTTTTATTTATTTATTTATGTTCTCACTTTGTATTCTTCGATGGATATTTTTCCCTTCAGGTTTTTAAAGTCTGCATTTTTAAATGTAACTGTGGAAATGTCATTGGTCAAAATGGAAGGTGAATTTCATCTGACCTTTTCCCCATCTTGACATTTCTATAGGCTTTTTAGCTTCGGCTCAGTGGCACCCAACAGTGTATTTATTAAACACAGGACAATGTTCATAAATCATTCCCTGGGTGGAGAGCAATTTGCTAGCAACTCAGAAGTGGTGAAACCCATCCTCAGGGGCTGGTGGACACATGTTCTTATGTTCACCTGGGTTTTCATGTGGCGTACTCTCTGATGCTTCCAACCTTATTGTCCTTTTCATACGCAGCATTATAATCCTGTTATTTTAAGGTCTAATCGAAATGCTATGGAGCTCAGTAGAAGTCTTTCCGTAGAGTCGAGTGGGTTTTGCTCAGTCTCACCATTTCCTCTAGTTTTCCCCGCTACTCCCCTCTTGTCTCCAGTATGCTTTCCTAGACTCATCTATGGCCTTCTGACACCTTCATTTCTCCCTCTTTAGGGAAGCCCAGTCCCCACATTTCAGCAGCAATTTAACCATTTCCCCCACTTTGTTCCCCCCTAAAGGTATAAAAGTGAAGCTTAAAGATGTGCGTCCCTGTTTTCCGCCCTAAGTTACAGCTTTCAGCTCCAAGCAGGTGCATCTTTGATGCACCTCCTGCTGGGCTGCTCTGTCAGGACAGGCTGATGCCCTTTTGCTATCCCTCAGCTCTTGCCTTCCACTCCAAGGAGTAGTTTGTCATATAAACTGCTAAGGTCATTTGACCTCGCTACTGAAAGTTTTCACTCGGTGGGAAAACCTGCAGCCTTCTCACCATGAGAGGGAGCTTCTGTTAGTCATACTCTTGGGGTTGGAGCGCTTTTTGCTGACAGCGGCTGTTCTTGGATTAAGAAATCTACAACTGGACAGTTTTTATGAGCAGTTCTTACAGCGGGTCAACAACATTCTTTACTTCCCTGCTAAGGAGATTTATCAGTAGGAAAAGCTTAGCCCATATTCTGAGGAGGGAGAGTGGGGTAGAGAACGGTTGCCTATCCAAACAAATATTGCCAATTTTTGAGAAAGTGGATGGTCCTTCTGACTCAGAACCACAGCTGTTCTTGTTCTTGTTCCAGCCCATTTGCTCGGGTGTCCAGTAATCCTAAAAGACCCCAAGTAATCCAGTGTAGGGGTCAAAGGTTTCCCTGCCCTTCTCTTGCAAAAGCTTCACATGAGCAGCAAGGTCTAATGATAGGCATTTGGTCTAACCTAAATGACTCTATTGAATGGTCCAATGTAAATTAACACCCAAGATTAATGAACGGTAACTGGTTGTACTTTGCAGTTGCACCTCCTCAATTGCAAATTGATAATTGATTCAGGACTCAGGTGCCCCTCTAAGTTCCATCCAAACCAGATTCCTTCTCCACTGTAGTTTCCACCTCAACTCAAGCTTCCCCCCATTTTTGGGGTGGGGTGGGTTCTTTCCACCCCTGAAAAGGCCGAAGTGGTTCATGGATGCCAGATCATTATGATGAATTTGCAGCTGAAAACCCGTCTTGCTAATCTCCACTTGGAGTGCTCCATATTCAATTTGTATCTGTTCCATTGAGGAAACGGATGGGTGGGTGGGCGGGGGACTTGTTTTTTGGAAAGAGATTAATTTTCAAAATCCCTCAGATGAGAGAAAATAGAAGCAGTCTTTCCCCTCTGTATGTTTGTACACACTGCCATCTAGTGCTATGGACCACACTCTATATAATACTGACACCAGCTGAAAACTAATAGAGATTACCTTACCAGAGGGAAATAAATTTTGTGAGCTGGCTGTTTAGAATGGCAATTCAGTTGTGAAGACAGCACTGACGCTTAAGAAAACTGTCATAAAATTTACAGTGGGTAAATCAGCTTGTTGCAAAAAAAAAAAAAAAAAATGACTGCACACGTCTTAATCTCAACATAGTTACTTTAAAAAAAAGTTTACTATTTTCATTGGCCACTCCATTTTTTTTGAGTTATTGCAGTTTTGCTGCTCGTTATGCCGCCTCTTAACGTGTTGGTTGATAATGATATAAATAAAATGTTATATATAAATATATATAAAAATATCTACAGCCTTTGAAAATCTGATTTAAAATCACTGTTGGATGGAGTTGTTTTAGCCTCATTGCTTTGAGTTCTTTTGTGTTTTTCTCGTAAAGACAGCTGTCAGTGTAGTCAATAAGTCCTTTGTAAGTTTTACATGCATACCAGTGGACTCATATTGAACAGTGTGAGACCAGATGATTATTATTTTTATGAACTATATATAGTTCTGAAGTGACTGAGGTATTTTCAGACAGGATTTGATTTTGTAGGCGTTGGTTAGTGACCAAGATTCCTTAAACATTCACAGGACATTTAGCTGTTTGGGAGGCACATCATGCAAAGATATTTCTATTAACCTGAGTGTCTTGGCGTTTCTGTTCCTCCCCTATAGATGTGTTTACACAGAGCTAACCTAATATTATGGCCAGTGTCCTGATGAGATTCATCTTGCTTCCCAAAATAGGTTTGGGTGTTTTTTTTTTTTAACGTTGTAGACTTTGTTGTATGTTTTAGCTGAGTAGTGACTACAGCACTTAGCTTAATTTTATACGAGATAATGCAGTTGAGTCTGTTTGATCCTAAGTTCAGGGCACTTTGTAAACTACCTTATTGAGCATTTGAAAATCTTTTCAGGTATTTTTCTGATCTGGTGGCAGGCCCTGAAGTGACTAGTCACCCTCAGAGGTCAGTCACAAGCTGAGGATGCAAGTGGTTTATGAATGAAAAGAGAACCTTTACATCTTCCTCTGTGAGGGACTCCAACCAGGTATTCACTTCAGGGTCACCTTTACTGCTTTTTCTAGTCTATATTTTGAGCATTTAGTTTGTGACGTTTTGTAAGGTGCATTGCAACTTTTTAATCATAAATATTATGTTCCTATCAAGGCGGGACTTTCACATGAAGGCAAAGTTGAAGGGGAAGGGAGGCAAAAAAGGGTATTTATAATAGCTTCTGGAGGCCCTTAGCTATTATGTCAGGTAACTTTGGTTGAATAAGTGATACCTCATCCCTACTTCCTCACAGCCTAAGATGCTTTGGAAATGACTCTGCAGTGAAGTTACAGTCCCTTGTCTGCATCCTCCATTTCATTCCAATGAAAATAAACTATTACGGTGATGTCCAAAATTCAGCATTTAGCATCACCTCAAGCTCAGGTAAGCAGAGCTGTAGCAGATGGGCGGCAATGGTTTCAGTACCAAGAGTGTTGTTAGCTGGCAAGACAATGCATGGAACAACTAGAGATTGGCCTTCACTAACTTGCCAGAACTGAACTCTGTATAATGGTGGGCGTGCGTCTCTGGATATAAACTTATTCACTTATCACCCATTTAAGCTTGATATGTCTCAAAGTCCCCCCTAATCTGACATATGAAAGGCCCTGTTTAGGTAATGCCTATAAAAAAAAAAAAGATTTCACTCATCTCTATAGATGAAAGGTATTTAACATGTCTTATGATGTCAGTGAAAGTGTACATTACATTGGTGGGTTAGTCTTCACTTACTGTTTACAGAGAAATTAATTGCTATGTGTGTATTGTACTCTGGATTTCACCTTCTCATTGTAGGAAACTCAGTAGTTCTGGTATCAAGCTAACTAACTCTGGGTTTTCTTTTAAGAGCCCAGATGTTACATTTCACATTACTGCAAAGCAGGATTGTGATTTCTCATTGAATACAATCTAAGCTACGCCTGTTGGCATCCAGTGGCAGAACAGGCCTAAAGTAAGACCCATCTACAGTAACGTGTAAACCAAGTAGCCTAAAAAGAAATAACCCTACAAAATAAACAAGATTACAAAGAGTGACCTACACTGTAGGGTTTCATTTTCCAATCCATGCATCAGCCACCACCCACCCGTCAAAGCAAGGCATATAAAACAATCAGTATTGAACATTATTCTTCCCAGCTGTAGTGCAGGATGTACATGGTTGACTTCACTTGCTAAAATGCGCTCTTTCCATTCAGTACTGAACAGTGACATGCAGCTCTCACAGTCAATGCCTTTTTAAACCACAAACAAAGGAAAAGCTTGCATAACCCATGCTTTGAAAGTATGTCACAGTTACAGCATGGCCATGTTACTTAAGGTTCTTGGGATTTTGGATTTTTGGCATAATGTATTCTGTTTGGTTTTCATTTTCCTGTTGCTGTATCTTCTATGCAATTCCTTTTCTAAAGAATTACTAACAGAGAAGTGCTAGCCATTGCATTATTTGTATTGCTGTACAGTGGAGGTGTGGTTTACTAGTTCTGAGTGTGCCTCTTACCCCTTTTTTCTCCTCCCCTCTGTTTGTAAATGCCTGCATTTATTCTGTCAGCCTGACATGTACAAAGTGTAAGAAAGAATTTTTAAACAGGTAATAAATTATATTTATAAGCAACTAGAAAAAAACAAGATGGTGTCCAAATGTTTGAAATGAGCTTCCTTTCTTTCTTCTGGAACTTTGTAAGGCAGGAGGCACTGCTTGTTTCTATATATTTTTGCATATCTGTGTTCTCAAAGGAAGTGTTCTTGCATATAAATATATGCCAGGACCCAGTCTTTATCCGAAGATGCTAGACATAACAGCCAGGACCAGCACAACAAATATATGGAGGGACAGCCACATCTTGCAAGTTGACATTAAAAATCAGTGAATAAGATGCTGTGAACTACATTTTTATTCTAAATATGCCTGTCAATGTGATTGCATTTGATTGTTGCACCCCTGCAACTGCCTGTAGAAGTAGCACCATGTGGTTACTAGTCCATTTTGGGGAGTCAAGGTGTTGAATACCAACATTTTAATGTATTTTTGGTTATTGTACCTGCACCAGATTTTCATGAGTAAACAAAGTTTCTAGCACAGTTGGACTATTATTGCAACATTTTAAGTTCTGTAGGACCTAGTCATATGAATAAATGTTGGGAAGTTTGCATCCATATTTGTCAGCTGAATGTGTAAGGGAAGGTAAGATTTGGACTAACATTTAGGAAACACTTGTCTAAAGTGAGGCTGTGGGGAAATGACATCATCTAATTCCTCCACCTCTCTGAGCCTTTTCAAGACTGAAAAGGTCTGAGCAGCAGAACCTATAGTAATCTATGACATTATGTAATGTGAAATCATTAGCTCAGAGTTATTCAACTTTGGAAGGCCCGAGGGCCACAATGATACTCACAGCACACGCTGAGCCACACGGCAGTGTGGTTGCATATACATGCAAATAGCTTCTGTCACACTGACAGGCAAAGATTAAGGCAAGACTACAACACATAGGCCTCATTTAAGTCAGTTCTGCTGATATTAATAAAAGGCAATATTTATCCGATTTCAGGAGGAGCCCTAGACGAGCTGCCGGCAACTGGCGCCCTAGGCAAAACGCACGCTCAGCGTGCAATCGGTGTCCCCACCTCCAAAGCCCTCAACGGCCGTTTATCTTGGCACCCTAGGCGACCGCCTAGTTCGCCTGTATTGACGGGCTGCCACTGTTTGATTTCCACCCACATGACAGCACTTTTAATGAGCAATGATAGTCAAGGGATTTAACTACTAAAACACACAGCAACCCAAATTGCACCATGGGCCACGTCTTGACTAGCCCTGCATTAGATAGTCCTACTCTTAGCCCCCCCGTATTACATTTCACCCAAGGCTGTTAGATGATGGACTAAAACATATCAGACTTCAGGAGGTTAAACTGTGGTGTACCACATGCAAAGAATAGACCAAGCCACAACCACAGCCAGGGAACGAAGTTGCCCAGATGAGCCTGCACCCCTCCAGCTCTCTGGATTGTGGCCACTCCCATTCCTATTGCGAATGAAAAGGACAATGGATGAAGGGAAAGGCTCGTTTTTCAAGGTTTTCTTCTATAAGGGAGGAAAATGACTTTACTTGGTGCAATTCCATTTCTTCCTCACAGCAAAGCACTGAAGGGTTGAGAGTTCCATGGGGGCAGGGCACTAGGCTCACATTCGTGGACTGCCGCCACTGGGAAAACTGAAGCACCTGCGATCAGGTAACACAGCAAACTGCAGAAGCCAATTTAAATTGTTGTCTCATTGCTAGACAGGGAAAATCAAGATCAGCAACACTTTCCAGGAGGCATGTGTCACACTTGTTAGAATGAGAGGCACAGCACGCTTATAGTGGGTTTTGTACACTATTTACACCAAATAGTCTTTAAGGTGCTACTAGACTAACAAAACATGTAGCTTTTAAGGTGCTACTAGACAATTTGGTGTGTGTTAAGTTTTTCCTGTTACAGACTAACTTGGCTACCCCTCAAACTATTTACACCCACAGGCCAACTGTTTTCAGTGGCTGCTCGCTGTTGCAAAACCTCATTGCTTGCATTATTGCTGTTTACTTACAGGCCCTGCTCCTAGAGTTAGGGGGTTACATGAAAACACAGCTTCAGTTTTATAGTAATTTTCTAGCTATCAGGGTTGCAGAGCCATGTCTGAACACATGACCTGAGTACAACCCAATGACTAGAGTTGCCAGGTGTCTGGTATTCACCCGGACAGTCCGGCATTTTCACCTCCTGTCTGGTAAAAAAATTCAGAAAATACCAGACACCTAGCAACCCTACAACACACTGAGCAACCGGGACCAGCCCTGCCCCCTTATCTGATTCCCCAGGGGCTTGTCTTGTGGCTGGAACAGAAAAACAAAATGGCTGCTGGCAAACAAGCCTCTTCTTAAAGGGGCCATGCTGATTTTTTTTTTTTTTTTATTTAACGGTGTCAGGGTCCTTTTTTCTCTCAACAACTTTGGTCTCCCCCCTTTTTTTTTTTTCCTAAACAGAATTTTTTTCCCTTTTTTGGGCAGGAGGGGAGGGGGGTAGAAGAGGTGTTTGGTTAAAACATCTGGCAACCCTACCAAAGACTTACTTTAAAAGACCCCAACGTTTTTTTGAAAACGTTTAAAGTCCTGTGATTTTTTTTTTTTTTTTTTTTTGAATGCGTGGTGGTACTGATAGATCCTGCCTACTTCAGAGAAGCAGTTCAGGGTCCCCTGCTGATACATTCTTAACCCGATTTGCTTCTCAGTTGTTACCATATGCTGGTATAAAGTCAGGAGTAACTCCACCACATTCAATGGAGCTAAATCGACACAGACAGATGTGAGAGTAATACTGAAAACGTAACCAATACCCCAGCTCCCCAGGTTAAAAAACAGTCCAGGTCAGACATGATGCTAGTGAAGTCTCAAGCCTCCCCCTGAGTCTTCCCATAAGAAAACAACACAGCACTTGGCCTGCTTATCTTGAACCACTGCAGGACCAACCACAGCTCCTACCTGCTTGGTTTGAGCTCCTAACACAGCTCAAACTACAGCTCTTACTTTAACCCACTGTTTCTTAAAGCAGAGTAACCTTGGAAGGCAAGACTCATAGAATACTAGAACTGGAAGGGACCTCCAGAGGTCATCAAGCCCAGTATCCAGCCCTCATGGCAGGACCTAGTGCTATCTAGATCATCCCTGATAGATGTCCATCAGACCTGCTCTTAAATATCTGCAGTGATGGAGATTCCACAGACTTCCTAGACAAGTTTGTTTAACCACCCTGACTGTTAGGAAGTTTTTTTCTAATGTCCAACTTAAATCTCCTTTGCTGCAATTAAAGCCCATTGATTCTTGTCCTATTATCAAAGGTTAAGGAGAACAATTTTTCTCCCTCCTCCTTGAAAACTCTTTTAAATGCAGTCCCCTCTCGGTTTTCTCTTTTCTAAACTAAACAAGCCCTATTCTTTCAGTCTTCCCTCATGTTTGCTAAACCTTTCCTCATGTTTGTTGCTCCTCTCTGGATACTAAAAGTCCAATTGAGGCCTAATCAGCACACAGTAGAGCAGAAGAATGACTTCTTGTCTCTTGCTCACAACACTCCTGTAATGCATCCCGGAATCATGTTTTTTTGCAACACTGTCACACTGTTGATTTATAATCCACTATGAGTCCTAGATCCCTTTCTGCAGTAATCCTTCTCAGACAGTCGCTTCCCCTTCTGTATTTGTGAAACTGATTGTTCCTTCCTAAGTGGAGTATTTTGCATTTGTCCTTATTAAACTTCATCCTATTTACCTCAGACTATTTCTCCAGTTTGTCCAGATCATTTTGATTTATGACCAGGGTTCGCCGAACTGCGGCAAGCCCTGCTCGCCAGCCGCGCTGTCTGGTAATCTGCGCATGCGCAGATCGCCCGAACCCGGCTCTTCCGGGTTACAATCTACTCGCCACAGGTGAGTAGATTGTATAATTTGTCGAGCCCTGATTATGACCCTATCCACCAAAGCACTTGCAACTCCTCCCAGTTTGGTGTCATCTGCAAACTTAATAAGCGTACTTTCTATGCCAATATCTGAATCGTTGATGACGATATTGAATAGAACCGGTCCCAAAGCAGACCCCTGTGGAATCCCACGTGTTACACCTTTCCAGCATGACTGTGAACCATCAATAACTACTCTCTGGGTACCTCTGCACTTGCACCCTAGTTTGAACTAGGGATGCAAATGTAGGCGACCGCAATTGCTAATGAAGTGGGGATTTAAATATCCCGCGTTTCATTAGCATGACCTCTCCGGTGCGTTACTCCACTGAACACCTGTTTCGAAAGTGAAAGTGCGCGCCGGGACACATCAGTTTGAACCAAACCCCTTGGTTTGAACTAACGTTACTCCTCATTTTTTGAGCGGAGTAACGCGTCGGCAAGATCATGCTAATGAAATGCGGAATATTTAAATCCCCGCTTCATTAGCAATTTCGGTCGCCTACGTTTGCATCCCTAGTTCAAACTAGGGTGCAAGTGTAGACGTACCCTCCGAGAACAGTTATGCACCTACCTTATAGTCATCCCATCTAGGTTGAATTTCCCCTAGTTTTTTTTATGAGAAGGTCATGCAAGCCCATAGCAAATGCTTTATTAAAGTCTAGGTAAGTCATGTCCACTGCTTCTCCATGTCCAACTGATGGGTTTGACATGCTACGTTCTTTACAAATCCATGCTGGCTATTATTGTCTTCCAGATGTTTGCAGCTGAATTCCTTAATTATTTGCCCCTTTATCTTCCCTGGCACAGAAGTTAAACTGACTGGTCTGTAGTTTCCTGGGCTGTTATTTCCCTTTTTATAGATGGGCACTATATTTGCCCTTTTCCAGTCTTCTGGACTCTCTCCCAACTTCCATGACTTTTCAGAGATGATAGAGGAGGTATCTTAGCATTCAGGTATCAGCTCCTTGAGTATTCGAGGATGCATTTCATCAGGCCTTGGTGACTTGAAGACATCTAACTTTTCTAAGACATTTTTAACTTGTTCTTTATTTATTTTAAAATCTAAACCCACCCCATTTCCACTAGCATTCACTATGTTAGGCATTCCATCACCATCCTTCCTCTTGATCAAAACCAAAACAAAGAAGTCGTTAAGCACCTCTGCTATTTCCAAGTTTCCTGTTACTGTTTCTTCCTCTTCACTGAGCAACGGGCCTACCCTGTCCTTGGTCTCCCTCTTGTGAATTATGTGACGCAGCACAACTGAAATGCTGACCCTAAGCTAACCCCCTCCTTTATTATTTTTCCATGACAACTTGCAGCCATTGTTAACTAGGTGATTTTATAGTCCCCCTCCCTGGCTTTTCAGAGAAAGGGCTCAAATTTAACTTGGTTGGCCTCAGTGATTTAGCAGGGGTGAAACTGGATCAAAAGTCTTCTCATACTTTGTGCAGCAGTGGAAGGGAAAACCCAGCTTCTTGGATCATTTTCAAAAAGTCACAGTCATCAATTTATTTCATGCCCCTTCTTTTTTAATTTCCCATAAACATGCATATGTCCTCTAATAGGCTCTTTTTCATACACAGGCTCATTCTTCTGGCACTCAGAAAGCAATCCTTCCAATCCTAAGCCACTTAGCTACTGTATAGTGTGTTAATTCATAATTCTCTTACCCTGCAGTTGTTTGAGAATAGTCCCCTTGGAATAAAAAGACTGTGCAAGTGCTTTGTCTCATTGGACACAGAATCAGGCCCTGCACATATTCATTTCTAAAGCATTTTTGCAAATATAGGAGTTTGTTACTAAACTACTAATGCTAGTGAAGTAACATTTTTACAAATTCAGCGGGGTAGCTCTGTTAGTCTGCTTCAGCAACTACAATGAGGCCCTTAAAAACTAATACATTTATTAGGGCATAAGTTTTCATGGGCTGGAGCCCACTTTGTCAGCTGTAAGGATGTTAAAGAGTGGTTAGTTGGCTAATTGTGTAGTTGATACAATTTGTATCAACTACACAATTAGTCTATAAGGGGAAACCGTTCTGCAGAACCACAGCAGGGGTAGCTCTCAGAGCCAGCACCAGCTGGGACTGCTCAGTCCCGGCTGGCATTGGCTCCAGACCACTGCAGCTCTGCATTTTAAATGTAGGAAGAGCCTCACGGCTTTTTGGCTGCTGTGAACAAAGGCTAATCTGGCAGCAGCCTCTGTTTGCGGCACCCCAAAGCTGGCTGCATACAGGGGAGGCGAGGCAGCACTGGGTCCTGTCTTCCCCCTCCCCTCCTTGCTTCCTCTCATACAGAGAGAGACAGCAAGGGGGGGAGCAAGTAGTCGAGTACTCGACTCCCTGATAAGCTTAGCCTTAGCAGATCGTCAAGAACTGGACTACTTGCTTACATCCCTAGTCAGCTGCATTGAAGAAGTGGGCTCCAGCTCACAAAATCTAATAAATGTGTTAGTCTTTAAGTTGCCACAGGCAGCAGTTCTTACAAACTGGAACTCAGGAGGGCTGCAGTATCCTTTGTGCACCAAAAGATCACAGATCTTGGGTGAAATACAAATCAGTGGGTAAACACTGACTATGCGGATATCAATTTTGTTTTACCATGAAGTGAGCACATGCTGATTTAGGTTGCAGAATCAAGACCACAGTAACTCCATTAACTTTAGTGGAACTCAGTCATGCATAAAAAATAGGCATGGAACATAAGGTTGAAATACTTTCTAGCAATTTTCATTCAGGGCTCCTAAAGGACCCACTGACATCAGATAAATTTGGCCATCACTTTAATGTGTTTCAAAGAAAATGGAGACCTGCATGATCTGACAGTGCACCAGATACATTAGTTGGCTCATTGTGTTTGCTCCAAAACTGATACTTTTAATGTTAAATGCCTTTCTGTGGTTGAAACAGTAGCTCTCAGGAGTGATGTGGTAGAATAAAACTGATGTACAAGGTGCTAGTGGTATTCTCATTAATGCACTTTTTTTGGAGGCACAAAATCAAATGCTTCTTAAAGAAAAAAAAGGGTCCTAGTAGAGTTTGGCAACCATCTTCAGCAGGGATGGTTTGACCATAATAGAAAAGGAAGCAGGTAACTTCAATCTACACCCCTTCATCTTTCTATAAGAACATTAGGGTTTTTTTTTAAATTTAACCATGGGGTGGAGAGACACTGTCTTTGGAAACAGCTGCTTCTGTTCTCTGCTATTGGCAAGCTGTTACACTTCCAGCATTATGACCTCTAGCCTAGATGCACAAAGAAGTCAGCAGGACCACACAGATCAAGGACTTAACTGGGGAAAGCTTAGAATTTCTTCCAATCTATATAGACAGGGCTCGACAAATAATACAATCTACTCGCCCATGGCGAGTAGATTGCAACCCGGAAGTGCCGGGTTCGGGCAATCTGCGCATGCGCAGAACGATCTGCGCATGCGCAGATCGCCGGACAGCGCAGCTGGCGATCCCTGTATATAGACAACATCTGAAATTTGCATCCCAAAGGAAGGGGGAAAACTAGATGAACCCCCACCTCAAATACATTAGTAGTAAGTAGAAAGTCCATAGGGAACAGAAAAATGGGCTGATCAGAAAGAAAGCTACATTGTGGAGGTTAGAAGAGTATAGAAATAAAGGCTAAGTCTACACTGCAGGCTCCTCGCGCAAGAAGTTTTTTTCGGCAGTGTAGGGGTTAATTGAGGAAGAATTTTGTACATGAAAGCATAGAGGTGGTGAGGCACAAATCCTCCCCCCTTCTCCTATATCTGATGAGCCAGAAAAAAGCCTTCAGGAACACACACCATTTAAGATAGGCGGTGGTGCTACTGTAACGAAAACAAGTTATAGATAAGAGTAGGGGAAAGGACAAGACAGGAACACATAACAATCTTGCTTAACCAGATGTATTAATCATGTAAACAAGGTCAAAGGACAAGCAGTACCAGATCGATAGTCAATAGCCAAGCCATACTGTAACACGTGATAAGTAACCCCCGAAAGTTCCAAATTGCAAAACAGGGTGAAAACCTGTATATAAACTGCACAACAGTATGGCAATTTGGACCTCACCAATGGACTCTGGTACCTGTTCCTCGGAAGCCTAGACAACCTCCCACTTGTCCGCAGCTGAACGGGGTTCCCAGGTTGCAGAAGGGACGTAAGAGCCGCTTTTCCTATAATGTTGTTCTTTTAGTTAAGGGGTACAGCTGAAATCTGTCAGGAAATAAACTGCTTGGCTGCGTCTAGACTGGCATGATTTTGCGGAAATGCTTTTAACGGAAAAGTTTTTCCTTTAAAAGTATTTCCGCAAAAGCGCGTCTAGATTGGCATGGATGCTTTTGCGCAAAAGCATCCGTGGCCAGTCTAGACGCGATTTTGCGCAAGAAAGCCCCGATCGCCATTTTCGCCATCGGGGCTTTTTTGCGCAAAACAGTTCTTCCCTGTCTACACTGGCCCTCTTGCGCAAGTATTCTTGCGCAAGAGGGCTTTTTCCCGAGCAGGAGCGTGAAAGTATTTGCGCAAGAAGCACTGATTTTGTACATTACAAAGTCAGTGCTCTTGCGCAAATTCAAGTGGCCAGTGTAGACAGCTGGCAAGTTTTTGCGCAAAAGCAAAATCTTGCCAGTCTAGACGCAGCCCTTGTGTTTGACAGATACTGGTGCAGCCTGTTTTGTACTTAGAGAACCCAGTGTCGGACCTGAGAATTACTCTTGCCGGCTCTCTCAAAAGAAAGCTCTGATGGCTATTCACAGAATAGCCACCAGAGCACCCGCGCTTTTTTCGATTGGCTCTTTTTGCACAAAACCCCCGTTGCTCGTCCACACACACCTTTTTGTGCAAGAACTCTGGCGCAAAAAGGAGTTATTCCTCCTAGAAAGAGGATTACCTACACCATAAAACCCCTCTGTTCTTTTGATTTACTGTAAATTTTCTTGCGCAAAAACACGCTTGAGGTGTGGACGCTCTGCGAGTTTTTGCACAAAAACCCTGTAGTGTAGACATAGCCAACGTGAGAATTGCTAAATGTCAAGCTGGATGTTGCTGGACCAGAGAGTCCTGGTTAAGAGAGTTGTAACCTGTATTATAGAGCAACTGGAAAGAAAAAGATTAAAAACAGTGGAAGGTGTGGGGGAGTGTCTCACGGGTTCAGCACAATCTTTTGTTTTCCAGGTTTAGTCCTTCCTTCGGTATGGATATCGCTTAATATGTTCCAGGGTCAGTCCATGACTTTCAGCGCTCCTCTGGTCACACACAGAGACTCTCTACGACCCACTGTCTGTGAATTTAACCCTTACAGGCAAAAGACAAGCCATGTACAGTGCTTGTGTTAACAGTGTGTTCCAAAACTGTTAACATCCGTCACTGTGCAGTTTAATAAATTAAGTGGCAGATATTGTGGTGGGCACAAATCTTTGTTGCAGGAAATAAAGGCTAATGACCTGTTACTCTGCAATAATTCTATGGTTCCAGGGAGAACATTAGGGCGCGTCCTCCGACAGCACTCCAGCATGGTCTTTTTCCCCCATTGCTTTCTATCTTCTGCTCTGCTTTGGTTCAAGCGGGAGCAGATCTTAGACCCAACTGAAATTGGCTATTAAAAACAAAGTGCAATTCAGGGGGGAGTTGGCTGGCTGAGGAGCAAGTGGGCAGGGAGAATGCTCCTGGCCCAGCACAAGGAAGTGTCCTGCCCTAAGGCAGGTGGTTTGTTTGTTGCAGTTTCTCCGTCAGTCAGCAGGATTGCTGTCAATCATAGGGTTGCTCTATTTGCCTTTATTACAAGCTGGTCTGTTTCCCAACCCACTTAAAGATGCTGTTTTAATTAAACATTCTAATTTCTTTACAAGTTTTGTACCATGAGGTCTGAACATACCCACATGTAACAGTAGTGCTTCTGCTTTGATTTCGACTGATTTGGATAGCTGGAGGAGCCCCATGCTTTAGTAGGTTGTGTAATGCTGCCTCACGTATGGAACACCACACCACCTTGGTTTAGACCAGCCCATGCAAAAGCCATCATGTGTCTATTCTTTGGCATAAGAAAAGCAGCCAGAAAAAAAATTGTCTTGGCTTGTTTTCATTCATAAAGTTGGTGCCTTTCATAAAAGCGAGAAAGAAATAAAAGGAAAAAGGATATCTTTTAAAAGGAGACTGAACCATTTTTATTTGGGGAATGTTAAAAAAAACAACCACAACCATATACAATTCGAATAAGTACACCATAACCGTTTGTTCCCTAGTTCTTAGAATTACAGTATTTACAGGTTTCATAAGGCACTGGTTCCCAAAAAAGAACACAAATTAATCTCTGAAAAATCCTTATGTTGTCAACCTTTCTTCAAAACAAATAGTTTTATTTGTGCTAGAGAAGGGATAACAGTTGTTGCATGCTCTTTTCCTCCACGTTTTCTTCTCCCATTGTAGCTGCTATGCAGATAACGTGCAATGAAATCAAGGGGATTTAAGCCACTGACATGCAATAATGGACTCTCTGTTCATGTTGGCCACATAGCACTTACAATTTGAATGTTACTTGCATACAGCTAACCGAACATCTGGTAATTGAGGTTTGAGGGCAAAATTTGGCCAGTTCTGTGGGAAAAAGAGCATCTCCTCACACTGTTATATTTGTCAACCTGTGCATTTTCATAAATAAATAATGTTTCATTTAGTGCTTTATCATTCATAATATTTTACTCAATCCACATACTGGAGTTATTCTGACTTTCAACTAAATATATATTTAACATATAAACCTGAACATCTTAACATACACACAAATGATCTGGCTGAAAAGAGGCCTCTCTCTTATGTTACAGTATGGCAAGGAACACCGCCCCTGGAAGCTGAACTCCAATTACATTTACCTAGGTGCCACAAATAAATCAGGTTTGTCCACAATGGGAAAAAGAAGAAGCATGTGAATGCTGAGGATAAATCCAGCACGCCAATTACAATCAAAACAGCATTTGTACCAGTTTAGTTCAAAACTAAACTCAATATAATCGCACAAAATAAAAGACAAACCAGACAGACAAAAGAAGGATAAGGAAGAATCCCCATTTCCAGCTAGATTTTGACAATAAATCATATGAAAATTAGAAGAAACAATACTTGTTCTGACTAAAATATTTCAGAGTATTATACTCTCTCTCAACCTAGAATTTCTCAAACATTTTTAACCATGAGATCTATGGAAAGAAATGAGAAATTCTGATTATGATATTTCAAACTGCAGTAGTACAGGTTGGACCTCCCTGGTCCGACACCCTCAGGACCTGACCCGGTCCCACATGAGGGATTTTGCTGGACCAGGGGAGGTCATTTCTGGACCCCCTGATGCCGGCCCCCCGCGTTCAGCCTGCTGGACTCCCCGCCAGCTCCTTACCTCCTGCTGAACCCGTTGAGCAGCCGTGGCTCCGGATTCTGTAGGGCAGCCATCCATGCCGCACTGGGGTCTGGGTCCCACAGGGCAGACCTGCTGCCATGTGCTGGACAGCCCCGCCATCACCTCACTGTGGGCAGTCCACTGCCTTGCTAGCCCCGCAGGAATCCTTGCAACTGGCCTCCACCAGGACTCTCTGGTCCTGCAACATCTGTGCTGGACTATGGATGTTGCCAGACCAGAGAATCCTGGTTAAGAGAGTTTCAACCTGTACTTTAAAATTCCTTTATGAACTCACAGTGACTTACCAGTCCTGGAGTGGAAGATTCCATGACTGAGCAATACCACCCAGGCGCGTAGAGGTTACTGCAAAGTTTAAAGTAATAAAGCTAAAGTTTCACACCATGTTTAAAAAAAAAAATGCGAGCCTAACCTTAGGCTCCAAATCCACAGTTTGGTGGTCTGGTCCAAAAGTGCTAAGCCCTCAGCTAATCCCAATGAAAAGTTCCCAACAGTTGTTGGGTGCGCCGCGCCGCACTTCTGGAACTCAGGCCTCTTGGTTGAGCATCTAAGCGCAGATTTAGGGAACTAATTTTAGTCTTAGATTTTTGTTAACTTCCTCCCAAATACAAACATATTGTGGAAAATGTTCCTAATGTTAGAATTGTCACTCCTCAGATGCAGTTTAGAAAATTAATATTCTAGGCTTTAAAACAAAAGTGATAGGACCTGATAATGCTCAGAAGTAATTTGAATAGCAATTCCGAAGTGACTTGGAGGAAGTCCAAAACAAATACATTGTCCCAATGGTTTCATGTTTCTGTAGTAACCATGGGATTTTTCTTCATCATAAACAGTAAAACTTAGTATTTTCTACCCATAAAGACCACAAACTACTCTCTATAAACGGAGAATGCTTGGACCAGATTGACTTATTCCACTAACTGCAGCTCGAGGTTTGGGTTGACAGAGAAATGCAGTGTTGGGTCCAATCCTGCATATATAAACCCAAAGCACACACTCAAATTTTAACTACCAACAGCTCTGTCCTTTCAGACCTTATCAACAGGAAATTAAGATGACTCACTTCATTAAAAAAAATCCTCTAGAAAAAACGGGACTTTTTCTGCCCAAAAAAGAGCTAATGTTTCATTTATATGCTGAAGAGGAACTCACACTTGTCTTGTGTATGAGTGTCTCATATTCATATGAACAAAAGAATACAACACTTATCTGTGCTGGTTATATTCACGTTATAATCCAATGCCTTTCTCCTATGCAATGTTTGTATATACACCTCATAGCAGTTTCAATCACCAGCGGTTTCTCTGGTAAATGAAAGGCTGGTAGGATGAATCAAATTGGTTCTTTAGCAAACCTGGTCTTTTCATTCGCATTTGTATAAAAATGCTTCATTTTTCAGTAAGAAAGGCTAGAAAAAATGTGCTTTTGCTTATCATACTAGAACCTATTCCAAGCAAGCTCCTAACAGAACCAGAACCCCAAGGGCATATGAAGAACAAGGCCTACAGAACTGCCATTGATATATGGCTTCTGTTTATCTTCAATACTGTAAGTTCTGCCTGCAACAGGCTACTGGCAGAATGTCAGGAAAGTAGTCTTTCGATATACGGAATCTTTCTAACCAAGACACGCCTACCCTGTGAGAACAGAACACGTGGGACTATGAAAACTGGTCTCTGTAGGAAGGTGGCATTTAAGACAGTTACCTTTATCATTTCTTTTAACTTCACAGCCTCTCCTGAATATTTTTGTTCTGTTTTGTTTTGTTGGAGTGCAAATCTTTTTATAAGTGAAAAAAGTCATTTTACTTTCATCTTCAGGCACAGTTTCTTCTGCTTTTTAATGTAACAATATAGGTCTTTACATCTAACCATAAGTTTCATTTTCATAAAATTTAAAGCAGTATCTTCTTTTAAACAATCAAAAAATAAAATAGTAACAGGCTTTCACAGAAAGCAACATGCATAATCTTGAGCCAGTTACTGAAATGTTATTTCCCTGTGCCAACAGGGAGTGGATGAGCTTCTTCCAATCTTGTGGGTCAAAGCCTGCTGTTTTTGCAAAGGATCCTCTCCTCAAAAGATGTTAAATCTGTATTTCCTCTGAAGTATGACTGTGTTCAGAGTACATATTAGTGAAGGCTTTTGAATCCTCTTCGTGTCCTCTGATGACAAGGGAAAGTCAGTTTTTATGGGCTCTGGCAAGGGACGTCTTTTGCTGAATCAGAGTTTAATGTCCTGTGACTCTGACATTTTGGCAAGCGTTTTCTTTACTCTCAGGGCTGTGAGCCGAGAAGCAGGGTTGTGAGCCCAACACTCTGTCATGAGTTTCCCCATTTGTCTTAGGCACTGTGGAAAGAAAACATAAAAAAGGATCACACCTGGGTCAGCTGGAATGCAAGACTGAAGTTGATGGCGGTCCTGAAAAACTCTAGGAAAAAGGCAAATGTCTTCTAAAACCAATACCAGGTGCCATGCAACAAATAAAGGCATACATACAGGGTGGGATGACATTTTCTGTATATAGACTCCAGTTCTCAACATGTCCCTAAATCTGCATACTTAAGGACAAACTGGGCTCAATATTTGTCTCAAAAATCAAATAGTAGAACAACATTTCCCCATCTCCCTTACCTGATGCCTAAGGAGAACTTCTCTGATAACTTCCCTGTAATGTGGGCTGTAGATGTGGAAAGCAGCCAACTAAATGGGTCACGGGTAGAGTTCACTCTTCCCAGTCTACAAAATGATGCTAGGGCTCCAGCACAGACTGGACATGGTCACTTTAACAGCTGTTGCGCTGGAATAGTGGCTGCTGTCCTTCACAACCCTCTTGCAGGATTTCTCATCCACCTGATATTATTCTGTATTACCCTCATCTCCACAGTATAAAGGAGTCTGGTAGACGGATGTCTCCTGACTGAGACAATTTCTTTTTTTGCACCAGCTTAGTAGGGGATAGTCACTGAGCCTGCCATCGGAAAGGAAGTGCAGAGGACATGATGCACAGACTATTTTTCTGCCTATTCTTTGTCCACAGGCACAGAAGGCTCTTGCAGGCCATCTGTACTTGAGCAAATGTCACCCTGTATGCATTAGGGATGTTAGATACTGTGAAAGTAAATAGTCATGAAACAGCATCGAATTTTAGCAGTTACACGACTATTTGATAGCCCCTAGGAGTGGGGCCTGGAGCTGGTTGTGCCAACCACTTGGTGAAGAGTAGCCCACTCAGCAAGCATGCCCCATATGCAAGGCATGGTAGCAGCCACACTATATTCTTTATCCCCTTGCACCAAAGCCTTTCTAAGCAACAACACTACAAGAGAACTGTTCATTTGCCTGTCTCACGAGATGAAATCCTCTTGGTCAGTGGCAGTGCCAGACAGATGGTCCCTTCATTGTGTGAACCACAAGTATTCACATTTCTAGGGATGTATGTGTTTGTTTTTCTTAAACCCACGCCTCACTCTCTAAGATTGCTTACCACTCTTGCATCTTAAATCTTTGATCTAATTGCAGGATACTCAAACAAACACTGCTATTCCCAAATCACAGCTGTCTTCTACAATAACAGCATTACACTGTACCCCTTAACAAGATTAATGACCTCTGCATAGCATCACTGTAACAGTCGGCAAGTCTGTCTGCAGTACATCAATTATTGGTCTACTGATCCAAAACAGAATTTCAATCCATTATAAAATCTCAGAGGAGTGAATTCAGATCCCCTAGTCCCCTCAAAACTAGTTTCCATAAAAGAAAAAACAAGTACACTTGGGAATGCAGTTTTAGATCCCATTTTAAGGGGAAACACCCAAATTTATAGGCAGAGATGCATTGTTACCATTTGTAAAAGGTATACTGTAAAAGCAAGTGGACCCATAAGTAGTCTATTTGTTGTGTTCAGGGAAACCAGTAGACTTGCCAGTGCTCTGGGCAAAGTGTGTGTGTGTGAGGGGGGGAGGAGGGGTGTCCCTATGCTCCCAAAAGGGGTGGGGTGGGACTGGGGCAGCCAGCTCTCAGGGTACGTCTAGACTGTAAGGCTATTTTGGGATACCCCATGTCCAAGGAACGCGTCCACTATTTCAAAATAATTTTCGAAATAACGGACATGCTATTTCGGTATCCATGTAAACCTCGTTTCACGAGGAATAAGGGATGTCTCGAAATAGTGCTTTATTTCGAAATTTGGTGCTGTGTAGACATGCCAAATTTCGAAATAGCCTATTTCAAAATAAAATCGAAATAAGATATGCAATTTGCGTAGCGTAAATTGCGTATCTTATTTCGATTTTAGAGTGCAGTCTAGACATACTCTCAGTGCTGCCTGGAGCGCACCATGCTGGTCCCCCCAACTTACCCTGAGAGTCACCTGGAGTGTACTACTAGGTTCTTCGGTAGTAATTTCCCCAGGCCCTTTTGAATTGCTGGGCTCTGGGACAACTGCCCCCTTTGCCTGCACCCTCCTCTCTGTCAGCAGGCCTGGTTGTGTTTAAAAACAAGTGGATGCAAGTAATGTTTTTGTCTGCTGTCCCTGCATGCTGTGGTGTTGTATACAAATAGCAAAGTTAAACTTACTAGAGTCAGGACTGTACACCTGTGATCACAAGCAAAAGCTGTACATTGATTAACTCCCATAGCAACAGAAACAATGCTCTTATAAAAAAGGTTAATGACAATTATAGGCCTAATTTAAAACAAAGCTGACACCAGTACACCATGTATAGCATGTCATTTTCAAAGTAGGTTGAATTTCTGGCTAGCCACTGCTTAACCATAATTACTTCGGACAATGGAAAGGGAAAACAGGCCTAAGAGAACAGCAGAACTAAACATACAGTCTTGAGTGCATTCAGTTCTCACTGTGTTATCTTGGTAGGTAGTAAAAACATAACACATCTTTCTGAAAAGACGTCAGGTCAGATTCTCCAAGAATCAAAGCATCTACTTCAGTGGAAGCACTTCTTACAATGCAGCCTTTCCGAATAGGCACAGTGTTATGAATGAAAATCCCACCTGTTTATTCTGAATGAAATCATCACAGGTTGGGGGGACGGGGCACAAATAAATAGTAACATAATAAAACACGTGCTTTATTTTAGAGGACTTCTTACCTCGTCACTGCTCCATCTATTGGGGAACGAGGGACGGAGCTTCTTAATGCACACAATCTCCCGCATGTCCTCATAGGAGGGGTCAGTGGGCACAAGATCATGGTATGGAAGCTGGTATTCTTCAACTATTCCTGAAAGAAACATTTTCCAGATGTGTTCACTTTTTTTGATTGTATCCCTTTGGTATATATGGTCATGTCTATTTTCTTCCACAATTTGATCTGAGGAAGTGGGTCTGGCCCACGAAAGCTCATCACCTAATAAACCATCTTGTTAGTCTTTAAAGTGCTACATAGTCCTGTTTTTTGTTCCAGAGGACTAAGGATGTCTGGACTACACCAACTACACCCTCTTGGACTCTATCAGTCACACCTAGCGTTGTCTTGCTCAGCATAGACACTAAGGGTATGATCCATGTGAGCTATTAATTCAATTTTGCTTTGGGGAGGGAGTCATCTTTTTGAAGAAAATGAATTAAAATATAGGCCAAATGGCACAGAAAAAAAAAACAAAAACAAAAACGGGCAAACAGCTGTGCAAGTAAGAGAAACTGACTCCTCAGCTCCATCCTCCAGTTTCTCAAGTTAATACATTCAGCTGTGATAAACATACTTCTGTGGCTTAACTGAATAAGATTCAGAAGAAAAAAAATCCCTTGAAAATAATGTGTGTATACTATACACACACACACACACACACACACACACACCCATAAATCACAACAAAATTAATGAACTAAATGAAAATGCATGTAATCATAATGATCAACAATTTATATGCCTAATTTCTCTAGTCTAAAAATAATTTTAAAAAAGCAGCATCTCAGATGCTTGGTGTACTAATTGTTGGTAAATTATGACTTTTTAATGGTGATCATTCTAACCGCTAAATATTAATAACAATTTTAATAACATCGCCATTAGCAATGAAGGGGAATTTATGTGGTTTCTTACATATTACATTATAGTAGTAGCTGGGAAATACTGACTCTCATGATAATCACTTTTAGTATTTACCAAGAAAGTATTTCTCAAACAATTAATTTTGTATGCTCTTTACAAAATGTTACAATATGCCATTTCCTTTACATAAAAAATAGTGGTTTGTATTATTGTAACTGTTTTCATCCAAAAGCATTTTAATGTCCTTTATATGCTATAAATACAGAGATCAATTGACCCACAATGTACATGCAGCTCCTCTCCTGGGCTAAAAACCAAGCAGGCATTCCAAACCAGTAACATGCAACTGCACTGCTTGTGGTGGAACCATAAGAGAGTGTCAGACCAGCCATGTGTTCTACTCCCAGTCTAACGCTGACCAGCTCAGTGACTTTGGGCAAATCTTTTGCCTCTCTAATGCTTCAGTTTCCCCAACTTCCCTTGCACAGCTCTTTTAGATCTACAAGTGGAAAATCCTATCTAAGAACTAAATATTATACTTATTCTAACTTCTGAAGCAAAAAAGAGTATCTGCAAATGAAACAGCAGGGAGAATGCAAGAAGGGAGAATGGAATCATCCAATTTGCAGCTCTAAAAGTCATATTAAATCATGTCCGTAAAATATGCAACTACGAATCTAAACCAAAAACACTCCACCCAGATTAAATTAGGAATAGCATGGGTGATATAGCTATTGTTGTGAGTGTTTTCTAGGCTTGTGGCCTGACACTAATACCATTTGGGATCCAGATCTCATAATCTGAGCAGGAGTGGATTTAGGGCCTGATCCTGCAATCTGAGCCACATGAGTGTAATCACAGGCCTACAAAGAGCCTCAAGTGACTTCATATGGCATCCGACTGCAATATTAGGGCCTCATTCCGTACTTGGATGGCAGATGTCCAAGGAAAATTCAGGATGTTGTTGGAATGATGACAACACAGTAGATACCAGTCTTCCCTCTTACTAATTCCTCCATCCTGGCTGTATTTCTACCTGAC
Organism: Rafetus swinhoei; assembly: GCA_019425775.1. Lineage (NCBI taxonomy): Eukaryota > Metazoa > Chordata > Testudines > Trionychidae > Rafetus > Rafetus swinhoei. The sequence goes on from CM033449.1 coordinate 116,919,817, forward strand.
TGGTAAGGAACTTGTGTTTCTTCAAGATGACAGAGAGAGGATAACGGTCAACTCCATAATAGTTGTCGGTTTAAATCATTTGTTAACTGTAACACCCAAGCAGTAACAACCCCCTTTCTGCTCAAGTAACAGAGTGTTCATTCTCCAGCCGAAATTTTTACCACTCTGAAAGAGCCCCCAAATTAGCTCCATATTCCCACTAAAATGATGAACCACTGCATCTTTAAATCAACTATTAAATATGGTGTAAATCTTTGCTGCTATATTATGATTGATTGAAGCTTGAAAGAAGCAGAAATTAATAAGCTTTGGATTGCCAATGTGTTTACCCAGCTTAGTTTATTGCAACAAAAACTACTACCCAGAAAGACAGGATGGAACTGAAGCTATGGTTTATTAAGGAAGTTTGTTGTTACAAGGAAAAGCCATGCCTTAGTTACCAACAATATGTTTGCCATTTACCTCCTGACACACATCTCCTGGCTACCTCCCAAAGGATGAGTCCAAAACTGTACATATCAGCCATGATATATGACTGGAAGTGATTCCTATTCAAGCTTTCATCCAGCACTTCGGGAGGCATATAGCGCTTTGTTCCGACCCGGGTGTTTGGTGGTATGTCTACTTCATTTGTATCACTAAAAGAAAGAGAAGAAAGAGAAGGATCAAACATACAAAATAGCTTGGAAAAAAAAAAAAGACCTCTGAAATCCCAACCAATTGTAGGGAAAAAAACAAATTCAAATAAAATTTATTCTTGAAGAAGGTAAAAAATAATGCATAATCTTAATGGGACAATTCTTACAGGGAAAGCTACTTAGTGCGAACAGTGATCTTTCTTAAAAGGCTTACTTGCCTGAGGCTATATTACTCATTCAAATGTAGAACCCACAACAGAGATAGGACTCAGCAGGGATGCTGGTAACATTTGTGAAATTTCATTGTCATTAGACTCAACTCTAATGCAGGCGATAACAATCAAATATTCATTAAATGTTGCTTTCTTAACATACTATACTACCCACTGCATTCAAGTCTTAACAATTAATGGAGAAGACTAAAAAGCTGGGGCAATAGTATTTAACTCTGGGCCAAGCTGGGCCTGAGAGGAAAAAGCTAATCTCGCCTAACCTTTCCTCATCTCAAATGTAAAACACTTAGATATAATGCAGAACAAATCTAGTCAAATGTGTCACATGTCACACTGATAATGCAGTGAAGAGTGGAGATATAATTCGTAAGTAGTACAGGTTGAACCTCTAGTCCACACCCTGGGGACCTGACCAGTGCAGAACCAGAGAATTTGCCAAACCACAGGAGATCAATATTGCCTAGCAGCATTACCATCACTTCCACTGCTTATTGGGTTCTTAGAAGACATGTAGGGGTAAGCTGGAGCTAAATAATAGCACAGAACACTTTTAAAAATGAGTAGTCCGGTGACATCTTAGAGTAACAATAATATATCATGACTTTTCGTGTAACAGTGGAAAGAATTAAGTATACCTAAGGTCCTACCAAAGTCATGGCTCATTTTGGTCAAATTTTAACACATAATATATTTCACTATTTCAGTTTTAAAACATATTTTATAATTTCAGCTATTTAATCTGAAATCTCATGCTATTGTAATTGTATGGGTCATGCCCCAAAAAGGAATTGTGTGTGTGTGTGTGTGTGTGTGTGTGTGTGTGTGTGTATGGAGTCACAAGGTTATTGCAGAGAGGATTGTAATACTACTATCCTTACTTCTGAGCTACTATTTGTGGTGGTACTGCCTTCAGATCTGGGCAGATGCTGGCCAGAGAGCGGCAGCTGCTGGCTGGGAGCCCAGCTCTGAAGCCAGAGTTGTTGCCAGCAGCAGTGCAGAAGTAAGGATGGCATGATACAATTTTGTCACCTTTACTTCTGCGCTGCTACTGGCAGGGTGCTACTTTCAAAGCCTTCAAATAGTTATAAAGGTAACACTAAAGTAAGGGTGGCAATACCACAACCCCCTAAAATAACCTTGTGACCTGCAACTCCCTTTTGGGTCAGAACCCACAATTTGAGAACCAGGTCTCCCCTGTGAAATTTGTATAATATAGGGTAAAGACACATAAAAACCCACATTTCAGAGAAGGAAACCAGAGTTCATGGCCCATTATGCGTTTTTCATGGCTGTGAATTTGGTAGGGCCAAAAACATATGAAATAAATGTTGGTTGGATCATAATAAAAGAATGGTATTACTGTGTCTTGTTACAGAGCAACAAATGGTTGGTTCTATTTCTTCTTGATTTATACCCTTTGGGCATGTTACTGTATTTAGGCGAGGCAACACATACTGGAAAAGGATAAATTGCTTTCCTTTACATTTACACATTGGTAAAGCTTTACATGGATACAATTCCAAGTTATTATTTTCCAGGCAATTAGCAACAATGACTTATTTTTCTCTAGGAAGAGTCTAATGAAGGACATTTGTACAGATGAATCTATTGATGGAAGAAAATAGGTTGCTTTTGCCTGTACTCTAAATCATATCAATTTAAAATCTTATATGGAATCTTCTTTTAAACACTTAAGAAAAGCCATGTTTTCCAATATGGTCTCTTAAAATGCAACCCACAATTTACTTTGATTGGTAGGAAATTAAACAAAGAGCAGCACAACGAGTCTACTTTTCAATACATGTACAGATTATTTCAATTATTCTGTATGTGCTGTCAATCAATTATTCAGATGTTTGATCGCACATATGGTCACTACTTTAATCCCCAATCCCCATCTCTGCATTCAATAATACTGATCAGCTGTCTATTAAATACAGCTTACTCTAAATTGAATATGTATGCAAATACAACTATTATGACCATTTAGATACAAAATAGCTATTTACAAGCATGCAATACATAGTATACATGCCACTACTATATTATAAGGATGTGCCGCACACACTCTACACACACACACACACACACACACACACACACACACACACACGATGATACAAAAAGAGCAATGGTGTCTCTCTGATCCCTTTCAATTAAAAACACCCATTTTTCTGCTGACATTCACAAGCCTGGGGCCAGGAAAGAATTCATACACAATGAAATGCACTTAATTTTACTCACCTAATAAATTTAACTGCCAAGCCCAGGTCTGCTATGCAGCAGGTTCCATTCTTTTTCACTAGAATGTTCTTACTTTTCAGATCACGATGGGCAATAGCTGGTTTGCCTTGAGTACTGAAGATCTCAGTGTGCAAGTGGCACAAGCCACTAACTGAGGAATAGGCCAGTTTTAGCATGGCTTTGGTATCTAAGGTAGTAGATTTGAGATAATCATATAGGGAGCCATTCTCATGGTAGTCTGTGATAAGATACAGTTGGGTCCAAGACCCTGTCCCTTTAATGTCTGCAGCAATGAACCCTGTAGGAGGGGAAAGATTTTTAGATTAATATTTTTTCGGGGCTGTTAAACACCACACACAACTATAACTTATCTCTCAGCTACCTATGTGTTTTAGCTACAAGCTCAAGTTCTTTATTCAGGCTCTCCTGTATTCAGTTAATAACATCTCATACTAAAGTTCATCAAAATGGGGATTACACTGCATGAAAAAATACACAAGAATTACTTTGAGTGATTATATGGCTATATTAAAAACATCTCACGCTAAAGTTTGTCAATTCTTTCTGTCTAATCCCCAGGTTAAGGGTTAAACTGTGAATAGGAGGGGAAGGAACTACACATAAATATCCCTCTCTGTCTTTGCTTGCAGAACGATGGAGTGCAAAAGCAGTTTGGGTAATCAAGGTCTACTCAGTTCTTGGTTGCTCCAGGATGTAATTTTCCAGTGAGGGATCAAACAAATGCCCAGCAGCCATAAGAGAGACATCTCTCTCAAATACAGAGAGAAACATTTGTGGTTAACTACAAAGCATGGCAGATAACTAAAGGCATGAAGAAAAGGACACCAGCAACTACAAAGTTATTACACCTAAGAAACTTAACACAGTATTATCCCTTATCTTTTATTTCACTCACTTACCCAAAATGTTTTCATGTCTCATCAGGACAGTTTGATAGATTTCTGTCTCTCTGAACCAGCTGGCCTCCTCTGTGGTGAAGAAGACTTTTACAGCTACCTTTTCTCCACGCCATTTTCCCATCCAAACTTCTCCATAGCGACCTTTACCTATCTGTTTCACCATCTGAATCTGCTTTGCTATAGTCCTTTGTACCTGTTAAATCCAAAGAAATGCAGTTTGAATATACTCTACAACATACATTTTATCCCTCTTTGTCTTCTCTTTCTCTCACATGCTTAAAACACAGGAACCCTTGCACAAGGCTAGAATTCACAGGCCTAGCAGAGAGTTGTGGGAGATGGAATCTCCCGCTGCTTCCCAGAGAATGGAACACTAGCGCAGGCACTCTTGTAGTGTGGGGATCTGCAGGAGGATCTGGCCACTCCTACAAACACACATGGCTTTATGCATAGGCACAGATACATCTGACAGGCCAAGAGTTTCAAACAGAGGAGCTTACAGTTAGGGGACCTAAAACCATATTTAGGCACCTCAATAACCAACAGAGCTGACAGAAAAACATTATTACCATCCTAGAAAAGGTTGAGGCTAAGTGAAAAGTTCTGGAAAAGAATCAACTTTAAAATGTTGAAAAGCAGTATTTTGATATTCCCAAACCGAAATAAAATATTTCGGTCCAGCATTAATCTGCCGCTATCTGAGATGCCATTGTGCCTTGTGCTCCCAGTTTCCCCTAGGGGCTAGACTCCTCAAGCAAGCTCTCTTTTCCATTACGCATCAGGGGCTCCCATGATGACTAAGATAGAGGGGAGATCCTGGTATAATCCAACCAGGGATTCTAACCCTTAAGAAAATTGAAGAATTTCAGCAAAATCAACATTTCCCACAGGAATCCACACTTACTTTTGAAAAAACAGTGACAGAAAATTCCCAGCCAGCTCTAGGAACTTCCCCATTTTTCCAAAATGCTGTGTACCCAGCAGTTCTCATTGACTTTAACAGGAGACAATAGATACTCAGCACCTTTAAGAATCAGGGCTGGGATTTTCAGAAGTGACTAAGGGAGTTTGGTACCAAACAGCTACTGAAGTTTGAGTCTCTTTCAAAAAAACAAAACAAAACAAAACAAAACAAAAAAAAACAACCCTACCCCATTTTTTATTTATGAGCCCATATTGGAATTGAGAGCCTAACTCTGGGTTCTTATTGGTGAAAATGTTAGCCATGAGTTTTTAGTTATAGTTTGCTAACGTGCAGGAGTTAGGAGGCCAGGGTGGTTACAAATGTATCATTATCATTTATAAAAAATATTTTCCCCAAACAATGTTGGGAGCACAGCTTAAAATCTGTATTTGTGCACTGACATCAGTTTTGTCAAGTAACTTCACTCTGAATAAAAGCTACATTCAAAGCACTTGTTGACTTATACCAGAAGTTTACTGCAACCAGCAGCATTGCAGAGTAATCTCTGGTGAGAATGACAGATCAGACACAGAGTTAAGGAAGATTGACTGTCCATACATTAAACAACTAAACCTGTTATGACTAAAACATCCACTGTGAGCAGAGACAGACTAACTTATCCTATTGTGAATAAGACATGTCTGAAGGCTTCATATTCCTAATAATTCATAGAAGAAAACTACTGTAAAAGTTGTTATACAACCTACAAAACATGGATGTTCAAAGCTGAGGAGCTAATCAACCTCTATTTCCCAGTCACAAGATAGTACGATAGGATGTTGAAATGGCAACTGCTTGTACCTCAATATTGCCAGTTCAATCCTGAGCTGAAGCATTTTTTATTTCATATTTAAAATAAAAATTTTAAACAAAAAAAAACCCCCTTGATTGAGTTCAATGCATTAATTAGACCTTGGTAATTAGCTATAATTTTCTAGATATGTACATGTGTAAGTCTAGATTTCTGCCTTCACCCACATAAAAATCGCATAAAATGCAATGCACTCAAATAGCAGTGTTATGTGAATCCTTAATGGGTCACATTAAGTCAATGTTTTCCCAACACTAAAAAAAGCTGCTTAAAATAAATATTCAAAACTGCATTTCAAAAACATTTGGTACTCTCATTTTCTCTGAAACTGACTGGAACCCAGTGAAAGCTGTCATATTACTTATGGTCCCTGCAGGTGGCCCTTTTGATAATGCTGAACAGGACTGAAACTGTTCAGCTCCAGTTTGAATGTATGTGAAAACAAGGGCACTCCAAACCTGTCAGGCCAGGTCTATTTTCGTTTACGTTAAACTATTATGTTTAACCTATTTTGAAACTGCCTAAAATGGAGGGGTGAGAACCTACGTAACAACAACTTTGCAAGTTCTCTCTCTTATTTGCATACAAATGGAGGCTGAATTTTTATAGCCCTAGTATGTTTTATCACACTATCAGATGGTGGCTTCAGTGCAGTTATTTTGATTTACACCAGTGCAAGCCAAGAAAAAAAATGGAGCTTAAGTTGTTTTTAAACTGATTTATTCTCCTTTATACTTTGAAGTAGTGATTGAATAGCTGTATTACACTGAAATTTTTCTTTAACATTTTCTAATATAATTTTAGTATTGTTGCTTTCCAATTTGTTTATTTTAAAGAATGCATCCTGAAAAATCATTGAATTACATTAAATAACTTAATTTGTGTAAATTTATGTAATGGCATGATAAAGCACATGCAATTACAATATGTAATGATGAAAAGTTGCTTATTAAATTACATTAAGAAAATGAAAATCACATTTCTGTTATGAGTTTTTAAAAGGAAGACTACTACATGGAAGACCTTAAGTAGCTTTCTTTCTGCTAGAGCTGGTCGAACTATTTATTGCATGCCACTTATTTTATTTTCTGTATTTAGTTTTTTTGCTGTTCATAAACAGCTTGTGATGTTTAAAATATGCTTGATATTGAAAACTGACAAAGTTTTTAAAAACATTTTTGTGTTATAGATTGATTGTAAACTGTTCATGATGAACAGTCCATTATTTTTTCAATTTTTGTATTTTTCTATGCAACACTGACACTGGTCTTCTAAGGAAATATAGCTTTTCACTTCTCTTCTCTGACAGGATGATCTAAAATTCACAAACTATTTCCACTGTTGCTTGAACACAATTTTGTTTTGTCACAAAAATGGTTTTGCTTCTTGAAGGAAAACATCTTGGCTAAAGGCACAAAACTTGCTGTTTGCAAAATTCATACAAAATTTTGGTCTCACAAACAGTGGTAAAAACACAATTTTAGGATTACAATTGTGATGCAGTCAAAACCTTGTAATTTTTACATGACTTGATTAGCTTCATTAACATAAGCAACTTCTTCCTTTTATATATATACCCGTTTCCCGTAACTTCCACTCCAATTCATCTGATGAAGTGGGTTTTACCCACAAAAGCTTATGGCCGAATCTGTTTGTCCCGTAGTGTAGACATAACATTAGAGACTAAGTTGAATTAAGACAGGCAACTTCAGCTATGATAATTGTGTAGCTGAAGTCAAAATACTTTAAATTAACATTAGGCATTGTCCACACTGCAGAAAATTGAAGGGAGAACACTCTCCGATCGACTTCCCTTACTCCTTGTGGAAGCAGGACTACCGGCATTGACCAGAATGACCCTCTCAGTTCAAAGTAGCGTATCTTCACTAGACCCGCTAATTTGAACCCTGGAAGATCGACAGCGGCAGCTTCAATCTTCTCTGTAATGTAGACATATCCTAAGGTTCCAAAGGACTCCTAATAGTATCTTGGTTAAGGTTTAGCTTTCTTGTAACCTTTGTATCCAGTAAAATAAATGAGCTACAAAAGACAGACAATATTGTTTATCAGAAAGTGACATTTTATGAGTTCTACAAAAAAATATGGTTTGCTTTCTCTAAAGCAATTTCAAATGTTTTATACTGGAAATAAATAATAAAACAACTGGAAATAAACTCTTAAAATGAAGGAATGTGTATTCCACTAGAAATTATTGTACACATTTGTTATGGGAATGGGCATCCCCTTTTGGACAATCCATGAACTTGTAAACTGATTATTGCTGTGGTTACTATCTGACAAGTATAGCATGGATATATTACTGTGTTCACCACAGTAAAAGCTTTAGGTCTGTAATGCAACTTCCATTATGAACCTGTTTTCACCGTGTTAAAATTTTCTTTAAAAAAAATCACTGGATGAGCTATAAGTTTGAGGAAAATCTGTTTATGACTTTTTAGTTAGGGAAAGGGGGCAACAGGAAGGGAGGAATATTTCCTGATTTATAAAAGAAAGTAAGACTCAATCAAGTGACTGCAAGGCCAGCAGGTATGGCAGAACACAGCTGGGACAGAAAAGATCCTGCAGCCCACTGAGCAGATTGGAGCCCTGGCTGCCAGTGGGATCTTAGGACCTGGACAGTTTGATAGGATCCACCCTGCCTATGCCCAGTTTAAATTAATACTTGGGGAGGTGAGTAAAACACAAATGGAAAACAACATTTCTCCAAACAACTTTTCTTTCCTCAGTTTATTTCTGTTTTTAAAAGCTTTAGGAAACTAAGTGCAAAAATCTATGTTAAGGCTGTGCTAAGACTATGGAGTACATGGTAATATTCTGTGTCCTGATTCGAAATGCAGCAGCCTGTCTGCTTAACAGTCTGGGTTGCTGTGAACACATTTGCCCCAGTATTTTGATCTTTGCACTGGATCCCCCATGAATATAGAAGACAGACAGACAGACAGAAAGAAAGAAAAATTTGAACATTGCTCAAATACAATGGTGATGCATGCTTTAAATGTAGGTAGGCAGGAACAATATGTAACTTCTCAGTTATCCATTTGGAAAATTACAAAGAAAATAAACGAATAATTTTCAAATGCAGTATTTCAAATGTTTTCTTGAGTCTTCTACAATGTCATGAAGTGCAGGAGGTCCAAGGTTATCAAAAGCTTCAGAGGGGTAGCTGAGTTAGTCTGTAACTGGAAAAAGCTTAAAAAACAATGAATCGTCTAGCAGCACTTAGTCTTTAAGGGGCTGCTAGACTATTTGTTATTTTTTAAGTTTTTCAAGGTTATCAAGTTATCTGAAAACTAAAACACTCATTAATGTAAATTCCCTTCTTACCAGCAGAGGGAGCCCAGAACCACTCCCTGAGCTCTGAGACTGTTCAATCAAGTCTTTCAGGGATTCCCCTGGAGGAATGTAAGTCTCATCTTGTTCAAGTCCAATGCTGTATCGAGGTCTGGTTTCTTGCCTTTTATGCCTATGGTTTTAGTGAAAATTAAATTAGTTGACAATGCAATGAGGAACACACGCTAAGTAGAAAACATTTATTTTTTAGTCATGCACAAGTTCCCAGAAATTATCTGAAGTACGTGCTAGATTCACCAATTAATATTTTCTAATCTATTTGCAGAATTAAAATGCTTCAGGTCTATGAAAGGGGCTGACTATCATCCCCTATAATTTTGCATAGCCAAGTACAACTTTAAACTCAAATTCAGAGAATAGTTCTAAAACCATGCCCCACCTTTTTGCTATGAATGTTGTGACCCTTTTATGACCAAAGAAAGGGAGAAGTTATCCAGGGCATATCTGGCTATTTTGAGAATTGTTCATATTGATTATAATCACAACCAGGCATTTTTATGAATTTGCCTACGCTTTTCTGTTTCCCATTTAATAGAATCATAGGGCTGGAAGAGACTTCAGGAGGTCATCAAGTTCAGCCCCCTGCCCAAAGCAGGACCAATCCCAACTAAATCAACCAAGCTAGGACTTTGTGAAGCCGAGACTTAAAAACCTCTAGGGATGGAGATCCACCACCTCCCTAGGTAGCCCATTCCAGTACTTCACCACCTTCCTAGTGAAATAGTTTTTCCTAATATCCAACCTAGACCTCCCTCACTGTAACTTGAGACCATTGCTCCTTGTTCTGCCATCTGTCACTACTGAGAACAGCCTCCCTTCAGGAAGTTAAAGGCTGCTATCAAATCCCGCCCCCCCCCCCCCCCCACTCTTCTCTTCTGCAGACTAGATAAGCCCAAATCTCTCAGCCTCTCCTCATAGGTCATGTGCTCCATCCTCCTAATCATTTGGTTGCCCTCCACTGGACCCTCTCCAATGCGTTCACATCCTTTCTGTAGTGGGGGGGGCCCAGAACTGGATGCAATACTCCAGTGACAGATGATGTGGGGAAAGCTGAAGTACTCAATGCTTTCTTTGCCTCTGTATTCACGGACAAGGTCGGCTCCTGGACTTCTGCGCTAAGTGACTCAAGATGGGAGGAAGATGGACAGCCCGTGGTGGGTAAAGAACAGGTTAGGAACTATTTAGAAAAGCTAAACGTACACAAATCCATGGGTCTGGACTTAATGTATCTGAGGGTACTGAGGGAGTTGGCAAATGTCATTGAGGAGACTTTGGCCATTATCTTTGAAAAGTCGGAGATCGAGAAATCCCGGATGATTGGAAAAAGGCAAATGTAGTGCCCATCTTCAAAAAAGGGAAGAAGGACGATCCAGGGAACTAGAGGCCGGTCAGTCTTACCTCGGTTCCTGGAAAATCATGGAAGGGATCCTTAAGGAATCCATTTTGAGGCACTTGGAAGAGAGGAAAGTGATTAGGAATAGTCAGCATGGATTCACAAAGGGCAAGTCGTGCCTGACCAATCTGATCAGCTTCTATGATGAGGTAACTGGCTCTGTGGACGTGGGAAAGTCAGTGGATGTGATATACCTTGACTTTAGCAAGGCTTTTGATACGGTCTCCCACAATATTCTTGCCAGCAAGTTAAGGGAATGCGGATTGGATAAATGGACAGTAAGATGGATAGAAAGCTGGCTAGAAGGCCGGGCCCAGCGGGTAGTGATCAACGGCTTGATTTCAGGTTGGCGGTCGGTTTCTAGCGGAGTGCCCCAAGGTTCGGTTCTAGGACCAGTTTTGTTCAATATCTTTATTAATGACCTGGATGAGGGGATGGATTGCACCCCTCAGCAAGTTTGCGGATGACACTAAGCTAGGGGGGAGAGGTAGATACGCTTGAGGGCAGAGATAGGGTCCAGAGTGACTTAGACAAATTGGAGGATTGGGCCAAAAGAAATCTGATGAAGTTCAACAAGGACAAATGCAGAGTCTTGCACTTGGGACGGAAGAATCCCAAGCACAGTTACAAGCTGGGGACCAACCAACTACTACTTAACTAGTAGTAGTTCTGCAGAAAAGGACCTGGGGGTTACAGAGGATGAGAAGCTGGATATGAGTCAACAGTGTGCCCTTGTAGCCAATAAGGCTAATGGCATATGAGGTTGCATTAAGAGGAGCATTGCCAGCAGATCCAGAGATGTCATTATTCCCCTTTATTCGGCTCTGGTGAGGCCACATCTGGAGTATTGTGTCCAGTTCTGGGCCCCCACTACAAAAAGGATGTGGATTGGAGAGGGTCCAGCGGAGGACAACCAAAATGATTAGGGGCTGGAGCATATGACTTATGAGGAGAGGCTGAGGGAGTTGGGTCTGTTTAGTCTGCAGAAGCGAAGAGTGAGGGGGGATTTGATAGCAGCCTTCAACTTCCTGAAGGGAGGTTCCAAAGAGGATGGAGAGAGGCTGTTCTCAGTAATGGCAGATGGCAGAACAAGGAGCAATGGTCTCAAGTTGTGGTGGGAGAGGTCCAGGTTGGATATTAGGAAAAACTATTTCACTAGGAGGGTAGTGAAGCACTGGAATGGGTTACCTAGGGAAATAGTGGAATCTCCATCCCTGGAGGTGTTTAAGTCTCGGCTTGACCAAGCCCTGGCTGGGTTGATTTAGTTGGGATTGGTCCTGCCTAGAGCAGGGGGTTGGACTTGATGACCTTCTGAGGTCTCTTCCAGCTCTATGGTTCTATGATTCTATGTGGCCTCACCAAAGCTGAATAAAGGGGAATAATCACTTCTCTGGATCTGCTGACAATGCTCCTCCTAATGCAACCATTTAGGTATAGTTTGTGTGCAACCTTGTGTGCACTGTGTAAGCAGGCTTATGAGCTTTATTTACTATACAATGTCTTTATACCATTGTTTTCTTTTATTTTCACTGTATACTACTTTGTGCTATTTCCCACTAGAAAGCTTTTTAGGACATACTTTTTATCAGTCCTGGTGACAGTGGGAGGGGAGGGTAATGGGGGCAGCTGTCCCAGGGCCCAGTGATTAAAAAGCACTCAGAGCTTCCAGGTGCCACTACCACGACAGTGGCAATGGGAGTGGCTAGATCCCTGGGCCCTTTAAATTGCCACTGGAGCCATGGGCAGAACTGAAGGATTGGCTGGGGGAGGCTAGCCCTCCAGGCCTGTGCCGTCTGCCGGAGGCCCCCACTCCTCCTAGGATCCAGAGTCACCCCCACCAACCCTGTCCAGGGCTCAATGAAGTCTGTCAGCCGCCCTGCTTACTATGAAGGATGCTATACAAAAGACATTATGAAGCATTTTTCTGATGCCTTTGCGATTTTAATATTAGCAAAATACACAGTTTTCCCTACAATAAAAAACACAGTTTTATTTGTAATCATTCCCCAACTCCCTCCTGTTCTTTTTAAAAATGTTACAGCTGAAAAGTGAGAGGGGAAAAGTGATGTTGAGAAGAAATGTGAAGCAGACAAAGCTTAAATACTTCAGACATACCTGAAGTAACAGAATATGATGACAAGTACCAGGAGTATACTGCAAACAGTCACTGATATCAGCAGGGCCTTATGGTGAATGTTTCCTTCACCAAAATCTGGATTAAAATAAAAAAAATCCTCGGTAAATGGCTGTATTTTTATGTTAGAAACCACCACTACTCTGTTAATACACCTCAGCTGTCTTTCTCTTTAGGTTGGGTGTAAAATGCATTCTGCCTTTCTGGGTGTATTTTCACGTGTAAAAAGACACAAACATACAGAGCACCAGAATTGTTTCCTTTCTCTTCTCCTGAAACATCGTGTGATTTATCACTTGATTTCAGATTAGGGCAAACATAGTACATGGAACAGCAATCAAGGGCCTGACTGATCCTGCAGTCTTTACTCAGACAAAGTTATCACTGGTAACACCACTGGGGCTTTTGACTGAGTTTGCAAGGGAGCATTCAGCTCTTCAACCACGCCCCCTCAAACCTGGGATTTATAAACCAGTATTTTACGTATCTTGCCAGCTAGGAGACAAATTAGCCAGGTGCCCCTTTATTTTAATTATATTTTATTAGTTTCAGAAAACTATGAAAGTCATAACAAAAGCTATTAATATACTCAACTGTATCTATCCTAGCAGAGAAGACATAAAGGGATGTCTAACAGTCCTTAATGTTATATTTACATCAATTTAAGTATCTCTGAATCTCTCTCAGCAATTTAGCAGGAAAATTATTTGTTCTTTATTCCTGCACTTGTGGGGAAAAACAATGTGCCCTTGCAGATGAGCCATTCTTTTAAACTCCTTGGAAATGCAACATTACCAACCTACATGTAAGAATTGAGAGTATATAAAAATAACTGAAAAGTTTGGATTAATCCTTGCATGCAATACCCATTTTCTGCTCTCAAATTTCGTGATCATCTCCAAATTTGTATCCTCATTTCAAAAAGAAAACTAAAGAAATCCTGAACCATCTTCTTTTGAAATTACACAGTCTCAAAACTGTGATACTTTATTACAACCCCCACCTCCTATCCTGGTGGTCACTGTAATGCAGATAAGGATGAGGTTTTCTGAAGCCCTCACCATCTGATTGTCTTGCATCTTCCATACAAATGCTGAACATACAGTAAACTGTGAGAATTCTATCCTTATCGACTCATCCTGGAATAACACTATTATGTTTCAGATTTACTACGATAATGAGACCAGGAGGATCCTAGGGGATTCTTGGCTTACTGTCATGCACTTTTATTTTATAGATCCAGGTCTCTCTCCCATCTTTGCCTTCAACTATTTCCTTCTCTTTCCTATCCAGTATGAACAGAGATTACCTACCATTATCTGCCTTGTGAGCACATTGGTCATGTTTTAACCTGACATTACCTGCTCTTGGAGCATTAACAATGTAAACATTTAAAACATGGCCATCGCCTTTGAAAGGAGACACTGACACAGGATCTATCAGGAAAACACTAGAGCCCATCATTCTCATCAGATTTGTACCTGGACTGTCACTCCAAGTGTGCCGGGAGCTGAACCTGAGAACCCACTGGGGAGTCCGGTTCTCTCCGTGAAAGAGGCGGTGGTTAAGGTGGGGGGCGGAGGGGACAAGGTTCTATTTCATGGTTTATTAGCAGTCTATGTCTGCCAGTCACTTCCCTTTAAAATGTGTGGTTTGTAACAGTTTAAGATGTCACTGCCTATTAGCCCAGGAGAGGCTAAACAGAGCATGCAGACAGTAGGGGGAGAATTCTTCATACTCTGGAGACTATGAAAACACATTTACGGCAAGGGGGGTTCTGGTTTCATAGAATGCATGACAATAAAAACCGGGCTGGCGTTTTTATGCTTTTTAAGCACAATGACTGTTGAGACCTACACATACAGGGCTCAGTTCTGATCTTGCTTATACCACAGTAAACCAAGAAGTAACACTATTCAGATCAATGGAGTTATGCCTATCAGAAACGGCAAAGAGCTCACAACCACGCTCCCTATCCTTTAGTATTATTAATGGATTATGTGTGTGTATAAAATGGTATGAAAGAGACTGAAATCATGAATCCTGAAAATGATTCTGCAAAGAACAGTGACTAGCATTTTATACACTGTGGCTAGTATTCCCAAACTTGGGAACCCAATTCAGACCCCTAATATCCCTATTTGGGCACTGTCATAAAAGTTCTGAGTATCCTCAACTTCTACAGAAGTTAAAAGAAACTGTGAGAGCTCTGGCAACTCTTAAAATAAGGCCCTTTTTAAGAGGACCAACTTTAGGAACCCACACATGAAAATTCTGATTGACATTTTTTATTCTGTGATCAAAGACATTTGTGTGGGAGGGAAAAAAAATCCCAGAAAGCACTTGAAGATAAAAGGCAATCTAGATGTGAAAGATAGGTTCTGCATTTTAGTCTACAAAATTGAGAGAGCTGAACTAGTTACAGCAAAGAAGGTTACACTGGGTCAGAAAGTTGTCTTTACAACAGTACTACATGTGGCTTTATTAAAAACATACCATGCATACGGGAGGCATGAAACTGGCCCTAATATTAAAGGAAGGCAAAACATTTTTCTTGAGTCTTTATGCTTACCAACATGTTATACCAGGAAAGAAAGATGGCAAATAACTGAGTTATCAGCCCAGAATTCAGACATGTTTTCAAATTATTTTTGGAGGGTTTTTGTTTGCTCATTTTGGGGATTTGTAAACCAGTCGTATATGCTCAGCAAAAATGAAAAGGAAAGTGCTCAGAATTCTTTATTTTGTAATGTAAAAAAATAATCACCAACGGCTCTCTGTTGAACTGGGAGGACATATCACATGTCCCACAGGGGTCAGTCCTGGGTCTGATACTATTCACGGTTTTCATTAATGAGATGGATAATGATGTGATGAGTTATGCTTATAAAATCTAAGGATTGGCACCAGATGGACTAGGATGCAAGCACTTTGCAGTGTTAGAATTCAAAACAACTTTGACAAATTGGGAATTTGTTCTGAAATCAAAAAGAAGAAATCAGTGAAGACACGTGCAAAGTACTTCATTTGAGAAGAAAAATCACATACCTAAAAAATGGGGAACACACAATTAGTGCTATGTGGTACTACTGTTAAAAAGGGGTCTGAGATTATAGTGGATCACAAATTATACGTGAGTCAACAATGTGGTGCAGTTGTAAAAAAGTCTAAGATCATTCTAGGGTGTATGTTAAGATATGGCAGGTAATTGTCCTGTGCCACTAGACACCAATGTGGTGTCAGCTGGAGTTCTGTGTCCAATTCTGGGTGCCACACTTCAGAAAAGAGGTGGACGAACTGCAAAGATTTCAGAGGAGAACAACATGAATGATAAAAGTTTTAGAAAACCTGACCTAGAAATAAAGGTTAAAAAAAAATCACTGGGCAGATTTAATCTTGGAAAGAGAAGGCTAAGGGGGAGACCTGATCACAGTCTTCAAATATGTTAAGGGCTCTTACAAAGAGGTCTGTGATCAATTGTTCTCTGTGTCCATTGAACGCAGGAGAGGAAGTAATGGGCTTCATCTGCAGCGAGGGAGAGTGCGAAATGATTTACTAATATATAACCTAACTATAAGGATAGTGAAGGAAACTGCCTTCCAAGGCAGGATTTGGAATCCCCATCACTGAAAGTTTTTGAGTAAGGCTGGACTTGGATGAGCTAGATTTACTTAAGTCCTATCTCAGCACAGGGAGCATTCTGTTTAAGCTGGTGAAAGGTGCCAGACTGACATTCACTAGTCATCAGCCTAAACAGGCCCACACACTTTGCATCCAAGCCCACTCCTTGGGGCTTACCTCACTCTGCCCTGGTGTTCTGGGCAGGAAATGGGGATGGGGCACTGGGGCTTATACCGCTCTGGCTGGAGAGTGGGCAGGGTTTACCCCCTCTCATTCCTCCTGTCTTGCCCCTCCCTGCCCCCTATTCTTGCCCAGCCACCCAAAGTTAGGAGCCATCCAAGTGGGCCCTTCTGGCTATGCCATTGCTAGACACTGAAGTCCTCCCTTTGTCCACAGAACAGGTACTACACACAAAGCAGCCATGCAAGCTTCTCCATTTACCTCAGTACAAACTTGGTGGGGCGGGGTCTGCAAACATATTCAGTCCCTGAACTGCAACCAAAAAGCGTGTCAATCTGCATTAATTTTTGGGATATGGGAAGTGGACTGAGCCCCACTGCTTTCTAATATCAAATGCAGCTAAGCCAAGCTGTGAGGTTATAAAAACAAGCAGGGTTTTATTAACGTTTAGACCGATGCACTATTATGATGTGGGGGGGGGAGGTGTAACAAAGAACCGGTACATTACCAAAGCTCTGGCTGAATGGGAGTTTTAACCATTGTCCAATGCTCCGCATGCAAAGCGTGCACTTTATAAGACAGCACACGGCGATGTTATTTCAAGGCACTGCACGGGAGTGGTATTGTTGTATTCAGCATAGGCAGGGAGAGACAGAAGAAACAAGACAGGAAAAAATTCTCTAGAAAATACCTTACACTCAGACATTTCATTGTTTCCCTACAGCCCCATCACTTGCTTAACTCACTTTGTCATGTACGACCCACTGCTGAAATGTGTATTTAAAACTCAGGAAAATGGGTTTCAGGTGGAGTCAGCATAACAAATGCATTGACGGTTCTCGTGACTCCCCTGTTCCTTCCAGTTCACAGTATTTGTATTATCTGGGTAAAAACTGCAGTGAAATCTGAGGCTTGGAGACTTGTGTGCACACATCAGACCCCATCATCATTCCTCCAATCATTCCCTTGCCCATTCATCACTAGCTCTACAGGCAGGGAGCCAGACATGGTGGCACCACCACTTCTGCTTATAAAGGCTTTAAATCAGTAAAGACATATTTGTTCTCATCTGCTTTTAGTCGGCACTTTCACTGGGATTTCCAGTAATATTTTTATTGTTTATAAGAGGTGTCCTTTCAGACTCTTATTATTATTTATTCTCATTTCCTTAATAAGGCGGCTGCTTGACTAGCAAGGGGACTCCATGTTATCTCCAGGGTATTTTTATTTTACTAGTACTGCAGGATGCACCAGAACACTATCCAGAAATGGATTTAGCTACTATTGTGTTTCTTCTTCATGCTTGACACAAAGCTAGTTCTCTGGGTTGACTAATTTTAATTCTTCTGATATTTTCATGTATTTGTTGCTTCATTATGTTCACGGTTAAAGAGCGAGTCCCTTTCAGGAAATGCTAGGTATGGAGAAACACTTACAGAACACAAATTGCACGCATCTGTAGATAATAATGCTGTATACGGGTTAATTTCTAGTTATCAACCTTTGACCTATGGATGAAAGATTCTACAGACCCCAGTTTCCCCCTGAGACATGACCTTGGTCAAAAAGTTCCTGATCAGAAGCTAACATTTTGTGTTTTAAAAAACCAAGCAACATACTTTTTTCATCAAATCCAGTGTAGTTTTTATTTTAACAGGTCTATTTTTATTTTTAGTTATTTATTTTAACATCACTGTTTATGTTATAGCTTGATAAGAATTCTGAGACCCACTGCACCATACTTAAAGACAATCCAAGACTGTAAGAATGGCTATAAACGTAGGACCCCAAACCTTATATTAGCTGCATATTCTTGGATATGGCTAGTGGGAGAATTCAGAGTCTAAATTACTTCCCCTTTTGGTGAAAATTCAGACAGCTAGGCTACGTCTAGACTGCAAGCCTCTTTCGAAAGAGGCTTTTTCGAAAGCCTCTTTCGAAAAAGTGTGTCTAGACAACAAGAAGATTTTTTGAAAAAGCGGCTCGCTTTTTCAAAAGAGAGTCTAGATGCTCTCTTTCAAAAAAGCCCTGTTCTTATGCAATAGGGCCTTTTTTTTGAAAGATGACTTTCAAAAAAAGGCGTTATTCCTCGTAGAATGAGGTTTACCGCTGATTAAAAACCGGGCTCGTTCTTCGATTTACTGTCGACAGAACGAGCATGGCGGTAGTTTAGACATGAGGTACAGTTTTTCAAAAGGCCACTTTTTGAAAAACCCTAACAGTCTAGACACACCACTATAGAGGTAACCATAAGTTACCCTGGCTTATGGCACCAAGAATCAAAGCTGATCATGCAGCTTTCAAAAAAATGCTGACTTTTGGGGCTGTTCCATAGCTACAGATCATACAGCCACATAATCTGAAGCAGTCTCCAAAATTACAGCCACAATTTGATGTCTAGTTACTAGGAATTATTAACCATAAAATATGTATTAAATGAACATACTGCCATTTGTTTGTCAAACAAATTAAACAACTATTTTTGCAGTATTTAAGCAGCTACAGAGATGCTCAAAAGCTATTAATCTAATAATGTAATATAAAACCAAGGAGAGAGACTAGTTATGAACAAGGTTGCTGCATTTTGAATCAGCAGGAGTTTAGTTAACCACTGTGAGTGTGTGTGTGTGTGTGAGTGGGGGGCAGAGGACACAAATCATGGTCTTTACTTTCCAAAATAAAATTATATTAGTATACAACTTGGGGATTTTCTCTCTATTCAAGTTATTTTTTCTCTTAATAAAGACCAACAAAATTACATCAAGCTCATAAGCTGGAAGTCAGAATCTCATGATCTCAGAATATCAAAGCCAGGATCTCATGGCTCACCAGTCAGCGCGGAACTATTTTAGGGTACGTCTATACTAGCTCGTTAGTTTGAGCTAGATACGGTAATGAGGGCAAGCGGAGTTGCAAATGAAGACCGGGATTTAAATATCCCGGGCTTCATTTGCATGTTCCCGGGCGCCGCCATTTTTAAATCCCCCTTAGTCCGAACTCCGTGCCCGCGGCTACACGCGGCACGGAGTAGGTAGTTCGAATTAAAGATCCTAATTCGAAGTACCTTAGTCCTCATTCCACGAGGAGTAACGGTAGCTTGAATTAGGATCTTTAATTCGAACTACCTACCCGCGTGCGCAGCCGCAGGCACGGAGTTCGGACTAAGGGGATTTAAAAATGGCGCGCTGAACATAAATGAAGCCCGGGATATTTAAATCCCGGGCTTCATTTGCAACTCTGCTTGCCCTCATTACCCTACCTAGCTCGAACTAACGAGCTAGTGTAGACGTACCCTTATATAGTACATACTATGGACCCAATTCTGTAGCCCTACTGCACGGAATCTCAATGAAGTAAGCCCTTATACACGTAAGGACTGCAGGAATAGCACCTTTCTGTACACATGGATGGGGGGTTGGGTTGGGTAGGAAATTAAGTAAGTAATAAAAATATATCTGTGTTTAGCCTGAGATATGAAACAGGTCCTAACTTACAGGTCAACATTATAGTCCAAATTTCCTTCTCAGTTGTAAACAGGAAACATCACCCTCCCCCCAAAAAATTAGAGAGACTTTCTCCTAGTACCAAACGTTATGCTGACCACACAAAACTGGCACATCCCTTATGCCAAGGTCTCTAAATATCACAGGAACTGCTGTATTTTCAAAACATACTACACAATTTCCAATCAAAATTGTAAATGCATTTGTGTGAAGTGTTACGCCTTTGTTTGTTCTATACGTCTGCAAGACAGAACTCATAGTAATGCCTAACCCTTATTCTCTGAGGACCAGATTATTAGCAGCTATAAATCATCATTAGTTCCATTGGTTTCAGGAGAACTTTGCTGATTTACAGCAGCTGAGGATCTGGTCCCAAACGTCACATGGAAACTATTATATTCCTACAAAGTACAATCTTTTGCAATGACAGAGGTCATTCATTATTGTTATTTTATATTTGTATGGAATGAGACCTAAAGGCTTCAGTAAGTGACCCCCCTTCCCCTCCAAGCACTGTACAAAGTAAGACAGTTCCTGCACCAGCCTGACCAAGACTGGGAGCTCTTTAGGGAGGAACTATTATTTTATTACACACAACACTTAGCACAATGGGTCTGTGAGTCTTGACTGATCTCTACAGGCATAATGGGAATACAAATACCAGCAACAACAAAGTCGATACCATTTCTATATATTACTAGAACAGTTACAAGATACATGAAGTTTTGTTTTTCCATGCAGCTCATCCAATTCTCATGTCTGTACCAGGGAAAAAATATTCACCTACTTCTTTAAGTCTAGATTTTCTTCCTTCCCCTTACCTCTGTTTTTCAGTGGTGGCAGCGTAGGGTGAAGATTTTCATTACAGAAATCTTTGTCTGTGCAGCATGCAATTGTTCTTTTGTGATGTATTATGGGTGTATCCTGCAACAGAGGAATTCAGACAGAACTGTATGAACAACTTTGTTCTTTTAAACAGAGACTGTTATTTTGGTGCTGGGAAGGAGACAGACCAATGTGGTAAACAGCATCACAACCAGTGAAGGATATGACTACAATAAGGATTTGAGACATCCTAATAAATCCCAGCAACACTTCGTTTAAACATTTAGGAACAAATTCATGCTTTCTGAAATTCCACTGAAGCCATTACAATTATACAAGGCCCTAGCAGCGTACGGAAGAGTTGTGAGAGTCTGTATGTTAGTGTTTCATTATTCAAGCATTTGGGGGCAGGCAGATTTCACATTTATGTACGAGACAAGGGCCTGATCCTCTGTCTCACTTTCCAGAGCAAAGCGATAGAATTTTGCCCCCATGGCCAAGATTCCAGAAACAGATGCCTAACCTCAGGCTTAAATTCAGAAATTTTAGGGTACTCAGCATTTTGAAAAATCTGGCTACTTATTTGGGAAGCAATAAGGAGCCTCATTTTCCCTCCCCTCCTCCTCCTCCCCTCTCTCTCTCTATATATATATGTAAAAATGTCCTGTAGGATGACAGAGTGATGCCATCACATCACACTGCATCCAACAGCCTCCTCTGCCCTCAGCCACCCTGCCTCCCCCTCAGTCTCTAGTGCCCTAGGTCAGATGCCACATGCCCTCCCCTCTCCAGGGGGGCTGAGAGCTGCATGCTCTCCCCCCTCACGGGGGGTGGGGGGCAGGAGCCATGCTCCTCCCCCCTCCCCAGGGGAGCCAGAGCCACGTGCCCTCCCTCTTCCCCCAGCCCTGTCACAAACACCTGTGGCCGAGAGCCCACACCCTCAGTCCCATCACACAACCCCTCGGCTGAGACCCACACGCCCAGCCACCTCACCACACCCCGTTGGTCAAGACTCCGACTGCCCAGCCCGCTCGCTCATGCCCCCAACCTGAGACCATGCACCCCCAACCCCCTCACTCACCATCCTGCTGAGACCCTGCACCCCCAGCCCTTTCGCATACCCCTTTCACCGAGATCCCGTACACTTAGCCTGCTCCTTCCCCCTCCCCCTAGCCAGACACCTATCCTAAGCCTGCTCTAGCACCCTCCCCTGCTCTTGCACCCTCCTTCCTGGCCAAACACCTACCCCTCAGCCCACTCCTGCACCCTCCCATGAAAACAGGTGGTTTTCAATGACCTAGTTGAAGAAAACTGAGGATGCTTGCAACCCAACATAATTTGACTAGAGTGTGGGCTCCGGGGTGGGGCTAAGGATGAGAGCTTTGGAGTGTAGGAGGAAGCTTTTGGGGGGCAGGGGCAGGGAAGAGGTTCAGGGCTGGGACAGGAGGGGCTTACCGTGAGCGGCTCCAGGTCAGCAGTGGCACTAAGGCGGGCTTCCTGCCTCTCTTGGCACTGTAGACCATGCTGCACCCCAGAAGCAGGCAGCAGCAGGTTCTCAGCCAATGGGAGTGTGGAGCTAGTGCTTGGGACAGGGGCAGGGGCAGTGAGTGGAGCCCTGTGTGCTCTCTGCCCTCCCACCCCAACATAGGAGCCGGGCCTGCTGTACACTGAACACCTGATGCCCTGCAGCAACTACACCCAGTGCCTGACATTCCATGACCCAGTTCTGGGTCACAACCCATAGTTGGAAACTGCTTTAGGGCATGACTTCCTTCATGCAGGGGAATCCTCAGATGGCTTAAAGCCAATGTAGTTGGCTCTGTCATCTGTTCCCTTCAGTGAAAGAGATTAGTGAAGAGCACTACAGGGAGAATAAAGGGACAGAACTCAATGCACTGTACTTTGGAGATACTCCTGAGAGTTTATTACAAGTGGGTGCAAATAAGAGCAATTCTTAGGCTGCTCTAAGTTGAAAAAATAGTTTGGTTTGGCACCTGGACAGGCCTAGATTTGGGCACGGGAGTGGAAAGATTACTTAATGTATATCTATACTGCAAACAAACAAATCGAGGCTGCCAGGTCAACTGACCTGGGCTCAGGCTTATAGAACTAGAAATGGCAGCGTAGATGTTCCTGATTGTGCTGGAGCCTGGGCTCTGAACCCAGCAAGAGGGTGAATGCCTGTGCCTGGATTCCAGCCCAAGCAGGAGCATCTATACTGCTATTCTTAGCCCTGTGGCACGAGCCTAAGTCAGCTGACTGAGGCTCATGCCATGATTGTGGTTTTTTGTTTTATTTTGCAGTGCAGCTGCACCCTTAGAATCTTTGTTCCACCTGCTGTCCTCCCTCCACAGTCACACTGAGTTTTGCACAGAACAGCTGGGAATCGAACCTCGCGTGACTTCTCTGTGTTAAACATGCAAGCACACTGCTTTTGCAGCACACAGCAATTTGGGAGAGGAAGTAAAGAATGTTTTACCTAATTGAAGCTGCAAGGGGAATTTAGAGAATTGGGATGTAATTACCCAAGTCGTATTTTTAGCAGGACAGCAGAGTTTAACGTTAGTTAACTAGCAGCATGGCATGCTTGAAGCAGTAGCAAAAGTTTTGGGGAGAGGATGTCATTTCCTCAGCATTCAATACAGAAGGCACATCTCCCACACAAACAAAATTCAAAGCAGCATTCCTCCTGACAATGCTGCAGCTGAACAAAAACTATCACAACAGCTAGACCAAACTGATCACAACCACTTTCTTACCCGGCACTGGAAGTCGGAGCCTTCTAAACCTAGACATCCTGAGGCAATTGTACGTCCTCCAGATTCATCTTCTTCTACCATGGTGAAACAGTAGCCATCAGTCCTGAAGATTGGAAAGAATGAGGCAGAATTCATTTTTTTAGATCAAAGGTTTTGCTTATTAGAGGTGGCCCTGATATACTCTGCCCCACAAACATACAGTTAACAACAAAATGCACGACAAAGCTATTATCACAGATGTAAAATTTTGTTTATTTACATAATCTTATATCAATATACAAAATAGATGAATGTTTAAAGCTCTTAGCACCTCAACATAATTAAAATTAATGCCAATAAAGACAGACAGTAATCACAAAACAGAAACTTTTCTTCAAACCAAAGCAGGCAGTCCACAAAAGCTGATGTTCTCACACAAAACTCCAACCCCCATAATTAAAAATCTTCACCCACAGCCCATTCATATGTCTATCCCAGGGGTTCTCAACCCACAGTCCAAGGAGCACACAGCTGCTGCCCATGTGACATCCACAGGGTCATGCAGATAGATATATAGTGTGTGGATGTGGCCCATGTAACACACAGAGAATTGCATACAGTGGGACCAACAGGCACCATGGGACCTGGGACAAGGTATGTGTGTCTGGCAATGTGCCCCTAAAAAGGGCAAAGCTTGAGATGGAAGGGGTGGGGCAGCATGACACTCCAGTGGTGATGCAAAGGGGCCCGGGGCATCATTGCAGACCTATCTTAGAAAAAGCATCAGTGCCAAAGCAGGTCCTCTTCTGCATGCACACATTGTACAGAGATTTGCTCCATGGTGCAGACCTGAAGAGGCCAGTATCATTGAGATAATAACCGTGAAACACTATTAAGAGTGATTTGTGGTCTTTACTTTAACCATATTACAAACTGCAATGCTCTGTTCTGTACATGTCCTTGAGTTATCATCAACATTCTTCATAACTGTTTACTTGGGTTATAAGCCTGAAGTGATCCATAATACGTCAGTTTACAAGAACATGTACAACAGAGGACAAGTACACTAACAGATGGCTAGATGGTGCTAGTGATAAATGTCCTTCCCTAATGAAGGTCAAATGCATGAATGTTATCAGGGAAACAAAGAGTGTGCCTGCATCTGACAAAGTATTTTCTGCTACTCTCACATCACTTTCTGGGGACTCAAGACCGTCTCAAAATGAATGCAAATAATCTTGATCGTAAGAAATAAAATGAGTAATAAAAATAACCCTTTATCCTCAAACATTTAAGTCATGTAAAATTCAAATGTTTGATTAACCTTTTTTTTTGAATATTAATGTTTATTAAATATTTTCATAGCATATGAGCAAGAACAATAAAAGGGAAACATAAAAGAAACAACTGAATGGATTTAAAAGGCCTAAAGAAAGCAGAATTTCCTTTATAAAGGAAAACCTAACAAAACAAAACAAAAAAAACCCCAGTGACAGTGGAGAGGTTGTAGGAAAAAGGGAACATTCCATTATACGCTGAGTGCATACACACAATCTGTATTAACTGTAGCATAATATGCCTCTGGATAGGGAAGCACCAAACATTTGCTGAAGCACATTTTTTAATTAACTGTGTGTTTTAATTAACTAACCAAAGTAAGCATGCTTCACAATTACTTTGAACAACAGTATACGTAACTGACTGCTGGATTTCAAAAGTAACCAACTGCATTCTACAGATTACTCTCTCATAGCAGCAGTGATTTACTTTTATACTACTTAGATGTGCATGAGAATAAGGTAAGGAAGACAACCCTTTTGGGCAGCAAATCCCACAACTTCATTGCTCAGGCTCAAGATAAGAATGGTAAAAAGACTGCCAAGAAAAGAGACTGGAAGGAATCCATTAGAATACAATATTATATTACATTTTGTTTACTATGGTACCCTAGATTCAAAACAACAAGTGTAACTTAGAGGGTGCATCTACACTGCACCGTAGGTCAAAATAAGATATGCATTTTGAGCTCTGCAAATTGTGCATCTTATTTTGATCTGATTTTGAAATAGCTTATTTCAAAATTTGGTACTGTCTACACAGCACTTATTTCTAAATAAATTGCTATTCTGAAATGTCTCTTACTCCTCATGGAACGAGGTTTACAGGGACGTCAGAATAGCAAGCCCGTTATATTTCGAAATAACGGGCGCGCTCAAAAGATGGTATCTTGAAATAGCACTTCAGTGTAGATGTAGTCTAACAGAGCAATAAATTGCAAGCAACTGAAAAACAAAAGAAGTCAAGAACTGACTCTAGTAAAGTCAATATACAAATCATATAATTAGAAAAGGTACTATGAAGAAGGGAAAGAGACAACAGAGGCTTTGGCATTCTAGTGACTTTCAATAGGGCACAGATTCAAATCGTTTTTGAAAATGGGACATAGACTCTTAAGTCACATCAGTGTTTGTGAAAATTTTACTCCCAATTTAAACTGACAGAGCACGTTAGATCAAGGAAAGCAGAAGGGGAGAGAGCTCAAAATCTTTGAGGGACAGAGGAAACCATTCTTTTTAGGGACAGCAATAAAAATGGCCCATAAGCTTCAGACCATGATTGAATGAAGGAAAAACATGGAATGAAATTAAAAGGCGAATGTGGCTTTATTTAGTGAAAATGAGATTTAAGAGAGAATTTTCAATGTAAAAATTACCTTCACCCCTTGGAAAGCCTCCCAGAGATCAGGGCAAGAGGATAGAAGAGACAGTGTTTCCTAGAACTCCTGTAAGCACTCTACTGTGGTGATAGGGAACAGATCCTCAATGGTCAAATACTGTACATAAAGAGGATCGCAAACTCAGTTCAGACATGTCAGAAATCAAAATCTTTCCTTCGTTACAATCCGAACAAGTGTGTACCACATATATACCACATAATATACTGCATATATAACACAGAATGATGAATACATATAAAACTATTATTCATTCTCAATAGTGTAACATTTATGGATTATTAAACAAAATTATATTTACTTAAAAATATAAAACATCCATTGTGTAAATCTGGAATTAGATTGGGTGTTGTAAAATGCAGTCATATAAACCTCCTCCAGTGAGGCACTGTATTATACTGCAGTACAGAAAAGATATTAAGCAGATCTGGGATGTGATAATTCACAAGCAGAGATCTGGTATGTCACATTTTAGCAAGGGGGATTTTTTACAACCAGGTCAAATGTCGGGGGGAGGAGGAGATGAAGGAGGAGGAAGGTTTATAGCAGAAATGCTGAAAGGTCCTGAACTAGAAGGTGCTGCTATAATAAAAGATTGCTATAATAAATGAAATAGCTAAGATTTTTTTACTAAATGTCAGAGGAAAGGCATAAGAGCCAAGAGCTCTGAAGCTGTTCAAGCAGATGTCCTGACTGGAGAAGCGCCATTTCTCACGAAAGATGCAACACCTTAGCTACCAAACCTTGACTGTTGAGAATTTCCCCCCCTGGCTTCCACAGTAGCATGACATCAATGTCTGTTTTACTATTTTTTTTTTCTCTCTCTCTCTTTCGTAATAAAAAACAAACATGCTTTAAATACCCATCTACCACTGAAGGACTTCAAAATACTAGGCATAATAAATCTGTAACTGTCTTTCAATGAATATGCTAAGTAATGTGGGATGGCAAAAAAAGAGATCTGTACAAATGAAATGCTTCTCATTCATTTGCTACAACCTGCAGGTTGGTTAAATTCCCTGATGACTAAACCAGAAACCTGCTTCTTTTCAGTACATTACCACCACCTTACTTTGGTCTGCAATGTAATCTGTAGGATTTTATTTCTTTAAATTTTATCTCTTGTGCACATTTCTGAATATACTAGCAGCATAAATTATAGCTATTGTTTTTTAGTAATGATTGGGAAATGTCCATCATGGCTTGTATAGAAACCTGACCATTCAGATGCTTCTATGAAGCTTTACATACTTTCTCTAATTTGGAAACTGGACTTAACCTCTCAGCATAGATCTATTTGCTTCCTACATTATATCATATCCATCAAGCTTGGATATGTTCATAAAAGCCAAGTTTAGCAGAACACTGTCAATTGTTCAACACAAACTCATTTTCCAGAAAAGAATACGTTGATAACAGTAACATGAAACCCAGTTAGAAGAACTGCATTACACTACTGCTGAGCCGAAGTCAGCTGTCAGAGGTGCATGCAGCCACGTTGAGTCAGTGGGAGCCATGCATATGCAGCAAAGCACAGAATCTGGATCATAATGGTCCAAATCCTCCGGCCTGTAAAAGGACCACACCAGCCTCACAGTCAGAAAAACTGATCCTGTTCTGCTATGGGGGCACATCCTTCCTCTCCTTTCTCCATCAGTGACAGCTCTCTCTACAACAGAAAGATTTGAGGATACTGCAGCATGGAATGGAGTTCCCACAGTTCCCACAGAGAACCCCTTTGTATACAGGCCCTCTTATAGGTGTTCTGGTTTCAGACCCGATGGTGACTTCGGCATGGCAATAATACCAATAGAGCTATTCCTCTATATTTTAGCACAGACCTCATCACATGCAAAATTCACTTTAACAGATGCTTGTTTGGGGTATTTACACAAATGAATGGTCAAAATACAGATAATTTATTTTCTAGTTTTATGGTTAAAGAAACAAAGCATGTTAAAATAAGTCATTTTCTGTGCACAAATGCTAGAGCTTAGGCTGAGCCAGTGAATACACTTACATGCTGTGCAATGTGGCCCAATTTTTTTCAATGGAGCAAAATGAAAAGACAAATGCAAAGTGAGTATTTTCTAATCTGGAGTGTTTTCCTGGTTTAAGCGAATTCAATTTACTGTGGAAACTTCAAATATTCTGGGGCTTCAAATATCGCTGTGTTAAACTAATGCATAAATAACAGATACTGTGAGCAATGCAGAGGGCTCAGCAAAGATTGTAGCCTTGTCAGTAGTTATTTACCACAACATATACAACAACATAAAGGTATATGGGCCTATATTTTTTTCAGAAAGTGACTAGTGATTTTGAATGACCCACTTGAGACATTTTAGTAAGGTCTTAATTTTCAGAAAATTTTGCATTCCTGCACTCTGAATGCCAGTACATATTGGGCATCTAAAAATTGCTAGACACCTTGGAAAATTTAAGCTGTGATGCTTTTACAAAAACAAAGCAAGACAGTTTTGATTCAAAACAGATTAAGGCGGGATGCAGAGAGAAGAAAGTGGAAGTTATGAACTGCATTATCTCAACACAGTACTAAATGTGGGGTTGGTTCATGGATTCAGGAGAAAGATTCATGACAAAGTCTTGTTGAGACTGAGTCAATTTGCCTATGCTTATTATGGACCCTGCTCTTCTCTTCCAAAATATTGTCGGAGTTATACTTGCCCTAGGCATTGCTGAATTTTAACAAATGGTAGAATACTCTTTTTGTATAATAATATGAATAAAAATAGCTGAGCGATGCATAGGGTGACTATTTCCCTTTGCTGAATATGGGACTCATAGTCAAGTGAGTTACAACAGCAATCAGAAGTATGCAGTGCAAACATTCAAATTAACATCAAGATGATTGAGGAGCCCCTGTTAAAAAGAAATACTGCTTAGCTGGAGTCTCTTTATTTACCTTTTTATCTGAAGATTTGCCTGGCAAGAGGAAGGAAGGAAGGAAGGACGGACGGACGGACGGACAGACACACACACACACACACACTCCTGTATACCTCTCAGAGAAGGATAGGGATGGCTAATGACCTGACCCAACGCTCCCTGCCCAGTGCTCTTCTGTCCACTCCTGGCTGGGCCCCTGGGAGAGACCCGCCTCTTGTGGTATCTGGCGCCATGTCTTCTTGAAGCAACATGTAGGGGGCACACCAGATTACAGTCCCAGCCTCCCTAGATTTCTGGGAGGATTCACACCAGAACATGGCCAGCAGCAGCTTGTTGGTGCTGTGCAGGAGAGAAGGGCTTCTAGCCGCAGGAGGGTGAAGATGGGGGGGGGGGGGGAAAGAGGGGGCAATGGAGGGGCAGGGACGACTTGGCTAAGTCTTTGCACAAGCCATTTCTTCCTCCTCCCACCTTCCTGTTCCACTATGGCTAGAAGCGGCTTGTCCCTTCCTGCCCATAGAAAGGCACCTATCACCACTAAGCTGCTGCTGGACTATGACATAACTCAGCCACTTCTCTTCCCGATGCATTGAGTACCAGGGCCTAGGGAATCTGAGTGCAGGGTCTTCAGCGAACCCAGCCAAAGAGGTGGCTCATCAGGGAGGGTACCTTGGGGGAAGAGTAGCTCTGCACTTCCTGGAGGGGCCGAACCTAGGGAGGGGGTAGCCTATGAAGAAGGTGCTAAGCGCCCTTGCCTAGGGGGCTGCTGCAGAGCCTACAGAATTGGGGCATGAACAGATTGGAAATAGCTTCCTCCCCAATAAGGTTCCCGCTAATCTTTTCCATCCATGTGTGGATTTTTCCAGCCATGTGTGGAATAATTTTTATGTGCACCAAGGTATGTGCAAATGTGTACCACCGGTAGAAATGTGTACCACTAGCTGTGGGCGCTCTATGAATTAGCTAGGCAACATTTGAATTTCTTCTGAGTGGTTGAACAAGCACACAGCTTAAAGGGAACTCTGCTCCCCATCACTCCCAAGCTTTGCAATTCCAGCATTGTATGGGGTTTTGGCACACACATGGACGTGATCCTCCTGGCCAGCATCTCGGGAGAGAGGGTCCTAAGCTTTCCATGGCTGTCAGCCCAGCCCAGAGACAGCTGAGGAAGGAAGGAGACTACCAGCCAGGCTGTTGGTTAACTAAATGAACCTACCAGGTGCTGGTTCTCTGCCCACTGCTGATGGGTGGATAGAAGAGGCGACACACAATCCGCCACGGCTGTTCACACTCACCGGCCATCACAGCAAGCAGCCAGTGCTGGCTGGAAATGGGGGTGAGAGGGAAGAATCTGCTGGTCAAAAGCTGGCACCTAGCAGAGGCTGCACTGATAGACCAGAAGGGAGATCAGCTGGTCCTTCAGGCTGAATGAAGCTTTGCCTGACTACCAGCCTTGCACACCCATCCCAGTCATCAGCCACTGGACCCCTACCACACTCTGTAGATAGCTGGGCAGCTGGTGAGCAAGGATCCGGCCAGCAGAAGGACTTGCCAGTACTGATTTGGGGAGAGAAAAAATAGGACAATTTGCCCGTTTTTAAGAAAAAAAGTTGGGACACGTGCAGGACTGCCACTTTAAAAACGGGACATCTGGCCACCCTAAGGATGTAGCTTCTCTCTTTAAATCACACCAAAAATTCACTTCTGACAAAAGACAAAGGACCTTAATTATTATAAATATTTCAGCCTACTGCTATAGTCCTCTCCCATACATTTGAAATTAGAGATACTAGGGTTACCGTATTTGAACTTTCAGAAAAGCAGACACTCCTGAGAGGGAGTGTATCTGTGTCCGTATCTACCAATATATAACACATTAATACAAAGTGAGTTAGTAGATATGGATACAAATACGCTCCCTCTCAGGGGTGTCCTCGTTTTTGAAAGTTCAAATGTGGTTACGCTAAAAGATACAGCTCCTCAGCTGGGTAACAAAATGAGAATAAAGTTGCTTGAATATCCATACAAACATCCCTTCTGCTCGTTCTGGCAAAGATATTTTATTCTCTTATTTCAGTTGATAAAACAAAGCTAAACATTCTATGTGTTTTAAAACACAGCTCTGTGGAAACACAATCAACACAGACCATGCTGTACATGGCAGTCAGACTAAGGGACAGACTTTTAAAAACTGCTGGAACATATTTGTGCACAGAAAATTATAAATACAACCATGCACCTAATCAGTGAATATGAGTACTCTTATCGCAATGTGTACATGCCCAATTAAACCCATTTTAAAAAATATGCAACTGTCCTATGGGCATGCATGACTGCAGTAACTGTGCATGCATTTTGCACAGTCAAATGCATCAATTCAATTTTTATAAGGAGGCCCAATGTGTTTTGAAAGCAGCTGCAATTTTTTTGAACTGCAGATTGGAAAACAAATCCATTTTGAACCCTGCTCTTTCTTTGAGCAGAAAGAGGATTAAAGTTTCAAACAGGTTGTGAATGAACAATCTTTACAAGTATAGACATATGAAGTTCTTACAAACACTTCCTCCTCTTTCTGAGAAAGGTCGCTGTTAATCAATCAGTCTGCCAAACACCTGTGTGCTGAGCCACCGCTCCCTTAGTTAGACTGACACTATTTGCATATCTTTTGTGATAATGTAAGGTAACAAGGATACACAATACGCAGAGCCTTGAAAACCTATCAGAGTCTAGGGAATTCATGCTGAAGTCCAAAGACAAACATGAAACTAAGCACCCTACTCTGCCTCTGAAATCTAGATTCAAAACAACCATTTTTAGGACCAAATTACTAGTTAACTACCTAACATAAATGTGACCCTTGAAAATCTGCCAATTGCCTTAGATAACTAAGACAATATTTGTAGTTGGATAACCTCATGGGTTTGCCGTATTAAAGGTATTACCAATAGTAAGTATAGGCAAGTAGGAGAGGAAGACTGCAGATAAACACCATTGTTGCTATAAACAATAGTAATAATTTTTTGAATGTTAAAATCATGCTAGGTTTAAGAGAAAATATTTAAATGTCTTCTTTACTTATCTGTAGGGCTAAAATATTGCTGAATAAATGTTATATAAAACTGCCTATTGTTCATACTACTACAGAGCGGTTATGAATGCAGCAAGTAGTTGATGGATTGATACACACTTGATTTGAAAAGTCAGTCATGCATATATGATGTGGTCCCTGCAAAAATTACGATACTATCCTGGTGTGGTTTCCAAGTGGCCACAAGATGTCCTCATTTTTATACAAACACCCAGATGGATAAAAGTACAGCTAGTTGGCAGCCAATAGTGTCATACCACCCCAAGTATATACCTGTCAAAGCTGACCAAAATTGTCTGGCAAAGAATCAGACTACTTTTTTCAGAAGGAAATTCAATACAGTTCCTCAGTGCGGTTACTACGGGGCTGTGCTTTATATCTGAGTTCTTAATTTGAATACACCTGCAAATGCTTTCTGACTGAACTTTCAGAAAATCTGTTCCCTGACCCGTGAAAGGTCCTATGCCTTTGGTAATGTTCCAGCAGGAGAGGTCTCAAGCCTGAAATTGTGCTGGGATCTGGCCAGTTGGGCTAATAAAATTTCACTTGCATTGTTGGGTTAGGGGTGCCCTAGAGTACACTGCTCCAATTCTATGCAAAATGAAATCTCATAATTCATGAGATCTAAAGGCAGTCAACAGTTAATAGGGCTGATAGGGCTGCTGAGAGATTAAGATGGATTTCATAAAAGATAGGAACCCCTCAGAGGAGACAGAGTGGAGATAATCAGCTGAACTCTGAAAAGAAGATTTTACCAGAATCACTTCACCTATACATCATACAAATGCAGCAAAATCAACTTAATTTGAACTCTGATGAGAAGAAATATTCTTTACTGAGAAGTTCCTAATTATTTTAAGTCACTGCAATGTGCCAGCAGTAATTCAGATTACAGTGAATGGTGAAAATAAAAGGTATTATGGTATGAAGATCCCCAAATAAAAGGAGTCCCAGTTTAGCAGGGAAGGCTTGGCTAAATCTCTTGAGAACTGGTTACAACATAGTCAGCTGACTAGTGGCCTAGCAACCTCTCTCAGCTCTATCGCCTTTACCCGAATAATCCTTTGGCCCAGATCTGCAGAAGAACTCTATGTAGCTTGAAAGCCCATCTCTTTCACCAACAAAAGCTGGTCTAACAGGAGCTATTACCTCACCCATCTTGGCTCCCTAATATTGTTTACTCATTATAACCCAACTTTAGAGACTGGGCACCTTTTCAATACAGGGATCCCTATATATCTCTCTTCTTTGGTTCTGAATTATGTCCTGAAGATTTTAGAAAGAAAAAATATTAAAAAGTAACCCGGATTCTGCAAATATAAGGAAAATCAGTGTCTCCTGGTGCTTATAATAGCACCTAGATTCTACAGGGTTGGGCACTGTATAAATATTAAATCATCATCCTTGAGAAGCATCCTTTTAAATTATGCTCCGAAAGAATTATATTTTACTTTATTGCTGCTAAATCATAGGATAACTTTTAAAAAGAAATATAGGACAAGAAATATGGTACAAACTTCTATTTTGCAGGTACTAACTCAGCAATTTTTCTTGCATATGAAATTAACGAGTAGTACTGTATTCAGATGAT
The DNA here is from genome assembly GCA_019425775.1 of Rafetus swinhoei. Taxonomy (NCBI): domain Eukaryota; kingdom Metazoa; phylum Chordata; order Testudines; family Trionychidae; genus Rafetus; species Rafetus swinhoei. Next base: position 116,953,713 of record CM033449.1, read on the forward strand.
CCATGGAAAGGCAACTAGTGTGGAAAAAATGAAAGTTTTTTTAGGGATAGAAGGATTGTGCTGGGCTGAAGGGAGAATAAGGTTTTGTGAGGCAAATTCCAATTTAAACTGAACACCTGACCTTTTAATTAAAACTGGAAATAAAGCTGCAGAGATGTGTCACTCCAATAAGAATGATTTTGCAACTGGGTGTTTAACAACGTGATAATCATGTTAACACAACATAAATTTAACATTAATTTCCCCTCTCATTTAGACTGTTATTACATCATTCTCTTGCATTTTACTTTTTTTAACTGTTTGTATGTGGTTAACTTTAGACACACCTAGCTGAAAACAGTTACAGTCTGTGATTTAAAGCTAAAGGGATGGTTTCAGTGTGCCATGGAAAGCCTCTGCATAAATCCTGATGGTTATGGGATTTGTGCACAGGGCTCCTGAGCACTGTTAAAATACATCTCAGGGCTGGTCTACCCTGAAAACTTCCATTGACCATACCTGTGCCTCTCTCAGGAGTGTGAAAATATCACACCCTGAGAGACATAGTCATGATGACCTAAACGCTGGTGGAGACAGTATTAGATCAACAGACAAAACAATTATTCCGTCGACTGAGCTACTGCCTCTCAGAGAAGAGGTAGATTAACTACAAGGACAGGCGAACTCCCTCCCATTGTTGTAATGAGGGTCTATACTAGACTGTTGCAGCTGTAGCACTTAAGTATAGACTTCGCCATAACCTAGTCTACACCAGAAAATTAAACATGTTTAACTAATTCCAGGTATACACTAGGGCATAAGTTCGAATTAAGATACGCAACTCAAGCTACATTAATTGCGGCGCTGGAGTCGACATATCTTGATTCAAACTTTAATACCGTACCCACAGCGGGAGGTCGACAGGAGAAATGCTCCTGTCGACCTCCCTTACTCCTTGCGTGGAGTAGGAGTACCATTGCCAATGGGGACACCCATAGTGTTTGATTTAGTGGGCCCTTACTAGACCTGCTGTATCAAATGCCAGAAGATCAATCTCTGGAGTGGCGATCCACTGCTAAGTACAGATGTGGCCTATGTTGCTTAGAGGTGTAATAAACTTCCACCCTGAGCAGCACTGTTAAACAAACCTCAGTCCCTGCATAGACAGGATTAGGCTGCTGGAAGAATTCTAGCTGCTCTGGTTACTCCTCCCACTGACCTAAGTAGTGCCTACTTTGAAATGCAACTGCGGCACATCTGGTGCCACTGTACTGTGTTAAGTGTAGATGAAACCTCAGAAACCTCACTGCTTTTAATGTGGCGTTAGCTTGGTAGCAGGTTCTGCTTACACCAGCCAATTGAATCGTGTTTCCAAGGTGGACACTTTTGTGTTTTCTAATTTTCTATTCAGCTGCAACTTTTTAGTTACTGCTTTATAAGTCCTCTGCTGTAAAAGCTGGCATAAAAAAGAAAAACAAGTGGCTATCCTTAGACATGAACATGAAATGGCTGAATCACATAGCAGGCATCCTGGTAGCCAAGTGTGGAGTTTTAAACTCTTAAAACAAAATATATGCACTAATGAATAAATGCTACTTCTAGACAGAGCACTAGGACTTTGAGAAGGAGCTGAAAGTGGGACAGAAAAATACTACCCAAGGCTTTTATTAAAGCTTTGGCACTTTTAAATTTGACAGGTCGTGAAATTGCAGGCTGTGCAGAATATTGTCAAACTGAGAAGCAACTGTTTAATAATAATAAAAAAAACCCACCACCAAATCTCTATCAACATCTTGAGCAACCCCGGAGATTTCTCTCATACTGTTCTTTTATAACACGTTGCCTTGAAAAGTAGTTCCGTATTGTTAAAATATCAAACTCACTCTAATCTTCTCAGATTGAACACATACCCAATTGGAAGGTCCAGTAGCAGTAATATACTCACGTCACAGTTCTATAATTACGCATACCCAAAACTTCACACTGGACTTTGATGAAAGCATAAAAGCTGTAGGAGCAGCATAAAATCGGAAAATCTTCAATATTCTACATTTCTTACAAAAGTAGAACTTAAGAATCCCACAAACACCCAGAAAACGGAATAAGAGAGTTGAAATTCGACACACCAATTTGAGAACAGCATTTTCCCCTCATGATGTTATGAGAAAGGCTAACCACTTGAATACCTCAATCTAGAGTGTGCCATTATTTAGTAACTACCACCACTAGTCCTCCAAACAGGGAGTGCATTATACACTATTTCAGGAGAAGCATAATTCCTCTAATGCTGGTCTTTATGCACGGGGAAGAGAAATTTGCTCCGTCCATCCATAAACTATGGCTTACTCATAGTTCAACTATGTTTCATATGCAAATTATTAAAACAGGTATTGGCCTAAATTTGCAAATGTGAATGCATCAAGTTAAGCATAAAAAAAATCTATATTTAGGCATCTAAATAAAAATGGTCTGATTTTTAGGGTGCTCACCCCCCTTCCCCACTTAATTTTACACTGATTGTATTAAAGTACCTAAACAGATTTAGATGCCTAATTTAAGGCAACCAGGTTTTAAAATGCTGACTGGTGTATGTAACCCACCCCCACAAAATATATGAAATACTAGTTGTCCCATCAACCTGCAGGTGCTGTCGACTGAGTCCTCTGGACAGTGGTGATTGCAGTGACACTGCAGTGGCTTCTGGGGAGGAGCAGGTGCTGTACTCTCACCATCTTCCTTTCTGTTCTCCATGTTCAACTTTCCAGAATTCCGCAAATACGCATGCTCTAGACCATTGGCTACAAAAGAAAGACGACGACATAAGTTTCCAGATTAAGGGGTATATGTGCAAGACTCTGAACAAGTCTTTGTCCCCCCCCCCCCCCCCCCCTTCTTTAAAGAACTCTAGACAGTTTTTTGTTTTGTACTGGAGATCAAAGTGCAGTTTTAAGCTGAAAGGTGACTCTAAAATGGTGGGGATTTATGTTTATTGTGCCTCAATGATTCCATATAACATTTACTTATTTTATACATTCTAAACAGCTGTCCATACAACCTCAAGCAGGAGCTGAGAATCAAACTGTTTCCCCCTTTTGATGCATCATTACCAGTACCAGATTCTGCAAACTGAATTTAATCCTTGGTTACACTTTTGCAATTTCCCTGTCACCATACTTTGTGCTCAATTGTACCTATACATTCCACTACCTTTTCAGCAATAGTTTATTGATGATGAATTGATGAAATAGAAGCAAATTTCCTTTCTGATATCTACGCTTCCTCTTCAATAAAAATAGTTAAAAACTCATCTTATTTTGTCATGGCAGCAAATAAATAGTTTTGAATATACACAATATGCTGTAGTCTAAGAAAGAAAGCAACAGTTTTTATATAGAAACTAGAGTAGGAATGTACTTGAGATGAATGATTTCAAGCCATCAGATGGTTATTAGTCCCTTCTCAGACCAGCAAGTATGAGGTAATTCAGGGCTCTATCTTTTTGGAGGGTTGGTTCAAAGGATTTTCTCTTTTCCAATACTACTCATGCAATACTTAAAAACAGCACCATACTTAGAAGTTCAGTCTCAGGGACAAAAACAATTAGCTCAGAATAAAAACCATGATTGGAAGTATCTTACTCTTAATTTTCTCCTCCCTCCCTTCCCGGTCTCAATTCTCTCAACCTGTAGGGCTTAGACAGCCTCTGGAAAAATCCCAACAGTCTTTTATTTCAAGTTTTAAAAACCATTTGCATTTCCATGCTTTTGAATCCTGATCTGCTTCTCCAGATACAGCCACTTTTTTCTCATGCATCAAGTAGGTCTGCAGGGACTGAGCATAGTTTCCTTTGCAGTGACAACTCCTTACCACTCCGTAGTGGTGATGCAACTGAGAACAGGACAGGGAGAGTAGTTTTCCTCCTCTGCTCTCCGGTCAGTCTGAAGCTGCTGGGCAGAAAAAAACTGGAGAGGACTCAGAGGAGGCTGTGGCAGAAAGCAGCTGCCTCAGCACTTTAATGGTGAGGAGGTGATAGGGGCATAAAGGGATGGCAGAGGTTGAAGAGGTAAAAGGCTAAAGGGATGGGACTATGGGGGCTTTGTCCTCAGTCTTTTCACCTTTAGCTCCAGTCTCCTCATGGAACTCACAGCTTACTCTCAGGTTTCAGACTGGGTCAATTTCTCTGAACCTGGATTAACTGTGCACACAGAGCTTATCTTTTTCAGCTCAATAAAACCTGTCCTTATAACACCTCTAATAGCTGTACAAGATTTAGTCTTCACCTAATTCATTAATAGGTGATATAAATCCACACTGTTTCCAGCAATATGGGAAAAAGGAGTCTGAGCTCATCAGCTTTGATAAAAGTATGATCTGATGGTGGAATACCTGAGAACCACTGATCTAGAGAGAAAGATTTTAGAGTTGAGGAGATAACCCCCCCCCCCGCATCCAATTTCACCTCTGCAGACTATTACAGAAAATATCAAACTATCCCCATCATGAAAAGCATTTGAATACTACCACCAATGTTATGCATATGAAATATAAACAAAAGCCCACAGAATGTACATTTTAAAGCACATGGAATATACATTAATGGCCTGGTCTTAGCAGGTGCTCAACACCCCCACATCCCTGTTAAGCCCACGAGAGCTCTAAATTATTGGCACTGATGAAAGTCAAACCAAAAATTTGTTATGAAGCATCCATAACATAAAACATTTGCATTGGGTGCACAACACCTCTGGCTTCCCCTGAGCCTGTAGCTGCTTTTTAAACATTTTTAGCAAAATCAGAAATTACAACTAAAGGAATTCACTGCATCTGATGTATTCTCTAGTTTCCCATAGCTATGATTAATATTAACTATTTAATAAACTTTATTTGCATTATGATCTGCTTCTATTCATCTAAAAGAATTACATTTGTACTAATATTTTTAATGTAGCCTATGTGTAACAAAATAACACCAATAAATGTTCCCTTTGTGGGTTACTAGAACACAGATTTTTAAATGAAATCCTCTTTCAACAAGCAGTCACAAAGCAGGTTCTGTGACTATATTACATTGTTATTTGTGGATGAGGAATGAACTTTTAAAATGTTCCAGTCAAATGTATTCAGACATCTGGCTCATGGGGCATCAAAGGTAAATACAAATATTAATAGTAATACTAACTGAAAACACTAGGCACTGATTTAATCATCATTGACATTTTCTGGATATATCTACCAGTCAGCCAGGGCTTTTCTATGGCAAAAATTATGAAATTGTAATGTTATAAATCTAACATAAATAATGGCTCTGGAGCAGTTAAACCTCATACAATATCTCTAAAGGTATCAAATTTAGATAAGTAAATGTCTTCTTCACTATAAATGCAACCTAACGTCATTCCTTTTCTCACAAATATCTGAAGACCATCCACGGGCAAGAGACTGATGTGCAGATAGCAACAAAGTGTGACAACAATCAATTTTAATCCAGTAACAGCTACTGTATAATTTACAGTGAATCCAGCAACCATCTGCAACCTAATGAATTAAGTTAAGGCTCAAGAAATATAACACAAAACTTCTAATATTTTTAAATACAATGCTTGCTTATTCACTTACTGAATTATTTTTCAACTTCATTGTTATAAAATGTCTATTTTTATTAAAAAAATGAAAAACTACATTACATCCTAATGCACAAACTGCAGAAAGATTACATCTGAACAGACCAAAATTACAGCACTGAAATGATTGTTTTATGGGAAAGGGAAACTGTTAATGGCTATTACAGTCAATCATCAGATAAAAGAATTTTACTGATTTTTTTTTTTGGCAAACAATCAGCAATGACAATGCAACACTTAAAGGAAGTCATAATAAATTATGCCTCAATACAGCGTGATATATACTACATTAAAAAAAAAAGAGGTAACAGTAAAACCACTGTATTGCTGATGAGATTTTATTGGTGATGATCACATACTGAAGAAAAACAGAATGATGAACGAGCTTCCGTCATCCAATACTCACTGTTGCCAGAAAGTGAAAAAGGTCATGTTAAGTACAACATATTTTTATTAAAAAAACCAGTAAATTAAATTTGGTAGGAAGAAAAATAAGCCTCCCTTTTTAAAATATTATGCAGCATTACAAAGACCAAACTTAAGGTTGTGATGTGTTTTACTTGTAAATTAATTTAATGTGGTATGTATGTGATGGAATATTGATACATTGGAATGTCAATGGAAATGTAATATGTTTGGATTTTAGGGATGTTAGCAAAAATTTAGTTTTGTAAACTTGTAACTGCTGAATTTTTCAGTGGTTACAAGTTTACACACCACCCAGGGTTAGGCAGGAGCCAGTGCTTGCGGGGGAAAGCACCAACTCCCGCCTGCCCCCCCCTTACAGCCTTGTTGCCTCTGATACAGAGGCAGCAGCATGGGGGGAGAAGGGACAGGTGGCTCCGGGGGAGTCAGTGTGCGCCAGAAGCTGGCTTGAAAGCTGCTTCCCACGTGTGCCAGCTCCTACCTACCGGCTCCCACAGAGCTGCTTCCCCCCCCCCCCCCCACACACACATCTTGCTGCCTCTGATACAGCGGGAGAATGTACATGCGGGAAGCCTAACCAGAACTGTCTGTCTGCTCTCCTCATCCATTTGTTCCTGATGGGGTTCAGGTTCCTCTACCCTTTCCCCTCCCCAGGACCGGATCAATTCAGGATAACACAACTACAGGTACCAAGTTCCCCAATAATGCCGGTCAAGAGGCTGCGTGATTTTTGAATCAGCCCCACAGCAGAGGATACCACTGGTCCTCAGAACGGGATATTTTCTTACAAAAATGGGAGGGAACACAAAAGACTCTGAATTCATTAACTGGGCAAACCTCCTGCCTTGGCAGAGGTAGTGATGCTCTCTCACTGATGTAAGAGTCACCCAAGGAGGAAAAGGTCGAATCCAATTCCATGGGTGGTGCCACTGTTACCATGAATCTTGTGATGCTTTGGCTGGTAAAAGGGACTGGAAAGTAACTATTTCACATATTCTCTGGACCGGGGTTGTTATGATCTCTCTTGTGAGGACTGGATGCGAGAGGATGGCAGACTCCAGATTTGGGAGGATGATCTCATCTGCAGTTTCTCCCTACCTAGCCATGGTGAGGTGTGGAGGTTCTGGCCTTTCATATCAGCAGAGATGACTCAGTTAGAGCTATCTATCTTGAAGATTCCTTATTGCAGTGTGCCAATACCACTGAGGTAGGAGTGGTATTTCTTTTGTTGGCACCATGTATGGTCTTCACTTGTACAGATGATGCTGGTCTTCAAGCGTTTTTTCTTTTCAGAGGTGGGAGATTGGTACTGTGCCCCATGTCTGTTCCAGGGTCCAGAGTCTCACCTGTCTTTGATGGTATCAGGGAAGAGATCTTCTTGGAAGAAGACTAGGAGGAGGATTTTGCTCACCTCTTTTGAAAGTGTTTTCTACCCTCTTGACATTCCTGTGTGGAGGACTCTTCTGCTTTACTTGTATCATTCCCATAACTGAAAAAGTCACCATGCTCAGAAGCACACTTCTCACTGCCTCTTCGTTGTACAGGAATGTCTGCATAAGTCAGAATGGGGCATGATTCATAAGAAAACTTTGGAGCCTACAATCATGGTCCTGGTCAGTTCTGCTAGTGAAGGATCAACAAATGGTGCAGATGTAAGTTCCCCTGAGGCAATAGAAATTCTTCAAGAAGTTGTTGCGACCAGGAAGGCCAAGGTAGAGGCTAGAGCAGTAGCTCCCAACCTTTTCAAGCATATGGACCCCTTTTCAATCTATTGAAATTTTACGGACCCCCTCAAACAACATAGCTGTGCCTCAGCCTGCGCAGGAAGCAGTATGGGCTGAGGGACTTGCTGGTTGCTGGCACGGAGCCTCTCAGCTCAGCAGTGGTTCACAACCTGTGGTCCGTGGACCCCGGTGGTCCACGACGGTACTGTCTGGGAGCCGAGAGGCTCCGTGCCAGCAGCCAGTATGTCCCTCAGCCTGCACTGATTCCCGAGTTGCAGGAAGCAATGTGGGTCAAAGGAGGTGCTGGCTGTGAGAGGCGATGTACATTTATTTTAATTTCTATTTTAAACTTTCTGCGGCCCCCTGCAGTACCATGCAGACCACAAGGGGTCCGCAGACCACAGGATGGAAACCACTGGGATAGAGCATTCTTGAGTCCCAAGGCCTTGGCATTAGGGTTAGGGACAGACCTTCACGCCCCAAACTTATCCTGACTAGCTAATACTAAAAAACTATCTAAAAAGTAGCAAAAAAAGGAAACAATTACAGGAAACATACTGAAGGTATCGAATGTTGCAGGCATGGAAAGGTTCTGTCTCAAATCCCGGGCACTAGAAAGGAACTGGAGATGTAGTTGGCCTGCACTGGTACTTATGCCCTCAGTGTGACGCAAGAGGAGAAGGGCACAGTTACAGACCTATGGACAACGATCTCAGTAGCATGGAGTGCATGTGCACCCACAGTGGAATACACTTAGAGACCATCACTTGAAGAAGAAGCTGTAGTTATTTCTATTTTTAAGCTGCAACTCCTGAAGCCTTTCCCAGTGTTGGCTGGCTCCTATAGTAAATTCTGAATGCCGCTATCTCCAGATTAAATAAATATCACTGCAAGCAGAGTCCTGAAAACCGTTCTGAACACCAGCAAACAAAGAAAATATAGACAAGAAACAACGCAACCTGATGCTCTTGCTACTAAACTATGCTTTGATATCTGATCTTAAGGAAACATCAAAGATTGCAACAAGCACATCACAGCATTTTGCTGATTATCATTTCAGACAATGATATACCAATTGGAAAAGGTGTTAAGACAATGACATTTGAGAGCAAAAGCAATATGGGACCTGGAATCTCTACTCTTATTACATACATCAGTACAGCTCCTCTTCCCTGTTCCAATAAAAAAAGGAATCCAGGACCATCTAGTATTCAGGAGAAAATACTAACTATAAAATCAAAACATCAACTGAATTTCCCCCCCAAAAGCAGAGACTATACCTGCATATTAAAATATAATTATGACATGCGCCAAGCTTACAAAACACTGCGCTGACATTGTAAGTGCCACTACCCTTTCAACTAATTTTGTTTTAGCTGTTCATGTCTAGAACAAAAACCACGGTATAGGTTCACTGCACACACTGCAGAGTAACTAGGCCTTTTAGAACCAGATTTGTATTCAGTACATTTCTTTTTCAGGTCCATGACATGAGTTGTTTCATCTGACCTCTCAGAAGGACATATTTTCTAATGACAGCTGCTAAATTCATGCATGCAAAATTTAAAAACATATTGCCTTAGTTTACACAAATTGTGTCCTCTGTAAGCAAGTGATTGATTATAATACACACTTGACAGTCCATATTTACAGGACATTTCTGAAATTTGGCTCTGAATGATTCATACTAAACCTTTCCACAAACCCCTACTGATCACCATTTTCACTTCCACTTCCTTTGGTGACTGAAGCTACACTACAGACCTTACAGGGATGCAGCTGCACTGATCCAGCTGTGTACAGACACTTTAAGCTCATGGAAGAGAGCTCTCCTGTCAACTTAATTACTGCAGGCCGACTGAGTGATGGCAGTTATGCCGGCAGGAGAAGCTCTTCTGCTGTCCACACTGATACTTAGGTCGATTTAACCTATGTTGCACTAGGGGGGGAGTGAAGTGACTTACTCACATCACTGAGTGACATAACTTATAGTGACTTAAACTGTAATGTGTATTGTACACAGCATGAGTTGGTGGGTGGATTGGTTCATCTCTCCAGAGAATATCATTACAATGTGTTGAGTAATTTGATGGGCAAGTGACATCCAACATCCAAAAATCTCATGGACTTTTGTGATGTGCTGAATATGTTACTGAATTAGCTGCTCAACCATTAGCAAGAATTTTAATTTTTCCTGAGGCAAATGCCAACCTGCCAAGTCACCAGGCTGACTAGCAAGTCAGTGTTTTAAGTAACTGAATAGCTAGCAGTATAAAGTCTTGTACTGTTTAGCTGCCAAAATAAGGAGTGAATTGAATTGACTCCAGCTCCCATTGGGCTTAACCACACACATGCTGAACAGAGGATGCTGCTTTTTGACAAACAATAAAAGGTTCATTCTCTTACCTCCTGCTATAACCATTCTCTGGACTGCATGTGTGGAAAGAGCAAGCAAGGAAAATAATCTTTAAGTAGTCAGTGAGTGCTGAGGTAAAAAACGTATCTCTGGTTGAAAAGGTGGATGAATTCAAGAGCACGTGCCACTGACTTACTCCATTTGACAGGAAGCAACTACACATCATGTTTCAACTCTGGGGAAAGCTGCTCTTTTACACACTGAAATTAATTGCATACATGAAACAACTATAAACAATTTTGACCACAGACAGCAGGGGTATAATTTGCTAGAAGTGTTGGAGAAGCCTGAAAGCATTTCTGTGTTTGAAAACCTTAGTGCATCTGTGCAGTTCGGCTGTGCTAGAGTGGAAGTACATTCAGCCCTGCATCTTCTGACAGTAACCTCAAGCAATCTACTGGCTCTTTTGGCAGACTGCCATGGTTTGGGTTCTGGCTTTATTCAGTGGAAGATGCTGTATCAACTGTCTGCTTCTCAGATTTTATTTTAAACTAACCCAGGCAAGTCTTTTGAGGTATATAGCACAGCAGCATTTTAACCTCTTAATATTAAGAAAAAGAAAGAAAGTTACACAGGGATTCATAACTTCTAACCAAAAATCAGTCCACACTTAATCAAGCATGAAACTATTATGAAGGACATCATTAACGGTCAGGAAGTATGCCTTATACCAGATGTTTCAATTATGCCTCATTCTGTTTGGTAAGACAGCCAACTAATTGTCAAACATGATAATTAAGATTTAAAGTTTAATTTCAGTGTTAATCTTCTATAGAATGGTTTTATTAATTCTTACATATTCCATGGTAATAACAGGAGTCCTAATTACTTAATTAGATATTCTGCTCCCAGATCACAGGGAGAAGCAAGAGGGACCGCCATCCCAAACCCAACAGACATAGTAAAGTACATCAAACATCAAAAGTTAACACAAAAATAATACACATTATATTATATTTCACTAATAAATGAAGGGACCAATCTTGTTTACAGTGAAATTAATGAAAGTTTTGCAACTGACTACAATGGCCTTTTCTCTATTGATTTGCCTCTATTATATTTATAACCAGCAGGTGAGAACTAACGTTGACTGGGCAGTAATTTTGTGTCAATTACACTTATAAGAAAGTCCAAAAAATTAAATATATGTAATAGAATGTTTTATTAATGTGCTTGCAAACAGAAAGTAAAAGAAGAGTTTTAAATTTGTAGGATTTCAACTTCAAACATTATTCATTCTGTTGAATAATTTCCATACATAGTAAATTTGAATCAGAAACTTGTAAAGCTTCCATTACTCTTTTCATAAATATTTGTAACAGTAAAAATTTTCTTTGCACTAAAATGACAATTGAATAAGGTGACCATTTAAATTTTGTTAGCAAATATTTTTATGCATTCTAATTATAATACTCATAACTTTTTTTGGATGAAAAACATAATTATTTAAACCTTTCACTCAGCACATTCCGGTGTAAAAAGTAATTTAAGTTCAATTAAGTGGCAGAATTGTTTATGCAAAATTTGGTATCTGTACACAATCATGAAGTATGACTTTATTTTGCACAAACAAATTCAAACAAACTCTTCAAAATATATAATATAATTTTATTTCACACAATGCTGCCTTTAACCATTTGAATTTAGAAGCAAGTTGTAAAATTTCATATAGCAAGAAAATGTTTTGAATTTATGTTCTGATGAAAATATTCTTTGAAAGTCATGAGGACAGAATGCACTTAGAGTCTATATACAATTGGAATTAATCCTTCCAATGTTCAGAATAATTTCAATGGGAACTCTGATAGAATAAGAGTGAGGTTTGTTTGTGCTTTTGCTAATCTTTTCCTGTAATGCTGGTTCCTTTAAATATGAAAAGGTAAACACAATGGTGATATTTCCCTCGTATTTTGAATGCAGTTGGACACTTCTACCTCAAAGTTTCAGAGTAATGCAAAATGGAGAAAGCTATGGACAAGAGTATTTGGACTTCCTTTCAACCAGAACCAGCATGAATCCAAGTATAGTAATTCAACTCTACAAATCTTGACAGATGCCTCCTTGATTTTATGCAAGAGAAAATTCTAGGCGTGTGCAGCATAAGCCAGGTCTGAATGTTCTATGTTCACATTGATTCCCACACATGCAGGTCTATTTACATGAGCAGATCTCCCATTGATATAATTCTGACTCCAATTTCATTAAAAAAGTTAAGAGCATGGTCTTTTCCACTTTGGTTTTAATAAATTTCTAGTCAGAGTCATATTTGGAAATGCTATGAAATAACATGTGTTATGAGTGTCCTAGTGCACCTCTTGCCTATTTAAACATCTTGGAAGAGGGCACAATATCAGAGTCAAAGTGTGAATAGCACACACAGATCAGCTTCATTATTTCATTGATTAAAGCACTTAAATCAAAAGTCAGGAGATTTAGGTTCAGCTTATCTATGCCACTGACTCACTGGGGAATGAACAGCATTGTCCCTCAGTTTCCATATCTGGAACATGGAATAAATAAGTCATACTTAATCTTTGTAAGGACTTTGAGGTTTATGGTTAAGTTTATAAGTTTTGAGCAATAGTTTCCTATAATTGTTACTCCTATTTTTAAAATATCATAAATGAAAGATATAAGACTAGTCTATTTCCAGCCATATAAAAACAGACAGATTAAAGAGACACTAAATAAAATGGTTAAATTATCTAAAGTGAAAATAATTTATGGTGTTATAATGAAAATGGTTATGTAACTTTTAATATTTATTTTTCCAGACATACCCCATTCTCCTCACACACATTATCCCTCTCTCTATATACTTAAAAATCTCCTGCGGGACAACAGAATGATGTCATCTGCATCCATAGGAGCCAAGCCCCTCCCACTCCCAGCTTGGCCCTCCCCAGGGGCCACGTGCAGAGCCAGGGCTTTGGCCCTAGTCCTGGCCCAGCCCAGACCTCCCCTCCCCAGTGGCTGGGGGAAAGAGCTGGAGCGGCCACGTCCTCACCCGGCCTTCCCTGGCGGCCAGCTGGGGGAGGAGGGGGGTTGGGGAGAGAGACGGGGCTGCCTACCACCGGGGGTGGCTAGCGTAGCAAGCAGGGGGCATAGCCTCCCAGAAATAATAATGTTCCTTTAAAAATGGAAACCATTGTTATTTTCACCTGTCACTATGGCTAAATATAACAACTCCAAACACTATAGTGCATCAATAAGATATACACTATCATAGCACTGCAACACCTAATAATTATCCTTTCATATTAGAAAGGCTTTTCAATTTACAGATCTAGAGATGTCTTCTAAAAGTCTCTTACCTGGAGACTCTTGTACCAGAATGTGAAAGGCGTAACTTTATATCATTTTTACAATATTCTCTCTCTAAATTTTCTCAGCCCCCTTTTTTTAAAAAGCACCAATGGAAGTGTGGCTGTATGCTTGTTACTAAATAGTTGTGAATTCTTAGTAGTCTGACATACATCATAAAATAATACACTAAAATTCAAAATGGAGGTAATTTGAACTCTTAAATACTTCACCACAGATCTAACAGATTTGGATTCTGAAAAAAAAGTCTTTTAAAATATTTTAGATCATATCGATATAATTATCTTTGGGAAAGTTCACAGAGGAACTACAGAGAAAGTTGTAAGAATACATGTATAATAAGTACCAGTCTATCCTTCCCCCCAAGGGATAGCTCTGCATCTACACACCACTTAAACTAAGCTGCATTCTCTGGTCATGCGTTTCTATGTTTGACCTTTTGCCAAAAACCACTGAACTTTCTTCCTTTTTCAAAAAGCGGCCAAATTCTGAAAGCTTCTTTAGATTTCAGTTTGAAACATTCTCTTTTTTTTAAAAAAGAGCTTTGTAAGAGAAAAAGCTGACCCTTTTACTTACATTCAATTTCCGTAGGTTTGTTATATCAATGCCAGACTCCCCCCTGGATAAGAGTCATGTGAGGAGGCACAGAGCTGCTAGGGGGTTCCACTAACAAAACATAGCACCGTATGCTGAGCTAATCCTGCACCTGCGATGTGTTATTCAGCAGTTAAGAAATGTAGTCCAGACGGTGGTTGCCTAATACAGCTCAGCTGTTTTTCTCAGTACTCTCTTTGATTGTAAGTTAGCAAGCAATATTATTCCAGCCAGGCACAAAGCTATATTTAGAATACACAGCAAATGATAGTAGAAAGGTGAAAGAAAAGGAAAATCTCAGATTTTTTTTAAAAGGTTTCTGAACAGTACAGTATTCGTTACCATTTCTAGATGGTTAAAAGCTGCCTCTGAGGTCTGTGTGAAAAGCTGTACTGTAGTCCCACTGTAGCTCTTTGCAGTGCCTCTTTTCACACTGATAAACTACGTGTGATATATAACATAATTCACTGTTCTATATCTCACAGTGTTTAACTCCATAGATTTTTCAGTAACAAGAGCTATTGTAAGGGATCAAGCTTTCTTCAACTTCCCTTTTATTTACTTTTTGGGTAATATTAAAAATGCAAGTTAAAAACTAAAGCAAGTTAAAAACAAAAAGACTAACAGATTTATGTAGGTATAAGCTTTTGTGTGCATGTATCTGACAAAGTCAGTCTCGGCGCACAAAAAGTTATGCCCAAATACATCTGGTCCTCTTTAAGGTGTCAAGTACTCCTCATAGTTTGTATCTGCAGAAAACAAACATGGCTATCCCTCTGATAACTTATGCCTGGAAACGGATTTACACTAAAAGATCATTTATACACTGCATCTTTTAAATCCAATAAATAGCCTGTATCACTGCAAATGAGTCTATAACTGTATGACTGTTTCAAGTAAGCAACATTTTTCTTGATGCTATTCATCTGAGAACTACTGACATTTCACCCAGAACAACCCCTTACACAGCACTTTGTCATTTTGTGAAGTATAACAATTAAGCACAATTTGATATCGCCTCCTCGTATCTAATCTAATTCCAATCTTGGAACACAATAATTAAAACAATAAACATCTACATAGTCAGAAAATGTACTGCTCCCGTTGGTTACACAGGGGAGCCTTTCCAAAGAAACGTTTTAAGCTTATTTCCTTCACAAATGATTATTAGAGTGCCTAGTTTTCCCAAGAGCAAATGTATCAATCTCAACTAAAGCACATAAACTACAACCAAAATTTGAGATTGAAAAACCATAAAACTTCCTCTCATTGTCTTTGGCTGATCTGGATCAGGATTTCTTTTGATGTACTTGGCAATAGCAATGCAGTATTATCAGCACTTTCATCCTCAGTCAGAATCTAATACTTGCATAGTGTTAGCCAAAGTCACTAGTTCTGCCATGTCTATGCTCTCCCTACAGGTCAGCCTCGCCATTCATTTTTTTCTTTGCAATTCCAGCATCCAAGGCTCTCTTTACCATCTTAATGAACTTTCTTAACACAGTCAAGTGTTGCTCACATTGAAACACGTTAACTCACTGTGTTTGACAGTCGAAGACACTTTCTAGCCAGATAGATCAGGAGACAGAGTAGTGGACTGGACAATTAGTCTGATAGTTTACCTCCCACAGAAATAGAAAATACAGAATTTGGGAATTACCCTTCTTTGTATGCAACACAAAAATGTTAATTTTCATTGTCAAAAAAAGGGGGAATTCCCAGATTCATAAATTTCAGTTTCAATTTCAGGTAACTTGGGTAACTTTAGTTTGTGGAGGAGCAATAATTTTTCAAGGGGGCCACTTCACAAATTTTGGAAGTGGTCGTAGGGCACCCCAGAAGGGGCAGGACCTCAGGTGGAAGAGGCAGGTCCAGGAGACTTTGTGCACTCTCTTGCCCACAGACTCTCATTGGCCTGGGGGTAGGGGAGCATGTGAAGTCTTCACCTCCCACCCCCACCCTGCCAGGGAGGCGTAGTGCCTAGACAGTGCCCTCTGGTACCGTGTGCCCCTGGCAGGAGAGGAGACTTAGAGCAGTCCCCCTGTCCCTGGTCTCAATTGGCCTGGGGGCAGGGGAGTGGCGGGGCAGCCACAGACTGGATCAACTGATTTGGCAGGCCAGTTCCAGCCTGCGGATACTGTCTTGCCCACCTCCCTGCTTTAATTTGAGGTTCTTTTTTGGTTTATTTTACTAACTGCAATCAAGGTTAAACAGATCATATTACTGTACAAAATTTATGAAATTTCTAAAGATTTTTCACAATTTTAATTAGTATATTCTAATTATAATTTTAATTTCCCCAGTTTTCTGATTTAAACCAATATTTCCCAGTGCCCTGTCCTAAACTTGTTTTTCCTGGGAAACTAGCAACCTAGAAGAGAAGTCAAAATCCATATTTTGGAGAGAAGTAACTAGTGGGGTCCCTCAAGGGTCTGTCCTGGGACCAATCCTATTCATCTTATTTATAAATGATCTAGCGAAAGTGGTAAACAGTGAGGTGGCAAAAGGCAGATCTTCTACTTGGGCCTGTAACTCCTTGGGGACCGCTGCCATCTGAAGCCAGGAGGACCTGCGCATCACTACAGAAGTGGCTGTAGTACGTGCTGCTGTATCTGCTATATCTAGGGCAATTTGTCGCGCCACTCTAGAAGATGTATAGCCTTCTTGTGCTATGGTGTTCAATAGTTGTTGTTTGTCCTCAGGGAGAGGTTCAACAAGCGCTATCAGTTTCGTATAATTGTCGAAATTATGGCTGGACAAAAAGGCTGCATAATTTGCTCCTCCCAAATAGATCGAGTCGTTTCCCTTCTTTGTCAGATGTGGGATTCCTATATTGGGGAGCTTTTGCTCTCTGGTGGGCAGCATCCATTACTAATGAGTTGGGCTGAGGATGAGTAAAAAGATGGCACAAAGTATTTCTTATCTGCCCTTTATTTGTTGGCTGAGAGGAGGCTGGGGTTTGCCATATCTCACTGGCAATCTCAAGGATTGCATCATCCAGCGGCAAGGCCATCTTGGACTTCTGCGACAGCTGAAGGTTTTTCAATAGCCTGTGTTGTTTCCGTTGCACTTGGGGGAGTTGTACCTCCTGCGACTTGGCAACTCTTTTAAAGAGTTCGTGAAACTGCCAGATGTCATCTGTGGGTGATGAATCGCCGGGAAAAACAGCATCATCTGGCAAAGAGGATGACTGGTCTGTGGGTGACTCCTTGTTGGACTGATGTTGTTCCTGTGCCCGAGTGCTCGGTGGTGTGGGCTGACGCGGTGGTAGTGGTGTATCTCCTGAGGGTGTAGGAGGTCGTATAGGCACTTCTGAAAGTATGCACAACCTACTATGAGAATGTTGGCTCTCATGGTGACTAGGTGATCTGGAGCGTGAATGCTCGGTAGGATAGTGACAACATCCGTGATAACGGCCATATTCGTAATGGCGACTTGGAGAGTAGTAGGGAGAGTATGGTTCTCCTGGTGGAACGGTAATGTCTGGAGCAGGAAGACCTGGTTGGTGATCTTGGTGAACGAGATCTGCTCCGTGAGTGAGATCGGTATTGGGATCTCCCGTAGTATTGATTAGGCGAAGGTGAGTATTGGCGTGAATAACTGTGGTGTTGCTCCACTGGTCTGGCGTGAATCTCCTGACGTGACCACAGCAAGGGAGGGGGATGGAGATCGTGGCTGTGGGGAGAAAGCTGAAGGTGCTGGATTAGGGGACGGTGTTATCACCCTCCTGGACTTGTGCCTAGCCTTTTCAATTACTGGGGAAAACTGCTCTCGTGCCTGCGGTGAGATGTGCACCGGAGCCATTGCCGGTGCCGCAGCAGGGGAAACCGGTGCCGTAGGACTTGGTGCCGGTGTTGCGGGCGGGGCTATGGGGCTGTGTGCCGAGCTACCCGGTGATGAAGGAGGGCTCAGTGCCACAGCCGGTGCCAACGAGCTCGGTGCCTCAGCTGGTGCTGATAAGCTCGGTGCCACAGGCATCATCAATGAGGTTGGCGCCGCAGTTCGTGGTGCCAAATGAAGCGGTATTGGGATAGGCAGTGCTGGTGTTAAGCCTTGTCTTCTCGGTGCCAAGTCTGCTCTGGGCACCGAAGAAAGAGTCGGTGCCGCTTCTTTAGACAGTGCTGGACTTGGTGCCGAGGTACTCTGGCTTGGGAGATGCTTCTCCGTACTGCGAGCAGAGGCGGTTCCCGATGTGCCGGGCTTATCTCCCACACTCAGCCTTTTTGACGATGAGTGGTGGGGAGGGAAAGGCTTACTTTTCGCCGAGGATGGTTCATTATGTCTCACCCGCTCTGATGGCTCGGTCTGGGAGCACTTGCTTGTGGAGGCTGCAGGGCCTTATTGAAGAGCAGCATTTTCAGCCGCATTTCTCCATCTCTTCTGGCCCGCGCCGTGAGCTTGGTACAGTGCGGGCATTTTTAGGGGAATGTACCCCTCTCCCAAGCACTTTATACAGCTTGCATGCCCGTCAGATGCGGGCATCAGTTCTTGGCACTCCATGCACTTTTTTGAAACCGGGTCATCCCGGCATGATTAACAATGTAATAGTCAACTATTATGTACGTAGACTTTTTTTTTTTAAATAAACGTACTATAAAGCTATGTTAATTAACTATGACTAAAACTATGAGTACAGCTATCTAACTAACTTTCTTTCTTTCCTCAGGTCTGAGGAGACGCAGTTCACTCCGCCTGCGACCATGGATGGTTAGGAGGAACTGGTGGGAGCCGGACCTCGCGCACGCTTAGAAACAGCGCAAAGGGCACGCGAGGCGCACGCCTGCCACACATGCGCGGTCCGACTGGACTACGGCTGACAACTCTCTGACCTGCGGCGCCGGGACGAGCCTGACACCTGAAGTGGAGCACCCACGGGGACACTACCCGAAGAAGAATTACCTGTTGTGTTCCCTCCCTCTGGGGCATCTGGTATTGGCCACTGTCGGCAGACAAGATACTGGGCTGGATGGACTGTTGGTCTGATCGAGTATGGCCATTCTTATGTTCTTATCTGACAAATCTAGTATGGAGGGGTCAATCCTTCAAGATTCTGAGCATCCGCTGTGAAGTGCATATTGGTCTCAACTACTATTTACTGAAATGAAATATGAGCATACTCAGCAACACACATGATTAGTTCTGCTCTAATTAGTCAGCTATTGATTTTACAATAGACCTACTCTTCATGGGCCACATCCAAAAATATAGCAGTGTTATAAATAAAATCAACATGTAAAAGCGTTCACTGATATTTATTTAGCTTTCCTTGGGTTTCAACAATCCTCCCTCTACCATCACTTTAGTTATTTCAGTTTCTTGAAAATGTGTCCATCCAATGGTGCACTAACAAAAACACACCTTTCAGAGTTATGATCCCCCAGGGTTGAAACAACTCTCTCTTACAATAAAAAATGGTTACTTACCTTCGTAACTGTTGGTCTTTGAGATGTGTTGCCCATGTCAATTCCATGTAGGTGCACACATGGTGTGCACAAGTCATCGGAAGTTTTTTCCGTAGTAGTACCCGTGGGGCCAGTGGGGAGCCCCCTGCAGTGGCACCTCTATATTGTCTAATATACACCCCTGACGGCCCTTCACCCCCTTGTGTTCCTTCATACTGTACTACTCTGAAGAAGGGGAGGCAGGTGAGATTTGGAATGGACATGAGCAACACATCATGAAGAATAGTTATGAAGGTAAGTAACCATTTTTTCTTTTGATTGCTTATGTCCATTCCATGTAGAAACCAAAGCAGAAATCCTAGCAGTCAGCGACCTCCCAGTTGGAGTGTACCAGGCCATTGACTCCGGTTTTCCCCAGTGCCGGGGAAGATGCAGGAGCATGGCCGGTGGCGGTGCCAGTGTGCCCGATGGAGAAAGGCCGGTGGTCACAGGATCCGGTGCTGTGGTCGGTGCCGCCTGAGGGCCCTGTGCCAGAGACTACTCTGATGCCGGGGTCTGTGTCAGTGCCGGTACATGGGAGGAGGTGGGGGCTGCAGCCGGTGCTGAGGCTGGAGGCAGTACCACACTCAGAAATGGGGTTGAAGTTTCTAGCACATGGGCAGGGCAGTGGTGCGCTCTCACTTCTGGGGCCAAGGCTGCAGGGCGGTACCGTCTGGACTCATGCTCCTTGGCTGGGCCCAGTGCTGAGGTCGAGGAAGAGGTCAGCTCAATCAAATCTCTTGCTGCCTCAAAGATAGCCTGAGTGGAGGGGTCCAGGAAGTCCCTCATTGGGCTGGAGTCTCGGCACAGACTACAGCAGTGCCGACCTGAGCACAATGGTCCAGGTGCAGCACTCGCCAGTGCCACGTGCCCCACTTGAGGGGGCATGGAGGGCACATGCTTCAAGGGAGACCTGCCCCTGCTAGGTCTCTTCTTCTGGGGCACCAAGGACTGCCACTGGAGCTGAGGCCTACACAGGGCTGGGGAGGTGCACGAGTGGCTGGGTGCCTCCCGCACTGAAGCCGGTGTGCTCTGGGTTGTCGGTACGAGATTGGAACCTGGTGCTAGGCATAAAGCCGCCTCCGTAAGGATAATCTTCAAGCAGGACTCCCTTTCCCACTTGGTAGGTGGCTTGAAGTCCTTGCAGATTTTACAGGCCTCTGACAAGTGGGTCTTTCCAAGGCACTTAAGGCAGGCTGCGTGAGGATCTCCACAAGGCATAGGCTTCTGGCACTGCTCACAGGGCTTGAAGCCTTGGGGCCCAGGCATGCCCCACCAGATGCACAGGGGATACAAAAGCAAGCCCCAGGCCTGAGTACTTAACACTAAGCACAACACTTAACTACTAAAAAGTTGAGATAGGATAAGAAAAATGAACTGTGAAACTTTAACTATTAGAATAACTATATGTTTTGTTAGTCTTTAAAGTGCTACCAGACTATTAGTTGTTTAAGTTTTTACTAGAATAGAGAGCAAGAGCTGCTAAAAGGCATTTGCACAGCAAGAGTGATGGCACATTCCAATGACCATCAGGAGCAGTAAGAAGGAACTGAGGGGGTGGAGGACCAGCAGGAGTATATATTAGCCCATTTAGTGGTGCCACTCCAGGGGGCTCCCCTGCTGGCCCAACGGGTACTACTAAGGGGAAAACTTCAGACGACTCGCACACACAGCCTGAGCACACCTACGTGGAACGGACATGAGCAATCACTCAAAGAACAACTTACTGAACATTTTTTTTTCTCAACTGAATCCAAACTTTGCTTTTTAAAATCTGGGAATTAGACAGACACCCCCCTCGGAAACTTAAAAATTGGCATTAAAATACCTCACTTCAATCTTCCATCCCAGATTGTTATGCTTAATTACTCACTCCCCCCTCCAAGTCCTATCCTAGAGCTGGTTCTTTTCTTCTTCCATCCAATTGCCAGCTTAATGACTGTCTACTCACCATGAAATCCTACCTATGACTTTTTTGCCCCTTTCAGGGACAGAACTCTCCACTTGCTGCAAGCATCTTTCTCTAGGCTGGATTGCTGGTGTCTCCCCACTTTGAGTTCTCAATGTAATCTATGCCCAGAGAACTGAAAGTAGAGGTCTTGTATGCCCCAAAAGAGACAGGGGGATGTAAATACGGATCTTTAAAAGCAGAAGAGACATTGCCAGGCCCCACAGAAAGTGGATTCTTTGGGAACATATGACATGACAAATGCTTGAGGGATGTTCCTGGAAGACAGCGATATGAAAATGTGAACACATGATCATGTATAGAGTAGGCTTAGGGCACAGCAGTGAATCTTGCAAGACAGAATCAAGGTGGTTACTAAGAACTGAATGGGAAAGCTTCAAAACTTAGCTTTGGATTAACATTCAGGCTTATGCAATTTAACAACAGTGAAAATTACAGGTTGTGTCATTGGTAATTCAGAAAAGATCCTTATAATTGTAAAGTAATGCACTGACACCAACACTTTAAACTCTAAAGCTAAGGTTAACATTTCAAAGGTATTCCTCATGATAATACATTTCTGTTAAAAGTAATTCCATTGCATTGTCAATTCCCTGTTATATCATTTTTCACAATTTGGGCTTTAACTGCATTTACAGTTGTGTGCATCACTTGAACAGCTGCAAAATAATGTATATTTCTTTATTTTATTACTATATAGAACCAGTTTCCAGGTTCTCAGCAAGGTGCAGAAAGGTTTAGAGAAACTGAAACAGCAATTAGGAGTATCAATGGGTAAACCTGCAAACATTTAAGGTTTTAGCCTGATTAAGCATTCTAATATTTAGATGCTTATCCAAACCCATTTAGTCGGTGGGACTGGGCTAGAATTCTCCTTAAAGGTGAAATTTGGCATACGTTCTGTTTCTGTTCAGACTCAACCATGCCATTAAGCAAGCTCTTGTTGCTATGCTTTCAAGCCTCTCTTACAGTACTTTAGTCCTACTTTTGGAATTAGGATGCTCAAAAGTATGCAGAAAGGAAAAGAATTACCTAACTGAACTGTTTAAAGCTTCATGAAAATTTGAAAGGTTTGGGTCAGTTTCTATTGTGTATGTACAGCATCACAGTGCATACATAGTGTGAAGTAACTGAAATGATGCATTGCCACAAGTAAACCATCCTTTTTTTCCCCTCTTTTTTTATACTATACACATGCACACATATACAGAATATATGCACCCATTTACTGTAGTGTCTGAGCACTTCACAATCTTTAATGTACTTAACTCCGCCTTTGAGGGGGAACAGTACTTTTTCTCTCTATTTTACAGATGGGGAATTGAGGCATAGAGAGGCTAAGCGACTTGTCCTCTGAAGTAACTTGTTCTGTGGAAAAGCAGGGACTTGAGCTCAGATACTGCATGACTTAGGCTAGTGACCTAATGAGTTGACCAGCCATCCTCTCTCCTCCACCCTCCTGCCTACACAGGTTAAAGGAGAACTTCTCATGAATTGTAAGGCGTCTCATTCTATTTTTTAATATAGTGCAACATATGCTATGTAGATAAAGAGACTGTTGCAGACTGTGTTACACATGTTGTGATTAAGTAAAGGCCTTGTTTCTAGACGTATCAATGTGACACTTCTCAGAATTATGGAATTGACTTTTTTTTTTTTTTTTTTGATGAAAGCTCCTTCACTTGGGATCCACTTTACTCTGTAACGTACAGAAGTCCCTTGACCACACTCTAAAAATCAAGCAAAAGGCTCAGACAGGGAAAAAAGAAAACCTCATCTTATGTTCATTAATATATTAAAATGTCATTAAAGAAAAACTAGCAAAAACACCGCCTCTGCCAGCTGCCTAATTATTCTTTCCAACTCCCAATACTCAACCTAATGCATCCTTCAGGATCTTGGCCAGCACTGTTCAGAACATTCAAGATATCCCCAATGCCTGCAGAGAGTGTATACTGCAGCATGTGTAATGACAAAGCTGAATCAAGTTTAAAAGCAAGTTGATGCTACTTACTTTAAATCCTGAAGGAGAGGAACGTGTGTGAATTCTGTTTCATGGTTTACTTCAGCTCAGCCTTGTATCCATATTCATAAGCAGAACAGTTCAATAACGGGAGGTTAGAGGTGACTGAGAACAATTTTCTGTTCCCAATTAACACCACTGAGCAATGAAAGCCTTGACTGCCAGGCGCCATCACATACAAACTATCCTCCCTTTGTACAAGGCCCTTGCTCTCTGTAGAGTTCAGTGTCTCCTGAATGCTCTACAGTGTAAGCAGAGGGATCATTAGTTATGACTAGTAGAGTCTAGCAGATAATGTTGACTCTTATTTCAGGAACTATTAAGCTATAAACAAAGCTCTGAAAGCCATTTATCTGCATTTTTGGATAAACAGTAGAAGCTACTCAATTAAACAGATTGCAAGAAATAAGCTATATATGCCAAAGCCAGGGACATTTATATTTTGAAAAGAAAATCTGTGCATTTAATAAATGAAATTTTGTACCATAAAATTAACAACAAGGAAGTGCATATGCTATTAGAGCTTATACTTTTTTGCAATATATGAAAACAAAATCCAATTTAAAAAGCAATTATGAAAAGGTTAATTCAAAGCTGTGCTTAATTGTAACATACAGAATTCACAAGTGTTCTCTCTTTTAATCACAGCTCCAAACTGTGAAATTCTAAAATGGAAATCCTCATAGAAATGTACATTTTTATGAACACATCATTACCATTTAAATATCTGATCTGTGTGAAGCAGATAAACATTCAAGAAGTCATTCCTGAATCTGCAATTATTATTAAAAGAATTTGTCTACAAGCAATAATATATAACATTGTTTTAAGGAGAGGGAGTAAGAGTGACTTAGCCAGATATTTATCAAATGGTGGCTCTTCTGCATATGTTAAGACTCTAAAGAAAAACATCAATAAAATAAATTTACAAATAGAGTGATTTTAAGCAGCGCAGCCCTTTTGCAAAAGGCTGGGGTAAATCATAAGGATACTCAGGAACTCATTCAATAGAGGAGGAAAGAAACAAAAAAGGTAAGTATTTTCTTCTTGTGTCACAAAAACTAAAAACATGCTTTCTTCACACTTCCAAAAGTTAAGAGATTTTCAAAACATTTTAGAGGTCAGAGAAGAGAACACACAGGTGTGCACTATGCCAGCAATTCAAAGCAAGCAAGGTCAGGTTGGAATCTGATCCAGCCACTGACACATTCCTGAGGGCATTATAAATGCTCCCTGAAGGAATATTACATTAATACTGACTAATTTTCACAAATATCACCAATTAGGGATATTAAATAACATTTAATTGAATAGTCGATTAACCTCATGAATTCTTATCGCTTACTTGACTATTCTATCATCCCTGAGGGTGGGGCAGCCAGTGCAATCTGGCCCCTCTCCCAAGGAGCCCCTTGCCACTCTACGCTGCTGCCTCTGTATCAGAGGCAGCAGCATGGGGTGCCAAGCAGAAACTGGTCCACAAGGGGAGCCAGTTTAAAATAGAGGCAGCAGCGTGGGATGGCAGCAGCCCCTCTGCAAGGCGGGGATCTGAGCTCCCAGACCCAGTGTGAGGCAGAACTGAGGGATCTGCCTGCCCGCCCAGCTCCTAGTAAACTTTAAATGCAGAGTCTGCCAGGCTCCTAATACACTTTAAATGCAGAGCTGCAGTGGGCGTAGGTCCCGGACCCAGCACAAGCCAGAACTGAGGGATCTGCCTGCCCGCCCAGCTCCTAGTAAACTTTAAATGCAGAGCCACAGCAGGTGTAGGTCCTGGACCCGGCATAAGACAGGACTAAGCTGTGCTGCTGGCCAGACTGCTAAAAAATTTACTGGCAAGGGGGGAGAATGCGTGTAGTCTATAGCATTAACCGATAAGCTTTTGCTTATCAGATAATTGACTACACTATTACATCCCTATCACCAGTCTCATCAAACTTCCTCTTTATCAGCATTATTCAAGGCTGCTTTACTAGCAACACTGATTACTTATTTGTACCCATGTACAAAAAAAAAATCCTTTCATGTTCTCTCCAATGTCATTTCTCCTATTCAGTTCCACAATGCATAATGGGTTTAATAAAAATATTTGGTTTCATCATACACTAGTCTTTCAACCATGTCCTAAAGACTATAACACAGACATTAAGAGAGATGATGTTTCCATAAATAAATATACTGTAAGATTTCATGTGGGTAACTCCTCACAGCTATCAGTCAGGTACACCTCCCAAGTGAATTAGTACAGTAGTGCTCCTCAGTATGTGGGATGCTTAGCTAATAGAGTAATTTATATGTGGTGATGATATTGATCCTGTTTTCTTTCCCCAGTCACCCACAAACTCTAATAAAATATATGGCAGATTAAACTGGACTGCTATTCCAATATATTTAAAACTTAGAAATACGGCTTCATTATGTGATTTTCTCTAGAAAAAAATTCTGCTCATCTGAACATCATTCATTTTCATTTAAGGTATCTAAAAATTATGGTACATCTGCACATGGATTGATTGATGCACAGAAGAATCTCATCTGTGCACTTTTGAAGTGGGAGAAGAAGGTAGCATCCTGTAAACATATATGTGGAGGGTAGCGTTGTATAATGGTGAAAGCATGGGATGAAAAAATCAGAAGAACCAAAATTTATTTCAGACTTGACCACTGTTTTATTATGTGGCAGTAGGCAAAATTCTCTGTTCCTCAGTTTCTGCATCTGTGATGTTAAAATGAAACATACTACACAAAGATTAGTGCAAAAATATTCTTTGCAGAAGCTCTTTCCATCCCCCACGTCAAATAATATTTTAGATAACTAAACCCTAAATACAACACAGGATAATCACACCAAGTAAATATAAGTAAAGGGCATCTCTGATTTTCATAGTCACAACAAATTTTTAAAAATGCATGCCACACCAAACCCTAAAATTATTAAGACAGTTTTACAGCATTTCTGTTTCTACTAAGGAAAGCAGTATACTTCATAATACTTCTTTCCCTGTCGATTCTGCTGTCATCCACTGACCAAATAGCTGAGAGAGAGAGAGAGAGCACTTGTAATAGGGATACTATTAATAAGGAAATTCAGGAGCATCAGACTGGAAAGGCCAGTTCTCTCTGGGATACTAAAAGTTTATCAATCATAATGAGTAAAACCATAAGCAAATACCAAACACTGTAATTTTAGCTCCAAAGTTGGAAGGCAAAGAGCTAATTTCACGGATTATTTTCTCCTATTCCTTGCCACTGGAGGCCTGGAATATCAGTAAGTCTCTCTGCCTTCCTACAGAACAGGGGCCCTTGACATCTGCACTAACAGTTGAGGCCAGGTGCTTTGCCAAAAAGGTCTGAATAACTCCAGCTTCAATTGTAGTTACTTGCATCCTACAGGGGAATGGGCTCCTGAAAATTAACTTTTCTCTCTCACACACACCATCCCCCCCCTCACAATAAAGAAACTTATCATGATTTCATCTCTGTACAAAGATCTTTTTTTAAAACTTCTGAGACTGATTTAGATGTAACCCTCTGTACATTAAATATGTATTTCCTCCCGATTTCTTCCCCTTCCCTATTCCACCATTGTTCATGAGGCCATCCTCCTCATTTTATAGGGTCCCAATATAGGAATTCTCTTTTCTGGTCCCCTTCCCCTGCTTTGTCCCTAAAGTCTCTGCACAACTAAACATATTGTCATCTCGCATGTCTTCCACTGCAACCTCTCCTCTTTTGCAATGCTTACATCACCTCAGTCTATCCCATTCAAAGCACAGCTACTAAAATAATCTTCTTTGCTTTGACTAAGCCACTCCCTTCTCAAATCCTTCCATTGTCTCCTCCTTTTACATTGCAATAAGTTCAACTTCTTGTCCTTACCTTCCAGATCCCTTCAACATGAACGCTGATTTAATAGGTGACCAATGTTCTCTCATCTCCTTCCCTCACTTTCCTTTTGGTGAAGAGCAGAGCAGGAATGAGTTGAGAACCTCCAATGCTCTCCTCTGCTCTCCAGGGGAAGAGACTCAAGAGCTTCTGGGGTTGGCTCCCAGAATGGGAAATGTGTACACACAGGGCTCATTATGTTTTCTCCAAATATACTACTGTAGTCTCAGGTGATGCCAAGCCAAACGCACAAGAGGTCTTTCCTAATATACGAGTGCAAATTGTTACCTATAGTATAAGCAGGAAATCCTTGCTTATCATTGGCTGATAAATGTCACATGATATATCAGGGGTCAATCATGCTATGGTGATAAGAACATTATGACAACCAGGGAAGGGACCACGTGCAAACGACAGGAGGAAAAGCTTCCTATCTGTTAAGGTCATCAGCAAACTCCTAGTGGGAGCAAGACTGGGCCAAAAGGAGAGTACTGACTTTAAAGGTTTTCAAGCTGTTCTCTCTTTTGAGACGTTATGCAGTCCCAGCTTCTATCACACTTAGTATTTTGTAACTTTGCATTAGTGCACTTTTATTGAAAATTTCTTTGTTTCCTTCTCAAGGAGTGAGAAGCCAAGGCAATGTCTTTGCTGTTGGCAAATAACTTGATAGCTCAGATTACAGGAAATAAACAGACCAAAGGGATTATAATAAACAAGTTAAAGATATTTACATATTATTAGTATAGTTATTCAGAAGTAACAGCACAATGATTCTTCGGATCCTTGAACTCTGACTAAGTAAAAACTTTGACATAGAGTAAAAGTGTTTTGTATAGTGAATGGTTATTGGGAAAGAGCATTAGAATGAGTACGACACACCCAGACCCAGAGACCAGGGAAATGCATTATAGAGCAAAAAGCATAATTATATAGTTTGACAAATGCTCAGCATCCCTGCATTGTGACTTGTTGAGAATTTACTTTAGCACAATTCAGCAGTAATGCAAAGAATCAGACACTGTCATACAAATATGCGATTGCTCATCTCAGTAAAAACCTGTTTGCTTGCTCTTTAAATATTATTTGTCATCTATTTTCCTTTATTTTCTTGAAACATATGGGCATTCCTTGTGGGGGGAAGGGTGTATATTTTTGGTGTGTGATAGATTTTAAAAAATTGTTCTATTTGAACAATCATACCAGGATTTAAATCGGAGCATAAAGTTAATGGAATATCAATTAACTTGTAGCCTCATTTGAAGTTACAAGATAGTTACTCTCACTGATGCAAATGAAAAAAACAACATGCATTTCCTTTCCCTTTTCTGGTTGTTACATAAAAAATGAATATTGTTCCCTGACAGCAGTGTTATTTAAAATATCCAAACTAAAAAAATGTAATGAGTAGCAAGACCTAAATGCTTAAACTGAATATGTGCTTTATGCTAGAATGCTGTACTTTTTGAGAGAAAGAAAAATATTTTTGAAAGCTGTTAACTTTTCAAGTGGTATAAAATAGATTATTTTATAGTGAGGGAAAAAACCTGTTAAATTAGAGTAAACTTCTTCATTAGTGTAATGTAGTGTGACTTACTATAAATACTGTAAGCATAAGTAAATGCACTGTGCAATGTTTCACACCAGAATATATACATTAAAAAAGATGGTTGGATATCTGTATAGATGCAAAGGGATTATTTTTCTAAAAGCTGTTCAATTCTTTCTTCCCCAACCCATTCTGCATGTTTTCACAGCCCAAGTCTTTATTAAGCCAAAATTCCCAGTGACTTCACTTCAACTGCACAGCTGAAGTAAATCAAATTAGAAATGTACAATACATATTGAATTCAGTTCTCCCTTTATTTACATGGGATTTCTGCGGCCACTCAAGGAAACTGGGATGGCAGCACTGGGCTTAGCCTGCACAGTCTAAAATCTGCTGGTTTCCTTCAGGCTTTCACCATTGTCACTATGAAGTACATCATGACCTCTTAACAACTGCAGGGAAGTCAGAATCTACTGCTCTCAAACCCCAGGCCCCAGCCACTTAAAAGCAAGTGTTGGAGAGCAGGAGAAGGGCAGTAGTGCTCTAGCCAGTTCATTATCATATATTTCTAATTTGCTTTACTATTAGGGTATGTCTAGACTACAGGCTTTTGTCAACAGAAGTTTTGTCGACAGATACTGTCGACAAAGCTTCTGTCGACAAAGAGCTTCTAGACTACATCCAGTTCTGTCAACAAAGCAAGCCGCTTTGTCGACATGACAGTGTAGACGCAAAGGACAGTGTAGATGCAATAACACCTTCTGTCAACAGAACTCTGTCAACAAAAGGTGTTATTCCTCGTAGAATGAGGTTTACAGACGTCAACAAAACTGCTGAGTTCTGTCGATGTTATGTCGACAGAACTCAGCAGCAGTGTAGACGCAGGTATAGTTTTGTCGACAAAAGTCCACTTTTGTCGACAAAACCCTGTAGTCTAGACACACCCCCACAGTACAGCATCTTTTCTCAATTAGCAGCAAAAATAATAAAACCATGTTAGGGGTCTATATTCCTTCCAACATAACCCCCTGCTAGCAATACCAAGAATTAAAAGCACAATGTGGACTATTTTATTGGAATAGCTCACATGAGCTACCACAAAATACAGTAAAATTAAAAAGAGGTTGGTCAGACAGGGTCCGAACATTTTTCTTCTCATAAATTTATTTTAATTATCCATTTATGTGTCTCTGTTCATCAATTTGTATACTATACATGCAAGTTCGATAAATCAGATTAGTACCCTGACTTGTTTCCATTCATCTGAAATCTACAAACTGTTAAATCGGCAAACTAGAGGAAAGAACCCATCATGTCCACAAACATACTTTATGACCACTATACCATGCTTCACATGTCACACACCAATTTCCTTCCACTTTTTTGTAAGGACATGAATGGAAGAAAATTGTCTGCATCAGGGCACAAAACAGAGACTTTAGCTAATAAAACATAATGTTTTAAATCCATTTAGCCAGTATCACAATCCATTCATCTCAAGTTTGCTGGACAGCAGTTTATTTATCAGTCCCTCAGTCAACTCTCTCTTCTTCAACAGAGACAGAATAAGGGCATCAGCTTGTAGGACAATCACAAAGGACTACCTGGCAGACAGGGACAGACACTTTTCTGCATCCAGTTAGCCAGAAGATTTTAAGGAGGGTAACGCTGGATGTCATCTCAATGAAAGGTTTCTAGAGGTGATGCATGAAGAAACATAGGACAATGCACCCTGCCATTAATCCTGGTTATTTGCTTCTTGAAACATAGCAATTAGTGTAAGGACAGAGGACTTCATTCCACTGCTCCCCCATTGTTTACCTGTAGGAAATGCCTTATCTCAAGAAAAAAAACAGTGACCACAAGAAGTATTCCTTGTAAAATTCATTGGCAATCATGGGTGAACATGGTAACCCAGGTATTTCCTAGGCCATCGGTTGGGGGAGCTATCTATCGTCCAATCGTAAACCACATGTGCCACGGTTTATTAATGGATAGTGTTCTAGGTATTACTGTGGAGTCAAAGTTTGACATTTCAGATTAAATCATCACAAGTAATCATTTACTTTTATAACACCTATTTTCAAGTAAGAAAACAAAAGCCCTACAGCCTATGCAAATTCATCATTCTTTATAATGGTATGACTGTGTGCCCTTGAGGCTCTGAATTAGGAAAAAAAAAGGATAATTTCCAGTTAACTTTTTTAAAAATGAAGCTAGTCCATTTTTTCCTTGAAATTCTCTAATTCCTTTCACTGTTCTGACATTCATTGCCTAAACAAATTTAAAGATTACTGCATGGTCACCTGCTAAACTCGATCAGCTTGTTGGTATGACACATACAGATGTCTCTGCTTTCAGAGTAAAAGATACGGAATAAAGCAAACTCCCTATCTCTCCAGAAACAATTGCCTTCTCATTATCAAGGATCAGAAATGTGAACCTTGCGCTGTGGCACATTTGTTTGTTTCAACTAACAAAGCCATGATGCAACCCAGAGTCCTAAGAAGATGTAAACTATTTACCATGTTTTAGTGTAAATTATTTTTTCAGGCAAGCTTCCACAGACTTTTGTTTATTTATAATTCAAGTATGCTAGTGCTTCTTTAGGGGCACTAATAGGAGAGGAAGTCTGAAAGTTTCTATTTGAGGAAAACCTCTGATTTATATTTCTAGTGTGAAAAATGTCTTGTTTAATCTAAAAATAGTTTTGGAAGGGAGAAGTGCATCTTCGCACACAGCAAGTGTCTGTTTTTCCTAAAGAATTTAACATTACAAATGGTCGAGTAATACTAATAAGAGGAAAGGTCATAGCTATCGTGCAACACACTAAGTGTTTATATAGCAGATTTCAGGTACAGGTTGGGACCTCTCTGGTCTGGCACCCTTGGGACCTAACCAGTCCCGAATGAAGGAATTTGCCGGATGAGGGAAGGTCCTCTGCTACCAGTCCCCCCAGACCACCATCCCTCTCCACTGCTAGCCCCAACCACCACCCCTGCTGGGCTGCCATGACCCACCTCTTTTGCCAGACTGCCATGCTGCTGCTGCTCCGGTAGCCCAGGCTGATGTGTCCCTGGCTCTCCTGCTGGGCTGCCGCATCCCTGACTTGTTTGCCAGTCTTCCACATCCCCGGTCCTGGCCCCGTTGCCGGGGCTGCCACATCCTGGCCCTGGCTACCAGGGCTGCCATGTCTCTGGTCCTGGCCCCACTAATGGGGCTGCTACAGCCCTGGCTGCGCTACTGGGGTTCCACTGCCAGGGCTCTGGCCCAGATCCCCAACCTGACCCCACAGCCACCAGCCCCGCTGGGCTCCCAGCTGCCAGCCCTCCTGCCACTGGGCTTCCAGCCAGTGTTCCCTCTAAACTGGGCAGCAGCACAGCTTTACAGGTGATTAATGAGCCCCGCCCAGTCAGCCAGCTCCATCCTGGTTTTGGGAGGTTCAACCTGTACTACAGTAATACCTTTCTTTAAAATCTCTGGTTTTATGTAGATTTTATGTGCTGCACCTATCAGAAGGTGGTAATGCCTAGTTTCCTTTTGAAATGCTTGAAACACACTGGGATGAACCTAATACCTATCCTAACCAGTACTTTTTATCCCAGGAAGCAAAATGAAAACA
This sequence comes from Rafetus swinhoei, assembly GCA_019425775.1. Classification (NCBI taxonomy): domain Eukaryota; kingdom Metazoa; phylum Chordata; order Testudines; family Trionychidae; genus Rafetus; species Rafetus swinhoei. Next base: position 116,986,280 of record CM033449.1, read on the forward strand.
ATAATGTAGGAGGTAGGTATCTGCTTGTTTCTACAAATCTGAAAAGTTGCTCCTGTCAATAACTAGACTTTCCATAGAAACCTAAGTTAAAATGTGTTTCTTCAACAAACACAAATAGTTTGGAATTAGCACAGAGAAAGTTTCCAGCAATTCACAGCAGGGCCTTATTACAAAAAAATCAGGTTGACATTTAAATCCCAGAGATTTATTATAAAAATCCAAAAAAGCCAGATAAATGATCAACCACCAGATACGAGCACCACATACTGAGTCCCACTGGAAGTGTGTCCACTTTTTATTATACTGTCAGTATGCCAAATATTTTAACAGCAGACACTGTAATGCTTCCAAGCATCCTGATCAGAAACCCAACCTACAAAGGTGAACTCACGAAGATGCCTATGACTTCTTTCGCAATCATCTTGTATTTTAATAGCATGTACAGAAAATGAATCTTTCTTCTATATAAATAAGGCTGTCATTCCACAAAACTGGTTAACATGCAAGGGTAAAACAGGAATTTCAGCCACAGCTGGGTCAATCCAGTTGAACAAGAAAACTCAAAATATTGCCTTTCCGTGATTCTATGGACAAATATTTGTTAAGAGAGAAGAGCTATTTTCTTATAGCTTTACTTCTGTGGGAAATGCTCTTTTTCTACCAATCAACCAAACCGCCTCAAAATACTATAGCAGGGCAAGGCTGACTTGCCCTTTCTTGAATGTATTTACAAAAGGCAGCAAAATTGTTTTTAAGATAAACAGTCAACATAAAACCCATGTTTATAAAAAAAAAATCCCACAGTTCACCTAAGAGTCTCCTTTTTTGATCCATTTCTGCTGGCTGATTGTGGTCTGAATCATTTCACTCAACTTACAAATTGACTAGCTGGCTTCCCTTTTGATGCTAAGGCAGTTTTATTTTCTGGTGCTCAATCATCACCAGAGTCATGGTTAGGACTGGATTCAATGCCAGAGACTGTTCACAGCTGCCAAACTCGGAGCAGCTCTGTGTGACAATTAATGCAAATTATCTAATCAGCTAAATTTCTCATTAAAAACATTCCCTATAACAATAAACTTCAGCTTCAAATACTGTGTAGATTTTGTGCTGATGAAAGGACAGCATTGGGTTATGAAGTCTTCTTCTAATCCACCGCCCAACAACAGGAAAAGCTCTACTTTTTCTAATTTTTCTAGGTACTTTCATATTGTTTTTGTCCTCACTAATACTCAGAATTCATTCTGAGTGTTATTTCATTAACATGTTGTTTACTCCCTTTAATAGATTATTAATATGTTAAACAAGACTGGACTCCACCCTAAATTTTGCAGTACCCAGTATAATGGCTCTCAACTTTTGCAGACTACTGAGCCGTTTCAGGAGTCTGATTTGTCTTGCATACACCAAGTTTAACCTCACTTAAAAACTACTTGCTTATAAAATCAGACATAAAAATACAAATGCATCACAGCAAGCTGTTAATCAAAATTGCTTAATTTCTCACTTTACCATACAATTAAAAACAAATCAATTGGAAAATATTATACTTACATTTAATTGTGATATGTGAGCTTGTGTTTCACTTGTGAACTTTGTCTGAAGTCTGAGCCCACCCATGCAGGGCGTAAGCATGTAATTTAGCTTTGTGGGAACCCCCTATGGCATGGGACCCAGGCAACTGTCCTTCCTGCTACCCCCTAACACCAGTCCTGCACTTGTGACCCCCTCAGAACTCTCTCGTGATCCCTGGGGATTGCAACCCCCTAGGTTGAGAAACACTGATTTAGATGAGTTTAAAAACTTAAACAACAAAGTCTAGTAGCACCTTAAAGACTAACAAAACATGTCAATGATATCATGAGCTTTTGTGGGCACAACCCTCTGAAGAAGTGGGTTGTGCCCACAAAAGCTCATACCACATCTACATGTTTTGTTAGTCTTGAAGGTGCCACTAGACTATCTGTTGTTTTTTAAGTTTTTCCTGTTACAGACTAACTCGGCTACCCCTCTGAAGCTTTAGATGAGTTGGTTACTCCCGGAAGACCTCTGTGTAGCCTCAGGGGTATACATACCCATAGTTGAGAAAACACCATCATAATAGACACCTGCCTAATATGGTATATTGTTGTTAATAATTACGGTTTATTTCTAGTCTCCCGCTAACTTGCAGTACACATGCCAAAGTTTATATTCAAGCCAATCTGAAACAATTTTAAGTAAGATTTTGTGATATATCAAATGCCTTATTGAGATTGAAATATTGGTACTTAATAACTAGTTAAGTCACCTCAAACATTATTTTTGTTAAACCATAATCTAATCCTTTAATCCTGAGTAACCCAATGGAGTTAATAGGGTTTCTTAGAGTAATATGCACTACTCTTGGCAATAAGTGTTTGCTTCTAGGACTGAGCCCTTATTACGCAAGATTCCTAAGTCAAATAAGTGTGGACATGGATTACACATTGGTTTATCCTGTTCAGATAAGATTTTAGGATGTGAATGGAAAGAGCAGACATGCACCTCTCTGCCCAGTTAATGCCACAGTGTTTTTGAAGAATGAAACAAATGTTACCAGTCTGAAAGGTTAAATGACTTAAGAGTTCCCATATACAATAAATTTTCCCATTCCAGGACAAACATCATATCTGCTTCATATTAACTTTAACAAAAGTTGCTACCTTTAAGTTTTGTATAAAATAATTAGTTTTGTGACATTTCTTGGCCCGTATTACAATTCTATTGTTGAACGTGCCTGTATTGTAAATATTTTTGTTTTTATAAACTAGTTATGTCACCCCTTTTCATTTGATTTTTGTAATATGCACAGTGCAAAGAACAATAGCTAAGGGACAAGAAGAATTAAAGGGCTTGGATTAAAGGCTTTCATTTTATGGCAGAGAGATTAGTTGGAACTGCTTTGGTGGTAAGATTTTTTCCATGCTATAGAGGTCAAAGGTCAAATAGCTCAGGGTTTTTTTTCATTCATACCACCTTCTTTCTGTCACTGGAAGCACTGCCTTTACACACAAAGAGGATAACTACTTGGATTTTGGGCAGAATTCCGTTCTGAATGACTTGCTCAAAACACAATTAGAGCATGTGTATTTGAGGACACAATACTGTCCTTTGTTGGGATTTTATACTATGACAAGGGTCTCAACTTTATGACTTTAACAAGTTTAAATAAAGGATTACATTATTTTAGGTGAAAAAAAACTTTGAATTGTTATGCGTGTGGATAAGATGTGTTTACATGAGTTGGCATTCCAGTCCAAATATATTGCTGGATGATGAGATCCCCAAATCAAATACCCTTTCCTAGTTTCTGGAAGCTGAATGGACACTAGCAAAAATATTTGTGATGTATAGATATGTTTAAGTGCAGAGCAATAGCAAGACTTACTATGTGAGTGCTAAATATGCAACTCATGTCTCTGTCATTCCTTTTGTAATGAATAAAATAACACCACAGTCTTAGCAAGTATTATTGTGGTGGAAGAGCATATTAGAACCATGCTGTGTGGACAGCTTTAGACAAATAACCTCTGCTCATTTAAAGTTAGATACAGTGGGCCTGACTCTCTTTAACACTAAGGCCTCTTTGCATTTCTCTGGCAATAAGGTCACTTTGCAGTACCAGAACAGTGTAAAGGGGGCCTTAGTGTAAATTACAATCAGGCCCAATATTGCTAAAGAAATCCTTAAACAATTAATTGTAAATTCAATTTTACGATGAGAACTTTCCCTTGGGAGAGCTCTGTCTTACTATCCAAATAAACATATACAAAATACATATGCCTGTATCCCAGTGTCTCTGAGGGACTGTGGAGGGCTGTGCATGAACTTTACACCTCCCCTTTGCTTGCCTCACAAATTGGGATGTTGCAGATGTAGCAGAAAAAGGAGTCTAGAGTTTCTGGTCATCCAATAGTCATCTCATAACAGTGGCTAAATTTAACTGTGTGTAAGGTGTTTTGTCTCATCTACCAGACCCTAAACATCCACCTTATCCTACCAACTGAATTGACAAAGAACATAATCCCGATAAGGTCTAATATTATCCAAAGCACATTTATGTTCATGCTGGGAGGTCCAGGATCACACCAGTTAATCCATTCTTGTAAAAGCTTCAGGAAAATTAGCAGTCAAACCCACAAAATCTATCATCCCACTCCTATCAGGAAAAAGCTTTTGGGAGGAGGAACCCCAATATTTAACTTGCTGCCAAAAAACTACTTATTGAGATAGGCCAGAAAATATAATTTTTAAGTCTTAATTTGAATCTTTTTAAAGAAGCATAAATTTTACAAAAATGTCCTTATAAAAGGACCTTGAAGGAGACAACTGAGTCCATGTGATTCTTGATATGGCTGTTTTGTTCTTTGGAAGGGGAACCCACAAGCCCAACTAGGCAAAGCCTTCTGGGGAAGGAGTTTACTTATATTAGCTAGACATTTGTTGTACCAGAGAGAAGAGTGGGTTGTACCCCTCTGTGAGTTCAGCCAAGTTTGATAGTTCATTCCCAATGAAACACAGAGATGAGGGAATCAGATGCTAAAGTCTTGAGTGTTAGCAAGAACAAGATGTCAATGCATTAAGCGCTTCTTGTTCTTACTTCACTAGCATTTCTACATTAGTGGTTGGTCCTTGTGGCTGTCCCGGTTCTCATTTTCTTTTTACATACAGCTGTCACGCACATATAGGGTTGCCAGGTGTCCGGTATTCTACCGGACAGTCCAGTATTTGCGCTCTTTGTCCAGTAAAAAAAAATCAGCGAATACCGGACATGTGCAATGTCCGGTATTCTCTGATTTTTCCGGCTGCGCACCGGACGGAAGCCTGGTGTGGGCAGGGGGAGCGGCTGGGAGGCGGGGCCACCACCGGTGCTGGGAGCCTGTGATTGCGCAGAAGCCTGGCGGGGGCAGGAGGAGTGGCTGGGAGTCCGCCCCGCCAGGCTTCTGCACAATCACAGGCTCCCAGCGGCGATCGTGGCCCTTCCTCCTAGCTTGTGAGTCCCAGCTGGGAGGCGGGGTTGCGATCACCACTTATCCCACGTTCCTCTTTTTTTTTTTTTTTTTGGCTCGACCAAAAAATACCAGGTGTTCGGTATTTTTTGGGAGACCATCTGGCAACCCTAGTGAACTAACAACTCCGGTCTGACTGTAGAAATGACTGAGCCTCCTCACCCCAAAAGGCTGCTATGCACATTGTTTACAATTAAAATGCTACACCACCTTTTGCAGGTCCACCAGGAAAATCTGAGTTCTGTCCCCGTTTTCAAGGAAGGAGCAACTACCATTTTATAAGCATTCTGGCTTGGCTAAGGGAGCCTGCCAGGTGAACTGTGCTGATAGGAAGCAGAAGCTTTTCCTTCTGCTTCATGAGTCAGTTACCTGTTCTTGACTGAACCTACAGTAAAAGGTTTTATAACCATATAAATAGGAAAAAACCAAAAAAAGAAGAAGTGGGACCGCTAATCACTGAGGATGGTGTGGAGGTTAAGGATAATCTAGGAATGGTCCAATATCTAAACAAATACTTTGCTTCAGTCTTTAATGAGGCTAATGAAGAGCTTAGGGATAATGGCAACATAACAAATGGGAATAAGGATATGGAGGTAGATATTACCATATCCGAGATAAAAGCCAAACTCGAACAGCTTAATGGGAGTAAATCGGGGGGGGGGCCCAGATAATCTTCATCCAAGACTATTAAAGGAACTGGCACATGAAATTGCAAGTCCATTAGCAAAAATTTTTAATAAATCTCTAAACTCAGGGGTTGTACCATTTGACTGGAGAATTGCTAATATAGTTCCTATTTTTAAGAAAGGGGAAAAAAGTGACCCGGGGTAACTACAGGCCTGTTAGTTTGACATCTGTAGTATGCAAGGTCTTGGAAAAAATTTTGAAGGAGAAAGTAGTTAGGGACATTGAGGTTAATGGCAATTGGGACAAATTACATCATGGTTTTACAAAAGGTAGATTGTGCCAAACCAACCTGATCTCCTTCTTTGAGAAAGTAACAGATTTGTTAGATAAAGGAAATGCAGTGGATCTAATCTACCTCGATTTCAGTAAGGCATTTGATATAGTACCACATGGGGAATTATTGGTTAAATTGGAAAAGATGGGGATCAATATGAAAATTGAGAAGTGGATAAGCAACTGGTTAAAGGGAGACTACAGGGTCATACTGAAAGGTGAACTGTCAGGTTGGAGGGAGGTTACTAGTGGAGTTCCTCAGGATCAGTTTTGGGACCAATCTTATTTAATCTTTTTATTACTGACCTCGGCACCAAAAGTGGGAGTGTGCTAATAAAGTTTGCGGATGACACAAAGTTGGGAGGTACTGCCAATTCAGAAAAGGATCGGGATATCATACAGGAAGATCTGGATGATCTTGTAAATTGGAGTGATAGCAATAGGATGAAATGTAATAGTGAGAAGTGTAAGGTTATGCATTTAGGGATTAATAACAGGAATTTTAGTTATAAGCTGGGGACACATCAGTTGGAAGTAACGGAAGAGGAGAAGGACCTCGGAGTCCTGGTTGATCACAGGATGATTATGAGCAGCCATTGTGACATGGCCGTGAAAAAGGCTAATACGGTCTTGGGATGCATTAGGCGAGGTATTTCCAGTAGAAATAAGGAGGTGTTAGTGCCGTTATACAAGGCATTGGTGAGACCTTATTTGGAATACTGTGTGCAGTTCTGGTTTCCCATGTTTAAGAAGGATGAATTCAAACTGGAACAGGTACAAAGAAGGGCCACTAGGATGATCCGAGGAATGAAAAACCTGTCTTATGAAAGGAGACTCAAGGAGCTTGGCTTGTTTACATTAACCAAAAGAAGGCTGAGGGGAGACATGATTGCTCTCTTTAAATATATTAGAGGGATAAATACCAGGGAGGGAGAGGAATTATTTAAGCTTAATACCAATGTGGACACAAGAACAAATGGATATAAACTGGCTATTAGGAAGTTTAGACTTGAAATTAGATGAAGGTTTCTAACCATTAGAGGAGTGAAGTTCTAGAACAGCCTTCCAAGGGAAGTAGTGGGGGCAAAAGATCTATCTGGCTTCAAGATTAAGCTAGATGGGTTTATGAAGGGGATGGTTTGATGGGATAACATGATCTTGGCAACTAATTGACCTTTTACTATCAGTGGTAAATAGGCCAATGGTGGGATGATAGGAGTTACTATAGAGAACTTTTTCCTGGGTGTCTGGCTGGTGAGTCTTGCCCACATGCTCAGGCTTCAGCTGATCGCCATATTTGGGGTCGGGAAGGAATTTTCCTCCAGGGTAGATTGGCAGAGGCCCTGGAGGTTTTTCGCCTTCCTCTGTAGCATGAGGCACGGATCACTTGCTGGAGGATTCTCTGCATCTTGGGGTCCTTAAACCATTTGAGGGCTTCAATATCTGAGATATAGGTGAGAGGATTATTCTAGGAGAGGGTGGGTGAGATTCTGTGGCCTGCATTGTGCAGGGGGTCAGACTAGATGATCATAATGGTCCCTTCTTACCTTAGAGTCTATGAGTCACCTGTTCCTGATGCCCCAGGACTGCAACCCTTAATACTTTTCTTTCTTGTAATCTAGCAAGGTTAAATGCCTACATCTCCAGCAAAACAGTTCTGAAGTGACCTCTGCCTCTTACCATGTTACTGACACAAAGCGGGTTGTAAGGCATGCTTCTGCAGAGGAGGAGACGACCAGGGAAATTACAGCAACCCCTAAAGTTGGATGCCATGTTCACTGGCAGCTAAAAGCAGCAGCTCAGATTCCTAACTGGTGGGCACCCTGGTGGAAACTTATATTATTCAGGATGCTGTCTTCTTTAAATTAGGATCTTTAACATCTGAATGCGGTCAAGAACAAGCACTCAAGCCAAACATAGTATTAACGTGTCAATCTGTATAATAAATACATGACTTACTGTACAAAAAAATATAGCTAAATGGCTTTGGCCTTGTTCGAGACTTATTTATTACAAGTTTAAATATAAGTCCCTGTGACAATGAATTGTATAATGTCTACAAGACAAAAACCGGCACTCTTTGTTAGCTACAGAACAATAGGCAGAAGCTTCTACTTAGTGCTTTATTGGCTGCCAGCCATTCACAGAATGTGGGCAATTATGAAAAAATGAGCACATGACTTTAATAAGGTATACCCAGGTTGCTGGCTGAGAAACACAGACCTTGACAATAACCTACACTAAGCGTGACTCCTCCTACTGGGAACACACGTGTTACTCCAAGAGATGCACGTCACATGCTTTTCATATGTAAGTGAAGAGATTAGAGAGAATACAAACATGCAAACCTACGTATGACGTAAATGATTCACAGAATATAAGATCTCCTAAAATATTGGAGATATCAGACTAGGTCTTGATTCACTCCTCTGTGCTAGTGATGGGATTCACACACAGGGAAGAGCAGAGATTGCACCAAGGATGGGCAACTATAATGAGGGCCCTACCAAATTCACAGCCCATTTTGGTCAACTTCAGAGTCAGAGGATTTTAAAAATCATAAAATGTATTATTTCAAAAATTAAAATCTGAAATGTCATGGTGTTGCAATTGTGGGGATCTTGACTCCAAGAAAGCATTGTGTGTGTTTGTGTATGTGAAGGGGGGTTATGGTATTGTATCCCTACTTCTGTGCTGCTGGTAGCAGCACTGCCTTCAGAGCTGAGCAGTTGGAGAGCATTGGCTGCTGGCCAGCAGCCCAGCTTTGAAGGCAGAAGTAAGAATGACATAGTATGTACTACCACCATTATTTCTGCGCTACTCCCTTCAGACCTGCACCCCCAGTCAGCAGCTATCACTCTCTGGCTGCCCAGCTCTGAAAGAAGCATTGCGTAAGTAACAGTGGTTTAGTCAAATTGCAGGGAAGGAGAGAAATAAATATTTTGTAGATGACAATTTAAAAAGGTTTCCACAATTTTGGCTACTTTGTAAAATACTCTACCAATTCACTATAATGTAAAAAGAAAGATTTCTGCCATTTCCCATTACTCTGATACAGTTGTTGTTGGCAATATAAACAGTTGGGTTATTGCTACCCTGTTAATTCAGGGCTGCAGGTAACTTTTCCTAGACAATCACCAGTATCAGAAGATGAAATTTTATTCCCCTTCTCTATCTTGCTTTTACCCTATCACAGGTTTGAAATTCAAATTCTACTGACGGCTGGAACCAGAAGAGGATGCACCAGAAGTAAATACTAGAAACATTACACATATGTTAGAAGTTAACATATTAAGCACAGGTATTTCTTCTACCTACCTTAATCTTTTTTAATACAAAGAAAGCAATTAAATTCCGCAAACTACATGAATTCAACATTAAAGTTGCACGTTTAAAATAAAACTAAGAATTAAGAAATCCAAAGAAAGCTTCCACACCAATTGTTCCTGTTAGATATATTTGATATGTTAGATATATTAGATATGCTTCCTACACCTGTTTCTTTGCTTAAGAATATTGCTTAATATGGTATTACTATCTGGATCATAACACACCATACCACAAAACATAGGATATATGGCCAACTTATTAGCACTATTGAAACCTTTTTGGTTTTTTGCCTTTGTGATTCTAAATTTATTTTGTAAGATTTTATATAGAGAATGAGTTCACAAAATTCCATCCATTTTACTTCCACTCCCCCCAGGAGGCTATGTGTAGATGGCACGATGGGTCATATGCTCCCAAACACTGTGGGCTGGAGGGGTGGCCAGCGGACAGCCAGGGGACAAGCGGGGGGAAACTGGTGCCCGCAGAAAGGGTCCAGCCCCCACCCTACACTTACTGGCAGCTGTGGGGGGAAGCAGAGCAAGGTGGCTCCAGCTATTTTGCTCTCCTGGTGCATCGCTCTAGGGGAGGGGGCAGGATTGCCCCTGCACTCCCCAGTCGGAACAGAGCAAAGCAGTTGGGGCCACCATGCTCTGCTGGCACGAGCCCCACTAGTCCCTTGTCTGCCTCGAGGAGGGGAGGTTGCAGAGGTGGGGAGAAGTGGGGCCTGGGGCCGAGGAAGGTTGTTTCAGCCCCACACTGGGGAGATGTCATGTGGCCGGTGGCTCCCTCGTGTCACTCCTCAACAGTCACCTCTGATTCCTTACTCCTCATCCCTTTTGAGAGATTCACAGATTTCAAAGTCAGAAGGGACCACTGTAATCATCAAGTCTGATCACCTGTACAACACAATCTATAGGAATTCCTCAAAATACTTCCTCAAGCAGATCTTTTAGGAAAACACCCCATCTTGACAACACAACTTCAGTACCAGACAAATTGGTTGAAACTATAATAAAGACCCGAATCATCAGATAATTATGTGTTGGGGAAAAGTCAACATGGCTTTTCTAAAGTGAAATCACACCATATCAACCTATTAAAATTATTTGAAAGTTGTCAGCTATCATGAAGACAAGAGTGATCCAGTTGATATAGCGTACTGGGACTTTCAGAAAGTCTTTAACAAGGTCCCTCATCAAAGGCTCTTAAACAAAGTAAGCTGTCATGGGTAAGAGAGAGGGTCCTCCCATGGATTAGTTACTGGTTAAAAAGTGGGAAACAAAGGTTAAGAATAAGTCCATTTTCACAATGGAAACAAGTGAATAGTGTGGTTCTCCAAGGATCTGTCCTGGGACCTGTACTATACAACTTATTCATAAATGATCTGGAAAAGGGGATAAACACTGAGGTGACAAACTTTGCAGACAATACAAATCTCTAAAATTGCTCTGTTCAGTGTGCAGAAAGTTAATATGGAAGTGTTATTCATCCCTTCACATGAGACAAAAATCAAGCATCACCCAATGAAACAAACATGCAGCAAGTTTAAAGTAAACATAAAGAAGGGCAACACACAGCCTACCAGTGGAATTTGTTGCCAGGGCATATTGTGAAGCCCAAAATTATAACTGGGTTCAAAAAAAAGAATCTGATACGTTCATGCAGGATAAGTTCATCAAGAGGGTCAGGGATTCAACCCACTACTCTCAGTGTCTTTAAACTTTTAATTGCAAGTAGCTGGTATTGGATAATGGGGGGTCGATCAATTGCCCTGCTCTGGCTCATTACCTCTGCAGCATCTGGCCTGGGTAACTGACAAAAGACAGGATACTGGGCTACACAGACTAGTGACCAGACCCAGTCTGGCCATTCTTATGTATTTCAGACTCCAGCTAGTCCTTGTGAGTGGAAAGCAAACAGAAGTGTGATTTTGAATGACCTTGGCCTTGATTATGATGTCAATAGAAGCAGTGTTTAATTGCTTAATTTCTTCAGTTAGGATAATAACAAAGCTATTCCTCATTGAAAGTTTTAATTTTTGTCAACTGAGAATGGTTAGACTGACAAATATTTCTTCCTCAATTGTTCTTGCTGGCTGGTGTGTTGGGGATGTGCAGCAAAAAGGTAATTAGTTTTGGAGTGTTTTAATTTCAGCTATACTGAAGTATAACTAACAAACACCATGTAAAACAAATGAGTTGTATGCAATATGTTGCAATTATGGAGGCAACTTATATACTAACAGATGCAATTTTCCCTATATGTTGTTTTGCTGTATTATTTAAAAGTTACCCCAGCGATGGTCATATACAGCAATTTAAATATGGAATCCAAATGCCTCATTTAATTAAAAAAAAATCTAATTATAAGAAAGTCATGCTTTCCATATTGTTTTCAGAGAAAAATATGCATAGAGAACAGTTGAGGGGAAAAATTCAACTTGATGTCCACTAAACACTTCAGGAACACTGATAAAGCCGAGACAGTAGCAAGAAATATTAAAAGTTTGCAAAAAGCATGTGTTTTGTTTATTTTTAAGAAGTGTTGTCTAATATAAAATCTGGAAATAATGAGAGACTATAGTCAATCTCATTTGGGTTTTTTTAATCCTGCAGATTAGAAGTACAGATGCTAGCAAACTGCTGGCATATTAAAAATGTATTTTGTTAGTTGCATTCATTTTTCTCTGGAGTCAGATTCATCATTACATTGACTTTGGCTTTATGAAAGTGTAATTCTAGCTGAGTAAAAGAGTGCTAAAACCAGCCCCATGACTTAATACTCAAGTTAACTTTTCAGCATCTACATGGTATTTTTAATGAACCACAAAAATAATTGTTTTTCCAGATCAAGTAGCTTACACAATCTCATTATTTCCACAATTTAGATTACTCAATGCAATTTAGAGGCTTCTGTTTTTATACGGAGCTTAGTTTCATATGCAGCCATTTTTTTTTCCAATATTAAAAAGAAACAAAATATATTGTTGTTTCATCTCACTTTAAAACTACAGTATATTGAATAGAGGAGTATAATATTAGTTTACACTGACTTCGCTAGAGCTTCTTATGTAGCTTGTTGTAAAATGAGGTAAATAGCTAGATGAATTAATGTAAACACTAGCAGACCTCTGTGTTTCCACAGAGGTACCTATATCCCTGGTTAAAAACCACTGTTCTAATTTCCAATCCTTCTTTTATATTTTATGCATTTTTTGAGTTTTTTATTAGCAGAATAGCCTATAATATGTAGTGAATTGAACTGTGGGTTATTTAGGGGTGAAGAGGAGATTATTTTCTTGTAAGCGCTATTTTATTTTTAAAGAGGTAATGGCTGTCATACCCAATAGCAGCCAAGTTGTGTGCAGGAAAACTGAAATCGGTGCAAGATGAGTTGAAGGTGTGGTGAGTGTAGGAATGTCAATAGTCTAGTCACAAAGACAGATTAAGTGAAATTCCTTCTGTACCAATATTGGTGGGAAAACAGAAGGCTACTTCTCCATTTAAACAAAACTGTTTTAGCAACAGAATTTTGTACCAATTATAAAGATGTTACATACACTCAAGTGAAATAAAACTACCTAAGCAACAAACAATTTTTTCCCTGAGAGTTAAATGAATCAGACGCCATGTGTTTTGAGCGTTGCAAAAATGTCTTGAATTTTCTTTTGGTGCATGTTGGTTTTCAGTGACAATTCTAAACAGTGAACTCCTGGTATTCTGTTTGGAGAGTCTTACAGGAAGGACGCTGAAATTCAACCTTAGGCATTGGAAAGAGCACACAGGTGTTTTGTCAGAACACTTATCCTAAAACTTGCCTTTTGATTATGCTATTTTGGGAATCTTTCTGAAGAAAGAAATCTGACAACAGTTCTGGGTTTTGTTTAGAGAATTTAATCCACGTTCTCCTGGCTGCTGACAGGAAGAGATGATGTTTTGCTTAACACCAAATTCCTTATACAAAATCAGACACAAGAGGGTAAGGAACAGCAGACAGAGATTTTCCCTTATCCAGCACAGTTAAAAACATTGTACAAATAGAGGTGTTTAATCCTGATTTCCCATCCTCCCTGACACCAAAAAATAGCTATGTCTCTGTTCTACAACATACGTCAAAGTCAAAAATCTCTAGTAAAACAAATGAGGTCTTAAGAGGCATAGAAAAAGAAAACATCCATCTGACAGCCTGATCATGTGAGATACTTAGCATCCTCAACTCTCACTGACATGAATGAGAGTATAAAGGCACTCAGCACCTTGGGAATGGGCCCTTAATCACACATTGGAGCTTACAACCTCAAAAGACATTTTCATGCTGTGTTCTGAGGCTTATCTTCAACCTTTGTTTTAAAAAAAAACAAACAAAAAAAACCCCTGACACTCACTTAGGCCCAAACTCAGATCCGAGATGTATAGTTCACACACTTCTATGCCAGTCAAATTACTACTACTGTGCTGACACATGCAGACGCTGAGTAACAGATTTTTCAAGGTACATGACAAAGCGAGTTTTCTTTAATTAATTTAAAATAAATCACCAACTCTAAGTATACTACTATTAAATACACTTCAAATGGGCAGCACTAGTATGTTGTTTTGTCCATGTTAAAAAATTGTGGAAACCCTTTCTTTAAAAAATTACCATCCATAGTAATTTAGGCTACTTGTGTGTATGTGTTCTAATACAATCTTCAATTACATGATCACACATTATTTTTCCATGAGTGCCCCAACTCATTCACTGCACAGGATGGATGTGCGATAGGGACGAATCACTGTGTTGTGGTAAAAGAGGCTACCTGCCTCACTTGTGGAAAGTTGGAAAGTGTGTAGTGAATGAGGCAGGGGATTACAGGAAGACAAAGGAGAGTCTCATAATTAAGGCAGCCGTATACTGACCTGAAGAACTGGACTCTATCTCTGCCTCTAAGTTCAGTGTGATTCTGGTAAAATAAATTTTTCACAGGTGGTCACTAATTGTATTACTCAATTTCTTCAGTGCCCAACTTTAGAGAGTGCACACTGCTTGTAGAAGTTTTCATAGAATCATAGAATACTAGGACTGGAAGGCACCTCGAGAGGTCATCGAGTCCAGTCCCCTGCCCTCATGGCAGGACCAAGTACTGTCTAGACCATCCCTGATAGACATTTATCTAACCTACGCTTAAATATCTCCACAGATGGAGATTCCACAACCTCCCTGGGCAATTTATTCCAGTGTTTGACTACCCTGACAGTTAGGAACTTTTTCCTAACGTCCAACCTAAACCTCCCTTGCTGTAGTTTAAGCCCATTGCTTCTTGTTCTATCCTCAGAGGCCAAGATGAACAAGTTTTCTCCCTCCTCCTTATGACACCCTTTTAGATACCTGAAAACTGCTATCATGTCTCCCCTCAATCTTCTCTTTTCCAAACTAAACAAACCCAATTCTTCCAGCCTTCCTTCATAGGTCATGTTCTCTAGACCTTTAATCATTCTTGTTGCTCTTCTCTGGACCCTCTCCAATTTCTCCACATCTTTCTTGAAATGCGGTGCCCAGAACTGCATCTAGAACAGGGGTGGGCAATCATTTTTAATGAGGGAGGCCACTCCAAGAATCTGGTGAATGGTCGAGGGCTGCACTCTTCCATGATATTTCTGGAGGAGGTGTGGCATCTGGGATGGAGGCTAGGTGCAAAGGGAGCTTGGGGTAAGAGACTGGGGGGCAGGAGGACGTGCAGGGTCCAGAAGGAAGGAGACAGGAGAAGATTCTGACCTGGAGGAGGGGTGCAGGGTCTGGGAGGTGGTATGGGTACAGGAGCGGCTGTGGTTTGGCTTACATGGGGTAGAGGTGCAGAGGGTTGGGAGGACGGAAGATCTGAGGTGCCAGAGGCAGACTCTGACTGGGAGATATTTACCTGGGTGGCTCCTAGCCAGCAGCCCAGCAGGTTCCTTAGCCAGGCTCCCTGCCTTTCCAAGTCCCCCCACCTGCTCAAAGCAGCTGGCTGCAGGGGCCACGTGTGGTGCTCTAAATGCTGCAAGCCCGGGGGGGAAGGGGAGTATTTTACATGCTGCCTGCTCTGCAAACTGGCAGCTCTATTGCCCAGAAAGCGACCAATGGGACCTGCAAGGTTGTGCTGGGACAAAGGTAGCATGAGAAGCCTCTCCCTCCTCCCCACGGGCTCCCAGTGTTCACAGAAGCACATGATCCCCACAGCTGGCCCCTCAGAGCACCAAGCGGACGAGGGGCAGGCAGGAAACCTGGCTGAAGCTCCCACGGGCCAGATTCAGCAGATCCACATTTTGCCTGGCCATGATCTGGAAGCATTTACGTGCAAATATAGTCAGACTCTCTTCGGACTTCATTTTCTATTACACTCAACTAATTTTCCTTTCTTAAGCCTGAGTCAGCTCTGCAGGAGTATTTTTGAAAGGCCTGGATATTTGTCTGCCTTTGTGTGAGCCTCTCTTAGTTATGACCTCTCTTGTTTTCCTTACCAGCTCATAAACCTTTCACAAATAATGCCCCTCTGCGTACACACTCCCAGTCCTGCCCAGCACTCCCTGCCCCAAGAACTACTCCTGCTTGGAGCATAAGGCAGAGGTTCACCTTGCCTCAATGCAGCTCTTTCACAAGGCCCCGCACACAGCTGAGTGCCTTCAGTTTCCTCACGGCTGTATATTGTGTAGTTACAGCACTCCACACAAACCATCCTGGAGGCCTACACTGTGTCTCTGGGTGTGGGATGCTCAACTCCAAAAGGGTTTCTTTTGCAATCGAATTTCATGTCTATAGATCGTGCAGCACCATGAATATAAGAAAAATCCTCTTCCAGTTCCTTGGCAAGAAAACAGCAAAGATATCATTTCTGCCCAAGAAAGCCACCACCGTAGCATTTAACTTTCAAAAGGGGCACTCACAAAAAAGAGGAAGCGAGTTAAACAGAAATTTAAAAGGCTGAAAATGCCTGCAAACTGCATGGAGAGTATTTAATAAAGGCTCAAACTAAACAGATATGCTACATTAAAAAACTGTAAGAGGACTGAAAAAATGACCAATTTGAGGGCTCACAGCTACAACTGAAGTCTTGGGAGCTGGGCTTTGAATATTATTAAGCACTTTATAATACTAAACACTCTAACAAATCAGGTCCTAAGTGTCTCAAGCTGAGCATACAAAATTAGTGAATACTTTTGACCTTTGTCTCTCTGTGCCTCTGACAAATGGGTAGGATACCATTTCCTTGCCTCATAGGGATGTGGTGAAGATAAATTAATGTTAGGAAGCCTTCCATTATTATAGTGATGACTGTCACAGAAACACTCCTGAGGAAATTAACAATTCTGTCTCCAGAGCATTGTTTAAATAGTGAGAATATAAGGTCCAGGGTCACACACTGAACAATGAGGAGGAAACAAAATACTGAATAACTGCTCACTAAGGGTGTGTCTACACAGCAGGGCTCGACTCAAAATAAGCTACGCAAATTGAGCTACGTCAATTGCGCAGCTTATTTTGAAATAGCTTATTTAGAAATTGGGAGCATCTACAAAGCACTTATTTCGAAATAGAGCACTCTTCCTCTGACTTCCCTTATTCCATGTACAATGAGAGTTACAGGAGTCAGAGTAAGTAGTCCTCCAGCTTGACAGTATTTCAATATTATTTTTAAATAACTGCTTGCTGTGTAGACGCAGACTGTTATTTTGCAATAATGCTAGTTATTTCAAAATAATGTTGCTGTGTAGACGTACCCTAAAAGTGAATACCCGCCTATTTTGTACACTGAATAAGGCAAGGGAGCCGTGAAAAAAGTAGTATGCAATCATATAAGATTCTATAGTGATGCAGTTAAGGTCATATTGACATTTCTTAACTTTTGAGTGTTTGACTTTTTAAACTATCAGAGGGGTAGCCGTGTTAGTCTGAATCTGCAAAAGCGACGAGGAGTCTGTGGCACCTTATAGACTAACAGATTTATTGGAGCGTAAGCTTTCGTGGGCAAAGACCCACTTCGTCAGATTCATGTAGTGGAAATGCCACAGGCAGGTATAAATATACAGGCATAAGAAAAGAGTACCAATCAAGAGTAAGGCTAGAGATAACGAGGTCAATTCAGTCAGGGAGGATGAGGCACACTTTTAGCAGCTGATGTGGAGGTATGAACACCAAGAGAGAAGAAACTGCTTTTGTAGTTGGCTAACCATTCACAGTCTTTGTTTAATCCTAAGATTATGTGTCAAATTTGCAAATGAATGTAGCTCAGCAGTTTCTCTTTGAATCTGTTCTTGAAGTTTTTTTGTTGCAGGATGGCTACCTTTAGATCTGCTGCTGTGTGTGTCCAGGAAGACTGAAGTGTTCTCCTACAGGTTTTTGTATATTACCATTCCTGATATCTGATTTGTGTCCATTTATTCTTTTGGGTAGGAACTGCCCAGTTTGACTTTTTAACCTGAGTCATGTTCTTTCAATACATTTTGTGTGCGTGTTCTACTAAATCATTATTTAGAATTCAGCTTACCTAGGGATATGGCAAATTCTCTATCACTCATAGACTTTAAATAATCTTTCTAAAATATATGTTCTAATTCCACTAAAAGTTATTGGTCTTGATACAAAAATAACTTGGTGAAATTCTATGGTTCGGATTGGATTATTGGGATGGATCTCTCTTGCCTACCAATCTAGTTTGGACTATTATAATTATTATAATTTCCTCTTCACTGTTTATATTGTGTGTTCAGCTTTTGGGATGGTGTCCAGCAGGTTATTGCCCTGATTTTCCAAATGTGGGTCAGTTCCACTTCATAGCCAGACTTGGGTGTGGGGAGGGTTCTGGTGGTAGAATGAGCAACAATACCTCCAAAAGGCCCTAGGGAGAGACTGATTTGATTATAGAGGAAGCTGCCATGTTAAACTTGCAAGAAGAGAGAGACAGACATGTAATGGGGAGCAAGCTGGTAGAAACAGATTGAAGTCTGCCATGAATGGGCTACTGCAGGGCTGCAAAATACCCTAACATGCAGGTTGGGATAGTTAGCTCAATGAGATATGCGGAAAGGAACAGCCCAGTAATTGGGCTTTTATTTCTTTAGATATGGCCCTTATCACTGCAGTATGTGAGTTCCACACAATTAATTTATCTCACAATAAATCTATGAGGTCAGGATATATTATCTCCAGTTTATAGATGGGGACCTGAGGCACAGAGAGACAGACTTTCATAAAGAAATGTAGGAAGTCGGCAGAGCTGCAGATTGGGCTACTAACACCCACTACAATGTCTTAACCACAAGAGCATCCTTCCAAGGTCGCTAGAAGAACTAGAGCAGAAATTCATGCATTCAGGAAGTGAGGCAGTATGAAGATTTACTTCCCTGGATAAAGGTCATTCTACAAAGAAGGTTAACAATAAACAGGCAGGTAAAATTTGAAAAGCATTAACATTGGCTCACTTACGACATTTGGTTCTTGATTGAAAATGTTCACAAAAGACACGATATTTTCCTTTTCCCACTTTTTATCTCTTTTAACGCTACCCTTGAGCAAAAGCAATAGCTATAGGAGCATAAAACAAAGACATTTTTAAGCCTGATATACAATAAGGCTTTAATTAGTTCTTAAACCATGCAGTATAATACACAAGACTTAAAGCTAAACCACGGAATCAAAGAGAATACACTCCTACAGCTGTTCATATCCAAAGCCGGGACTTGCACTCCCATTAAACATAATGTATAAATTTGGAGAGACAGTGAAAATAGTACATCATCTCTGCTAATTTGCTCACTAAAGCCATTTGCCAAATGTTCATAAACATGTCTACAACAAGTGTACCATTCTGCTCTGAAATCCACTTGTCTAAATCTGTGGGATCCAAATACAGCTTACCAAAATAAATAAATAAAATACATCAGATATCTGGGGCACTCTACAAGCAAAGATACAACTAAGAATGTACTTTTAGCATTAAGAAATAAAATATAAAAGGTCCCAGTACAAATTCTGCTACCTAAGCTTTTAGAGCTGCAAACGTCATATCCTGCTTGCACGGTAAGTAGTTGGAAGAATTCACAAATTAATCCCTTTCATTCTTACAGTATTAGTGGGAAAACAGAAGGTTACTTCTCCATTTAAACACATCTGTTTTAGCAACAGAATTGTGTTGTCCTTCACATGCCCACCAACACTGCCTGTCATCTTCCCTATAGCACCTAAAATAATAAGCAGAGTTATTTTTGGCACAAAAGGTATTTTACTGCATTTTAACTGTGTTCATGCTCATAGAACAATGGTTCAGTATTTGTACAAGATTTAAGTAAAATGCTTTAACTAGCAACCTGTTTGGGGCTGTAAAAACAACTAATTAAAACAGAAATATTCCAAGACATTGGCTGTGCACTTTATAAATTATCATAACCCTGTGGCATTGTTATTTATTATAGATGTGCACTGATTTGTTGTTGTCTGGTGATGATACAGTAAAACTCCAGCGGTCCGGCATCCAATGGTCCGGCATTCCTGATGGTCCGGCACCATCTGGAACCCGGAAGTGCTGGACAATTGGAGCTGCTCTGCCCCAGGCTTCCCCGATTCAGCCGCTGCTGAAACTGACCAGCGGCTGACGCGGGAAGCCTGGGGCAGAGCAGCTGGGGTGCTCTGCCCTGGGCTTCCCGGAGTCAGCCGCTGGTCAGTTTCAGCAGCGGCTGACGCGGGGAAGCCTGGCACAGAGCAGCTGGGGTGCTGCCGGGTTGGTCCCCTAGAGCCGCCCCTGGCGCTGCGGGACCAACCCGGCAGCACTCTGCCCCAGACTTCCCCGAGTCAGCCGCTGCTGAAACTGACCAGCGGCTGACTCCGGGAAGCCCGGGGCAGAGCAGCTGGGGTGCTGCCGGGTTGGTCACGCAGTGCCGAGGGGCGCATCCCCACTCCACCCCAGACCCCTCATAGCCCCCCACTTCCAATAGTCCGGCATATTTGATAATCCGGCACCCTCTGGGTCCTAAAGGTGCCGGATTATCGGAAGTTTACTGTACTTGGTTATCTACAGAACATGTCCAGTACACAACTACAGAGAAAAAAACAGTTTAGGTTTTTCCTTTCCTAAAGGAACTCTTTCAGTAATACATGAAAAAGCCACAAAACCATATCTGAAAATCTAAAGTGACACTATGAAGTTAAAAATCAGGGGCCAAATCCTCATCTCGTGTACAGGAGGCCCCCGCTTTGCGACAGCCCGATTTACGACCCCGGCTTATGTCCTTGGCCCCGCATTTATGACAGCCTACGACGCCTGTCGTAAATGCTGACTCGAGTTACGACGCCCCCGACTTGCAACGCTACTGCGGAACCGATCTCAGAGCAAGTCGGGGGCAGCCTTTAATTAGTGCAGCATCATTGACTTCACAGGTTTGCTGATTTATGTTAACTGTGTAGCTGGTCTCAAAAGTTAAAAAACTAAGAATGGGATTTTCAAAAGCATGCAGCAGTGGTCTAACTTTATCTGCCTGTACTACCATTGAATTTATTAGGAGCAGAGTGCTTTTGAAAAATCACATACTAATGGTTTACCTACATGGGGAAACTGAATGGCAGAACTACAGTTGTGTACTTCTATTGTAGATGAACCCTTTCCTGTCTTGGATCAGAAACAAGGCCTTACAATATTAACAAATAAACAATTTCACTATTATAATTTCCTCTTCACTGTTTATATTGCGTGTTTATCTTTGTTGGGGTTTTTTTGCCTCTTGATCCGATAAAAATATAGACTATTCACTTTGCACATGTCCAGTATTCTCTGGGTTTTTTTACCGGACAAAGAGTGCAAATACTGGACTGTCCGGTAGAATATCGGACACCTGGCAACCCTAGGAGCTGGTCAGTAAGCAACTCACAGCCATAGCCTGCCTCTGGCTCCCACCCCCTCCAGACTAAGGATGTTAAAATGCAGTTACTTTCCTAATCAAGTAGACATTAAGGATCACCATTAGAGCACTCAGTCTGGCTTGCGGGTCCCAGCATAAATTCCCCCGCTGTTGCTATGCATTACAAAGGACAGGTGAGCCGGCACACAAAGACACCAGCCGCCCAGTCCCTTGCAATGCAGTGCGGCGGTGGGGGAGTTTATGCAGGCTGACCCATGATCTGCGGGAGCAGGCACTGAGCCAGCATCTTTGCACACTTGCTCCCCCATCTCTTAATATTTCAAAGCTGCAACTGGGGAGATGGGGGGATGCAATTAGTCAATAGTGCTAACCGATAAGCTCCTGCCCCTCCCACAGGCTAGAATCCTCTCTTGCACCCATTACTCCTCCTTGATCCTGCACCCCAATCTCTTGCTCCAGGTCACCACCCAAACCCTCTGCATTCTCCTTCCTCCCGACCCCAGGTCACAATGCTCTCCCAGACCCTGTACCCGCTCCTACATCCCTCCCCCAGTCCAGGATCCTCTCCTGCACCCATACCCTCTCTTGGACCCTGCAACCCAATCCCCTACCCCAGGTTACAAACCCCCCTTCACCTATACTCCCTCTCTCAGACCCCACACCCTCTCCTGCACCCTAGGCCTCTACCCGAGCTCTCTTCTGCAACCAACCTCCATCCCAGACCCAGCACCCCATCCATAGAAAAGTGTGGCTCTTGGAGTGACCCCCCCCATCAAATATTATTGCCCCCCCCCCCCCCCCCAGTTTACAGTCAGCTTCCAGTCAATTACACATTCCTGTGCTCATGAATAGGTAGGAAAGTCATTAAATGTTTCAATTAGTTTAGACTATTCATCTTAGAAAATATAAAGTTTAGACCAAACTGGACATGACTGTATCTAATTTTCCTCAGTGTATTAAAAACTAAAATATATTGTACACTCTCACCAATCCAAATGCACCAATGACCTTCAAAACATATATAAAATGACCAAGATGAAGAATGCAAAATCAGAAATAACAAAGATCTATAGTACAAGGTCATTATGTCCGTTGTTCTTTGCGCACGTGTTCAATTACATAGCAAATTTTCATATGTTCATTCTAGTAAAAAAAAAAAAAAAAAAGTGGGGAGTCAGGTGGATGGAATCACCAAATTTGTCTGTAATGGGGGAAATTCAAAAGAGCCAGAATGACTTAGGTGTACAAGTCTCATTGTCACTCCATGGAGTTTGCTACTACTGAAGCCATTTGAAAATTAGTGAAGGTAAGTAAGGCAATACTTTTGCTACATTGGAGTCCTTGAATATTTCAAATTGGTAACTTTCAACAGGTGGCTTATCTATTCAATTTGCACCAAAATCTGCTTTACTGAGGAAGGACGGAAGGAAATTTGTTCAGTGACACTGAGATTTCATCTCTTATCCTATCACACAGGAAACAGTAGAATAATGTGATAATGATTTAAAGAATGTGCATTTTTACTTAAAATTTGTGCAAAAGTATTCAGGTTCACCTTCCAGCAGCTAACTTGCATTGTAGTTGATTAAACCATAGCAAATGCTAAGAAATCTCTGTATCCCTGTATGAAGGGCATATGGGGCTAAATCAGTCTAGCAAAATAGCAAACTATGACCTTTAAGGAGTACCCTGTTGAGTCAATCTGATGACAGATGCTACTTCTCTGCAAGAAAATGCTGCATACTTACTGCTGGGTCAAATTAGCAGGTAGATAGTAACTTCAATCCCATTATAAGGAGGTTAGCGGTATACATCTGGGCAGAGAGAATGATGATAAAATGAAGCAGAAGCCCAAACTTAAGATTGTGGGGTTTTTCCCCTTTTTCCTTTAATTTCCAATAAAGCCAAACCCAAAAAAGGGGTAAATTTGGACTATATATATTTTGTGCATATTCTGTTCAGAGCACAGTGGAAGCTACACCTGATTGCACCCAAGATTTTTATTTCTTAGGTAATGTATTTAATTATAATGCAGAAGTAGCTTCATTTTTTAATATTGCATAACAAATAGAATCAGACCATTAATGCGTTTTAGAAAATGTACGTTTTGTTTATCGTGGCCACTTCTGGACAAAGTTAGCTAACACAAATGGCAAACTAGGAATTGTGGAGCTCTCCCTTTCTGGTTAAGGTGCATGTGAAGGCTAGTCCAAATTAGTTACTTAAAGCTCTCTCACAGTTTACTTCACCATAAACCATCTTCTTCCATGAACCCCATAGCTAGCCATTATGAAATTGGTCGGACATTACTGCTACTTTTACTGGTCAGGAGGAGGAGCCAATAAGCAGCTATATAATTGCTCATATTTCCCACATATACTAAAACAGTCTCCATTCTAAGCTTGATTTTCATCCACCCAAAAGAGAGACAGACACTTGTTCCTGAGCCTTACATACTGCACCTCCCAATGCTACTGCAAAGCCACCAAACCAGCTACAATTCTGCTGCTGGCAAGAAATACAAATTTTGCTAGAAACTCCTTGCAAATGAAACCCAGCTGAAGTCTGAGTCGAAGCAGAATACCAGATGTCTCCTATGCTGTGTGGCTTTGATAGATTAAATTGAGCATAAGAAAGAGATGAAATATTTATGAAAATTAAATTTGTAAGATGCATGTTAGTAAGCTTGAAAAACGCTTTTTCAAATGATGTCAGGAAACCACATTTTTCACCCAAACAGGTTAGGTTATAGCACTCGGATTCATATGAATTGCTGAAATGCTTATGTTTCATGCAAGCTGCTTAGCTTTTATTCAAACTAGGCATTCTAGAAAAAACCACCAGAAATACAGACTCTGATCCTAGTACGTCAAGCATTTCTAAATACATGCATAAAATAAATTTCATGCATACCCTCCCTTTTTTGCACAAATGTGTAGTTTTGGGGGGATTGGCACAAAGTCATGTAACTTGGAAGTCATGATGCAATACTGTACATTTGACATCCAGTATTAATGAAATGAAAAATGAACTGTAAATGTAAGGGCTCATTAGTTAAGCAACTAATCTGATCAAAATGCATACACTTGACTTTCAGATGCTCTCTTCTTCAAATGTCATACAATTTCCATTAAGTGACTTCCTCAAAATACCCATGAAACCCAGAGAGAATATTGGGAATGGGTACCATGACAAAAATACAAAATGAATTTAAATAAAATATAAGATGAAGTCACTTAGAGGATTGATAATTACATATAGACTATATGTTTAGACTTTTTAAATTTTAAAGCACCTTTTCAAAGATTAGCAATTTACCACCCAATTGCTTGATGGCATCAGTCAGAAAATGTTCACATCAAAGGCCAACAGACTAACTGGCAGATCTATACAGTCTCAGTCCTGCCTCTCTCAGCCCAACCTCTCTACCTATGCTAAATTTTATCAGTGAAGTTGAATGATAGTTCATCTATTAATGACCCACATTTGAACTCTCTACATTCTTGCTAGAAGGTCTTCAGCAATGTAATTAATTTCCTTTATTGGATTGACAGAGACCAGAATTTTTGACCTTCAGTGTATGCTGGTTATTTCTCCACTCAGATTTGTGCTTTAGTTCTGGCTTAATTGAGTTAAATATCCACAAAGATTAACTCCCCAAGCATAATATCAGCTGATGTTATCCTTGGGGAGTTAATTTTTGTGGCTATTTAGCAATCTGTTGTTTTGAAAAATGTGCTTAGTGTAAATGTTCACGTGCTTAGAGAAGAAGGAGTGCCGTTCTGTTAATAAAAAATAAGATATGCAATTAAGCCAAAACCAAGAACTAAAAAAGGAGAATGTAGACAGAACTATTCTCTCACCTTTAAGTGGTCTTTTATATCAAAGGCACATTAAGAAGGCAGTGTGCTTAAGAATGCAATGACACTGCTAATATTATAGCTATTTTGTGGATTAACAAAGGGCAGCAGTTTCCAGGGTTGGCAGTCTAAGGTTGTTAAGAGGCGGGTAACTGGGTAATTGTGTAGTCGATGCAATTTGTAACGACTACACGATTAGTCGATAAGGGAAGGCGCTCAGAAGGAGCTACCCCCTCTGCGGCTCTGCAGTTTAAATGTAGTAAGAGCCAGGCATGTAGGCAGCACAGCTCCTACTACATTTAAACTATAGAACTGCAGTGGGGGTAGCTCCTGGACCCAGCATGAGCCGGGACTAAGCCAGGCTTACTCAGTCCCAGCTTGCACCAGGTCCAGCAGCCCCTGTCCGCAGGGGGTCCTAAGTGGGGAGCTGGGACCCATCCCCTGCAGACAGGGGCTGCTGTGGAGCAGCCTCTGTTCGCGGGCAACCCCAGCCACTGTGAACAGAGGCTGTTCCAGCAGCAGCCGCCCCTCTTTGAGGGCTGGCCATGAACAGAGGTTGCTCTGATAGAGGCAAAGCGGGGAGAGGTTGGGGAAGCAGCACTGTGGAGATGGTGCTGGGGGGGAACTGGATTTTAAACTGGCTCCCTTCCCCAGCACTGGCTCTTGCTTCCCTCCTCTTGCTGCCTCTGATATAGAGGCAGCAAGGTGGGGGGGAAGGAGGGGGGAATGCAACTAATTGACTACTCTTTTGCATTCTTATTGCAGTCCAGTACTTTTTACACAGAAATTAATAGGCCCCTGAACTCAGTGAACTAGAAATGCATAAAAATCAAACACTTCCCCCTGAAATTCCAACAATACGTGTACTATCAAAACTCCTTCCATCGTATACGTTCTTTAGGTGAACCTGGCCAATGGAACAACTAAAGTTCTCTCCCCAAAGAGGTCAGCTATTTATATCAAGAAACACAGTAGGCAACATACTCCATATTTTCCCAATCTCTTTCAAAAGAAGGTACAAATGCTTAATTCCCATTTGATGTAATGTTTATGTAGTAAGAACAGGATGCATTTATACTGCCAGGGCAATAGGGTGTCAGGATTCAGCACCATTAGAATGATATGCATTCATGCTGCACATTTTTGATTTTATTTGCATTAATGTTTTATGGGTCAGGCAATATAATAAACTGTTAATACACCATCAGGGATATTTTCATGATACCATACTAACTCTGCATTCCAACTAACATATCATGGCAATCAAAATGATGTTTTGTAGTATGCTGAAATGTGATAGAATGCTGAAATGTATTGAACAGTTATGAACAGAAGCCAGTAACTATACTCATTTGGTTTCTTTCCCCAAATATTTGACTCTTTTGTGCTCTTGATAAACAGTAGTACACATTCTTCCTATTTTAATAAGAGCTAAGACTCCATTTCAATAAAGTACTTAAGCAAGTGAGTAATCCTCTTGGTTTCAGTGGGACTACTCACAGATTTAAGATTAGGTATGTGCTTAAATACCTTGTGGAAGCAAGGTCTTCATGGATATCTACAGCAGAATTACCAAGAAAGATTGAGACCATATATAGACATTATAATAACGGTTAAAGGTCAGATTTTCAAGTGGCCTTAACCTAGCTTCTTTGTTTTCACTTACAATTGTAAAGCATGTAAACCTAACATTTGTTATTTCAAGACTTGAGATAGCATTAAGCTACTTAATTTACATGTGCCAAAGTATGAAAATTCAGATGTGACATGAAACAGCAGCCTTGAAAGAGCAAAAGTGATAAATATTCAACATGATTGATTGTACACTTTTGTACAGTAAAGTTAATCTGCTAAACTACCCATTTGAGTGAGTATTTTATAAATATATATATATATATGTATGAAGACAGAGAGAGAGAATGCCTTTCGGCTCCTTTGTCTAACAACTTATATGTCCAGGCTCAGTCTAGGGATCTTAACGATCGGTTATTTTACTGATCGAGTAGTCAATGGAACTTCCATCGACTACTCAACTAGTCAATAGGCACTTCTGCATTCCTCCTTTGAAATGTACAAGAACCCCCGCTGGGGCTCATGTACATTTTAAAGGAGGAATGCAGAACTCTGTGTACAGCCTGGGGCCAGTGGGAAGTCCTGCTGACTCCTGGCTGCACGTGGCGGGCCAGCTCTGAAATGTACAAGAGTCCCCAGTGGGGGCTCTTGTGCATTTCAAGACGGCAGCACGGCATGGAGCCCAGAGTCAGCGGCGGACTCCGAGTCCCCTGCTGACCCCGGGCTCTATGCCACTCTGCCACTTTGAAATCCCAGCTGATTCCAGCTTCCGCGCAGCATTACAGTGGAACCTGGATCAGCTGGGGACTCCCCAGTTGACCGCAGCTCCGTGTGGCATTTCCCCAGAACCCAGGGTCAGCTGGGGATTCCCCAGCTGATCCCGGGTTCCGCGGAAAAGCTGCACTGGAGCCTGAGATCAGCTGGAGAGTCCCCAGCTGACCCCAGCTCCACATGCCGCAGCGGCACACAGCTGATCCCGGTTCAGCTGTGCGGTGCTGTCCCTTTCAAAACACTGAGGCTGTGTTTCAAAGGGGCAGGACTGCACAGCTGAGCTGGGGATCAGCTGTGCGGTGCTGCACCTTTGAAGTACCCTCTCTTTCTCCCCCTTTTCTTCCTCTATCTGATAGAGGCAGCAAAAGGGGGGGGGGGGGGGAAATCGACTAGTGACTAGTCGACTGACTATCCGAAAAGAATTTGCTTATCGGATAGTCGACTAGTCCTTAACATCCCTAATTCAGTCCACTGTAATTTTTCATGTTCAAACCACAAATTGCTAACAAACGTGGCTTCAAGTTGAACTTGTATGAATGTTTTCTATACAACATAACTTTGGGCATCAGATTCAGTATTCTGCCCTTGGCAACATCAAATAACTAAGTGCTGGCCACGTCTACACTAGGGAGAAGATCAACACTGCTATAGTCAATCTTCCGGGTTCAATTTCGCAGGCCTAGTGAAGATCCACTAATTGGAACGGAGAGGGCACCCCTGTTGGCACCGGCACTCCTGCTCTTCACGAGGAGTAAGGCAAGCTGAAAGGAGTGTTTGCTCCTGTTGACCTCTTGCTGCGTGGATGGTGATTTAAGATAAGTTGACTCCAGCTACGTAATTAATGTAGCTGGAGATGCATCTGTCAAGTAGGGATGTAAGTGACTAGTCGCTTCCTCCCCCTTGCTGCCTCTATCAGAAAGAGGCACCAAAGGGGGCGAGGGGGGAGGGAAATGGTGGGACTGCTGGGGGGAATCAGCTTAAAAGCCGGTTCCCCCCAGCTCCAGCTCCATGGGAGAGGGCAGGGGTGCCATTTCAAAGGCGGAATGCCACGCTAGTCCTTATCAACTAGTCAAATAGTTAATAGGAATCCCACTGACTATCCAATTAGTTAATTAATCAAAATTTAACATCCCTATTCTTAAATTGACCTTCTCCTTTAGTGTAGACCGGGCCTCAGTGGTGCAATATCAGTGGTGGGCAATAAAATGGCAGTGGCTCACCAAGTTAGCCCCTAGTGGGCCGCTGCCACTATATTTACCTGCACCTCCACAAGTATGGGTGACTGCAGCTCCCATTGGCCAGGAGCAGCAATCCACCACCAATGGGAGCTGTGATCCCCCGTACCTGAGGAGGTGAAGGTAAATACAGCGGTGTGGATGCCTGCCAGGGGCTAACCCTGGCAGACTTGATCCATTCTGCAGGCCAGTATTTGCCCACCCCTGAGCTATACGCTTGCTCAGGACAACTGAGGTACAGGGAAAGCAAAGTATGTTTAGTCTAAGGGCATGACTTCACTACCCCCGGATCAATGATCGCTCTCCTCTTGCCGCTCGTACTCCACCAAAACAAGAAGAGTAAGCATAATCGATGGGAGAGTGTCAACTGTTGACTTACCGCGGTGAAGATACCATGATAAGCAGACCTAAGGACATCAACTTCGGCTATGTTATTCATATAGCAGAAGTTGTGTAACTGAGATTGATAGCCTGCAGTAGTAACAAGACTTAAGCCAACTTTCTCCCTGCTTTATTTTGGGCTGAACCAGCATCTGACAAATTCGGTCAGGTGCAAAACTAACCCAACTTAACACCAGTTGTCATAGTCCTCAAGAGTAGGTCTTCAAAGCTGAAGGCAGCGATCTTTTCAGCCCAGATCAATAGACTTGGGTTTGCAAAGCATGTGCTTGCTAGTGATCTAAAAATAGCTTTAAACAGTGTTTGAAGTGGTGGCCCAGGCTGGAGTTCAGACTGTGAAGCCAAACCCCCTCACAGAGCCTGCAACTTCATCCTCAGCCGCAACTTCAAAATTCTATCCATAAAGCGATTTTCAGAGCTCTAGTGCAAGCCCAAGTCTGCTGACCTGGGCTGGGAGGCGAGCTGCTGTGCCCTGTAGACATACCAGAAGGGACTACTCCAGTAGTCCAGGACTGCTGCAGTGCTGAGTATTCTGACCCTACCCCTTCCAGTCCCCATCATACACGGGATTTTCACCAGCAGGGAATCCCCACACTGTCTCTAGAGCTGCAATAAGTCCCTGTTCTATTATTAACACAACATAAATGGGACATACTGAATCAGTGATCTCACCATGAGGTCACTTCATCTAGCCAGGAATAAAACGGCCCTCTGACGCAAGTGACAGACTTACAACTACCAATGTGATTTGTGTTGCAATCCAAAGAACACCTCAAAACTAAGAAATAAATGGCAACCATTATTTATAACAATATTTTTCACTTTATTGCAGCTTTCATTCAAGAATTGCCAAATATGATGCAAACATGAATTAAGCCTCATAATACCCGTAGGAAGGAGAGAGACAATATGTGAATTGTCCAAAGTTATTCAGCTACTGAGTGGAAGAGCTGGTCCTTTCTAGCCTTAAAATATATCTCCACACAGCAATTGCACACCTGCAGGTAGCCTGGGTCAGCTGGAGTCATGTGGTTCAGGCTGTAAGGCAGTAAAATTCCTGTGTAGTCATTTGGGTTCAGGCTGGAGTCCAAACTCTATGATTCCACGAGGGGCAGAGGTTGTTAAGCCCAGGTCTACAGAACTTTTGAGTTCCACAGCCCAAGCCCTACAAGCCCACGCCAGCTGACCCAGGCCAGCCATGAACGAGTTGCAGATATTTTATTCGAGTAGACATACCTAAAGTCCATGAGTTTAAACGGAACCATCTTTTTCTTAAACTCACAATTTGTTATATACAAATACTCATGTATCTAATTCTTGTAATTTAAAGACCTAACTATTTGATTATGACTGTGGACACACAAAAAATAGTCTGGGTTTTTAAAGCTGCATTTATGGGTTCCTCTATTAGTACTTCTCTTGTGTCCCTTATTTTAGAGTATTCCCCCGCTCCCTTATTTCTGGGCCTCAAAAGGTGGAAAAGCACTAAACAAATCAAATCTACATAAGTGGAGTTGGGATTCCTGGAAGTTTTCTGATAAGGTATATAGCAAAGGTGAGGAATCATCAAGCCCCCAGCTTGCCTGGATCTGGGCCCCAAGGCTCAGCCCCCTGCCCCCAGCATTAGGGAGCCCATGCTGGCGCTCCAGCCTTCCCCCCCCCCCCCATTCAACTGGTTCACCATGGCGCTGGAGCACACAAAATCTACTAGGCTGACCTCCCCCCAGGCTCTGGTGTGCAAGGGTAATATGGTGAGTGTCTTTTTCCTTTTCAGTCAGCAGCCACGTCAGTGAGGGTTTTTTGTTTGTTTGTTTGTTTTTCTCACTTGTGTGCAGCCCACGACTGATTTTTCTGTGGGTCAGCAGCCCCCAACACCAAAAAAAGGTTCCTACCCCTGGTATGTAGTAACTGGTATCACAAAGCAGCTAAAGAAATTACGCACTATGGAGAAAAAAGGAAAGAATTGTTTTTACTTGTTTGTTTGTTCAGTTTATGATAGATAATAGAAACACACTGAAACCTGAACAGCATAGAAGTTTATACTGAAAAAAAATTCTGAAGAACTGAAGCTGCAGAATAGAATCACACTAATAAAATTCTTAAAGTAACATATCCGAATGCTATAGTTAGAAATTAGCACAAAATAACAGGCATTACATTCATTGACTTAATCATAATTAAAACATTTTATACTAGCCATATTGAATTAGTCTAAATATCAAAATTTGCTTCAACTAATGTTTCATGTGGAAAATTTCATTGTGACAATGAAAAAAATCCCATAAGTATGCCATTGTATTGTCTACAATGAACTGTTTTCAGAATAATATCTATATTTAAAGGAAGGGAGAGAGGGAAGGAGAAATAGAGGAAGGAAGGAAAAAAGAACAAAATGTTGAGATGAATTTTTTTTTATCATTCCTTTTTTACCATTCCTTGCCCCTCTTCGCGTCTCCCCCCCCCCATAAAGTGCAGTGGAGATCAGATTTCGAGCATCTGTGATGCTCACCACAAGTTGCTTTTACTGCCGATTAATAGCTGGAGATTAATAGCCGGGAATGCCACATAATAGCTGTAGTATAAAACTCTTAAACACACAACCATGGTTATGCATTAAACAGCTGTGTCAGCCTTAACTGTTCAAACTTCTAGTATATTTTGCCATATGGTAACCAGGATCATTTTACACTTTAAAATTATTACTTTAAATGCATGTCATATAAATATACTACATATGTACTTCTAAAGCAATATATTCTAGGGACCAATTATCCTCATGTTCCTTGATTCATCCTTCAGCTTTCAGATTACTGAACCAAGTTGACTTGTATATCATGACTAAGAGTTTCTGGGTTTTAAACTGGGCAGTTTTACAATACACTCGCTCTGAGCAAATATTACAGTTTGGGAAAAGAAGGTCTGGAACTTCGCCAGACAACATCTAGGCCAGCAGGTGAACATGAGTTTCTTGGATCAGACTGAAATACGGCACTGCCTGATAAATCTCTCAGGCAATGAACTGCATGATAAGTAATTATACTAAGGAATTTTTTTGCATCAGGTTTATATAGTCACCAGATTGTTGTTGTAATTAACAACTGGTTCCCTAACCAAAATCTCTGGTTTAACACATATGCAGTACAGAACTCTCCATCCTAAAGGTGGTCCCCTTCAAATCACAGGACCTACCAACAGGGAACAATGCAGAGGCAAAGCCTGGACTGCCAGTGCCTACAACACTCCTGTCTCCTGGACTTCAATCCCACATTTTTCACAAACACTAAATTCATTTTAATTCATTTTTAAAAGCAATCCCCTTCCCAATTTCTCCATGGCTTCCAGAAAACGATTCAGGACCAGAGTGTAGCATATCGTGAATGCCTGTGCAGAGAAGTAAGGCACCACTGCCTTATGCTCCTATGCAGAGTATCATCACCACAGGCATTAGCATGGATAAAAAAGCCTCTGTGAGCCACTATTTTCCGCACACTCCATGTGAGTGGGTGTGATAGTGGTTAGAGCTTGGGCTCCCCTCACTCAGTGTGCTGGGTGTTTGTGCGTGTAATAGACTGTGCCTACTGGAGTGATGCAAGGTACCTCATCCTCTGGCGCACAGAGAACACCACAATAGAGAGTCATAATCAGCTTTTCAGTCTGTTCCTGGGTCACTTCAACTACGTATTGCCTTCTCCACATGGAGCCACTCTGTAGTCCATAACATATCTTAATAACTCATCCTCCACTGTAGTTATTTCTTGTAACAGCTTTGTTAGAATTACTGGGTGGTCTGCACTTTTTCCAAAATACAAAGCCATTGCGAAGCGAAGACTCTTCATTATTTTTTCCTTTGCAGCACAATTTCTTACTTCCCTTCATACAGCTCAGTAAACATTTTCTCCTCTTGGTGTCCAATTAGACCAGCTGGGTGCTCAATTTACATTCTTGAATTTTCAACGACCAAATGCATTTAGTTTCCTAAGTCTCTTTCTGAAAAATGAAAAATTCTTGCCAAGCAGACTCCTGAGGTTTAAACGTCCTCTCAAACAGGTCTATGAAAGATTTTAATACAAATTTTAAATAGTACAGAGTACAAATTCTGGAAAACAAGTTCTCCAATTTGATTTGATGAGCCACTTTCCCTTCTAACTCAAGATGACATTTTGGCTCTCTGTATCTTATCATAGAATCATAGGGCTGGAAGAGACCTCAGGAGGCTATCGAGTCCAGCCCCCTGCCCAAAGCAGGACCAATCCCAACTAAATCATCCCAGCCAGAGCTTTGTCAAGCTGAGACTTAAAAACCTCTAGGGATGGAGATTTCACCACCTCCCTAGGTAACCCATTCCAGTACTTCACTACCCTCCTGGTGAAATAGTTTTTCCTAATATCTAACCTAGACCTCCCCCACTGTAACTTGAGACCATTGCTCCTTGTTCTGCCATCCATCACTACTGAGAACAGTCTCTCCCCTTCCTCTCTGGAACCTACCTTCAAAAAGTTGAAGGCTGCTATCAAACCCCTTCCCCCACTCTTCTCTTCTGCAGACTATATAAGCCCAAGGCCCTCAGCCTCTCCTGATAGGTCATGTGCTCCAGCCCCCTAATCATTTTGGTTGCCCTCCATTGGACCCTCTCCAATGAGTCCACATCCTTTCTGTAGCGAAGGGGCCCAGAAATTGACACAGTACTCCAGATGTGGTCTCACCAGTGCCAAATAATGGAGAATAATCACTTCTCTAGATCTGCTGGCAATGCTCCTCCTAATGCAACCTAATATGCCATTAACCTTCTTGGCTACAAGGACACACTGTTGACTCATATTCAGCTTCTCATCCACTGTAATCTCCAGGTCCTTTTCTGCAGAACTGATACCTAGCCAGTCAGTCCCCAGCCTGAAACAATGCTTGGGATTCTTCCATCCGAAGTGCAGAACTCTGCATTGTCCTTGTTGAATCTCATCAGATTTCTTCTGGCCCAATCCTCTAATCTGTCTAGGTCACACTGGACCCTATTCCTGCCCTCAAAGGTATCTACGTCTCCCCCTAGCTTAGTGTCATCTGCAAATTTGCTGACGGTGCAATCCATCCCCTCATCCAGGTCATTAATAAAGATGTTGAACAAAACCGGCCCTAGAACCGATCCTTGGGGCACTCCGCTTGAAGCCGACTGCCAACCTGACATCGAACCATTGATCACTAAACGTTGGGCCCGACAATCTAGCCAGCTTTCTATCCATCTTATAGTACATTTATCCAATCCATATTTCCTTAAATTGCTGGCAAGAATATTGCGGGAGACCGTATCAAAAGCTTTGCTAAAGTCAAGGTATATCACATCTACTTACTTCTCCATGTCCACAGAGTCAGTTACCTCATCATAGAAGCTAAATAGATTGGTCAGGCATGAGTTGCCCTTGGTGAATCCATGTTGACTATTCCTGATCACATTCCCCTCTTCCAAGTGCTTCAAAATGGATTATTTTATTTTACAGTGCATTGCATTAGTAAATAAAATAAATCAAACAAGCCTAATGGGACAAGTCTGCTATTAGATCCATGGCACAACTACTTCTGAAATTAGCAACAGTGGGCAAAATGAGACTAGCTAATATTGACAACTATTAGACTACAGGACAATCTTGCAAGGGAAGCAGTTGAAGCACCATCTCTTGAGATGTTTTAAATTAGATTGGACAAAACCTAAGATTGGCAGGGAAAAACTTTTCACCATCCAGATGCAGAATTGCTTTCCCCTTAGGCTATGTGTATGCTGCAAATGGAGGTGTTGTTGCAGTTCACACTGGCATACTCTCACGCAAGAATTAATTTATCTAGCACAGCTAAAAATAGCAGTGAAGATATGGCAGCACAGGCTTTAGCAAAGGCTCTGCAAGTCCACTCAGAACCATGGGTAAATACATTGCCAATCCATGCACCCATGTCATCACTAATTTTGCTCCCCTCTCCACAGCTAAACTAGAGCTAGTGCGTGGGTGCCTTTGTGAACTGCAATCACAACTCCAACTAAAACAGAGGTACTTTTAGACTATGCGGTTTTTGTTCTCTGGTTGGACGATACCTAGCACAACAGTCCCTGATGTGAGACCAGGACTACCACAATGCAAGATAAAAGTATATTCTTTATCATACATGCCTTACTTCTATAAACTTCTTTAAAATATGTTGCCAAGTAGCCTCTCATATTTTCAATTTGTTAAAGATCTGGGGACGGCCCAGCCCACAGAAAAGACCCTGTTCATTGCTACGGTAGCCTTTGCTTGCACATTTAAAGGAAGAGGGCAATGGTCATACCTGGGAGACTGAACTTAAACCCTTGAATCCATATTTAAACAACTAATTAGGGAAAAAACTAATTAGGAAAAAAAACCATATGAAATTTATAGGTGCTCTGCAGAGATGAAAATAAATTCACATGCCTAGTAATTAAATTTCTATTAAAGAGACTAATTTCGGGCACCCATATCTGAATATTTTAGGCACAGACAATACAATGTTTAAGTAATAAAGAGACACGGCAGTAAAGTCTAAACATTGGCGGCACAAGTGTACAAGTAAAGACAGGAAGGCACTGCAACACGGAAGAACAGGTCCCATGACATCACAATATGCAATATGCCAGCACCTATGATATGTAAAGGAGAGTATGCACCAAGGTATAACTTAGGAGAGGCTTGGACCATTTAATAGGTTTGTGGTGAGAAGTTTGGTAGGTGAGTGAACTTGCTGTAATGAGCATGACATGAGCACTGACTGATAAAGCTACCCCAGGGCATGCTGCAATTGCTCAGAGGAAAGGTAACAGCCAAACAGTCCTCCAACAACCAACCTGGCCTGAGACAGCAAGATGCCCTGAGTTAAACAAGCTGCTGGTTAATAATCGCTACAAATATTGCATGTGTATCACCAGTGAAGACAGCATTTGAGCCTTATCTGGCAAGACGTGGAGACAATGTTAGTTGTGTTTGAGACTATGGTATGAGGTGGTCTCCTTCAAACATAGAATCATAGGACTGGAACAGAACTTAAGAGAACATCTAGTCCAGTCCCCTGCATTCATGGCAGGATTAAATATTATCTAGACAATCCCTAAGAGATGTTTTTCTAACCTGCTCTTAAAAATCTCCAGTGATGGAGATTCCACAACCTCCCTAGGTCATTTATTCCAGTGCTTAACCACCCAGACAGTTTGGAAGTTTTTGCTAATGTCCAAGCTAAACCACCTTTGTTGCAATTTAAGTCCATTGTAATTATGTTATTTCTTTGCTGAATGATTCCATATTTTTATTTTCTTTTTCACTAATTTTTATACATTTGAAATGCCCTAGCGAGAGGGGCAAACTGGAGCATTTGTGGCTGAAAAATGGTGTGCATATCTTTCACCAACCCACTACAAGTTTCTCTATTATCTGTTTGTGTCCCTACAGATGCATGTATTCAGAATATATGTTTTCCTTGAAGATTCTATGTGTCTTTTATAGAATGGCCAAGGATCTGGCCCTAAAATATGGTCCATGTAACCAAAAACTATTAGGGACTGCTTCAGAAAAGTTAAATGCTTGCTTTTTTTTTTTTTTAAAAAAAAAACCTCCTATACTTCTGAGTAACTCAAAAACCCCTTATTTTTTCCAAGAGGTCATCAGAAATAAAGAATAAAAGGGCAATTTGTATTTCTATCCCCAAAATTTTAAAATAATTGAGAAAAAATAAAACATCAGAAACAACCTTACTCAGGTTCCATACTGGGTGAACAGTTTTAACTCAGGGCTTTTAACCAAGATACAGAACTGGATTTTGAAGCTTTCAACCCTAAGTCTGCAAAATTTACTCAATTACTATGTAGAATTTTTAGTAGTAACATAGCTGCTCTGTTTCATAAATAATTGCCCCAATATAAACTGAAGAAGGGGACAAATCACTAAGGGCACATCTACACAGCTAAAGCCGAAATAAGATATGCAACTTGAGCTACGTTAATTGCGTAGCTGAAGTTGAAATTGCTTATTTCGGCTTTTGGTGCTGTCTACACAGCAGGAAGTCTGAGAAAGAGCACTCTTCTTCCAACTTCCCTTACTCCTTGTAAAATGAGGGCAACGGGGAATTGGAGTAAGAAGTCCTCCAGCTCAACATTATTTTGACATTACGTTGAAATAACTGTAGTGCAGACGTGAGCTATGTTTTTTCGGAATAATGTCAGTTATTCCGAAAAAAAATTGCTGTGCAGACGTACCCTAAGTTAAGAACCATATTTCAAGATAGTTGTTAATAGGGAAAGTGGGGTCATGAGCTGAAATGCACCATAGTTCAGAGTGTTGGGATCCAAAGTTTTATTTGAGCTCAGTGCAGACTCATGAAGTTAATTTTCTCCTACTAATTGCTACCTTCTTAGCACCTATTACATCGTTGAGTGCAAACTGACTATACAAAGGTGCTACTATTGTTTCTTTTGGGCATTAGGTTTAACTGTATCATGTCCTATTAGGAAGCCAGAGTAAGATTCTCTAAGGCATCAAAACACAAAACAAATCACATGTCCAAAACTGAAGAGTTGTAGGTGAGGTCATAGAAAGTTTAACTGTTTAATAAACGGAAATGACTAATATACGGGAAGCAAGAAAAACCTTCCTTACTGTGAATATTTATTTTTCTTTTTAGATGTGATAGACCGCTTGCTAACTAACTGCCATATGATGAAAACAACCAACCAAAGGAAAACGATCAAGACTATTTCATAACATTATTTGCCATCTTTTCTGAAAGCATATTACTTCAAAAAAAAGTCTCTTGAAAGATGGCATTAATTTTATAAAGAGTGACATTATGTATAAAAAGCAAGTTACTGTAAGCACATTTTCAGCTATTAAAAAAAATCCTCCCAATTATTGCACTTGATTTCATATGAAGTGGTATTGTAAACACATGAAACTCATGTAGCTTCCTTATCACACACTCTACAATTTATAATGCTATTGTGTTTTTGCTGTCATTCACAATTCTCCCTTATTACAATCTCTGTTTATTATGCTTTTGACTGGTAAAATACTAAACTACTATAATTAGCCATATTTTTCATTTTTGCCTTTTAAAAGTAAAAAAAATAAAATCTGTCATTCATCTTATTCAAAAAGCAAAATATATTTCCTAATCTTAGGTTAATGATAAATCCTTGCTGTTAAATTGAATGAAGTAAAGGAACATACTCTTAACATTGTGAAATGTTCGAAGATAAAAATATACAGTGCTACATTTAATAATGCTACTGTTTTAATTTAATGCATTTGTTTAAAAAAATCTTTGTTTTACCTGTGCAACACATTTCTCAAATGTTGCATCCAAACTCTAACAGAAAACATCAATTGGAGCAGATATGCACTGCATCCCTAAACATGTTCGTTGATTCTACAAACTGTGTCTATTGAGAGCATCAATTGCATATTCAGGGCTAAATCAAATTAGAAAGTAATTTAGACAGTGGTAGTCCCCTTGCCCCCCAAAAAAGCTTCTATTGTATCTCCCTGTAACTACTGTACCTCTCTGTCCTCAACTATCCTTTGAAATTCAGTTTCCAATTCAGGCATATTATTCACATATGCCATATAGACAGCTAAAATACTATACTTCCACAGACTGCACTGTGGCTTGAAAACTTTTAAGCTGCGATTCTCCGTGCTAAACTTTTCCTTTCGTAATAAAATTGAACAGCTACTGGTTATCTTTCAGCTCATCACCCTGTCGTCATTACACTGCAGACGCTTTTTCTTCTTACCCCTGGCGTGCACGGAGAGTAGCACGATCAAAGAAATGTGAAGCTGCCAGTTTGATTCTTCCAGCCAACCCATTGCTGCAGGACAGTAGTGATTCTGATTTGCCCGTGTTCTTCTGCTTCTTTTCCTTTTCTTATTTCACCAATAGTCTTTTGCTTCGCCTCCGTCAGATCCTCAGACAAGCCTGCCAGCAAGCCTGAGATGAGAATATGAAAGACAAGCCTGTTACAAACTGGTTCTGTCACCACATAGACCTCAATTGATCACCTCGTGGGGAAGACAACAAAAGGGCAGCAAGGATCCCAAGCTGGAGTGGATTCCTGAGACAGGAACATGGATTGACTGCCCACACAGGGATTTGTGTAAACTTAGAAGCTGCAGCCGGAGTCTTTAACTCCCTCTTTACTTTACACACTTTACACGTACAAAAAAAACACCCTGAAAATTCACATGAAGTTTGCATTACATTTTTTCAATTAGATGTACACAAACCCCTCTTGCCAAACTATGTATAAATTGTTTGTTTTATAAAATGAGCTCTGCCTTCAGCTGTTTTTTTTTAAAGTCACACCAGCATTTTCCTGTGCACTTCCAACATTGAGAGAGAAATAAGGATTGCTCTGAAGCAGTAATAGAAAACAGCTAAGAAAGATAAGAAATAGTCTGGCTCTGCATACTGTGTTATTCAAAATAACCCCCCCCCCCCCCACCCGTATGAGCAATGATTTATAGAAATATTGCTATAAACAGATCTTTTAAAGGTCATTAGATTCCTCACGTAACTGGATTCCTTTAAATTTATATAAATCACATGAAACTACTGTAAGTACATTAATGAATTAGAAATGAATATAGATTTAATTAAATTTCTCAACTGTTTGCCGTTGGTCACAGTTACAATACATGCTTTTTGCACTCTGACAGAACTACCAGGCTACTCTATATGTCAGAGTTCTAAATTACTGCATTCCCCATTTTTATTCAAAGTTTCATTTCAGATTATTTGGGTTTTTTTATTAAACACCATTCCAAGTCTTGAGGAAAGATCTTGCACTAATATAAGTTGATATAGCGACAATTAACAGATTGCACCCGCTAATGAACTGCTGCCTGGTTTTGGTAAATGGAAACAGGAAGCAGATGTACAAACAACCAATATTATGGTATCAAATATTGAAAGTTTGTGATCTTCACTTCTGAATAAAATTCAATAAAAACACTAAGTATTGAAAAGAGAATGTAACAGGACTTCACTAATGCATACACACCAAAATTAATTGATGGTCTCTCACCATCTCTAAGCAAAGATTAATAGCTGATTACTCTAATCAGGGCTCATACTGGTCATATATTTTTACAAATATCTTACAGTACTGTATAGTTACTAGTACATATTGATGTCTTGTCATTAATATTTAAAATACATTATAATTATCTAAATAAATGAGCAAAGTACATTGTGTGGTGCATTAGCCTTGCTTTTCTTCTGTAGTCTTTGTTCACTTAAGAACTGACAATGCCCCCACTGAATTTTTCTACTGATCTCAAAGGGCCAGATCCTGTCACCATACTTGAATATCACCTTATTCCACAAATCATCCCACAGAAACTCTTTGGGGGCAGGGACCATATTTTGTTGAATTTTTGCACATCACCTAGCAAACTGGAACTTAGATCCAATATTAGGGCTCCAGGGCACCACCACTATACAAATAAATAATCAACAACAATGCAATGAAGTGCTACTTAGTGTAAGACTAATATATCCCACTGCTAACAGAAAAGACCACTGCTGGCCAATTTAAAAAAAAATTCTGCTTTCCGGACATTAATTTGAATCAGTGAAATCCCACTGCATTGTATTTACTTTTTCTGTCCTTGTATTTTTATTTTAATTCTTTAGTGACTAGCTACATTATACCAACAGGGTATTCCAGCTATTCCCATCATTTTCCTTCATATAGAATTGGAAAGTACAGAAATAAAGGGACATTTATGGTTGTGCCTCATGACTGTCTGTTCTGAGATTTGCTCCACATTTCACACCATATTTCCTGGGAAAAACATGATCCTACCTCCTAATGTGTGTGTGTGGGGGGGGAAGAGGGGGGTGGTTGCTTCAAAGGCATCACTACAGTTTCTATCCAGAGCTTATACACATCATTCACAAATAGAGCTTGGAATAATGGTTCATTAACTACTGACATTTTAAGCTCTGTGGCTAACACACAGAGTGGGGAGCCAGTAGATCTCTCTGTCTAAATTAGGATAAATTTAAAAAACAACAAATAGTCTATAAAGTGCTACCAGACTAACAAAACATGTAGATGGTATCATGAGCTTTCGTGGGCACAGCCCACTTCTTCTAGATGATGTGAGTTCTATTCCTGACTCTGCTACTGATTTATCCTGTGGCCAAAATGCTCTAGGTAGGTGGCTCTGATCTGTGAAATACGAATAATATCGTACAGTACATCAAAGGGAAGTTATGATAGTTGAGCTGTGGGACACAGATGGAGAGAGGACTGTGTTGGAGATCCAAATTTTCTTTAAATTTTTCTGTTTCAGAATATTATTAGCAATAGCTGGAGGCTGTTTATACGAATTTCAAGGATGCTCTTTCTGATAGTGGCGTGCAAACCAAAATTTCTGCAGCAATAAATTACAATAAATACAGGATTTCTCAACAGATGTTAGAGTTTGTGGATCTTCCATTCTATACCGGATATTTAACTGGCATTACACACTTATCCTTTGCACAACATATTAGCATGCAAAAGCACTGCAAAATGTTGTGTGTGGG
Organism: Rafetus swinhoei; assembly: GCA_019425775.1. NCBI lineage: Eukaryota > Metazoa > Chordata > Testudines > Trionychidae > Rafetus > Rafetus swinhoei. The sequence goes on from CM033449.1 coordinate 117,027,883, forward strand.
GTCATTATAGATCCAAGAATGGAAAGAAACTTTTCAAGGTATCACAAGGGTGGAAAAAAAATCTCAATTATTTCTACAGCCTAGAGAATGACATCATTGTTTCCATAGCGGTTAATGTCATCAATAGTCTACCTCTAGATTTGATTTCTTTACTGCTAATTATCCTATTATTTATAAAAGCCCGTTACCTATAAAGTAAAATTCCTTTCTAAGTGAAACCACCAACCCAAAGTGTCACAGTTGCAACATTTCATTGAAAGAAACAGGAAAACTGCTCTCCCTCCCAGCTTAAGAAAACAACTAAGCAACTAAACTAGAGCAACCAAGCAGCACCCACAGGCACCATTCCCTACATTAAATCTGGATTATTGTTGTTGGGGTATTTTAGATAAAGATTGGCAGTGAATTCCTGAAAATAATTTTGTTTCATTAGTTATACTGAGATACCCATAGAAATCCCAGTCATGGGCCAGAACTCAACTGTGCTAAATTCTGTGTAAACACAGAACAAGAAGATGGTCCATGCTCCAAAATAGCTTACATTCTAAGTAATGGGCCCTCTTAAATACTATGTTAAAATTCTACCAGAACAGTGTGAACAAACTTGGAGAATACTTTAAGACATATCCTTAACTATTTTCAGTATATTAGCCCTGAACAAGTGGAGCTCAGAGGCCCTAGTGGCAGAGGAGTGTGGGTATTTAAACAGCTAATTATATAGGTGTTAGCAATAGGCAGAATTTTCATTATAATTTGAAAAAACCCAAGGGAAGGTAACTCTGAAGAGAATTTGTTTTTTCAGTTTTATCTCCAGAGCAATCTTAACATTTTTATTTTATTTTATTAAATTCAACAACAAAAGTTGTGAAGCACTAAACAACTTCTGCAGGAATTTGGAGATTTTTAAAGAACACAACAGAAGGGAGTTTGACATGTTTTCCCAAGTTTCTTTTCTTCCCACCACTCCATTCCTAGCTTGCCACATTCCACATCATTAGACATCAGTAACTCAAAGAAGAGAAAGCTCATTTCAGCCACTCAGTGAAAAGACTATCACTTTGTTACAAATAAACAATCCCCAACCCCCCCCCCCTTTGCTTATTTGAATGAGTAGCATAGTATTCTGAGCACGTATTCCTTTGGCTTTCAGAGCTCTGCCAAGGTTCCCCTCTCCTCCCCCGCCTCCCTGTATAGAAAGAGGTAAAAGGGGAGAAGGGAGAAAATCCCCATAACTTGTCTCAAGCATGCAGAGGATGATTTGTGTTCTCATTTACAGAGTCTGACTGTCACTGATGATCTGCTCTCAGGCTTAGATTACATGTGATAAGGGCTGACCTTATTTGAGTATTCACACATTATGCACTCATGGAGAGCAAGCTGGACACAAAAGTCCCTCACATGTTCTGGGCATCAATCAAGCTCACAGCATGGAGGCTGCCAAACTTTTCTTCCATTTAAATCAGTAGAGGAAAGGCTAGTCCAAGACAGACTTAATAAAGTTTAAAGCTGTGCCACAGTATATTTGGGGTCCATTGTCTTCTAAAAGCGAGCTTTTCAACAAATTCTCCACAGTTACCACTGACAACATCTTGCCTTTAACAATTTTGGGGGGAGAGAGGGGTAGAGAAGACAGGGGACAAAGGCAGAGCCAATTCTTAAAAAACCCAAACCCTCTTATTTCCAGCTGTTTACAAACAACTAAATTATTCCGCAATATATGAAAATATTGTTCATTATATAGGATTTTAATCCCATGTTTGCCACACTTTCCTGAAAACCAGCACATGTTTAAGGGTGAGAGTACAGCACGATCATAACCAATTTTAACACTAAAACCTTTTACTGCAGAAAGACTGACATCTAACACATATTTTCTGTTTGCACCAGCACTACAAAAATGTTTAATCAACCCTCAGAGTACTCACATTCTGCTTAAAACCAACGACACAAACAGCAGGCAATAGGGTGCACACAGCAGAGAGAAATGTGTGTGTATTTATAGAATGCACAGCAGGGCTCAAAGTGAATCCAGATAGGCCAGAAAGTTGTCCCAGTATTTCTTTTATGGCTGCAATTAGTTCTACAGAATTGAAGCTTTCACTTAAAAATAAATAAAAATTCTAACCCTTATACACTTAATTTCCAGAATCTGTTGGCAACCAGATACAATAACTTAATGAGAATATGTGAACTGCTCTGCCACCACATATTGTTAACTCTGGAGTATAATTATGACAATGGGTCTTCCTTTGCAAATCATTTAAACAAAAACCTACTGCTTTTCTGGCATGCCAGGAAATAATGTAAATTAGAAAGGAAAAAATGCTTATCCCCAAGACTTGTGCTGGATCGCTCCACACTGTATATTTTCTCATGCTTTCTCCAGTCTAGTTTTAGATGGCCTGCATTATGCTGCCGCTACCACTTCCTTTGGGAGACTCATCTGCAACCTGAAAGATCTCACTATGAGGAGGTTTTTCTGCTTTTTCCAGCTGAAGCTTTTCATAATTAAATCCCAGTTATACAATGGTATGGGGGAGGGAACATGGAGAAGGGTTAGAGAACAGCAAGCCATCAAGAGAAGCCAACAGACCCCTATGATATACACCACAAGACGTGCACAGAAAGAAGTGGCTATCAGGCACAAAGAGATCCAGTAGCTTCCAAAGGAGACAGAGAATGAAAGAAAGAAGACAGCCTCCAACAAGAGGAGGAGTGGGAAAGTGAGAAAGGAGCAAACTGTATATCAAGAAAGAATTCCATCAGACTACTTCAAGGGCCCAACACAACCACAACTACACTGCAAACATATGTTTTACATAAAATATAAATGTTATGGCATCTAAGGGCTTTAGTGCTGTACATGGCATGACACAACTGAGTTACCAGAAATAATAATTCACAGTAAGAGAATACCATGATTTTACAAACACTCTCTCTTGACCCCAGACATGTAAGAACAGGATACTTTTTTGTTCAGAAATCTTCACTTATGAACAATACTGAGAACTTCCTATCACATGCTTGAAAACAATTTTGTAAAACAGATATAATTTACCCAAGCATAAGCATAGTATGAAATGAAACAAGGTTCAGTTATAGACCTGAAATGGAACTCTACATAGTCCTGCCCTTTAAAACTGGCAGTTAAACCATATTCAGCATTAAATCAACTGCTGGCACCAACTGTCAGTCACAGATACTGGTTTAAAGCAGGAGATGGTGGATTAGTGTGCTAGTGAAAGATTAAGAATTCAGTTCAAATGTTGTGCCTTGATTAAAGTTCTCTTTTGAAAGAATAAGTTGTATGTCATTTGGATAATGAGAATACAAGAAATGTTAGGTCCAAAAAAAGGTGTGTCTAACTGGAATAAAAGAACAGACATGGCGGCAGCTGGCCCAAGTCAACTGAACCAGGCTCAAAGGCATTGGGCTGCAAGTCTAAAAAATTGCTGTATAGACCTTTGGGCTTTGGGACCATCCCCCTTCACAGGGTCCCGGATCTTGGGCTCCAGCCCAGACCTTCGTGTCCACACTGCAATTTTAGAGCCACTCAGTCTGTGCCCCATGAGCCTGAGTCAGCTGACCTGGGCTAGACACACGTGTTTAATTGCCCTGAAGCTCAATGTTCCTGTGCTTTTCCCCTCTGGTGTGGAACTAATATATAAAAGATAATCTGAAATTTCAGTTTGTAGTTGTTACATTTGTACCGAAAATACACTCGCCTCCACCCAGCACTAAAATTTTGTTTGTCAGCTTCTCAGGCATGACAGTTTCATGGAGTGTAAAACTAAAGGCTCAATGTGTTTCAATAGAAAACTAACATCATAAAATAGTGCCTGTTCAGAAAAGTTAAATGAGCTGAGAAATGTGTTTGACTTCAGGCCCACAGGTGTGACGGTTTATACTAGTTCCCAAAACCAAAAACAACTGAGGTCTGGAACCTGCAATGGGATTTGCCTGCACCGAGCTCAGGGTGGGATTAGGATCTATGTTTACTTGTTTGTCAGCTTCTTGGGAAAAATCACCTAAACTGCTTTATTTTGCACCTTAGTTCCCCATCCTTAAAATGGGGATAATGCGTTCTAACTCCCAAAGATGCATAATCCCTTAATAATTGTGAGGATCTCAGACACCACAATAATAATGACCATATAAGAATTTAGACAGATTGGAACTTAAGAACAGACATACATGATCAGAGCAACTGCTCCTGGTTCCACTAGAAGATATTTTCTTCTCTTGATTGAAAATATGTTGCTTTCTCATTTCAGTCAGCTGTTGCTGTTCCTGTATAACATGAAAATTTAAATAGGAGAACCTAGTTTGCCTTCTCTTTCTATATGTATAGATTTTTGTTTCCCTCATCATGACTCCTCTTATTTATTTCCTCTCTAAATGGTCCCAGTATTTTAAATCCTCCATCAGAGGTAAGTCTTTCCATATATCATTTTAGTTATAGGTATCTGATTCCTTTCTATATCTGGTGTATTTTTTTGGAAGAGAGTTACCAGAAATGAACACCATGTTCCAAGAGAGGGCGACCATTGATCTGTATATTTAAATATTTGCAATATCTATCTCATAGTTTATACAGCCTAACATTTTGTTTGTCTTTTGCACTACACGTAGAACAGAGGTTTTCACTGAATTTTGCACAATGACAGCAAAGTCTTTTCTTTATATGTTTACAGTTAATTTAAAACTCAGGAAGGTGAATGAATATTTAATATTATTCTTCCAATATACATTACCTGGTATTTGTAAAGAAAGAATGTCATTGTCTACTCAGAAATGAGTAGTCCCGTGGCACTTTAAAGACCAACAAAAATACAGATGGTATTATGAGTTTTCGTGAGCAAACCCACTTCTTCAGATGAGCTTGGATGGAGTTCTACTCATGAGCTGAGAGTCTACTCATTTAACTTGCAGTGCCTCTAAAGTTCAGCATATAAATTTCTAAACTAACAAATAATTTTAGTCACCTGCAGATTTTTCCATCTCTCTTTTCATGCCATTTTCCAGACCATTAACAAACACATCAGATACCATCAATTCCAGAAGTTGCTTATGGCCCCCTCCTGAGGGGCAGTATTTCTACAGCATACATGCTCTCTTACTGAATATACCAAAGAGTAAGGCCTCTATACCTCTACAAGCACCTTGACTTTTATGAGACACCCTCTCCCCCAAAGATACAGTTTAATCTTGGTCAGGGTAGTTTTTTGCATACACGTATATGTTGTCAGCATATATTGTATATATTAATACTGATGTTTGCACCCCAATCATGTGGGGTGTAAAACATCTGACTTGACATGAGCAGGAAGGGCTGAGACTCATGCTAAGGAGCTAGAAATGTTAGTTATTCAGTGCCTGCTCATTCTGAGTGAAAGCAGCACTACAATGACAGAGCTCTACTCTGATTTGGGACATCACCTGCTTTCGTACAGCAAGGAGATTAAGCAGCTGCTCTCCAAACTCCCCATCCCGCTTGCAGCTCTTTACCACCTGGGTGCCGTAATTCAGCCCTTTAGCCCTGACCAGAAGAAAGAGTAAAAGTTCTAGGCTCAGAACCCTGGCATACAGTTTTCTATGGCACATTTGGAGGTGTAACCAGAATGCACATGTCCCTGGGAACATTCAACCCTGCATGGCTTTGTGCATGTGCTACTCTAACCTGTTGATACAGATGCCTTCTATACAACTTTGGCTTGTGAGATCCAATTCAAACATTGACATCTGAAATATTGTGCCAATCTATTATAAGTTTTGGGGCTCTTCAAGCTTTTGGAGAAAGGATATTTGGTGGGTGAGAATAAAATGCAGAGACAAACCAGTGAAAGATTTTTGAAACTATTTCCATCGCTTGCAGCAAGTTCGATCAGTTATGTGGGAAAATTTAATGTTTGATAGAGCATGTTTCCATATTTAACGAGATCCTTTCAGTGCAATTTACATTTCAGTGTTCAATTTATTATTCCACGTAATACAGCAAGCTGAGAAAATCCAATTATATTTGACACCTTTACTCATAACACACTTTAATTAAATTAAAGTACAAGTATACTGACAATGCTGGGATAGCTTTATTTTGATATACCCAAAGAAAAGCTATATGAAGCTTGAAAGCTGTTGGACCAAAAAAGGTATTACCTCATCCACCTTGTGTCTATCACTAAAGTAGTCCTGGAACATAATTTCCTTACATACCTCTGTTGCATTCTGGTTAACATTTTCCCACTTGAAATCATTTTTTAAATCATGCACAATAGTTCAGTTACTCCATACACAATTAACATTACTCTATGGCCTGGGTGATTAGAATAGAAGATAACGGAGCTGCTTCTGACCTTATAAACTGGAGGTGTGTGTTTGGATTCTGTCCATTTAAATTCTCTGAAAGTCAACTGTGTAACTTACAAAAAATTGTTCATGTCTTTGCTGTAATGAAGGGATTACAGGGCATATTTAAAAATGGTATGCCAACAAACAAGTGGCAAATGCAAGTTGTGAAGTACAAAGAGCATTAAATGTATTTAGTCAAGCTAAATACTGATTTCTGCCATGTTTTTAGATATTACGAAAACATTTAAAGACAATTTTCCCTCCACTGTTAGAAAATACTTACGTATTATAATTGATTTAAAATCAAACTTATGCTGATCTGGATCTTAACATCAACTCTTTTGCCCACATCTAATTAATGCATTAAACTTTAAAGCAAACAATACTATGCTGGGCTAGAAGATGCTGCAATAAGATTTTCAGTACCATGTCTCTTTAGCATGAATGGGCAGAGAAAGTAATATATCAAATAACAAATAAAATTATTTGAGTTCTACTGCATGACAACATTCACTATACTTGGTGTAGTTCTGGAAGATTAAAATAAATGTTAACCAAATCACTGACTGTCTCTTTAAAATATAGACCGTTTATTTCCTCAAATTCCTTCACCTGTCCCTAGTCACACACACACAGCTGCTCGGGGGGAGGAGGGAGTTGAGATTTTTTTGTGAGGTAACAGTTCAGGATAATCTCATTAAATCCTTTCTAACACTTTCCAGTTCATACAGGATTTCCTCAGCCTGAGCGACTGCAACACCGATTGGTTATTTAAACAATCTCCTTGCAAAAGAAAGTAAAACAAAACCCTACTTGCAGAACAAACCATGGCAGTGACTGACACAGTGCAGAGAGAACAGAGGGTTAGCTGAAAGTGTGAAACCAAAACAAATACTAAGATGCAGAAATTGTCTTCACTGGCCCAGCTATAACCCAGCATTAGAGACAACTGTGCGCAAAACAAGTCAAGCGATGACCACAGATTACTTTATCTGTGAATAACTTTGTTTTAAAAGAGGAACCTTGATTTGTTAAGTTATGAAAGCCTCATCTCAAAGTAGCAATGTGAAATATCATATAGGAAAAAAACTACAACTGTACTTTTTGCTCACCGAAACAGGCCATATATATTAGACTGAACAAGAAAGAAACATGTTTTGAAGAGAAAAAGATGGTGAAATCAGAGAGGTTAAAATGGTCAGAGATGGGATCTGAATAAATATGCTCTGTATCAATTTTGACGACAGCCTCAAAGGAATTTCTGCAGATATTTTCAAGCAGGGAATTCCATATACAGGATCCCTGGGTACTGGAAGGCCTCTTCTGTGACCGTATTCAAAACGAGACCTTTGGAAGGGAGAAGAAAAAAGGCCAAGATACCATCAACTTCACCACAGGGACAATGCATCCAACAGACAATTTTCAGAATCTACTACAAAAGTATTTTAGAAGTACTATTTCTACTGCTATTCGTGGTCACATCGACCATCCCACAGGAGCACAGCCTCATGTAACAGGTTAATGAATAGAATATGTTTCATTTACATGTACTTTAATGTTAAACATACATTTCCTTCGCTAAATTCCAAGAAACACTATTTTCTGTCTGTCAAAACATATATAATATATAAACTATTCCAAAAGCATAGTTTTAAGTTTAAAATATATAAAGGTGAGGGAAGAGTGGACAATTCAGAGATTTGGTCACGGGATACAGAACTTTTCAACAGCTCAAATCCAGAACAGGTCAGTAATGAGCAACACTAATTTCTGTCTAATGGCATTTTAAAGGCCATAAAAAAAAATTAGTGGTGTTCTCAGTCTGGTTTTTAGCAGACACTGTCCATATCAGCAGCAAGTGGAACCATAGCTATCAGTCTCAGAAAAGAGGACAAAGATTGACAGGGCATGTCACAGGACTGAGTCACAATGATAAACGAGCTTTTCTGAGGCATCTCTTCCATTCATAAATATAGGAGGTTAATGTTTAGGAAGGTCCATCTAGCACCTTTCATCAGCTCTGTATGCAGTTTCCAAAAGTTACGAAGTTTGCCTTCTGGAATACTGGAGTATTTTGTTAGAAAACATATCCATGGATGTTGTGCAAATTTGAGACCGCCAATCAACTTCCCTGTCTCATACCTGATGAGGTGGATAAGTCATCCTTTGACATATATTCTCTTGCCTTATAAATCTTGTGAACTTACCACTTTTATAACAAAGGAGCTTGTTATGATTATGGAACAGGATAATTAGGAACAATTTTTATTAAGGATGTTCAATTTAGATTAATCAACTAATTGAATAGTTGATGCAATTTGCATCGACTATTTGATTAGTCCATAAGGACGCCTCTGCCTTTGAAATTAGCAAAAGCTCTCCTGGATCTTGCTACATTTCAAAGGCAGAAATGTTGCAGGGAGCATGGGGCCAGTAGGGGACTCAAGCAGTCCTCTGCCCCATGCTCCCTGCTTTCGAAACGTACAGGAAGCACGGGGACAGCAGGGGACTGCTTGAGTCCCCCACTCTCCTCTGGTTCCCGCGGTGCTTCTGTTTTTGTAATGTAGCAAGCGCCCAGCTCTTTCTACATTTCAAAGGAGGAAGTGCTACCAGTTCATAGCTATACTCCTGCTCCCCTCCACAGAGGCTGTGGGGAACCAGCTTTTAAGCCCGCTCTCTCCAGCACCAGATTCTGCTTTCCCTTGCTGCCTCTCTGATAGAGGCAGCAAGGGGGAGGGGGAAGTGACTAGTCAAGTCACTAGTCGACTATCCGATAAGCATATGCTTATCAGATAGTTGACTAGACGCTTACATCCCTAATTTTTATAACTCTGCTATTAATGCCCTTCACCAAAGCCAACCTGGCAATTATTGTTAATAATATTGCTACATAATAAAACAAAAGTCAAGTTACACTACCAAATAAAAAGATAACAAGACAAACTCAATTTTTGAAATTTGGTTTGTAGATATTTTTGTAATGCAATCAGGGTTTGATCTTCCCAGTGTTTCCTAATTACTAAGACGACAAAGAACAGAGTCTTTAAGTTAATAATATTTTACCTAGCATTAGAGAGAAAAATAAGAATGGTCTATTGTAATTCTTTAATTGAAAATATATTATTGTGGAATTGTTACCTGGATACCACTAATATTCTTATGGCAACATGTTTCCTTTTATTTGCAGGGCTATTTATTTAATATTATATAATTGCAGGTTTAATTTTAATCTAATTATTTTATGTCAGAGTAACCATCTCCAGCAGCATGTTTAAAGAAAATTGGCGGCTTCTAGTGTCTTATGTTTATCCCTTGTTTTACATCTGAATATTTGCAAATGCTTGGATTAGTGTATTTCTTGTCATCGTTCTTTTATGCAGGGCTCTGGTTTGGCATAATTACACACATACACTCTCATACACATACGCTGTCTTACCCACATTAATCTAAACTAAAGCAGAAAAACAAAGATTGGACTAATCACAAGGTACTCACTACCTGCTGAAACTGAAGTCAGTCGGAGTTGAGAATATAACAACAATTTGATTTTTGTAGAACTGCTAAAGGTACACAAGGATACAATAAACGCAATATTGTTGTGTCCAAGTGGTTTCACTGTTTCAGTACTGTCAGTTTTGGTGGGGTGGTGTTAACAGTATGACAACTAACAATTCAATGGAAACAAAAGGCCCCTGGACAAATCAGCAGAGCGACTCTAGTATGCATTAACTGAGGATCTAACCATAAAGATATGTTGATGAAACATCCAAAACAAGCAGGATTTATGCATATTACTCTTCAAAAGCATGCTTTATGAAGCACAAGCATACTCCCTGTCTGTCAGGGAAGATTTGGCAACAGCCAGAGATGGGTTGAATTCACTGGAGGCAGGGAAACAGTTCCACCTTTCCATATATTCAGTGGTAGAATTTTAGCAAAGAGCTAGCAGGAGCCTCCTCCATATCTCAAGGAATGGAATGTATCCGGGCAATGAAATTTCATGAGATAAATGGGTGGACTGCTCTTGATGGATAGATAGGTATCTGAGTTGCGATGGATTTGGAGGTCCATGTTACAAACTCACCACAGCTTGCTTCTGTTTGAGGGCAGAATGCACCTTTCCCATTGGATGAAGATACATTTTTATTGCAGCATGCTTAGAGATTAATTCAACTAATTTTACCTGAGATGACTATGGAAAAGAATGTTTAACCAACAGACCATTGATCTCAGTGGCCTCATAAGACATAACATTTTTAGCTTTAACCCTTATTCTGGTAACCTACTAATGTCCTCTTCTCCAATCTCATCCTCGCAGATCACTGTGAGGTGAGCTCTTTCGAAAAAAGGCGTTCTTCCTCATAAAGCGGTTTTTTACCGCTGTCGAAAAAACCACCACGTTCTTTCGATTTAATTTAATTTCGAAAGAACGCAGCAGCAGTCTAGATGCAGATGAAGTTTTTTGGAAAAAAGGCCACTTTTTTCTTAAAAACCCTGTAGTCTTGACATAGCCCTAGTGTCTGTGAAGTCTCAGTCAGCAAGAGGCTTTTGAATGGAGAACAGATTAAGCAATATGTGTGTGACACACAGCCCACAACTCTCAGTCCCGAGGGGGGGTGCAGCTATATGGTCTATCTAAATTGTGCCTGCCTGTCCTTGGCTGCCCAGGGGCTACAGCACTTCAGAACTATATGCTGTGTCCCTGTTCCTGACACACCCTTCCCATGCCAGCTCACCCTCAGAAGGAAGAGCTATATTCTACTGTGCACCCATGGTAGAATCTTCCTACCAGACTCTAGGTCTCAGAGAACTTCTTTAAGCCATTTCAATGGGTGGTACAAGTGCTGAATTCCTCTGAAAATCAGGCCCTTTTTATGTAGGTGCTTAAATATGGATTTAGGTGCTTAAGTTAGGTACAAAAGAGTAAAATGTTGGGCTCCCAGATGAAATTCTACGGAAGACCTTCACCTCTAGTAAGACGTGACAATGCATGAAAACAAAAGAAATTAGAAAATTACTTCTTATGCTTGTCAAATTTCCATTGCTATAACCATATTTATATAACTTTTGTTTAATATGAAACATGCTTGTTATATAAACCTGTCCTGAAAGTGAGCCAGCATATATGGGTGAATTACTCATTAACGTTCACAAATTTCTTAACTTTAAGGTAAAAAAAAAAATCCTCAGTTTGAGATAAAGATTTATTTTCATATTTAATAATAAATATATAGTTAAATAAAAACAAAGCCTGAACCAAAGAATTGTTTTCCTCCTATAGCACTGAAGGATTATTTCTGAAATTAGAAAACTATCAATATATGCATGATGACCTGTAATTTTTGCTTCCCATGAAAGCTATCTGCTCTAAGTATTCACATGGTTTAAAGGACATTCCCAGCATTGTGTCAAGTCAAAGGAATCCCCACTCGAGTTACAGAAACACAAGCTCTCTTCACTCTGGCAGGAAAGGGCTCTAAAATGCAACTCTTAAGACACATACAGCACACAAGCCTAAGGACCACAGGAGTTCTGCTGACAGGTTAAAAGTTTATCAGGATGTTCTCTTCAAAGGACAGTGACAGTCCTGTTCTGTGTTTGTACAGCACCCAGCACAACGGGGTCCTATGCTGTGACTAGGGCTCCTAGGACCAACAGCAGTACAAATAAAAAACAAACTCTAGCAGGAGTATCATTGACAATACAGGTTAAATCTCTCTTACCCGGGACTCTGGTCTGGCAACCGGACCACGGATGTTCCAGGACCAGAGATTCTCAGTAGAGGGCAACTGCCAGGGCAACAGGAGCCCCATGCATGGCAGTGGGAGCCTGGCACAGAGGGGCTACCCGGAGCGGCAGTAGGAGCCAGGCTCTGCAGTGGGAACCTGGCACTCAGAAGCAACAGGGCTGCCGGGCACTGCAGCAGGAGCCCAGTGTGCACACAGGTGGTAGGGCTGCCTGGTGTGGCAGTGGGAGCCCAGCGTGCAGAGGCAGCAGGGCTGCCCAGCGCAGCAGCAGGAGCTGGGCACAACAGCAGAAGCGCAGTGTGTAGAGGTGGCGAGGCTGCCCGGTAGAGCAGCAGGGGCTGAGAGGGCAGCAGGGCCAGCAAGAGGGGGGAGCCAACTGAGAGAGCAGCTGTCGGGCCAGGGCTGGAGGGGGCTGGCGTCAGGGGGGCCAGAAATGACCACTCCTAGTCCAGCAAAATCCCTCCTCCAGGACAGGTCAGGTCCCGAGGGTGCCGGACCAGGAAGGTCCAACCTGTACTTATCAATAAGAAATTCTGAGGGTAAACATAACAAAGGGTTTTTTGCTCCCCTTTGCTGTAAAGTGGTATTGTCATCAAAAGCGTTCTATTTCCCTCCGATCGCGGTGTATGTGTTTCATGGCTAGAAAACTTCACAGTGGGCTTCATCCCTTAATGCACGTTCTGTCTCTGACTATATTGGAAGCAGGATTGGGCCCAGGTTGACATAAGTACTCATCTCATTTTTGATCTCTGATCAAACCCCAAAAATATTTGATGGAATAAAAGAACCTGGGATTAGAACCAGAATGCTGTAATGCCTAATAAGAGAGAAGAATACATTTGTAGCCTATCTGACAGCCCTGTATTTCAACAGTCCCTAGTCTACTGTATGAGCAAATTCAGACTGCAATTATTTTTCCCAGGGAGCAATTAAATGTTGCAACCAGTGTTAAGAATAAACACAATTCCAGTAACAGGCACTCAGATGACCAGTTCAGGTTCAATGGTTCAGTGCACATGAATATCCATCAACACCACTGACAGTCTTGGCAATATAACGAACCTTGCAGCAACCCAGGCAAGCAAGCTTTGCAATAAGTGAGCATAATGCCTTCTACCTTACAGCATGTCGTATCTAACAAGCAATTCAGAGCAACTGTTACAGCTCATATAGGCACATATTCAAGAACTATTTACAAAATTTGCCCTACTCTGTCTTTAAAATGTTTCGATCTGTTTCCTAAATACGTATTTATACATTTTGGAAACACACTGTAAAAATCAATGCTACGCACTCCATGTGATATTCAGTTCAACTGAACTGCCATGCTAATTAGCATCTTATTCTTACATCAGTTAATTTAAGTGTGATCCATAGAAATGAAATACACTTCCTCTTTCAAACAAATGCATAATATTTTATTATATTAAAAGTGCTACTTATTGTTTTTAATTTTCAACCAGTCAAGAGTGCTATACATTCCCTCCATCACAGCATAACTTCTTAGCACTTGTTAAAGTGCACTCCCTGTTTCCAGCTTTATAACCATATGCTTATTAAAGGAAAACTGTCAATTTGAATTCTAGTGACTTTTCTAAAAGCTGGTTCAAATAAGTTTTATACACTACCTCATCCCTGAATTCCCCATGTCAAAATGAATGATTTTACAATTGCATATTCCTATTTTAAAAGTGTTTTTCTTTTCCCATGTCTCTGTGAAAGACTAACAAGCAAGAAAAGATACCAATTAAATGACCATATGGCCTAGCAGATAAAACATTACACTGAGGTTCAGGAAGATCTAGGTCCTATTCTAGCATCTGCTGCTGGCCTGATGGACAAACTTGGGCAAGTCACTCCCTCCCCCCCCCATACTTCCCTCAATTTCCCCATATGTAAAACAGAGGTAAAGCTATCATCCTCTTCTGTAAAGGTCTTTGAGATCTAATTGTAAAGTACTATATAAAAAGGAGTCTTATAATTAAAATACAACTGACTATTCAAAAACTTACATCAAATGCATAAGGCAAGCAAACTGAAAATTGTATTTTTCCATAGTCTCTCAGTACAATAATTTAACTTGGAACAACTGTAAATAGTTGTAAATTCAGATAGGTGAGTTTTAAGTTAATCGTGTCACTTTAAGGAAGACCTTTGAAGATGGTCCTACTTCAGCAATTCAACATTTCCCTCTCCTTTTCTTGACTAACCTATCCTATGCTGTCCCATTCAGCACTGCAAAAGGCTGAATATTGTTTCTCATATGTTTAGCACAGACTAAGAATTACAGTCAAGACTTAAGTGAAGTGGATTGTTCAATGCACATTTGTTCATACAATATTTCACCAACAGTTTTAATAAAGCTCATGATACCATCTACATGTTTTGTTAGTCTATAAAGTGCTACCAGACCATTTGTTGTTTTCTTCTGTACAGACTAACTCGGCTACCCCCTGAAGCTTCTACTAAGTTGGTCCCTTTTCATTCTGAACCTGTATTACCTGTTGAAAACAATTAATCAGCCCATCTCAACAGCTCTAAAATGGGAAAATAAAAATAAAAAGTTTGTCCTCTGAAAAGTCTGGAGACCGTTTAATCATAAATAGTACTTTATTCTTCCTCCCCCATAATATAACACAATAGTAAAGAGAACTTAGTTCAAAACTCACATCCACACCAGAGGCACATTCGAGACATAACACCACCTGACTATCTCTAAGATAGTTCTGTGACTCACCAGCAAAGGTCCTTTCTTCAAAATCATGCCTATAATACTTGTGCCTAGAGTATGGCAGCTCTTCCTAACTGATCTCTGATTACATAAGGAAGCTTCCCGAACACAAATTGAATATAAAGAGTAGAAAGAGTTAAGGGGGACTGCTTAAGTGAGGAGTAGCAAGCAAGCATGGAGGAAGTTCAAATTAATAGGTATGTGGGCAAAACAAATAACTGGTTAGAGAAAAAAAACTAATTTAGAAAGTATTAGAAAAATATAATAGAATCAAAGAAGTACTTTGTAGCCCCTTCCTGTACATTACTTAATTGTAGGCTCTTCAAGGAAAGGGCCTCTTATGTATGTCCATAAGTACATAGCTTATGGACATTTGTCGACCTAAGTGCATACCCATTTCTGTTGCGACTGGTTTTCAAAATGCCGAATATTAGAAATAGCATTAAAATTACACATCTGGTATAGGGATGTGAAAGGTTAACTGGTGGGGCTAGAGCAGCTCCCCACCCACTGTGGGTAGGGGTAGGGATGTAAATTTTTTTTTTATTAATTGGCTAATCAAATAGTTGATGCAATCTGCATCGACTCTTTGTTTAGTCGATAAGGGCACCTCCGCCTTTGAAGTATAGCAACAGCCCCAGGGCTGCTGCTATACTTCAAAAGCAAAAGTGCTACGGGACCCTGGGGCCAGCGAGAGACACAAACAGTCCCCCGTTGGCCCCATGCTCCCCAGAGCATTTCAAAGTGGCAACGCCACATGGAGCCCGGGGTCAGCAGGGGACTCCCAGCTGGCCCTGGGCTGCATGCGGCGTTTCAAAGGGGCAGACCCTGGGCTCCATGCAGCACTGCCACTTTGAAACGCTGTGTGCAGCCCAGGCCATCTGTGGACTCCCAGCTAGTCCTGGGCTCCATGCAGCATTGCCGCTTTGAAGCGCCTCCTCATCTTTCACCGCCCTTGCTGCCTCTTTCTGAGAGAAGCAGCAAGGGGAGGGGAAGCGACTAGCCGACTAGCGTGTCGACTATCCGATAAGCATTTGCTTATCAGATAGTCGACTAGTCATTCACATGCCTAGGTAGGGGGCTGGTCCAGCTCTGCGGGGTTCAACAGGGGTGTTCCAGCCTGACCAGAGAAGCCCCTGTCCGCAGCAGGCCCTGGCATGCTGCAGGCAGGGGCTGCTCTGGCCTGAGGTGAGGGGGGCCATTCCAGCCTGGTCATGGAGGGTGAGAGGCGACTTCAGCCCAGCCGGCCTGGAGCATCACTTCACCTGCCCGCCCTTCAATTGATTAACTGAGTAAACACTATGTTTAACTGAGTTAACCAACTAAATGGGATTTTACATCCCTAACATGGTACATGGCATGAAGACCAAAATGAGGAAACCTCTTCTTACATTAGGGCTTGAAAGTCAATATGATTTTGTTTCTATTTTTTTAAACTTGCTGGGATAACTCAGACATGATTCCTGAGCACAAAGCTTGGTTTAATATCAGATCAAACCTCAATATTTGTTTTACTGAACTGTGAAATTTAACAAAATCGTGTTTCATCCATAGTATGATAGTATGAGAAACCTCATTCCTAAATGTATTGTGGATTTACTGAAATCAAAACAGCAAATCTACATGGCACGACTGAGACTCCCCTGATGGTCCTTAAATTAAACAAACTGTTTTAAAATATAGCTTCAAACGCATTTACTAGGATCTCTCACTCTCTCTGATTTTTATAGGACATCAATCCAAGTGAGATTTTTTTGCTTTAAAATCTTCAAAACAAGAGAACTTAACTGTTTTTTTTTAATTCATATGGTAGTTCAACTGTTTGCCAGAGAAGCAAAGATGTACTTAAAGCTAAGGACAAGTAGCAGGTCACCTCAAAGGAAACAGTGTTGGCTAGGGAGAAGAGAAAGGCAGAACAGGAGCATGAGAAAAGCCAGAAGAGAGACTTGCATTAGTGTAGGGGTGACAAAGGCAAGCGTCCCAGTGACCTAATATGGTCCTCCATAGCTGCCAGAATGGTTGCAAAAGTTTGAATCTCTGATGAGCAATTGCAGACCAGTAGTCATGCAGCAAGATTAACGCTGCACACAGTTGCAGACTGCCCCCGCTTCCTTGACAGAGATTGGTTGTCTTATTTTATTTTGTTTAATTCAGCAGCCTTTAAGTAATATTACTTTTCAGATTACCATTTACAAGGATTTTATTGACTTTTGAAACTGCAATTATTTTATTTCATTTGAAAAAAAGAAACATCTTACAGAACAGAAAGTCAACCATGGTAAATATTTACAATTTACCTCCTCAACATAATGTAACTATGATGTTTTCTTTTAAAATTATACTGCATTGCTAACACAATGCTCATGAGAAAGAAATCATGTTGCAAAGCTCACAAAAGAAAATAAATCAGCTGTAAAAAAATACAGACTATTCTGATCTAAATATCTCACCATTTTATAAGAATTTTCCACCTACCCAACCCAAACAATCTGAAATATGCATTCAAAAATTAAAAACACTTTTGTTATATGATTTGGAGCCTTTGGGAAATATATTTCTATAGCTGCTGCTTAACATGATGAATAGGATTCACAGCTCTCATGCTCTTTTGAGACTTACCATTATATTTCATCTACTATATATTTGAGTTTGTCCATCTGTCTGTCTAAAAATGCCTCCTACACAGTAAGAGCTAGAACCACCAAATTTGGTATACAGCTTCCTCTTATCATAACTAAAAGCAACATTAGGGTGTGATTGTTCCAGGAAAAAGGGATGTTCCTGGAATGGGATTGCGTCTCATAAAACCAAGCAGAAAAGAGGGCTGACTATGAGTGAGCCCATCCCCTCCATTCGGGACTGCCTCACTCTCAAATCTCTCACCTCCCAAACACCTTATAGAGAGAGCAGGAGGGCTGAAAATCCCCCCCTCCCCCACAACTGATTTATACAGGGACATCAGTGGCTATTCACTATTGTCAGGGAGCAAGGGGAAAGTGCACAGCTTGCTTCATTTCTCAGTCTGGCTGGGAAGGGCAAGAGGCAGTCGAGCCTGGATCTGCCCCAGCTAGGGGGTAAGTACCCCTCCCCTGGCTGTGCCCACTGCAATGGCCATGGAGATGCTCTTCTCATCTGGCCCCAAGCTGCTGCAGTAAGAGAGGGCTGGGGTAGTCCTCTCTCCTCAGGGCAGCCTGCATACTGAACCCCTCATTCCCAGCCCCACCAAGAGCAATGATTTAAATGAAGCATGGACATTTTCATTTTATTTTCCCAAAAGCAAAAAATTACTTGCATTAAGGACCCGATCAACGCTGGGCAAATGTTCTAGTTTGTCCATAAAAATAACGTTACAGTCACAAGGGTAACTGTAAGGAAGCCACCCTGCAAAGGGCTGAGTGTCCTCTGTTTCAATTGGAGTAGAGGTCACTCAACATCTTGAAGGTGTAAGTCTGAATTCCCTTAGCATTAGAAATTCTACCAAATATTTCCACAGAACAGAAGAAAAAATTAGAGGACTTGCAGCACTGGGATCCCAGCCTAAATCAGCTCCTAAGCAAGCTCACTGCCAAGTTAGAAATAAAATACTCAGTATTGGTCATGGCTTAATTTATAATGCACAGATGTCGTCTTCAGAAAGATACTACATATAACAGGCAAAATTACCATTACATTTAACAGTAATTACCATTACATGAAACAGCCTGGTGATTAAACCGTCTCTTCAGACAGAAGAGGAAAGCTGTGAGAGTAGGTTATGGAGTAGCTGCTCAAACAGGTATACTACAAAAGCATTTCAAAACATTACTGTTGTATTTGCTCATTATAATCTCTGATTTTCTATCACTATTGCATTCCTGAGGGGAATGGGTCTGTACAAATGTCATGCTGTAGTACACCTGCATGAGGAACTGGCGGAGATACATGAACAAAATATAATTGCCAAATCTAGCAGTTGCCTGATCCGTGATTTGGGGTTACTGGCTATGACATCCTATTCTGCCACATGCCAGTCTTAAAAGAAGATACCAAAGAGAAAAAAAATCAAAATGAATTTGCCACAGTCCTCCCAGCAGGTAGCCTAATGAGACAGTAAATAATCTCACACCATTTACTAACTTCTCCTCCTCTGCCAACTACTTCTGCAGTATGGAGCTGTTTCTAGATCATGTGACAAAGTCTGGATGAGGCCACCTTGGCTTGGAAACACTAAATCCGAACTGGTTCCATGTGTGGAGAAGAAATTTCCATCGACTACTCAATTAATTGATAATGGGAGGGGTGGGTCTATCCCCACTGCGCCTCTGCCTTTCAAATGTAGTAAAAGCCCCCTGCAGCTTTTACTACATTTAAAAGGCAGAAGAGCAGCAGAGACTCTACATTTCAAAGGGAGAGGAACAACAGTCATACTGGCACAAGTGGGGACTGCTTCGCCTCTACTTCCCCTACCCCTCCATGGAGACAGTGCTGGGGGGAATGGGCTTTTAAGTTGGCTCCTCACAGCACTGGCTCCTGCTCTTTCTACTTCTCTCTGATCAAGGCAGCAAGAGGGGGGAGCACCATATGCTTATCGGGTAATTGACTAGTTGCTTACATCCCTAATATCCAGTACATAAAATCTTAGATAAGACAATTACACTTGCAAAAAACAAAACATTCCTTTTTAAAATAATTCTCATCTGCTATCACGTGTGACATATCAGTAACGTTTTTTATTTATAAATAAGAAAATTATAATCTGCATAAAATATTTTGTGGCATTAATACAAACACAGGGTGAGTACTTCAGCTCTGGAATGCCTTTTTCCTCAGGACATATTTAATCAAAATAGCTTAAGCAACTGTGGCTCAGAGTATTGCTTTGATTTTATACTACTCTTTCACCACTGCAAGATACTTCTTGCTGCTCGGAGATGAGTTCTGATAAAGGGGACTCAAGGTGATGAGAAGGGATTTTTGCTGTATGAAGTTTGTAGCAGCAGCAGCACACTCACACATGGGCCATGTCATTCAATAAATTAATAAAAAGGGGAAGCAGTGTGGCCTTGTGGATTAAGTTTGGAATGGAACTCCTAACTGGATTATACTCCCAGCTCGATCACTAATCTGATGGGTGACCTTGGGCAAGGTATTTCAACTCTTTCCATCTCAGTTTCCCTATCCATAAAGTAGGGACAATGATACTTTCTTTGCAAAGTGCTTGAGATCTACAGGGCAACACAGAGGCTTTGTCTAAACTGCAGGGTTTTTGCGCAAGAAGCTTTTTGCGCAAAAGTGCGTCCACACCTCAAAAAGCACAAGACAGTGTCCACACTCCATGGACACTCTTGCGCAAGAAAGTTCTGATTGCCATTCACAGAATGGCCATCAGAGCACCTGTGCTTTTTGTGATAGGCTCTTTTTGCACAAGAAACCCCTGTTGAGCGTCCACATGCACCTTTTTGCGCAAGAACTCTTGCGCAAAAAGGAGTTATGCCTCGTAGAAGGAGGTATACTTACATCGCAAAAAGCCCTCTTTTCTGTCGAATTACTGTAGATTTTCATGCGCAAAAATGTGCTTGAGGTGTGGATGCTCCACAGGTTTTTGCACAAAAACCCTGTAGTGCAGACATAGCCTAAATAAGAACTAGCTGTTAGTGTTCTCTCAGCAAATGCACCCTTCTCCAACAGTAATGGTGTAAAAAAGGCTTTCCTTCCTTTCAGTAATGTGACTTGTTTCCCATTTCAGTCAGAATTCTTCTAGCTAATGAAACAAAGCAGTCCTTCTAAAAGCCATATGGTTCCTAGCTCTAGAAAGAGTCATTTAGTGTCTATTTTTACAAGTTTTATTAGAAAATGCATTTTACCTACCAAGCCTGCCATGACTGTGAATACATAGTCATTGGAAAAGGTGAAGTTACTTTCAACTAGAGCAGTACAACACTACTCTTTCTCTGCCTCACTCATCAGTGACTATTTTAATAAACTTTATTTCTAGAAAGATTTACGACTCTACCTATTTATGAGATAGCACAGAAATCACCAAAAATCCAAAGTTGTTATGTCTCAATCTCTTTTCTGTTTTTTAAGCTCCACCTGAAAGGAGTCAAAGAGGTCTCCTAGGACAAGTCTACACAGAAGGGCTAAAGCCAAAATAAGCTACGCAACGTAAGCTACGTCAATTGTATAGTTTACATAGAAATAGCTTATTTTGGCTTTTGGCAGGAAGTCTGAGAAAGAGTACTCTTCCTCCGACTTCCCTTACTCCTAGTAAGATGAGGGTTACAGGAGTTGGAGTAAGAAGTCTTCCAGCTCAACATTATTTTGACATTATGTTGAAATAACTGCTTGTAGTGTAGATGCGGACTTTGTTATTCCAGAATATTGTCAGTTATTCCAAAATAACACTACTGTGAAGACATACCCCTAACAGAGGAAGCTAACAGCCTTGCTGGGTCCCTTGGCAACGTGGGTCGGGATGACCCCATGGTCCTGGAAGGGGCAGGGCCTTGGGTAGAGGGGGCAGGAACAGGGTAGCCAGCCCTCAGTTCTGAATGTTCTATCCCCATCCTTCAGAGCTGCCCGGAATGCACCTTCCAGTGGCAATTTAAAGGGCCCTGGGCTATGAGTGCTGCTGCTGCCAGCAGTAGCAGCAGCAGTCAGGAATCCTAGGCCCTTTTGAATCGCTGGGCCCCAATGGAGTTGTATCCTTTGCCCTCCTCTGTCCGCAGGTCTGCCTCCAGACATCCATGCAACATCTTGACTGTTCCATTTCTATTTCACTGTACTCAGTGAGCCACCCTTTAAAATTCAATCACAGAATCATTTGTAAATAGTGATTCCTGTCTTGGTGTCTTTTGTTGCTTCTGCACAATTATTGTTTTGGAATCCAGGAATAGCTAATTTGAAATCACGTGCTTGGCATAAAGCACTCCCCTATAGCAGCTTTTATGACAGGATCATCATTTAGCCCAATTTTCCTTTAAGTAAAAAAGAACTTAAATAGAAAAAAGAATGTAGCTGATCTTCAAGATGAGTGTTCTATTAGCCAGAACAAATGCATGACCTATTGCTTGACTCCCTACCTTCCTCCTTCCCCACCAGTGTTTCAATCACTTGGGCTATGTAAGGTCGTCTTTAGTGACCTAATTCTGCAAACACTTACTATTCATGATAACAAGCACTGTACCTGGTAAAATACCTCTAAAAACCAATGGGACTATCCATGGGAGCAAGCACAAGGGCTGTCAGGATACAAGTCTTACACTGCATCCTCTTGTGGGGTAGTATATGTCCATGAAGCATCAAGCATATTTATGTCATTATCTAAACAACAACAATGCACCAGGAAGAACCAATCTATTCTGGGGCTTTTGCCAGGGTCATCACTGTGGAAACTGATTCTTTACCCCAGTAAAGAATCCCTATAGCCAGAAAGTAAAGGTTTCCGGGCACAGTATTCTGAGTTTAAATGATTTTGGTAATTAGTCAAAGTTTCTTAAAGCACCTTACTGCATGTAATTAGTGTATCATAGAATTGATACAGTGCAAGCCCACAAACATACCTAACCTCTTGAAAAAACAAAACAAAACAGGACACAGTTCTACACACGAATGCACATACATATAATCTGGTCAGAGGGCATTTTATTAATGAAAGGGAAATATTTATTTCCATCTAACCTACCCTTTTTGGAAGTTGCATGAACACAGTGTGTGGAATTACTTGAATTAATAACCCTTTCACATGAGTCCTCAGTTCCTGTTCCCCTCCCCCCATCGCTTCAAATGAGAAGCTGGTTCCCTCTCATTTATGTAGAATTCCAGTGCCCGGAAGAGGTTGAACAAGTCCAAAAAGGGGAATTATAAACACACCATTTACACATTAGATCTGAATATTCATGAGAAAATTAGCATAGACAGAAATAATTTGCATACTAACAAAAGCATGCATGATGTTTACCTACTTCTTCCACTAGACCACTGATGGGAAACCAAAAATAATGGATGACATGAGTGGCCCTCCTTCACCTCAGTGGGCCACAGCAACCCACAACTCACTGGGTTTCACCTGCATCCCCCCATCTGCTCTTTTCTCCACGCATCTCCTGTTCACAAGGGAACTGGAATACAGCACTTCCCGTGTCTCCCCCTTTCTCCCAGCACTTTCAGAGTGCCGTTCCTGCTCCTCCTCCTGCCTCCCAGAGCTGGAACACTGTGAACAGATGATTTATGGCTATTCAAGCTCTGGGGATAGGCAGGGGGAAGTGATTTGCGCCCTCCAAAAGTGCTGGGAGGAAGGGGGGAGGCATAGGAAGTGAGGGGCTCCGTGCTCCAGTGTGCAAGATGCACATGGGGAGGGGATACACAAGTAGCCCACGGGCCGCAGTTTACCCACCACTGCATTAAATTGTTTGAGCCAGTAATACTTACTGTGCTGTAACTACAAGATATAAGCACCTGACCATAAAATATGTGAATTATAATATTTAAAATGTTTAAAATCTTTATTCTAAAAACCATTTGCTTAAAATATCATTTCCTCAAGTTGACTTTCTTACTAAATATGTTACTACACCACAAAACAGAAATAATTATAAAAATCACATTTGCTTTTCACTATTTATGCACTGTGAACAAACAGTCTATATACTTTTTCATTGGCTTTCTGGGGTTTCAGTCTGAAGTTTGCAAGCTTGTCCCCATGCTTCGCCAGAAAAGAACTAGAACTTTCTTTTGTTTTTTAAGTGAGAGCACAGAGTCTCTCAGGTGATCACTTTATTCTGCGAGCTCAGGCTTTTTTCAGAAAAAACACCATCATGAGACATGATAAAATTACAAAGAGGCGGCAAACATATGGTAGGTTTGTATAATTTTTGGTAGTGACCAGAAAAAGTCCAAGTTCTACTCTCCCCATAAGCACGTAACACTCTGGGGGTATGTCTACACTAGACCCCTAGTTTGAACTAGGGAGGCTAATGTAGGCATTCGAAGTTGCAAATGAAGCCCAGGACACAGTTCTGACTGGTTGCCATTTTGAAATTCCACTAGCCGGGTAACTGCCCGCTGACACGCTGGTAGTGAACGGCAATTCGAACTAAGTCCTTAGTTCGAATTAACTGTTACACCTCATTCCAGGAGGAGTAACAGTTAATTCGAACTAAGGACTTAGTTCGAATTGCCGTTTCACTGCCACGCGTAGCCACGGGCAGTTACTTCGGGCTAGTGGAATTTCAAAATGGCAACCGGACGGGAACATGCAAATAAATCCCGGGCTTCATCTGCAACATCGAATGCCTTCCTAGTTCGAACTAGGGGGCTAGTGTAGACATACCCTGGGAGGGAAATGCGATGCTGGAAAGGTGCAGGCTCTGGGAGGAGCAGATTGGGTGCGAGAGGCATATGGTTTCTGGACCTGCCCAGCACCTACCCCCACAAATTCACAATGCCCTGAATACCACCACTACTGTCCATCATGCCCCTGCCCTCAGCCACACCACAAATGCCCTGTATCCCTAAGTCCTCACTGCCCAGCACCCCAAAACACACAGATCTCCCCCACCTCCACTCCCAGTACCCTTCTCCATAGCCACGTCACACAGCACCTTCCACAATCCCCCTACTGCCCAGCACCCCAAAATACAAATTTTCCCAACTGCCCAATGACTCTCCCCCAAGATTCTGGTGCTTTCCCCTTCTCCCCCCCCCTCCCCCTCGAGATCAACTCTCCCCGTGCCCTGCTGCCATGCCCCTACAGGGATCCCTCGTCCCAGCACAGTGGAAGATGGGAGCACAGATCGGCCCCGTCCACCAAAGCCTCATACAGCTATACCCTCCTAGCACGGGTGCAGCTTGCATGAGCAGGGGGAGGGTGAAGGCAGCCTCTAACTTTGCCAAATGCAATACTTTGGAAGAGTGTCAGAGAGAGGCGGCCCTGCCCCTGGGAACCCAAAGTCCACGGCCATTGGGCTGGCCCAGTGCAGCAGTGCTTGAAGGCTCCTCTCCATGCCCCGCTCTGCTGGTGGCTGCCTGCTGGTGATGGAAGCAGAGAGGAGCCCTCAGCTGGCCACTTGCTGAAAGGAGCAAGCAGGGGGCTGGGAAGGAAAGATCAGGAGGTGGAGAGGAGCCAGGAAGCGGGGCCAGAGTCAGAGAAAAGTCCTGGCCAGCCGAGAGGAGCCAACATGGATTGGAACCAGAGGTGACATGGGGAAAGGGGCAGCAGGTGGGGTCGGAGGAGAGACCAGGTCCCAAACATCGGTGGAACCATGCCCCTGAACCTGGAATATTCCTGGTGGCTGGGATCACGGGGCCCATACAACTCTCTGCCCCTGGGGACAACTTTCTCTTTGGGGCTCACAAAAGTGCAGGGAAATATGCAGATGTTGCTTGCTTACCCATTACCCCACCTCCCTAAGAAAATACTGAATTTACATTTAAATACATTTTAAGAAAACATTTATGTAACAAATATGAATTTGTGACTGCCATTGATAGAGAAAGCCTGGTGTGTTGTCTGCCCTCTTCGCCTGAGGCCTCTGTGCCTTTTAGCCTGAGAACAGGAACACTCCCTTCCATCTGTGCCACTGGCAATCATGCCACAGGAAAACTAGTTGAATATGTGCATTCAACCAAAAACTGAAAGGAAAAAGTTAAAATTAATGGGGGTAGAGGGAAAATGTGGGTCCTAGAGAATCTCTGAAAAGATAAAATGTAGGCCACAAGCTTTTCATGCCACCCATTTGACATCTGTTGGAAGAAGCAGCAAGAGACATTACCTTTCGGAAATTTTCATTGAGTGACCAATGTCTGTGAAAGTAGCAAAAAAAAGTACGTGTGAGTGTTCCATTGCACACTGGATCCATTAGTTTGTGAACACAGCACAGATTCACAGCATCATTTATTTACTTTACTCTGGAAATGCCACCCACCGCTTACTGACAATTAAGGCCTTACCAAAACACAGGTTGTTTTTCATGCATAGCTTTGCTACAAGCTTATGAAGATAAACTAGGGTAACATACAGCCACATTCCATAGAGGCTAGTAATAGCAACCATCAAAGATGAGACATATCAGACCATTGCAGAAGTTTAATTCCAATTCGAAACAGTGCAAGATATGAAAAAATGTGTATATTAAGCCAAATTCTAGCATTCACTTTCATATCTTTGTAATATGTTTGTGAAATAAACTTTGTATTTTGTTCTAGCTTCAGCAACTTTGTGTTTTCTGGCCAAGTATGCCAAGTTTAACTAGACAAAATACTAGCAAGAATCCCCATGGAAGCAAGAGACCTTTTGAACCCCTCACAGAAATTCTAAGGTAAAGTCTGTGATCTTAAAAATACCAGAAAACATTTACATTTTACAAATGGGACTTTCATACATTAATAAACTTTTGGCAAGAAAAAGTTACCACAAAAATTTATTTTGCTATTTGCTCCCTATGCTGCTATGGAATATATTCCACCACTCTAAAAGCATCACATGAGAACTCCTTTTCCTGCTTGATCCTGCACTGAAGTCAAAACTAATGAGTAACACACATCACTGTCTAATACTATGGAAATTACTTTAACCTCACAAATCCAATATTAATGGTGAAATGTAGACCTTCTATTAGTGGTTATAATACCCTTAACTCCACACAATATTGAACAGCAGTGTCACACATAAAAGAGGTGTAGGTGTAAATCTCTTATTTAAGTAAAGACAGTTTGTAACTGTAAAAATCACAGGCAGGCTTTAAGAAACCCATCAAGAAAAAATATAAATGTAAGTTTTATCTATCTCAACATGCATTTAAAAGTTTAGCTTAGTTTTTTTAAGTTTTAAGTAACTTTTTTCCTGAAGCATTAAAATTTGAGCAACAAACTCAGTTTCATTGGCAGTCAAATAAAAGCAAACCCATGAGCATTCTATAAAAACTCCTTCCACCATGTCCATGGTACATATGTATGTACTGGATCTTTTCATAATTTGCTCAACTCCAAATTTCAGGCTTCCATTAAGATTTTTTGTTTTAAACAGAGAAATTCATCCTGTTAAACTCAGAATTATATTTAAGCCTTAAAATTCAGCATCGTGCTAAAACAGAAAAGATGGAAAGTTTATCTCTAACTGTAAAAGTCTACTTTTATATGGGATAATTTTGTCTAGTTAGTACACAAGTGAAACCTGCAAATTCTTTCTGTTTTTAACCCCCAGCCAAAATTTCTCTTTGAGAAAACATTACAGTACTATTTTTCAACCATTAAGTACTTTGGTTTTAAACCAAACAATGTTAATTGTCAATGCTTCTCGATTTCTTTATAAAAAGGAAACAAAAGGTTTAGTTTATTCATTTAACGACTTGCTGAAGAACTGTCTGTTTAAAAGAGGAGATTTCTCAGATAAATAGCATACTTTTTGGAGGATGTTTTTGATGATTCAGGACACATCACACAGAGGTGCGAGACTGGCAACAGTATCTGAATCATTATGTGGTGGTAGTACAATTGCTGAACTGTCCCTGACTAGGGAACTCCTACCGGAACAAAACAAAACAAAACAAAATACAAAAAACTGTCAAAAGTTCATGCACCCCTATTACACATTCATTTTAATTAAACAAAGAGATTACACAGATGCTGCTGACAAGAATTATCAGAAGAGAATGGGGCCACCTGCCCCTTACAACCCCATTAATTAGTACAGAATCTGAGGTGCCAATTAACACAAAGAAACAAGGGGTCAGTAAACACCACACCAGGCTAACTTGAGAATTAACTCTTTCTGCTTAAGCTTCACAACTTCATATGCATCTGCTATGGTATTTTAAAAGCCTTTTGCATAAAAACTAGAAATCAAGTTGTGCTTCTGCATGCATAATATGAATTTGTGAAGGATGGGGACTGCTGCTGCTTTTTTAAATGCTATGTGGTTTTAAAAATGCTCACAAATTTAACATATTTCTAGTGCTTAGATTTACACGAGATATTATAAAACATTATTCAAGGGGGGAAATGGCCTTGTTACTAAAGCATGGGATGAGGAGTCAAGGGAATTCAGAATAATTTCTTGTTGTACCATAGGCTGTGTGTAATCCTAAACAAGTCACTAAGGGCTGATCCAGTTCCCAACTGAAGTTAATAAAAAAGACTTTCACTGAGTTCCCTGAGAGTTGAATCAGGCCCTTACTTAACCTCTCTCTGATTTAGTATCCCCCAGTGTAAGGTTGGGATAATGGGCTTGGTTTAAGTCTGTTTGGTGGATCCCAGTGGCAGCCCTCCAGCACTGAAAAGTCCACCTGAAAAGAGAGAAAGAAAAGGTACAACAGTGCAACACCGCAAGTTGCCCGAAAACACTGTCCCAGTCCAGTGTTTCATGGAGCATCCCAATGTGCTGGCAAGCAGCAAGCCTGCAAGGAGGGGTAACAGGGCACCTGGGAGCCACAATGATTCACTGCATTGCCTTAGCAGAGTTTACTTCATTGATTGCAGGGAGCTCTGGTGGTGCCACTGGAAAAAAACCAACATCTGAAGAAGTGGGCTGCGCTTGATACCATCTACATGTTTTGTTAGTCTATAAAGTGCTACCAGACTATTTGTTGTTTTTTAAGTTTATCCTGTACAGACTAACTTGGCTACCCCCCTGAAGCTTCAGTACTGTTTCCTGACATTCATCACAGATGAATCCTCCCATCCCTTTAACAGAGCTGTCTTGCTAGTGCAGGAGAGTCAAAGGTTAATTCACAGCTTAATTCACTACTGTTTAAAAACTCGTTTTTTAACCTTTGGATGGAAGAGGCTCCACAATCACTACACATTTTCATTTCTATAACTGAGGTGTGCATTTATTGATAAAACAGTGAAACACTGGCCTCTTTGGGTAACATGATTCATATGCTTTTCACAACCACCCAGCCAAAATACAAATCCACCACATAGTTTCCTGAAGGTCACTCAGCATATGTGAAATGAAAAAGTAACTGCTAGCTTACATTAGCCCATTTAAGTTCTGAAGTAATGTTGCCTTTGCTCATGTCAATGGTTATTGCCCTGAAGGGTGGCTTATTTCAGAGATTGTTAATTTTCCCCCTTCCCCGTATGTACAGTCACAACACAATTACATTCATAGCAGTCAGAAGTGTAATGCAGAATGAAAAACTGACCACTACTTGTGTCTGTTAAAATATAGAGAGGACTTGGGCCAACTTCAGACTGAAATATATTCCGTGTTGCTAAACTGTCTTTACTAGAGTAACTCCAGATTTACATTGCTGTTATTGGGAGTAGAATTTGATATTTAATCTTGTCCAATTCCTTTTCTGTAAATATTGATAAGACTTTTGAGGAAAAAAACATGTTTTGCAGGACAACACAATAACATTTTGGATGAATTGGTAGTTAGGTAAAAGCTTCATTGATTGAATAAACATCATTTGCACTTTTGACAATTCCATTAACATTTTCAAAAGCATACAACTGTGCAGATGTCAGAGGCAATTACAGGAAAGCCTGCAAGCAGAAACCAAGAACTTCACTCTAGAACTGTAGGTTTAAACTCCGAACAACAATGGTGTTACATGAGTTAATTACATTTCAATTTCTGTTTCAAGCATTGCTGTGCAAATACAGAATAAACCCCTAAAGGTTTCATTGAGTGTAAAGTCCAAAAGGACAGTTTAAGTGTATTTACAAAACACTCTGTCTAGGAGGCAACATTCAACGGTTTTCATTATTTAACGACCAGGAAGGCAGGTTCAGATTCAGGCTTCTCTTTTCTGTACAAAGCTCAGAAAAAGGAAGTGAACCAGATAGGAAAAAATGTGCATATGATTCACTGCACCAAATAGCTGGCAAAATGTTAGCGGTGCTTAGAAACCTTCCATACACCTGTGAGGTGTGAAAAGGCCATCTGAGCTCATCACTGCACATCAGGATTGAGTTCATCTCATCAAATGGGTCTTTGAGTGTATTGTGAAGTAATTTACCAACTGAAAAAATTATTATTTTTTCCACATCATTTACTTCAACAGTAGCTATGTGATGTCAATAGTTTTAAACATTTAATTAGACACACCATGTGTTTTATGCTCTACTAATTACATAAAATCCTACCCAATCATTTTCTTCCCATTCAAACAAACTTTAAGCAGCTGTTAAAGCTCTAATTGGGCAAATACTTCCACACACTGCATTTGATTTGATTCCAAGTACCTTTCCCCACCCCCCAATGGTGAGCAGATATTTTTCCAGCATTCATAATGGAATTGTAAACACATGTCAATCTGTACACTACAGTTGAGGCAAGAAATGAATTCAAAACATTTATTTTGGCTGTTGCCTTTAAAAGCTAACAATGTGTAAAACGCAAAAGTTTAGAAAAAACTGTTTAATTACATTAGGTTTTTAATTTTCCCTACTCCAATTTCTGCACCTCCCAGAAAAGACTTTAATGTGATACAGAGGTTGTGTGTGTTCAAGACATTATTTCTGATCATTTAAACTCAGACTTTAAGCCATAAGGGACCATCACAAAAATCTAGTCTGACGTCCTGCACATCACAGCCCACTCCTTCAATAGGCTCATAAACTCTCGTTGAGTTATTACAGTAATCAAATCTTGATTTAAAGACTTCAGGTTATAGAGAATCTACCATTTATTCTAACTCAAAACAGCAAGGAACCCCTGCCTCATGCTGCAGAGGAAGGTGAAAAATTCCAACAGTGTTTGCCAATCTAATTAGGGATAAAACTCTTTCGCAGCCCCACATATGGGGTCAACACATTTTATTACATCAGATATTCACTACAAAGCGTAAAGGGAATTAAATGTGCACTAGGGAATACCTCCCTCCCCCCCCAAGTTTACCTGTGTTACTCATCAGGTTTCTAAGATATTCTGCCT
The DNA here is from genome assembly GCA_019425775.1 of Rafetus swinhoei. Lineage (NCBI taxonomy): Eukaryota > Metazoa > Chordata > Testudines > Trionychidae > Rafetus > Rafetus swinhoei. Next base: position 117,058,574 of record CM033449.1, read on the forward strand.
GTTTTATACTTTAAATGCTCAGTTCTTTACAAACACATATAATATTGTGGACTCTAAGCAACACTGGTATGGATGAGGGGTTGGGGGAAGAGAGGAGTATGGGATGCATTTGGATGAAAGAGGATAGAAAAAAAGTATTTCAGGGATTATACCTTCCAAAGGAGTTATTTTCATCTCTCACTGATGCAAAATTATTACCATCATCCTTAGAAAGCCATAAATAACCCCCATTGACTTGAGACAGTGTTGAGCTGACTTTTCTCAGGTAAAATTTAGACTTCATAGATCAGTTTATTCTAGTGTAATTTCACTGATTTCAATGAAATTATACCAGAGATGCATTTGGTCCTGAGAGTCATTATCCACGAGTGTACAACTGAGGGCCAAATGAGGAATGGGTCCTAGCAATGAAAAGGAAAAAGGGCTGCCAGCAGAATATTGCAAACTTTTCTGATGTGAGCAGTCCTAGGATTTGGCTGCTATATCAATATCTAAAAATATCTCCCCCAAGCTGTAATTTTATTATTGATTATTAATGCTTCAAATTGAGGATTTTTGTCAGGATTTTTAAAATAAAATACTTTTCTGATACTATTCTCTTTATTGACCCTACATAAACTATCCATATTACACTAAAAAAGGAAGTGTCATAATAGAATTGGTAGGGATGTAAGCAAGTAGTGAAGTAGCTGACGAACTGATTAGCCTAGGCCTATTGGGTAGCTGAGTCACTACTCGACTAGTTCTTCCTCCCTCCCCCCAGCACCATCTCCACAGGAGAGGCAGAGACGCAGCGGGGGACCAGGCATGAGCCAGGACTCAGCTGTCCCGACTTGTATCTGGTCCCAGACACTATGCCTCTCCTTTTACTACATTTAAAAAGCAGTGGCGCATTGGGGTCCGATGCCTAGCTCTTACTACATTTAAAAGCCCAGCTCTTGCTATGTTTAAAAGGCAGAGCCGCAGCGGGGTTAGTTTATTGACTACTCGATTAGCTAATAAAACACAATTTAACAGCCTTATGAATTGGGCAGAGAGTCTCTAGGGTTGCCAGGTGTCCAGTATTGTACCGGACAGCCCGGTATTTGCACGCTCTGTCCGGTAAAAAAAATCAGAAAATACCGGACATGTGCAATGTCCGGTATTTTCTGATTTTTCCGGCTGCGCACCGGACGGAAGCCTGGCGTGGGAGTCCCAGCTGGGAGGCGGGGCCGCAATTGCCGCCGGGAGCCCTCAGTCGGTTGAGTGTGAGGAGGAGGGTAATCCCTAGCAGTGATCCAGGTTCTTGGAGTCTTTTTTTTTTTTTGCTCAACAACTTTGGTCCCCCCCCCTTTTTTTTCCTTCAACAAAATGTTTTCCCGGTGGGTTTTTTGGGGGGGGGTTGGGGTTTCGGTATTTTTGTTTCAGCCATCTGGCAACCCTACCAGAGACTGTCATTTTTTCATCAACATCGATTCTTCTATGGGATTATTGTTTATATTACACCAACTGGATATATTGGAATTGACAAGCAGTGTTTTGTGAAATTTTTTAATTAAATAATGTTAAATCTCACTGACATATCACAAAAAAACTTTTAGCAGCTTCAGTGGTGTAGTCAATTTAATAATATTATGCCTTTAAAATGCAGTAAGTTTGCTTATTCTCAAAACTATTTTATTTAATTAAATTGATCATTAATTACAGTCACAAATAATTATTTCTTTTGATGATTTTATGTCCATTTTTATATAAGCACTAGCCTCAAAAACTCATTTGGGCATTCTGAAATGTGACTGTCACCCAAGAAGAGGCATGATTTCTCCGGTGATTCCTTCTAATATCAATGGGAAACCTACATGAAGGGCTTAGATTTATTGTACTGAACAAAACTACAGATTTGCTTCAGACTCTGGATCTCCACTGACCATGCACAAATGTCTCTGAATTACATCTTTCTTTTGTATGATGTATCATTTACAATACCTTGTTTGTGAAGACTTGGCTCTGAAAGGCAACCAATCAAGCAATTTTCCACTAAAATCAATCTGAAGTATGAAAACTCCCATGAGAAACTTTCCATAGAGAAACTGCAGTGGACAGGACTTATGTTGGTGCTCCCATATCTAATGTCATAGTCATCTAGGCTAATGCATTACTTTTTGTATATATTTATTCTGTCTGATTAAAAGTTAGGGCACTTCAAACTTCCTTTAGGCATACAAATACAAATGGATTGATTTTCATCCACAAACCTCTCGAGGTCAGAGAAAATCGCAGATACTCAATACTTACAAAAAGTGACCCAATTTTCAAAGGTACTGAATGTCTGCAGTACCTATCAACTTTCAGTGGTTGAGTTTGTGGGTGGAAAGCAGGCCTAATAGAAAAATGCACGCACAAAATATACCCCAAGGACTTAGGTTCAAAACAAATATATCACAATATACAGGTTCAGGGGGGTTTCTTATTATTTTGTTTTATCCCTGAGCATGGGACTTTATTAGTTTCTCATGCATTGAATTCAGCAGCCATTACTGCTCAATACATCAGGAACCTTAATATTCTGGCCTTTCCTAACTTCTAAATATGACTTAATAACATTAATGTTCTTTTGCTATTACGTGTTTTTAATGTAAATACTGGTACATAATGCAAGCAGTATCTAGAAAATATAATTAAACACGGAAAAAAATATTACAAGCACATTTTTAAACTGCAGATTATACAGACGTTGCACAATTTTTTATAACCCTGAACTTACTTACAGATTTGTGAATTTAATTGTATTTGTACACACAATTAAAAGCAAAACATAATTCTATTAAATAAAAACCAAAAACAAACAAAAAAAACCCCACAAGGATAAAAAGGTGGTTTAAAAACGCATTGTGGAGTGTTACTAAAGTGTGGAAGGTCAAATGCAATTCAGTCTACAAGGACTCTATTCAATAAAATTACATCCTGCTTCTCTTTTGTTAAAAATCTATGCCAGGCACACACAGTCCATGGAAAAAATTAATTGATGGTGATCTTCCTTGACTTTGTGCTTTAAATGCCTGGACTTGTTTTTAAATGTATAGAATACTGCTCTTTCCCTCCATATTATGTTCTGCTCTGTGCCATAATATACTTTGAGTAGAGATAACAGAACAATCTGTGATCTGACTTGATTATTAAATAAGAATGTTAGTAAGCAATGACTAGCATACACTGCGGCCTTGAAGCCGTGCTAGCCAATCATAACCACTGTGCATATTTTTCTCTATATATACAGTTACTTGTATTGTCCTCATCCTAATAGTGGTAGGGGGTCCATGTATCTCACATCCATTTACCTAAAAGGAGGGGGGGATGGAGAGGAAGTAGTTGGAGAAATTTGCAAGAATTGCACAGAGTATGTCAAACAAAGGGTAAAAAGTGTGAAAAAGGAATCCTGGGATGTGCGGCATTTAGCAAAGGAAGATCCAGAGCAAAAGCAAAAGCAAAAGCAAAATTTGTCATTCATAGTTGCACATCTATGTACTAGCGATCTCCTTTACCTGTATACAAAAGCTTTGAAAAGTAAAATATTTTAAAGGTACTCCCTGTTAATAATTATGAGCACTACTGATGATATAAACTTTAAAAGAGCTGTGTGTTCCAGCTGCAGCGTGGCTATGTATCTGGTTTTTGGGAATGTGTATATAGTACCCATTAGAATTTGGCTATTGATGTCTGTCGTCTAAAATTGACTTATGAATTCTTAGACAGGCAATATCTTTTATTGGGCCAAACTCTCTTGGTAAGAGAGACAAGCTTTCCAGCTTACACAAAGTTCTTCAGTTCAGGGAAACTTAATCAGAGTGTCACAAGTAAATACAAGATGGAACAGATTATTTAGCGTAAGCAGTTAACACATCTAAAAGGACCATTCAGAATCAAGTGCCCTGTTAACACCCCTTCAGGCAGAGGGAGGAAAGGAAATGTGTATGTGGAGAGGGGAGCAGATTTGCGCTAATGGTGTTAGCAGGTTAGAGATTGTTGCAATAAGCCTAAATCCAGTGTCTCAATTCAGTCCCCGATTTTTGGTTGTCTAACCAAGCTATGAATTCTAAACGCCCAGGCTCCTCTTTTGAAAGTGTTGTCCAGGCTTCCTTTGAGAACACGGACAGATGGGTCAGCTCGCGAGTGATTGGTGTTTTGTCTTTTATCATTTCTGTGTGTGAGTTCCTTCAAGAGCATAATGAGGGTCTGGTTTCACCCACACAGACACGCTGGGGCATTAAGAGCACTGGATAAGGCACACCACATGTTCTGGTAGGCATTTATAGGACCTATGGCTCTTGAAAGGTGTGTTATGAGGGTTGTTGATCATTGTAACAGTGTGAAAGACATTACCTCACCTACCTTCTCTTTCTAATGCCCTGAGGTTGACATGGCTACAAGGATACTGCAATCTTTATTCGTCTCATTTACTGCACACAACTTTTCTCTACAGCATTCCCCTCTCCTCAACTGAACACCTATTATTCTATGCAAGATGTTCAGTAGAAGCCAGAGGCCACATTGCCATTCTCCATTTTTATATTTCTCTACTTCTTCCTGATTTGCTTCAGGAAAACTCCCCTATCAGCCACATTAATGTTTTTAAGCATTTTTGGCAAGTGCCCAAGCATCAGTAATTTCAATAGGGTGACTCTTTACTTTTATGGGATTTATAGTGTCAATGACCCAAATCCTATAAATTGTTTAAAAAAAATTCTAATAGAAATTTAACAGTGCTGCTTTTTTTCCTGCAGTAGCAGAGACAGCATCTTATTATAAACAGTTATATTTTTGCCCACACCAAAAGTCCTGCATTTCAAATATACTAAATGAGGGACAGCTGTTTAAAATAGCAGGCCTACAATGAAGTACTAAATACTGTTGGCATAGCAAACCTTTTAGTACAGTTTAGTCTGTTTTCGCAATAGGCATGTTTTCACAGCTGTAAAAGCACTAAAAATACACTCTGTTCCAATATTAATATAAAATCAATGAAAATATATACCAGACTGCTGAATAGATTAGACTATTGTTCACGTACCATGCTATTAAAATCATTTACTTTTAAAAAAATAATTCTAAGCAAGATCCATTAAGCAGTTAAATGCTCTAAGGTTGGGTAAGAGGAACACTATCACTAAAAGTAGTCTATATACATTATTTTCATCACAAATATTACAATACAGTTTTTTGTTGAAACAAAATTGTGCCTCACTTCCAACAACTAGTTTTCTGATGCTGCTGCTAAATTTAGATACTCTTCCCTCTCTAAAGTTTGCATAAAAAACTGTGTCATGGGAAAAGTCAAGTTCTTTTCCACAAGAGCTGGCACTATTCTTAGCGCTCAGAAGAGTAGCTAGGAGAATTTCAGACAAAACCTTTTTTTCTGTGAAAAAAATGCGTACACAACTATGCTGAAAAGTTTGTGAATTTATGTCACTTTCACTTAATTGTTTCTGCCAGAAAGAAAATAGAAATTCCAAAAAAATTAAACTTTTTATATCAACATTTTCTAAAAAGAAAAAGCTTTTTTGGTTAAAAAATGTCTTTCAATTTTATTAACAATATCAGAAAAATTAGCAATCCTTGATTTCGAAACTAAACTTGTTTTGTTTGACCTACAATTATTTTTTTCAGCTTTTCAATTAGCAAAAAAATTGATTTTCGGTTCACCCCAAAACAGTTTCCCCCCACCATTTATTTTGAAACTGCCAAAGAACAGAAAAATCCATTGTTGACCCAGCCCTAATTTGTAATTATATGACACAAAAGTGCAGATTCTGTGGCAAATAGGAGAGCGCCCCACAAACGTCCAACACCTCCCACATCTGCTGCTACCACATAAGGGTGGATTATCATAATCCACATCCTTTTCTACTCTTCCACTATATTAAGGATTCTGTGACTGACCCCAGTTCTGAATTTCAGACCTACAGAACCAACAAGTGATATGAGCTATTGGCCAAATTCTGTCCCAACTAACACCACTTATGCAAACCTATTTATTTCAATATGGTTGAAAAGGGCTAGCTAAGGAAAGCATAAAGAAACCTCTCAATTTTTCTCCATAGTTTTAGCTTTCATTTGATTTTAAAATAGGTATCCAGCTGCTATGGCTAGAAAGACACCAAGAAAACATTACTGCAATTTACTCAATGCAACAATGTTTACTTGAGTTTGCAAAGAGCCTGAAACAATAGCTCTGAGATGTCAACTGCCCAATTTAGTTTTAACAGGTGCTAACTCAAATGTCAACATTAACTTGCTGAGAGCAAAGCCCTGAATTTCTTTGCTTTCTTGATCCCAACAGTCACAATGATGAAATGCGCATCAATGGCTTCCACATTAATGACCAGGCTCTGGACCAACAAGTTGTCCAATCTAGTCCCATATAATACTGACTTCTTACTGAGTAGAGAGCAGTACCATGAGCTGTCACAGTATTAGACTTGCTATTTCAGAAAGTCAAAATACATGCATCTCCTCCACCTACATCAGCGTTAGGGATATAAAATCCCGGTTAATCCTGTAACTGGTTAAACATTAGGTTAACCCAGTATTGGCCCAGGATCTGGGCAGGGGATCACTCCAGTCCTGCTCAAGCAGACCCCAGCCCGCGGGGCTTCCACTCTTAGCCCCACACTGGGGCTGGCTGCCAGCTTCCAGTCCCTATGCTGGGGCGAGGGCAGGAGCCAGCTCTGCTGGCTCCCAGCCCCCACACAGAGCTGGATCTGCCATTGGGATTCGCAAGAGGCCAGGCTCCCCAAGGACAGAGGGTGGTGCTTAGCGGTTAACCTTCTCATCCTTAATTGGGGTGGGAAATATTTTCTCTCAGAAAGCCACTCCAAGAATGTTGAGTGGTCACGGGGCAGTGTTCCCACTAAGCTTCGCAGCAGCACAGCTTCACAGGTGATTAATCATCCCCTGAGCTTCTAACTGGGCGGGACTGATTAAACATCTGTGAAGCTGTGCTGCCAGGCAGCTTCGAGGGAACACAGGTCATGGATCATACTTTTCTACTATATTAATGGAAGGGATGTGGAGTCTGGGTGCAGGAGGGGTTCTAATTTAGGGAAGAGTATTGGGATGTAGGAGGGACTGAAGGGTCTAGGATAGAATTAGAGGGCAGGATCGGGTGCCAGGTGTAGGGTCTGACTGTGAGGTGCTTACCATAGGCAGGTCCCACTGAGTTGGCTCAGAGGAACCCTCGGGCAGGCTCCCTGGCTGCTGTGACCCCATATGCTGCTCAAAGTGGCCGGCTGCTAAGGTAAGCATTTCACATTAACAGCCCAGAGTGTCATGGTGGGCCACATCAAAACATTTTTGGCAAGCTGGATCTGGCCCATGGGCTCTATTTCACCCACCCTGGACCTAAATGTTCTGAAAGACACAAGAGCAATGCAGTCATATACATCAGAGTGCTGTAGCTCCTTTGATGGAAAGCTGGTGTCGGAACGATCCTTGATATAAAAAAAGGGATGATTTGCTCACTCAGCCACATCTCCCTTCTTTGACAGACTAATGAGCCTTATGGATAGAAGCAGTAGAAGTAATATATCTAGACTTTGGTAAGGCTTTTTGATACAGTCTCACATGACCTCCTAATAAACAAAATAAGAAAATACAACCTACATGGAGCTACTGGATGCATACCCAGACACTAGTTAATCATGAGTGGGGTTCTGCAGGGATCAATTCTGAATCCGTTTCTATTCAATATCTTGATCAATGATGTAAATAATGGCATAAAGAATACACTTATAAAGTTTGCAGATTATACCAACCTGGAAAGGGTTGCAAGTGCTTTAGAGGATAGGATGAAAAATCAAACTGATCTGTACAAACTGGAGAAATGATCTGAGGTAAATAGGATGAAATTCAATAAAGACAAATGAAAAATATTCCACTTAGAAAGAAACAATTTATTGCACACATACAAAATGGTGACTGCTTACAAAGGAGTACAGAGGCATAGTTAGAAATTCTGCAGTTTCATATTTGAGTTCCTTTAGAATTCATGGGAGAATACCACCTGGTCTTGGGGACTTACTATCCTTTAATTTATCAATTTATTCTCAATAGGGATGTAAGTGACTAGTCCCAGATTGAAGTGTCAACAGAAGTAGTATTAGAATCAGGGAACGTTAAATTGTGTTTAATCAGCTAATCGAGTAGTCAATGGAATTTCCATTGACTACTCAATTACTTGATAAGGGGGGAAACTGCAGAGCCACAGTGGGGTTAGCTCCAGGCTCCGGGAGCCAACCCCACTGTGGCTCTGCCTTTTAAATGTATTAAGAGCCTGGTGGCAGAGATGCAGCTGAAGGGACCGGGCGCAAGCTGGGAATCAGCTGCTTATTGGGTAGTGGCTCAACTAGTCGCTTCCCCCCTTTGCTGCCTCAATCAGAGAGAGGCAGCAAGGGCGGGGGGGAGAAGCAGGCTTAAAAGCTGGTAACCCAAAGCACCATCTCTGAGGGAGGGGAGCAGGGGAGGCAGAGGCATAGCAAGGGGACCGGACGCCAGCCATTTGCTCCCAGTCCCCCTGGATGCACCTCTGCTTTTTAAATGTATTAAGAGCCTAAAGGCTCTTAATACAGTAAACTTCCGATAATCCGGCACCTTTAGGACCCAGGGGGTGCCAGATTATCAAATATGCCGGACTATCGGAAGGGGTGGCTATGAGGGGTCTAGGGTGGTGTGGGGGGGGATGCCACCCCAGACCCCTTATAGCCCCCTTCCGATTGTCCGGCTCTGCCCCAGGCATCCCCAATTCAGTCGCTGCTGGTCAGTTTCAGCAGCAGCTGAATCGGGACGCCTGTGGCAGAGCAGCTGGGGTGCTGCCGGGTTGGTCCGGTAGCGCCGCCCCTTGGCGCTGCGAGACCCACCCGGCAGCACCCCAGTTGCTCTTGGGGCGCCTGGGGCAGAGCAGCTGGGGTGCTGCCGGGTTGGTCCCGCAGCGCCAAGGGGCGGCGCTACCGGACCAACCCGCAGCACCCCAGCTGCTCTGCCCAGGCGTCCCCAAGTCAGCTGCCGCTGAAACTGACCAGGGCTGACTCGGAAGCCCGGGCAGAGCAGCTCTGCCTCGGGCTTCCCGAGTCAGCCGCTGGTCTGTTTCAGCTGCTGCTGACTTGGGGACAGCTGGGGTGCTGCCAGGTTGGTCCCGCAGCGCCGAGGGGCAGCGCTGTGGGACCTACCGGCAGCACTCCAGCTGCTCTGCCCCAGCTTCCCGATTCAGCCGCTGGTCAGTTTCAGCAGCGGCTGAATCGGGGAAGCTGGGGGCAGAGCAGCTCCAATAGTCCGGCTGCCCGGAGCACTTCCGGGTTCCTGATGGTGCCGGACCATCAGGAGTGCCGGACCATCAGATGCCGGACGAATGGAGTTTTACTGTAGATTTAAAGGGCAGAGACGCAGTAGGGTTGGCTCCCAGGGCCTGGAGCTAACCCCGCTGCAGCTCTGCAGTTTCCCCTCTTATCAAGCAATCAAGTAGTCGATGGAAATTCCATGGACTACTCAATTAGCTAATTAAATGCAATTTAACATCCCTAGTTCTAAAACTTTTTCTATTGACACTTGAATCTGGGACAGTTCCATAGATACATCACCTAAAAATAATGGTTTGGTGTGGATATCAACCTCACATCCTTTGAAGCGGAGCCCAATGCAAAAGCTCATTTAACTTCCTGCAATGCCCTCATCTTCCTTGTGGGCTCTGTTAGCTCCTCGATCACCAAATGGCCCCACTGACTATTTGGCAGGCTTCTTGCTTCTGATTTACTTTAAAAAGCTGTTAGTTTTTCGTCTTTTCCTAGCTGCACTTCCAATTCTTTTTTGGCCTGCATACTTATACTTTTATATGGAATTAGACTGGAGTGAAAGAAAGAGTGGGGAAGGAATAGTAAGGAAGTCAAGATAAGTGTCGAAGGGTTATTTCCCATTGGTCCAAAATATACTTCATAGGAGGAGTATCTTTCACTCAATTTTGTTCCACTGAGGTCCTTTCTGATCAGAAGTGGGACAAGAAGCAAAATTATCTTGTATTCTCAATGAGAGAGAAAACCGCACATTTGACTTTAATGCTAGGCAACTTGATTTCACACATGTTAATGAAATTCTCCTTGCACAGCATGGTCTAGATGAATCAGAAATAGTACTTCAAGCTTTTTGGGGCAAGGAGTAGGCTATTGTGTGCTCTGAAGAAGGAACCAAGGTATTCTACAGCTCTGACACTTGGCTTACTCAAGGCTAGTATCTCAAAGAGAAAGTGAGGAGACACACAAAAAACCCAACCAGCAATATTTTTTTTTAATTTTAGATAGAGACCATATATTATCTTGTATGTTAAAATCTCAAATATTAAAATCAGCTTTGTACTGCACACAGGAAACACTTGCAATGGGAACCAAATGGGAATAATGTGACCCATCTGGTTGGAATAGGTACAAAAAAAAAGACACGGACAGCTGTGTATTATACAAATTGGAGTTTAGAGAGGATTATACCTGAAACCATCCAAAATAAAGCAGGGCTGCAAACTAGTGTAAAGAGTGCACAGTATTTCATCATCTGAGGTGTTAAGAAATAGGAAGGTGTAGTTACCAATACATTCTTGAAGTGTTCATGCTGTAAATACATCACAGTTAGGAACATCCAATCTAAACATATTTGTAATCATGGTTTAGACTAGGGATGTTAAGAAGCATGTAATTCATTAATCGACTAGTTGACAAAAAATTTGTCAACTACACAATGAATCGATAAGGGTTTGCATTGCAAGCGCTCAGTCCTCGCTCACGCTGGGTCGTAGCTACTAACCCCACTGCAGCGCTGCATTAGAAGCCCTTTAAGAGCCGCGCGTGGGCAGGCAGGCTCAATCCCAGCTCGGTCCAGGTCCCAGCAACTAATCCTGCTGTGGCTCTGCATTACAAGCCCTTTAAGAGCTGCATGCTTGCAATGCAGCACCGTACCAGGGGTAGTTGTGGGGACCAAGTGCAAGCCAGGACTAAGCCAGCTTGCCCATGCATGGCTCTTAAAGGGCGTGTAACACAGAGCCGCAGCAGGGGTAGCTTCCAGGACCCAGCATGAGCCAGGACTGAGGCAGCCTATCAGCCAGCCCACTAAAAAAATTTACTTGCAGAGCGAGGAGGAGGGGGGACTGCATGTAGTCGATAGCATTAACCATTAAGCTCTCACTTATTGGTTAATTGACTACACTAATGCATCCCTAATTTTAGGTGAGACCAGAAGAGAATTGGCATGGTTCTCATCTCACACCAGCTTGTCAGCTCTGTTGAACACACTTTAATTCGCTTTGGATTTATACAGATGTGGGGAAAGAGTTGGGCTCCATTTCCTTCCTGCCTATCTGCATTACTCTGTAGCAGGAAAGTCAGTAAGAGAGTTACGAAATCCAGGGCAGCCTCTATCCACAGCAGGTCTCACAGTGCTGGAGTAGCCCCCTCCCTGTGGCAGGCGGCAAGCTGCTCCAGTCCTGACTGGTTAACTGGAACCCCTTACTTACCAGTTAACTTTTCACATTCCTATTGAACACCAGTGTCAAAAAGCTAGGGATGTTAGATTTCAGGTAACTGAATAGTCATATAACCGCATGAAAAATTAGTGGCTACACAACTATTTGATAGTTCCTGGGGGGCGGTGCCAGCAGCCTGTGCACTCCAGCCCCACTCCTGGGGACCACCCTGCTACCCTGCACTGCTGCCTCTGTACCAGAGGCAGCAGTACAGGGTGGCAGTGGGAGCCGGTCCGCGAGGGGAGCCAGTTTAAAAACCAGCTCCCTGCCCAGACCAGCTGCCTGCCACCCTGTGCTGTTGCCTCTGGTACAGAGGCAGCAGTGCAGGGTGGCAGCAGCCCTTGTCCAAGGTGGCTCTGAGCTCCCCACGGAAAGAGGCTGCTTCATGGGATGCAGAGCAGCTTCTGTCTGTGGGGTGCTCAGACCCCCCCCCCATAGACAGGGGCTGCTGTTGTGAAGCAGCCTTTGGCCATGGAGGGCCCAGGCTCACCATGAACAGAGGCTGCTCCATGGGATGCGGAGCAGCTTCTGCCCGCGAAACGCTTGGGCCCACCTCAGACACAGGCTGCTTCACAGTAGCCCTCCCCTGCTTTTAAACCGGCTCTCCCAACACCAGCGCTCCCCCCCGCCTTGCTTGCATCTGATATGGGGGAGAAACAGGAGCTGGTGCTGGGGAGAGGAGATGCATGGGGTCCACACAATTAACCAATAAGTCAGGTACAACAGGATCTTGCATATGAGCTGTCAGTGCTCCAGATGAATGCTGTAACTACCAGGCTACTGGCCTCTCTCACTTTTCATCAAAAAAAATCCATAAGGTCTCTGTTTCCTCCTCTGGTTAGCAGAATAGAAAAGCCATTTCCTGCCCAGTTTTACCTTAGAAAAGCTGACTTCACTTGACTTATCAAGTCTTTTCTACTTCAGTTTTGTTTTCTGTTCTTCTGCATTCTAGTACTTCTCTATGGTGTGAATAGCACTCTAGATCCTATGTAAGTATTTGCCAAAGATGCACACATAGGATGAGGTACGTAAATTTCTCTGAGTGCCTCGTGGCAAACTTGTGAATCCTACCCTAATTTCTACATCAGGGAAAAATGATTTTCTCCCAAACTGCATGATGGGATAGTAAGTATTTTGTGCATATTTACAAACCTACTCTTTTTTAAAAAAATCAACACCCCAGCTATTATGGTGGCATTGGAAGTAGTAGGAGTGGGAGTCCTATATTTTAAAAATATCCCTGAAACACTCTTTGATTCAAACAAGTGCCCAGAGTGGAAAATGCTTGGCTTGCTGTTCAGAAAGGAATGCACACACTGCACTCCTCTGCCAGTTCACAGGATAACACTGATCATAGCTTCTGAAGCTCACCTCATCCAGCTGACCTCTGGGGAGAAGGCACTGTGGATAAGAGCAGCTTAAAAGGACTTGTACAGAGAGAAATGATAGTCCTGAATTAGAAGCTTATAGATTATGCTTTGCTACCATGAAGTGAATGAGTAGGGAAAAAGAAGGGTGCAAATACCATTTCACTTAGGCTTAGCGCTACAACCCAACTCTGCATTGTTTCTGATGGTAAACACCCTGAAAGAAATAACTGGCATTTTCTTTAGGGAGAGAATGAGTCTAAGTAAACCACATCTGACATGGAAATAAAAAACATCTGCTGTAGACAAAAATCGTTTGTTAGTTGATGTCAACCTTGGGAAAGCCTCCAGAATATCAGCTCTTGCTCACCAGCAGGTGTTGCTGCAATTATGTGGAACAAGCAGAGGTAACATTTCCAAAAGCATGGAAACTGAATAACCAATAATCCGGTGTTTCATATAAACTCTTTTTCTTTTGCACAGCAAATAACCCCCCTTCTCAATCATATTTCTAAATCATGAAGGATCAGATTTTGCCATATTTATTTGCACTGAATAGGATCTTTCTCCTTGAGCAGTATCACTCAAATCAATGGGATCATTCATGAGTAAAAGATAGGGATGTTAGATATAGTTTAATTTAATAATCGTGCGGTCACACCACATCTTAGTGGTTACACAATTATTCGATGGTCCCTGGGGACAGGGTCAGCAGCCAGTAGGCTCCCAGCCCCACTTCTGGGGAGCCCCTTGCCACCCCATGCTGCTGCCTTTGTAAAACCTGCTCCCTGTGCAGGCTGGTTCCTGCCTGCTGCCCCAAGCTGCTGCCTCTGATACAGAGGCAGCAGCATGGGATGGCAGTAGCCCCTGTTCCTGGGGGGCTCAAGCTCCCCGCAGACAGCAGCTGTGCCAGCATCCTATGGAGCAGCCTCTGTTCATGGTGAGCCCAAGCTTCCCGCAGGCAGGGGGTGCTCTAGCATCCCACCTGTCCCCCCTGCCCGTGCTGTTGCCTCTGATACACAGGCAGCAAGGGGGGAGAGTGCGTGTAGTCATTTGGATTAACCAATAGCCTAGCTAACACCCCTAGTAAAAAGGCTACTCAATATGTGCAAAGGGGGAGAATCTCATCCTGACAAAGAAATAGATAAGTCAGCAGCATTATAGGTGTATACTACGTTTTCCAGTTATGGCTTCTAACTCTGAGCCAGTATGATTGTGTTTATGCCCTTATTGTTAATAAACACGATTTTTTTTTAATGCTGAAATTCACATTTGGTAAATGATGTTTCAACACATTTTTTGCCATCTCCTCCACTTCTCTGGTAAGAACTCCATAAATCCTGTTATCTTTCAGCAGATCTAGCCTTTGGTCTAAAGGGTCATATAAAACTGGTCCTGAGGTCCATATAGTACCCTTCAAATGGATTGCTAGGTAACACTTTGAAAAACAACACTGACACCATAAACCTAACTAGTAGTAAGACATTGCCTTTGTGCCGCAGAGCAAGGTTATCACCTATGTCCAATACGGTAAACACTTCAAGAGTCAGAGGCTGTTCTTAAACTCGGCTTTCCTTTATGACGTTCTGCTTGTCTTGTAGTCTATCAGATGAGTTCAAATGACACTTTGGATTCATTCTCTGCATTAGATTAAAAAAATTGTATTTGTTTTGAAGCAATTCAGTTTTTTATTCAACTGACACTTGAGGCAGAAAAAGCCCCGTTTCTAAAAATCAGCCATTATCATTTTTGATTTTCTAAGTATAAAAAAAATGGAGTCACTAGGAAGTGCATAGGCTTCACCCCTTTGCCCTCACAGAACTGCACCAATGCAAAGGGTGCAAAGCAGTCCCAATCTGCTAGTGTAGTGCCTCATCCTGCCCCACTGCAATGCTACTTGGGGCATGATACCCTGAAGCTTTTAAAATGGAGGTAATCCTGTCATCGTAGTATCTGAGCACTGCCAGACAGGGATTTATGTTAGCTCTTTCCCTGTACCAGCAGTGGCTCATCGCACAGGCAACATACTCAATGAGGTGTGGGGAAGGAGGAAGAGAGTTGAACATTTTGCTTCACTTAAATGACCCCATTAGTACAAGTCACTTGCAAGTACTGTGATTAAAGCAAATCAGAATTAAGATTCTACTTAAATAGTAAGCAGATATAGTGGAATCTCTTGAGGAAAAGAGGGGAGGGATTAAATAAATACATCTCCAGTTTTATTAATTTTGGACCAAGGGTGGAGTTAAGCAGGTTAGATTAGAGTGAAAGAGGCAGCAGAACACCCAGTCTCGTCTATCGCTATTAAGAGATAAGGATTCCTGAGTAGAGGTTTTATAGCTCTTTCTTAATATAACATCATACAGGTGATATCATTATCCTTTTGTTACATTCTAACCTATAACTTTGCTGAGTGATGAGCACAGTTTAACATTTCAGCCGTACCACACCTTCTAAATACAAAAGGCCTAGAAGCAGCCCTCTTACTGATTCTCAGCACTTTGTCTCAAGCTGCAAAGTACAAGGGATGACAAGCAATGCTTCCTACAGCAACACAGTTCCTAACTTTTCACTAACCACTAGAGGGTGCATGCATTATTAGTTCACTCCTGAAAGAAAGTATGACTTGCACAATATTATTACAGAGGGTCAAATCAGTATCCATGACTCCAAATGCTAGATGATTTAGCTAAAGAGACACTGAAGATCAGGAGAAAAATATCTCCAAAATAAAAAATATGCCACTAATTACAAGAGAGTTACAAGCCCAAAAATTCACTGGTTCCACATTAATGATTAGCTTCTCTCACAAAACTAGCCTCTCAGTTTGTGATTTGATTCACTCCAAAAGAAAAAGATTTTCAAGAGCCTTGCAAGATTTTAGCAGAACTGTGTGTCCCAGGTCACTCTGCTTTCCCCAACTTTCCCTTCTGATTGTCAAGCTCAATTTGCTGGCAGAGTTCTAGCAATAAACATAGAAATATGTTTCAAGTCTAGCAGACAAAACTGCTACTGGATGTAAGGGCAGATCACTGTAGTGATGAAGTTAAGGAGATGCAGCAATGGAAAATTAAAAAAAAAAAAAAAAAAAAAGATTTTTCATAGAGAATTGCATACCTTTTTCTATTATTGCACCTTGGCGATTAATACCAAACATATATCTAACATTTTTCAATGTGAAGAAACAAAACATGACTGGGAAACTGAAGGATATTATTTATAGTTACTTGGGAGAAAAGAATGGTCTGCTAAGCAGTACATGTACTGATATCTAATTTTCCAACCCAAAGCTCTGGTACAAAGAGCTTGTTAATTAAAAATCATACTATACATTTGAGCTTTCTGAGGTGGGATGAAATACAGTAAATAAACTATAATTCACTGGTTTATTCCAAGTTCTGCTAATGCAGTGTGTCCTGCTCCAGTGCTCTGGCACACAGAGCAAAGTCCAAGCAAAGGCTATGCTGACCTTAAGAGACAGATTTTAAATATATGGCCTGTGGGGCCAAGAAACACATTCTAGACCACGAAGGATTAAGAAAAGTCAGTATACTTTGTCCCCTGCTGAGAGGGAATGCTTTCTAGAGTGCCAACTCAAGGCGGTAGGCAGCAGGCCTTTCATCATCATATTTATGGTTTAGAAAGCAGGGTAGCTGGCTCACTTACTCTAGGCAGTTAATTTCTAAAGTGCCATCTGTATTCAGGTTACAGACTAGCCCTCCACTTTTCTATCTGCTCAAATCCAGAAAGCAGAAGATAGCAGGTATCTTGAACTCAAGGGCAGCTCAGGGGACCTAATCTCTTCCCCAAACACTTCCTTTTGGGAATTCAAACAAGTAATTTGCACTCCTGGAGACATACCAGCAGTTCAATCCACATTAGAGTTCTCCTGTAACGTGTGGCACAGTCACTGACTTTTGACAAATATGATTTTCAAGAGAGGGATGTTATTTTAGAAAAAAATCAGAGAGGACTGCAAAGTTGTGTCAGTATATAAAATATATGTGACTATGTCATATCCTGCAAAGTCAGAGGGGGGCATATAAAGAGGTGGGGGAGTGTAGCATATAGATCAGTGGGCCTCAGCCAGATTACTGTACCCCTGTCATGAGGGTATTTCTTGTGCACCTCCAAGTTTCACTTCACTTGAAAACTACTCACTTACAAAATCAGACATAAAACTACAAATGTGCTACAGCACACTATTACTGAAAAATTGCTCATTTTCTCATTTTGACCAGGAAATATAAATATTGAATTTACATTTCAAGGTATCATATATATAGTAGCCCAGTGTCTGTAACAATGACGTACACGGCCACGCCCCTCTTCCCCTCCCGCCGTGGCGCTCTGCGCCGCTCAGCTGGGCCCCAGCAGGGGAGCTTGCTGCCGCTTGCTCCCCCGCCGGGGCGCAGCTGAGCGGCGCTTGCGCTGCGCCGCTCAGCTGGGCCCCGGCCAGAGGGCAAGGGGGGCAAGGCGCTGACGTACACGGCCAGGGGGTGTGGCCGTGTACGTCACGGCCCCCTTCCCCTCCCGCCGTGGCACTGAGTGCTGCGCCCCTCAGCCGGGCCCCAGCAGGGGAGGGGAAGGGGAAGGGGAAGGGGGGGTGGTGACGTACACGGCCCTGCCCCCTGGCCATGTATGTCATCGCCCGGCCCCTCCTCCCCCGCAGCAGCCCAGCTGAGCGCGCAACACTCAGCCCAGCTGCCATGGAGAGAGGGGAAGGGGGCAGGGCGGTGACGTACACGGCCAGGGGTCGGGGCCATGTATGTCACCGTCCCCCCTTCTCCTCCTTCTGTGGCGCTCAGAAGAGTGCTGCGCCCCTCAGCTGGGCCGCCGGGGGAGCCAGCAGCGCAAGGGGCCGTTTGGGCTCCCCCACGGCGGGAGGAGAAGGGGGGGGCAGGGCGGTGACATACACAGCCCCACCCTCTGGTCGTGTACGTAACCGCCCGGCCCCCCTCCCTAGTGGCAGCCCGGCTGAGCAGGCAGCACTCAGCTGGGTGCCACGGCAGGAGGGGAAGGGGGGCAGGGAGAGACGGAGGGGAGAGAGAGGCAGGAGGGGGAAAAGAGAAAGAAAGAGACGGAGAGAGAGGCAGGAGGCGGAGGAGAGCTGAGGGGGGGGGGAGGCAGTAGGAGGAGAGAGAGAGAAAGAGATGGAGCGAGAGCGCTCAGGAAAGAAGACCTGAAAATCCCGTCTTATGATGGGCTAATTGGCTAGTAGTATATAGATTAGTATAAACAAGTCATTGTCTGTATGAAAGTATAGTTTGTAATGACTTCACTAGTGTTTTTTATGTAGCCTGTTGTAAAACTGGGTAAGTATCTAGATGAGTTGATGTACACCTTGAAAGACTTTTACGTACCCCAGGGTATGAACCACAAACACAGATTTATGAAAAGTATGGGGGAGAGGGTCAAGGTTGAGGAAGGGGAATAACTGCCCTGCCTTGCCCCATTGCAAAATAGCCTCTTTCAATCTGTAACAAGAGTTCCTTCCATGCATGCAGGACTTCAGTCCTTTTCTTGCTCCTGGGGCTCTCTGTGGGTTTTTTACTTTGTTTGGCGGGTCTTCAGTGGTTTGGCCATCAGAACAAGGACTCAGTCAAAAATGAACCCCTTTTGAGGAGCAAAGAATTTAAGAAATTGTCTGCCTGGTCTCATAAGGGCTTTCACTTCTATCTCTGGGCTCATTATACTGAGCCCTTCACTGGGCTCAATGAGTCTCTTGCATCTTCTTCTCAGGTGTTAGGCCATTCTGCCAGCCTACCCACTCTGGTGGGTTTCAATCAAGGGACCCTGTAAACATCACCCATATAACTGCTCACTTCAATTTACTGCTGCTACTTTCTTACCACCTGTCTTCATCTGTACCACTCACCATAAGATAAAAGTTCCCATTAATCTCCATTGGACAAAGAGGAGCACCTATCCTTGTCTCTCTGGTCTCAGCCAGGAACCAGTCACAATAAGGGCCTAGAGCTCCTTTTATCAGAGCCTGCTGGACCTCTGGCTGCTTCCATCCAGCCTCTCTAGGTCTAGCACATTCACTGCTACTTTCTGGGGATGGGAGGGGATTTATCAGGACTTCAGTAACTTCCAGCCGGGAATAATAAATGGCCTGGTACCGATAATCCCTCCAAAAGTAGAACAGAATAATCAACAAAACAAACTTCGTCCTGTTCTACAGAAACATGAAAGTCTGAGATAATGACATTGATTGAACTACTTGATGTTCATGGAAAAGCCTGAATAAAATGCAATGGTATGTTTGACACTGCATACATTATTTCTGAAGCAGGAAGCATTAATGTGTAATCCTTTGTATCCTTGATGTTACCTAAATGAGCATTACTTCAACCACTGGTTAAGTGAACAAGGCTTAGTCACATAAGAATGGACTTCCTATGTGAAAGAAAAAAAGATTAAGGTTAGTGATCAAGGAAAATTGGTGCCCACAAATACTGCCTTAGGTAAATGTGGAGCCCATTAAATGTACATTTGATGGTTGCTGAGTAATCTTTTACTCAAGTATTAAGTTATTTTATTGTATCAGCATGTTACATTGCTATTACAGACTCGAAAATGGAAGTTTCTATTTGTTTCCATATCAGAAGGAAAGTACTCTGATAAGAGACACTTTGTAGTTATGTCTAAATGCAGGTCTGACTGCCAAATACCCTTATATTTTCCATTAAAAATTCCAAAGTTAATTCAGGTTGCAGTCATTCAGTGGTGGGCAACCTATGGCCCATAAACCACATGCAGTCCACTGGGGTTTTATGTGTGGCCCATGAGATATTTTATTTACCATTGCCCACATGCACAGTTGCCAGATTCCACTGGTTTCTGTCTGCCTAGATTTTTTTCCTACCCATATTTGTAAACTGACATGCACATAAAGCAAGGGCATGTGAAGTGCAGTATGTGATGATTGCACAGAACACTGACTGTGAGAAACGTGTGCTCCCTCTGCATCCAACGTGCTGCTATAGTTCGATTGCCCAGCCCACAAAGTCTAGGTATGCAAGCGCAGTTAGCAAAACTACCCTATCCTGGAGATCATCTGGTTACAACAATCTTGTGGCCCACAGAAATGGAGAGCTGGATGGAACAAAGAGAACACATAAGCAAAAGGAGTAGGAAGGGCTGAAATCACTATGTTAGAGGCTGCCACATGGGGCTCATATGCTATCTGGGAGCAGAACATCAAGTCAGTCCACAAGCTAAACTCTTCTTCCCATGATATGAAGCACCATGAACTCTCTTTCCTGTGCTTCGCCATTTTGCTCTCAACTGGTCACAAAGTCTCCCACTGTAAAAATGCTCCCAAAGTCATAGGCAGACAAACTGAGGAGACAGAAAGAGGCAGGTTGCACAGACATTTATCTGGAGTTAGGCAGCACTCAAATTTGTGTGGCCATTTGTTCAGGTGCATTACGAAACATCACCTAGCAACCTGCCTAAGGCTAAACTTCAGGTCCAATGATGCAGATCAGCAGTTCTCAAACTGTGGGTCAGTACCCCAGAGTGGTTGTGACACTGTTTCACCAGGACTGGTTTAAACTTGCTGGGACCTGGGGATCTAGCCAAAGCCCAAGCCTGACTGCCTGAGCCAAAGCCCAGAGGATGGCAGGGCTCAGATTATAGGCCACCTCTCTGGGGTTGAAGCTCTTGGGCTTCAGCTTTGTCTCACCCCCTTACCCTGGCACAGTGGGGCTCAAGTGTCAGTCCCCCCCTCCTTGGGTTGTGTAGTAATTTCTGTTCTCAAAAGAGGGTCACAGTACAATAAAGTTTGAGAACTCTTGATGTGGACTGAGCTGAAGATATAGTTTATGGAACAAACACTAAGAATACTGAACTACTTAAGGCCATTAGTCCCCAGATAAAAGAAAACAAATCTGAACAGAGGAGGCCTGAGAGTCCACTTCTACAGAGGCTACAGAACTCACATATTCCAGTCAGCCTGCAGCAACTGAGTTTCTTTCAAATTCCTGTTCTTCCAAGAATGGGGAATTAGCAATGTGGTTTTATGAAGGAGGAGTAAATTTGTACATAAAGCACACACTATGATTAGGTAAATCCTGAGTTTGACTGTCACAGCTTCAGGAAAGGTCATAAAGGTTAGGATAACAAAATCGATAACCAAAATATAATTTTCCTTAATTACCTGCCAGAGCATTCTCTATTCTACACCTGCATCTTGAGGGTTTTTCCCACAAGTACTCTCAGCAATAATAGAGGAGTCTTCACTATACTGACTGTAAATACTTCACTATAAATACTCTGCAGTACAACAGTATTTATTGTATCTACAAAAGATGCACAAGAACTCACAACAAATAGTAAGTCTTTGTACAACTAAGAGGCCAGAAATGGACATGAATATGCAACAAAAAAATGTGAACAGGTGATCAACACCCTACCCAGAAGGACTCTCATATATGAATTGCTTTGAACACCTTGTAAAGGCTCCAAACAGGTCCAATATAAAACAACAAACATATAAATAATGCACGTATCTATACCTCCATGCACATATACATACATATTCTCTGTATTCCCCTTTCTTCATGTTATTTTTGTTAATCTGTAAATTTTTCAAGGTATTTCAGCAGTGCCTAGCAAACAGTGTTCACAACCTTGTGAACTGGATCCCAACCTAGGACATGTTTGGAAAAAGAGTCTTATTTTGCTTGTACAATGTTAGGCTAATTAAAACACAAAACTATCAGTAATCACAATGAGTTACATGAGGCTCTGCATTTAGCAGTAGCTTGCAGTGAGGGATATAACCAAATGGATATTAACCTCTGGCACCAAAAGGAGCTTTAGCAAAACAAGCACAAAAAGCTTCTCCTAAGAAAGGAGGAAAACGGTTGAGACATATCCCTTGATGTTTCATGTCATAACTGCAGTCACACGTAACTACACTGCCAGGAACAAAAGGTAAAGTTCTAGTGGGGGAATTACTAGGAGAAGAGTATGCACATTTAGGGTACGTCTAGACTACATGCCTCCGTCGACGGAGGCATGTAGATTAGACAGATCGGCATAGGGAAATGAAGCCGCGATTTAAATAATCGCGGCTTCATTTAAATGTAAATGGCTGCCCGCTCTGCCCGATCAGCTGTTTGTCGGCAGATCGGGGCAGTCTGGGCGCGCCACGATGCGACAAGGAAGCCTTTGTCGATCAGCGCGGGTAAACCTGATTTCACGAGGCATACCTGCGCGGTCGACAAAGGCTTCCTTGTCGACCGCGCACGCCCAGACTGTCCCGATCTGCCGACAAACAGCTGATCGGCAGAGCGGGGCAGCCATTTAAATTTAAATGAAGCCGCGATTATTTAAATCGCGGCTTCATCTCCCTATGCCGATCTGTCTAATCTACATGCCTCCGTCGACGGAGGCATGTAGTCTAGACGTACCCATAGATGCTTCAATGGAGCTGCTCTTCCTTCCCAATCAGCTAGTTATATAACCAATTTATACAACAAAAGCCCTATAACTTTACACAATCCTAGTCTACACAATAGGGTTGCCAGATGGTTTCAACAGAAATACCGGACACACTTGACATTACATCACAATCTACATTACATCTTATTTAGAAAATACCGGACATTTCTATTTTCTCATTTATATTTTCTTAATTTGTTTCCTGAACAGAAAGCTCAAATACTGGACTGTTCGGTTCAAAACCAGACACCTGGCAACCCTACTACACAAATGCTTTAAAGCCTCATAGGATACTTGATCTTCCACATGACCAAGCCAGAGACCAGGCTGGCCTGACATTCAAAAGGAAACAAAGATAATCCAGATCCAAGTCTGAGCATTATAGAGCTGTAAAGAATTATTGCAACACCCAGTGCTGCCAGCTCTCACAACTTTATTGCATGTCCCAAAATATTTGGTGTTTTTTTTACAAACTCTAAGCCCCTAGAGTCAGGTAATTATGTGAGAATCTATGTTTTCATTGAAAACGTAAGTTTCTAACCCCTCCTGTTTGCAGAGGAAATTCTGAAAACAAACTCGAAAGGCAAGAAAACCCATAAACCAAATAGAAGAAACTTTTTTTAAAATATCAAGATTTTCAAGAGTAATCTTATGATTTTGAGATGCAAGCTCTAGCACTGGCATAAACTCATACACAGCACAAGCATGAACCCGACAAGAACCCAGTGGTCCTGGTTCTTAAAGCTAATAAAAATAAAGTTTAGGGTTTTGTTTGAGGAGCTTTACTCTCACACTTCTCCCCTGATTCCTAGAGACTGGTATAAGGCCAACCATTACAAAACCAGAAAACTTTCTTTTCTGTCTACTCTTGTTGCCATTGGTTTGGTGAAATTGTGGGAGGACGGCTTGTAATCTTCCATTATATCTGTTTCAGGAATTACTCCTCCCAGTCCTCCAAGGTGCACTGACATCAGGCACAGGCAGGCAAAAACCAACTCCTGTGTTATTGCATCATATAATCATTCCTACAGTCAGTCAGCATGGAGTTTGTACCTCTCCCTACCACCACCCCAAACGAAAGTCAGACTTAAGAGATGATGAAGCGACAAAATGGGCTTTATTTGACTGGTCTTGACCATCTGAGAGAGTCTTTTCCCCTGCTTTGTGACAGCAATATTCCAATGAAACTGTTGACCAATAGGCTACAGAACAGGTAACTTGTTAACCGGTTACCCAGTAAGCATTACCCACATTGGGTGATGCTTACTGGATAATGGTTATCTGGTACCTGGGAGCAGCCCCTTGCCCACCACCCACTGCAGGTGGACGGCTACACTGGGCCCATTGTGCTGCATGCCAGCAGAGGCAGTAGCCCCACAAGCTGGAGGCTGCTCTAACAGGGATGGAGTGTTCCCTCACCCGGGAATCCACTTAATCAGTTAACTGGTTAAACCTAACATGCTACCAGTTAACTTATTAAATGAGATTTTTCATCTCTACAATAGGCTATCCTCTGAAGTTAATGCATTTCTATATAGGGTTTTGAAACTTAGGATAGGGAACTCTCAAGAAAAAAAGCTACCTATAAAGGCTCGTACATAATTTGAACACTTGGTTATACCGAGACTGACACGAAAATAAGATGTAAAATAAATGAAATTGGAGAACTGTTAAACTTCCAGCATGCTTATACCACCACCCAAAATACAGACAAACGTTCTCTCACCGTTTCCTGTTACTACCCCATTTGCCTGTATCCAACTGTTGTCTGTATTATACTTTGATTGTAAGCTCTTTTGGCAGGGACTACCCTTTTTGTTTCATGTTTGCACAGCACCTACTTGTATCAAGTCATAGTCCATGACTGGGGCTCCTAGGCATTATGATCATACAAATAATATTTAATAAAGAAATTCAAGTGAGTGTGTTTTAGGAATGCAATAATCACATTTTTGCTACAATTCTGCTTTATTTCTTTGCCCAAAACTCCCTCTTAAGCCAGGCAAGTGCACAAAACAAGCAGGAACACACTTTGTGCAACACCACAAGAACAAATCCAGTTCTGGGCACCACATTTCAAGAAAGATGTGGAGAAACTGGAGAAGGTCCAGAAAGAGCAACAAGAATGATTAAAGGTCTAGAGAACATGACCTATGAAGGAAGACTGAAAGAATTGGGCTTGTTTAGCTTGGAAAAGAGGAGATTAGAGGGGACATGATAGCAGTTTTCAGGTATCTAAAAGGGTATCACAAGGAGGAGGGAGAAAAATTGTTCTTCCTGGCCTCTGAGGATAGAACAAGCAGCAATGGGCTTAAACTGCAGCAAGGGAGGTTTAGGTTGGACATTAGGAAAAAGTTCCTAACTGTCAGGGTGGTTAGACACTGAAATAAATTGCCTAGGGAGGTTGTAGAATCTCCATCTCTGGCAATATTTAAGAGTAGTTTGGATAAATATCTATCAGGGATGGTCTAGACAGTACTTGGTCCTGCCATGAGGGCAGGGGACTGGACTCAATGACCTCTCGAGATTCCTTCCAGTCCTAGTACTGTAATTTATCGAATATAACCCACGGGTTATATCCGTTTTTACACACACACACACACACACACACACACACCCCCCGCGCGGTGTATACTCGGGTGCGGGGTATACAGAATTTTTTTTACTCACCCAGTGGTGAGCTCTCCGTCGCCTCTTCCTGTGGCTGCACAGCTGCCAGCCTCTGGGCGGGGGAGCACTCATTCCCCGGTTCCTGTGAAGCCGCAGGAAGAGGCGGGGGAGCGCTCATCCCCCGGTTCCTGGCCGCCAGCCTCCAGGCGAGGGAGCACTCATTTCCCGGTTCCTGTGCAGCTGCAGGAAGGGGCGGGGGAGCGCTCATCCCAGTGCCCCTTCCTGCGGCTGCGCACGAACTGGGCAGTGAGCGCTCCCCCACCCGGAGGCTGGTAGTTCCTGCTCCCCCACCCCTTCATGCGGCTGCGGAGGAACCTGTGGGATGAGCGCTCCCCCGCTCAGAGGCTGCATTCAAACCTGGGGCGGTGAGTGACTAATCCCGGCCCCCCCGCACCGTAAATATACCCCCAGCAAATTTACCCCCGGCACAGAAAAGTCTTGTATACCCTGCGGGTTATATTTGTGTGAGGGGTATACAAGATTTTTTTTACTCAAATAGAAAAAACCACGGGGTATATTCAGGTGCGGGGTATATTTGGGTGCGGGGTATATTCGCTAAATTACGGTATTCTATGATTCTATTAAATCTATTTTCGGTAGTTGGTGTTACTAGGTCTAGAGAAATATGGGAACCTACTCGCTCACAACTTGCAAAATTCTGAGGCTGCTGAATCCCATGACATGTTGTGCACACTGATAGAGTGCAGACACTCAAAATATCCTCTCTCACCCCCAGTCAGATGGGAATAAAGGGGACATCTGCATCACCACTAAATGGTTAAATACATAAACATATTTGTAGGGAATAAAATTGTGATAGTTGTATTTTGATAAACCACAAAAAGCAATGCAACACCACTTTGTTTTATTAAGCCCAGCGGCTACTAGACAGATTTTTATATGTTTCTTTGTAACACCGCTCCTTCTACAATAGCTTCCATACTGAACTGTATTTATTTCTGCCTATCTACTGATCATTTTTCTTATTTTTAATTGCCTTCATACTATAATACATTCCCTTCTTCTTTGCTGGATTTACCAATACAGCCTCTCAATATTTCTAGTATCTGTAATGTGAACAAGTGTCCCAACACATACAGTGTGTTCGGACTTGGGCACATCCTGTATATATAAAAGCATGATTATTAACTATGCATTTTTTGTCTACAAGTTGCCATTCTTCTTCTGGAATTCTTGAAAGCCATTGTAGATCATGGCTAACTGAATATGTCAATGAGATTTTCATTTTTTCCCTTTCTAATTTCCCCTTTCTTGTGACACGCTGTACTTCAAAGAAGCACCCTGTAACTTCCAATCCATCATTTATATGTGGTTGTGATATAAAATAGCATCATCTGCTGATAACTATATATGTATTTTGACAGAAATATGGGTAAGTATGTCTGAAGTTATGTGATTTTTCTATATATCTGTTATTGTAGTAAGTTGTAAGTTTGGGAGTTGTGCACTGCTAGTTCTCTAGTGACAACAAAGGACGTGACCAACATCTGGGCAGGTGTTGAAAAAACCATCATGACCATTAATCAGCAGGAGAATTGTAAACAAGGGATTTGTACTTCAAGAGCATTGTCCAAGCTTTACAGCATGAGAGACTGTTCAACTCTGCACAGCCCACTAGGACATGTGAAGGTTTGTATTTTCCATTTTCTGGGCACATGGACTAAGGGTATAAAACAGGGAACAGTGGCATCATACAACTATTGGTCTCCTCCCCCATCTACAGCGGAAGCAACATGAACACTGGGAGAACAAAGACTTGAACTGAGGCGACTGGTCCCAGACTTCCAGGGGAAACCTGTATATTAAGAAATGTACCTACTTGAGACATCCAGTAGGATAAAAAAAAACGAGCTTGATCCGAATAGTGCCTATTGCAATAAGCTTTAAGATTTGGACTATGCACTTACCTTCTTTTTTCTTTGTAGCGCTCTCTGACCTTTTGTGCCTCCCACATATAATCTACCTTTCAGTAGTTAATAAGTCTGTTTTATATTTTATCTAAATCTCTGTTTTAGTTGAAGTGTTTGGGAAATATCTCAGCTCAATTTACAAACGCTAGTGTGTGTCCTCCCTACATCGAGGGAGAAACTGGGCAATAAACTTGAACTGGCCAGGCTTCTGACCAGGGCAGGATGGTATATTTTAGGGATGCAAGGTTGGGGGCCTGGGAGATTTGCTGGTGCCTTTCCCTGTGTGATTCATGAGTGGCTCAGGGAGCATTCATGCAATTTAGCTCGGTGTGTGGTTCCACGCGATATTGTAATGAGTGACAACAGCTCCTGAAGGGTTTTCTGCTTGTCACTAACCAAGCATTGAGAGAGATAGCCCAGGGTAGAGTTAAGAGGGCACAATGGTACCCCAGTTCCAGGTTGTACCTTGAGGATCCCATCACATCCACTCAAACCAACT